>CM048749.1:5676000-7078000 GCA_026315105.1 Locusta migratoria | reverse complement strand
CTGCCATTCTTCACACCAACTAGAAATTTTGTCTAAGTCATCCTGTATGCTATTACTGTCAGTTAAAGACGACACCCTCCCATACATCACAGCATCATCTGCAAACAACCGAAAATTACAACTTACTCTGTCCATCAGATCATTTATATAGATAGAAAATAATAGCGGTCCTATCACACTCCTCTGGGGCACGCCTGACGATACACTCGGCTCTGATGAACACTCGCCGTCGAGAACAACGTACTGCGTTCTGTTACTTAGGAAGTCTTCCAGCCAGTCACAAATCTGTGAACCTATTCCATAAGCTCGTATCTTCGTTAGCAGTCTGCAGTGAGGCACCGCGAAAGGCAATAGGACGGCACTGTCTTCGTAGGATGCATTGTGAGGGATACTTTACACAGACTCCAACACAAAATTATAGCTTTATCCTGCTCTTGATGATAGTTTGAACACTTGAAGTCCAAAACAACAGAAACTTCACTATCTACATAAGACCTCGACACTGTAGAGGGTCCTGAAGATGAGCAGAGAGAGGGGACAGGAATAGACTGGTAGAAAGCAGGTTAGGTAATTACAGATGTGGATGGGTGGATAGAGGCGTGAGGAGGAACGAGGGAGAAGTAAGAGACTAACACTGGTCAAAGCAACTAGGGGACCAGTTGAGATTCTAGGTTCTGAAGTTTTGTGACCGGCAGAATGAACTCAAATGGTTCGACGTCTTTCTGTCGGGTCTACTAACTGAATATCGGTATAAATAAACTCCCAAGAAACGGCGGGTAACAGCTAATAAACATACAGAGGCGATATTAAGCGGACAAAGAAGAACGTAAAAAATAGGGATAGAGATGGGGGAAATAATTCTCAGAGAATTTAAAGGCTGAAGCATAGCGTGTTTCTCCTGTTCCCACGTATACTTATCAATGGCGAGGCATTGCCACGTTGCTTATTTAATAGTGAAACTGAAGCAACCGTAACTAATCTGAGTTCCTTAATTTTGCGTTTATAAATTATGTAGATAAATATTTATAAAAACTGAACAGTCTAAATAAATTTAATGACATTGTAGTAAGGAGTGTGTGACTGATTAATTATTTATTATATTCCACATATATAGTGGTTAAGCCACGACACACAAATTGAATTTTAATTCGCAAAACGTAACTAGTTTCAATTAACTCTGTCATCATGAGTTCATTGAAACTAGTTACGTTTTGTAAATTAAAATTCAATTTGTTTGACGTGACTTAACCACTATATATGTGGAATATAATAAATAAATAAATTTAAATTTTTTGAGTACTAGTTTTAATAGTTGAAAATTACTAGGAGAGGAGAGGGGCGAATAAGCACTAGTAATGGAACTCGAGTAGTAAACTGCCAGTTCGCACGCTAAACTTCTGCGCCACACCTCTTAATTACTTGTTGGCTGCTCAAATTTCGCACGTCTCATACGCGAGTTTCTACCGGGAGATGTTTTCCCTTTAAATATTCTTAAATATTCTCCACAAGGGCGTGATATTCCAGGAACTTGAAAATGACGTATTCCTGCTTGCACTCGATTGAGCCATTTCACCCCTCCCTTTGTTAATTAAACTGTTTTGCGATTATAAGGCCCTCATCGTAGATGATTATTTTCGTCAAGGATAGTCCAGCACTGGTGTACTTCATATTTTTTAACGTTAATTCCCTCTAGTCCATGGTATAATATGCGCGAATTACTCATCGAGCGAGGAGGCTCTCCGCGATTTCCCTAAATCACTCCAGGCAAATGCCGGGATGGTTCCTTCCAAAGGGCACGACCGATTTCCTTAGCCAAAAACTCCGAGCGTAAGCTCCGTCTCTAATGACCACGCTGTCGACAGGACGTTAAACTCCAAGCTTCCTTCCTTCAAACTACCTCAAATTCACATTATTTTCCTGTGCGGTACGCATCCTGTTGCCGCAACGAAAGTAGTTTCACTGCTTCGCTCTGTGCGATCTCATTGGAAAGATTAGATTAGATTAAAGTAATACTTGTTCCATAGATCATAAATACGATGTTTCCCAATGACGTGGAACGTGTTAGTTTAATAAATGTTGTCTATACATGACACTCAATTTGTTTGGGATTTTTATTATTTTTTATTTTTTAAATTTTTTTAGTTAAATTACTTTTATCTAAAAATTCACCTAAAATGTAGGAGTTGCCATTCAAAAATTCTTTTAATACAAGTTGGCTATATGCCAGACTTTTGATGTTACTTATTAAATTACCAAAGACATTTGTGGCAGTATAATTCACCCCTTTCTGTGCCAAAGTTAGGTTTATCATCCTTTCTCGTAGTGTTGTAGCTATGCACACTGCTATTACTTTTGAAATTGGGTTGGATTGTTAGTAACAAATTTTAAAAGCGAATACATATATTGTGAAGCTACAGTGAAGATCCCTAGAGCCTTAAATAAATGTCTGCAGCTTGAAAGCGCCACCCACGGCCTTTCATAATGTGAATCCGATCTTGTTCTCGCACACTACCCTGCCTCGCAAGTTATTTGTCTGCACATTGCATTAAGAGAGCAGGTTGTTATAGTACTGGCGAGAAACACTAAAATAGATACAGAGAGTTAAGAAATGTGCAAAACAACACGTCCCAGGCGAAGCAAGGAGGGCGTAAAAGGTAGATCGGCACAGGCAAGAAGTTTGTTCATGGCCAGGAACAGTCTACTGGCATCAAACACTGGTCCTAATATGAGGAAGATATTTCTGTGCAAGTACGATTGGAAGCACAAATTTGTATGTAAGTGAAACATGGAGAATGGGGAAACCGGAATAGAAGTTACTCAAAGTGTTTTGGATGTGGTGCTAGAGAAGAATGTTTAAAATTAAGCAGACTCATAAGATAACGGAAAAAGAGGTTCTCAGCAGAATTGGCAGAGTAAGAAAGATATGAAAAACAGTGACGAGAAGAAGGGACAGGATGACAGGACGTAAGACATTAGGCAATAGGCTGCAGTGCACTAAAAAAATGTAGAAGTAAAAAACTGTAGGGAAAGGCAGAGACAGGAAAGCATCCAGCAAGTAACTGACAACCTGAAATGACGAGGCTGCCGTAGGAGAGTATTGAAACTATTTATTACAGTGTTGAATCAAAACGAAAAGATGAAGGCAATAATAGAGTCCCGCATTTTTCTCAGTATTGAATTTATTGTCCTCCTTACATTTTTTTTTCTTTTTTTTTTTTTTTTTTTTTTTTTTTTTTTGCAATTTTCAGCTAGTTCCCTTCTCTTCATAAACCGATTTCTGTAGATCAGTTGAGTTATGACTACTATTTTTATACTTCGACACATTTATATAGTTCAGACAAATAAATAAAAAATAAGTACGCTAAATACAAACATGCTGCTTTATACGTTAAGTACAAATAATTTAGTATGACAAAATAATAATTTGTAAGGTGTTTTCGCTGCTAGGTGGCATCATCTAATAGTTTCCAGACAGTGTATCCTTACGTTTCATTGGAAAAAAAGCGGCGAAAAGATAGTTTTGTCACTCAGAAAGCTTGGATGATCCCAGTACTGTTGCCCTGTGTTCACTACATAAGTTAAAAGTAGACGCTGCAGGAAAGAGGTCGGTAAACTACTTGAAAGGCAAATCTGTGGAAGAATGTATAAGTAGGGGAAAAGTAGATATCGCCTACAGCAAAATAAAACGCGCCATCAGTAGGAATGAGATCCCAGAATGTCGTCCTCTCACTAGTATTAAAGAGATCAGATGAAGCCCTTCCGTGAAGCTCATAGCGTTTCCCTAAAAATTGATGTACGTGGCCAGTCTCTTCCTGCGTCACATGGCAAGGCAACTACTCATCACTTCTCCCAATTTCAGCTCTTTATCTTTTCATTCTCAGTCAGTCACGCCAAGTTTCCCTCTATCTTAATTGGTTGTGTTCCATCATGTTCTACTTTCTCTCTTCCAGCTCTTCCACACTTGCTAGCACTAATATTACATCGTACCTGCTCTAATTTATTTAGTTGGATGAATGTAGACTGTATTTTCTTTTGTACTAATTGTGTCACACTGATTTCTTTGTAGTGCTTTTCTTTTCAGTGAACATAATTACTGCTAAGAAAAAGTCATCCACTCAGCCACGATATCCCTGAATCTTATTACATTTATGGGTACTTTCACACCATAGACGTAGATTTCGGAACCAGAACTGTAAGACATATCCAGGGGCAGAAATAGACTCTGACCATATCATATTGGTTATGAACTATAGACTGAAACTGAAGAAACTGCAAAATGGTAGGAATATAAGGAGATGGGAACTGGAAAAAATTAAGAGCCTTAATTTCTTGAGAATTCCAGAGGGAGATTTAGGCAACAATTGGGAAAATTTGGGAAAATAAAACAGTAGAAGAGGAATGGGTAGCTTTGAGAGATGAAATAGTCAAGGCAGCAGAAGGCCAAATAGGTAGAAAGGGAATACGTGCAAAACATCCTTGGATATTACAGGAAATACTAAATTAAATGGATGAAAGGAGAAAATGCAGTAAATGAAGCAGGTAAAATGGAGAACAGACGACTAGGAAATGAGACTGACAGGAAGTGCAAAACGGCTAAGCAGGAGTGGCTAGAAGCCAAATGCAAATCTGTAAAAGAGTGTATAACTAGGGTAAAAGTAGACATCGCCTACAGGAAAATAAAAGAGACATTTCGAGAAAAGAGGGAGAGAGAGAAAAAAAGAACTCGGATGGAAAACCAGTTCACAATAAGGAAGGGCAAGCTGGAAGGTGGAAAGAGAGGCTCTACAAAGGAAATTAACTTAGAAACAATATTGTAGGAAGGGAAGAGGAAGTAGATGAAGATGAAATAAGAGATACTATATTGAGAGAGGAATTTGACAGAGAACTGAAAGACCTGAGACAAAATAAGGCCCGTGGTGTAGACGACATTCCATCAGAGCTACTGAAGTCTCTGGGAGAACCAGCAATGGTTCACCTGGTAAGATGTATGAAACAGGCGAAATACCCTCAGACCTCAAGAAAAATGTGGTAATTCCCATTCCAAAGAATAGGTGTGGCAATTACTGATAGTTGTGGAAATGACAGAACAATCAGTTAGGCAATACTCACGACTTATATTAGAGGAGAGATTAAGGAAAAGTAAACCTACATTTCTACCTTTTGTAGATTTGGAGAAACCTTTTAACAATGTTGTTTGGAATACATTTTTTCGAATTCTGGAGAAAGCAGGAGTAAATACAAGGAAAGGATGGTTATGTACAACTTGTGCAAAAGCCAGACCGCAGTTATTAAAGTCAAGCATATAAGGGAAACACTGGTTGGGAAGGTAGTAAGACAAGGTTGTAGCCTTTCTCCTGAGTCATTCAGTTTGTACGTTGAGCAAAGAGAAATTTGGACAGGGATTTAGAGTTCATGGTGAAGAAATAAAAACATTGCTTTTTGCTGATGGCATTACAATTCTGTCACAGACAGCAAAAGACTTGGAAGAGCAACTGAATGGAATGGATAGTGTGTTGAAAGGAGTGTATAAGATGAACATTAACAAGAGCAAAACAAGTGTAATGGAATGCAATCTAAGAAAGTCAGGCAATGCTGAAGGAATTGGATTAGTTATCGAGACAAATAAGGTGGTAAATGAGTTTTGTTACTTGGGCAGTAAAATAACGAATGATGGTCGCAGTACAGAGGATATAAAAGGCAGAATGACAATGGGAAGAAAAGTTTTTTTGAAAAAGAGAAATTTGCTAACATCGAATATTAATTTAAGTGTAAGGAAGTATTTTCTAAAGGCATTTGTGTGGAGAGTTGCCTTCTACGGGAGTGAAACATGGACGATAAATAGTTTAGAGAGGAAGACGATTTGAAATGTGGTGCTACAGAACAATGCTGAACATTAGGTGGGTAGATCGCATAAATAATGAAGACGTTCTGAACAGGATTGAGGAGAAAAGGAGTTTTTGGCATGCCTTGACTAAAAGAAGGGATCGATTGGTATGACACATCTTAGACACCAAGGAATTTAACATTGGAGGGAAGTGCGCGGGGAGACCATGAGACGAACATAGTAAGTAGACTCATATAGATGTGGGTTGCTGTTCTTATGAGGAGATGAAGAGGCTTGCTCAGAATAGAGTTGGGTGGAGAGCTGCATCAAATCAGGCTCCTGACTGAAGATCATAACAACAAGATAACGCTTAGACAGTAGGAAACGAACATAAACAGAGGATAGTTGAGTGAAGAAAGCCTTCGATTACCAATGTAACATGTGTATACTGGTGGTATGAGCTGTCTTCGAACTTTTGAGGTATATGCGATTCCATATTTAACTTTAATAAGAGAGAAATATGACAAGAAAGAGAGTACGACCTGAAAGATAGTAACTCGGGAATCCCATCTCTACGAAAGAGTGCAGGAAGTAAATTTGGAATTAGAAATGATTCAGGAGGTGCGTCTCATCCTAATATTGCCGCTAAAATAGGAAAAACTATTTAAGATATTGTCCCGATATCGGTTTTGAACCACCTGAATAAAGGACATCAGTAGGTGCTGACCAGCATGAAAAACCTGAACGTGATGAAGTTCACGCAACAGAAAAGCAATGCACGGAAAATGTATCAGTTAGAAAAATCAGTGAAGAAAAATCGAAACAGCTGAAGATAATGGTTGTGTTTATAGAAACATGTACAGATATATGTAACGAGTATAGTGAAGAACGTTAAGCCTAAAGACAATCCTCGGTAGACACTGAAATTACAATAAAACTCTTCACATTGTATTATTTTACAATATATCATTATTATATATTGATCAGCCTCGTATAGACCTTTTAGATATTCTTCCTACCTTCTCAACATTTTCTCCAGTGTGCGTACCAGTCTACAATCACTTCTCTCCAGCCGGCCGCGGTGGCCAAGGGGACTGAGGCGCTCCAGTCACGGTCTGCACGGCCACTACGGTCGGGGGCTTGAATCCCCCTCTCGAGCATGGATATTTGTGCCGTCCTTAGTATAAGGTAGTTCATAAGTAGTTTGTAAGTTTAGGGACTGATGACCCCGTAGTTAAGTCCCATAAGCTATACAAACATTTGATTTTTTCACTTCTTTCCATTCCCATTCTTCCTCTTTTCCTTGTTTCAAAGACTAATCTATATATCATTCCTTATTTTACTTACTTTCCTAGTTTCTCTTTTTCTTTTTATCTATTTCATCCATACTTCCTTACGTGTTCTGTTTCTCTCCTCAAGTGTTCTGCACATCCTTTTCCCTTCCTCAGTTATTTCCTCCATGCTACACTACATTGTCCTTTTTACACATTCTTTCCGTAAGCCATTTTATTTTAGCATAAACGTATTTATCAACTCAGTACCCTTACATTCTTCCTTTAGCCTTTCTAGGTCTTATTTCTTTCTCGATTTTCCTCCTCTCACTGGCTTCAAATTTATTTTCGTGTTCACCAACACTAAATAGTGGCTGAATTTATGTCTGTTCCAGGGTATCCTTCTTTCCCTCGGTAATTTTTGTACCTGTCCTGAATTACAAACAATTGGGCGTGCATGTTCATGTTTGCGCGGCGCAATAACTGTTCAAATAAGTTTCTGGCGTGCAGCCCCATAAATATTAGATGAAGTAAACATTATGTGGCTGCACGCCTCAAATATTTGAATTATCAATTTCGTATCTGACGTTATTTAGCCTAGATATTCAGATCTACGTCTACTGTGATCTCAAAACAAGATGTTCCCAATCACTAATGTATTTTCTCTACAGAAATAACTAGTCGTTCAACCGTATCGTCACTGTTTCCCAATCAAAACCTACAAAGCACTCTAAGATTTTCCATCTCTTACCACTGTTCTAAAATCTCCCATTAAGAGATTAAGTTCTACAGTATTTTCATAATATCCTTATACTGCCTAATCAGTCTATGTACTTGTTGTGGGTATCTTTGTATTCATACGACATTCTTCTTGGAGCCTTTTCTCTTCACCAATTTATGTTCGCCACTTTCAAAATGTTTTTCTTCAGTCGTCTTCCTAAATGCCACACCATACCTACAACTCTTTCCCCTTCCTACGTAAAACAATTTGTACTCTCCACTGTCCAACTCGCTCTTATCCCCCCATCTCACTTCACAAATAGCTAGTACTTATCTGGGATTTGATGCTTATCAGCCGGCAATGTCTTGATGACATTCCCTGATAAAGTCTTAGCTTCCATACTTCCACCTTCTCTCTTTCATCTGTCCTTCTTCATCCAAATTCATCACTTCTCCACTGTTTAAGATTTTGTTATCAGTACATCTGCAACTGAGAGGCATGGTTATTGTAGAACAAATATGTTTCAGTTGTACGTGGACTTTTTATGTAAGCTCCTACCGCACAGTCTACGATAAAATGTATCATACTTGATTATGACTGAACTCACCGTTTGACAATTTTATTGTTTTGGCACAGGTCAACGCATTGATTTCTCCTATTTGCTTCTCAGTCTTTATTTCTGGCTCTGGCTCTCCGTACTGTATTTAAAATTTTACCCCCTTTGTCCCTCTGGTTTTAATTTTTCTGCGTTATAGGAATGTCTGACAGCTGTACAGAGTGATCTCAAATGAATGTGGAAAATGAAACAGTTTTGGGAAGTGTCATATCAAGCATTTTTAACATAGCAGCTCCATGACCGCCACCAGGAAATACGGGAAAGGTCGGATACTTAAGATTAAGATAGAGCATTATGGGTTTTTAGTGTGATTGAAAGGGAGACCCGAAAGTGTTTCATTCTGAGTGTGAAATCTAGATCCAGCTCAACACTTTAACCCCTTATCAAGAACTTTATTTTGCGAGGAACGAAAGTTATAACCGATGGATGAATATCTTACCTAAACTTAAAGAAAGAAGGCATAGACTACGAGTTTGTTAATCACTCTGTGGATTTCACACGCAGAACGTTGAGAGTCTATGGAGACCTGTGACAGACACAATTAAAAAAACAGGTGAGACCAGACGATAGAGATGAAATGTATTTATTTCAGTATTTCTTTAATTTGGAATTAGCAGGAAAAAGTAACGCATGTGAAACTTTACAGAGACATGGCATATCATAGATATAGCAAAATAGGTCTCACGCTTACATCTTATACAACACCCGGCAATGCAAACGACCCAGGAACCAGCGATCAGTAGCGCCTGTCATCGGTGTCACCTGTCGCACCCGGTATTGGAAACATAACAGACGTTACTTATCAAGACGATAACCCATTTCAAAATTGTCTTTCTATTGCCATAAGTACAGTTTCACATACATTTGTATTTTGTCCATTACGAGTCATGAAAGTGCAACTTCAGACTGTAAGAAAATTGCCCGTTGGAGGTCGTCAAATAATCTCAAAATTTAGAATGCGTAATAATATACTGTAGTAATAATAATAATTTCGTTATTGAATGTTGCAGCAAACCACAACTAATGGGTCGCAACAACACGTTCGCAGTGAAAGTTAAAATTTTGAATTACAAAAAAGATATTAATTAACTTGAAACAGTCACTGTGGTAATTAATTAAGCTTGGCCCTATCTGACTTAGCATTGACTACAGCCTCCAACTAGCACCTCTTACGATTCACGAACAGCACAACTTCACTAATAAATGTGTCAGAATTCATGTAGTGGTGATGGCGTGTTCGTGTTATAATCAAAATTGTAATAGCAGATAGACTCTGATTGCAATGATAATAGCTCAATACAGTGAAACTCCGTGGTGCAGTGAGCTTCACAATTACTACAGTCAAAGTTCTCAATAATTTTGATATTATTGTTTAATGCATTCAAGTTCCTTATAAAACTTTACGTAAACTATTTATTTATTTATTTTTAATTGGTTCCAGGGCCTGGGTAGCGTACGCGTGTAACTGACTGAGCAGAGTTTGGCATTTAACGTATTTCATAAAAAAAAATACTTCAGTCAAGTCTGGTTAATCAACTATAATACTTTGACTACTGTTAGCCTGGTTACTTTCTACATAAATGAAACCAACTTTACTTTACTTGCAAACTCTCTTGCACTGTCTTGCACTTTAATTACTAGTCTCTGTGGTTGTAACACGTTTAGCAGTTCTTTAACTCGTCTAGCAATTTCTTTAAAACTGATCGTAATTACTTTGAAAAATGATTGAACTTGTTGGTCAGTGTACAGACTTGCGTAATCAACATAATCTAATAATGGTAATAATGGGGTGACTACAACTACTTACAAAATTAAGACTGGTTTCAAAATAAGTCATGTATAACCAAAGTTCTGATTGGGTTGACACTACATTTACATGCATACAAAATAAAATGTTACAAAAGTACTCATCTGCTTTCGTCGTCTTCGTCGTGAAGTCCATACAAGATAGATATGATTACAATAGGTACTCTTACTACAACAACGATCACACTCGGTGACAATAGACTTGATACCAAACAATTACTTTTCTTGCACACATGAAAAAACATTACTCTGATCACTTTCGAGTATAAATAAACTTATTTCGCACTTCGTTCAATACATTAAACAGTACGCCTCTCAGGCTTATTGCAATTGCATAAAACTCACGCCACACTGCTCCTACCGTGCCTCTGCACCATCAACAAAACATTTATGTGTTTACTATAGCGAGTCCGCTCCGCGACTCTTCAGCAGCGCGACACTCACAGCTACTACTTCTGTACCAAAGACAGTCTTTACAACAGGTTCAACATTTTCTCTGGCGCATTGCTAACTTACAGCATAAGAATGTCCGTGCATTCATGCGGGTTTACACATATAGAACATGATTACACTAAATGATTCAATATAGAAAATGACGTTACATAAGAAATATATCTAGCATACAAGAAATGAAAAATACATGAAATAAACAAATTTAAGGCAATATATACATTACGTTAAATCAAACTGTAAGATAAGCGACAGGTGTACTCTTACAAGATACATTCCTCTTTTGTCCATTCCGCGTCAGTCGCTCTTTCGATGTATGTCGCTCGAGCTTTGAGAGCGATATGTCATTCCGGTTTCTATTTCCAACCGTTCTAGGAAATTACCCAACACTTCAAAAACGGTGGACTCGAAACTGCGCCGGCGAGCAACCGCTCTGTCCGCAGCAAGGCGCCTTAGAGCGCTCGGCCACTCCACCGCGGCACTTGTCCATCTACTGCAACCCATAAGCAGGTGTAAGCCTCTCTAGTACCTTTAATATTACTCTGCCTTCATTACCAAATTGACAATTCTCTTTTAGTCAAGCTGTGCAATAATTTACATTTTCTCTCCAGTGTGAACAGTACCATCATAATAAGTTACACGATATAATCGGATAATCTTCAGTATTAGCATTGCGTTTTGGAAGTTTCAAAACTTCTTGATTGTTTGTCGTTCACCATTCACCTATGACAAAGACACCCCACACAGAACATTTTTGCCAGTCCGCATTCTTTATCCTCTCTACCTTTGTTCTCCCTTCAGTCTCACAATTACAACCTAGTTTCTGTAGAAGTTGTAGACATTGTGATTCATTGTTACTACATTATCTTAAGTGTTTCAAAGAGTGCCACCCAAGACAGTAGAAAGCTTTCTTAAACTCTACAGATGGTATAAACGTAGGCTTACTTTTCCTCGGTCTATCCGTTGAATCAGTACATTATTTCCAGTTGTTCATCTTTTATAATGTTACCTAGCACCATTATTGGTCAATGTGGCATTTCTGTTTATCCTAGATACGATAATGCTAGTGACTATCAAAATATCCACGGGTGTACTGCCGGTCTATAGTGTCCAACGGGCATGTCTTGACCTCCATGTATTTTCTTTTCAATGGCGAATACTACGAACAAACGGAGGGAGTCGCCATGGGTAGCCCACTCTCCCCTGTGGTCGCAAATTTGTACATGGAGAATTTCGAGGAGGAAGCCCTGGTATCATCTGAATGGAAACCTACTTGCTTTTTCCGGTTACGTGGACGACACTTTCGTCATCTGGCCACATGGTATGGATAAACTCCTTGACTTCCTTACACATCTGAACTCCATACACCCCAACATCAAATTCACTATGGAGACTGAAACGGAGGGTAAATTGCCGTTCCTTGACGTCTTGGTCAAGAGAAGAGCTGATGGCACCCTGGGTCATAGTGTATATCGGAAGACAACGCACACTGATCTGTATTTACACGCAGACAGCTGTCACCACGCTTCACAAAGGAATGGGGTACTTAAAACTCTCACTATCTCCGACGCAGAGAGTCTACCCCAGGAATTGGAACACCTGAGAACTGTATTTCGAAAAAATGGGTACTCAGCGGGCTCTCCGTCCAACCACTACAACACAACCTGTGGAAACGGATGAAAACACAAGGGAGGATGTAGGCACTGCGTTCGTTCCATATACCGGCGCCCTCTCGGGGAAGATCGCCCGCATTTTGAAAAGAACACCAGGTTAGAACTGTTTTTTGTCCGCCGAATAAAATTCGTGCACCGGTGGGGAGCGCTAAAGATGATCTCGGTTCGAGGAAGGCCGGCGTGTACCAGATTCCGTGTCAGTGTGGAAAGTCATATATTGGACAGACGATGCGTACCGTCGAGGATCGATGCGTAGAACACCAGAGGCACACACGATTGATGTATCCGAGCAAGTCGGCGGTCGCTGAACATTGTTTGTCGGAGAATCATGCGATGGAGTATGAAAGCACTAGAATTCTGGTACAGACGTCGAGATACTGGGACTGCGTCGTTAGAGAGGCCATTGAAATTCGCACAAGTGACGACCTCATAAACCGTGACTGTGGCTATAATCTTAGCAAAGCTTGGGAACCAGCGATTGGGTTAATTAAGAGTAAATCTAGAAAACGTAACGAATTGACGACCACGGCGGACAGAGCCCTCACACCGACGTATTCTCAGACGCCGTCGCAATCGGTTCCACTGCGCGGCCGCGGCGCGGGGCGCGGACCGCGGACGGGTCGACCCGCGGGCCGAGGGTATTTAAATGGCCCGCTACCGGGCTAGAACCCAGGTCCCTTCGAGCTGCCGTAGAGTGCGGATCTCCGTGCCGGCGCGTTTCCAGGAGCTCAGTCCGTCAGTTCACCTGATGATGGCGACATGTATGATCGCCGAAATATTGTGCCCGTTGGACACTATAGACCCGCAGTACACCAGTGGATATTTTGATTATCAAATACGCCGGGAGAAACTGAAGAATCACATGCTAGTGACTGTTCAAACGTAGAGTATCGTCTCCCAACTTTACTGAAGATTGTATAATGTACCGTAGCACTGGCAGGATGGTTAAAATATGTTATCCAAATACAGAAATTAGTAGGAAGCAAATGTCAGACATTTTCAAATCCAAATAAATGTATACTATGCAAAATATTTTGTACTATAATTGCACTAAATTAGATTAAGGAACTGCAAATGGCAATATTAGAAGCTGTTATGAGAAACAGCAAGATGCTGATTCTGGATAGATCAGTTTTCCAAACGTTGCCGTCTACATAATGACAATTCATGGAGAAATAAGAAAATGTGAATAGGAGTCATTAAAATAATTGGGCGAATTTGTACGTTGAAACATACATCTTTGTTGCAGATGCCGGTTTTTAAGCCCCATCGCTACCGCTAGCGTCTACCGCTTCGCGAACCACCGCGACAACGCGGAAAAATCTTGCCGAGCTGCCGGCCTACAGAGAGCACGGACACTCCAGCCTGGCGAAATGAGAGAAATGATCAGATGTCTGAAAGCCTAAGGGACAAACTGCTGAGGTCGTACGTAGTCCCTAGACTAACGTACGCTGAGGACATCATCTTGCCTGAGGGAGGACTCCAACCTCCGACGGGATCTGGATGTACCGAGCCCGGTGTCTACTGTAAAAAGATGTGTTTATTTTGGCGTTGTTTCTACTATTGACACGCTGATACTCCTACCATCCTGCTATTATGACGCAACACCAATATACAAAGTTAACAATCCACAAAGTATAAGTGAAGACAATAAAAAAACTTTTACAGATCTGATCATGGCAACCTAGACCTGTCGAAACCGATAATAAATGGCTTTTTAAGCCATCTGAGGTACCCTGTGCCTTTTTGTTGTTTTTTAAAACTATCAGATCATCCCCAAAGTATGACACTGTGCCAGAAATACGTAGAATATTTATAAACAAGCAACTGCACAAAATATTTGCTGACAATGATGTTCACACACAGATAATTTGGCGAATATTTTTTTCATATTCTATGACTCTGGCGCGAGAAATAAAATTCTATGTGTTTACAAGACTTGTGTTGTTGTTATTGTGGTCTTCAGTCCACAGACTGGTTTGATGCAGCTACCCTGTCCTGTGCAAGCCTCTTCATCTGATGCTAAGAATGGCAAACTACATCGTTTTGGATCTGCTTACTGTATTCGTCCCTCGCTCTAAAAAATGTTCAAATGTTTGTATAGCTTATGGGACTTAACTACGGGGTCATCAGTCCCTAAACTTACAAACTACTTACGAACTAGCTAATACTAAGGACGGCACAAATATCCATGCCAAAGGGGGATTCGAATCCCCGACCGTAGTGACCGTGCAGACCGTGACTGGAGCGCCTTAGTCCCCTCGGCCACCGCGGCCGGCTTCCTCGCTCTCCCTCTACGAGTTTTACCTGTCACACTTCCTTGTAATGCTAAGTTGACTATTCCTTGATGACTCAGAATTTGTTCCATCAACCCATAGCCGGGCGCCGTGGCTCAGCGCTCAACGCTCAACGCTCTCTGTAATAAAAGCTGAGCCAAATATTCAACAAACAAACGAGAACGAACCGAAACAACAACCGAAAAACATAGATCTACCTGAAAAAATCCTTTCTCGCTTTAGGATATGCCTGAAACTCCATCTTCCCGTTTCTGTTGAGTATGTCCTAATTAGTTACGTGATCTAGCCATCTAATCATTATTCTTCTGTAGTATCAAATTTCAAAACTTTGTGATAGGGCGATTCTAGGATAGGGAACTAAGGAACAAACAAGACGTGGGGAAACGGAGCACTGCTATGCCTGAGTGAATTTAACAATATTCAAATTTATTAACAGAAAAGGCACAAGTAAGATTACGGAGCACTAAACATATTTACAAATGACCAGCAAATTATAAACTAGCCGGCCGCAGTGGCCGAGTGGTCTGTGGCGGGCAGTCACAGTCTGCGCCGCCGCTACGGTCGGGGATCGAATCCCCCCTCGGGCATGGATGTTTCATCTATCTACATCTACATCTACATAGATACTCTGCAAATCACATTTAAGTGCCTGGCAGAGGGTTCATTAACCACCTTCATAACTTTTCTCTACCTTTCCATTCTCTAATAGCGCGCGGGAAGAAAGAACACCTAAATCGTTCCGTTTTCGATCTGATTTCTCTTATTTTATTGGGATGGTCATGTCTCCCTAAGTAGGTGGGTGCTAGCAAAATATTTTCACATTCAGAACTAAAAGTCGGTGATTGAAACTTCGCAAACAGATCACGCCGCAATGAATAACGTCTTTCTTTTAATGATTTCCACCCCAATTCGTGCAACATTTCCGTGACGCTTTCCCCCCCGTAACGTGATAAAACAAAACGAGCTGCCCTTCTCTGAACCTTCTCAATATCTTCCGTCAGTCCCACCTGGTGAGGGTCCCACAAGGGGCAACAGTACTCCAAGAGAGGACGCACAAGTGTGATGTAGGCAGTCTCTTTGGTGGAGCTGGTGCATCGTCTAAGCGTTCTGCCAATGAAACGTAATCTTTGGTTCGCCTTCCCCACAATATTTTCTATGTGTTCTCTCCAGTCAAAGTTGTTCGTAATTGTAACTCCTAGGTATTTGGTAGAATTTACGACCTTAAGGTTTGACTGATTTATCGCGTAATTGAAGTTCAGCGGATTTCTTTTAGTGGTCATGTGTATTACTTCACACTTTTCTTTATTTAGTGTCAATTGCCAATTCTCGCACCAAGTAGAAATTTTGTCTAAATCGCTTTGCAGTTGCTTTTGATCCTCTGTTGACTTCACTAACCGATAAACGACAGCATCATCCGCGAACAGTCTAAGGGAGCTATTCAGATTATCTCCTAAATCGTTTATAAACACGAGGAAGAGTAGGGGACCAATAACGCTTCCCTGTGGAACGCCAGATATCACTTCTGTTTTACTCGATGACTTACCGTCAATTACAACGAACTGTGTCCTTTCTGATAGGAAATCGTGAATCCAATCGCACAATTGGGGGGATATTCCATAAGCACGCAATTTCATTAGAAGCCGCTTGTGGGGTACAGTATCAAAAGCCTTCCGGAAATCCAGAAATATGGAATCGATTTGAGATCCCTTGTCGATGGCACTTGACACTTCATGTGAATAAAGGGCAAGCTGTGTTTCGCAAGAGCGATACTTTCTGAATCCGTGCTGACTATTGGTTAATAGGTCGTTCTCTTCGAGGTAGTACATAATATTCGAACAAAGTATATGTTCCAAAATCCTACTGCAAATCGACATCAATGAGATAGGTCTCTAATTTTGGGGATCACTCCTATTGCCTTTTTTGAATATTGGAGTAACTTGGGCAACTTTCCAGTCTTTGGGTACGGATCTTTCGCTGAGTGATCGGTTGTAAATTATAGCTAAGTACGGAGCTATTGCATCAGCATACTCTGAGAGGAATCTAGTTGGTATACAATCTGGCCCGGAAGATTTATTTTTGTTTAGAGACTTAAGTTGTTTTACTACTCCAGGAACATCTACTTCTAAGTTTCGCATGCTGGCAGCTGTTCTTGGATTGAATACTGGAGTGTTCACTTCGTCTTCTTTGGTGAAAGAATTTCGGAAAGCTGTGTTTAGTAATTCTGCCTTAGCAGTACTGTCGTCGGTAGTATTACCATTGCTATCGCGTAGTGAAGGTATTGTTTGTGTTTTGCCGCTTGTGTACTTCACATATGACCAGAATTTCTTTGGATTTTCTGCAAGATTACGAGACAGGATTTCGTTGTGGAAACAACTATAAGATTTTCGCATTGAAGTCCGCGCTAGGTTGCGAGTTTCAGTAAAAGATTGCCAGTCTTGCGGATTCTGTGTCTTTTTAAATTTTGCATGCGTTTTTCTTTGTTCCTGCAACAGTGATCTGACCTGTTTTGTGTACCACGGGGGGTCAGCCCCCTCTTTTATTAATTTATTTGGTATAAATCTCTCGATTGCTACTGATATTATGTCTTTGAAAGTAAGCCACAACTGATCTACACTCGCATTTTTAGTTTTGAAGGACTGGAGACTATCACTCAGGAAAGCGTGAAGCGAATTTTTATCTGCTTTATTGAATAGATATATTTTTCGTTAATTTTTGGTGCATTTGGGAATTTCGATATTCAGTCTCGCTACTACAACTCGATGTTCGCTAATCCCTGTATCTGTTTTGATGCTCTTTACTATCTCGGGATTATTTGTTGCTAGGAGATCAAGAGTATTTTCGCAACCACGTACTATTCTAGTGGGTTCATGAACTAACTGTTCGAAGTAGTTTTCAGAAAAAGCATTCAGAACTAGTTCGGACGATGTTTTATATTTGCCCCCGGTTTTGAATACGTAATTATGCCAACATATCGAGGGTAAATTAAAGTCGCCACCGATTATAACAGTCGTTTTTAGTGTAAGGTAGTTCAAAAGTAGTTTGTAAGTTTAGGGACTGATGACCCCGCAGTTAAGTCCCTTAAGCTTAACAAACGTATGAACATTTTGAATAGTAAACTGAAACTTATAATCTTTAACAATACATATATTGTTTTACCATTCCCAAATTTTACAGTATAAGATTTTTAAAAAATGACATAAAACATTGGTGCACTCATCCAGCCCCACTTGTGCCTGAAATAATTGCCGCAACCACGTACAGTCCTCAACCTGTAGATGTGGCACCAGAAGTTCCTCAATAAGTCAAAACCGTTTGGCTTCTATGTGGAATCAAGATTGTGGGCATTGTACACCACGTTTTTGTTGATACCTCATGCCTCCAGCTTTCGTTTAGATCAAATCCATCAGCAATGAGCTGCCCCGCAGTCACAATTACACGTGCGCTTATGTCCCAGGCGAAAATATCTTTCCCAGAGATACTACCTGTTGGCTTTAGGCAAAGATCTAAAATGTTCATGCAGTACGGATGTAGAGATGTCAGCAGACGACGTAGTTCTGAGTATTTTGTATACACTTGAAACAGAAATTAAATTTATCTTGATAGTATCTTAGTTAAACTCACACACTGTAATAATGACATATTCAGAAAGAAAGTATCAAATATTGGTGACAAGTAAAGAATATCGAGCTAAGCACACTCTCGGAAATCGCGATATATTCGAAACTAAGCAGCAAAGTATTGGGGAAAAACAAGAAATATCAACTTTTCCATACTCTCTGAAATCACGAGAGTCATTTATCACGAATGTCATTTATACTCGTTTCACTTACTGTAGCAGCAATTTAAACGTTCGCATAGTTTTGTCTGCAACAATATCATCAAAAACCTCAATATATTTGGAACAAAGTCGAATATTTGTGAGAAGGAAGAATACAAATGTCATTGCTAATCGTACCACTTGCAGCAATAATTTCATTATCCGTTGTTCAGTCACACATAAGTCACCAAATCGATGTTACTAATTCCTGAAGACAGCACATTAGATTACTGAATAACATAATACTGTTATGTGAATAAGAAAATCCGACAAAGTGTTGTGGATAAATAACTTCTACAACGTTTTACAAATGATAAGATGAAAAAAAATATTTTTTATTTGGAGAAGCTTTGAACACAGCACCTCTTCTTTGGTAATCGAACACTCTACCCATTACACTACAGCAATTCGACACCATAGTGTTCTTTAAGATTTTTATACCAGTTTCCACATGTTTGGTCCTCAATGTTAATATGATTTTAATTGCATTTAGTTATAATAAATTGATCCAGATATGATTTTGTAACTCATCTACAATTTGCTGTAGCCCTGAAACTGTTTACTGCGAGTTATAAAACCAAAACTGTGAGATATACGGCAAATCAAGATGGCGTCTCTGACATGGAAGGAACAAGTGAATATCGTTTTCACGTCACTTTCCAAAGTCGTCGTTCACTGGCTAATGTAACAGCGAATTTCATTGGAGGGAAAGAAATTTTTTACTGGGATATAAGAATTCCTCACACTTACTGGTCTTCCTGATTGCAGTCGTTGTAGTCGGTGCAGTTGCAAAGAGCATGATGCAAAGATATTCTTATCTTCCCCTAGTAGAGGTTGCTTCCTCCTTAAGTGTGGTGGAGGGATGTAACTCAGCCTATGTAACCAGTGACGTGGAGTTGATTTTATGATACCACTAATGCAACGCATTGTGGCATTCAATTTTGTGTCTACGTTTTTCATATGTTTGCTTCCCAACCAGACGGGTGCACAGTACTCAGCAGCCGAGTAGACAGGAAGACAAGACTGATGGCAGATAAGCGAAAACGGCAGAGGTTCTCCAGGATGTAAGACTGAGCTTATGCTACATGTCGTTTCTTGCGGCTACTTTGTGGGAAAGCCCCTTGTAGCTCAGGTGACATTGAATAAATGGTCTCTAATATGGAACCTATTCATTTCGAAGTTCGTAGTACCTTTTGGTCCACTTTAGGTTACGGTAGTAACACTAAAAGTGGGCTTTTGCGATCGTCTTTTGACAGCTCGAAAATTAAATGAAAATAACGGCTTCACTATTCATCTGACACGAAAATTGAATAACCCAATTTGTAGAGGAGAAAAATCTCTACAACTTTGCTCTGTTATGTTTTTTTTTTTTTTTTTTCATATCTCGTAGCGTTTCAAAGATATTTGCAAAAATAACGGCGATTTTGGGGCGTATGTCTGTCTGTCTGTCTGTCTGTCCGTACCGTGTTCCCAGTTTTTAAGACGAACCGTTCAACCGATCAGCACCAAATTTTACAGACATGATTGTGGGCCGCCAGAGACCAGAACCTCCCTTTTTTCAAATTTTTTGGACAAAAAATACGGTAGTAGAACCAAAAACTGCTGTTTGTAATATAATTGTAATTGCAAACGAACCGTTCATCTGACACGAAAATTGAATAACCTAATTGGTAGAACCTCCCTTTTTTCAAATTTTTTGGACAAAAAATACGGTAGTAGAACCAAAAACCGCTGTTTGTAATATAATTGTAATTGCAAACGAACCGTTCATCTGACACGAAAATTGAATAACCTAATTGGTAGAGGAGAAAATTCTCTGCAACTTAGCTCCCTTATGTTTTTTTCATATCTCGTATCGTTTGAGACATGTTTGCAAAAATAACGGATATTTGATACCCTCCATTGAATGAACGAAAACCAGCCGTTCGGAGATGCCATGTGACGTTCCTCGTCCAGAACTCTCTCTGGCATACGCCATCCATCTTGCGTTGCGTATTTGATGATTTTATTATTGTAACTTACACGTTGTCATTTCAAAGCAATGGCGCACTGAGGAATTAATAAAAACACATCGTTCTTCGTACGATAAATGATGATCTAGTGTCTACAAATGCCATATTAGCATCAGTTAAGAACTGCCATCAATAATATGAGATTATTGGACTCATCTCTTTATTGATAGTTGTAGTGTAGTGGGCAAAGCGTTGGACTATGAAGCTAAAGGTCGGTGGCTCGGAACCCGCCACTATCTGATTTTTTTAAAATGGTTTCAGACACTCTTATTAATTAATTTTTTATTATTTAGATTATTATTTTGGTCCAAAATGTTTGCAAAAACTTATAAAACTACAAATCTAAAGTGGACCGTAAAACACGTCAGTGCGATTTTTTTGTTCCATATCGTCAGCTAGATTCATCCCTAGAGTTTGTAGACGGTGGAAAGAACCACCAGGTGTACTTGTGGCTTATGTACCACAGCCGCCTCTTCCTCTGTGGCCTCCAGACGCTAGGATGTGGTCTTCCCGCGGCCGGTGGTCTGGCATCCAGTGTGGGATGAAGCCAGCACTGCTCAGCCCGCGCCGCCTCTTCAAGGAAAACGAGGCTGCTCTCTGCTCTCTGCTGCGTAGGAGAGGAGAGCTCTCTGTACGCCGCGCCGGTACTGCTCGCCAAAGACAAGTGCTAATCTCGCCACGGCGGCAGCACCGTCGTGTTTACGCCCGAGGAGCATCGGGGGCGAGCAGCGGTGCTGGCGTACACGAGTGTATTCTTTCAAGTGAAACGCTGTCACCTGCCGCCCGTCTGTTACCACGGTTACGCGTAACACAATTTAAGGAAGACAAAATATAATTTCGAAATTTGAATGATTTGCAGTCTATCGCATTTAAATGTTCATGCCTAAATTTATTATACTAACCCAATAGCCGGCCGCGGTGGCCGAGGAGACTGAGGCGCTCCAGTCACGGTCTACACGGCCACTACGGTCGGGGGCTCGAATCCCCCCTCGGGCATCGATATTTGTGCCGTCCTAGTTCGTAAGTACTGCATAAGTAGTCTGTAAGTTTAGGGACTGATGACCCCGTAGTTAAGTCTCATAAGCTGTACAAACATTTGAACATTTTTAAACCAATAAAATATCTATTTTCTGAACCTCACGTCCAGTTAATCTCAATTAAGCCAAATTAAGCTTATCAGTGCCTACGTAGTTTTTTAATTAGTTTGTTAATAGTAGAAAACACTGACAGGCATGCACTCTTTGAAATTTTGAATAAAGCAGGGGTAAAATATAGAGAGAGAATAGTTATATTGAACTTGTACAGAAACTAGACAACAGTTACTCGAGTCGAAGGGCATGAAAGCGACGCAATAATTGGGAAGGAAGTAAGACAGATTTATAACTTTTCCTCAATTTTATTCAGTCTGTACATTGAGCAAGCTGTGAAGGAATGCAAGGAAAAATTTGGAGAGATAATTAAAGTAAGGGAGAAGAAATGGAAACTGTGCTGCTTCCTTTTTTTTTATACTTACAATTTTTCTCAGGTATCAAGTTCCAATTAGATCATTACAATCTAAAGAGAGAAACCCCGAAAGTTCAAATCGACAGGAGGCGAGAACCCGGTGCCAGTAGGAAGCAAATACTTTGGCCTAACCCACAAGCGCTCGCACACAAACCGAGAAGCCAGCTGATGGTTTGAATACTCTGTAGGCCTATATCACTGCCGGCCACCTCCCGTGCTCGCCGCTAGTCGACCTGAACCCACGAGCGTAACCGCACTTGCGACATAGAACACCACTCGCACAAGCAATTACAGTACGAGCACGAAATACAAATATGTCGTAAGAAATAGCCACTTGCAACGAACTTGCTCTTAATAAATGTAAGATTGACACTTAAGAAATTACTATTAATCTTATGCCATAAAACAGATGCAATAAACAAAACATGACATTGGTAATTATGGCCGCGGTGGAGAAGCCGAGCGGTCTAAAGCGCCTCGCTACGGAACGCACGGTTGCTCGCCGTGGAGGTTCGAGTCCTTCCTTGGGCATGGGTATGTGTGTTGTCCTTAGGTTAGTTTACCTAGGTTTAAGTAGTTTGTAAGGTACGGAATGATGGTCACGCAGACTGGTCCGATAGATTTACAGACATTTGAACATTGGTAATTAATAAACACCTGGTAGACTAAACAGATATAGTAGTTATTTGATACATTACATGCAGGCTTTCTCAGAAGGCAAATTTTACCTCATTATCACAAATAAGTAAATATACAAATATAATAACTCCATAGGAAACAAACCTAAAATTTCTAAAAGGTAAAATAAAAAATCTCTCAGAACTCATAGACTATGACTATTACAATACAGAACAGATTTCATCATATATTTGACTTTACCCCAAGACAGAAAGCAAGGGGCCGCAAAGCATACCACAATCGTAAAGACAGAAAATAATTACAAGTGATTGTGCACTTTAGATAACAGTCGAAAAGGTAAGCAATTCTGTTGAATTCCACACAAGTTTACAATGTAAGATAAGCCTAGCTAGTACCGAGCAAATACACTAATACTGAACATTTATTTTTTCAAATCAAATGTTCAAATGTCTGTAAATATATCGGACCAAACTGCGCGGTCATCAGTCCGTAGCTTACAAACTACTTAAACGTAGGTAAACTAACCTACGGACAAACACACACATACCCATGCCCCAGGGAGGACTCGAACCTCCACGGTGAGCAACCTCGCGCTCCGCAGCGAGGTGCTTTAAAACGCTCGGCTACCCCACCGCGGAAATTTTATTTTTATTATTATTATTATTATTATTCACTGAACCAAGCAAGCATTGAATGCACACCAGCGGGCAGGGTTATAAAATCAAGTCACTAGCATGAATTACACTTTGCTGATATGAAACTTCCTGCCCAGGAGTGCTAGTCTTACAAGTTTCGCAGGAGAACTTGTGTGAAGTTTGTAAAGTAGGAGGCGAGGTACTGGCAGAATTGAAGTTGTGGGGTGGCATCGTGAGTCGTGTCGGGGTAGCTCAGATGTAGAGCGCTTGCCCGCGAAAGGCAAAGGTCCCATGTTCGAGTCCCGGTTCCGGCACACAATTTTAATCTGTCAGGAAGTTTCATATCAGCACACACTCCGCTGCAGAATGAAAGTTTCATTCTGATAACAGTAACTTTTTGTAGTCTTTGATTACAAAATTATTTATTAGCGACAGCAAAGATTGTAATTTCTGCCGCGTGAACTTTATTAAGCGGACACACCGGTGTCCGAGAATATATCAAAATATTCAATTACATTAGAAAGAACCTGGTTTCGTAGCATAGTGATACAGATTACGACTTATTCTGAGTATTGTGCACCTTGAATAGCACTGCGAATATATTGCTTAGACTCGCCTTATTTTTACAACTGTATGTAATATGTTTGGGGATAAATGATTCCATTTGTTCATATAAAATGCAAGCTGGTTTCGTTAGATAATATTTTGTTGCCTTACGTATATTTGTCCTTGCATACGAATAAGTGTAAAATGTCCAACTGACATGCGTTGAACATATATTGTTCTTATTTACTTTAGTTTTAATGCACATCTTAATATCATCGACTTTTAATAGAGCCGCGGCGAATAAGCCGTGCGCACTGGGGCGCCGTGCTGCGGTGGGCGTGGCCGTTCGCCGTCGGGAGTTCGAGTCCCCCCCCCCCCCCCCTCTGGCATGTGTTGTGCTTCGGTTTGTTTACCTTAGTTTAAGTAGCTACGGACTAATAACCAAGCAGTTAAGTCCGATATGCAGAATTTACAAACATTTGAACTTTCAATAGAATTGGTACTTTATTACATCTTGTTACAAAATGAGTATGAAGTTCTGCTTTGTATTCTATCGCGTATTGTCACTGAATATGCTCTGTAGTCTTAGTATGTAAGGCAATCTAACTTGAAAAAGCAAAAAATGCCACAGCAATTACGCAAAAGCGTTCACATGCTTTAACGGGATTGTGGTATTAACAATTCATTTCAGTGTAAACAATTTACCTAATAGATTTAGCCTTCCACTCTAATAAAAATTTAGACACCTTTGAAAGCATAAATACTCATTTCGTGACAAGATGTATGTTAATTATCGATTCTGTCATCGGCTACTGTCTTGGAGTTAACCATTACATACGAGAAATTACGTAGAAAATATGTGAATGAAAATTAAACAGAATACGAACGATATGTTTACAACACATTTAACTCGAGTAAGCCATGCGGAATGGTTGCGTGGTCTAAGGCATCATGTAACGGACTGGTCAGCCGTTCCCGCCGGAGGTTCAAGTCCTCCCTCCGGCATGGTTGTGTGTTGTCCTTTGTGTAAGTTGGTTTAAGTAGTTTGTAAGTGTAGTGACTGATGATCATAGCAGTTTGGTTCAGTAGGTTTACGAACATTTGAACCTTTTATTGAGCGACACACACACGGATTTTCAGGTATCGTAACAACAGATGTTCACAGAACACTATGCGAAGAGAGAAGCTTCTGTTTTATATGAAATACAATTAAATATGGAATATTTTACTCTGTCCATTACTACCACGGCGAACAAAAAATGTACAAATGTTTGTATAGATTATGGGACTTAACTACGGGGTCATCAGTCCCTAAACTTACAAACTACTTATGAACTAGCTAACACTAAGGACGGCACAAATATCCATGCCCGAGGGGGGATTCGAGCCCCCGACCGTAGTGGCCGTGTAGACCGTGACTGGCGCGCCGCAGACAGCTACGGCCACCGCGGCCGGCCACGGCGAACAAATATTAATCAAAGTACGATTACATATTCCATTGCAGTACAGACTATAATGACACGTTTTCCTTTCCCCGATATTATCAGAGAAAGTTTTGTATTTTTATATTATTTCGGCATGTTAAAATAGTTATCTATGAAAGTCAGAGAAAGAAAATTTAGGAACAACACTTTCAATTTTTTTTGTAAGAAAGAAGACACTCTTGCTTTTGTACTTCGTAGCGATAGCATCTTGCAGACTGGAGCTGTACTTTATTATTTTTATGTGGCCGCTATTATGTACATTCAGGTAAATATATGTGATGTGAGCGTATCTTAAATTTATAAATAAACCCCCACCTCTCACTTAAATTCGCACTTATGAATTTTTATTAATAATTTTGCCCTATCCTCCCTCCGCCCATAATGTCTTTTTCAGCCTTGTTGAATCACCGCAACAATGGATGGCATAGTTTTTAGTTAATATTGAATGGTGATATTTCGTGTAGCCTGCCAGTCTTGTTTAAAAATTTATTCCATAATATTATCATTTACTGGCAATAGAACCTGCAGTCGATTTTCTTGTAAATTTTTAGAAGTCCGATGTGTTTGACGTACGTAATATTCCTATCCGATTTATATCATGTCACTTATCTTACTTTACTGTTTGCTACACGAGTCGTAGTTTAATATTGACGAACTGCCATCCACTGTTCGGCGAGTGGTTATCATATTATTCAAATTTCATTTACAGCCAAATTTCAACTACCGATGGATCTATTGTTGAAGGTAACAGCTCGTCGATTCTTTTTGTAATGTTCTGCCTGCACAACACTCCACCGTTAATTAGCTTACCATTTCATTTAAATGTATGTAATATTTTTTCCCGTAATTTACTGATTGGGATCTTTCATAGCTTCTAACTTCAAACCACTTCCTTCTGTAAATTTGTTAATCTCAAAAATTAATAGCCGGGTTGGAACATTCCACGAAAGTGAGATTGATCATTTTGGAAATAATTGTTGGAGAAAAAGTGACTACTCATGTTGACGGATATTTTAATGGAAATAATTAAAAGCACTGACGGACCACAGCATCTGGACAAGAGACAACGTAAGATCAGGCCTGCATCGTTTCTGTAGACGCTTTTGACCTTCTTTTACTATTATTTGCTTGCAGAATATCAATTTCAGCTTTTCCGTATTTTGCAAATTTTTCCTAAGTTTTTCATTATTAGTTACCGCGCCAACAATAGAGCTTTCTAGAATTACACAAGATGGCTGCCGAACCCATCTTGTAGCCGCGATCCTCATCTTTTTCGCATTATCTGTGTTTTGCGAGCTGCAGTGCCGTGTTACTAGCATCTTTGGCTATAGGTAAACAAACAGTGTTAGCTCACGACATCCGTATTTACATTCACTGTACGCATGTTTTGAAATGGTTAGGACGCGAAGACACGCTACCGATATGGATAGTATGCAACCGAGTAACATTGTAGGACAATCTGAGCAGGAATTAGAAAACGTTCTGGAAGACAGGCGGATAGAAAATATTTCGCCTGCTACGGACGTAAGTGACACGTCCGTAGCAGACGGAGGTACGTCTACTGTAGCTGTGCACTCAGATAGTGATCTACCTACCTCATGGTTTTCAAAATTCGAGTCAGTATTTCAAAATTTAACGCAGCAAGTCTCCATGATTAGCCAACAAATGACGACAAAGCAGGAACTTGATAAACATTACCAATGCACAAAACAGGACTTACATAATAAATTCCAAGTTCAACAGAATGTCTTAACACCCCTAGAACAGCAACAAAAGGAAATCGCGGATCAAATGGTAACGAGGGAAGAAATCGAGAACAGATTTAAGCAACTCGAGGAAGCACAGAAAAACCTACCAGCTCTCATTTCTGACGAGGTGAGCACACAATTAAATACACAGATAGGCAATCTTGAACGACAGGTAGCAGATGTAGAAGGCAAAGTTAACAGTAATATTTTGAACATAGTTGATGAAAAGGCCTCCAACATTGCTTCACAGCTTGATAACGTTTCGCAAGCAACCAAAGCCCTTCCGACAGCAATTGAAGATATTACACAGGACTTGTCAGCACTCAGAATTGAATATTAAAATTTAAAAACTACCGTAACGCACATAACCTCTCAGGCAGAAGCCATAGTCAGTGAGAATCAGGTAAGAGTTTAAACCTTTTTGGAGCAGACCGAGGTACAAATTAATGATAAACTAGTACGTGATTTAAGCTCTGTCATTCAAAACGTTGCTGCAAAAGTATGTGAGGAGCACAGCACCGCTGTAAAGTCATTGCAGGAGGAATTCTCGAATGTAAAGGCTAGTGTACGAATGGAATCCCGGACACAGAATGCAACTTCTGCACACGTAGGAGACACGCATCACCGGTGACGTCATCTCCAGACAGGTACCATAACCAAGACCGTGACGCAAAACAGACTGACGTAGACGACGAGTGGTTTGACAGTGACAGACGCACAGTTATGCAACGCTCACAATCTCCCCATCCTAGTGTTACCTCAATCCTGTTGGAAGAAATCCTCAAACATCACCAGTTTCCCAATTTTATACCTGAAAATAAATCCGTTCATCCTGTCATTTTTATACAATCCTTTCGAGAATTGCTTCCTGACACCTGGAGTGAGCTTAGGAAGATAAGGTTTGTAATGGGATATATTCAAGGTGAAGGGAATATCTGGGCTTCAGGCGTATACCGCCACTGTGCCACTCTCAAAGAGTTCGAAAATGCATTTCTTAGCAAGTACTGGTCGGTGGGAATTCAGGAGCGTGTGAAAAATGAAATATACAACCCTCCACCCTTTAATGAGCGGAATGGCAGTTTAAGAAAATACTTTCAAAAATATCTAAACAAAGCACGCTTCTTCGACGAACCAATGTCGCATCGAGAAGTACTTAGAGTACTGATAGGACGACTGCCGACATACCTCAGATTGCAACTGGTACATATTCCTATATATAATCTGGAAGACTTCTTGTCGACAGTCGATTCGATTGACTTAATAGGGTATTTTCCTGTGTTAAAAATATGGTTCGAATTGTTGTTATTCTGAATGATTATAACATTCAGACAGCATTTTTGCTCATAATTCGTACAAAACATGTTATTTTTACGTAATTAAAGCTTAAAAATCATCAAATTTCACGATTAGATCACGTGATCGAAAACGACCCGTTATTGGCTGAAATACTGGTGACGTCAGAGAACACCTACAGGGCGGCAACTAGAAGTCGGAGCTGTATTATTGTACGCGTTGCCTCCATTTCGCAGCTTTAAGTTCAGTTTTTTCGTTATTTAAACGCGTTTACAGTTTTTATGCCACAATGGAAGATGGTTATGTGAAGGCTGACAGCGGAAACCACCCTAAAGTTGATGCAATTATGGTGTCTTCATTCTTTAAAAAGGATCCAAATTTTTACGTGCCAGAAATAAGAAACGTGAAAACTGCATTGTAAGTAACGCATACCTACATTTTAAAGCTAATTATTTCGAGAGATATTTTATGCCATTGGAAAAAAGTACCCTATTTGTTAATATCAGCAGACTTAATCTGAAGTCACCATATTATGCTATAAAGGGTGAAATTTTACCTTCTATCCAAGCGGCCTTGAGTGATTATGTTGGCAACATCAACAAGATAGAAAATCTTTGTCCAGATATTCAGACAACCTAAAATGACTAGTGTATCGTACAGACCATGAAGTAAATAAATAATGCTGTTCCTGCTCTATGATTCTTGTATGTACCCTTGTCCAGTCAGTAAAAGTAACTGACCTCGTAAATCAAAGGTTTCACGACAAAATATTTGCGCTCTCACGCGATTGGCTAATGGCGACGTTTTATGATTCGCGCTATTCAGCATCTGTTGCCAACATAGTCACAGGGATAGTTAGTAAAATTTAACCCAGTAAAGGGAGTAATTTTATTTAACTACTTCAATACTGGTGCAAAGTGAAACATCAAAATCTGTAAAATACAGCAAAAATGCCTTGTGTATAGTTATACAATGTGTCTATATTCTAGAACAGGAACAGTGGGTTGCGTCGGTGGTGTTTTCATGTCGCTCGTAGGTTGGCAACGCACATTTCGCGTAGCCAAAGGCATGTCACTATCACGTAAACATTGCGAACGAGACACGATGGAATAAATTTATAGCGCCGAAATTACAGCACTTTTTTGGTTTTTGTTTTTGTGAGTGAATGTTTGCGATTGTGTGTAAACTTTCTGCCATGCAAATCAGTATTTTCCTTACATATTCAAGATTTGGTTTGATATGAATGTGTCACTACTTTTGATACTACAAGCTAATCCATTTACGTTTACTCGTCCACATACGAAGCCCCATGCTTTAATTTAAAAAAAAAAAAAATCATGTTGTTCTTTCATCAAATATATTAGGAAACGGCTTTAATTACACATAAGTCGTAGGCGTGTAACATTATGAAGTTTTACTTCGCAAATGTAATCATCAGGTCATTATCCTACACATAATACTACTTTACACCTTTGCAGAAAAAGAGAACGATACTAAACAGTTTAGTTTACCAATGGAATAATATTGTTTACTTAGTTCAAAATGATCCTCACAGAAAAACACACATGAAGTAGCCGCTATTTCATTTGGATCTCTTCGCGCCAGTGTCAGCCACTTTTTTGCGTATCTTCTCATTTTTGGGTACTTGCAAGAACAATTTTTCTGGAGTCTTGACAGATGTATTGTTACAGTGCGGAACTAAGCAATATTTGTAGGTCATTATGCTAACGTTAATGCCCAAACACAAGGCCTCGGCCCAAACAATAGACAGGTATTTGTTTATCTTACGAGAGCAGCAGCAGCAGCGGCGGCGTGTTGTATGACGTCACAGGCATCACGTGACGCCAATTTAGCGTTTTAGCGGGAGTTCAAATTATCTGAATTTCCTTTTTTTTTTTTTTTTTTTTTTTTTTTAAAGTACTGAAATTCTCGAGGTAAAAAAGCATGTTCGGACCATAATATGACATAATTAACAATTTAAAACGATTTCCAGAAAACAGTCAAATACCCTATTTACGAAGATGACCGAGCTAGGAACGGACGTGGTAACCACAACAATGCTTATGGCAACGCCAGTCGGTATGCCAACAGTAATGGAGTAAATCAACTGATGCCGCCACCTCCGACGCAGGCCAGCCAACAGTCGCGTACAAATACTCTGGCACCACACGTTAACCGCTATGACACAAACTCATAGGCTCAAAGACAAACATGCAACGGGGGCGGTAGAAATTCTAACAGACTAACATACAGCGGGGGCAATGTAACAAGTCAAAGAACAGACAATAGGTACCATCCAGGGTATAGTAATAGAGGAAACAACTGGAACAATAATCGAAACGGGGGCAGGAATTTTAACATGGGGAATACACAACAAAACACGTACACAGGTAGACAATATCCGAACCATTCCCCACCCTGTGACAATCGACAGAGAGACTACGTGCCGGTGGCACGGATAACGACTGACTGCGGACAACAAACGACTTGGGGACCACCACAATCTACAATAACTGACGTTACGGAACCTGCCCAAACCGCATCAGGTACCCAAACAAACTGAAATCGCTCTTCTCACGCCCTCCGAGTTTGAGCGGTGAATCCAGTGGGGGCACACGATACTCGAAAGTTAAAATGCTGAGGTTTAATGATGGTGTGGACATTAAAGATGAATTGATGCAAGAACACACAACTTGTAGAAGGAATCTATCTGAAGACTTACAAGCAAACGTTGTCATTGTGGTTGGTGGTATTTGTTTCAATTCGCACACATCCTAAAGCATCAGTTATACATAAGCAGAATAAGAAGTGGCAGCATATGTATAGCGGACCGTATAGAATTGTACAGATTCCACACCGAGGCAGTTATCTTTTAGCACACATAAATACTGGAAAGATCAAAGGTCTGTACCCACACAAAGATTTAAAACGATTTCACGCCTAATATGAACGTCTGTGTGCATTAAGCGGCATTATTTATATTTATTTGTGTAAGCATCAAACATGTCATCCGTCAGAACTTCACCGAGCGACGAGCGAGATCGCAGGTAAGTGCCTAATATTTATTGTCAGCTGGCACAATCATTCAATGGATAATAAGTAAACAGATGTAAGTTACCACACTTACACAGTTATGGGCAGTTAAAGACTTAATAGCCATATATTTTGACGTGGGTAATATTTTGTTTAGGAGTAATATTTTATATTTGCGTGTATATTTATATATGTGTTGCTTGGAAGAAGTAGGTGATTTATTCTGGTTTGTAATCGGGAATCTTTATTTATTCATGGGATGTGGAGTGTACAAGCACACGTACCACTTATATGCATTATTGCCCGACCAAATTTTGGATAGTCACTTACGGGAACAAGTAATGTAGTTTGTTGTGATAGGAGAGAGGAGAATATGAAATCTCGTTTGCCCACTAAAAATAATTTTTGCTATAACTATTTATGCTACCAGGGAAGGATACACCAAGCTATAGAGATTTTGCTAACTTTCATGCGAATGATCAGCTGACAAATAAACAAAACACGTAGAATCATGTTGCATGACAATACAAGCTTGCACGCATACCATCTGCATAAGTAAGAACGAACTTAAATTTTCTCCGCTTAATCGATGTCGTAAGCAACAACTGCAGACTATGCAAAGAATTTAATATGCAGGATACACACTATTTAATTGCTATATAAAGCGCTATTTGACACTTAACAGAGATTTTTTACCACATCGTTAACTGAAAGATATTTTCTTTCCTTTATCACACTTCATTGATGTAAAATTTTTAAGATTTACTTGAGTAATGCAGCTGGTAGAAATACTTATCATTTGCTTAGGTTATGCAATTGTTTTGTATGACAAACCACACATTGCGAGAAACACATGAAATTTCACAACATAGCATGGTATGGAATATTTACTACTCAAACACCGTAGAGTTAAGCCTAGATACAAGAACTTTTATTTCAGCAAGAAGAAACGACGAGTATGTGTGGCAGCCACCGCTGGAATTATTTACTTTAACAACTAACTCAGGAGGTTCATTTTAAATGAAAGATTTACTAACTTTTGACATGAACACAGAACGACGCAGGGACACACATACAAGAATACACACGCATATCTGAGTGCCATAATTTTATTTATAATTACCTATCTTTGCACAGATTTAAATTACGCACGTAAGAGCAGGATTAGGTGCGGTCGCGAAAGTTCGAGAAATACGGATGGTGTGACAAGATGAGGACTTTCCGATGCTAGGATCGATGATTTATGCTTTATGTTGTTTGCTCGCGAATTGACGTTAGGAGTGAACTTTGCTGTAACGATTGTAGACTGATAGAATTGATATTCTGCAAGTAGAATTAGCGAGTTCCTCTAACTACTCTGTCATCAGTCTTCCTTCTTTAACTGTACTTCTGCCGCACAAATGGTGCGAAATCTACCTTTTGTCAAACACGACGGCCGGGCCTGATCTTGCCTTGCCTTAACTTATGCCTGGATTACTTATGTTGATGAACACCAGGGTAACACAACACGGATTACGGACTTTAAAACTTTACGATAGTGACACTTTAAAAAAGAAATCAAAACCAGTATTGCATAGCGACAATTAAGTCTGAAATGAAACACATTTAGACATGTAATACTGCATAGAAGAGACGTGCAGTGTGTATCGGATAAACAAGGCTGAAAACAGCATTATCACAAAACAAACTGACATGAGCATAGGCAAACCACATATGGTCAATGTTATGCTCAATATCAAAGCATGCTTATGTATTTCGTAAATTGTAAAGATTTTTATATATGTTAAATAGCTAATGAAATGAATTTTGTAAGAGAGATATGATTTTATGTGATTTGGATGTTAATGAGAGACAGTCCTTTAGTCAATGTCTTATTAAATCGAAACTATTTGGGAAAGAACAGTGAAGCTAGTTATTTGAATAGGACATGTGGATTAGGAGACCGTGTGAAACAACAATAAGCACAGATGTGTTAAGTGCAGTGAAAGACGCGAAAAAGTGCTTTCATTATTCTTAAGAGTCGTTCAACGACCTTCACGCTACAGAAAGTGCAAAAGACGCTGTCCAGTGAATTAACAGTGTTTAGAACAATTAAAAAAAACTAAAAGACAGGCCTACGAGGACCGATAAATAAATTAAAGTGATAAATTAGTTTGAACAGTGCGTGATGGTGAATAAGGACGCATTCTAACGCCACCATAAACGCTCACGAGAATCAAACATAAAAAAAGTAAAAGATGACGTATAATGCGCACGCAGGACGTTTAATTGACGCACGTGCTTACATACTGTGAATCAATTAATAAACGTACGCATATGAACAAGAGAACAGTGCCGTGTGATAATTCAGAGACACTGCTAGGTGATGTGAATTCCACGACACTTACGAACCTCGCCTGCTGCAGACAAATAAACGTAATGTGCTACTCACCCACCGGTGTGAAGTGTGGACCCTCGACGAGTGCAAAGTGGACACTCCTTCCTTAAAAAACACACCACACTGTAATCCCCAATGTGTTGCAGTTTGAAACAGTACGATTAAAATTACGGAAGTCATACCGCGCGATCCTGCCACGATGCAACGTAAGCATAGACTGAAGCTGAACCAGTGGCGCGACGTGACGTCATTACTGATTGTTGACAGCGCTATGCAAACAAAGCTCTTACAACACCGTCTAACGGACAATATTAATCAAATAAAAAAATATGAAAAAAATGTATGGACTCGCAGCAAGCTGCGTTAGCATTAATAGAGACTGAATCTATTCAGCGCTAAAAAAAAATATTAATATAGAATCAAATCAGATACTTTAAACTGTTAGCATAAATTTAAATCAGATGCCATAGTATGTAAGGTATTCCAGATAATTTCTCCTTTACTTGTGAACCCATGTATTTATATGTATGATAGATAGTAAATTATGAAACATCTAACATTTTTGCCTTGAATGATCGCATGTACCATCAACATAAATAATCATTCTGACCAATGACTAGTATTCATGATAGGCATTCTGTAAATAGTCATGTATATAGCACCAAAATGTATATGTAGTTAGGAAAGTAAGATAAATATTAGGCAAATAACCTGCTAGTATCAGAGTCATGGACATACGTCATTTGTATTGAATGCTATATATATATATATATATATATATATATATATATATATATATATATATATATATATATATATATATATATATTTTTTTTTTTTTTTTTTTTTTTTTTTTTTTTGTATAATATCTAGCGTATGTTCATGTCCGTTTGTTCATTTTATCCTTTACCCACAAGAGCGCGCACACACATATATATACCTAGATATCTCCTCCAATAATCACAATTCAATCACGTAATAGCTTTTGCGAATGCACAAAAAACACTCATGCACCAGACAACGTGTGAATGAAGGAAACTAATCCAGTGTGCATTCTTTGCAGAAAAAAAAATAGTTATCCTAGTGCAGTAGACATTGCTAACCCCAATCTTTTTGTTCTTTTCATGAGCAAAAATTGCAATGAGACGGTGCGAGCGAGGGGCGCTGAACTGACGATCCATCACGAACCGCTGTTGCCCACGCGCACAATCCGTGCGCAGTAATGGAAGCCGCTCGCTGCCGCTGCTCCCGCCTCCAGTACCAACGCAACAACCTCGAGCCGTCGCCGCCGTTACTGAATTCAACCTACAGACAGTACTAAAAAATCAACTTCATAATCAATAAAGTGAAATTTGATGCAACTTTCTGTACTATAGACATCCATCGAAGTGAATAGACTGTAATACGACGAAACATGATTATGTTATTGAGAAAACAATTCTGAAAAACGAATATTCCAAAAGACTGACCCATGTTGTACTTACGTTATGTGGATTATATGTAATTTACATTATTATCTTATGTAATATTCGATGTATTTGTGTTCTATGAAACTAGCCTTGACACAATGCTTGTTTGTCACGGCTATCGGATTCTGTATCATACCTCAGCCGTGCCAAAGAGGGCCGTATAATGACACGTTTTCCTTTCCCCGATATTATCAGAGAAAGTTTTGTATTTTTATATTATTTCGGCATGTTAAAATAGTTATCTATGAAAGTCAGAGAAAGAAAATTTAGGAACAACACTTTCAATTTTTTTGTAAGAAAGAAGACACTCTTGCTTTGTACTTCGTAGCGATAGCATCTTGCAGACTGGAGCTGTACTTTATTATTTTTTATGTGGCCGCTATTATGTACATTCAGGTAAATATATGTGATGTGAGCGTATCTTAAATTTATAAATAAACCCCCACCTCTCACTTAAATTCGCACTTATGAATTTTTATTAATAATTTTGCCCTATCCTCCCTCCGCCCATAATGTCTTTCTCAGCCTTGTTGAATCACCGCAACAATGGATGGCATAGTTTTTAGTTAATATTGAACGGTGATATTTCGTGTAGCCTGCCAGTCTTGTTTAAAAATTTATTCCATAATATTATCATTTACTGGCAATAGAACCTGCAGTCGATTTTCTTGTAAATTTTTAGAAGTCCGATGTGTTTGACGTACGTAATATTCCTATCCGATTTATATCATGTCACTTATCTTACTTTTACTGTTTGCTACACGAGTCGTAGTTTAATATTGACGAACTGCCATCCACTGTTCGGCGAGTGGTTATCATATTATTCAAATTTCATTTACAGCCAAATTTCAACCACCGATGGATCTATTGTTAAAGGTAACTGCTCGTCTATTCTTTTTGTAATGTTCTGCCTGCACAACACTCCACCGTTAATTAGCTTACCATTTCATTTAAATGTATGTAATAATTTTCCCCGTAATTTACTGATTGGGATCTTTCATAGCTTCTAACTTCAAACCACTTCCTTCTGTAAGTTTGTTAATCTCAAAAATTAATAACCAGGTTGGAACATTATAAGACTACACACACAGAAACGTAAAATAGAAACGTTATGAATCGGGCTCTTTCTTGGACGAAACCAAAACAAATATGGAAGACTAAAGCTACCAATAAGAAACTGGCATAACAGGCTTATAAACTTGCAGCACTCTAACAAGGAAAGTACTTGGGCTCGAACAAACACATATTCACCAAAATCGTATGAGAGATAATGTAAAGGTCCCTTATTGCACTAGTGATACTCACGCATCTGCAAAACTCTGCAGTCGTCCGTTAGAGGCCTCTGCGTGTGTCTTGCCACATAGCACTTTAACCTGTCGGTTCGCCAGAAGGGACGGTGCAGTGTGCCTCCGAAGTTGCGTTTTGTGACGTTATTTGTGTGGTGAAGCGTTAGATCGGGCGGCGATTGGCAATCAATCCTGCTAATGTATTGCGATTGGTTGAGATGAAGGTTCGAAGAACCTTTCTTCGTGAAGATGGTATTAGTGTAAAAGATGAATCATTTGCATGCTTTCTCGTATCTGTTATGTACAGAGAAATGGCATAAGTTAGATACTGTTGTAACACTAACACATAATGATGATAATAGTGATGATAATAACGAACAACTCATTGCAAGCGGAAGTGCTACGGTAAGTGCGGGAGGAGGCGATGGAAGCAGTGGCAGTGAATACCAACAGTCTCCCGAGAAGAAGGTTAAAGTTGCAACTAGCATCATGGCTTTAGATGACAATTCGCTAGAGAACATGTACGATGATTATTACATAAGTTATAGTTAACATATCTGCATTACGTATGACGTCTACAATTACATCTACAGTGCTATCTAGAGCATGATTGCAAAGTTTTGCATAAAATCGACACCCACCAGCACACTGAGGTGTACGTAGAGATCCTGTAAGTAAACGTTCATACAGATATGTTTGTTCGAGCCCAAGTACTTTCCTTGTAAGTGTCGTGGAGGCGAACGTAGGTCGTGTTACCAGAAGACCCTATATCCGTTTCTTCCCCGTGGTATGGAATTCAGTGTTGCCAGAAATCCCACGCCGTACTGTCAGCAGCCATGCTTCGGGACGTCACTCTGCGGGTGTTCGGAAAACGAGGGAGTTCGTTAATAGTTTTTTTAAGCTATACAACTGCTGACTTTCCGTTCTAGAACCTTGTCTGCATTGTCCTTAGAAGTACAAATGCGCGTATCTACTTCGAAAAAAGAAAAAAAATGTTAAGTTTAGACTACATTCTTTCACATAGGTTCTGTAACTGTGCTGTGTTTTGAGTACATTGATTTATTTGCTTACATGTGTAACAAAACTTCTTAATCCATATCTTCCATGGCAGATATCCTGAGAAATATGATATTAAAATAATTTTCTAACGTTGCGGGAGCCTGGTAAAGGCTTCCGTCGTATTATCTGACATTTCAAAAACGTCACTAGCATAAGATTGCTGAATGTATGGTTGTCTTTTTTGCTAAAGTATTATAAAGGGAATATTTAGTTTTTAACAGATGCAGTAGGCATTATTGCAATAGTTATTTCTTTTCCAGACATTTTAAATGTAATTTGCTTTCATATTAGAAAACATGGATTACAAACAAAATGCACTATAATATTCTGTGGACCTGTACTTATTTCTTTCTAATCGTAATTTAAAATTAAATCGATCGTTGCAGACTAGTCATAAGTTAACTTTTTAACAAAAATGAGTTATACATTCAGAACTGGTGCTGAAGGATACCTGGCTTCACACGCATAAGAAGGTCAGTAGTTAACCTTCAAATGGCGTCACTATAGAACCTCGAAATCTTCCTTTCTTGAAAAAAGGTCATGAGTCGTCGACTCATGCCGTTTCTGCAGTGACTATATGGAGGTGTACCTAACCAAACCCAGAAGCTATTAACGCCTTGTACTGATTTCGTACCTATTTTTTCATCTCAGGTTTGAAACACTGCTATTATCCATTGTTATATTTACAGCATTGTGCTTTCAAATAGTTAAGTCATTATTACCAAATTCGGGAATCACAAGTGAAATTATGTGTGATTCATCTTTGGATTCCGATATGCTTTCTGCACGCAATGATTCGAATTTGTTTAACACTTGTATTAACTGCAAGATTTAAGAAAATGAAACTTTACTTCCCTAAACGCGGCCATTGTTTTCTCCCTGTCGATAGAGATTTTGGAACTACAAAGAAGTTGGTAAAACGTAATAACAGCACCTATTTACCTGAAGAGTATTCCATAAAGTAAATACTCTGTGTATAGACAATGTTGCTGTATTAAGCGTTTTAAAAGTGGTGACCCGTCTATTATGAAAAGTCTTGCCTCTCTGATGTAATCATGAGGAAAATTCATAAAGAACATAAAATTTCATTTTCTTCTTTTAAATGGATGAGGTTTGAATATGAGGCACATTATCCTGGGAAAGTGTAAACAGAGCAGTTCATCGATGGTGTTGTCAAAAAGACATTTCAGTTCCTTCACGGCTTCAAGGAGGATTCTGAGCATCTCAGTGAGTTGAGATATCCTTAAAACGAGTGGCGACAAATGACAAAAAATGGAAGATGTATTGAAAGTGAAAAGGTATATTCTAGCTTAGTACATTTATGTGTAACTGGAGGGGGCAACAAACAATGAAGATGATATCAAGATGATCAACTTTTTACAGTAGTCTAGTTGGTATAGTAATAAAAAAACACAGTTATAGCGAAAATGTTGATGAAATAGTAAAAGTCAAATTCAATTTCTGAGGGTACAATATTTAGTCAACAAAAATACACAGTGCTACACAGTATTTAACAAGTCACTTACGAGTGCCATCGCTATAACAATAAGTACACACATGGTTTTTGCTGTAGAAGCTGTTTCATTCTCCTTGGAAATTTTACTTTTGTGACTCATGACCTCATTGAAACGACCGATTCAATAATAATAGCAGCCCTTTATATACTAAGTAAATTTTTCAGTACTCTATGAAACACCCTTAGTATGCTTTCATACATTAGTAGTCATTGTTTGAAGTTGGGATCTATATAATACGGCAAGATAATAAAGATATTGACGAGAGAATTAGGTAGTCAGTATCTCAAATATTAATTGCATATTCTTTGTTAATACGTCTGGATGAGTTTGTGTTGAGATGTATTTCATTCGTAAGTTAAAATTTAAGTATTTACGAGGCGCGTTTTTAAAGTAAGTTCCATTTGAACAGAAGTACACAACGAAATTTATTTCAAAAAAATAAATTTATTTTCAGAAAGTACATACTTTACTCTATTTTTCGAAATAGTTGCCAAGTTTGTTCAAACACTTATCATGCCTCTCAACCAATTTTAAAATGCCCTCATCATACAATCTTACAGCCTACCCCGATAGCCAAGAGTTCACTGACGTTTTGTAAAGCACTGATCTCGACACGTCAGGTAATTCGTTTAAGAGACCTGTTGTTGTGAAACTCCTGTTCTCACGAATCCTCGCTTCAGCTGAAGTCATCGAATCATCTCTAATCGAAGAAGGGCGACCGGAGCGGTCCTCATCATGGACGTTATAACAGTCATCTTTGAATTCTCGTACCAACTTCCGCACTTTGCCTTTACACATAACAGTATCACCGTACACTTCACACATCTGTCGATGAATTTCTGCAGCAGACAGGTTCCTTGGTGACGAAAACCAGATCACTGAGCGAATCTCACACGCGGCGGGCGAGTTGATAATCTTAAACACTTTGAAAGCACAGAACAGAATCGTACAGGTTAGCTACAGAGCTGAAACTGAGCACAGTTGTTCCCGAGGCATGCCGGTACACGACGCACGCGCTCGTTGCGTATGTGCACGAACTACTAGTGTCTGCAACAAAACGGAACTTACCTAAAAACGCGCCTCGTACTTTATCGAAGTATGATAATTAATTTCACTTTATTTCAATTTCAGTTTAACAATATGTTAATAATTTATAAGAAACTTTTTCCAGGCTGTTTTTCTCTTAACTGCATCCTGTTCAGCCTTTTGATTCCAAAGAAGCTTTCTCCAACTGATTTCGTTATTTAGTCTGAATTGAATGTATGTAGCGGATAGTGATGGGTGTATTAAACCACACAAAGACAGATCCTCAACTGACGTTTCTATATCACGTTAGGCCTGGATATTTCATTGCCGCGACTGTGTAGTAGCATACTAGTATTGCTGTATGTGACGGTTATGGTTATGGAATTGTTTTCCCTATTGATCTGTGACACCTTACACAAAATTTTGTCAGCTAGCTCTAAATTTAGAAAACTTTAAGTTATCCTGGAATCTACTACAGTCAGTCAAAGGTGACACCTTTCCGTACACTACAATGTCATCATGAAACAGCCGCAGACTGCTACTCAATCTGTCTGTGTAATCATGTATGTAGATAGAAAATAACGGTCCTCTCACAATTCTCTGGGGCACTCCTAACGATAACGTTGTCTCTGATTAACACTCGGTGCCTCGCGGGAGTGGCCGTGCGCTATCAAAGCGCCTTGTTGCGGATTGCGCCCGTCGGAGGTTTGAGTCCTCCCTCGGGAAAGGGTGTGCATGTGTGTGTGTATGTGTGTTGTTCGTAGAATTAGTTTAAATAGTTTGTAAGTCGTGGGATTGACGGCCACAGCAGTCTTGTCACATAGCTTTACAAACATTTGAACACTCGGCGTCAGTGACAATGTATTGGGGTTCGTTGTTTAAGAAGTCTTCGAGCTATTCTCATATCTGGGAAGCTATTCCGTAGGCCAGTAAATTCGGTATCATGTGTATCATGTCAAAAGCCTTTTGGAAATCTAGAAATATGCAATCTGTCTTTTTCTGTCATACATGACTCCCAAGATGACATGTGAGAAGAAAGCAAGCTCAGTTTCACAGGAGCGATGCTTTCTAAAGCCGTGTTGATGCATGGACAGAAGTTTTTCAGTTTCAAGGAAATGTACTATATTTGAACTGAAAATATGTTCAAGAATTATACAGCAAACTCTATTTCTTCAAATCTTTGTTAAGCTATGGGACTAAACTGCAATGATCATAAGTCCCTAAACTTACAAACTACTTAAAACTATGCTAAGCACACACACACACACACACCTCTGATGGGGAGCATATGCATACTCCACTTTTTTATCAACTGTTGGACGTACTGTTCCAGAGTAGAAATCATTCTACTGTCAGAAATATAGATTTTACCCGACGTATTTCAAGCATGACTCAGAAAGAAACATCCCACTCTATATACACGTTGTGAGGAAGTAGTTTCTTTCCGGTATATCTTGAATTTAATTATTGTATCTTGTTAATTTAAATAAAATAAAATCACTTATGCCTATTATTTTTGGATTACGGAACCCCTAACATACAGGCAGGCTCCTGGGTGGTTGTTTTATGGTGCAACGACTGTACTTCTCGCTGAGACGGCGACCCCCGACCAAGTCACAGTAGCGCCCCTCAGCCGTAGAGTACTCTGTAAAACTGAATTTGGATTTCATCTCAACTTATATCTTCTGGCAACTTATTTGTTTCCATTTGTCTCATATGCAACTCTACACTGCCGATGCATGTTAGTAGTTCTCGTTTGTGCGATGATCAAATGACTAGCCGGCCGCGGTGGCCGAGGGGACTGAGGCGCTCCAGTCTCGGTCTGCACGGCCACTACGGTCGGGGGTTCGAATCCCCCCTCGGGCTTGGCTATTTGTGCCGTCCTTAGTATTACTTAGTTCATAAGTAGTTTGTAAGTTTAGGGACTGATTTTTGTGTCCCAACTTCGTCGCCGCTTTTGTGTCCCAGCCTCGTCGTAGGTGTCGGTGGCCGAGTGGAATGAGACCGACACGCTGGTGCAGGTACGGAGGGGAGCAGCCAGAAACTATAAACACTCGAGTAAATTAGAAAGAGATATATATTGCATAGAATGAAACAATACTTAACTTTTACATAGTACTGCAGAATGTTGATACATAGTTATTAGAGGCCTGCCTAGTGCCTGTACAATAGCAAAGTCTTCACTGGTGCCTATCTGATTACGAAGGTCCTAACTCGTTGCTATCTCAGTCCGAAGTCGAAGTGCCGATGTTCTTCAGTGGTGGCCACGAGCGGCGTTGTCGCAGAGGGCGCTCGTGGCTGTCGTCGTGAGAACGCCGCGCCGTGCGTGCATGACGGCGCGCGGCGAAAGTAAGTGGCGCGCACTTTGTACTTGTGCGACACCACACCCCTCCCCCCCAAACCGCCGCGCCGTCGTGGCGTAGGGCTGAGGGCCACGGCGACGGCACTGGGAGGAGGGCCTGGGCGGGGGCGTTACTGGTGGGACGGGCGTCGTAGCGGAGGCCGGGATCGAGACGCCGTCCGCGCCCCGGCATCCGCCTTGCGATCCTCCAGGGAACCCGCCGAAACCTGGGGAAGGGCGCCCGCCCCCACCCAGAGGGAACAGGTCATCTTCTTCTGAGGTGCGTGGCCCAAGCTGGGGGGGCCCGCACGGTCCCGGAGTCCCTCTCGGTGACGCTGTCATCTGCGGCGGCGACAGCGGCGGCGACGACTGCGTCGGATGTACGTCGACGTCCATAGGGATCTCGTAGTCTGGGGACGAACGATGTGGCTGTGCTCCCTGGCGGTGAACTGGGTCTGGAATCAAGAAACCGGAGACAGGATCGCGCGGCCTGTGCAGGCGCAATTGGTTTGCATGGCGCCGCAGCTCCGACCCTGTGGAAGAACGTACAATAAACATATTGCGACCAAGCACGCGCTGAATGGTGCCCGGCAGCCATAGTTTCTTCTTGTTTCCAGCAAACACCCTGTACAGCACCGGCGTGGAAACCTGAAAACGCGTAGCGCCATACGAACCGACTCGGTGCGTGGGAGGCTGCAGCAGGTGAAGGAGAGTGCGGTGACGGCGGCCGTGTAGCAGCTCGGCAGGAGACGGGCCGTCACGTGGCATGCACCGATACGTAGACAGGAAAATTTGAAGAGCTTGCTGCCTGGAGTGCTGACCTTTCATCTTTTCCGTGTGTGACTTGAATGTTCGAACGAAACGTTCTGCTTCACCATTGGACTGAGGGTGAAAAGGTGCGGTGGTGATATGCTGAATGCCATTCACACGACAAAACTGTTGAAATTCCGCACTAACAAACTGAGATCCATTGTCACTGACAATAGTTTCAGGCAAGCCTTCGATGCAAAACACTGACGTTAAGGCACTGATTGTACTAGACGCCGTCGTTGAGTTCATGGCAATCACAAAAGGAAACTTGCTGAAAGCGTCTACAACAATTAACCATCGCGTATTCCAGAAAGGTCCGGCAAAGTCAATGTGTAAACGTTGCCATGGTCCCTTGGGGCGTGGCCAGTCTGAAAAACGTTGCGGAGGAGCCGCCTGATGCTCCGCACAAACAGTACACTGTGATGTCATGTGCTCTATCTGAGCGTCCATACCAACCCAGGTACAATGACGTCTGGCCAGTTGCTTTGTCCTAACAATACCCCAATGTCCTTGATGCAGGAGGCGTAACACTTCTCGTTGCAGGGAACGAGGAACAATTACTCTTGCTTGGTCGTTGTCGGTATGCAACAACAGTACACCCTGACTTAAAGATAATGCATGACGTTGTGCAAAATAACGTCGAACCAGAGGCCGATCAATGTCTTTGGCTCTGGCAGGCCAACCAAAGCGAACAAAACGTGCTACCACACTTAAGTCTGCATCCGCAGCTGTTTCCTGTGCGACCCGACGAGAGTTCAAAGGAAAGTCTGCGACAGCGGAAGCATCTCTGGAGTCTATCTGACAACATGCCATTTCTGAAGAATCAAATGATACATCCTGGCCAACCGGAAGTCGGGAAAGTGTGTCCGCGTTGGCATGGTTTAGTGGTAGGTCGGTACAAAATCTCATACTGATAATTAGACAATATCAAGGACCATCTCTGAAGCTTTTGTGCCGTACGGGGCGGAATCGGCTTTGTGGGTGAGAACAACGACGTGAGAGGCTTGTGGTCTGTCAACAAATAGAATTTTCTGCCATAGAGATAATGATGAAACTTTGTGACGCCGTAAATGATTGCTAAGGCCTCCTTTTCTATCTGACTGTAATTCTGTTGCGTCGGCGTCAGTAGCTTGGATGCAAAGGCAATAGGACGATCGTGACATCCAATACGATGCGACAGAACAACACCCAGACCGTACGATGAGGCGTCAACTGCTAACACTACAGGCTTCTGTGGGTCAAAGGGAATCAAACATGCATCACTGAGTAGTGCAGACTTTAGTTTGTCAAAGGCAACCTGACAATCTTTAGACCATACAAAAGGAACATTCTTCCTACGTAAGTGATGCAGTGGAGCTGCAATCTGAGAGGCATTGGGAATAAATCTGAAATAATAGTTCAGCTTCCCCATTACTGCTTGCAATTCGTGCACATTCTTAGGAGGAGGCAAGTCTTTGATTGCTCGAAGATGTGACTGTAAGGGATGAATTCCTTGGGCATTAATCACATGGCCTAGGTACTCTATTTCTGTTTGAAAAAACGAACACTTTGCTTTATTGCAACGTAGACCTGCTGCAGTCAAAACTTTGAAAAGGCACTCCAGGTTTGCTAAATGTTCTTCAACTGTACGTCCGGATACCACAATATCATCTAAGTAGTTCGAGCAACACGGCACAGAAACTGTCAGCTGTTCCAAAAAACGCTGAAAAATAGCGGGAGCAGAAGAACTGCCAAAGGGTAGGCGTTGAAATTGAAAAAGGCCCATGTGAGTATTAATGACGAAAAACTGTTTTGACTCGTCATCAAGAGGAATTTGTAAGTATGCCTCTGCTAAATCAATCTTAGAAAAGAAACGAGACTGTCCTAATTTGTCCATTAGTTCGTCAGGTCTGGGCAGGGGATAAGTGTCTACAATTGTTTGACTGTTCACTGTTGATTTGAAGTCCGCACAGAGACGAAGTTTTCCTGACGGCTTGGGTATAATTACTATAGGCGAGGCCCACTGACTCGCAGAAACCGGAGAAATCACCCCACTATCTTGCCAACGTTTAAGTTCTTCGGCAACTGTATCACGCAAGGCGATAGGCACTGGTCTAGCTTTACGAAACTTTGGAACTGCAGATTCTTTTAAAGTTACATGTGCCACGAAGTCTTTTGCACAACCTAGTTCCGGCGAAAACAAGTCACTATATTTGTCACACAATGCATTGATTTTATCCTGAGGCACTACTGACGAAATTTGAAGCACATCTCTTTGAATCGACAAACCAAACAAGTCAAAAGCATCTAGTCCAAAAATGTTCTGAGTTGATTTGGCCTGAAGAACTACAAAAGAAACTGTTTTCGTTACACCTTGAAAAGAGGCGGGCAGGCTACATGTTCCTAGCACGGGAATATTTTCACCTGTATAAGCTGTTAACACTTGCTGTGACGGCGACAATTTTGGCGAACCCAGAAGTTCATAAGTATCTTTATTAATTAATGTAACAGCGGAACCAGTATCAAGCTGAAATTGCACAGTCTTATTTTCTATAGAGAGAGTAACAAACAGCTTGTGCTTCTGGCGCACGACCGGTGCGCGAATGTGGGCAACGTCTAATACATATTGTTTTCTGCGCTTGCGCGGGTTGCGTGCGGTAGGAAGCGGCGCATACTCGGCACACAGCGGATTAACCACACTGTCACTAGATGACACTACCGCCGGATCGGCGTCCGCGCAATGCGAGGCTACTGCACTAAAATTACTTTGAGTAGCTACACCAATTCTACTGTCACTAGCTACACAGTACTGGGCACTATTACAATTAGAAGTTGCAGAAGGCACTATTTTCACTACAGGAATGCACTGTTCATAGTCATTTTGCGTGTCCCGAACCCTTTTCCGTTGCACTGTTTTACGCGCTCGTCGGCGCTTGCTACGTGGTGCACTATATAGTTTTGCAATAGGTGCAGAAGAACTTTCTTGTAATTGAGAACCAACTAAAGCACTGTTCAATTCCACAGCCCGTATAACATTTACAGAATGAACTGTTCTCGCACTCTGCGAAGCACCGTTTCTAACGGCACCGTTCTTTGAGTTTTTAATTTGCATACACACAGACTGTACATGTCCTGATTTGCCACATTGATAACAGGTTGCGTTGCGACTAGGGCAATGAGCACGCTTGTGGCGAGACACACACTGGGGGCAAGACTTACGAACATTTTTCTGAAATGAGCGTTGGCGCCCATTATGCAAATTACTGTGTCTAACACTACGGGGCGACCTTTGCGTCGCACTTTTACTCTGGCTACTGTTCACTGTCAGTTCAGCACGGCCGGTAGAAAAATAAGAATCACTAGTGCTACACTGAGAACTACGGCTAGGAAAGCGTCCGTTGCGGCGCACTGAATTAACACTGTGGCTTTGCATTTCTACATCTGCTAAGTCAAAAGTATCATGCGCTTCTATAAGCTGCAGTACACTGTCTAATGAGGGGTCAGACTGTTTCAGAATTGCTGCTCGAATTCTGGGGTCCTGAATATTCTGCGTAATCGCATCCCTCAACATCACGTCACTATACGAAAGTCCACAAGAGCAAGTAAATTTACATTGGCGGGTTAAGCCCTTTAATTCCGTAATCCACTCTTGGTGTGACTGCTGCGGTAATTTTTTAAGTCTGAAAAATCGGTATCGTGCAGCGGCTACAAGAACTTTTCTCTCATAATGAGCATTCAGTGCATCTACAATTTGTTCAAAGTCTACATCACGAGGAGATGCGAGAGGGAAAAGTTTTTGCAATAGTACGAATGTCTGGGGGCCCACAATCGATAAGAAAAGGTTCTTCACTCTCTGACCTGTAATTTGATGAGCCGCGACGAGTTCTTGAAACTGCGCGAAATAGTCACTCCATTCTTCCTCACGTTCGTTGTACTGGCGGAACGTCGGAAGCGGTGCGGCGGCAGGTGTGGGCTGCTGATGTGACGACTGTTGTTGTTGGTGAGCAGCCTGTGTCGTCAACTGCGACACGGCCTGGAGAAGCTGGGTAATTTGCGCCGTCTGTAACTGAATAATTTCCATTAAGTTTGGGTTCGGGGTAGTGGCCATGCTGACCGATTAGGCGCCGCGTATACAAGTAACTTATAACAAAACACAAATGCAATATGAAAGAGGACTCGCTCTGCAACAAAAAAGTCCACAAAACACGTAACAAAATATCTTTCCCCAAAATTCTTATATTAAGGGTGGGTGGGCGGGAGCAATTTCTGCGTGCTCCGACTGCTGCTGTCTGGCTGCTGCAAGCGGGCTGATCCAAGGTTCTATCACTCCTCGTCGCCACTTTTGTGTACCAACTTCGTCGCCGCTTTTGTGTCCCAGCCTCGTCGTAGGTGTCGGTGGCCGAGTGGAATGAGACCGACACGCTGGTGCAGGTACGGAGGGGAGCAGCCAGAAACTATAAACACTCGAGTAAATTAGAAAGAGATATATATTGCATAGAATGAAACAATACTTAACTTTTACATAGTACTGCAGAATGTTGATACATAGTTATTAGAGGCCTGCCTAGTGCCTGTACAATAGCAAAGTCTTCACTGGTGCCTATCTGATTACGAAGGTCCTAACTCGTTGCTATCTCAGTCCGAAGTCGAAGTGCCGATGTTCTTCAGTGGTGGCCACGAGCGGCGTTGTCGCAGAGGGCGCTCGTGGCTGTCGTCGTGAGAACGCCGCGCCGTGCGTGCATGACGGCGCGCGGCGAAAGTAAGTGGCGCGCACTTTGTACTTGTGCGACACCACACTGATGACCCCGTAGTTAAGTCCCATAAGCTATAAAGATTTCTTCTGATATCTTCTAATACCACCACATAACGTTTAACGTAACTGGATACAGGCCTCTGACTCTCTTATCTTTTATACGAGGGTTGGAACTTAAATAGTGGCAACTATTTATTCACAATCGATATAAAAGCGTTACATGTTTGCACCTGTTACTGTCCAAAATAGTCACTAGCGTTGTGTATAACCCGCTGTCAGCGATCTGGAAGGCGTAGTATACCGTCAGCAGAGCCTGTTCTGTTGATGGTGCGAATGGAGCGGTCTACTGCCTGCCGAATCTTTGGAACAGTCCTGAAGCGATTGGAACGAAGCGGTTCCTTCATCTTCGGAATCAAATCAAAGTCACAGAGAGTTACGTTCGAAGAGTGTGGTTGATGGTACAGTGCTTCCCAGTCCCATCGACAGAACAGAGCAACTTGCGCTGTATGTTCCCGCGTATTGTGGCGCATAATTATGGGTGAGTTGCGCAGAAAGTGTTGCCGATTTCTTCGGAAGACTGGTGGCATGTGATGCTTCAAAAACGAACAGTAATACTGTGGACTGTCCGATTCCTTGTGATGCTTGACGGACGGGGATTTGGCATTCTCATCGTCAACCCTCAACCACCGTTAGTATTATCTGTATGTTATAATAACTACTAATTCAGATTATAGTGGCCTTCTGTTTTGTTATTATCTATCAACATGATTATAGCGCCGTATTGCCGATGCCAAGAAGCGACAAGTCACTGACACTTTCGTGATTCTTACTATTCTGTTTACCCTAATTATTGTCTATTACATGATGATCATTGTCTGCTCCTGTGTTGGAGTCTGTGTTGGCGTCCATTTTGTTGTAAATGTCGAGTTCCCGATTTTGGTGCCTGTGCTGGTACACTCTATGCACTGTGTTTGCTCGCTGCAAACATTGTTCTCTTCTGTACGCTCTGTTTTGTTTGTATTAGTCCCATGTCGCGTGCGAGATTTAATCTGATAGTACAATGAGTGTTGTCCATTGGTCCTCTTGCCTTATAGCCTCGTATATTTGTTGTTCTTTTTGTAAACATATACACTACTGCGACCCCTCCCCATTCCACTCTCCCGGTACACTAGCCTTGCAGTGTTGAAGCTTGCTGTCCTCCCATATTTTTGGAGTAGGCCGATATCTACATTTTGGATGATTGTGTGATACTTTATTTACACACCTGGACACTAAAATTGCTACACCACGACGAAGACGTGCTATAGACGCGAAATTTTACCGACAGGAAGAAGATGCTGTGACATGCAAATGATTTGCTTTTCAGAGCATTCACACAAGGTTGGTGCCGGTAGCGACACCTACAACGTGCAGATATGAGGAAAGTTTCCAACCGATTCCTCAAACAGCAGTTGACCGGCGTTGCTTGGTGAAACGTTGTTGTTATGCCTCGTGTAAGGAGAAGAAATGCGTACTATCATGATTCCGAATTTGATAAAGGTCGGATTGTAGCCTATCGCGATTGCGGTTTATCGTATTGCGACATTGTTGCTCGCGTTGGTCGCGATCCATTGGCTGGTAGCAGAATATGGAATCGGTGGGTTCAGGAGGGCAACACAGAACGCCGTGCTCTATACCAACGGCCTTGTATCACTAGCAGTCGAGGACAGGCATCTTATCCGCATGGCTGTAACGGATCGTGCAGCCACGTCTCGATCCCTGAGTCAAGATATGGGGGCGTTTGCAAGACAACAACCATCTGCACGAACATTTCGACGACTTTTCCATCAGCTCGGAGACCATGGCTGCGGTTACACTTGACGCTGCATCACAGACAGGAGCCCCTGCGAACCTGGCTGCACGAATGGCAAAACGTCATTTTTTTCGGGTGAATCCAGGTTCTGTTTACAGCATCATGATGGTCGCATCCGTGTTTGGCGACATCGCGGGGAACGCACAGTGGAAGAGTGTATCACCCAGCGTTATGGTATGGGGTACCATTGGTTACACGTCTCGGTCACCTCCTGTTCGCATCAATGGCACTTTGAACAGTGATCGTTACATTTCATTTGTGTTACGACCCGTGGCTGTACCTTTCTTTCGATCCCTGCGAAACCCTATATTTCAGGAGGATAACGCACGACCGCATGTTGCAGGTCCTGTACAGGCCTTTCTGGATACGGAAAATGTTCGACTGCTGCCCTGGCCAGCACATTCTACAGATATGTCACCAACTGAAAACGTCTGGTCAATGGTGGGCGAGCAACTGGCTCGTTACAATACGCCAATCACTACACTTGATGAACTGTGGTATCGTGTTGAAGCTGCATGAGCAACTGTACTTGTAGACGCCATCCAAGTGCTGTTTGACTCTATGCCCAGGCGTATCAAGGCCGTTATTACGGCCAGAGGTGGTTGTTCTGGGTATTGATTTCTCAGGATCTATGTACCCAAATTGCGTGAATATGTAATTACAAGTCAGTTATAGTTTATATATTTGTTCAGTGAATACCCGATTATCATCTGCATTTCTTCTTGGTATAGAAATTTTAATGGCCAGTAGTGTATTTTGTCAATGAGTTATAACCTAATGCTCCTCGAAGTAATGATAACCAAGCTACCCGCAATGAATTTTGTTCAGTCTTGCAGTGTTCTTTATAATCTTCGGTCAAATGGTTGGACTGAGAGTAACAGATACAGATGACGATGCCATATCGCATCACTAGGCTGGAAAGGGTTAAATAACCAAAGTTTCGGCCATCGTTACAGTGGACTTCTTCTAAGTATACTCATGTCTGTGGCGTCGCACAAGTCCAAAGTGCGCGCCACCTACTTTCGCCGCGCGCCGCCATGCACGCACGGCGCGGCGTTCTTACGACGACAGCCACAAGCGCCCTCTGCTGCAACTCCGCTCGTGGCTACCACTGAACGAGATCGTTCACTTGGGACTGAGATAGGAACCAGCTAACACTTCGTAATCACTTCTTCACCAGTGAAGACTTGGCTATCGTATAGGCTCTAGGAAGCAGTACTAGACAGGCCTCTAGCTCAACTATGTATCTGCAGTACTGAGCAATGTAAAAGTTAAGTATTGTATAAATTCTGTGCTATATATATCTCGTTCTAATTTACTCTAGTGTTTCTAGTTTCTGGCTGCTCCCCTCCGTACCTGCACCAGCGTGCTATCTTTATTCCTGTGTCGGTCTCATTCCACTCGGCCACCGACACCTACGACGGAATCGAGACACAAAAGCGGCGACGAGGCTGGGACACAAAACTGTCAGGTTGTAGTTGAGCGTCACACATCTCACATCAGTATACCCGGAAGAAGGCCACTGTAACGTTGGCCGGAACTTCGGTTCATCAAGTATTAGCCATCTCACATTATGACGCGGTAAAACACCCAGAAAACTTATGTCAACTGACTCTGGCCGCGGGAAGCCTAGGCAGTTATACCCTGGACCGTTGTACTCCCAACACACATTCAGATACTCTTCGTACGATGTGTGTGTGTGTGTGTGTGTGTGTGTGTGTGTGTGTGTGTGTGTGTGTTTTGTGTGTTTTGATCTTCAGTTCGCAGACTGGTTTGATGGAGCTCTCCACGATACCCTGTCCTGTGCAAGTCTCTTCATCTGACAATACGTTCGGCAACCTACATCCTTTTGAATCTGCTTACTGTATTCATCCCTCGGTCTCTCTCTACGATTTTTACTTCATGCACTTCCTTCTAGTGCTGACGATTCCTTGATGTCTCCTTGATGTCTCAGAATAGGCCAGAAATTCCTTTTCTCCCCAAGTCGGTTAAGCACCTTCTCATTAGTTACGTGATCTACCCATCTAATTTTCATCGTTCTACTGTAGCACCACATTTCAAAAACTTCTGTCATCTTTTTGTCTGAACTCCTTATCGTCCACGTTTCACTCCTACACAATGCTACACTCCAGTCAAATGCTTTCAGGAAGGACTTCCTAACATTTAAATTAATATTGGATGTTAACAAGTTTCGCTTCTTAAGAAATGCCTTTCTTCCCATAGCCATTCTGCATTTTATATCTTCTTTACTTCGGCCATCAGAAGTTATCTTGCTACCCAAATAACAAACGTCACCTACTACTTTTATCGTTTCATTACCTTATCTAATTCCTTCAGCATTTGCTGATGACACAGTAATTTTGTCAGAGACTGCAGAGGATCTGGAAGAGAAACTGAATGGAATGGACAGCATCTTGAAAGGAAGATATACGATGGACATTAACGACTTGGGTAGCAGCAGTAATAGCCAGTAATGGAGGCAACAGTAAATAATGATTTTATCATCTTTCTCACTTCATGTAGCACTGTATTTTGACTATTGTGACCATTGCACAAAGTTATATCCCAAATATTTTTGTTATGATATCTCAGGTCCTTCTTGCTATCGAGGGCTAGCATTGACAGACCGTATGACCCAACAAGAAACATAAATCAGCATATCGACAGACAGTATAAATGATAAATGACATCGCTGAGGACGACGGATTAAGGAAAAAATAAAATGTTTTATGTGGTGTATCTCGCCAGCATACAGCATTCCGGCTATCGGACTGGGCACATCGCCACTACTCGGTTTCCGCAGTCCTGCGTCTGATGGTCGTTACGGGTGTTCCCGCCTTCTTTCCCCGACCTGTTTCCGCTGTATCTGCCATCTTCACTTTCACGAGTCCGTCACGACGCGAAACGACGCCGTCCCTGCAACCAGAGCGATCAGATATCCGTCTCTCACCGAGCAACCACCGCGGACGTCATGCGAAGCTTCTCCGTTTCACTTCCATATTTCAGAGTTTCGACCGTCTTGGAGAATAGTCCGGTGTTTTATGGCAGGTAAACAGAATCGGGTACTTTGCATCGTTTAAAATGAATTTTCAAACATTATGCAAAGAACGAGTTGACGCAGTGGTAACACAATGGACTCGCTTCGGGAGGACGGTCGTTCAAATCTATCTCCGGCCATCCAGATTTAGGTTTTCCGTGATTTCCCTAAATGACTTCAGGCAGATGCCGGGATCGTTCCTTTGAAAGGGCACGACCGATATCCTTCCGCATCCTTAACCACAACGCCGAGCGTGAGCTCCGTCTCTAATGAGCACGCTGTCGAGAAGACGTGGAGACGTCAAACCCTGAGCTTCGTTACTCCTCCTCAAATATCGTAGCTACAAAACAATGTTCAAATGTTTGTTAAGCTTCAGGGACTTAACTGCGGGGTCATCACTCCATAAACTTACAAACTTCTTAATACCTTATACTAAAGTCGACACAAACATACATACCCGAGGGGAAATTCGAACCTCCGATGGGGAACGGCCTCGCGCATCGGAGCATAGTGCCTCAATTTGTATTAGCAAGTACCTCTATTTGGGGATGCAGGCATCCTAAACTTGAATGGAATGTAGCTCCATATTGCACGGAATGAGAAATGTGGTGTTGTATGAATATTATGCGATGTGTCTGTTTTACTTGACAACGCGTAATACTGCAAGAAAGTAGGTGTCATATGACATGATAACATGGTATACAATATGATAGGAACTGATGCAATGTTCCATTAAATAAGATGTTGAAAAACATGTTCACATTTGTAAACCTAAGTGACCAAGCTGCTAAGGTCATCGGTTCCTAGACTTTACTTAAACTGACTTACGCTAAGGACGAAGACACACATCTATGCCAGAGGGAGGACTCGAACCTACATGTGCCCACTGCACAGCCATTTATGTTTTTATGATCACAACCAAATTCGCAGAACGCATGAACGGCCACAAACGGACTGTTCGACTGGGGGATATCCAATATCCTTTGGCAGAGAATGCCCTCCAACATGACTCCAAGAACTGAAACTTTGTAAAATGTAAAACTTTGTAAAATGAATCTACTACCGCTCTTCTCAAACTATTCTGACGACGTAATATATATATACTTAGGTGTTGTCGAGATAAAGCAATTCAATATCATCTACTTCGATTCAAAGTAGTGTATAGATTGTTAAATACACCTGAAATCTTTTATGCACAAATAAACGTGCAAGCTCATTAAATGGAATCGTCACAACTCCTTATTACGTCACAAGATCTGACTTAATAATGACCCTTTTACTATTGCTCGGTATTTGCAAAGCACTCTGGTGCAAATGAAGCAAATTTACACTTTTTAAATATCTTTCAGCACATTTCTTTCACAAACAGGACACTGCTGAGACGATTTTTTTTCTGACGTTCTTCATAAATAACATAACTCTTCAAAAATCATTATTCCTGTATTCAAAATAACTACGAGGTTGTAGGTATTAACTACTGAAAGGATAAGCATAGATTTCCAACAAAATACTTCATTCAAGTAAAATCAAACAACAATGAAACTGGTTGTGCAATCCATTTTGCTACAAATTACATACATATAAATACAGTATCACTGCACTGTGCTGAATTCTTATCACAATGAAGTAATATGAGAGATGTCTAACCCATCACACAATATCTCTCTATATAATCAATATCTGCCGCCACTGTGGACAGATTCACAAAATGGGCCTGCTTCCTTAAACTTCCACAGACAACTCAGAAGAACTGTCCTACCTTGCAGCTACAACTGAACGCGGGAACAATAGATAATATAACAAGATACGTGTATATCTTTGGCGTTTACTGCCAACCTAAGGGGGCGTACGAACATAACATTCAGTTATGCATCTAGGACCACCGTCCAGTGCCGCCCTTTTGTAGAACATGCTGCACTACAGGATCTACTGATACCGTCTAGGACCATCCTTATTTCTTGTACCTCCGTAGGAACCTATTTCAGGACCTTGGAATGTGTTACACCATACGTGCCATCTGGATACTACCAGCTAACACCAGTCCGTCAGCTGGGAACTTCCCCTCCAACGTATCCTTCTGCCATCCTCCTGGCGTAAATCTACACTAACCTCGCCTCCTTCTTCATCCTCAACTCATTTATTTATTACCCCCTTTTTCACCCACTTCCCGGTCTTCCACTCGTATATAATAGTGTGTGTTGCGCGCGCATGCGTGTGTTTGTCTGTGTATGTGTGTATATGTGGGTGTGTTTCTCTATATCTTTCCCACATAATTAAAAACTTTTTACCTAAAATCTCTCCCCCATCCCTCATTCAGCATTATTCGGTTCACTTCTTCGGCTATCTATCCTCTTTGGTTTGCTATTGGTAAGACTCAGAAGGGAATATCATCAACTCGACCTCATATTTTCTTGAGAAAAAAAACATGAGCTAAATATCAACCACAGAAATCGATATCACTTAAAAATTTGGGCCATTATTCAAATACTACGCAGTACAGTTTTTAAACATTCGCGCGCTCGGGTTGTCCATTACTCGGGCCGCTTCACTGCGGTCGCTTAATGCCCGAACATCTGGTACTGCGAGCAGAGTCTAGTAAGAAGTTTACGTTCGCGATGTAAATTAACCCACAGGATGTCGTGCGACATCTCCAGGAGCGGTAAGCAATGGTGACTAATCTGCAACGGTTAAATGTCAAAGAATTAGACCCCTTTAAAGTCGTCACCGGTGAGCACAATAATTTGCAGTTATTAGACGTACTGTACACGGTAAAAGAAAATACATGGCGCTATTTTTATGCATTTCCTTATATCGTTCAGTTACGTTGCTGATGTCATAGACATTTGCTATACAAACATTTGAACATTTTTTGGCATTAAGCGGCCGCAGTGAAGCCGGCCGAGTGAGGAACAACCCAATAGCGCGAATGTTTTAAAGCAGTACTCTGAGGAGGCCTTAACTTCGTAGTATCTGAATAATGGCCCAAATTTTCACGTGATATCGATTTCTGGAGGTGATATCTAGCTCATGTATTTTTTTCACAAAAAAAAAAATGAGGTCGAGTTGATGATGTTCCCTTGTCAGTACTTAATATAAAATTGTCACGTGCCGGTATCGGCCCTGACGTTTGGTTAGTTGTATAGGGCAGCCTAGAGTCTTAACCCCTGTCTTCAGCTATGAAGTCTTTCTCGATTGGAAATTATAATAAAGACATTCCTTCAGTTCTCGTAGGGCGCACCCTGAGGTAGCCTGTAGCATCAGATGGTGAAGGATAGTACATGTTTGTTCTGTCACTGACTTTGTTATACGTAAATATGTGTATAATCTTGGTAAGGTTCCTTTACTATTTCGAAAAATTCTATTATCTGTTTGATACATACATCCTGGTACGATGCACTTCACAACTTGTGTAACAGCTTCTGGATAAACTGTAAGCCTAACTTTCCATCTCGAAGGATAAGAGGAAAATGAGATGTGATAACCAGAAACTAATCATTTAAATAAAAAAAATGACGTTTTGCAAATTTAGCTGTTGATGGCAAAGAATTAACGTAGGCATTCGGCCTGTAAAATCAGAACAGCTACAGATAGCCCCACGCGCTTGATTTCGACGGGTTACCCACTGTGCCAGCACACCACTAAATCTGATGTGGTTTGACGGGGCGTTTCCCTGGTCAGTAGGACAGAGTGGAGCTGTCGGCCGTAGTGTTGCCTAGTAGACTTGTGCATGATAGTTCGCGATCGGAAGCGCCCACTTTAGTTCGCGGCTCTGCCGCGAATTAGTTTGCTCTTTTAGTTCGTCCATTCGCAGCGACGGCTGAGCGGCGTGGTCTGCGCGTGCAGGTGGAGGGGGAAGCTCCCCCACCTAGCTGCTTCATGCGCTTGCTGCTTGAGCCGCTAACGATATCACGCAAACCAAAAGAAACAGTTTGTGGATAATTTCTCGCGTTTAAGTTTAGATTTATCTCTATATCTTGGCATTATGGAATTTATTAGTCACATATTGCAGAGTGCAGAACATATCAAAACAGAAATTTTGTAGCACTGAACTAGCACTGTAATCTAGCAGGCAGACGCTCACCTCGAAATGACTCATCAGCAGCAGGCAAACACGTGATTTTTAATTCTGCTACGCGCCCTCTCGCTATTGCCCGTCGGTCTTCGGAAGGAAGAAGGAAGCTTGTAGTTTAACGTCCCAGCGACAGTGTGGTCATTAGAGACAGTTGGTCTTGGGAAAAGAATCCAACGAACTATGAAGCGAGATGCGTTTGGCATAATCGTTTGGCTCCTAGTTGTCCGCTGCTCCTAGTTCGTCCGCTCCTTCTAGTTCGTCCGCTCTTTTTGGCTTTTGCTACCGCTACTAAAAGAGCTCTTTTTTATAACAGCTTTTTTATATAATGAATCAGTGTTGCCAAAGCATGTGCTATTACCCGTATTTTTGGGCAATTTGACATCAAATATTTAGGCAAATAAACCAGTTATTCACACGAATGGGTGATGTTTCAAATGTTCAAATATTTGTATAGCTTATGGGACTTAACTGCGGGGTCATCAGTCCCTAAACTTACAAACTACTTATGAACTAGCTAATACTAAGGACGGCAGAAATATCCATGCCCGAGGGGGAATTCGAACCCCCTACCGTAGTGGCCGTGCAGATCGTGATTAAAGCGCCCCAATCCCCTCGGCCATCGCGGCAATGATACAATGGTATTCAACTACGTTGGATACAGATTACTCGAAGTACTTTATTTTTAAAACAGATTTCTTGTGGCCGTGAACTATGAAACTACAGCTAAGCTGCATCTCAGCTCGAAATGAAGGTAACTGGCAGAAGGGAATCACGCGATTCTGCGCGCTCTCGCGTCCTCTCGCTGTTCCGAACTAAGAGGCGAGGGATTTGCGAACTTTTTCGCGTAGTTCGCCTGTGGGAGCGCTCTTCGGAACTAGTTCGTTGGCGAACTACACAAGACTATTGCCTGGTGCCGCAGCCGCGGTGTCCGGAAGCCCGCTTGTCAGTCAGGCAGAGTGCCGCGCCTCGCCTCGGCTGAGTCCGCTTGGCCGGGCGTGGCGTTCAATGTTACGCCTCGCACCTCTCGACGCGCCGTTTAGCGTGGCGGCCCCGTATTTAATTTACCTCCAGACCGCTGTTGCGAACTAACGCAGCCGCCCAATTAAGCCGCCGCTGCTCTCGCACTTGTTTACCCTCTGTTCCTCCATTACCCGCCCTTCAATCTCCCACTAATCCACCACCTCCTCTTCCTCTTGTTCATGCAATTACGGGATTGTACTTCAACTCCTTCCGCCACCCCATCTTTCTCCCTCTCTCTCTCTCTCTCTCTCTCTCTCTCTCTCTCTCTCTCTCTCTCTCTCTCTCTCTATAGAGTGCACGCACATGACATCTTTGTAAGGCCTTTGCCATATGATAAGTCAGGAATAGGAAAAACTAATCAGTTAAAACCGATACTGGTATTTTAATTCTGAATAAACGATTTTTTCGGTTGAAGGCCAGAAACTCCACTAAATACATAGGAATTACTATTACATCAAACTTAAACTGGAAAGAACACGTAGAGAATGTCTTAGGAAAGGCGTTTTATTGGCAGAATGCTTAAAAGATGCAACAGAACTACTAAAGAGACTGCACTACGCTACGCTTGTCCGTTCTCAGGTGGCGTATTGCTGCCCAATGTATGATCCTTATCAAGTGAGTTTGACGGAAGCCATCGAAAGAGTCCAAAGAAGGGCAGCTCGTTTTGTATTGCCACAATACAGGGGAGACAGCGTCACGGAAATGATACAGCAACGACGCTTATGGCTACAGCGTGGGCTACTTACGAAACTCCAATCACCAATATTCTCCTCCGAATGCGAAATTATATTGTTGACTCCCACATACATAGGTAGAAATGGTCCTCAGAATAATATTCGAGAAATCAGAACTCTAACGGAGAGATTCAGATGTTCTTTCTTCCCGCGCACTATTCGAGAGTGGAATGGTAAATAAAAGTGGTTCGATGAACCGTCTGCCAGGCACTTAAATGTGATTTGCAGAGTATCCCATGTAGATGTAGAGATGAAACTATACGGTATAACCGAAAAGCGGTTGTTTTTTCGGCGGTAAACACCGACCCTACTACACGTTATTACGACAGGACAACCCGTTTAACGTAACGGTATCTTCTTATCGAAAGTGGGAAAATAAGTACTCAAAAATTACGGCAAATTAATACCTCTAAAAGGAAAGAAAAGTAAACGTAACTACAGGCTACCGGCTAAACCTGGTGACGATTCGCTTTTGCTCATTCGAAGTAATTGAGAGTGTTCTAGGGAATACACAACCACCTAAAAAACATAGCGTCAAATACATATCGGTGCCCTACGTTGCAGTGGTTATGCTGAATGAAACAAAAGGGGAAAAAAATACTTGCAAAGAAAATCATTATTTACAGCAAAGCCAGAAGACTTTCATATTTTGTTAGGTCGCTTTCTGTGTAAAGATCAGAGATTTACCTACTATGAATCATGCATTGTACAATTACCTTAAGAAAAAAAAGAGAGAAGCTATCGATTCTACATTCTATCCACATTCTCCCCCCCCCCCCCCACCGCGCCCACAACTTTCTATCTTTCTATCTCTACCTACATTTACCACCACCACTCGAGAAATGTAAATTAATTATAAAAACACAGCTATACACTCGCCGTAAGCAAAAGAACAAATTCCACGTAATTTTCGGATACGAGACACGATCTAGAAAACGAGTAAGTCGATTTATTAAAGTATGTTTCCTTCATGCTGTCACAGAGCCAGCACCCAACATCACGCTTCAAATGAACATGTACCACATGTACCGTCTGAAGAGATTCGATTAATGGAATGAAACAGTATAATTTTAATCACAGTGACTGGTTGCATTTTTTAAATTATATCGAAATTAACAGTCATGGATTGAAAAATATCCGTAATGGATAATCTTCTACAGGTTTCATAGTGCTTCACATCGGCAAAAGACAAAGGGGAGCCAATGGAAATGTCGACAAGATATCGCATATCATGTACATGTGGAGATCACTTATCGAAATGGCTATACGAGCAATCAGCGCCAACTTAAACGGCACTGCAAGTTGGAACAGGTGTGTGTGACTGACCACATAGTAAAATTCTTCAACTTGGACTGTCCTGCTGTGGATAAGAACTATCACGCTCGGTTGTTCAGAGAAGCTGTAGCAATACATAAACATTACAATAGCTTCAACAAGAACATCCTTCTCGCCTGGTTACAGGCATTGCCTATAGCTTTCTGCTTATACGGCTTCTGATTGCAGGTAAGCAGTCTCCTCTTTTGGGTCCTGAGCGGACCGTTTCGTCGAGTGAATGCCGAGTGGACGGCGCCGCCGCCCCTGCTGCTACGCCGCCGCAGACCCTGCTGCAGCCCCTGCCAGACGACACTCCCTCTGACCTCGCTGGGTCGCTATCGCCCCTCCGGGCAGGCCACCACCCTGATGGTCGCTGCCTGTCGCCGCCGCCACCGCCGCTGCTGCAGCCGACGACGGAGACGTTTCTCTACTCCCCTGCAGCTCCCCGCATCGCACCGCCGACGGTACAGCTCGCCGTCCCCCGTCCCCCCGCATGCCGACGCCGACCGGTCCTGGACCCCTGGGAGAAGTACCGCCGACCACTGGCAGAGGGTCGGAGCCCTCCGCTTCGCACCGCAGTCCAGACTTCGACGACATCCTCGAGATCTTCGACACCTTCCGCCGACCATCTTCTTTGGACTCTTCGCCTCTTCGACTCTTCCTTACTCCCGACAGTCCCTCGCCGTGGCCACCAGCCCCACTTTCAACACTACCACCGTCTTGTATACAACCCCCACAGGCCCCAACCACCACAACCTGTTGTCCCTCTCTCTCGCAATCATCTATTCCCCTCTCCATCCTGATCTCAGCCACTGCCTCCCCCTCCACTACAGCCGCCCATCAACTTTCTCCCTCACTCCCCACCTACTCCCCACCCCCTACCCTCCGCCACCGTACCACCCACTTCCCACAGCAAAAACTGCCCAGAACACCAGGCACAGGCCGCCCCGCTCCTCGCCACATCTCTATCACCCCCATCCCCCTGCGGCTCCCCGCTCCTTCTATGTCCCACACCTCCACCAAACAAGTCGCCTCCGAGAGATCCAGTGTGGAGCCCGCCACTTCCAAAAAGGGCCCATCCACCACAGCCTCCACTCTTACAGCCACCTCCTCCCTCGCCATGGATACTACACCTCTCCCTCCCTCGCCACATCTCTATCACCCCCATCCCCCTGCCGCTCCCCGCTCCTTCTATGTCCCACACCTCCACCAAACAAGTCGCCTCCGAGAGATCCAGTGTGGAGCCCGCCACTTCCAAAAAGGGCCAAACCACCACAGCCTCCACTCCTACAGCCACCTCCTCCCTCACCATGGATACTACACGTCTCCCTCCCTTGCAGCTGCCCCCTACGTCTTCACCTACGTCCTCTCCCTCCTTGACCCCAAATCTCCCTTGAGATCCAGACCCTTCTCCCACAACCACACCCACTTCACCTTCTCTTGTAAAGCTACCCTGGTCTAAAGCGCACCCTTAACCCGTTTCCTGTCGCCCCCTTCCGTCTCTCTCCCACCCCCACAGCTTTCCTGTACCCTCCTGTTCCATAATATCCATTCCTTACCCATAAATAAACCCATCTCCTCTTCCAGCACCGCGTGGACACCTTCCTCAACAAAGAAACTTTCCTTCAACCTTGTCACTCCATCAGCACCGCTCCTTACACCCTCCACCGCACAGATTCCCCCCCCCCCCCCGCCCGCCTCTAGCTCGAGGCAGAGTAGCGATTGGCCACCTCCGCCACCAATGCTCTGGCCACAACCCCTCCTCAAAGATCCCGTGGAACATCGTCATCCCCTTTCTTCCATCTTTCACTGTCACCCTTGCCACCATTTACACTTGCAGCACTGCCCCCCTTCCTTATGACTTCCTATCTCACATTGACCGATCATACATGATCTATGTGGTTGCCGCTGACCTGAACCTTTCTTCCCGTTCAGCCGCCGAACTCTGGTGGTCAGTTTCTATCCCAGCTGCGCGGAGACTCCGTTCCCCTCTCGCCACCCACTCTCCTGCATAGCAATACCACCTCCTGTGCCACCTGCAGGCAGAAGTCCTCGACCATTCAACGCAGTTAATTACCAAAATGTGTCCTCACATAATTTACGTACAGTCCATGTAGTTGTCGGCAGTTGTCTAATTTCGTCTTCCATAAGTGACGCTGTTCTGGCGTCCAAACTACTTCTAGCCATTAAAATTGCTACACCACGAAGATAACGTGCTACAGACGCGACATTTAACCGACAGGAAGAAGATGCTTTGACATACAAATGATTAGCTTTTCAGAGCATTCACACAAGGTTGGCGCAGGAGTCCGTTTTATTCCAGTTACTATTGTAGCGTATACTCTGTCGGCGAGTCGAAGAATATTGGTCATATCTTGTCCATCATCCACCGCCACTGCTGCCCGTACTGTCATGGTAAGTTTTGACGCCCAAACGTATCGTAGCATGTAGTCTGAAAATTCTTCTTCTGTCACTATACCCAGTGGCGATCTGTCACCACGACATTCATTTTGTAATGGTGTATACGTTGGTCCAGCGGCTTACCAAACCTGTTTATTAACAGTGTCTTCAGAAAGGAGTATAACGGAGACAGTAAGGACGGCCGACGTATACGAAGCGGCAGCTATCAAGAAACATCGATAGATAGAATCCAATGTACAATTTAAAGAAATGAAGGAATGTCAAACAGATTCAGTGTTTCTGGATTTCCGGAATGCTTTTGACCTGTACCTTACAAGCGTCTTCTAATCAGATTTGCATGCTTATGGAATATCTGTTCTTCCCATATGATCAAAAAAGTGTCACGCCATACAATACATATGTAATATCAAAGAACAGAAAAGCGTATACCCGAATAACGTAAAAATAAATAAATAAAAACAGACGATTTGCCATTTCTCATTAAATTCACATTATTGAGGGAAGGAAACAATGAAGTTAGCCGAGCGTTCCAAGGCGCCTAAGTGCAGAGCGCACCGCTGCACGCCATCGGAGGTTCGAGTCCTCCCTCGGGCATGGGTGTTGCCCTTATCGTATGTTAGTTTAAGTAGTTTGTAACCCTAGGGGCTGATGACCACAGTAGTTAAGTCTCATAGATATTTGAACATTTGAATTTGAACTGAAGTTCAAAAATACCAAACACATTTAAAAATACGTTACTAGAGTATTAAAGTGTACAGGTTTACAAGAACAGGTCAAGTAAAATGGAAATTCAAAATTGTAAATTTCAAATTATATTACTTATGTATTTCAGAGCTCAGGTTTGTATACAAATGCATATAACATAGGCAGAAAAAGTGATAAATTAAACAGAGTTAGGTTGTACATAAGAAGCTGAGTTTTTGAGGATAAATTACAGTTTCGTGTCACGAAATGCAGTAATGGAGAAAAACAGTGAATAAAATTTGTATTTGTTTTGCTTTCATTTTCTTCGGACTGTTAATTTCCGCCATCGTTAACGGTGGATGGTTGTAGATTTTATGCCCATTTACTTAACACCGTGAGCATATAATTTGGCGCAGTGTGCAACAATTTTTAAAACAGTTTCTTTCTAGTATCACGTACATTGACGTGAAGATTTCTGTGCAAGTTTCCTAAAAACCAAGATACAAAACAAACCAGGTCATTATGTACACAATGGCATTGGCAGAAGTTTTAATGTTTTAAACAGTGGTTTATACTGATCAGTTCTGTTTTTTGATGCCACTATTCACCATACTACTTGTTTTTGTAATTTGTTGTGTTGGATTTGGAAATATTCTCCCAGCAAATTTTGTCATAGCTGATAACGGATTCAAACAGGGCATGGTATAAGACCTACAAAGTGCTAATGGCTGAATCTTTTATCGATCGGAGTAGGTTGGTTGATCTTTATTGCTGCTACCTCTATAATCAGTTTCCAGTTTAGTGTACTAACTATGTTAGTCGAAGAATTTGGTGTCCTGCAGTGTCATAATTTCATTTCTGCCAACATATATGTCTCCCTTGTGTCAAATTTCACACTTACAGAGTGTTTATCAACAGTCTGTTTGCAACAAACCAAGATTTTATTTGACAGGCAGCTTCATCGACTATCTCTTGAACCGCATCTTCCTCTATTGATAGTTAAAATACTTGTATCATCAGCACACAAAAAAGTATTAGCATTAGGGAAGTTTTCTGGAATAAAATAGGCCCCTGCGAGGTCGACACAACGCAAACAATTTGTGCCATGTCCTCAGTAAAAGTTTTTCTTCTACATGAAGCCATACCTAGTTCGCAGCAGTTTACTGGCTACCATATAATGTACTTCCAGTGGCCTCCTGCGACTTGGCAACGGTGATTCATTGCCTACATCTGCTCTCTACCGCGAACAAACGCACTGTGTGAACGGCCCTTTGTTAACTTCAGCTCACACCACACACGCTCACACACACTGAAACACACACACACACAGTCCCATATGCAAGTGTTGAGTACGTTCTAACTTTGCAGCGGGCTCACTAAGGCTCTGCATGAAACAGTGTTTGCTCGGGCCGTGTGTACCCGTTTATGGAGCGCTGACGTCAGAGTATATTCTCGGAGCTTCAGCGAACTGTACGTCAAAACTACCCGCGAGCATGCACTTGTGTACTCTGCAGGGCTAATTCCTCTGCACATGTCACTCTGACATACAACTGCAGCTGTCGACGGGAGACCGAAGTGAACTTCTGTCTTACTGCATAATGCTTTAGTGCTTTATACCACCACCCACTACTCAGTCTTTGCGGCAGAGTAACTTTTGCAGCGACCTTAGTTGAAGCTAGAGAAGAGCAAATTCCTTCCCCAAATTTCAGCTCAGCCCGACATTCTGCTGAAACGAGCAAAGCCTACATAACGAAGGATTACGTATTTTAATTTCGAACATGTGATCTACACCCCCCCCCACCCAAAAAAAAAAAAAAAAAAAAAAAAAAAAAAAAAAAAATTTTAAGTTCTCCAGCGAATTTTCTTTGTTTCCCACGGTATAATATTCATTAAGTCTTCTTGAAAAGTTTGTGCAGATCAAATATTGACTACACGTCAAAGCCCCCTCCCCCCAACCCTCTCTACACAATTTCGTCTGACAGTTCCCGGCAAAAATTCTGCAACTTGAACATTCACCATAATCGCAAGATCTCAATTCCCCAGACTTCTTCCTATTCCCTCCACTCAAACACGCTTTGAAAGGAAAGAGAGTTGACGATATTCCTGACAAAAACAAAACATGACCAGGCTTTTTAAACACTATCCCAAAGGAAGAATTGGTGCAACGTTTCCTGGACATGTATCGCAGAGCTCAGAGATGCACAGCTATTTCGAAGGACAATGAGGAACTGTAGTTCATAGTGCATATATATAGTTTATAAACACCGTCTGACAGCTGAAGCTTTATAGTGGCATAGGACGTGTGCCCCACTAATCAGAGAGTAGAGTTATATTTAAGGCGCAGAGAAGGTTGCATTGCAGGGATGGTAAACCAGTCCACCTGGGGATGGTTTTCCCCAATCTAAGACGCAAATTCCTATTTAAAATATCACAATGTGTGAATGACAGTTACAGAATGATTCAGAAAAGTTTTGTATGATTCATCGAATTAACTTTTTATAGCTATTTTCATTGATTTATGTTTGTAAATCTATCGAACGAAACTGCATGGTCATCAGTCCGTAGCTTACAAACTACTTCAACTAAGGTAAACTAACCTAAGGACAACACACACACACCCATGTCCCAGGGAGGACTCGAACCTCCGACGGCGAGCAACCGCGCGCTCCGCAGCGAGGCACCTTAGACCGCTCGGTTACTCCACCGCGGAGATTTATACATTATGGGTACCTATGATGTAATTTCAAGTTTAGGATAAGTTGTTACGTCTGGGATTTGAGACCTTACAGAAGTAATGCCCGGAGAGTCGTGCAATTCAAGTAAAGATAGGGGCCGACAGTGAACCGCGGCAAGCGGCTGGGGCAATTGCAAGACAGGCCAGGTATCGGGTTTAACCAACACCGTCTAGATACAGGGCCTCACAACAAGTGCGTGTCACGTCACACCGATAGGCTGCCCTCACGAGCTCACTAGCTGACCGCTGAGGCACGGGCCATCACTGCTTCTTAGCTTCCATCAGTGAGCTTGCGAGGGCAGTCTATTGGTGTGACGTGTTGGTGTAATTGATCAGCCAGTCGGGGGTTTGTTCAAATCGGCGTAAATGTGGGAAAGGCCCATTCTTTGTACAAAAGACGATCGAGGATTGTTAACCAAGCGTTTCGTAACGCTGTCTGGAGGACATTTGTGATTTCGACACTCCTATAATTCACAATACAATCAAATAATCTATCAAATTGTTTACGATCCATAAAATTGTCAGAATAATTACGCACATCACGTGATTCTAAAAATAATTTCAGTATCTCAAAAATTATAAATATTTATGACTAATATAACAACATAATAGAAACATCAAGCTTACACGTGAACGACCTTGGCTTTGCCTTATTTTAACGGTTCCTGTTGTCTGAAATCGTGTCTAGATCCTGGAAATTACACTTTGGGACACTCCAATAACTGCAGGCACCTTCCTCTGTGTCTGTCCCTGTTCCAAGCTTCCTATAGCTCTCCATAAAATAGCTTCGGGTAAGTCATGTTGTAGTTAGATTACACTACCTGCTCACTACACTATCTGAACCCAACTGCTTGTGTAATTCTTTTGATAAACACGACTCCATATCAACCCCATATCCAGCAACTTTCTGTTATTGAATGTCGATTACCGTAATGTTATTGTCTTCACTCCATAGATCCGACAGAAAGACGTCGAACCATTTTAGTTCATACTGATAATACAGTGCTTCAGAACCTAGATACCTCAACTGATCCCCTAATTGTTTTGACCAATGTATATTGTTATTTCAGTTTTAAATATTATTATAATTCACTATACATCTAAATTACACATGAATAAAGTTCATTAGAAAATTTGTATAGCATTCAATCTTGTTTTCTTTTTAAAACTGTACGAACGGTAAAGTGTAACAGTTGACAATCAATGCAAGCCATGGCCACGGCTTTCTTCAGATAATTGTTCGATAAGGTCGTGATTCAAAACCCGTTTATGCAAAGCGTGCAACTCTAAGTTCCCCTCACACACAAATCCTCTACCTCGAGTCAAAGCTGAGCTTGTTGCAGTCAAACTATTGCACAAACGGCCCTACGGTCGTTCACTGAAACTTGTCTGTCATGTGCTAACCGGAATGTGTTTGCTGTTGCAACACCAATAAAAACGTTCTCACAGCGGAAGTGGATGTCCTTGTTACATGTGTTACCTTCATGCAGGAATCAAAAACAAGGAAACAAAGCACTGCTACCACCCACTAGCCACATTGTTCGGCACTAAAACTGTAATTTCATCATGGCGGATACGAGGTGCATTCAACCTATAAATCTGATTTTCCCCCTCACAAACTAATCACACATAACCTGTGAAACCGTCACCTCTTGACGTAATCTCCCTACAGTAGTAAACATTTTTTACAACGACGACGCCATGATTATACGGCTGCTGCGAATGCTTCTTTAGGGGTGTGCTTTGAACACTGGAAAATCGCGGATGCATTTCCAGCACGGCTAGTGAATCTGCGAATACGATGAGAGTCTTTCATCGCTGGAAAAAGCCAAAAGCCGCTAGAAGCTAGGTAAGGTGAGTAGGGAGCTTGAGAGGCCAGTTCAATGTTTACGAATGTGAAAAGGTGGGGTTTAAGGGCTTCTAAAATGACATGCTGACCACAGCTGTTTACTTTATTAATTCAAGGCTACCGGTTTCGGTTAATGTACCATTCTCAAGCGCCAGCAAAGCTTAGCCAGTTGCTTAACATATCATGTTACAAAATTGAAAAACTTTATAATACATATTTGGCATCATGCTTCACTTCCTATAGATGTTTTTCCAGTGACTGATTGCTACAATCAGAAGTGTGTAACATATTTCCCTGTGATTATTACTCGTAATAGAAATGGAAGTCTCACTGGAAACTGCATTCTCTTGAATGGGCATTCCTTGGATGTACACTGTTTCATTCTCTTCATTTCCCTGTAGCTCTATAGAAGCCAGCATCCGCGTGTGCTTTACAGTTCATAGTTGTGAACAGCGCCGTCAGCTGTCAGGATTTCCTTAAGCTGACTGGAATACAGGAGTGTCTTAGCAGTAAATACGCTAACGGTCATTAAATTGCTACACCAAGACGAAATGCAGATGATGAACGGGTATTCATTGCACAAATATATTATTCTAGAACTGTCATGTGGTTACATTTTCACGCAATTTGGGTGCATAGATCGTGAGAAATCAATACCCAGAACAACCACCTCGGCCGTATAACGGCCTTGATACGCCTGGACATTGAGTCAAACAGAGCTTTGATGGTGTGTACAGGTACAGATGCCCATGCAGCTTCAACACGATAACAAATTTCATCAAGAGTAGTGACTGGCGTATTGTGACAAGCCAGTTGCTCGGACACCATTGACCAGACGTTTTCAGTTGGTGAGATATCTGGAGAATGTGCTGGCCAGGCCAGCAGTCAAACACTTTCCGTATCCAGAAATGCCCGTACAGGACCTGCAACATGCGGTCGTGCTTTATCTTGCTGAAATGTAGGGTTTTGCAGGGATCGAATCAACGATAGAGCCACGGATCGTAACACATCTCAAATGTAACGGCCACTGTCCAAAGTGCCGTCGATGCGAACAAGAGGTGACTGAGACGTGTAACCAATGACACATATACCATCACTCCGGGTGATACGCCAGTATGGAAATGACGAATACACGCTTCCAGTGTGTGTTCACCGCGATGTCGCCAAACACGGATGCGACCATCATGATGCTGTAAACAGAACCTGGATTCACCCGAAAAAAATGATGTTTTGCCATTCGTGCACTCTGGTTCGTCGTCGTGTACACCGTCGCAGGCGCTCCTGTCTCTGATGCAACGTCAAGGGTAACCGCAGTCATGGTCTCCGAACTGATAGTCCATGCTGCTGCAAGCGTCGTCGAACTGTTCGTGCAGATGGATGTTGTCTTGCAAACGTCCTCATCTGTTGACTCAGGGATCGAGACGTGGCTGCATGATCCGTTACAGCCATACGAATAAGATGCCTGTCATCTCAAACTGCTCGTGATACGAGGCCATTGGGGTCCAGTACGGCGTTTTGTATTGCCCACCGATTCCATATTCTGCTAAAAGTCATTGGATCGCGCCCAAAGCGAGCAGCAATGTCGCGATACGATAAACAGAAATCTCGATAGGCTACAACCCGACATTTATCAAAGTCGGAAACGTAGTGGTATGCATTCCTCCTTCTAACACGAGGCATCACAACAACGTTTCACCAGGCAACGCCGATCAACTACTGTTTGTGTATGAGAAAGCGGTTGGAAACTTTCCTCATGTTCAAATGTCTGTAAATCTATCGGACCAAACTGCGTGGTCATCAGTCCGTAGCTTACAAACTATTTAAACCTAGGTAAACTAACCTACAGACAAACACACACACCCATGCTCCAGGGAGGACTCGAACCTCCACGGCGAGCAACCGCTCGCTCCGCAGCGAGGTGCATTAGACCGCTCGGCTACTCCACCGCGACCTTTCCTCATGTCAGTAAGTTGTGAATGCTCTGAGAAGCTAATGATTTGCTTATCACAGCATCTTCTTCCTGTCGGTTAAATTTCGCGTATGTAACACGTCATCTTCATAGTGAAGCAATTTTAATGGTCAGGAGTGTAAGAAATGCATTAAAACGTGGTGCATGACTGAAAGATTTTTATCCATCATAGTATATATGATCTCATATTTATTGAATTATATGTTTTACAACTGTATAATTTTATAAGTATATATTCATTTGTACGTCAGCAAAATCTGTTACGAATTGAGTTAGTCGTAAAGAAGTAATAGATTAAAACCTGGAGCGTGATGGGGCGGTTTTCTATGAACGTTACTGTTTATGCCCTCATAATTACGTCACGAACGACTTTTCATACTGTGTTACAATTTCTAAGGCACATTTAGCTGTATGTACTACTTAAATATAACGGCTTTACGTGACTGGTCGTGGAAGCCGCGCGAACAAAGCGGTGCCGTGACCGCTGCGATTGTCACACAACTTCTCCGGTGTAATAGCGGCTTGGCGCGGCTTCCAGCCCTGGCGTAACCCCGCCCTGTTAATCAAATCTCTCCCACCCGCGCTGCTTCTGAATTACACGCCGCCTCTTGTAGAAAATTCCTCTCTGCGGCGCCTCAGCTCTGCTGAGTTTCCCAGTAATGAGGTAATCTTTCTCTGCACAATCTGCTACTTCAGCCCAACTGGCATTCCCTCCTTACCTTCTCTGGGAGTTCTGCGTGTACAGCTGGCTCTGCACGCCACAGACGGCACTTCGTCTACCACCTTCTGTTCTCTCCTTCCTTTTCAGATCGGTAATGGTACGAGGGAAGAAAGACTGTTACAAAGCTAACCCTTGACCTCAAATCTAATTACGAATTTGCCGTTCGCGGTGGCCGAGTGGACTGAGGCGCTCCAGTCACGGTCTGCACGGCCACTACGGTCAGGGGTTCGAATCCCCCCTCGGGCATGGATATTTGTGCCGCCCTAGTTCGTAAGTAGTTCATAAGTAGTTTGTAAGTTTAGGGACTGATGACCCCGTAGTTAAGTCCCATAAGCTTAACAAACATTTGAACATTTGAATTACGAATTTCGGCGTCTAGTCTTTCTGTCTTGCTGTTGATAGGTGTTGTAAACGTACACTGAGGACAGATGAAAAGTTGTGTCGTTGCTAACTAGGCAGTAGCATAAGTCTCTGCGCAACTTTAGCTACACGGGCTTAACACGCCTGCACTGTTCATTCAAGCACGCATCCCTTACGACCCAGAGAGACATATCCGAAATAACACACTCCGCAGTTCTTAACTGTAAGTCTCCATGTCGAGGATTGATGCATATTTTAGTTCGGATGCATACAATGACCTGACTTCTAGCGGAAATACAAGGCCAGCTGCGAGACGTGGACTACAATGGTCGAAGTATACTGCTCAAAACAGTCAGGGATCAGGAAATATACACAACATACATACGGTAAATTATTTGATTCAGATATTGATTACAATTGTAATTTGTGTGTAATACAGTACGATATTTTGCCGTCTCAACTCTTTACATGAGGTTTACATGGCGTTTACTCAGAGTGAGGCACCATGGCACTACCAAATTCATTCTCGTTGCCCTCTAACAAGGTGTGTGATCACTTCGGACGGTTAATACCGTTGCATACCTGCGTGTCATGGACAGTGTGAGCCGCGGCGGAGCGGCCGAGCGCATTGAGGCGCTATGCTACGATGCGCGGGGCCGTTCCTCGTCGGGGGTTCCCCTCGGGCATGGATGTTTGTGCCGTCTTTAGAATAAGCTAGTTCATAAGTACTTTGTAAGTTTAGGGATTGATGACCCCGTAGTTAAGTCCCATAAGCCTTACACACATTTGATCATTTGGACAGTTTGAGGTTATCAATCAGATCTTGAGGGATATCGGGCTATTCTTCCATGAGAGCAATATCCAACTCCGCAAACGTTGTGGGAGGAGCTGGTCTGGCCACAATGTGTCTACCGAATGTATCCCAGACATTCTGAATCGGATTTAAGTCCAGTGAACAACCTGGCCACTCGATTCGTTCAATTCCCTCAGCTTCAAGCATGTTGTCCACAAGTACAAGTCTGCGGGGATAAGCGTTATAATCCCTCAGGAGGAACCCATGTCCTATGGTACCTGCGTACGGCACGAAAAAAGGTCGAAGGATCTCGTCTCAATACCTCTGAGCAGCCAAAGCACGATTCTGAATGACATAAAAGTCCGTACATCCTGCCCACACCATTCGTCCACCACCCTGATAAGGTGATGTATCCTGCGTATAAGTAGGATTATTTCGAGTTCCAAGGTCTCTCCACATGAGGAAATGACGATTTCCAGCTGAACACAAAATCTTATCTGTGAACAAAACCCGGCGCCATTCCTTACAACTGATGTTCCTCGGCCCAGTTTCTTCGACCTAAACGATGTCGTCGTTTTAATGGGACACACACCACAGGCCTTCGTGGTAGAGTCCGCTTTCCAGAAGGCCATTTCGGTGTGTCTTTGCTGTTATTACGCAGACTGCAGGGTGCGTTGCAGTCAAGTTGCATTGAGCGTCCTGTCTCGAAGGGCTGTTAACCGGAGATAACGGTCATATATTGCTGATGTTATTCATGGGTGTCCTTGGCCTTGCCTTCTTTTAACTGTTCTTTTTGTCTGTAATTATGTACAGGTCTTGTAAGCTATTGGAGAGCCGCGGCGGAACGGCCGAGCGCATTGAGGCGCTATACTACGATGCGCGTGATCGTTCCCCGTCGGGGGTTCGAATCCCCTCTCGGGCATGGATGTTTGTGCGCCCTTTAGTATAAGTCAGTTCATAAGTAGTTTGTAAGTTTAGGAACTGATGACCCCACAGTTAAGTCCCATAAACGTAACAAACATTTGAACTTTTCAACTACTGGACGCTCTGTGCCTGTGCCTGTCAACTTAGCTATGGCTCCCCATGTCGTAGCTTAGGGTAACTCACTTTTTTGCTGATTGCACTGACTGCTCACTACACTATCCGAACACAACTGCTAGTGTAATTTCGTGTTTCCACTCCCTATAAAGACGTCAATCCCTTTTAGTTCGTTCTGCCGATGACAATACTTCAGAACCTAGAATCTCAACAGATCCTCTAATTATTTTGACCAGTGTAGGAGGCCATATGAGAGTGTTAGTCAGACGGAGTACGTGCTTGAGGCGGGGATGCGAAGGGGGGTAACGCAAGTTACCGCGATATAGATTTTAATATGTCCAAGTTGTAGAATACAACACCTTCCAGCAGCTGAAACTAACAACCCCATTTAAATAATCTAATTCTACGTCCACAATCCTTTCGCGAGGTGTCTCTAGAAGGAAGTTACAAGTTAGCTGACTCTTACAGCAACATGCGCAGTCATAATTTTAACAATAAACCACAAAGAGATGCAAAATCTGTTGCATCGCCTGACCATAGTAGCACCGTATAAACTTCCGCCGTCAACCTTCACTCTTTCTAAATCAGCTCGTCACGAAACATATCGCTCTTCATTGGATTTCCTATTGCAGTCCTACCAGTATGCGGCCCATAGTGTTGAATCCTGAAAAGGGTTTTGTAAGGATTCTTCTAATGTATATTTTTCTAACACCTGATTAGTTTCATATGGTCGTTTCGCCCGATGGAGGGGCCAAGCAATCTAAGGTGCTTCGTCAATACACCGCGAAACTCCCGCAATGTCTATCGCTATTCCCTGACTTTAGTGCGTGTCAGCACCCTGTAACCACAACAAGACCTGCCCGTGTTTTGTTTTCCGCGGTCTACTTGTCGCTGTTGCACGAGCCACAGAGGACACCCGAGTAGTGGCCATGTACCTGACGAAACCGCGCAGTTTCCACCTGGAAACCCTGACCGACTCCTTCCTGGCCGGCAGGGAAACCCGATCCAGTTTCCGCGTACCCGCCGACCTCAGTGACGCGGGAGTCGAAACCGCAAACCGACCGCAATGCTGCAACAGCTGTCAGCGGTGGAGCAGCTACTGCAGGAAGGCCTCCATTCACATCCCAGACCGCAGGCCTTCCGCACTGGGAAACTGATCTCCACACCACGACTATATTCGCAAACTCCTACGCTGGTTCTGTTACGTCAAGAGGTATCAGGAACACATAGCTGCCTTACGCCTATTATGTGTCGTTACAAGCTACAGAGATTTAGCGTTACTGACGCAGCCCCCTCCCCCCCTTTTACATATAGTGGTAAGATGACGCAGCCAATACCCCATCATTAACTGGACACAGATCAAGCACGAAAATAGGATAAACTTTTATCGAACTGTGAAAACAGCAGAATAGAAACAGATAACTGTAAGTGCCCGATAGGCAACATTGAGGTGGGACCTAGAGTCATGGCGTGATGCTTCAGTTGTGCTGGGTGCTGGATGTGAAGGTTCGTGTTGATATACGAGGGTTGGAACTTAAATAGTGGCAACACATAAGCAGGAACTATGCAGTCAAATTTACTAATGCCTATGATACCACACGTTGTTGACATACCTACCTTACCTCCGAGCAAATGGACTCGCCCGTCCCACGTCACCGGTGTGCACAAAATCGAGGTAAACAGTCACTCGAGAGCGAGCGGTCAAACGTAACAGTGCTGGATCAAGTTAGAATGTGCTAGAGGTAGTACAGTACCACAGTGTCATCAAGGTCTTCAAGAGGCGTGCGGGGAATCGGCATTGCCGTACAGAATAGGGGCACGTTGGGTAAAAGCCTAGCCGACCTCAGTGGCCGAGCGGTCTGCGGCGCGCCAGTCACAGTCTGCACGGCCGCTACGGTCGGGGGTTCGAATCCCCCCCTCGGGCATGGATGTTTGTGTCCTCTTTAGTATAAGGTAGTTCATAAGTAGTTTGTAAGATTAGGGACTGATAAACCTGCAGTTAAGTCCCTTAGGCTTAACAAACATTTGAACATTTGATTTTGGTAAAAGCCTTCGACGAAGATTGGCAAACTGTGCCAGACATGCATCGGGCAGATCGTCCTATAGTCTCTGAAGAAAAATTGCATACTGAACCGTGTTAATGGACAATGATCGACGCCAGACAATTTGTGAGCTCGCTCACTATACTGGATTAGCGCATACGACAGTTCTTCGTATCCTGAAGGAACGCCTGGGCATGCGAAAAATGCATCACGATGAGTTCCGCATGAATTGACGGAAATGCAGAAATGGTTGCGTTACGATGCTGCTCAAACGCACTTGCAGAGCTATGAGCGCGACGGAGAGGCTTTCTTACGTCGTATCGTAATGATGAATGAGACGTGGACCACATCATACGAATCAAAACTGAAACGCCAAATCAGCGAATGCCGTCATTATGGGCCGCCGCGAAAGTCTAAAGTGCGTCAGAATACCAATATGGTGAAAGTTATGGTGATTCTCGTGTACGACTGTGATGGTGTTATCCTAACGCATTACATTCCTCCACGGCAGCGCGTCAATGGAAAGTATGACTGTTCGTTTTCGGACCATCACCTGCGACCAGCTTTGCAAAAGAAGAGGTAACACTTTCTACGTAACTCACCCAACATTCTGCACGACAATGCTGTGGCTGCTCTGTTCGGTCGATGGGACTTGAAAGAATTGTACCATCCAGCATACATCCCCGACTTGAGTCTTTGTGACTTTTATTTGATTCCGAAGATAGAGGAACCACTTCGTGGCATTCGCTTCAGGACTGTTCCAGATTGGACAGGCAGTAGACCGCTCCATTCGCACTATCAACAGAACAGGCTCTTCTGACGGTATACTACGCCTTCGGGTTCTACACAACGAAGCTGCAGTAACAGGTGCAAAGGTGTAACGCTTTAGCATCGATTGTGAATAAAATTAAGCCCCAACACTCGTATTTTTTGTTTTTGTTTTGACGAAATTATGATCTACCCATCCAGTCATTGACATCTCTAATCTCATTTTATAGCATTCACAATTTTCATACTTTTTATTAGGTGTCGAATCTGAGTCTTGTTATAATAATATACTACTGTCACGAGTAAATGCGACGGATAATACGTGCAGGCGAGAGGTTCTAAAGATCCATCACAGAAATGAAAAAGAACTGGATATGGTAAATCCAAGTTCTCACATACAATCAATTTCGGTCTCCGAAATTCCTGCGCATGTTCAAATTTGCTTGGTCATTTACAGGATCTGGTGGTTTCAAATGTGCGAAACTTCATAAACGTTAATAACATAATTGCAACAGACTCCCATGTTTTCGTCATTTCTTTGGGAGAGATTACATATGCATTCAAACGAGCACCTAAATCCAGGCGTACACCTAAACTAAAAGGTACACACAAGACAACATGTGTATATGTACAGACATTGAGCTACCATTTGTAAACATTAGGCTACTTATTATAACACATAGTACTAACATATACACTTTGAGCTAGATTACATACAACTCTTGATACTTACTGTACACCTTTGACTTTATATTTGAGCCCTTAGTAATAGCATGTCTCTTAATCTAGCAAACAACCATGACGTATCCTACATTTATAAAGTCATGTAATGAATTGCCACACACTGAACCCCACAGGGGAAGGGAAGGGGTGGAGATAAGAGGAGCGGATTGGCGGGATGGGGGGAGGAGGGGGAGGGAGAGGGGGGCGTAAAGACTCCAAGGGCATGGAATAGGAAGGGAGAGCCGAGCGACGGAGGAGAAGGAAGGGAGGGAGAGAGGGGGCCACGTCATTAGGGAAAGGATTAGGATTGATAGGAGGGATACACGTCAGGACGGCGTCATTCGGGAGGGAAAGCTGACGAAAGTTATCGTCAGAAAGGATATGGAAAGTGTGGAAATAAAGGGAGAGAGGGATATCTTGGTAACGGTGCGGCAGAGGCCCGGGATTTAAGGGTGGGAAGAAACCAGAGGGTTTCGGAATTCTGTTTTCGTAGAGAGAGGATATTCTCCAGGAATTTGAGGAGGTGTGGGGATGAGGTCGTAAAGGATCCGCGTGGGGGAATGGAAACAGATACGGTAAGCGATACGGAGGGCGTAGCGCTCACGGATTTGGAGAGGGAGTCGGAAACCCAGGCAGGGTGGGAACTACACAGGACAGGACGCGTTAGGGAACGGTAGGTATATAGGATGGATAAATCATGATCATTTAAATATATTATCCTTCAATATATTTATCCCTAGATGAAATATCAAAATCAAGCCATTCTTCGAAGCCCCCCTTTTAATGACTAACAGCAAAAGAATATGATAGTAGAGCCATTTGAAGAATTAAATCTTTAGACGTGTGTATCAAATTTCAGAGTCGAAATATGGGCAAAAAATTCAGAGAAAAATTACTCTCTATTAAATGCTGAACAACTTTGACTTGAAGGATTTATTATAATTATTATTTCTTTAATAACAGGTGAGATAGTTCCGCCCTGTAGCGGCGTCCGGTTGTGCCGACAGAAGGTGGTTTTCTGTTCGCTGGTGACCAACAAATACGTCTGTAAAATTTGGTGCCGTTGTGATGTAAAAAGTAGGAACAACTTACGAACGGGCGCATAGACACTGATATGGCCGTTACTTTTGCGAATATCTCTGAAATGGCGCGAAATGTAAACAAATCATAAGAGACCAGAGTTTTAGCGAATGTTCTTCTCTACAAATCCGTTTATTCAATTTTCGTCTCACATGAGACGTTAAGACGTTATTTGCAACTAAATTTCGAGCTGTCAAAAGGCCGTCGCAAACGGACTACTTTTAGTGTTACTACCCTAAAACCTATAGTAGGTGAGCCAACAAGGTGATGTGCCGCTTCTGATGACCGAGAGGGGGGGGAAGAGGCAAAAATACTGACGGTGGGCGAAGGAGGTAGGGAGCAGTATCAAATTTGTGTCCCGGTTGGGAAATTTCGAGGATCCGGCACTGGTAGTTGTGCTTCCGTCCAGTCGCACAGAAAGTGTCATTTGCGTGTTGCAGACATACATGCGGTGTGTTTTTACAATATGGTGTCTGTTGTTTTGAACTGTCCGAAAGATAGTGTCAGCTAGAGTGACCAGCTCTCCCGTATTATACGGGGTCTCCTGTATTTTGACACTTTTTTAAAAGTTCTCCCGTCTCCCTTATTCTCTGCCTGTTTTTCCCGTATATTTCGTCAGTGATCACTGTTATACCTCAAATCCATGAAGTACTATCGATACTTAAAATTCTCTCAGCGAGATATCCTAAATAACGTTTCTTATAATACGAAACTACTCCCGATTACTGTTCGTGCTTCTACGGCTTTTGGAATGCGCGGAGCTGTGAGAAAATCGTAATTGATTTCTTGGTCAACTCAAGGATGCAATCGCGTCATTCCTATCAGTAGTTAACGTTTCTATGCCATAACACGCGGATGTATAAATTAATAAAAGCGTATCATAGTTATTTCTCACTTGACTCACGCAACATTTCGCAACACTTGGAAAGAACTAGTACTGATCGATTGCTTGTCACCCATCGAAAATAGAGGGACGTTAGCTCCAAATGTTTTATTTGAGTTATTTTCTTTGTTTTCGCGTAATATCTACTATGAAGTGTTCGTATTTTCATTTGGTAAAAAGTAAATCGGTTTTCATTGTGTGCTTTCGCAGTGAAAATGAATACAGACAGTTTTTTGTACCTCTGAAACATTACTGAACAGCTTAAATCCAACCGAGAAAATTGCGTCAGATGATTTTATTATCTTCTATCATTGCTTAAATCAGTCGCACAGCCAGGATTTGTTTTGGCGGATGCTATTTTTTTTAATAAGGCCTATTGAATTTATTAATCTATGACTTATTTTACACTATTAATAATTTAACCAATTATACCTCGAAAATAATTGCACAAGAAATGAAATGAGTAGCCTCGAATTAGTTCGAAAGTGGAAGAGGAGCAACGTGGCGGAAATGGAGTGTATATAATCAGTTCGTAAAATTATTAAGCAGCTTCTATTTTACTATCCAAAGAGAAAGGTCTTTGCAGTTTAATTAACATGACTCTATGTGTAAAACTTGAACTAAAATAACACTACTGTTGTTCATAAGATTCCACTCGGTGGCGCCTCTGGCCTTCTGGGACACTGCATATGAACAATCAGCTCGTTACCTCAGCATCAACGTTGGTCGCGACGGCATTAAAACCGCTCACAGTAACAGCAGCACACGCTCTCACAGGCGGCATCAAGTTCGCACCCATTCTCATCTTCATTTGTGCTTGGCAAATTATAGTTACAATTTATTACATGTGTACTATTTCAAATTTCCGGTACCGCCCTGTTAAAAATTTTAAAATTTAAAAATAATGAAATTAAAAATCTTTTTGGCGATGCTGGGAGGGGGGGGGGGGTGAATTCAGCCCTATTAGCAGCTCCCTCTGTAAATATATAAAATAATAAAATAAAAAAATCGTTATATTAAATGCAAATCGAATACGTTTTGGCATACTGTTCTTGAATTTGCTGCACAAATTAGTCTTATTAATGCCTTTGCTCTCTTAAGAACTCAATCTCAGGATGTAGAGCCACCCCAGAATATGACATATAAGTCAAAATAAATCATGTCAGATTTTTGTAAATATTTACCTCCTTATTGTTATACATTCCACAGAAGTATGTACAGGTGTGCAGTTGAAATCTTCATTTTATTTATTGAGATTTTCCTCATTAAAGAGGTTCGTCTCCAACATAATAATTCGCCCAGAAATGAGTACACCTAGTATATAAGGTTTTACACCAGCTATTCAATATATTCCTCCAGGTGTCTCGATCTTGTGTGTCCTCTTCTTGTGCGCCCAGTCTTCTGTACATTTTGGAATTTGGATCCAGTTGGTCACAGGTTGTCTTCTTCTTCTCCCCTTAGGTTCCCATTCCAGTTCCAGTTTTGGTATTCTGGTGTCCTCCATGCCTACGTACATGTCCATACCATTGTAATTTCTTTCTAACCATCACTTAATCTATTCTTTCTTTTATTTCTATCCTCTTTGTTACACTTGCTCTCTCTCATTAAAAAAAAAAAAAAAACTGGCCGATCCTCTCCAGAAATCCATCTGTAAAGCTTGTAGTTTCTGAGTGTGCTTCAGATTAATAGTCCAGGTTTCCGCTGATAAACACCTGATTTTCTAGGTTTATTTACTGTGAATAAATCTCCGTTGTAATAATGATCATATTTTGGTCATTTTCCTTAAACCCATCATCAAAAGTTGGCCATCCCAGTCAGTGTGAGCCTTCGTGGCAGAGAAGGTCTTGCGCCTTGTTGGGAGAAGCGCCGGCAGAGCTTGCGTCACGTGTCTGCCGGGCCGCACGTGGAAGTCTGACGCACGGCCGCCTCTTCGCTTCTGACGCTTACTCGGAAAAAGTCGGGAAATGCCTGACAAAGGGAGGGCCACAGTTATCAGCCTCGTGCCACACTTCTGTCGGCTTCCCACGTGCAACTGAAGTGACGCCACAGCAAGTCGCGTGACGGCAGTGGCGCAGTTCGCTGTTGTTCCCACACGATCCTGCCGCAGTTCTACTTCTACGGCTTTCGGTATGGCGTCAGCGGAGACAGTTCGAACAGACAATGGTGTTGTCATCATTGTAATGTCATTAGAACTGAGCAAATAATCCAAAAAGGAGAAGACATGGATTTTGTGCAGGAAAAAGAATGAAATAGATAAATGAAGTAGCAATCGTAAAGGAAAATCTATTATTGTAAGAATGAATTGTCTTATTCTGAGAATATCATAAAATCCTGATTTAATGAACCTTTAACTGGGGAGGTGAGCATTCATAACATAACTAGGGACTCTATCACAGCACCGAACATAAATATGATACTAAGGTTTCGATTTTTTTTATTTATTTATTTTTTTTTTTACAACCAACATTGAATTTAGTATTTCATTTTTTTTTAATTATAGAGAGACAGAAAAGCAACAGACATATTTCTATTACTTAATCACTCATGTCGAAAATCTAGAGAAAAATCACATTTCAGTACTGAACATTTTCATCATCACATGAAGATTCTGTTCAAATGTTCAAATGTTTGTAGAACTTATGGGAATTAACTACGGGGTCATCAGTCTCTAACGTTACAAACTACTTATGAACTAGCTAAGACTAAGGACGGCACAAATATCTATACCCGAGGGGGGATTCGAACCCCCGACATTAGTGGCCGTGCAGACCGTGACTGGAGCGCCTCAGTCCCCTCGGCCACCGCGGCCGGCTGAAGATTCTGAATTGATATATGTACTGCAGATGTTATTCACATGGTTTAAACACATAAATAGATTACACTTGCAACAGAGCAACCTCTCCGGTGTTGTTGAAAAGGAGGATGCCAATAGTTTCGCAACAATGTACATACCTTCTCTGAACGAAGATAAGAAGCCGCTCAACAGTGTGAGCAACATGCTTCACTAAATACTAGTAAACTATTGCAACTGGGACGCTGTGAACACCCCACATCCCCAGTTAAAGGTTACATCTATGCATTACCTCGTAGTTGGCGTCGTTTTTCGTTCACAAGAATGTTCCGTGTTTTTTTGTTTTGTGAAGATGTATCTGCATCTTCTTTCATATTGTCTAAGTCGCTAGGTACATCTCCGAGCTGTACACTGCCACTTAGGTGTCTCATTATGTATGATGGTTTTGACATATACTACCTATACTACTCTATAATACCTATAGGGTATTATAGACGGAAACTTCGTAAATTCGATAGTGTATTTGTTTGGTTCAGGATGGGCTAAATTTGTTAATCATTTTATCACACTTTATATGAAAAGCCTATTTTCTAAAAACTTTTTATATAATAAAGGGTCAAAAGCCCGCAATACGATCCGTCGGCTTTGACTAATGACGTCATATCTGATTTAAAGACGATAGTTTGTTTAAAAGCAGAACGTATAGATTATGATTTTGTTTAAAAAATCTGCAGCTTTTCTCTGATGGTTAGGTATGGGTTAAACGAGAGATTTTTATTTTTCGCAAGTGAGCGCCGAATGCGCAAATTTTTGAGCTGGACCTGTGATCGATGATACATTCTGCTGTGGAAATCTGTAACTTACGAGGATAATATTACGATATTATCCCGTATGTTTATATTCGTTGATAGTTTTTGTTTTGATAGTTGGTATATCTACGTAGCGTATCTTGTGAGTCTCAGATATGTCATTGGTCAAAACCGAAGGGTTGTTTCGAGGTCTTCAATTATGCCATAATAAAAATATAACTGGTAAGTTGTTCAGTGTGTCACAGTTTCCATCGCAAAAGTCCGTCTGCGTTATGCTCTTCTTACGCTGCAGTTCGTGGCTAGCAGAAGACAAGTGCTCTTACAAGTAGACGGCCGAGGTGGCCGAGGGGACTGCGGCGCGTCAGTCACGGTCTGGACGGCCACTACGGTTGGGGGTTCGAATCCCCCCTCGGGCATGGATATTTGTGCCGTCATTAGTGTTAGCTAGTTCATAGGTAATTTGTAAGTTTAGGGACTGATGAACCCTTAGTTAAGTCCCATAAGCTATACAAACATTTGAACTTTTCTACCAGTAAACATATAAAATACAACTTCAGTTTCACCAGCTACCACATGGATACTGTTATTCGTTGCAAACTCAACAGCTCTGAAGTTAAATGATGCCATAAACCTAATTATCCGATCACCGACTCTTACTTTGGTATGTCATTAATAGTATAAATCTGAATTCACTCTATCTACGGGAAAATGTAATCCTAGCGACATTGAGTGGAGAGGAGTTATTCAGCTGCTGTTTCCATTGTTTTAGGAGCCAGCGCAGGCAATGTTGCAAAATTTCCTGTAGATTGGTGGTGCCGAATTTCAGGTAACTAACTGTCGAGAATGTTTGACATTTTTTTTTTAAATCTCGTATTTTGATATCAAAATTAAGGGGCGTACTATAGGCGGTGGGTTACTATAGCCGAGTAAATACGGTACTTCGTCTTCAATCTACTGTACCGAAGTACCATGGCGCTCATACACTTTGGCTGTTGCTCCTTATATTACAATTTCAAATTTAGTGAAAATGTTCAAATGTTTGTTAAGCTTATGGGACTTAACTACGGGGTCATCAGTCCCTAAATTTACAAACTACTTATGAACTAGCTAATACTACAGACGGCACAAATATCCATGCCCGAGGGGGGATTAGAACCCCCGACCGTAGTGGCCATGCAGACCGTGACTGGAGCGCCTCAGTCCCCTCGGCCACCGCGGCCGACACAATTTAGTGCCCCTCCAGAATCTGTGTTCCCTGCAAATCAAAAGTTCAAATGTTTGTAAATCTAATGGACTTATCTACTGCGGCTATCAGTCCCTAGGCTTACAAACTAATTATGCTAAGGACAACACTTACACCCATGCCCCAGGAAGTACTCTAACCTCCGACAGCGAGCAACCCCTCGCTCCGCTGCAAGGCGCCTTAGAGCGCTCAGCCACTCCACCGCTGCCTTTGTAATTAAAAAATTCTTTGACTGGTTCTTCCGACTCTTCTTGGTATAACATAATCAAATAAACGAAAAAAACACAATTTTGTGTGTGTTATACGAGTTTATTTTTGTTTACTTAACCGGTTTTCGGCTTATAAGGCCGTCTTCAGAGTTTTTACTGCTGAGTGAATAGGTTACAATATTCAGATTTTTACTTAGATGTGAGGTAACAGCCTTAATATATTTTAAAAGATGCCTTGTCAACCATCAGCTCTTTATTGTTTACATAATTTTACCGATTTCGGATATTATCCATCATCAGAAGAGTAAAATTAAACAGACTGATTGAGAACTGATTGGTTTTATAAAAGGTTACAATATTTTGATGCTGTATTGAAAGAGGTGACAAACGTCTACACTTAGATTGACATACACAGTAAAACACATCAGGTTTCAAAATTCGCATTAAATACGAATCAGTTTGCTACCAATTGCTATAGATCCGGGTTATGATTGTTAGTAACAGACAGAGTACGCGCATATCAGAAACTCTGGCAGAGAAAACTCTATTTGTAGTATACTTTTCTTATTTTAATTAATAATCCAAAAGCCGCGGTGGAATAGCCGAACGGTCTAAAGCGTCACGCTGGGGAGCGCGCGATTGCTCGCCGTGGAGGTTCGAGCCTTTCCTGGGGCATGGGTGTGTGTGTTTGTCCTTAGGTTAGTTTAACTAGGTAAGTAGTTTGTAAGCTACGGACTGATGACCACGCAGTTTGGTCCGATAAATTTACACAAATTTGATTTAATAATCCAATGGTCATTCAAGGTCACATGGCTCTTGTTATATTTGAAGTTGTACATTCAAAATTTTAGTGCTGGACTGGTTTTCGGATTCGGATCTCCTCTTTCGCGGAATTTAACCTCTCTGAATCACATTATTTCATTCCTTTCTCCAACATTACAAACTCTTCTAAGTCTTCATGAAACGTACGTATGTCGGTTCGAATTCTGGCCCAACAAACTGAAATTTAAATAATGTTCCTTCAACCACATCCCCAATGCCCACTGGAGTACAGCACTCTAAATCAAGCAGATATAACACGTACCAACATTACCAATACGCTTTCATATTTATAACATAACGTAAATTCGAAATGTCAGTTACACAAATAATAAATGTTGGAGTCTATATTAAGACATCTGGTATAAATATTACAGTTACAAAAAGAAAGGCAGTAGAGATCGTCTAGTCCGTTCCATTTTACTTGCCGCCGGCGTGATTAAAAAACTTGACAGATGATTTATTCCACTTTGTATTATGTGCAAAGATTGATATGCAATGGTGGCAACGGTTGGCTCTGCAAGTGGAACAAATCTACTGTGACATTCAGGCTATACATCAGAAAGCAATTCATGTTTTAATCCAAGACAGATAAGGGGTTCTTAACTGTGCTCAGAATCAAACTAAAGACCACTCCTGTAAGTAGAAAATAAGTAGTTACTGCTAAATGACCTCACGGGTGTAGGAATGTAGTATTGAGTAGAATCTTAGTCAAATGAAAAGTGCTGCTCTACTGAGAGGTAAAAATTTAGTTTATTATCTTCAAAAAACGGAAAACAAATCCAAATAAAATGTTAATATATGAAACTTAAAATAATAATAAGGGACAAGATAAAATAGTAAATGGTAAATGCAGTGAGTAATATTGTACTGATGTTGGTGCCGCTGCACGGAAGGGACCTTGCACAAATAAAATTAACTTTGTGTCTTCACTTGATTACCATTCACTGCATCAGCAGTGGCTGCATCCGCGACTCTGAAATCCTGTCAAAAACAAACTGGTTTAATCTGAAGCAGAACTAAATCTACCAAAAAGTCTAATGTGGCAGGGTACAGTGATTCAGTAAACCAATCCACCACTGTGCCTTCTCCCTATTACCCATAGACATAAACTAATCGTAGTGGTCAGGCAAAAATGCCCACTGTACGTTCCAAGAAAGTGCCTTAATTAAGGTGAAGCCTACAGCTCAAAAAAGGTAGCAGACCAACGGAGAGCGCCATCGCCAGAGGCAGACACGAAGAGTCTACCTCTCCTTCTCTATTTTCATAGCTCAATCAGTTGTATACATCTTTCGGTGTTTTTCCCCAGTTTGTCCTGAGATGCACTTGCTACGGACAGGCAATGAGAAACACCACACTAAAATATCATTGTACCCCACATCGCATCCCTCCAATGAAAGGTAACGATTTAAATTCATATGATACACTTTAAATCTGACAGAATTGTTTTTTGGCGCTAGGATGTCACGCACGCCGATGTTTACGGCTGTGACCGGTGGGTGGGTGAGTGGATGGGCGTGAGTCAACGTGCTACACACACATAGGCCTCGAGCACAGAGTAACATATACAGAGAAGCAGCCCCCCCTAAACCACTGTCCTCGTAGTTCCGTAAGATGCCAGCAGGTGTCAGGCGGTTCCCTGGCAGATCAAGTATCTGGTATCAATGCAGACTAACGGAGTTCCAGAACTCAGGAAAACACATTTTCAATAATTTGATAGCAACCATAAAAAATTTAGTTACAATCAAAGATCGGTTTAATAGTAGTCTGAAAGAATTACTAGACGCCAACTCCTTCTACTACATTGAAGAAATTTTAAATAGAATCAAATGATGTGTCCCTTTCAGACTCAAGATTGTAGGTGATGTGACATTAATATAGAGAGGGATGTTTAAGATACAAATTACATACAGTAATTCATTACAAAAAAGAAAATAAATTTATTTTCAAAAAAATTTTACCCACACAATTTTCTGATTTGGGCCTTTACTACAAATTTTTATGATCTGCATCATCTTAAAGTAACATGCCTTTGAAAGAAATGACATGATAACATCACAGAATCGTATAAAAGCAACTGGCTATCGGATATAATAGCTTCACATGTCAAAACAAGGATATCAACAACTTGTCAACAAATCTATCTTGCCGACCTTGTAAATGTACTGGACGTTTGCCGACTTCTGGTATCACCCAGTGAAGAAACATGGAACTAAAAGACTTTGCGCACGTACCACAGTCCATCCACGATTGTGGGATGCAGGACCGAACTTCCTAGCGTGAATCACAAAGAAATAAAGCGATAAAAACCAGAACCGCACAACTGTGCGTGCAGGGCCCGAAAGGGGTATTATATGTATTCATACAATTAGTATCAGTATTTCAGCATGTAAAAAAATTATATATTGATATCCACAAGGATCTGCTCAAGACGGATCTATGGAACGCATTTCGAGAAGATATTTCCTTACCAAGCAATAAACACGGTAAACAAAAGAGCTTATGCGTTGTTTTACTGTGGTATAATGAAATCTTTTTGCTATTAATATCAGGATTAGAAGTTCTTATGAACTGTTCTTTGTTTTTAGATTGCTGAGACGAGGAGAAGGTCATCTTTAACAAGTTATAACTTTTCGCTAAATGGTGATGAGTGGAAAGATTTATTAAACACTAAATTTGCGAAACTTTGCAAAAATATTATTCATGCATCACTAATCTCATTAAATCACACTGAATTCAGGGTAACAGAATCAGTTACCGTTGACTAAAGAGTGGTGCCTGAATACAATCTTCCTATTGTATGCGTCTGCTTATTTTTCATGCAAGCTTATTGTGACTCACAAAGGGTCAGATTAGGAATCGTCTACTGCATCTCAATCAGCACATTTTACTTCGTGGAACGAACTGGTTGACGAGAGTTCTTGTGAGCTTTGCCGGCCGCGGTGGCCGAGGGGACTGCGGCGCTCCAGTCACGGTCTGCACGGCCACTACGGTCGGGGGTTCTAATCCCCCCTCGGGCATGGATATTTGTGCCGTCTGTAGTATTAGCTAGTTCATAAGTAGTTTGTAAATTTAGGGACTGATGACCCCGTAGTTAAGTCCCATAAGCTTAACAAACATTTGAACATTTCTTGTGAGCTTTGAATAAGTCAGGCGACAGATATAATCAGGCGCACTGGGAATATTTGACACTGAAAGTTCGCATCATACTTCCGACGTGGCAACAGTTTTCACCAGTCAGAACTCTAGTTAACGAGCTACTTTTTGCTATGTTGTGCGTGGAATGTCAGAGATAAAGTGAACACGATAATTCGCCCTCCGATAGTCTACTTTTCCTCCTTCCCTTTGCAAATATATCCATGTCTTTACCTGAACCAGATAAAAATAAGCGGACTGTAAGTTGCGTCAGAAAAGAGGCGGTGTTATGTTAAGCAAAGTTTGAGCGTCGCAGGTCGCGGAGAGCAAACACTTTAATCAAATGACGTTTATCTGCATAAATCTTCAGCGTACACAGTGCAAACAGGTTATTTGTTTTCCAGAGGACGGGTACACCGGCGCTTTGTCTGCTTACTTAGCTGCGTCAACACACGACTCCGCTGATAGCTGCAGGTGGGACGAGCAGGATATGTTAAGGTCATCAGAGAAGAAGAAGAGCAGCCCACAGAAATTTAATGACATCGCTTATTAGGAGTCTATTCCGGCATTTCTAACGTATTTCGCTATGTTGTGTATTATTTTTACTGTAGAGACCATTATAAGTCACACATTTTTCAGAAAACATCCAAAAATTTACATCTACAAAAGAAATTTGGAACTGCATAATCTATAGATGGCTACAAGTAGTAAAAATGAATTGTTTTCGACTTATCGCCTTTTACATATGTGCACCTCACAGAATGTGGCGGAGGCTACTTTGTGTACCATTATGTGTATCTCTTCCTACTGCAGTCACCTATGGTTCACAGAAGGAAGTTTTGTGTTTAACGCCCCGTCGACAGCGTGGTCATTAGAGGCGGATCTTACGCTCGGGTTGTTTGGGTAAGGACAGGGAAGGAAATCGGCCTGGCCCTTTGAAAGGAACCATTCTGGCATTTGCCTGGAGTGATTTAGGGAAATCACGGAAAACCTAAATCTGGATGGCCAGAGGTGAATTTGAACCACCGCCCTTCTGAATGCGAGTCCGGAGTGTTATGGTTCACAGAAAAACTGCCGGTATGCCCCCGTGTCGCTTCAAATCTCTCTAATCTCATTGCAGTGCGAGATATACGTAAGAGGAAACAATGTATTGGTTGACTCCTTGTGAAATGTTCGCTCTCGTAACCCCGACAGGAGCCGGTTGGGCGTTACAAACCGTCTGTTTCGCAGCGTCCGCCAGTGAAGTTACCTGAGCCGGCCGCGGTGGCCGAGGGGACTGAGGCGCTCCAGTCACGGTCTGCACGGCCACTATGGTCGGGGGTTCGAATCCCCCCCTCGGGCATGGATATTTGTGCCGTCCTAGTTCGTAAGTATTTCATAAGTAGTTTGTAAGTTTAGGGACTGATGACCCCGTAGTTAAGTCCCATAAGCTTAACAAACACTTGAACATTTTTGTAAGTTACCTGATCACCTCAGTGTCGATTTCGCGCTTACTAAATGAGCCCATAACGAAGCGTGCTGCTCTCCGTTGGATCCTATGTCTTCTATCAGCACTGCCTAGTACAGATCCTACGTCCGTGGGCTAAAACGCCGATTGAACGTACTTTTTGTAACCTACTTTCTTTGTTTAATCCTGAAGATTCTTTCAACGATCCTCAATCTGGCGTTTACCTAACCCACGATCAACGTTATATGGTCGTTCCATTTTAATCGCTCTTTATGCCTACTCACATAGTTCATGGAAGTTAGTGATTCTAGTGGTTGTCCTGTTACTTCTTTGTTATAATAAAAGATCTTTCTTACTATGTTTCGGGCTCGATACTCTTGGGGTATAGCGCTCGAGTGGAACACCGAAGAGTCGCGTTTGCAAACCCGCTCGGATTTTTTTTTCAGTCTGCGTTTTAACCTGTCCTTCACCTCTCAACGATGTGAGGAGTCCCCAGAAACGAAACTTGGTTCGTATTCCACGTTAAGGTCCCATTTCCCCTGTTGGATAACTGTGGTAGGCTAGGGACACGCAAGTCGTCTAAGTGGTGTGCAATGGAAAGCCTTGCACCAGTTCAATGAGCCACACGAAATAATAATTATTATTACTATGTAAACGAAGCACATTACACTTGTTTATATCGAGTCTCAATTGCCAATCTCTCCATCAAGCGTTGATACACTACAGATCATTCTGTAAGTCGTTATGCTTTTCCATAGTTGCAAATTCTACATATGCTTTAGTATCATCCGCAAAAAGCCGCACTGAACTACCGATGTCATCCACTACGTCATATACATACTGAATGAGTCAGAAAGAAAGGTACATGCTTTGGGGGGTGATACCAAAGGTGATTCTGAACAAATATTTTCGAAACATGTTCCCTTTCCTTACCTCGTCTCCGAAATGTTTCAAATGTTTGTATAGCTTATGGGACTTAGCTACGGGGTCATCAGTCCCTAAACTTACAAACTACTTATGAACTACTTACGAACTAGGACGGCACAAATATCCATGCCCGAGGGGGGATTCGAACCCCCGACCGTAGTGGCCGTGCAGACCATGACTGGAGCGCCGTAGTCCCCTCGGCCACCGCGGCCGGCACCTCGTCTCCTTCCGCCACCGAGTGCTTACAGTGTCGAAACCGAACTAAATTTCGCCACTTGTGCGTTTCCTGTATGAATTAAATGGGGTGTGCGAAAATTATCTTGTCCCTATTGTCAATACATAAAAAAATCAAATGTTTGTATTGTTTATGGGACTTAACTACGCGGTCATCAGTCCCTAAACTTACAAACTACTTATGAACTACTTACGAACTAGGACGGCACAAATATCCATGCCCGAGGGGGGATTCGAACCCCCGACCGTAGTGGCCGTGCAGACCGTGACTGGAGCGCCTCAGTCTCCTCGGCCACCGCGGCCGGCTATCAATACATCGGTAGCGTCTGTGGAGGCGGGCAAATGTTCAGTCTTAACGATTGTTAATTAATTAGTACATCAGTCTGGATATGCTATCAGCTTACTCGGAATGTAATTTGAAAATATGTGAGCAAAAATGAAGTATTGTTTGCATAGGTCTGTAATTCTTATGGGAGCAAACTACGTTTGTCATCAGTCTGCATAGGTCTCCCTCCCTTTCTCTGAGGGTTGGTCGGACTGACACTGTATGTCTTTCAGTGCTGCGTTACACATTTTTTATTTCATCTTATTTATTTATTTATTGATTTATTTAGCCTGATCAGATTAGGGCCATCAGGCCCTCTCTTACATCGGACCAGGGTTTTACACATACAATATTTCTTTACATGTGAGTTACCTATAACATAATAATGATTTTTACAGATGAACAGTTAATAACATTATTTATACAGGTTGATTACATGTAAAAGGATGTAAATAAAAGGTAATAACTTAACTCTACATATGTAATAACTTAACTCTAAATAGGATTAATACTAACAGTACCACTGAGACACCTTCTGCTGCTGCTGGTGGTGTAATAATAGAAGTAACAACATTTATATTAGCAGATACAATATTTACTTTTGAATATATCGAGACTGTTTAACGCATGGCGAATTCTGACAGAAGCTGTACCTGGCGAGAGCAATGGCAGTTGAAGAATATCTGGGAGGAGGAATGGATGTGACGTACCTGGACCGTAGGGTAATAAAAGACTGGCGTCATTATTGCTTTAGTAGATAATCCATTAACTGTCTTTGGAGCTGGCAGTGTTATTCAGTTCTCTGATATACTGAGGTAGATTGTTCCAGAGCCTGGTTCCTGCTACTGAAAAGGATTTTGAGAAACCGGCTGAGTGATGGATAGGGACAGAAAGGGTTTTGCTCTGACAGGAACGAGTAGTTCTTTTATGTTGATCAGATAAGAGTGTTAAGGTCGAGGAAAGATATGAGGGACAGTGTACGTTGATAAGAGAGTAGAGGAAACAGAGTGTATGAAAATCTCTGCGCTTGTCAGCACGGAGCCAGGATAGTTGCTTATAAGATGGTGAAATGTGATCAAAGAGGCGGATGTTACATATATATCGAACGCAGGCATTCATGATTAGTTCCAGACGTCGTGAGCTTTCCCAAGAGAGACCTTGCAAGATAACATCACCGTAATCAATAATTGGAATTACAAGCGTTTGTATAAGTTTCTTTTTAAGATCGAGAGGAAAAAACTTCTTATATCTCTGTAGGGCATGAAGAGATGCTGATGCCTTCCTACACACTGCGGCTGTGTGCTCAGCCCAATTTAGTTTGTCGTCTATTATCACTCCCAGACTTTTTGCCGAGGGCGAAAAATAGATAGGTGTGTCATTTAATATTGATGGTGGTTGAGATTCGCGGTATTTGTGGTTGATGAGTCTAGGATGACCTACCAGAATCGCTTGTGTTTTACTTGGATTGAGCTTTAATCCTATATTCTGTGCCCACTTTGATAGTGCACATAGGTCAGAATTAAAATTCTCGATTGCTGCCTTCAGGTTTTTTGGTTTTGCACTTAAATACAACTGGAGGTCATCACCATACATGTGGTATTTACAAAAGGACAAGACCGATGATACGTCATTTACATACAATGAAAAGAGAAGTGGACCTAGCACCGAACCCTGTGGTACGCCTGATAGAACTTTTCTCCACTGTGACTTTTCGGTGCCGGACATGACGCACTGAAGACGCGATGTCAAGTATGAGCGAATCCATTGCATCACGCCTTGAGAGAAATTTAGACTGCTAAGTTTAGCAAGTAAAATATCAAAGTCCACAGTGTCGAAAGCTTTGCTAAAGTCTAAGTAGCACATAATAGTCGCCTCTTGTCTATCCATTGCCTGCTTAAGATCGTCTGTTACTTTTATCAAAGCAGATGTTGTGCTGCGATATTTGCGAAAACCTGATTGGTGTTCGTCAAGAAGTTTATTAGTAGTCAAGTAGCTGGTTAGCTGATCATGTACTATGTATTCTAGGGCTTTGGACAGTGCCGGAAGAATGCAGATAGGTCGGTAATCAGAGGGTGCTGTGGCAATGTCCTTTTTTGGCAGTGGCTTAACTAGTCCACGTTTCCACGCATCAGCAAAAACACTTGTGGCTAAGGACTGATTAAATATATCTGTTATGATGGACAGCAGTGGATCAATAATCAGCTTTATCATTTGGATAGTGATACCATCATCCCCGGTAGATGCTGATGTACTACGCATAATTGCTTTTTTGACTGTATTTCCAGTAACATGCTTAAAACAAAACTTATCATGGTTAGCGTTGTTGATCCTCGTGATATGGTCAATAAGTGTTTGTTTCGTTTGGTGATCGCGTTTGTATGAGATTTTGGGACCAGCAATTACATTTGTTTTCTTAGATGTATCTTCAAATGAAAAGGTACAAAACATCTTAACAACCAAACCGGTTGAAAACAGAATATGCCGCTTTGGGACAAAGAAGTGTGACATCTAGGGACGCGAAGCATGTATAGTCTCCTCCTTCTAAAAAATTCTAGGCTGTGCCCTCAGCAAGGTGATGCTGTTTCAACGTCCGTGGTCCGATCCTCATCGAATTCTCGAGCCCGGAAAAAACATTAACAGCGACACGCATGTGAAAAACTCCTTAGCCTACGCTAATCAACAGCAAACGGCCTGGGCTGCTCATGGAAATGAGTGATTCTGCTTCATGATAACACGCGTCCAAACGTCTCCAGGGTCACACAAAGCGTACTGGGCATGTTCAAGTGGGAGCAGCTTTAGCATATCCCTACAGCCGGGACATATCTCTCTGTGACTTCCGTCTGTTTGGATCGCTAAAAAAACTTCTCAAAGGGATACTCGTACGACGAACTGCGTAGATGACTGCCTGCTTTCAAAGCCACAGGAATTCTGGGTACAGGGAATTCTTCGGCTCGTTAAACAATGGTGTAATTGTGCTCAGGCCTCTAGTGATCACTTCTGAACAAAGACTTCAATTATATCCACAATGTCGTTTCACATCTTTTCATTTGAACAACATTTTACTTCTCACAAACATTTGTCCGTTTTTCTCGAATCAGTCGAAATTTCTAAGAGTGTGGTTAAGCAAGAACTTAAATTGCTGTTTGGAAAATTAATTTTTTTTAATCTGACAGGTTGTTTCATATGAGCGCACTCTCCGCAGCAGAGTGAAAAATTCATTCTGGAAACATCCCTTAGGCTGTGGCTAAGCCATGTCTCCACCATATCCTTTCTTCCAGGAGTGCTAGTCTTGCATGTTTCGCCGGAGAGCTTCTGTGAAGTTTGGAAAGTAGGAGGCGAGGTACTGTCGGAAGTAAAGTTGTGAAGCGGCATCGTGAGTCGTGTCGGGATAGCTCAGTCGGTAGAGCGCTTGCCCGCGAAAGGCAAAGGTCCCAGGTTCGAGTCCCGGTTCCGGCACACAATTTTAATCTGCCAGGAAGTTTCATATCAGCGCACACTCCGCTGCAGAGTGAAAAGTTTCATTTTCAATAAAAATATAAACAGTAAAACATTATGGACGAGACTATTACGATTCTACTGTTATGATAGTATCTATGCAGTCAACAAGTAATATTCTCTCTGACAGTATTTCAACTTCTTCTTCTACTTCTTCTTCTTCCAGCAACGTTTCCGATTTTATGCAGGTCGTTGACAGACCCTCTTCCACGCTTCTCTGTTCTCTCACAATCTGTCATTTAACACTTCCTCCCACTGCAATCCTCTTCGGTTCACATCATCCTTCACTTGATCTCTTCATTTTGTTCGCGGTCTTCAGATCTTCAAATATTTGTAATTCTATCGGACCAAACTGCGTGGTCATCAGTCCGTAGCTTACAAACTACTTAAACCTAGGTAAACTAACCTAAGGACAAACACATACACCCATGCCCCAGGGAGGACTCGAACCTCCACGGCGAGCAACCGCGCGCTCCCCAGCGAGACGCTTTAGACCGCTCGGCTACTCCACCGTGGCGCGGTCTTCCAACTGGTCTTCGTCCGTATTCCGTCTAATCTAGGGCTATTCTTTGAAGTCTTTCAGCTCCCATTCTCTTAAAGCAGGTATTTTCCAATTTCTTGTTATGTCAGATACACAATAATAAAATTTTGAAGAGTTTTGAATTCTCTCTTTTATGTCCCCTTTTACAGTTATTTTACTTTCTAGATACTTGAAGGCATCTACTTTAATAACTCCTTTTTGCAAGTTCAGCCTTCATTTTTTTCATTTTTCCTGTTGATTTTCATTACTCTACTTTTTGTTAAACTTATGCTTCTTCAATTACTTTCTGCCAGGTTTTAAGTTGATCTTCCAATATCTGTTCATTTTCCTCCCAAATCATCACATCATCAGCATATGCTATGATTTTCATATCATCTGCCATTGCTCCTTGGCGAACTTTCCTTATGATGTTGTACATCGCTATATTAAAAAGCACTGGTGAGAGAAACATACTCTAATTTTGAATTTTTACATGTTAAAACTACGAGTATTATCACGTGTCTAGCCGTGTTAGTTTGTCCTCCTTTTCAAGTTTATTTACTTAGCCTGCACTGATTTACATAAAGTCAAGTGATACAGTCAAATAGCCGTCAATTGTGCGAATATTACTGGAACGGTGCGACTTACGGAAATAACATAAGAGCAAGGTTTTTGAGAATTTTCTCCTCTACACATTCTTTTATCCAGTTTTCGAGACAGGTGAACCGTTAAGCCGTTATTTTCATTTAAATTTCTAGCTGCCAGAAGGCTATCACAAAGGCCAACTTTTAGTGTTACTGCCGTAACATAAAATGGGCCAAATTGAAATATTTGTAACTATATAAGACTTAACTACTGTGGTTATCAGTCCCTAGGCTAGAACTTAATCGAAGGACAACACACATAGCCATGCTTGCGGGAGGACTCGAGTCTCCGACGAGGGGCAACCACGCGATCCGCAGTTCCTTAGAGCTCTCGGCCATTCCATCGCGGACAGTGTGCTGTGGAAATGAAATGAGCGTATGGCTTTCTTGGCCGGGAGAACCCTTGCGGGTTTGTTCGGCCGCTTTAGTGTAAGTCTTTTGATTTGACGCCGTGTGGGCGACTTACGTGCCAATGATGATGATGATTAGGACAACACACAACACCCAGTCCCCAGACGGGAATCGAACCCGGGCCTCCTGCTTGGTAGTCAGCGACGCTACCGCTGAGCTACGGAGGCGGACAGTGTGCTGACATCAGGTTATTTTAAGTTAGTTTGAGTAGTATGTAAGCCTAGGGATATAACAATGGTAGTTACGGGGAGTCGTGCCGCCCTATCTCGACGATGTTAAATTGGCTATATAAATGCCCCATTTCCCCAGGAACTGTTGAGTCTATAAACGTGATGTTTTTATCACCTGATCTCGCATGTTTTGTGATTATACTGCCCTACAATCATTTGCAATTAACACCTGAAAAATAAGTTATCATTTTTCCCTAAACATTACTGGTGTACATTATTGCAATTTTAATTTCTTGAATTTTAACTATTACAGTAACTATTACTAAATTAGAGCTACAACAACATTGTTCTATGTAAATAATTCATTCATGTAGATTCAGATGTTTCTGAGAAAAAGGAGCATTTATACTGAAAAATGTCATTTTGTGAAAATGGCGTTTAAAGAAAAAAAAATTTAATGTTCAGCCAAGTTATACATAATAGAATCCTCCATCATCTTCCTCACCCATTGCGGCCCTCCTTCTGTTGGATCTGGCTTCTTTGGACATATTGTTTGGTGCACTCTCTGCCTTCATGATTCGCAGTTGCTCCAAGTCCGTCACACTTTCAGTGGTGGTGTAACCATTATGAATTCCAAGATATTGCAAAACCTGTAGTCTCCCAGAATAACTATCATTAAAAGTAATAATAGCATCAAAAACACGAAGTTCAAAGGTTGACCTTCCAACAAATCTTTCTTTCTCTTTGGCCAAGTTCCGGCATATGCAGGGTCGGCTCTTTGGAAATCCGAATTTGGCGTGTGTTAATATTTACGCGGTGGCCGGATGCCCTTCCTCCACCGGGAGGGAATGTGTACTTCCAATGTCTGCGTATAGTGTTATAGCTGTGAAAGTGTGAAGTGTTACGAAATGTTTGCGAATCGTGTAACTGAGGTGAGACTTGGGAACAAGCCCGGTATTCACCTCGGAGGATGTGGAAAACCGCCTAAAACCCACATCCAGGGGCCGGTACGCCTCCACGTCTCGGAAAGTGGTGCATTAGACCGCACGGCTAACGGAGCGGGTACTGACTTACCAACAAATACATAAACTAAAACATGGCTAATGCATAATAATTGTTGTCGAACACAAACAAATATACAGTTCAAAGAGTTTACTGCGAAGTACCGCTAGTGTATGCAACTTACGAAACGGACAGTTCTCTACGAAACAAAAGAAACCACAGCCTCCTAGACTATCTAGTTGTAGAAAAAAATGCCAATATACGAAATGATGGAAAACAAATATCTTAGAAATGTCAGTGCATGATTAATTTCAAATATTTTTTGCAAATAGTAAATAATCGAATATTACCAAATTATGCATTGTTGTTGTGGTCTTCAGTCTGCAGACCGGTTGGATGCAGCTCTCCACGCTACCCTGTCCTGTGCAAGCCTCTTCATCTGAGAATACGTTCGGCAACCTACATCCTTTTCAATCTGCTTACTATATTCTTCACTCGATCTCCCTCTACGAGTTTTACCCCACACTCTTCCCTCTAACGCTGACTGGTGTTTCAGAATGTGTCCTACCAATCTATCCCTTCTCTTACTCAAGATATGAAAGAAACTCCTTTTCTCTCCAATTCTGTTTAGCACCTCCTCATTAGTTACGTTATCTACCCATCTAATCATCATTCCTCTGTAACACACCATTTCGAAACCTTCTCTCATCTTTTGTCTGAAGTCCTTATCGTCCACATTTCACTCCCATACAATGCCATACTCCAGAAAAATGATTTCTTAAAGGACTTTCTACCATTTAAAATAATATTGGAAATCAATAAATATTACTTCTTCAGTAACGCTTTTCTTCCCACAGCCATTCTGCATTCAACATCGTCTTTTTCTTTGGTCATCAGAAGTTATCTTGCTACCCAAATACCAAAACTCATATACTGATTTATTGTTTAATTACGCAATCTAATTACTTCAGCATCAAATCAAATGTTTGTAAATCTATTGGACCAAACTGCTTAGTCATCAGTCCGTAGCTTACAAACTACTTAAACCTAGGTAAACTAAGGACAACACTCACACCCATGCCCCAGGAAGGACTCGAACCTCCACGGCGAGCAACCACTCGCTCCGCAGCGAGACGCTTTAGACCGCTCGGCTACTCCACCACGGCCCTTCAGCATCGCCTAATTTTCTGACACTCGTGTTTTACTCTTATTAATGTTAATCTTATATCTTCCTTTCAAGACACTGTCCACTCCATTTAATCGCTCTTCCAGGTCCTTTGCTGTGACAGAATTAGTATGTCGTCAGCAATCGATATTTGTATAATTTGCATGTTTGTTGTAGTGGCCTTCAGTCCGAATACTGGTTTGATGCAGCTCTCCACCCTACTCTATCCTGAGTATGCCTCTTCATCTCCTTATACGAACGGCAACCTACATCCATTTGAATTTGCTTACTACATTCATCTCTTGGTCTCCATCTGCTATTTTTACCCCACACACTTCCGTCCAACGCTAAATTCACAATTCCTTGGAGTCTAAGAATGTGCCCTACCAATCGATCCATTCTTTTAGTCAAGGTATGCCAGAAATTCCTTTTTTTCCCAACTCTTATCATTACCTCCTCATTAGTTACGCGATCTACCCACCTAATCTTCAGCATTCTTCTGTGACAGCCGCGTGGAGTAGGCGAGCGGTCTAAAGCACCTCGCTGCGAAGCGCGCGGTTTCTCGCCGTGGAGGTTCGAGTCCTCCCTGGGGCATGGGTGTGTGTGTTTGTCCGTAGGTTAGTTTACCTAGGTTTAAGTAGTTTGTAAGCTACGGACTGATGACCACGCAGTTTGGTCCGATAGATTTACAAACATTTCTTTTCTTCTGTGACACCACACTTCAAAAGCCTTTATCCTCTTCCTGTCCGAACTGTTTATCGACCATGTTTCACTCCCACATGAGGCAAACCTCCACAGAAATGCCTTCAGAAAGGACTTCCTTATTCTTAAATTAATAATCGATGTTAACAAATTTTTCAAAAACGCTTTCTTCCCATTGCTATTCTGCATTTTATATCCTCTGTACTGTGACCATCATATATTATTTTATTGCCCGAGTAACAAAACTCATTTACCACCTTTATTGATTCGGTACCTAATTTAATTCCTTCAGCATCGCCTGATTTTCTAAGACAGCATTCCATTACCCTTGTTTTGCTCTTGTTAATGTTCATCTTATATGCTCCTTTCAACACACTGTCCATTCCGTTCAATTACTCCTCCAAGTCCTTTGCTGTCTCTGACAGAATTACAATGTCATCAGCAAAACGCAAGGTTTTTATTTATTCACCCTGAACTTCAATTCCTTCTCCAAATTTCTCCTTGCTTTCCTTTATAGCTTGTTCGATGTACAAATTGAATAACATTGGGGAAAGGCTACAACCCTGTCTTACACCCTTCCCAACCTCTGCATCCCTTTCATTCCCTTCAAGTATTATAACTGCTGTCTGGTTTTTGTTCAAGTTGTAAATAACCTTGCGTTCCCTATATTTTACTCCTGCTGATTTCAGAATTTGAATGAGTGTATTCCAATCAACATTGTCAAATGTTTCTCCATATCCACAAAAACTACAAGTGTAGTTTTGCCTTTCTTTAATATATCTTCTAAGATAAGCCGTAAAAGAGGAAATGTGATTTTCTCATTTTGGGTGATTCGACTCCCGCCCTAAGTCCCATAGATATGAGCAGACATGGCTACAAAGTGAACTGATAGATCCGGGCATAAAGTGTCGCAACGTGCTGAATACGCTGCTGTCAAAGAACAATCCCTAGTTTCTAAAAAGTCGAATGTATAAACACTGGAACAAGTAAATACAAATAAACAATCCCTGAGACGGGTTTTTGTCTCGAATATGTCAAAGACAATAATGATAAATGTGAAGCATACAATTAAAATTTGTAATGCGCCCGGGAATCGAACCCGGAAATCCATGCTTGCTAGGCAGACGTCTTATCGTTAGACTACCACACCACTAACAATTAAGGCACTTCGGATTTTTTTTAATTATTATTATTACAAAATTGAAAACAAATTTACATCAGGTATGTACAATTTTCTGGATTTTTACAATTAACAATATCTATTAATATAAAAATTCTGCAGTAGATATTTACATGCAGTAATATTAACATAAAATTATTTATCACATGAAAATCAAGTCATAGGCCTCATTCATAGCTTATTATTTAGGTCATTTTTGTCAACAGTTTTCCTTTCTGTGAAGTTCCTTCTTTCAGTTTGTTACTCTTATCTTCCATCCATCTAACCTCATTTACCCAATTATCTTTGGAAAACAGAAGCTGAATTAATGTTTGTGACGTGGAGGGAAATCGTGCTTAGACTATTCTGAAGTGCCTTAATCGTTAGTGGTGTGGTAGTCTAGTGGTCCTACTCGAATACAGTTACATAGGAACAAAAGTCCCAGAACGAAAAATGACAAAAGTGAAGGACGTATACCAGGCGTTGATGAAAAATAAACTACGAAATACGATAGAAAGGAAACTCCCGAACCACGACTGGACAACAACGTGGGAAAACATCCACAGCCCTGACTTACCTTCCCAAGTGCGGGCCACGTGGTATATTACGGTCAACAAGAAAACCCCTACGATGTCCCGCCTCCATAAGATACACCTACAAGACTCTCCCTTGTGCCCGACATGTCAATTGGTCGATAGTGATGAACACAGATTCGTCTGCAGCATAAATGCAGGAATATGGGAGTATGCGAGGCAAAAACTGGCACTCATCACGAGAACCTCGCCACACGCAATATCACCAGCGGATGCCCTCCATCCCGACAACATCCCATTCCCACGGACAAAGAGGAACGCGGTCAACTGGATAATGGGACATACAGTGTACTTTATCTTCAGTACAGCATCAAAGAGGAAGTAAGATTTCATACATTACCTGACAATGCAACATGACATGATCCGAAGAAAGAAAAAGTACGCTAATTTCTTGATTAAAACGATAATGTAATTACAGACAGAACATTAACAAAGAGAAATTTATTCAACATTAATTTACACAGAAGAATTTCAGTTATTATCATCATGCCTTTTGCCATTTCAGAGGAAATTTTCCGGAATTATTTGTTCGCCGAAGAAGGCTTTTTTTATGTAGCTAATACGTCCCAGAATGGTGTGGATTACATGTGTGTCTGAAGATCTCTAAGCATTTCGCGTCACAAGCTAAGAAAGCATATTCACTTTATTACAGCTAATTTCTATGCCTGGAAATTTTTATTTTATTATGATTTTTTTCTCTTTCAAGTGTGGAAAAAAACAAGAAGTTACCATTATTACCAAACTCTTCGTTCAATTCGAACTGATTTTTCTTGGCGTTAGAAGAGACGATAATAATGCCCAAATGGAATTAACAGTAGTGTGTAGCTACGCAGAAGTGACAACCTCGTTTTATCTTCAAATAAATATTTTGTTTAAAGGCATAGAAGCCGGGCCGAGAAGGCACCAATTGGCGAGCGGAAGGACGGGTTGAAGGGGAGGAAGGAGACCCGGAAAAAAAAAAAAAAAAAATAAAAAAGTGGTAAGACGTCTGCCTAGCAAGCATGGAGGTCCGAGAGCGATTCTCGGGCGCATCACAATTCTATGCTTCAGATTTATCATTATTGTCTTTGACTGCAACAAGTGTTTAGGAACGGGACTGCAAGTGTCTGTCTGATCGGACTCACAGAGCCCAGCAGACAATGGCTGCGTGCGGCCGCCCCACGGCTAATAAATATAAGGTTGGGCAGTAAGCGTTCTGCTCTGCCATTGGCTAGCGCTGTGGCGTCACTGTGGGACTACTCTCCCAAACGGCCTGCACAGGCTTAGTCCGCTGTGGCAAGGAATGTGCATTTATATTACGGTTTTGACGGAAGGTATTGTTTCTACCTTAAATACAAAATGCTATTCTGCTGTAAAATATTGCAGTAAATACTGCTGGGTCATATTCTATCGTAGATTTACGCGTTACGTGTCAGTAACAGATCACAAACATATTGACAATATCTATAATATGAACTGCTGACTGTAAAAGAACAGGAATCTTTGAAATAGCCTTTTCCTTGGCAAATGAAGCAATTCTGAATGTAAATCCCTTACATAATCTTTTTTTACAGTGTTCGTGCTGTAGCATTTAGAGAGCCACACTTTCTTTAATGTTTCATGTCAAGGAAAAATTTTATTTCAGTTCCCTTTGTATCCCGGCTCTGATATTTTACAACCAGTAATAGCATAGCCCAGAATTGTATAAATAATAACATAGGTATTTTAAAGAATTACAGCAGAAATGATAGCACGCGCGCCAAACACTCTGGAAATCAATATACTTTACACTATAAACTTTTTACTTCGAACGTATGAAGGGAAACTATTTAACCGTTTCAATCCCAGTGTTGTTCCTGAACGACGACGTATTAAAAGCTCATTTGTACAGTACTTTGTCTACCTGTCCTAAAAGTCGAATTGTCCCTGATGTATAACATGCTTCTAGTACTACATTTTTCCGCTTGGTGCGGCGTGTAGCCACTTCGGAGGCATTAATCGGTTCGTCTTTGAGGTGGTGTTACGTTATTTTATTTCAGCAGTGAATCGTCCTGTCTCTGATGCTGTGGCGAAGATTACGCCAGCATTATTGACAGTGTTAACAATCAACAAAATAACGTCGCAAGTATTAAAATACTTCGATACGAACGTCTGTGTTACGCATGAAATACATGACATAAAAAGCAGTAGTTCGATCAAAAATTTTAAAACGCGTATTTTGATGTTTAGTGCACTATATTAATAGAGAAAACACTGAATTTTAATTTTTCCAAAGCTGAATTCATAATGTGGGAATGAAGGGGTTAAGCAAATACAGCAGAAACAATAACAGACACGTACACGAGTTAGCAACCACCACTGCATATTGTTTTACTCCCAATCCCAGGTGTCCCACTGTGACGTCATGCGCAGAACGGCGAAAACGCGTTTCCTACTACGCATCGGTTACTGCGCCCCCCTGCGGCCGCCCCAGGAGCACAGAGGCGACTGCGACGGCGCCTCGCTCGCTTCGCTCGCCTCGCCCCGCCGCGGCAGCCGCCCCCACAATTCGTTGCCCTCTCTCAGCCGCCGCCGCCGCCAAATGTCAAGAGGCTTGCGCAACCGCCGCGCCGCGCCGCGCCGGCCGGACTTTCGGCCGCAGCCTCAAGGCTGCCTCTGGGAGAGCACCTTGGGAGCGCGCGCTCTGCCGACCGTTTCGCAATTCGCACGTGAACCTGCTCCAGCTCCCGCCCCGGCCGCAGCACAGCACGTTTCCTCGCGGGTCCCTCCCACTGGGCTATCCCCAGGCACATTCACAACTTGTCTCCGCGAGAAAGGCCGCGCACCTGGTTTCGTACGACGGTGTGCAATGAACCAGAACTGAGAAAACACACACACTAGTCAGCGCGGGTTTAGAAAGCACCGCTCGTGTGAAACTCGGCCTGTCTGAGAACCAAAGTATCAAGACACCTGGCTGAAAATAAGTCCGTAGCGTCGTACATCGGTAATGCTGGAATCAATATGGTAACTAAGGTAAAGGCGTATGGCATGAATGTCTGGGAGACCCTGAAGTGCAGGTTCAGCCGCCTAACTGGAAACGTTTTTCCTGTCTTAACACCCATAGACACCTTTCCTTCGTGAAGTGTGAGAACTGTGTTCGAAAGTGTCTATGTTAAGTGTAGGTGACTATAATGGGTGCTTGTGTAGTGTCGGAGATGATGGGAGAAGGGAGACACCCGATGCCGGCACATATCCTACTTCTCTCGAAAATCACCAAGGGTACCGCCGAGCTTAACGCCCCCATCCGACGGACGGATCACCATTAACAAACAGTCTCCCATGCCCTCACCATAAGACAATGGGGAGAGGTTTGGAATTTATCCAGGTCATTGGTGCAATGACTGGCGATCTTCAACTTTGCAGCACCACCCCACCTATCCTCTCTGCCGTAAGGCAAAGGGAAAATTGTCCCCAGTGTGACGTACCCTGACGGTTACCCCTTCAAGTACTGACCACGCTCGACTGTGCTTAACTTCCATGATCTGGCGCGAACCGCTGTATCCGCTGCGGCACGACCTTTGAGTCATCAATAGGATGTTGGAACACACTTAGCCTTGATAACAGCATCCACACTCGCAGGCTTACGTTCAGTTAGGTACCAGAAGATTTTTGGGGAATGGCAGCCCATTCTCCACGGATTCTTGCACCGAAGAAGTGTATGGCTCTTTGTCGGTGCTCTATAGGATTCAAGTCTGGACTCTGTGCAGGCCAGTCCATTACACGAATGTTATTGTCGTGTAACCACTCCGCCAGAGGCCGTGCACTATGAACAGGTGCACGATCTTGTTGAAAGATACAATCGCCATCTCCGAATTGTTCAACAGTGGGAAGCTCGAAGGTGCATAAAACCTCGCCGTTTCACCAGAGAAGGCAATGGAGAAGATGACGCCTTACCTTCATGGATGGATGCCTGAAGCCGAAGAACTACCACTTGGACACAATGAAAACCGACTCGTGTGGAAAGCTTTGAACAGATTACGATCAGGAGTTGGACGATCCCGATATAACTTGAAGAGATGGGGTTTCAAGATAGAAGACACTTCCTGTGACTGTGGAGAACAACAAACCACAAGCCATATGCTCCAGCGCCCTTTGGTCCCTACATCCCGCACAAAGTCTGATCTCCTGCAAGCGACTCCAAACGCCTGGGAGGTTGCAAAGTATTGGGCACATGTAATGTAATTACAATTGTACCTATTTATCAATTTATGATATGTATGGCTACTGTAAATTTGCATGTTTCTGACTCGAGAATAAATAAATAAATAAATAAATAACCTCACTGTAGGCCTGCGCTGTGACAGTGCCACGCAAAACAGCAAGGGGTGGAAGCCCTCTCCATATACAAACCACTGATATTGTCTTGAAACATTACTACACTTTTTAGTAATTCCGGTGGTTCTTAATAATTTGTATTTATTTGAATGTAGATTTCCCACAATATTTCTTAATATGTCAGAGCCATATTGAATGTTGCTGAAATTGTATTCTATAAATCATGTATTCATTATCATGAGACATGTCACTGATTTGCTAATACTTTTTTCACATAATATTCTTCTACAAAGAAAATTCAAGTCTGTAAGACCCAGGTTCACATGAAAAAATGGAAATAGATTTGTGGACCACATGTGCCCCACATCATCAGATAAGACCATTTAAAGCTTTCTCTCACTCACACACACACACACACACACACACTTTATATAAGAACTCACTTACAAGGAAACTTCCGTACGTGACCTCCTTTTTTAAAGGGAAACAGGATACTTATATCAGCTCCAGAAGCTGATCAGACTCGAATATTTGCGGCGTAATTGAGATCTGTGAAAGTATAGTTTCAAACTTTGGCGCACATCGGTAGTTTCCTATTAGATTATCCTCACTGCATGCGTCTAAATCGTAGAATGTCGAAGGTAAAGAAAGAGGACGGAGAAGATAGATGATGTGTTTGAAAATAATGTTCAAGAGCATATTCTACGTGAAAAATAATAGTAGGAATGTGTAATATTTATTATTAGTTATTCTTTTAACAGAATTCTTGTACTGATATTCTGCAGCCATATATACGCCGAAAAATCGTAATGCATGAACGTAATCAACTGAAGAATTATTAAGGAATGAAGTTGATGGCTTCCAATTTAAAATTTACGTTAAATCCTAAGGAAATTGCTCAGAACAGCAATGTTAATAATTGAATGCCGCTACAACGTTTGCACGCTCATTCGTTTCATTCAATTACACTCCATTTGTGTAGAGCTATATAAAAAATTTCCAAGTAAAGAGCTTTGTGGTACCAGCTACAGGATAGAAATCGTGCACTTTCACGCAATCAACAAAGCGTGTTACCGATCTAAAAACAGATTTCACAAGGCTCTTAGTCACTCCACTTTATACGACTTGGCTTTAAGTGGCAGCAGCGGACGAAGCGAATTTCAAACAGTAGGTGCGCGTTTAAAAATTACACATTCAGAGTGTCATATCTGCGTACTAACAGAAAGATTGCAGTCTTTTTGCACGGTGTCAATATTTTGATAGCACGATTTCTTTATCTTTAAAAACTTCACTTATCTTTAAAAACTTCCTCAAACAATCATTGCTTTCATTCATTGTTCGCAGTGCAATGTCATACGGACTATTCTTTTTTTTAATCTTATGGGACTTAATTACGGCCGTCCGCGGTGGCCGAGGGGACTGAGGCGCTCCAGTCACGGTCTGCACGGTCACTACGGTCGGGGGTTCGAATCCCCCCCTCGGGCATGGATATTTGTGCCGTCCTAGTTCGTAAGTAGTTCATAAGTAGTTTGTATGTTTAGGGACTGATAACCCCGTAGTTAAGTCCCATAGACTTTACAAACATTTGAACATTTGAACTTAACTACGGGGTCATCAGATATACGGACTAATTTAACGATGCTAGTACATATGTATGATTATTACTGTAGATCGATATGAACTAAACTGCTAATAGAGAAAAACAAATGGTGTGCTGCAATTGTATCATTACTCGTCGGCCAGTCTCTGTATCTCTCTCTCTCTCTCTCTCTCTCTCTCTCTCTCTCTCTCTCTCTCTCTCTCTCTCTCTCTCTCTCTCCCTCTCGTACATACTCTGTTACATCGGAGTTCCCTTTTTATTCAGTTATTCGAGCCAATGCCTGTAAGATTTGTTCTTGTATTTATATATAATTTTTTCAACTTTCTTTGTCACATTTGTGGACGTATTATTATTATAACCATTTTTAAGTCACCATACTGAAATCCTATATATATTTAAATATCATAATAATCTAGGCCTGATGACTATCCTCTTATAATTGTAAATCTACACTTCTATGCTAAAATTATTATATACAGGGTGTCCTACTTAAATTTTTCAGTCCTAACTTCTCTGGAACAGAAGTAGGTACTGAAAAACGACTTTCACAGTCTTGAACGTACGTCAGGGGCTTACGAAAGTAAGTACTACGAGGCAGTCGGCAACCTACGTCACATGTTGCTAAACGTGGAAGTCGTTATTTTAATGACTATTGTTATTGAAATTATTCAGACAGTTAAGGGAGACGAAAACTTGATTGTGATGGGAGACTGGAACTCGGTAGTACGAAAAGTAAGAGAAGGAAATGTAGTAGGTGAATATGGGCTAAGGAAAAGGAAAGGAGGAGACAGACTGATAGAATTTTGTGCAGAGTACAATTTAATAATTACAAATGCATGAAGAAAGGTTATATACGTGTAACAGACCAGGAGACACTGGGAGGTACCAGATTTACTTTATAATGGTAAGGCAAACGTTTAGAAACCATGTTTTAAACTGTAAGCCATATCCAGGTGCAGATGTAGGCTCTGACCATAACGTATCGGTTATGAGCTGTAGATTAAAACTTAAAGACACTGCAAAATGGTAGAAAGGTAGGAGTGGAACCAGGACAGATTGAAGGAACCAGAGGTAGTTGAGAGTTTCAGAGGGAGCATTAGGCAAAGAATGGCTGAAAATGGGGAAAGTAATACAGTAGAATAGGTACCTCTGAGATATTTGAGTAGTGAAGGCTGCAGAGGATCATATAGGCAGAAGGAAAAGGCCTAATATAAATACCTAGATAACGCAGGAGATACTGAACTTAATCCATGAAAGGAGAAAATATAAAAATTCACACCTAGCGAGGTGGCGCATGGTAACGCACTGGACTCGTATTCGGGAGGGCGGTGGTTCAAATCCACCCCCGGCCATCCAGATTTAGGTTTCCCGTAATTTCCCTAAATCACTCCAGACAAATGCCGGGGATGGTTCCTTTCAAATGGAACGGCCGATTTCCTTTCCCATTCTTACCCATAGCTCCGAGCGATAGCTCAGTCTCTAATGATCAAGCTGTCGTTGGGAGGTTAAACCCAAAGCTTCCTTCCTTCCTAAAAATGCACCAAGTGAAGCAGGAAAAAGGGAGTACAGACGTCTGAAAAATGAGGTTGACAGGAACTGTAGACTGGCTAAGCAGGAGTGGCTAGAGAACAAAAGCAAGACCGTAGAAGAACGTATTACTAGGGAAAGATAGCTACCGCCTCCAAGACACATTTGGAGACACGAAAACCATCTGCATGAATATCAATAACTCAGATGGAAAACTAATACTAAGCAAAGAAAGGAAAGGTGGAAGTAATATATAAAGGTCCTATACAAGGAAAATCAACTTGAAGGCAATATTCTATAAATGGAAGAGGAAGTGGGGGAAGGTATCAGATACGATACTGCGAGAAGAATTTGACCACTGAAAGATTTGAGTCGAAACAAGGCCCCTCGAGTAGATGAGATTCCGTATGAATTTCTGATATCGTTAGGCGAGCCAGCCTTTAAGAAATGGATCCACTTGGTATGCATGATGTATGAGACAGGGCAAATACCCTCTGCTTCAAGAAAATATATTAATTCCAATTCCAAAGAAAGCAAGTGCCGACAAATGTGAAAAAAGTCATGGATGCAAAATACTCACACGAATTATTTACAGACGAACGGGAAAACTGGAGGAATCCGACCTTGGGGAAGATTAGTGTCGACGGAAGGAAGCTTAGCGTTTAAAATCCCGTCGATAGCTTTGGTCATTACAGACGGAAGATTAGTTTGGATTCAGGAGAAGTGTAGAATCGCGGGAGAAAATACTCAAATTACGACTTATCTTAGAAGATAGGTTAAGGGACAGCAAATCTACGTTTTTAACATTTGTAGATCTGAAGAAAGTTTTTGAAAATGTTGTCTGGAATACACTCTTTCAAATTCTGAAGGTATCAGGGGTGAAATATAGGGACCGAAGAGTTGTATTCAACTTGTAAAAAAGGCAAAAAAGTAGTTACTAGAATCGAAGGGCATGAAAGTAACGCAGTGGTTGCGAAGAGAGTAAGGGTTGTATCCTTTCCCCAATGAAGTTCAATCTGTACGTTGAGCAAGCGGTGAAGGAATGTCAGGATATATTTGGAGAGGGAATTAAAGTTCAGGGAGTAGAAATAAAAACTGTGCGGTTTGCCGACGACAATGTAATTCGTTCAGAGAAAGCAAAAGATCTGGAAGAACAATTGAATGGAATGGACTGTGTCTTGAAAGGAGGATATAAGATGAACATTAACAAGAGCAAAACAAACGTAATGAAATGTAGTGTCAGAAAATTAGGTGATGCTACAGGAATTAGATTACTTAATAAGACAATAAAAGTAGATGATTTTTGTTATTTGGGTAGCAAAATAACTTCTGGTGGCTGCAGTAAAGAGGATATCAAATACAGAATGGGTATGGGAAGAAAAACGTTTCTGAAGAAGAAAAATTTGTTACATCCAATATTAAATTAAATGTTAGGAAGACATTTTGAAAGCATTTGTCTGGAGTGTAGCATTGTATGGAAGTGAAACGTGGTCGATAAGGAGTGCTGACAGATGATACAAGCTTTTGAAATGTGGTGGTACAGTCTAATGATGAAAATTAGATGGGTAGATCACGTAACTAATGAGAAGGTGCTTAACCGAATTTGGGAGAAAAGGAGTTTCTGGGATATCCTGACTAAGAGAAGGGTTAGATTGGTGGGACACATTCTGAAACATCAAGGAATCGTCAACTTAGCATTAGAGGCAAGTGTGTGGGGTAAAAATCGTAGAGGCAGACCGAGTGACGAATACAGTAAGCAGATTCAAAAGGATGTAGATTGCCGAACGTATTATCAAATGAAGAGACTTGCACAGGATTGGGTAGCGTGGAGAACTGCATCAAAGCAGTCCGCGGACTGATGACCACAACAAGACAATTGTTGTTCCAGAGATACTTTGGGTGGACAGTTTCAGCCGAACTCCATGTAAGTTATGAAGTTTGTACGTTCGCTATTTCTTCACACTGAAAAGGCTGGACGTATTTGGATGAAATACGGAATAATGACATATTAACGCGCAGACTATCTTTTGTAAACCGCAGTATGGTTTATCGTGAATGTCTCTTAACAATAGACTTGAATACTGACCAAGCATGAGGAAAGCTGGTATGTTTGTATATGTTTTTAAGGAGAAGGTTTATATATTCTGTGTGCCATATTGCAACAGTCTTTAACACCTTTTAAACCGATCACCATGGAAATGGGTACAGTTATACATATTTTCATTAAGAGGTTTGTAAATTCAATGGTGCATGGCGGATGGTATCTTGCATCAGACTTTAACGCCGTTTGACACACCACCACCAAATATGGCAGATGTATGTCATTTTTTATAGATGGGAGAGAAGGAGGTACCGAAAGAAGCGGAGGAAGACATGGACAGAGAGATGAGGAGGCTGAGAGACGGGTAGATATTTGGGGGCGAGGGGGGGGGGTGCAGGAGAAGATGAACGGAGAGTGACAGAAAGATGCGAGGGTGATGACAGCGATGGGGGAGGGGGAGGAATTGGTGAACAGAGGGGGATTAAGGAAGATGGGAATAAATAAAAAATGCAGGAAATTAGAGGGTGGGCGGATAGAGGGAGAAGGAAAAGGAGCAAGACGATGGGCAGAGAGAGAGGGTGAGGCCTTTCTATCGGTATTCACCAATAAGAATTGGGCAATACAAAACTCAGCGTAGTAAATGTTTATGGCTCGTTGTCTCTGTTCATAGGTGTGAGTTATGTATGTCAGCTTCTATGCCCTAACAAGATCAATAATTCAAAAAATGTTCAAATGTTTGTATAGCATATGAGACTTAACTACGGGGTCATCAGTCCCTAAACTTACAAACTACTTATAAACTAGCTAACACCAAGGACGGCACAGATATCCATGCCCAAGGGGGGATTCGAACCCCCGAACGTAGGATCAATAATTAATCTGTAGTTTATGATGACGTGAAAATATATTTAACAAATTAAACCTCTGAATGATCAACAAAATGGATTCTAAGATAAAGAAGTGATTATAAATGGAGTTTATTACTCTTACTGGGCATGAAATGCGGAGGTGGTCCTACTTTATATATCGGTAAATAATTGAATATTTCCCCAATTATTGTTCATGAGAGGCACAATAAGGATCATACGCACTCCATAGTATATGTTCCAAATTGTCACTCATAAAATTAGTGTAGTCCATCGAACATTGCAGTTCGAAATTAATCCGCGATTAATTACAGTATTTGTTATAAAACATAGTTTGTCATCAGATGAATACACACTAGATGAATTATCACAGTTCCACAGCCCTACTACCGACCATAGTTTACCACTTTTCAACCGGAGACTAAGTTCTACAGTCACAGTCTCGTAAATTATCTAAGTCCACACACGCCTATCTCTTCAAATCACAAGTTCGTAACGCGGCTTCAGACCGCCCGCGTCACAACCTTTCACCACTGCGTCCAAGTTACGAGCAGTGTTGCCAACTCGTTTCCAACCATTTCCCTACAATACGTGTCAAAAATCCCTACGTTCACCATGAAAGTTCCTATGGACCAAACTGCTTTCTAATAACATTATTTCACAATGAATTGTTAATGTTTTGAATGAAAGAAAGGTACCCAAAATTTTATCCTTCTGTGCATTTAACGCCTCATCTTTAAAATACAATTTCCCTTCCAAAACATCGTACATTTGAATGTCACAGAATTAAATGATTTGACCACCCCTCAACAAATGTTGTTTACATTTAACAAACAAATACATATTTAACAATACTAAAAACGGTTGAGACAAGCTCTTTGCTCAGGTAGCTATTAAGCATGGCGTCTCACTGTTCAAATATACTGCCGCCGTCGAAATATAGTTACTCAATTAATATTTAATTTATCATGTCTTTTTATACTAATATATTCAGTACTTTTCCAAAAATACTTATAATTGTTTATATATAAAATATGTACTGCATATTTACCTTTTTTTTAGTCGGCTATGAAATATTTAAGTGGCAGTCTACAACATAAAAAAATGAACGTTACTAAAAATAATATTAAATATAATAAAATACATATATAAATGTTATGCGCTTTGCCGGGTTCATGTTTTGTGTTTCTGTGGTGGAATCTATGTTCTGACACAAGAACAATACTACCTCAACGAAAAGCAGAACCAGAGAGTAAAATAAAGTTTATTGAAATAATACAGGAGTAACGTGGTACGTCTTTCAAGATAGGTAGCGTGGTGCAATGCTGTCCATTTGCTTCTTAAACTGTTACTGATAAACACTATGTAACAATAATTGTAAATATAAGTCTTATAATAATATTATTATAGTACTGAAATTTGTTGGCTTTTTATCTGCAAGGGTTATTGAAATTGTAATTGCAGCGTTTGATTCTCACAAGTCTCCTGAATCCATTCATATAATTATATTTACCGTATGACCATTCCCTTATTTTATATGGATTTTTAGAATAATGTGTGTGGCTACATTGTATTTCAGTTACAATCTGGGAGAGCCGCCCTCGCTCAGCCAAGATCGTCGTTTCCGGTTTCCGAGCAATCCTAACTACCTGTACTCCATTAACTAGGTCCAAACTGTTAGTCGGCCGGCTGGGGAACCCAACAGCCTGACAAAACTCACCTTTCACATGGGAACAATCAGCTTCCCCCTGTATCTGTAATGTCACATGGGGCAGGTGGACAGTGAGAAGAAGTAGGAGGAAATGAAATAACAGACGACTGCAACAAATAAATAACTTAATCGATGAACGAAGTTATTTGATTCCTTAAAATGCCAAACTACACCATATAAATAACCCGGTAACGGTGGATTTTGCGCTGGCTTTATATGCAACTCTAATCGTGCCAAAATCTAGCAAAACCTGAATATAACGTCACGATACTAGTACGAAATGAAATTTGATGATTGCCAAAAACGATCCAGCATCTAAACGTTTCATGTAGGTTCCCTGTTTTTAAAGACCTCAGACGCCATTATATTATACTTCAGACACTCGCCTGAATTCATTATTTATTATTTACTATTGTTAAGTCTGACTATGTGCGAGTAGGTTTGAATGCTACCACATGCTACTCTTCAGGCTCGATTGCTTCAGACGGTTTGTTTCAAAAGGCAGTATCCATTAAGATAATGAGTGACGCCTGTTGTAGATACTTGCTGAGATTTTAACAGTTGATCGCAATGCTGTCCTACCTGGCATACCTTAACAGAATGAGAAATGGAACGTTTCATTATTTCCTAGAAATCGTCCTGGAAACGTATATTTGCGAATGCTCCTTCGACTGTACCGTTGTCCTTTGTTATTAAGTATTTTACAGAAAAGAAATCCCAGAACTTATTTTAGAGATGGATTTACTGATGAAGGTATTATGTCTCGTATTGGTATACATGCTACCGTGGCACGTGTGAGAGAGCACAGAGGCGCTCTCGTAAGGACTCCTCTGGGCCGCGCCTTGAACTTCAAAAAGCGCTCCGTGTCCCCGAGGCAAAATCCGCCTCCTAATGGATTCGTCCTGTCTTGTCACTGCGCCAGGTAGGTCAAGGCCTGTCACTAACAAGTGGCGGGTTTTCCAAGCGCAAACCGACATTCTCAGTAATAAAACAAATTAGCAGCACGCCTCGTAACCAGCAGCTATTTTTACCGTTATGTCACTCCAAAAACGGTTGTTTCCCAGCATCTGAAGATGGGAATTACGAGAGTCGGTCTTTAGTGGCGGTTATTTCTGCAGATTGCACGTTAAGTAAACGTAATCTCTAGCGTCGGAACACTCCAGTGCTCCCGCATTCTCCCTTCGCAGGTCCGCTCCAACGAGAGATTTCTGAAACCTGCCTCGGTGTCGAACTCACGACGAAGCAGAGTTCTGAAAAGCAGAACTACAGAATCAAAATATTCGGACAACCCTCTGGTATGTGCCAAATGCGGATATAATAATAGCAGACTGGTTCAGTCATGAGTCCTCAGTGACTCCGAAACTGGACTGGAAATTGAGTGTTACCTAACAAATGCAGCAGGACCTTCACCAGTTATAAAGTTATCCAAGTCTAGTGCTGGTGATCTGACTGTAAAGTGGGTTCACCTAGCAGTAACCACAGAAACAACAAGGCTAGCAGACCTCTTATATTAACGGACAGGGACCGTGAAATATCTCTAAGGGTGTTTTGAATATCATCATGTAATCAGTGCAGTACAGTTGCCAGATTGTAAGACTTAACATCCGGGAAAAAATACCGGAATTTTGGGCTGTTGTCGAGAGAAAGAAATATTTTTAATCAGAATGTTATCTCTCTTTTTTTATCTATTGTATACAAAAAACTTTCATTATATTATTGGCAGTAATTAATTAACATTTAATTTCTAAGTTGCCTCTTCTATTTTGGCATAATTTTATCATCACAAGAAACTCCCAAACGGAGGACATCATTACATCCATCATATCTGGACCAGACCACGCGTCCCTAGCGTAGACAAGTAACTCAGAGAGCTGAAAAGAAATGGTCGCCAGGTCCGGATGGAATCAGAATACGATTCTACAAAAAGTACTCTGTGGCACTGGCCCCTTCCTCAGATTACAATATCACGAATATTTGGTCTAATGCAAAGTTCCAAGAGACTGAAGAAAAGCATAGCAGACTTCTGATTACAAGAAGGGTAAAGAACGGAACTGCTTAATTACAGAGAGATTTCTTTAACGTCGTTTTCTTGTTTAATTCTCGAACATATTCTCAGTTAAAATGTAGTAAATTTCCTTGAGACGGAAAAGCATCTGCCCTTTGTAATGTAATCTTCTTCGATATATCCATAATCATTTATATAACATGCTTTCTGGGCGGAGTTAGATATTTTGCAGATATTAATTATTCGAAGATGGAGTTAGCTACAGTTGTTACATGTCTTGAATTCTCGGAGTTGCTGGCCTCGTTGTGTTCTTTAATGTGAATGTCAGCTCAGAATGATTTTAACTGAAATTGCTAAAACCATATATATTGTTGGTACTTGAAAACTATAAAAAGCATGGGGTCCGTCTTGCCATTTGCATTTTAACACATCTCCAAAGAAATTCAGTATCACAGATATAACAACACTGATCTACATATGATAGACACACACGAACTAGGTGTTATCTAGAGAGGCTAAACGTCGCAACTGCTTGCTTTTAGCATCTTACATTTACTTTTATTAGTACAACATTACTAGTACAATCTCTGGTGTTATTTTTATGGTAGATGTTGACAACACAAAAACAAAGTATGTGGTCGATTATTTAAATACTAATCTGCATATCGTAAACATAAGAAATTATTAATCTGGTGAAATAGACATTTTGTATAGGTTGTGTAGTTGAATCTACTATTGATTTTTACATACTATGTTCGGTGGAATTTACAGAATATTAAGTTATTTACATCTAAATAAGGTGTGTTTTGAGAATTGTTCTCTTGAATTGATTTAGTGAATATTGATGATTAATCTGTTTTTGAGATATCGATTTTGGTGACGTATTTTACATTTTTAATTAATATTAGTACTGGTGGGTCATAAATATGCGATAAACATCACAAACAATTACTTTCCACAAATATGTGAACTTTAAACAGTGTGTTGATGTGAAATAAAATTTTTATAATTCTTTTGATAGATGGCGGAATCGTATTTTTTGTAAACTTTTATTTTGTTTCTCTTCCCATGTGTCATTATGCCGTCCATCAATACGGATATAGAAGCCATAGCTGGTTTGAAACACAGCTTGCCCTCTTCTTACTTGTCTTGAAAGCCGCAAATGAAGGTCAATTGGCGAACTACATATTTCATGATAACCGAAAGGCGTTCGACATGGTGCCGCACTGCTGACTGCTAACGAAGTTACGAGCGAATGGATTAGTTTCCCAGATATGTGAGTGGCTCGAAGACTTCTTAAGTAACAGAATCCACTATGTTGTCCTCGACGGCATGTGCTCATCAGTCAAGAGTATCGTCAGGAGAGCCACAGAAAAGTGTGATAGGACTGCCATTATTTTTTATCTATATAAATGAGCTGACGGACAGAGTGAATCGAAATTTGCGGCTGTTTGGTAATGGTCTGTAGCGTTCGAGAACATGTCTTCATTGGATGATTGTAGCAGGATACAAGATAACTTAGACAAAATTTTTAGTTATTGTGAAGAATGGCAGTTTGGCATGTTACGTCTCGCCAAGAACATCAAGACTACCTATGTATTTGTCATACACTTTATCTGTGAAATTAGTACCAATCTTTTTACTGTACTCATTCGATTTCTAATTATCTGACGATGGTGTGCCGAAACGTGTAACAAATAAAAATATATGCGATCAAGACACTCCAAGAACATTATTATATGAATGGCAGTAAGCTCTAAATGAAGTCCTGAGTTTCATAACTGCACAAGTTTAATTTAGTCATTTCTGAGATACAACGTCATAACTTTCCAAATGGGTGCTTGGCGTTACGAATTAAACACAACTGACAAAACTTAATTATTGTAGACTACTTTTGTGAAATAAATTAATGAATTTATAATCAAAATATCCATGGGTGTACTGCCGGTCTATAGTGTCCAACGGGCACAATATTTCGGCGATCACACATGTCGCCATCATCAGGCGAACTGACGGACTGAGCTCCTGGAAACGCGCCGGCACGGAGATCCGCACGCTACGGCTGCTCGAAGGCAACTGGGTTCTAGCCCGGTAGCGGGCCATTTAAATACCCGCGGCCCGCGGAGCGACCCCTCCGCGGTCCGCGCCCCGCGCCGCGGCCGCGCAGTGGAACCGATTGCGACGGCGTCTGAGAAGACGTCGATGTGAGGGCTCTGTCCGTCGTGGTCGTCACTTCGTTACGTTTGCTAGATTTACTCTTAATTAACCCAAACGCTGGTTCCCAAGCTTTGCTAAGATTATAGCCACAGTCACGGTTTATGAGGTCGTCACTTGTGCGGATTTCAATGGCCTCTCTAACGACGCAGTCCCAGTATCTCGACGTCTGTACCAGAATCCGAGTGCGTTCATACTCCATCGCATGATTCTCCGACAAACAATGTTCAGCGACCGCCGACTTGCTCGGATACATCAATCGTGTGTGCCTCTGGTGTTCTACGCATCGATCCTCGACGGTACGCATCGTCTGTCCAATATACGACTTTCCACACTGACACGGAATCTGCTACACGCCGGCCTTCCTCAAACCGAGATCATCTTTGGCGCTCCCCACCAGTGCACTAATTTTATTCGGCGGACAAAAAACAGTTCCAACCTGGTGTTTTTTCAAAATGCGGGCGACCTTCCCCGAGAGTGCGCCGGTATATGGAACGAACGTAGTGCCTACATCCTCCCTTGTGTTTTCATCCGTCTCCACAGGTTGTGATGTAGTGGTTGGGCGGAGAGCCCGCTGAATCTGCCACTCTGAGTACCCATTTTTTCGAAATACAGTTCTCAGGTGTTCCAATTCCTGGGGTAGACTCTCTGCGTCGGAGATAGTGCACGCCCTATGTACTAGAGTTTTAAGTACCCCATGCTATCCATGCCACACGCCCTTTAATAGACAAAGACAGAGAGGGAAGAGTGTACACATGACATTTCTAGACCTAGAAAAGGCTTTTGACCATAGCCCACACGATCTTATCTGGCGAGCTCTTCATTGTCATGGCGTCGCTGAAGAGTATGTAAGCTGGGTGCAACTACTGTACCTCAATTCCACTAGTGCTGTCCGAAGTCCTGTTGGTACCTCTCCGCCCTTCGGGATCACTGTGGGTTTTCATCAAGGTTCTGTCCTTTCACCTTTATTATTCATCCTCTGCATAGATACGGTAACAGCTGACATACAGACTCCACATCCGTGGACCCTTCTTTATGCTGATGATGTGGTACTTGTCGAACAAGCCCGACCAGAACTCCAACACCAGATTCAAACGTGGAAGGAGAGACTGGCTGAAAATGGACTGCACCTCAATGTTCAGAAGACTGAATACTTAGAATGCGACTACCAAACCAGAGGCACCATAAGTATCGGGGAAGAAGACCTGCAGAAGACCATACATTTTAAGTACCTGGGGTCCGTTGTCACCTCAGACTGTGACACAACTCTCGATACTCGGACGAGAGTGAATGCAACTTGGCTCAAGTGGAGACAAGTCACTGGAGTCCTCTGCTACAGAAAGATGTCTCAATGTCTAAAGGCAAAACTTTACAAAACCATGGACGACGAAACAGGAGCAAATGCTACATACGATGAAGATGCTTTATTGGTCCATGGGGTTGACCCGATGTGATCAGGTAAAAAATACAGAAGTCCGGCAAAGGTTTGGTGTCGCGTCCATCACAGACAAACTGAGGGAAGCCCGTCTCCACTGGTACGGCCACGTCATCAGAAAGTAGGATAACTCGGTTGCAAAAACAGCACTAGGAGGAACAAGATCACGAGTGAGACCGGAAAAGAGAGTGACTGACACCATCATGGTAGACATGCACGCTGTTGGCTTAAGACAGGAAGATATCAACGACCAAAATAAATGGAGGAGACGCAGCAAACCAGCAGACCCTGCAAGTCGGGATTAATGCTTGAAAAGAGAGAGAGTGATAAAAGCAGAGGATTAAGCGGACTGTTGGTACATACTGTAAGTAAACAACACAATAAAACAGAAATAGTATAATATAGCAGCAGTTTTTATTGAATAAAGAACAACATATGGACATCAGTCACATTTACAGTAAAACATATCCATATTTTAATTTGAGTCAAATAAAGACCGCTTCCTGACTCTCCAACGTTAACATATAGAATCTGCACTAATTTTTCCATAAGATTTTGAAAGTAAGGTGGATGTACAGGTTGCAGAGATGAGATGTATTTATTAACCGCTTTCGTTTATGAACTTTGATTGAATTTTCAATGTAATATAACTTTTTCAATTGGCCCATTTCATTGCTGCCTTCCAAGAGAAATATTTCGTTTCGAAACCGCTTGATGTTCTGGTGGTAGTTATTGATCTGTATTCTATCACTGTTAACGATGTTAATGTTCTTGCAGGAGTTCTTCACCATCGTAATGTATTTTTCTGTAGCGTAAACTCTATCCTGTTTCCGTTTCTTCTGCTCACTTTAAGCAAAAGATGTATCATGAATACCCTCTTGTTGGATACATGTAACGAATGTATTTGAAGCTACAAATTTGTGTCAAATGGGTGATATAGTTCAGAACAATCTTCTTTCTCTTTTGTGCTGCTCATGTATCTGAAAACACACAGAATCCTTTGACATTGATGCCAAAGGAGTTCGTTTTAAATTTATCCAAGGAGGAGATAACTTCATTGGAACCTTTCCTTCCAACTAACTCTAGGAATGAGAAATTGCGGTGGATCGATCAGAAAAACGGTGTATTCCAAAATTTAAGAGCCGTAACTGTCTTGCATAGATCGTCTCCGTGATAGGGTGCGAATATGAGGAATATTATGCATAAAATGAAAACTATAGCTTCCGACGTACAATATTCATACGCCCAATCCCTTACTAACATTTAACATTTCTTTATTAGATTATAAAAGTCTTTAGCCTTGGATTTATGTATTTTAACTGGCACACTCTTGTGCTGTTATGAGGCTCAGATACGAAAAAGTCTTATCTGGCCGGATGTAACAGCATAAATAATGTAGTTGTGTACCTAACTAACAGCATAACATAGGCTAAATGTTCGAAACTTGTAATCATTCGAGCTTCATTAGTTAGAGCTTAGCGAGACAAATATAATGATACAGGGGTGTTTCCGCAAAAGGATACAAAAATTTAACAGGGCGTAGAGAATGTTCTACTACGTAAACAATTTGAAGTAGGGAACCAGGGGTAGAAGAAGCCGGAATTAGGGGATATGGAAGTAATACTGTCCACCTCTTTGTCTCACGTGATTGTTTTCCAGCTAATTTACAACTACATTGCGTAAAACTTTACACTTAACTGTGCTGTTTGTTTACATTTACATTCGTTATTTTCAGTAAGGAAATCAGAAGGACGACGAATGGGAAGTCAATACACAGGTCGTCTGAATGACCACTTGTACTTTAGGTTCTGAGCTGTTGGCAACGTACTGTTCGTGAAAGACTGTCAATAGAAAATAATGTCTCACCTCTTCACTTCAGTATGGATATCCGAAAGCATATCAATGCTGCATTTCCTGGTCGCTGGATTGGAAGGGGAGGTCCTATACCAAGGGCTGCGAGATCATCTGACCTGCATCCCCTTGATTATTTCCTGTTGTGGTAGCTAGTCACTTGTGTATGAGTAATTCAGAGGCAGGCTGCTATATTTGTTATTGGTAGGTTCCGTTCATGTGCGAGTATTACGGAGATGGTTCATCCGAGACAAACTATTCAGGAAATTTAGAAACCCGGCATCTGAAAGAGGATGCATAACGATTCTACTACCACCAACTTACATTTTCCGTAAGGACCCGAAATATAAGAGAAATGGTCCTGTAACGAGGCTTAGAAGAAGTTTCTGTAACACATTGATGCCACTGATAAACTGTAAGCCTACTAGTAGGATCTTTAGCGTACTTGGTATGGAAATTACGCTGACCTGTTCTCGCCGACTTCTTTCTTCAAAACACATCTAGCACGCTCGGGTCCAGTGAAGGCAGCCATCTTTAACGCAATTGTCACTAGCGCACCTTAATGTGCGATTCGGCACTAGTTCATTACACGAGTCAGAACTTGTATTTCGCTACACATTGACACTACAATCGCCTCTGTAGGTGCTATGAATTAATTTATATGAATTTTCAAAGTTGTAAAGTTATTTTTGAAAGACGCTGTACATTAGTAGGATCTATGGATCTATTATATAGATGGTACAATCTTGAAATATGTCACCATTGAAGCATCTACTGGAGACAATACCAAGAGAGAAATCAGAACCTCATAAGTTGATAACGGTTCAATTTAAAGAGCGTCAAAGTAATAATAATAATAATAAACTCTCTTAAAGGCTAGGTAAAAAGGTATTTCGGCTCGTCTGTGTCGAAAGATACATGTAATCTTCCACAACAGTACATTTGACATCATTCCTTATTCCTTGGATTGTACTTCAGTTTTATAGTACAAAAGCGCCACATGGTTACATCTCTGGTTGTAGTTATTGACAGCCAGTCCTTCATTTACCAAGAGTTAAATTTATATTAAATACTGACAGTCGATTTTTTTTCTATGTCCATGAACCACAGACATTTCTTGCGTGCTTCAACGATACAGATAGCCGTACTGTAGGTGCAACCACGGCGTAAGGGTATCTATGGAGAGGCCAGACAACCGTAGTTCCTGAAAAGGAACAGCAGCCTTTTCAGTTGTTACAGAGGCAACGGTCTGGATGATTGAATTAGCTGACCTTGAACCGTCAGCTAATATGGCTGCCATACAGTTACTGAGAACGGCTGAAAGCAAGGGCAAACTACAGCCGTTAATTTTTCCGAGGACATGCAGCTCTATTATAATTTCGCTCCGACAATTTCTTATTTTTTCTTATTCTGCTGCTCGAGCTATTGATATCGAGGTTATTACAACGCACAGAATCCATTTCAATTAGTTTGACACTATACTATATGATGTCCCTCCGATTGATTTAATTCTTATACATTGCTTTTTACCAATGTTGTTTTGCACCATATTTTGGTTCTTACGACTGTGGAGGTTTATTCGAACGTTAATTATCGTCCTTTTTGACTGGACTGTGTGACCGTTATTATGCTACGTCATTATCCTTCGAGAGGACGATTCCTGTTAAAGTGAAATATTCCGAGTGCCCTATTGAAAAAATCTGAGATATTTTCATAATATTTTATCTTTTATTGTATGTTGAAAATCAGTGAATATTTTATTACATGCTTCTACTGTGAATATTAATTATATGTGTAGCCTACGTTTACTTTTCATCTTCACAGAGTACAAAACCGTCCATCAGTGTTAACGTATTAGACCAGTTACTTAGATATTGGTAAAGAAAGGTTTGATCGTTAGGTTTAAAGATTTTATTCCTTGCAATGAGAAATTTGATTGGATTTTGTGTTAGTGAAAAGACTGAGTACATTGTTATTAGCTGTGTTTGATCTTAAAAATCTGCCTTGTTAAAACCCTTCATGCAGATAGGTTAGTACAATCAGGCTTATCACAGTAGGAAGAGAATTTGTTAAAATACCAGCAGTTAACATATTTACAAATATTTTTGTATCTATTTGCATATAAACCAGCTGTTTGGTTGGTTTCACAAAATAGTAGAGAATAGTGATCTGCCTCATTACTAAAACGTAGGAAATTTCAGTGTTTTCTTTGTCATGCCAGCTTTTAGACTTCAAATTTTAATGACACTGCTAATATTACTATACAGAGCCTTAATAGTTTGCAGTAGTACAAATACTGACAGAGTTTAATAATTCTCAATTGTTAATTGATTACCCTTCTTAGATAAAGATTACTTTGATTGCTGCCGGTCATTACAAAAAGTGAATTAAGTTACAGGCAAGGTTCTTTTAAGTACTTGCACCTTATCATTTAACATCTCTGAAGAAAAATGTGCTTATTTTTTATGTTTCTGTTGGTCTTCTCTCCGGAGACTGGTTTAATGCAGTTCTCTACCTCAGTCTAGCCTGATCAAGCTTCTTCGCCTCCTCATAAGAACGGCAACTCGCATCTTCTTTTAGTCAAGGTATTCCAGAAATTTCTTTTCTCCCCAATTCTGTTAAGTACCTCCGCATTAATTACGCGATCTACCCACCTGATCTTCAGCATTCTTCTGTATCACAACATTTCAAAAGTTTCTATTCTCTTACAGTATGAACCATTTCTCGTCCATGTTTCAGTACTGCATAAAGCAACACTCCACACAAATGCCTTCAGAAAGGACCTGCGTAAATTAACATTCGATGTTAATCAATTTCTCTTTCTAAAAAGCGCTTTTCTTTCAATTGCCATTGAGCACTTTATATCACTTGCACTGTGACACTCGTAAGTTATTTTACTGCCGAAGTAACAAAAGTCATCTACCACCTTTATTGTTTCGTCGCCTAATTTAATTCCCTTCAAATGTTCAAATGTTTGTTAAGCTTATGGGACTTAACTACGGGATCATCAGTCCCTAAACTTACAAACTACTTATCAACTACCTTATACTAAGGACGGCACAAATATCCATGCCCGAGGGGGGATTCGATCCCCCGACCGTAGTGGCCGTGTAGACAGACTGGAGCGCCTCAGTCCCCTCGGCCACCGTGGCCGGCTTAATTCCCTTCTCTTTTGAAGAATTGAAATAAAAAAATTAATGATTAGCAACATTCGCAATAATGCCAGTGATTGGTGATGTTATGGTGACCTTGTTTCTTTATCAGTTGAAGTAAGAATGAAAAATATTGACTGCACTGGTTTAGCAAACTGCTATCGTCATCAGTAACACACAAACACGTAATAATGAACAAAATGAAAATGTACTTCCAGGAATTACCTGGATGAAAAGCTGTCTTACAGGCTGAGCGATGAATGACTCCTAGTTGACTCCGAGGTACTGTTTTCACTTTTATGTCATTAGATGTGCTTACTTTGATGTGATTCAGCAGGAACTTGACGTTCACTCTCACTTTGATAAGTAATCATTCCTGCTAAAATAGTTCACTATTTTTCTCCTACGTGAAAAGCATCTAGTTACAGAAGTATTCGAACTAATACTAACCCTGAGTCTTTTCTTTTCAGAATCACCCACATGCACCCATATTGTACCTGAATTGCTGTTTGTATGACCAAGTACGTCACTGAGACTGGAGAGAAAGGAAGCTCATTGAGTAAAACCTGACGTCGGATGATCTAATAAAAGATTATCCCATCCACCCCCCCCCCTCCACACAGATACACTCCGCCCCCTTCCACATCTGCATGTGAGCCTGCTCCAACGATATGAACTGTAGGGCAAGAAAGAAGCACTGGCGGCGACCAGATACTGGGCAGAAAACTTTCAAAGAAAGCTTCCGTAGACGAAAAAGGAAGTGAGACTTTGTCGGCCTCCCCTCGGCAAATTCCCTGGTGGCGCCTATTAGGCCCTACGTGTTCTTCGGACAACTGCTGGTCGGCAGTTGCTAGTGGTGGACGGAAGTTATTCTTTCTTGTCTTCTTAACGAAGAGAGCGGGTCACTGAGAAATTCTGTTACGTTATCCCTTGGCGGTTAACTTTTCAATATGAGAATTTGATTGGGGTGTGGGGACTTCTTTTCAAAAATGTACAAATGTTTGTTAAGCTTGTGGGACTTAACTGTGGGGTCATCAGCCCGAAACTTACAAACTATTTATAGACTAACTTACACTAAATACAGCACAAACATCCATGCGCAAGGGAGGATACGAGCCCCCAACGGGGAGCGGCCTCGTGCATCGGATCTTAGGCCTCAGTGCGCTCGGCCACTCCGCCGCGGCGGACTTCTTTTAATACAGTATCGTTTAACTGGATTTCTTCTGAAAGGAACTACCGAGAGCAATTATAGTAGTCTCCTCAAGACCACGGGAAACCTTTTGGAACTGTTGCTAGCACCGTTGCGAGTGTGCTTCCAAAACAACGCCCGCAGCGTGTTATTGCTGCAGTGGAACTCGCTAGTCTGGTCAGTGCCTCCAGATTGCTCACAGTTTGGAACTGCAGTCCCTCGACATTCAGCTGAGGGCGCCGGCTGCGACAGTACACAAGTCTCACAGTTATCTGTAACAGTTGTTACAGCGGATCTGAAGACATTACTTTTAGACCCGGAATCATTAAACAGCAGGATCGTGGTTCATCGTCAGGAACTGATAATAAGGTTAATGTGACAAATATTCAAAGTCATTTACTTTAGACTAGAAACGTGTTCATTATTCAGCAACACAGATTCTCAATAATGATATTTTTCTCGACTATCCAGCCGTTTGATGAACTCGTCTAATCCAATATTTCGGCGATCCACCTACCCGTCATCGCTTGGCATAGGTGATACCGGGTACTAGAATCCAGTATCCGTGGATGATGCGGCCCACACGAATTCGGCGAGTTCTGTCTGCTGCTGGAGAACCAAACATTCGAAATCCGCAATTCTACTAAATCAGAGGCCAAACGAAACACACTAATTCGCCAACTTTCTACCTGATGCCGAGGGGTGTGTATTCCTGTTTCCCACGCGTTTGCTGGTCGCCCGGCCTGGCGAAGCGTAACTTTAATGGGCAGCTACGAGAACTTCCTGCAGGCCGCGCGCTGTTGTGCGCCCGCATGTTGTGTGTAGTTCGTGACCTGTGGTGTCTTCCAGAACTTCTTTGTTATCTCACGAGCCATTCATACCATTTTGGAGAAAAGACCCAAACCTACATTTTATTGTGCTGATGCTGGACATAGATCTAAGGGCGTTCTTCGTTTCCATATAGACTTAGAAAACCAACGTGAAAAGTTATCTAGTTGTAAACGAGAAGATTACATCAAAATTAAAAATGCAAGGGTATGTTAATAACATTTTTTTATTACAAATGGTACATGCAAAATGGGTTGTAAGGGCCGCCTACAAAGAATTTTCTGAAGTCAAATGCAATGTGATCTCGGAAATACCACCCTTATATGGAAAAAAATCCAGGTGTCGCAGATTCAGACAATGCAAGAAAACGGCGTAACATGAACTCCGCAGTTAACAAAAGAGCAATGAGGAACAGGACTCCTAAAGCATTGTAATAATTTTTTTTTTCGTTAGTGTTTTAGTTTAGTAAAATAAAATGAACTACCCTTCAGTTATGAAATTGTGTTTTATTCTACACAGTGTATTTCTAGCCCCGAGGGCTCATCATCAGGGGCCTCTATGATTTTTACACATGTTTAAGTGCCTGACGTTATTAAAAAGTGGTGCACAAATGTCTGATGTAGTGTGATAATAGACTGTCCTGGAGTACATTTGTAGGTATAAATAATCATCAACACAAAAACTTCTCATCCTAAAGCACATTGCTGTTTGTGTTCATGATTATTTATACCAGATCAACACAAACAACAACGTGCTTTAAGATGGGAAGTGTTTGTGTTGATGATTATTTACACCTATAAAAGTACTCCAGGACAGACTATTATCATACTACACCAGACTTATTTGTGCACCACTTTATAAATAGCCCATGCCTTTAAATATGAGTAAAAATCATAGGGACACCTGCTGATGAACCCTCAGGGCTCGAAATGTATTGTGTACAATAAAACACAATTTTGTGATTGAAGGCAAGTTCATTTTATTTTACTGTAATTTTTATTTTACAATGAAACCATAATGGAAAAGTCGATTATCTCATAATTTCTTCCTGAAACCTGGAGTAATAAACAAATTGCAATACATTCACTACTTGAACCCCGCTTTAAAGAAGTATAAACGTTTTACTAGAACAAAATATTGCAGCTAGGAAGAAAGAAAACAGGGCATAGCTTTCAAAGTAAGATGAAAGAGTCACAGAGGAGTTTACAACTGTTTCACCTGAGAACAAAGTGGTATTTGCCCAATAAAAAATGTGTAAAGTGGAGCTCGGAATAGATTGACTTTATTTTGTTCTCAAATGTTGTTGCTTATCCCAGGAGAAATAACTTTCCTTGGCAATATCATTCAACACACTAAACATGGTCAAATCAGCTTAATAATCAGACGATTTAAACTAAGTCCTTACTTCAATTAAGTCTATGTCAGTAGAACCATTTGAGATGTTATAGTAACAAGTAATTTATTATAATCATAAACACTTGTGGTTCTTGTAGTGATGAATTTGGAAGGGTGGAAGCAACTTGGTGTATCCTCAACGAAGACACATTTTTATACCCTGTAAAAATAAAAGGATTTCTTTTAATACACTGCTTTTTTGAAATTATTACGAAATCCTATTATTGACAGTAGTAGCATGCTGTTTGATGGTATCATATTTCTAGAACATCTTTTGTAGCACCAGCTAAGAGACATCCGGATCATCTTGGTATGTTTAATGGAATTGTAGAATAGCTGCATAGTTATTTTAACATCGTGCTGCCCAAGCTGTGAGATAAGTTCTGCACGAAAGTCGCGAAGAAAGTTTCATGGAAATGATTGTTCTGGAGCTGCTGTGTTGTCATTTTGGCCTTACAAACGCGAAAATAAATTTTGGCTACAGTGAAGACTTCAACAGAGCACCATGAATTATCGCAGCCTCGCCATCGACTTTCTTCACATCCTGAAATGCTTCTTCAAGGTTTGAATTTGTGGCCACCGTAAACTAAATGTACAGTACCACGATTATTAGAAACAGGTCCCAAAATATGTCTTTTTGGTACATCTTTCTCTTCGCTAACTTGAAAGACACAGCGTGACACTACACAAGCCTGCAGAGATGTTGGCCAGTTGACAAGAAGGTGTCGTGGCACGTTTGCAGCCGGGAGTCTCTCCCCTGTGGCTCACCCTGAGACCGCCCTGCTGCCGGGAAGCAGATTTGACGAATTCGAGTATTATTCTGGTGTTCGTTAAAAGTTGACGAGTTTGACTGTGCCTGCGTGATGATCGGGCGGATGAGGATCATGTAAGTTTGGAGGACAGTGCGGGGTTGGAGTCCACATATTTGGCCTGTTTGTTGTTTTAATCTGTTGTGGGCTCCAGCTTTATTCTGAGCATTAGGATTTATTTTTCTATTTACAAAAGGAGGAGTAACAGGTTTAGTTCTAGCAAATTCATCACCAGACACTGTATTACATGACACGTGTCATAGCACACTTCCATTATGCACTTTCCATAGCAGCAATATTCGCAATTACAGGAGGAATTATTGAATTAGATTAGTATTTGTTCCATAGATCATGAATACGACACTTCAAAAAAATGTTCAAATGTTTGTAGAACTTATGGTACTTGACTACGGGGTCATCAGTTCCTAGGCTTACAAATTACTTATGAACTAGCTAAGACTAAGGACGGCACAAATATCCATGCCCGAGAGGTATTCGAACCCCCGACCGTAGTAACCGTGCAGACCGTGACTGGAGCGCCTCAGTACGACTCTTCGTAATGATGCGGAACGTGTCAGGTTAATGAAAGATGTCTTTACAAATTATTACTTTGTACTAATTATTACATGACACAATTTATTTTTATTTATTTATTTATTTTTATTTTTTATTTATTTATTTATTTGTTTATTTTTTTTATTTTTATTTATTTATTTATTTTTTTTTTTTTTTTTTTTTTGAGATTTACAAATTTATATCTAAAATTTCATCTATAGTGTAGAAGAGGTCGTCATTCAGAAATTCTTTTTATTTATTTTTAAATGCTAGTTGGCTATTTGGCAGGCCTTTGATGCTGTTTGGTAGGTGACCAAAGACTTCTGTGGCAGCATAATTCACCCCTTTCTGTGCTAAAGTTAGATTTAACCTTGAATAGTGAAGATCATTCTTTCTTTTAGTGTTGTAGTTATGTACATTGCTATTGCTTTTGAATTCGGTGGAATTGGTAATAGCAAATTTCATAAGATCCCTAACTCTTCGAATAAGTGTCTGCATGATAATGTTGGATGGGCTCCAGCAATTATTCTGATTACACACTTATGTGCAATGAGTACTTTCTTACTCTATTATGAATTACCCCAGAAAATGATGCCAAACGAAAGCAGAGAATGAAATAGGCATGGTAAGCGAAGTTACTGAGATGTATGTCACCAAAATTTGCAATTACCTTAATAGCGTAAGTAGCTGAACTCAAACGTTTCAGCAGATCTTCAATGTGTTTTTTTCCAATTCAACCCCTCATCAATGTATACACCTAAACTTTTTGAACATTCTACCTTTGCTACAGATTTCTGATCAAAGTCTATATTAATGGTGTCATTCCATTTACTGTACGGAACTGTATGTACTGTGTTTTATCAAAATTTAATGATAGTACAACTGGTGAGAACCACTTAATGATTTTCTGAAAGACGTCGTTTACAATTTCTTCAGTTACTTCTTGTATGTCAAAATTTCCTAGGATTAGCAGGAATACCACGACGATATTCCGATTATCCTGATGCATACACATCATGAAACTTTATCTCAAGATTTGGATCAACTATTTCATTTGCAGCAATCATTACATTTATTCTAATTATATGAGAAAGTGTAATTAAAAACCGAACTGTATTATTCAGGACAAACAAGAAGATCAACAGAATGATTACAAAATAATGCTCATGCATAACTTAGATATTCAGAACTATCAATAGTCAATAGATTCTAATAAGGCAAATTAATGCATTGGATTTCTGCTCTAAAAATAAAGGTTTGACCTTTTATTAGAAATTTTATGGCAACATGATCAAATTTATCATAACAAAATGGAGCTTCACCATTAATAAACAACCATCATTCTTTCATTATGATACCGTGGGTTTTCAGGATAGTTTCCGATCGAGGCTTAGCCCGAATTTTTAGTATGTTATTTCACTAAAGTAAAGCAAGCATTATAAACAAGTGTCAGGACATATTTTTTCTATTTGAAAATGTATTATCGTAATAGTCTCAGAAATATGTTTCTGACTGGTTCTTACAAGATTGTGTCCCAGTTGTCTAGGGACTGCTTGTTTTGAAAAAAAATTGTAAAGCTATCTAGTGGTGAGGCGCGGCGTTACGATACTTTCATTTTCAACAACAGCCTTGTAGAATGTAGAAGTTCGAAGCGCTATCTTCGCTGGCTGCAGCAGACGTGATAACAATGAATGTTACAGGATGTGAATGATACTGACAGCTAAAAAAAGTCTCAACTTATGCCCGCAACACAATGCTTTCGAACGTCACACAGCATTATTCGTTCCACAATCTTACTCGTCGTGCGAAACATTCATTAAGCAAAATAATTATTCTGTATAAATCTTTATTCAGATAAATGTATACGTACAGAATTATGTACTTTTTTTGCCATACAGAAACTGATTCGCGTATACTAGAAAGCTCTGTATACATATTTGTTTTTGCCGACGGTTCAACACTTGGCGAAAACGCCACATAGCATCATCGGCAAATACATTTGTAGCTTGCATAGCCACTTCTTTAATTATAGTAATGATTTTCAATGTACAATACAACCGATCCCGTGTTTTCAACATTTCTCTTATTTCACCATAAGATGGCTACTTTGCCGTTAGCGCTTTCACCTCCTCTGAAAAACTCCATAAACTTCCTGCTGTGTAATACACTGCAATTCCAGAAGGTCTTAGGTGGTCATGTCTTGTCTGTGATCTTCCACAAACTCATCGATATCATTGTTATTCACTTTTAGTCCCTCGCTCTTGGCCAGAGTGTAGACTCAATAGTCACAATCGACAATGCAATCCAGCCACAGTTTCTTCAAAGCAAAACTGATAGTTCTCTTGGTAACCCCTTCCCACGGCTTTTCGATTATCTTGACGCAGACAACGATGTGAAAGTGATATTTCAAAAACGGCTTGAAAGTGAGATTTATAGCTTCAGTCAACTGAAAACAATATACGAAGAGTGATTTAGTGCAGAGTTTCTTAAAGTTATAATCAATCTATTATTCCATGGGCTGTAGTACCTGAGTGGTGTTCGGAGATACAAATTGGATCAAGATTAAATTATTCGAGGGGTTGTTCTTTTAGGCCTGGTGAATGGACAGGAGCGATGTCCATAACAAGCAACGCATGATGTGGCAGATTCATCTGAAACAAATATTTTTTCACCGAAGAACCAAATACTTCATTGAACGCAATAACAACAAAGATCATATGTTTCCAAAGCCTTTTTGTTGGACCTCTACATTTAGTGTTCTTCTGGACTTTACACTTCTTGAAATTTCGTAAAATTTCTGCATCGTAAACAGAGGTTTAATTTTCAAATCGCCGCTTGCAAAATGATCTTCCATTGGCTTGTGACCGGGCATTGCATTCTCGTCTGCTGTTATAAAAATACGCTTCACCATCATTTTCCAGAAGAGACCCGTCTCATCATAATTAAAAACCGGTTGCGCCAGATAACCCTCAGAATCTGCTAGCACCTTGAAGCTGCTAATTAAGTTCTCTGCCGCCTTTGTGTCGCAGCTGGGTGATTCGCCGTGCCTCACAACGTTGTCGATAACTGTTCTTTTAAATTTCTCGTCCCATCTTCGGCTTGCTTCAAACACTTCTTCGGCCGCTGATGACCCTGGCGTGCTCTTAAAGAGGTCGGCGTAAATCATTCCCATCCTCTGAAAATGATGTTCTCGTTAATAGTGTCGCCTTGCAATTCCTTTTCCTTTATCCATATAAGAAGCAATCTCTCGACATCGTCCAGAACACGAAACCGTTGTCATTCACTTTGGATCATACCTCCTTAGCCTTGTCCTTGTTCCTGAGGATACTGCAAATAGTTTATGTAGGCCCATTGTATGTGCGTGCTAAATAAGCAACGCTCACACTATACATTGCTTTTGTTTCATTTCTATGATCATTTCTCTTTCGATCGTCTTCTTGCGGCTTTATTTTTAGGGACGTTTCTACGAAGGTTACGAAAATTTGCGCACCAAAATCCACTGAGTGAACATAAGATTAGAAATATGTATTATCACAAGCTGCACGAAGACGGTAGCAAGAAGAGCGCTAAGCGCACACTGCGCTATTAATCCGATTCCCCCGGTGCGCGAAACCTGCTACTAACACACTCATGCGAAACATCGCTCTTAACCCAAGGTTGTAGGTGATGTGATATTAATATAGAGAGGGACGTTTAAGATACAAATACGTACAGTAATTCATTACAAAAAAGGAAAATAAATTTTCAAAAATTTTGTTCCCACACAATTGTCTGTTTTTCGCCTAAACTACAAATTTTTATGATCTCCGCCACCTTACAGTAACATGCATTTTAAAGAAATGACAAAATATCACAGGATCATATAAAATCAATTGACTGTCATATATGGTAGCTTCACATGTCAAAACAATGATATCAACAGCTTGTCAACAAGTCTTTCTTGCCACCATTGTAAATGTACTGCAAGTTTGCCGACTGCTGGTGTCACCCAGTGCAGAAACATGGAACTAAAACACGTTGCGCACGTTTCCACAGTCCATCCACAATTGTGTGAAGCAGGTGCGAACTTCCTAGCTTGGATCAGAAAAAAATAAAGCGAGCAAACCCATAAGCGCACAATTGTAAGTGCAGCGCCTGAAAGGGTTAAGCGAGTGGCTTTTTTAAAATTTATTTTGCTCGTCATGCGAATTATGCGTGGTAGCAAAGTCAGACCCCACTGTACCTCATGCTTGCAGTTTTGTTAACAACATTATTGTTCCAGCAATAAAAGATAAATACATGGTTTTGATTTCAATCTCTAACATCCAATAATGCTCCATGTCTTTCATAATCTATGCCATTTCAATAATCCCCCCCGCACCCTCCCCCAACCCTTTAAAGCGGCGAGGAGGATGAAATAAAAGCAAATTTAAAAAATTGTTCCCACGTATCAGGTCTGTGCAGCCAGAGAACGGTTTTTATTTATTTTATTTTTTTTATTTATTTTTTTTTTTATTTTTTTTTTTTTTTATTTTGACTAACTACTTGCTTACGTCTTCCGTGTGGTCGTTGTCTGCTAGTAAGACAGAAAATGAGTACGTTATTTCATAGATAGCCACTAACAATAACAGCAATACGTAGTAACCATTTTTAGAATACGCCAACGAAGTGTTTACGTATCTCGTAAGACCTGTTTCCAGAAACTTCTATTGAAAAATTAGCAAGCACTTTCCTACTCCATTAATCAACTGTTTGTAGAGCTTATGGGACTTATCTACGTGGTCATCAGTCCCTAAACTTACAAACTACGTATGAACTAGCTAATACTAAGGACGGCACAAATATCCATGGCCGAGGGGGGATTCGAACCCCCGACCGTAGTGGCCGTGCAGACCGTGACTGAAGCGCCTCAGACAGCTCGGCCACCGCTGCCGGCACTCCATTAATAAGCTGGCCATTTGTTTAATAACATCAGGATCAATACTGACTGAAGAATTCCAACACCAGTGACGAAATTGAAATCCAATATTTAAAGTCGAATCTCATCATTGGTAACCAAAAAATAATAAATGTACTATAATGTCATCAGAGGATTCATGGACCTCAGAAAACAACATAAAAAGAAAAAGAGGCATTAGTTTATTTTTCCGTAATTAGACTGGCAATACAATACTTTTGCATCACAACAAAACGTACACCCAGTAACACTTTTAGAGAAAACTGAATAAATCAGAGAGGGGCTTTAACCTGTCCTCTTCCTTTTATCGAGTTATTTAATAACTTCAGATTTTATCTTATGCTACAGACAATTATTCTGCACGGTGTTTATATACAAACGTGAAGCTTAAAATGGAAATAAAGTGTTCCAAATTTTCACTTATCTGGTTTCGAAGATCACGCTGGTCGCCCATGAATTTCTAGCTGTAGAATATACGTCTTGCGGTTTTCAGAAGCGTGTGATTGTAAAATTTCCAGGGCTGCAGTCTGATTAACAACTTTTTTTTAAAACACGTATTTTTAGCATTTAGCTCTATTTATTCCAACTGGTAAAAATGATGGTCCAATTAGAAATATTCAATACCCAGAAAACAGCCTATCGCCTACATCGCCAAATACGGAGTGAGGTGTTACTACGGCATATCTTGTCGGATTACCACCTAAATTAAAAAAGAAATTAGTATTTTATGTTCAATCTAGACATTCTGAAATCTTAAAAATACAAGTGTTACATTCAGAAATGGAAATACAACTTTATGAAAGATCTTTTCCTTTTATAAAATTTAGTTGGTTGTATACTATGAACTTTTAACAAAATTAGGTGTATTGTACTTACTTTGGATTTCCATCAGCAGTATTGCTCATGTGAAAAATACCGAGTAGCACCGTTTTTCGGAACCCACGTTAAACTGTAGGTCCCCCTATAACTGGCTGGGTAAATCAGTTTGAAGGTCGGAGGAAGGCAACGGCATACCACCTCCAAATAGGACCATGCCTAGTAAAGCACTGTGGTGTTCAAACCAATCTTCGGATTGTTGACTGCTTTACCTTAAGTAGATTCAAAGTTATGTTATCGAATTTCTAATTTTAAGTCAGAAAAATAGTTTCTTTAAAATACACCAAAAATTTTATTTAAACAAACCAAAGTTTCTATGGGATTTATATAAAAATTATTAATATTAAAATATAGCGTTATGTCTTGTAAATGTAAATTATTTAATTTTAGTGCTTATTTTTTATACCTTTGTTAATTGCCAAATTAATTGTGTACATTGTGATTAGCACGTCAGGATACGTGTAACGAGATATGAAGATATGTTTTCCGTAAAACTTTTTGAACATCGATAATCACTAATACATCAGGTTAAAAGTTGTGCAGTAGGTAATAAAAAGGATTAGTCTGCACAGTAGCGGTAAGTGCCTATTTATATGTATATTTATTGGTACAACAATGTACGAGGTACGTCCAGAAAGTAAGTTCCGTTTGGTTATATAAAACAAACATATACAGTTACAGAAAAAATATTTATTGTACAAAAATCTACAACTGTTAAACTACTTTTCTACATAGCTGCCGAAATTTTGTAGGCACTTGTCATAGCGTGGCACAAGTTTCTGTATACCTTCTTCATAGAAAGTTGCCGCCTGTGTATTCAGCCATGCGGAAGTGTTGACAGGACAAATTTTAGGTGTAGGAAGAGGATTTCCATCAAAAGGTGGTGTTTGTTTCCACGATAGTGCCCGACCTCATGTGGCGAATGTGACGAAACAACTCTTACGGGAATTTCACTGGGACGTGTCTGATCATCATCCGTACATCCCGGGCCTCGCTCCTAGCCACTTTCACCTCTTCTTACACCTAAAATCTGTCCTTGGTGGTCAACATTTCAACGATGATGACGAGCTGAAAGAACATCCTACCACATGGCTAAATACACAGGCGGCAACTTTCTATGAAGAAGGCATACAGAAACTTGTGCCACGCTATGACAAGTGCCTACAAAATTTCGGCAGCTATGTAGAAAAGAAGTTTAACAGTTGTAGAGTTTTGTACAATAAATATTTTTTTCTGTATTTGTACACGATTGTTTTATATAACCAAACGGAACTTACTTTCTGGATGTACCTCGTATATAAGTACATGTGATCTGGAATTTGGCCTAGCTGCTATAGGTATATTACGATCAGAGTTTAGTTTAAATTAATAATAACTGTTATGTGTTGGTATTATTATAAGCATGTGCCTGCTAAAGACATACTGACAGTTAATTTCTATCTCATGAAATGTCGAAGTAGGCAAAACATTTTAGTAAAGGTTCCGCTGCATTTACGTGTTATGTTGGTATGAGTAACACACAAAACCGTTACAAGGCTCTCGAGGATAACATCTGCGCCTATTAAGACACACCAAGAAAAGCAGGCGGCACGGTGGCTTGTTACGACTGGGTTCTACTGGCTAGCTGCTCGCCCAGACGCAGTTCTGGGCTGCCAGCGTAAGACCATGTGGTCCGCGCGACCAACAAGTCGACGTGCGTTGCAAAAGGCCCCTTTGTTGAGAACGGCGCCAAGGTTGCAATGTAATACGGTGCATACCGCTCGCTTGCGAAAGTATGACAGCGGACCCCAAGCATGACTCAGTTGCGAGAATAATGGAGCAGGATCTTGCACTAGAACTCGACCCTTCACAGGGCGTAATGAAAGACGGTGAGAGTTTTTGTAAAGAGATACTGCCACTGCACGACGACGGAAACAGCCCAACACATTAACAGAACACTAGCAACGCTGAAAGTCACATGTTGGCCAGTTTTTCGTCTGATTTCATCTAATGAAGCAGTAATATTATTACTTGATGAGAAAACATTTCTTTCGCTTAGCTCAAACTGGATTCATTTCGATTCATTGGTATTCTTGTGATCATCAGTTCGTGTACATGCCTCATTCAACTCTTCATGCTACTCTATCAAGTGCGAACCTCTTCATCTCTGAATAACAATGGCTACCTACATCCTGAACCTGCTTACTGTTGTCAAACCTTGATCTCAAAAATGTTCAGATGTTTGTAGAGCTTATCGGACTCAACTACGGGGTCATCTGTTCCTAAATTTACAAACTACTTATGAACTAACGTATACTAAAGACGTCACAAACTTCCATGCCCGAGGGGAATTCGAACCCCCGACTGCAGCGGCCGTACAAATCGTGACTGACACGCTGCAGACCACTCGGCCATCGCGGCCGGAAACCTTGATCTACCTCCATATATAATGTTCACCCACATTCTAGCAATTTACCTTGTGGTGATTACTTTATCAGTTGCCCTTCTTGAATTATCCTCTACAGTTGTCTCACTGTCCACCGTGCGTCCAACTTGAAACCTGAGCGCCTCTGACTGGTCAAAACAATTGTGCGATCCGTTGATATATCTAGGTCATGAGGTATTGTCATCGGCAGAATGAACTAAAATGGCTGGACGTATTTCAGTCAGTTAAACGTAATGGAAACAATAACATTAAGAGAACAGAGATAGAAGTAATAACAGCAAGTTGTTGCAAGAGGGGGTTGATGATTTGTGTTTATCAAACCAATTAAACAATTCAAACGTTCTAATGTTTGTTACCCTATTGGGCCAAACTCCTACGGTCAGCAGTCTCTAGCCTTACAAACTATTTAAACTCGCTTGCACTGAGGACAGCACACAGGCCTATGCCCGAGGGAGGACTCGAACATTCGACGGCGAGCGACGGCGAACGACCGCGTGTTCAGCAGCAAAGTGCCTTAGACCGCTCGGCCACTCCACCGCGGCAGTTGAATTAAGATAGTGTATTGATCATGAAGTGCAATGCAACAACAACGTGACTTATCCGAATCTATGGCATGGAGAGTCATAAGAAAGTTGAAATCGGAACAGAGGGAGGGGGCTGCAGCTATTGGAGTGTCCCAAAGTGTAATAATCCAGGACCAGGACGCGATTCCAGACAACACCTACCGTTACAAGAAGGTAAGATAAGGTCGTCCACGGTTAGCATCAGCAAGAGATGACCGTTATCTTCGGTTAACAACCCGCCGAGACAGGAGGCTGAACGCAATTCAGCTGCGACGCGCCCTCCAGGAAGCAGCAGGACGCGCTATATCAACACAAACAATCCGAAATCGCCTTCGGAACTGTGCCCTCTATGCATGTGAGGCAGTGGTGTGGGTTTACCGATAAAACTACGACACCGTTTAGCCTGCAGAAACTGATCGGAGGAACATGAGGATTGGATTCGTGAAGAATGGTACCGGGTATTGATCATAGATGAGTAAAATTTTGAGTTCAGTGGGACAGTCGTCATTCCATCATCTGGAGAGATCGTGGAACTCGAAACAATCCTGCTTATTTGCATGAAACATTACCATATCATGATAGTGGATGATTGGTATGGGCAGGAGTCAGTATTGGCGGAAGTACGAACCTCTATGTCATTCAAAATGGCGCTCTGAGGGCTTAGAGGTATACAGACGAGATCCTTTGACTTTTTGTTGTGTCCTACGTTGGTGCCATAGGAGAGGGATTCCTTCTGGTGTACGATAACGCTCGTCCCCACTGAGCTGCTTCAAGCTGAGAGACAGAGCTTGTTCACCGGACGTCAATCCAATTGAGCATGTTTGGAATGCACTTGGCAGACGCACTGCAGCCAGACCAACACCTCCCAAAACGGTTGCAGAACTCGATATTGCATTCATGAAAGAATGGCCAAATGTCCCTCAAGAGCTGATTGATAACCCCATACTGCCCAGGCCACGCAGGTGTGCAAGTGTACTGCCCGTTCTACATGGTCACACACCACATTAGAGGGCAACGAGAATGACTTTTACAGTATTAAGGTAGTCCCATGGCGCCTCGCTCTAAGTAAACCCTAAGTAAAGAGTTGAGACAGCAACAAATCATCGTACAGTATCACATACCATATTACAATTGTAACCAATATCTGAATAAAATACGTTACCATATTTATATTGTGTATGACCTCTCACCTGATTTCGTAATTGTTTTGAGCAGTGTAGTTAAATTATTGCCTCAATGGGGGCCGGGGATGCACATTCAGTTCCTAAACTACAAAAATGTAATTTTTTTAATAATAACCCATTACTGTCCAGTGGCCGCTAAGATTACCATAGAATTTAAAAATTAGTTTTGATGACAGTGGTAATTTAACTGTTATAAGTTGCTATAGTTAGTTTACTCCATTGTTTGTATATTATAGGATCAAATAAAATGTTCAAATGTTTGTAAAGCTTATGAAACTTAACTGCGGAGTCATCAGTCATGAACTACCTTATACTAAAGACGACACAAACATTTATGCCGGAGGGGGATTCGAACCCCCGACGGGGAATGGCTTCACGTATCGGAGCATAGCGCCTCAATGCGCTCTGCCGCTCCGCCGCGGCACTATAGGATGAATTCGTTGTTGTTGGATACGACTTTTAAATCTGTTGGTGCGTATGAATGTTGAGATCAGCTTCCTCAAAAAAATATAAGTACAATATAATAGTTGATTATCAGAAAGCTTTTCTCGGCAGTACTGTAATAAGTATTTTGAATTACAATTAGGATATCCTTTGAATTTATAAATTTGTTTTGGCCATTACATGTGGCGGAGAAAAATTTCTGCCAAGATTGTCATTAAGCACATTTGTTGTTCTTCAGATATAATGATTATTTATAGACGACGGAAAGAGAATACGATCATTCGCACTCTCCTCATGCAGCATCAGCTTCACAATTTATCAGATCACAAAATACAAAGGAAACATGTGTTCTTCGAGCAGTTGTACTAATAGCACAGGCACAAGTCCAGATCAATGAAAAAGAACCTGTAAATGCAAACGGAAAGAATAAGTCAAGACAAAATTTTGCCGTTACTGGAAAGAAGAAATTGAGAACTCTCCAGTCCGCAGGTATTCTAACTTCAGCTCATGCTCGAAATACTGAAGGGAAGGAGAAGGGCACATCAGATCAACATTTTACAGAGAATGAAAAAGCCAAGGGAATGATGAAATATAAGTTGAAGATCACACAGAGACCCAACGTCGTCATCTGGTTTAAATACCAATAAAAGAAGAAGGACATGCTTAGTCAGTCTTTCGCAGTGAGAAGAATAACTCAAGCACAAGAAGCAGAGGAAGATATTGTGGGCTCTGCAAAGACTCCAAACCAATCCAAAGAACTGATAACTGAATCAAGGATAAAATCCACTGCCTCAGTATGGAGTGACATGATAATGTCAAGCTGGAAACGAAAAGGAGAATTGAGCCTTATGGTGCACATTTATTAAATTTTCTTTCAAATCCAATAACCAGATAAAAGAAGTAATTAAGAATGTGTAACAACAAGAGAGTTCAAAGAAGATAATTTGAAATAGATGCACAAAATGTGTTTTTATTTGCTACCTTAAATGGAAAGCGATAAATTGCCATCATTTTTCAGGACTGTAGGTGAAAATGAAATTTAAATAATTGCCTTCCTGTAAACCTATTATAAACATCCACCTACAACCCTTTATAAGTGGAAAATCCAAACTAAAAGATTCTGGGCACTCATTAATAAAGGATTAAAGTTCTTTAAGATCGCAATATACGAGGATTGGAACTTAAATAGTGGCAACACTGCTGTGGAGACAATTATAAAATCAGGTGAGATGTCTTACACTATATAAATATGGTAACGTATCTTATTCAGATATTGGTTACAAATGTAATATGGTATGACTTGTGACACTGTACGATGATTTGTTAGGGTTTATATGGCCTTTACGTAGAGCGAAACACCATGGGACTACCATAATAGTGAAAAAGTCATACCCATTATCATGGTGTGTGACCATACGGAACGGGCAGTACACTAGCACACCTGCGTGGCATGGACAGTATGACGTTATCAGTCAACTCTTGAGGAATATTTGGCCATTCTTCCATGAGTACAATATACAGCTCTGCAACAGTTGTGGGAGGGGCTGGACTGGATGCAATAGGTTTGCCAAGTGCATCCCAGACACACTCAATCGGGTTAAGTTCGGTGAGCAAACGGTCACTACATTCCCATTAAATTCATTCAATTCCTCCAGCTGCATGGATGTTGTCCATCAGTGGAGCCCAATGGGGACGAGCATTATCATCCACCAGACGAAACCCAACTCCTTTGGCAGTAGCGTAGGGCACAAGAAAAGGTCGAAGGATCTCGTCTCTATCCTCTGAGCAGTCAAAGCGCTATTCTGAACGACATGGAGGACCGTACGTCTGGTTTTTAATTATTCTTCCTCATATAATTAAAATTAATATAATGATTCCTATAATTGAAATGGTTGATCCAATTCTTGAGATGACATTTCATGATGTGTATTCATCAGGGTAGTCAGTATCGTCGTGGTATTCCTGCTAATCCTAGAAAGTGTTGAAGAAAGAAAGATTTACTCCAATAGATATAATGGCGGATTGGATTTTTAATCATTTATTGTTTATTGTTATCCAGTACTGACTCCTGACCAGAACATTCGTCTACACCATGAAACGGTGACGTTTACTCCACATAACCACGATTGAAGACAAAATCTTAAACCATCTGTGAATAGAACCTGGTGCCATTCGTTACGACTCCAATCCCGATGTTCCTCCCCCCCCCCCCCCCCAGTTTTTGCGGGTTAAATGATGTCGTAGTGGTGTTAATGGAATACACACCTAGGCCTCCGTGCGTAGAGGGGACATTCCCGAAGGCGGTTTCGGACTGTTCGTGTTGATATTGCGCGTACTGTTACTGCCTGGAAAGTGCGTTGCGTTCAGCCTCCTGTCTCCTGTCTCGACTGAAGATAACCGTCATCTCTTATTGATGTTACTCGGGGACTACGTTGATTACTGTTGTGGCGTAAAGTCAGCGCCACATGCCAAACGCAAGAGAACGATCGTGGACAAGGCAGCGAATGACGTCCGGCAGTCTAGCGCACGCCGGCGCCGCGCCTCTACAAGCTGCTATATCTAGGCCGACATGCGTCTGGACGGCAGTCAAAACTCGGCTACGAACTAGGCAGTAACTAGGCCTCAGCGCAGCTTGCATCATACAGAAGACGACGCAGCAAGAAGAGAGAATAACAGAAGTTTGAGTATTGTACTCTTCAGTCAATAAAACTTGTATTAATCTATATCTATAAATGTGAATGTCTGTTCGGTGTACGTTTATCACGTCTGAACCACAAGACATAAAGAGCTAAACATTTGTACAGTTACTAATGTCTACCCGGGGAAGGCTTTAGGCACGGTTTTATGGAGATCGATAACTATTTATCTATATATATTAATGTGAATGTCTGTTCGGTGTACGCTTATCACGTCCGAACGACAAGACGCAGAGACTTGAATATTTGTACAGTAACTAATTTATACCTGAGGAAGGTTTTAGGCACGGATTTATAGCGATCTGATATTTAGTAATTTGGAAAATATTACGCGAAAGGCGGAACAGTAATTACTCTTTGAAAATTATATTTACTCTTTGAAAATGGTTTTATTGTTGCATTGTTCCTTGAGCGTTGAAGGGTGGAGTATAATGGGATGGAAAGTTATCGGTGCATATGAAATTCTACGAGTTTGTGTGTTAATATTTCGCTCTGCACCGCAAACTACAGAACGCAAACGAATGCTCTGTGTGTAATTGTTGTCCGAAGTCTCCCGTTGTACACCATAGCAGTTCCATGCCGACAGCTATAAGGGAGTGGAAGATATGGTGGTTGAAAGTCGTCAAATTATTAAAAAAAATTCTGACTGAAGGCCAGCGATGACGTTTGCGACTTTATAGCAAGGAGGTTACATACAGCGAAACGTGATGCCACAGACCAAATCTTTGGTCTATGCGTGCTACAATATCTGCAGCTCCTTCTCTTTTCATACGAATAAGGACATATAAGAATAAATAAATAAAGTAGTAAAAAATAAATTTCTTTTAATATATCTCTTTAAAAAATTGATTTGACGTTTCGCGCATTATCTATCATAATCAACCAACACGCGAGCGGAGCCGCGGGTTTAAGTTAGTAATCTATATAGAACTGTTCTAAATGTCAACGACTCCTGCACCGAACCTTTACTGACAACTAGACCGGGACCAGAGCTGAACAAATGGAAACGAGCACGATACAACAATTTCCTTCTTTTAACGGTTCCTGAAATCGCGTTCAGGTCCTGGAAATTACACTTTGGGTCACTCCACTATTTGCAGCCACCTCCCTCTGCTTCCAACCCGCCTACGGATCTCCATGCCATAGCTATGGGTAAGTCGCAGGGCTGTTGCAGGTGCACTACCTACTCAGTATGGCATCTGGAGCCAACTGGTTGTGTAATTCGTTTGGTAGCGAAAACACAAGTCAACACCAACCCCGTCTGCTGCAATTTTCTGTTATTACCGCTATCTCATTTGTGGTAATGTTGTCGTCTCCACTCCATAGAACCGACAGGTAGACGTCGAACCATGACAATACCTCATGACCTTGATATCTCAACTGATTCACTAATTGCTTTGACCAGTGTATTAAACCAAAATGCATCGACGATTAATAATAGCACTTTATGTTCGCACATAATTCATAAAAGTATTTTTTTTTTTTTTTTTTTTTTTTTTTTTCAAGTTGACTCCATAATGGAGATTGTGCCAGTCCACCACAGTACTGATACAAAAACAAGAAATATCCCGCTTGGTTGTGGTATATGAAATATTTATTTAAAAAAAAATTTACATATAGATTTCATTCCATATTCATAGAATATATGACTTCAACTGCTATTGGGAAAGCTGAAAATGTGTACCCAGCCGGGATTCGAACCCGGGTCTCCTGCTTTCTAGGCAGTTGCGCTGACCCCTACACCACTGGGGACACAGTGATCACCGCACCTGCAAGGACTACCCATGCACGCCTCCCGTCAGATACAAATTCCCAGCTTCGCCCTGCCCATAGTACTCAAACTCGTAGTTTAACTAATTCCCGTAAGAGTAAGGGCTTCAAACTTTCATTCCCATAATGGAACATCATCGATGCAGATTGAAATTCAATATGACTCATGTATTCAATGTGTTCTGATGATGTTCCATCATGGGAATGAAATATATATGTAATTTTTTTTTGAAATAACTACTTCAAATCGCACCACCAAGTGGGAAATGTCTTGTTTTTATATCATAAAAATATGTCTCACATTCCTAACTACCAAACTCTTTAATCACAACAAAAAGGCAACTGAAAAAGTATCAACACTGATAGCATCATTATAGGATATATACATTTTCTAAGATGTCCGCCGATAATTTTTCTAAACACGAAACTTCCGGTCTGATATGCTACAGGGCGTTAAAGAGCATCAAGTATAACAGCTGAAAATTTGAGCCGGACTGAGATGCTTTACACAAGCGATGCCTTGCCATTTCAACGATCCAGGTACGCTTCCAGCTCCACCTAAATTCTCAATTGCCACACACTACCGATATTAGCCCCCCTCCCTTTCATCATTCCACTTGTTCGAAAGTCATTTGTGCACCTGCATTGAAAAAGTCGATTACTGTCCGATCCTATATACAATTACATTCCTACATTACTATTCCTACGGCTTAAAGAACACTGTTCAGAACCGTACGTAGTGTCATTCGCAACACTGAAGCAGGCATTTGTGCTAACCAACCTATTAAAAAACAAAATGTGGGTACCGATAAAACAGCCATAAAATAGGAATAAACTGATATAATAAAGCAAAGTTTACAGTTTTGGGGAGGATGATCAATACATACATCGTATTTGTCTGTAATTTTTCGTATGATACACAAACTCGTTGACTTTTGGATGTGTAAGATGGCGGTGTCAGGTTTCAATAAAATCAGCGACTAAAGTCTGCTTAATGAATATTTGTATCAAATACTTTAAATTTCAGGTGACGCCTTTCGCACTTTACAAGCGTCGACAGAATCACTCATGAAACAAGTTATCAAGTCCGACGCCGGTCTCTACCAGACAACCCGAGATATACTGAACCTAGGAGACAGGAATGTTCATTTCTTCAGAACATGCTAATACTCGGTAGATACTCAGCAGTCATCATGGACAGCTAACACATGCTTTTCTGCCATCTAATGGATCTAATGGATACGTACCAAACATGGGGACAATGCACGCCAGACACTTCGAAAATGTACGGTACCTTGTAACTAACAGCTATTTTGTAAATTCTTATAAATAGTTGAACCAAGGCCCAGAAAATCTCGTCGGCTCGAGATAAATCCTCTGAATGGGTAAGTCTCCGGCGATCTCTGGATGCTGGATCAAAGCAGTCTAATACTATTTCGTCATCATTATCATCACCTCAGCCTTTTTCCATGTAATGTTGGTTCGGCATTACTTTGCTGGAGCCTTCTGTCCCACAAATGTCTATCCAGTACTTCTTTTCTGAGCCATCCTTTCTCCCGTAGGTCCTGCTACCATGTCTTTCCAACTCAGTTTCGGTCTTGCTCTTCTTCTTGATCCTTCTATCTCCAGGTCTTCTCCTCATTTAGTACTCTCCTCTTCCCGGGACATGCCCATACCATCTTAGCCTACTTTCTTGGATCTTCTTCCCTATGGGCGCCACTTTCACTGTTCCCCTGATGTACTCATTCCTTAGTCTATGCTTTCATGTCACCCCTCTCATCCGCCTTCTCATTTCTGCCACTTCCATCTTTTGTTTTTGTAATTGGCAGGGTTTCTTCTGTATAAGCATCACAGTCCTCATCATAGACTTGTAAAGTTTTCTTTTCATTCTGCAGCTAACCTTCTTATCACACAGTACTCCGCTCAGTTTCCTCCAGTTCATCCATCCACTTTTTATCCTGTGCTGTATTTCGGCCTCCAGTCCTACATCACTTTGCATGAAAGAGCCCAGGTATGTTTATTAAGCTTAATGGACTTAACTGCGGGTTTATCAGTCCCTAATCTTACAAACTACTTATGAACTACCTTATACTAAAGAGGACACAAACATCCATGTCCGAGGGGGGGATTCGAACCCCCGACCGTAGCGGCCGTGCAGACTGTGACTGGCGCGGCGCAGACCGCTCGGCCACTGCGGTCGGCACCAGCGTAAGTTGTTGTTCTTGTAGGTTGAGGTGTAGATCTTTGACATCATTTGTACACATATATTCTGTTTTCACCCTGCTAATTCTCATTCCCCTTTCCTCTAGAACTTTTCTCCACTGTTCAAGCTTGTCTTGAAGTGCCTCCTGGGTGGGTTCACAGATTACAACATAATCGGCAAACATCGTGCTCCAAGGTGCCTCTTGTTTCACAGTTTTGACGAGTACATCTGTGACAAGGTCAAAGAGATAGGGCGTAGAGCAGATCCCTGAGTAGTCCTAAACTGCTCCTGACTCTGTCATTGAAGCTTCATAAATGTCCTATCACCCTGATATATTTTTCTGGCAAATATTTACTTCTCAGACATCTTCATACCTCTTGCCTCGTCACTCTGTCATATGCGTTCTTAAGATCAATAAAAGGCCATTGTAGTTCAGCTAGTACTTCTCTGTGCCTCTCCATCAGTTGCCTCGTTGCAAATATTGCGGCGTTTGTTGCTCTTCCCGGCATAATACTTCAGTTTCTAGTCGCAAACTCTTCTCAACTCCACCTGCAACAGGTAATGAGTGGATTAAGCAGTTCATTAACTGTTGTTCCCGGTCCCAAGCCCGGATAAAGGAGGAAGGTTGGCGTCAGGAAGGGCATCCGACCAGGAAAAAAAACTGTCAAAACCAAAACAGTGATGGATACTTCTCAAAGTCTAATATTATTTAATTAAGGGTTAATCTCATCGACTTTCAGTATATTATTCCGAGTGCCCATGACATGTATCGGACGATTCTTAAATTTGTGTACAATCAGAAATAACTAGCATTAATAAAAATTCAATTTTTGGGACCCTCTCTTTATCAGTAAAGCTGGCTAGTGTGCTAGATGTTCTCATTTCACGTCTAGCAGTAGGCTAAAGAAAAATCACTGTTCTGCTCAATGAGTAATATTTCAAGAGCCGCGGTATGTTGACCATATAAAGGTAGCATAATCATTAGTTTCTTAATTGAATGCTGGAATGAATAGTTTAACGAGAAATTAACAAGAAAGACTTAAATGATTATCATCCAGTGTTCTCATTGACTTTCTTTGTGACATACTGGAAAAAGTTATGTATTCAAGAGTATCGTCACATCCAGTAAGTAAAGAAGAATTTAATATAGCACATGGCATTTTGAATTACAACAGGATTTCTCGACTAAAATGCTCTTTAGACATTTATTCAACTTATATTACAAGCTTTAAATAATAAATATCGACATAAGATATTTTTATGACCTTTTCAAAACTTTTGTTTGAGTAGATCTTGTCACTCTGTTAGAAAAACGTCAATTTCCTTGAATTGATGCCTCTGTAAGCAAGTGGTTTGAATCATCTTAGCGAACCTAAGTTGTTCTGAATAATTAAAGCGATAGTGGAAGGAGAGGAAAATTCTGTGACTCGGGAGAAATCACTAATGGAGTTCCACGTGGTACAATTTCGAGTCCAACCACAGTCATTTTACAACATATCTCAATACCTTTCACTTAATAGCCATCGCAAAAAAGTACTTTTTGCAAGCTATACTAGTGTTATGATAAATCTAATTAGACAAAAAGAAAACAGAAGAATTTCAGAGAATTGTTAAGTAAGTATTTGGAAAATGACTAACACATTTTAATAACGCGTTGTGTAATAATTTTTGGGGTAACTAATAATTTGCAGTATTGACAGGATAAAAGTGTGCAGTAAGAACAATACTCAGCTTCATCCGCAGTCATATTACAGGCGTCTGTTCAAGGGATTTGTTACTTTCAATGCTCCTTCTCGGGCATGAATATTATTAATTAAAACCTTTGACCATTTCGCCAATAGCAGCAATGCACTTTTCAAATTCAAATGTTTGTAGAACTTATGAGACTTAACTACGAGGTCATCAGTCCCAAAGCTTACAAACTACTTATGAACTAGCTAAGACTAAGGACGGCACAAATATCCATGCCCGAGGGGGGATTCGAACACCCGACCGTAGTGGCCGTGACTGGAGCGCCTCAGTCCCCTCGGCCACCGCGGCCGGCAATGCATTTTTCAAAACTAACTTTATGGCAGGATTATTTTTCCTACTTAACTGCGTTAACTAAAAAATGTTCAAATGTTTGTATAGCTTATGGGACTTAACTACGGGGTCATCAGTCCCTAAACTTACAAACTACTTATGAACTACTTACGAACTAGGACGGCACAAATGTCCATGCCCGAGGGAGAATTCGAACCCCCGACCGTAGTGGCCGTGAAGACCGTGACTGCAGCGCCTCAGTCCCCTCGGCCACCGCGGCCGGCTAACTGCGTTATTTTCGCGTTTAGAACAAGCTACCATTCTTCACACCAGAGAGAATTATTGTCCACCTCATGCTGTGACCCTCTTCTACTTTCCGATAAGCTACAGTGTTACCGGCCAACAGACAAAGGTTGTTGTTCACACTATCTCTCAGGCTATCTTTGTGTATATGGACAACAATGGCGGTCCTTTTCGAGTTCCCTGGAGCGCCTCTGACGAACACTCACCGCCTATGTCAATGTAGCAGGTACTATCATTTGAAAGCCTTTGAATCACTGACGCTTTTGAGAACCAAACCGTGTGTCCGCGCTTTCGTTCATCTATATCTACATAAAGTAAGTTCATGGCGGAGGAGTCGCCGAACCGCTTTTATGATATTACCGTTCCATTCTCTAACAGTGAAGGGAAAAAATATCATCTGAATGTATCCCGAAATCAGTATCAGTTGCAAAATTTTATTCATTTCAATGACGCGTTTCGCCCTTTTGAGGCATCATCAGATAATCTGAAGGCAAAATACCACTTATGATGTGGTGCATACTACATACATGTAGAAGAGTTTTAACAGTTACAGAAAAATAATAATTCAGGGGATGGGATCGGGATTACCATATATGGCCTAGTACTATGCTGTACGAGCCACAACTGTAATTTATAGAAAGTAAAAGAGAATAAACTTAAGTAAACTTAAGTAAACGATATATCGTGAGCTATCTGCCGTCGCAAAATAAACCATTTCGAATGGAAACCTATCGTCATAGTCGTATAAAATTTTTAGGCCTGAAATGGGAGAATATAGGCACATGTGAAGTGATATACCAAGCTGCTAAATAAGAATGTCCGGCATAATGGCAAAAACGGAGTAACTTACGTTAGACGAAACCAAACACGTCATGCAAACACTGAAAAATACGAGATGGTTACAATATTTGAAAAAAAAAAAAAATGATCCAACAAATACACACATTAGTACGACTTCGTTTTGTGTAAAGCATAAAAAAATACATTGTTCTGAGGAACAGTGTGATAACAGAGCCAAAATCATCAGTTCAGAACGAGGAAATTACAACTAAACTTGTAAGGAAGCGTCCAATCTTAGTATGAGGCGAAAACACCAAAATGAAATACAACCACTGTAGTTGTTTTCTTTCCAATAAAATAAAACGAGTCTGACAACAACAAAATCACATGTGGTAGCATTCACAGATTAGAAACACCCTCATTAATTTTATAGCCACCGCGAACAATGTTCCCTCACAACTGAAAAGTTAGGGAACTTTTCAGCTGTCAGTCGAGGTAGAATTCGAAAATGGATCACCGACTGTGGTGGCCAGCACGGCAATTATCTGCATCTGATGCACAGATCCAAATACTTTACTAACGATAATGCTACAATATTTTAGCGAAAATATGTAAAGGTGGATCTGATCTTTTAAAAGAACGAACGCAGGGCGGGCCTGGGAGTTGCTTAACGGCGCTGTGACATCTGAAACTTTCTCTCAGTTTGCTAAACGAGCAGGCAGGGACAATAGCTGTGGAGTCGTGGCTAATTCGTTCCCATTGTTCCAGCATCCGCGGAAAGCGGGGCACGTTTGCGTTTGCATAACCCTGCGTCTGGTGGATGTGGTGGCCAGACTCAGAATGCCGAATTACGCCACCTGTTCAGCTCCCTGGGGAATGGACTTCAGCGGCTCCGCTCTGTTAGAGAGGAAGAAATGCTAGCAAGCTTATAGACATTTACATCTGCATCTGCATCTACATACCTATTACACAATCCATTGTAAGGTGCCTGGCGGAGGGTACACTGTACCACTACTAGGCATTTCCTTTCCTATTCCACTCCCAAATAGAACGAGGAAAAAAAGAATGCCTATATGCCTCCCTACGAGCCCTAATTTCTCTTATCTTGTCTTTACGCGAAATGTAAGTAGGCGGCAGCAAGATCGTACTACACTCAGCTTCTAATTCCTGCCCTATAAATTTCCTCAACAATTCACGAAAAGAACGTCGTCTTTCCTCCAGCGATCCCCAATTGAGTTGCCGGAGCATTTCCGTGACACTCGCGCATTGGTCGAACCTACCAGTAACAAACCTAGCTGCTCGCCTCTGAACTGCCTCTATGTCTTCCTTTAAGCTGATCTGCTGCGGGTCCCAAACACTTGAGCAATACTCAAGACGTGGTAGTACAAGAGTTTTATACGCGGTCTCCTTTACAGGTGAAGTACATCTTCCCAAAATTCTCCCAATAAACCGAAGTCGGCTGTCCACCTTACTCACAACTGTCCTTACAAGTTCATTCCATTTCATATCGCTCTGCAGTGTTACGCCTAGTTATTTGAACGACGCGACAGCATCAAGAAGCTCACTACTACTGCTGTATTCGAACATTATAGGATTGTTTTTTCTACTCATGCGCATCACCTTACATTTTTCTACATTGAGAACTAGCTGACATTCTTCGCACCAACTATAAATTTTGTCGAAGTCATCCTGTATGCTATTACAGTCAATTAAAGACGACACCCTCCCATACACCACAGTATCATCAGCAAACAGACGCAAATTACAGCTTACTCTGTCCGTCAGATCATTTATATAGAAAATAATAGCGGCCCTATCACACTCACCTGGGGCAAGCTTAACGATACACTCGTCTCTGATGAACACTCGCCGTCGAGAACAGTGTACTGCATTTTATTACCTAGGAAGTCTTCCAGCCAGTCACAAATCTGTGAACCTATTCCATAAGCTCGTATCTTCATGAGCAGTCTGCAGTGTGGCACTACGTCAAACAAAAATTATAAGTGTGACACATCCAACTTTTTATATATGGACGAGAGTGATGTCAGAGGAGTTTTTTCATTACCGACATAGAAATGTAACAAATAGATTCAGCTGCGTGTTTTACTCGTTTGTTTGGAGTGCATATTTACAGTTGTAAACAGCTTCATAGCAAACTAACATTGTTTGTATTTCAAATAGGGTCTACTATAATAAGGCCTTATGACGTTAATTTCAAATAAAGTGCATCCCAGGAGTTCATAGTCTGTATCACAAAATAAATATTGCTGCATTACTGGATAGTGAAGTGTTGTTTCTGTACTGCTCTTGTTCATTCTACCCAAACCGGTTGGCCTATTTAAGATGTTTTTTCCCTACTTCGTAATCGTAACTTATGTTATGTTAGAAGTAAGTAGACATGGCAGGAATATTAATAACTGATTAATTACATACCTAGCAGTCTGTTTCTCGTAACAAAATCTCATGGCCTATCGCTTATGAGCAGACCATTAGGTGTCATATTTAGCAAAACGTATTTCATGTTAGGCTCTGAGAGCGTTCCACGTTGAAACAGATGAAAATGTGACCTATTCTTAAAATTCCGTTCGCAAATCGTGCTATCCCAACTTCAATAATAAAAAAGTTTTTTGCATGATGAAAATGTTAAACAACGTCAGAAGAATAAATTTTCGTAAAAACTCCATATTTAGTTATAATATTACGCTGCTACACAACAAACTAATATCTAAACGTAGTACAGTTCTTCCGGAACACGTAGATGCCTACTCGATATGTCCGATCAAGCTAGTTTAAAGAACAGGTTCTCTGTCGGAGATGACACACGGAGAACTTACTCAAGGAGGGGAGTTAGGGATAATGAACTTTCTGCTCAGAGCATTTGCTTCCAAGTTTTTATTCATACGAAATTGAGAACTTACTCGGAGAACGTCCTTTTGCTCTGTGTTCTATGGAGCAAGTGCGCTTCCGTGTTCATACGACCCATTGACCCGTCAGTTTCAGAAAGTATCATCGTTCTTGTGAAACTCAACTGAAGGGTTCTGGCTAACGCATTGTTGTGTTGATCTTCATGTGTTATACTGTGAGATGTGTACCCCATATGACATACAGTTATGGCTTCAAGAGTAGGTGTTTGTATCAATGTTCCCAAAGAGGCGAAAAAACCGAATGAGACTGGACGGATATCAGAGGTAAATAAGAAACTAAATCTTGTAACACATGAACCGGGGACCCCTTGGAACTGTAAGCGATTTGACTGCTACAATATCACGAGTGAGCGAGATAGAAAAGATATATTACATCAATTCAACAACTTAAAATCACATGATTAACAGATTTCATATTTGGCAGGGTTAATTACAGTTAAGCCTTTGGCAAATAGAAGACCACGGTAGGAAAAAAATGGCGCAAATTTTGTAAAGCTAACTGCGCTTACAGATTTCGCATTTGTCGAGTACCCGAAATAGTACAAGATGTTCAGATTCGTGCGAAAGTATTTTCTTCAATGCATGGAATCAGGAAAAATATGCTTTATTATCTGCAACGAAGTTTGAAAACAAGTGGATGTGCACCTTTGGATAAAAGGGGAAAGCATTCTATAAAACACAGGCAACTTCATAAGACCACCATGACTATGATTGAGAACCACATAAGAAGTTTCAGAGGTCGTCAGAGTCACTACAGTGTCAAAGACTCGAAGAAAACGAACTTGTCTGAGACTCTGAATATAAAGAAAATGTACAAACTTTTCAATCAAATTCACCCCAGCACGTCTGTTTCTTATGACATATACCGAATGATTTTCAATACGAAATTCAATGTATCAATTGGATATCCTCGTACAGACACTTGTGCTGAATGCGACGCATTCACAACAAAAATGAAGAGTTTAACAATGGAAAAAGATAAGACGCAGATTGATTAGTTCATGACAATGAACACTCTTCATAAGAAAAAGGCACAAGCGTTTTACGATTTAAACAGGAGTACCAGACTGGACGCAAAGAGAAACACAAAGAAGGTGCCTATCTGCGCTGACTTCGCAAAAAAATATATCTGTGCCAAATACAGCAAACAATGACATTTACTATAAGCGTCAACGGTACTCATTCAGTATCCATGTTCTCGCAAAAGGCGAATCCTTTGAAGTGGCATTATTCCTTTGTCACTTCATTACTCATTTCTGGGAAGAGAGCACTGAGGAGCTCTACATAGTTTGTGAGTCTGCTGATGGTCAAAGTAAAAACTTCACCGTCTTCCGCTTCAATCATTATGTAACTCTCAATCACGTTAGTGGCCTGAAGAAAATCAAAATTACATTCGCTGCACGTGGCCATTCGTACTTAGAGTGTGATAAAAATATAGGATTGTGGAACACAGAAGCACTGATAGAAACACCTGAAGATTTCAAGGAAATGATCGAAGAATCCAGATGTAAGCCATCCCCTTTCACCATGCTCGCTGTAAATCAAGACATGGTGTTAGACTAGAAAACATTGTTGGAGTCTAAGTACACTGCAAAGTGCCCTTTCAAAACGCAACCTATTAAGATAATAATATCTGAATCAAGCCACTGCCGTATGCTGAATATCGAACAACTTATCACGGAGAAATGCAGACTGGCTTCATTAGAATACCACGACAATGTCAGCCAATGGATGGGATATTTGAACTGCCCACACCTGCTTATACTGGTATCTTCAACTTTGGAATGCCTTACTTGTCTAGTGCAGTTATCTTCTGTTCACAGTAATATAACTCAAACAATGGCGTACTTTATTTTAATTTCCAAGCTGAAATTTAGAGATTTGCAAAGCCTTATGAGGTTTTGCGGTCACGCCGTGAAGTTCTTCACTGAGCTGCCCCATAGCTAAATACATGAAATGTGTACTATCAATGTATTATCACTAACACAAATTCACTCAGCCGTGATTCTTACGAATTTATTGCATATATTTTGTTTGACTTACCTGTTTCTTTCCCTTACAGAATGAAGTTTGACGCCATTTTTGGATATTGTGTCAATATGTGTACACTATGGACGCCAATAAATCTAGTTTCACATTCAGTGCACTCAAAAGGTTTGATTTATGATGTAAAATCTCTCATATGTAATTATATATTCATGTAATCTAAGTTCAAACATGGAAATAACTTTTTCTCGAGTTTCATATAAATTCACTTAGCTGGTGTTTTCCCCTGACTAACTAACTGTTTACTCACACGAAATTATGTTTGACTCCCGAAAGGCTTTTGACACGGGAACCTCCAATCGGCTGTAATCAGCGGACTCAAAGTGAGTCCACAACTGCAAACTTGCAGCTCAATGTCCATTAAATATTCAGTGGCAGGGGGAACCCCACTTTCATGCTTTATTGTAGAACGGGCCAGTACTTCGTGCATAATGAAAGGAACTTTGAACAGTTTTTAAAATTTATATCTTAAAATAACTAAAATTCTAATATTGGAAACAACTGAATGAAAGATTGTCGATCCAGATTAGTTGTCTTGTATTTGGAGTCGTGGAGACCCGCACTACCAGTTTCTCAACAAATTGAAGTTGCATCTATTGGGCCGGCCGCGGTGGCCGAGGAGACTAAGGCGCTCCAGTCACGGTCTGCACGGCCACTACGGTCGGGGGTTCGAATCCCCCCTCGGGCATGGATATTTGTGCCGTCCTAGTTCGTAAGTAGTTCATACGTAGTTTGTAAGTTTAGGGACTGATGACCCCGTAGTTAAGTCCCATAAGCTTAACAAACATTTGAACTTTTATTTTATTTATTTTATTTTTATTTTTTGAACACAAACATCTTCGCTAAGCGAGAAGCAGACACAACAGACTGCAGCAAACTCTACCTACATATCAATTCAGCACAGACCTGTATTTACTGTAAGCTGTAACGTCGAGCTTGAAACACTACCGGCCCTTTACGCAGAAGATAGAGAGCGGAAGAATCATTCTTACACCACACATTTCAATGTTCATTTCTGTGTACTACGAATATTCATCTAACGTCTAGGTTGAACTCAAATAATTCTACGTTTTGTTTGTCACAAACTAAGTGTCTATTCTATAAACTGAGATTCTAACCAAATCGTCATTACTAACGCGCGTTAAACTTCATTTCACACTTGCCACTCTTGCACTGCATTAAAAAAATAAGCAAAACAATGGCAACCCTAAGATAAAACCACACACTATGACGGGCGTTTAGGAAGTTGAGCCGCGGCGGAGCGGCCGAGCGCATTGAGGCGCTATGCTGCGATGCGCGAGCTCGTTTCCCATCAGGGGTTCGAATTCCCCCTCGGGCATGGGTATTGTGTTGTCTTTAGTACAAACTAGTTCATAAGTAGTTTGTAAGTTTAGGGACAGATGACCCCGCAGTTAATTCCCATAAGATTCACAAACATTATTTATTTAGAAAGTTGTTTTTCCGTTCACGACACATTCGATCCAATTAAGCAATCGACGATGCTCAAATAATGTCTGTTTCAAGACCACACAACACAAAATTATCGTCAGCTCAAAATAGTTTGAATCTTTGTTCAACGAATATCGACACTCGTAAGATAGACAGTTCAGCTACAATTCTGAACCGGAATCAAAAAAAGTTAAAGCTTTTTAACTGGCACTCATTAGTTCATGAGAAAAAGTCCCGAATAACGGCCGTTTAATGCGCAAATTCTAGCACTGTTGTAAACAAAGCACTTCAACTATCCTGGCGGTTTTCCCTTTTTAAGATGATGCGAAGTGTTCTGATAGCCCCAGTAACCGGCGGCCAGTGCACACGTGACCAGCAGCAGCTCTAGATTTTACAGTAACCGGCTTCTTAATAGAAGCGACTTATTTACATTTCGTGTGTGCTTTCATTTGCAGCTCTTTATACTTTAGTGTGCTCGCGTGTTTGTTTATTAAGAATCGCGCTTATTTGTCAGTTCAGTTACTGATTTTTTTTATTTATTAGCCCGCGTATATATTTTTCAGATTCGCCGTTAATAAACAGTTCAGCGTTAGGTTTATATTTTGCAAAGCTTACTGTTTATCAAACTACTGTGCCCTCTGACGTACTTACTTGGAAGAAACAAAGGTTTTTAGAATGGCTAGGAACTGTGACTGCTGTGAACGGATGGAGGCAGAGTTGGCGACTCTTCGCTCGCAGCTTCAGGCAGCGTTGGCTTCGCTGGCAACGCTTGAGACTGCGGTGGGTGGGCGCCGCTGTTGTGGGCCGCTCGCGGGGGTGCAGCAGACGCCCTGTGCGTCTGTTGTGTCCTCCGATAGGCCTGCGGCTGTGGCCAGCCCGCTCACTGCCCGCGAGGAGGTAGCCCCCCAATCCGTGGTGGACTGGGAGTTCTCCTCAGCGCGTGTCAGGCGGCGTAAGACTTCCCGAGGGACCGAAGTGGAGGCCTTCCCGGTTAGTCTTGCCAACAGATTCGAGGCGCTGTTTGTGGCAGGGGATGTTCCTGACGCAGGTGGTGTCGCTTGTCCTGTACTCGCCCCTCTGCCTTCAAGATCCGGGCACTCACAGAGGGTGGGTTTGTTAGTAGTTGGGAGCTCCAACGTTAGGCGGGTAATGGAGCCCCTTAGGAAAATGGCTAGTAGGGAGGGGAAGAAGTCCAATGTGCACTCCGTGTGCATACCGGGGGGAGTCATTCCAGATGTGGAACGGCTCCTTCCAGATGTCATGAAGAGCACAGGGACAGCCAGCTGCAGGTGGTGGCTCATGTCGGGACCAATGATGTGTGTCGCTTTGGATCGGAAGAGATCCTCTCTGGTTTTGAGCGGCTATCAGAAGTGGTTAAGACTGCCAGTCTTGCTTGCAAGATGAAAGCGTAGCTCACCATCTGCAGCATTATCGACAGGACTCACTGCGGACCTTTGGTTCAGAGCCGAGTGGAGGGTCTGAATCAGAGGCTCAGACGGTTCTGCGATCATGTGGGCTGCAGATTCCTCGACTTGCGCCAAAGGGTGGTGGGTTTTCGGGTTCCGCTAAATAGGTCAGGAGTCCACTATACTCAGGAATCGGCTACACGGGTAGCGGGGGCTGTCTGGCGTGGACTGGGCGGTTTTTTAGGTTAGAGGGCCTCGGGAATACACAAAATAGGTTTCAGTCTCAAAAGGGGCAGGTCAGACACGGGAAGAAAGCAGACCTAGAAACCATTGGTGTAACAGTTGTAAATTGTCGTAGCTGTGTTGGGAAAATTCCAGAGCTCCAAGCGCTGATAGAAAGTACTGAGGCACAAATCGTTATAGGTTCTGAAAGCTGGCTGACGCCTGAGATAAATTCGGCCGAAATTTTTTCAAAGGGCCAAATGGTCTTCAGAAAGGATAGAATAAATAAAACAGGGAGTGGCGTGTTTATTGCTGTTACAAACGGTTTATCCTGCAACGAAATTGAGGCAGATACTTCCTGTGAATTGGTCTGGGTAGAGGTTATACCTGACCACCGGAATAAATTAATAATGGGATCTTTTTATCGGCCCCCTGACTCAGACGATGCGGTTGCAGAAATGTTCAAAGAAAGCTTGAATCATATTTCAAATAGGTATCCAAAGCATACTGTTATAATCGGTGGCGACTTTAATTTACCCTCGATATGTTGGCATAATTATATATTCAAAACCGGGGGCAAATATAAAACATCGTCCGAACTAGTTCTGAATGCTTTTTCTGAAAACTACTTCGAACAGTTAGTTCATGAACCCACTAGAATAGTACGTGGTTGCGAAAATACTCTTGATCTCCTAGCAACAAATAATCCCCAAATAGTAAAGAGCATCAAAACAGACACAGGGACATAGAGTTGTAGTAGCGAGACTAAATATCGACATTCCCAAATACACCAAAAATAAACGAAAAATATATATATTCAATAAAGCAGATAAAAATTCGCTTCACGCTTTCCTGAGTGATAGTCTCCAGTCCTTCAAAACTAAAAATTCGAGTGTAGATCAGTTGTGGCTTACTTTCAAAGACATAATATCAGTAGCAATCGAGAGATTTATACCAAATAAATTAATAAAAGAGGGGGCTGACCCTCGTGGTACACAAAACAGGTCAGATCACTGTTGCAGAAACAAAGAAAAACGCATGCAAAATTTAAAAAGACACAGAATCCGCAAGACTGGCAATCATTTACTGAAACTCGCAACCTAGCGCGGACTTTAATGCGAGAAGCCTATAGTAGTTTCCACAACGAAATCCTGTCTCGTAATCTTGCAGAAAATCCAAAGAAATTCTGGTCATATGTGAAGTACACCAGCGGCAAAACACAAACAATATCTTCACTACGCGATAGCAATGGTAATACTACCGACGACAGTACTGCTAAGGCAGAATTACTAAACACAGCTTTCCGAAATTCTTTCACCAAAGAAGACGAAGTGAACACTCCAGTATTCAATCCAAGAACAGCTGCCAGCATGCGAAACTTAGAAGTAGATGTTCCTGGAGTAGGAAAACAACTTAAGTCTCTAAACAAAAATAAATCTTCCGGGCCAGATTGTATACCAACTAGATTCCTCTCAGAGTATGCTGATGTAATATCTCCGATTATAACAGATCACTCAGCGAAAGATCCGTACCCAAAGACTGGAAAGTTGCCCAAGTGACTCCAATATTCAAGAAAGGCAGTAGGAGTGATCCCCAAAATTACAGGCCTATCTCATAGACGTCGATTTGCAGTAGGATTTTGGAACATATACTTTGTTCGAATATTATGTACTACCTCGAAGAGAACGACCTATTAACCAATAGTCAGCACGGATTCAGAAAGTATCGCTCTTGCGAAACACAGCTTGCCATTTATTCACATGAAGTGTTAAGTGCCATCGACAAGGGATCTCAAATCGATTCCATATTTCTGGATTTCCGGAAGGCTTTTGATACTGTACCCCACAAGCGGCTTCTAATGAAATTGCGTGCTTATGGAATATCTCCCCAATTGTGCGATTGGATTCACGATTTCCTATCAGAAAGGACGCAGTTCGTTGTAATTGACGGTAAGTCATCGAGTAAAACAGAAGTGATATCTGGCGTTCCACAGGGAAGCGTTATTGGTCCCCTACTCTTCCTCGTGTTTATAAACGATTTAGGAGATAATCTGAATAGCTCCCTTAGACTGTTCGCGGATGATGCTGTCGTTTATCGGTTAGTGAAGTCAACAGAGGATCAAAAGCAACTGCAAAGCGATTTAGACAAAATTTCTACTTGGTGCGAAAATTGGCAATTGACACTAAATAAAGAAAAGTGTGAAGTAATACACATGACCACTAAAAGAAATCCGCTGAACTTCAATTACGCGATAAATCAGTCAGACCTTAAGGTCGTAAATTCTACCAAATACCTATGAGTTACAATTACGAACAACTTCGACTGGAGAGAACACATAGAAAATATTGTGGGGAAGGCGAACCAAAGGTTACGTTTCATTGGCAGAACGCTTAGAAGATGCACCAGCTTCACCAAAGAGACTGCCTACATCACACTTGTGCGTCCTCTCCTGGAGTACTGTTGCCCCTTGTGGGACCCTCACCAGGTGGGGCTGACGGAAGATATTGAGAAGGTTCAGAGAAGGGCAGCTCGTTTTGTTTTATCACGTCACGGGGGGGAAGCGTCACGGAAATGTTGCACGAATTGAGGTGGAAATCATTAAAAGAAAGACGTTATTCATTGCGGCGTGATCTGTTTGCGAAGTTTCAATCACCGACTTTTAGTTCTGAATGTGAAAATATTGTGCTAGCACCCACCTACTTAGGGAGACATGACCATCCCAATAAAATAAGAGAAATCAGATCGAAAACGGAACGATTTGAGTGTTCTTTCTTCCCGCGCGCTATTAGAGAATGGAACGGTAGAGAAAAGTTATGAAAGTGGTTAATGAACCCTCTGCCAGACACTTAAATGTGATTTGCAGAGTATCTATGTAGATGTAGATGTAGATAGCCCCAAGGAGATCTCTAACCCGACTATTATTTTTCAACTATCAATTATAATGAAGCCACACAATAGTGTCTTATCCTGTAACAGATATTACCCTGTAGGATTCAGAATTTAACACTAGAAAATCATACTTTAGAAAAAAATTATCAACAACTTGTCAAAAGTTGTTATTGCTAATAGAGGTATCTGGTTCTCCCTACAAACCACGACCGCGAGTCGGGAAAGCATTAAACTACACAACAACCAAACTCAGAAGATTCTAAACTGGAAGATATAACTCACACCCACCTCCAACTAAATCTCAGAAATGTTAAAATAATTGTTACACGGAGTACATATTTTTCAGCGATTACCATCCGACAACGACGCGTTGATTTGAAGACATGAGTCGAGAATACAGGAGCCTTTCGAGTTGGCTGAACATCGAGTTTGGATGAACATCGAGTTTCCAACCACCATTTCCCCTACAACACCACACGGGCCACTGAAATGTCGTCACCATTTCCTTGTAGGGCAGAAAGTGCCGATGCAGTGCAAGACGCGAACAATACGTTCTTTATGTTTGATTGGTTGGGATGTTATCAACACCCACCGTGAATGAATGTAGGACAAGTACGTTAATCATAAGCTTACATTTTTCCTACTCTGTCCACTCTCAACCGCCTACATAGGTTGAACCATCCACATGCACAGGACCATTTGGGTATGTAGAACATGTCAAAGACAGCGCAGCAAGAGAGCGACAAAACCCTACGATTTGAAATCCTTCCGACAGGGTTGAACTACGAATTTTTAACCAATAATTGCACGATTTTATTTGTCACGGCCTAAAGTAACAATCGTTCGAAAATTACTGTAACTTAGGCAATTCTAAGTCCAACTTCCCTAATCGCCTGATCAAACTTCTAAAAGGATTTCTTTAAATGTCCAACGTAAAATAACCACAACAGATAGATCATGCCTCGAATCATTCCATTCATTCTGGGCATTTTTATTGAAGTTTGGAACTTATCCAGTTAGTCAAAAACAGTATCTGTAACCGGTCATAGCAACAACTAAGTCCAACGCAGTGACAGAGACATTCTTGTTGCTGTCATTAACGTACAACAGACGGATTTTATCCACCTCCTGATTCTCTCCGTACACGGGACGCAAGCAAGTTACTGTGGACACAATAACACCTCTCCAGTACCATGTCTAACCCTGTGACAGAGTCCTCCACATCACTATCATTAACCTACAAGAAAAGGATTTTATCCAGTTCCTGGCTCCCTCCATACACTGAACGCAGACAAGCTACTAGAGACGTCGCCACAGCAACAATGCAGGTCCATATGTTGTATTTACATTTTGTTCTACGCCATCTCTTTCGTAGCTCTCGATCATGCTTAGAGTGATTCTATCGTTACATTTAATAAAATTTCGGTAACCCAGCAACCATCAGTCCCATTTGTTCTATCAATTTTTAACATCCAACTAGTAAATCCCTGTCGAAAGATCGGTTACTTAGGACTGTGCATATTTCTGAATGTTTATGTCATTGTATCAGTCACCTATCATTTAACAATCACCTGTGTACAAATAGTCACGACATGTGTCGTCTGACGAGCAATGACATCGCGCGTTCCTCTCCGCGCTCTCGATAAAAGCACTTAATACCACCAATACATCGTACAATGAACAACACACTCCCATACTCCCCATTGGTGAAATCTAATCCACTTTAAGTCATCAAACTATCGGCGATTTGCACTCTCGGTTTTTCGCTTGAATATTTTACCATCACAGCCATATCCAGTAGGCTACTGAAATGTTTCCATTCTTTTCCTAAACACCAGTAACCGCGGAGCTGTATATATCACCATCATACAGTGACTTTACTCTGTACCTTTAGGTGCGTTTACAGCCCATCGTATCATTAACCAGATTTGAACACTACATTTCAAAGTGGGGGACTCTGATATCGCCATCTCCAGAGCAAAATACCACAAGAATTGAAAATTCCACAGCCTATTGGACTCTACACCAAGCTGCACATATTTTCAGCGCCATCATCGCCCCATATACTTCGCACTTTTTTTGTTTTACCAATCATCTGGATAGATGATTTGTCCCTTTCGGTTCATCTAACATGCCTTTGGGTATTCGCCTCTATCATAGATATTTTTTCCCTTCTCGCATTTTGTAAGATTTATCAATTGAACTCAGTCCAGCACTCGAAACAGCGAACATTACACATTAGAAAATATGAGTTCGCAGAAAAGAAATGCAGTGCGCTACTGTGCTGAATAAAAACAATATCCATCTCTATTTTCCTCCATCACTCATCTGACATGAGAACAGTAAGTGTAGTATCCCAGTTTGCTAAATTTAAACTATTTGACACGCAACCGCATCACACACGCTAAATACTTGAATGTTAACAACACCATCGACCAGGTCATCCCCATACGAAGTAAATTAAATTCTCCGTGACACCCATAACATATCGGGAATCATTTAATACAGCAATTCGCGAATAAAACATATTTCATATTGAAGTCAGTGTTCAAATCTCCTTAGACTTCTACGCCCACACAGAGATAGACTTCTCATCTGTATTTCAACGAATAATACACTGAGAAGGCAAAGAAACTGGTATAGGCTAGGTACACGACAGATGGGCCAAAGTTGTCTGAGGTTTTATATATATATCAAACCACAGACAGCTACTAGATTTACTTTTAAAATTCCCAAAAGTACAGCACAATGGAAAGGGGTTACAGCACAGATGCCCATGCAGCTTCAACACGATACCCCAGTTCATTAAGAGTAGTAACTGGCGTATTGTGACGAGCCAGTTGCTCGGCCACCATTCACCAGACGTTTCCAATTGGTGGAGAATCTGCTGTCCTCGGCAGCAGTCGAACATTTTCCGTATCCAGAAAGGACCGTACAGGACCTGCGACGTGCGGTCGTGCATTATCCTGCTGAAGTCTAGGGTTTCACAGGGATCGAATAAAGGGTAGAGCGCGCGGTTGCTCGCCGTGGAGGTTCGAGTCCTCCCTGGGGCATGGATGTGTGTGTTATCCTTAGGTTAGTTTACCTAGGTTTAAGTATAAACGAAGGCTTCCGCAGCCGTTGTCATTGTTTATAAAACTCTTCTGGGTGTTGGACCGCATCGTCAAACTATCAAATACTTCACCGACGTTTCGGCCACTATTGCAAGTGGCCATCTTCTGGGTGTTTCGTAACACCCAGAAGATGGCCACTTGCAATAGTGGCCGAAACGTCGGTGAAGTATTTGATAATTTGACGATGCGGTCCAACACCCAGAAGAGTTTTATAGGTTTAAGTAGTTTGTAAGCTACGGACTGATGACCACGCAGTTTGGTCCGATAGATTTACAAACATTTGAACATTTGAAAGGGTAGAGCCAAGGGTCGTAAAACATCTGAAATGTAACGGCCACTGTTCAAAGAGCCGTCGATGCCAACAACAGGTGGCCGAGACGTGTAACCAATGGCACCCCATACCATCACGCCTGGTGATACGCCAGTATGGCGATGACGAATACACGCTTCCAATGTGCGTTCACCGCGATGTCGCCAAACACGAATGCGACCATCATGATGTTGTAAACAGTACCTGGATTCGTCGGAAAAAATGACATTTTGCCATTCGTGCACTCAGGTTCGTCGTTGCGTACAACATCGCAAGCACTCCTGTCTGTGATGCAGCGTCAAGGGTAACAGCAGCCATGGTCTCCGAGCTGACAGTCCATGGTGCTGCAAACGTCGTCGAACTGTTCGTGCAGATGGTTGTTGTCTTACAAACGTCCCCATCTGTTGACTCAGTGATCGAGACGTGGATGCACGATCCGTTTCAGCCAAGCGGATAAGATGCCTGCCATCTCGATTGCTAGTGATACGAGGCCGTTGGGATCCAGCAATGTAAACCGCAATCGCGATAAGATGCAATTCGACCTTTATCGAAGTCGGAAACGTAATGGTACGCATTTCTCCTCCTTACACGAGGCATCACAACAACGTTTCACCAGGCAACGCCAGTTAACTGTTGTTTGTGTATGAGAAATCGGTTGGAAACTTTGTGGTGTAGCAATTTTAATGGCCAGGAGTGTATGATTTTGCAGGAACTTAGAGTGCAATATTAGCAGACGGAATATAAAATTTATTGCGAATGGAGCTGTTGTCATATATACAGGATGTTTCAATAAATGTGTTTGCCCCTGTAAGTTACGAAGTAATGGGTGACGGAAATATATATTGCGGTAGGTCACATTAAGAAACATTACACTGTCTGCGGCCCTATGAACATAGTTTATTGTTTTATTTTCCAAAGAATTACAGAAAAAAGATATAATTTTTTATTGGAGCAATAGTTGTTTCTATCATACACTGGAATCTGTGACACCAGGTGTGTATACATTAATTTAAATTACATTCCTATCACTTTTAGTTTGAGAGCTAAAACCCTTCATGTTCCAGTGGCAGATACCATACGCTGTACATAATACATGGCTGTGTGATGGGTGATAGATATTCTGGCTGTGGGAAGTTGATTTAAATGAGATGTTCAAATATGTGCCCATGTTCCTGAATGCACAATGCAATGCGCTTTCTAAAGGATCTACAGACGAGATGTAACATCGCCAGTGTCACGCAGCGACATGCGTTCTCGATGTGCCGTTTTAGACCATCTGGGGATATGGGATCAATGACATATATACGTATATGATTCTTTAGATATACCCACAAAAAGAAATCTAACGCTGCTGGCCACGGCGGAGTAGCCGTGCGCATGCTCCGATTCGCGAAGCCCTTCCCCGTCGGGGGTTCGAGTCCCCCCTCGGGCATGGATGTTTGTACTGTCTTTAGTATAAGTAGTTTGTAAGTTTAGGGACTAATGATCCGCAGTTTAGTCCCATACACTTAAACATTTTCTAATGGTGTTAAATCTGGCAACCTTGTGGGTCATGAAAGAGGACCATGGCGCCCCAACCATCTTCCTGCAAACCTGTTGTTTTGTTCTTCCACAACAGCATGCGGAGAATGGGCTGGTTGACCATTGTGATCCATCCACATATGGACTCTCGTGCACAGACACATGTTCAAGTAAACCATAGAAGCGCGATATAGCTCACCTGTCAGTGTACCTGGGAAGTAGTGTGGACCGATGATTTCATCCACGAGGTTTCCACACCATACATTAATAGACCACAGAACGTACCCACCGAGGACTGTCTGCGGCCCAGTAGTGCACGTTATGGAGATTCACTGCAGCATAATTTGTGAACGTGGACTCATCAGAGAACATAACACTTTGTATAGATACCAGAGTGAAATTACGCATGGCGCATTCACAGAATGTAACTCTCGCACTGAAATCGTTCCCATGTAGCTCCTGGGCCAGTGACAGGCGGTACGAGTGAAGCCTGAGGCCATGTACTATACGCCACACAGATGTGAGACTGACACCAGCGACTGCACCCCACCTCCGTCTCCTCACTTCTTGCAGTTCTTAGTCTGTTACTGCGGTGCATTACCAAGCTGCCTGTTTCCCGAAGTTGTTCGGCACGTAAGAACGCCAAGGATATCTGGATATCTCACGGCATACGCCATGGCTGCTTCAGTGGCATCGTGTCGGCACTCGCCGAGCATCAGCAACATTTCATCGTACTCGTTGTTTGTGTATGCCATCCGATGACATAACTGTGGAGTTTGTGTAACTCGAACTGTCGGGTATTCAAATGTTTGTAAAGGTTATGAGACTTACCTGCGGGTCATCAGTCCCTAAACTTACAAACTACTTATGAACTAACTTATATTAAAGACAACACAAACATCCATGCCCGAGGGAGAATTTGAACCTCCGACGCGGGAGGCCGCGCGATTCGTAACGTGGAGCTCCAGACCGCTCGGCTACTTCCACGCGGCTTGTCGGATATTGCGTGGTTGTGGTATATCGCCCAAAATTTGCGACTGGACAGGGGATTCCCTGTCAGAGAGGACATAGGTCGTAGTAATAGATGGTAAGGCATCGACTAAAACAGAGGTGATATCGGGCGTTCCACGGGGTGGTGTTATTAGTCCTCTGCTATTCCTTATCTACATAAACGATTTAGGAGAAAATCTGAGTAGCTCTCGTAGGTTGTTTGCAGATGACGCAGTTATTTACCGTCTAGTAAAATATCTGAAGATCAAAACCAACTGTAGAACGATCTGAATAAGGTATCACTATGGTGTAAAAATTGGCAATTGAGTCTAAATAATGAGAAGTGTGAAGTCGTCCACATGAGTACGAAAAGAAATCCGTTAAAATTTGTTTACAAGATAAGTCAAAAGTGAAGGCCGTAAACTCCACAAAATACATAGGAATTACTATTACTTCAGACTTAAACTGGAAAGAACACGTAGATAATTTCATGGGAAAGGCGAACCAAAGACTGCTTTTTATTGGCAGAACCTTTAAAAGATGCAACAGAACTGCTAAAGAGGCTGCATACACTACTCTTATCCGTCATTTTTTGGAGTATTGCTACCCAGTGTGGGGTCCTTATCAGGTGGGTTTGATGGAGGACATCGAAAGAGTCCAAAGAAGAGCAGCTCGTTTCGTATTGTCACGATACAGGGGAGACAGCGTTATGAAAATGACACAAGATCTGGGTTGGGAATCATTACAACAACGGCGCTTATCGCTGCGGTGTGGGATGCTTATGAGCCGGCCGCGGTGGCCGAGGTGACTGCGGCGCTCCAGTCACGCTCAGCACGGCCACTACGGTCGGGGGTTCGAATCCCCCCTCGGGCATGGATATTTGTGCCGTCCTAGTTTGTAAGTAGTTCATAAGTAGTTTGTAAGTTTAGGGACTGATGACCCCGTAGTTAAGTCCTATAAGCTTAACAAACATTTGAACATTTGAACATTTGATGCTTATGAAACTCCAATTGCCAACATGCTCCTCCGAAGGCGACTCCCACCTACATAGGTAGAGATGATCACCAGAATAAAATACGAGAAAATCAGAGCTGGGACGGAGACATTCAGGTGTTATTTCTTCCCGCGCGATATTCCAGAATGGAATGGGAGATAAAGAGTATAACGGTGGTTCGATGAACCCTCTGCCAGGCACTTAAATGTGATTTGCAGAGTATCTCATGTAGATGTAGATGTATACGGCCGTGTGCGGCAACAGTCGTTAGTGTATCAGCGCATCGAGCAAGCTTTTCGGTCCGTGATACCGGCGAAGTTACAACTCTGCCGCACTGCGTTATGCGCAGCGTGTGTGGCATCTGCCCATGAAACTGTGAAGAGTTGTTCAAATGTTTGTAGGGCTTATGGGACTTAACTATGGGGTCATCAGTCCCTAAACTTACAAACTACTTATGAACTAGCTAATACTAAGGACGGCACAAATATCCATGCCCGAGGGGGGATTCGAACCCCCGACCACAGTGGCCGGGCAGACTGTGACTTGCGCGCCGCAGACCGCTCAGCCACAGCGGCCGGCGTGAAGGACTGTAGCTGCCAAACTAAACGTGATAGGACGTAATTTAAATTGATGTATACACAGCAGGTGTTACTGAATCCAGTGCATGATAGAAACGACTATTGTTCCATTAAAAAAAATTGTATCTGTTTGCCGTAATTCTTTGGAAAATAACACAATTAACTATGTCCATAGCTCGGCACACAGCGTAACGTTTCTATGGTGAGCTACCGCATTACATATTTCCATTGCCTATTACTTCGTAACTTACAAAGGCAAACACATTTAGTGAAACACCTTGTATATTACGATATCATGACTGATTGCGCGGTTTTTCATATTCTTCAGTGTTTATGATGTAATATCTCATACACTGTGCCCCTTAAAATAATATTGAAGCTACGTCCTCTGGTATGTGTACGCGGGTTTCAAAACGACTAGCGAATAAAAACAATGGTGTAGCTGCAATGATGTCATGTCAAATGGTAGTTTTGCTGCTTTAATTGCAGAAAAGTAGTAAGCAATAAATTTCTTACCTATCCCTTTATTTATTTATTGTCTTGTTATGAAGAAAAAAGTTCCCAAGCATTGGAAATTATGTGTAAAGTTTTCTGCAAGTCAGTAACTGCTCTCGTTCTCAAAAAGCAGATGAGTGAAGTCTCATCATTTATGTGTTGCAAATTTTCTATGACTTACTTTTGTGTTGTTGTTGTGGTCTTCAGTCCACAGACTGGTTTGATGGGGCGCTCCACGCTACCCTGTCCTGTGCAAGTCTCTTCATCTGAGAATACTTTCGGCAACCTACATCCTTTTGAATCTGCTTACTATATTCATCCTTCGGTCTCCCTCTACGATTTTTACCCCACACGCTTCCTTCTAATGCTATATTGGCAATTCCTTGATGTCTCAGAATGTGTCCAACCAATCTATCCCTTCTCTTATTCAGGATATGCCAGAAACTCCTTTTCTCCCCGATTCGGTTAAGCAACTCATTAGTTACGTGATCCACCCATCAAATTTTCATCATTCGTCTGCAGCACCACATTTTGAAAGCTTCTATCATCTTTTTGTCTGAGCTCCTTGTCGTCCACGTTTCACTCCCATACAATGTTACACTCCAGATAAATGTTTTCAGAAAGGACTTCCTAACATTTAAATTAAAATTGGATGTCAGCAAATTTCGCCTCTTCAGAAAATCTTTTCTTCCCATAGCCATTCTGCATTTTATATGTTCTTTACTTCGGCCATCAGAAGTTATGTTGCTACCCAAATAACAAAACTCATCTACTACTTTTATTGTCTCATTACCTAATCTAATTTCTTCAGCATCGCCTGATTTTCTGACATTGCATTCCATTACCTTCGTTTTACTCTTGTTAATGTTCATCTTATATCTTCCTTTCAAGACAATGTCCATCCCATTCAATTGCTCTTCCAGATCTTTTGCGGTCTCTGACAGAATTATTATGTCATCGGAAAACCGCAATGATTTTATTTCTTCTCCCTGCACTTTAATGCCCTCTTCAAATTTCTCCTTCCATTTCTTCACTGCCTGCTCAATGTACTAGATTGAACAACATTGGGGAAAGGCTAGAACCCTGTCTTACTCCCCATCCCCTGCGTCTCTTTCTTGCCCTTCAACTCTAATAGCCGCTATCTGGTTTTTGTATAGGTTGAATATAACTCTTCGTTCCCTATATTTCACTCCTGATACCTTCAGAATTTGGAAGAGTGTATTCCAGTCGACATTGTCAAAAGCTTTCTCCAAATCGACATACGCTAAAACGTAGGTTTTCCTTTCCTTAGCTTTTATGACGTCATATCTTTTTTACTATGATGTAGGTGGTTTTATCCCCGCAGTGATTTCTTCCTGATGTTAAAGAATATTAGTAGTTTGTTTCGTCGGAATCAGTCCATTTGTTTAAGAGGAGATGTGGAACACGCACTAACACGTGCCGCGGAGGAGTAGCCAAGTGCATTGAGGCGCTATACTCCGATGCGCGAGGCCGCTCCCCGCCGGGGCTTCGAATCCTTCCTCGGTCATGGATGTTTGTGCTGTCTTCAGTACAAGGTAGTTGATAAGTAGTTTGTAAGTTTAGGGACTGATGACCCCGCAGTTAAGTTCCATAAGCATAACAAACATTTGAATTTAACACACGTACATTTTGTCGCGTTGGAAACAGGCTAGACTTCGAAGGCAGAGTTGTCAACCGAATACAGCACTTATACTGAAAGCAGGTTTTTTGCGAAATGAAACATACACGCAGCACTGAACGCCCCTTGGGCGGAGTGCTCTGCTATTTATACACAGACTGAATGTACGAGAAATTAGAAGAATAGTTAACGTAAGAAACATGTAGATATTGTAAGTGAACATAAGAAACATGTAGAACATTCTACAAATGATAATTACAAGTAAATAAAATTTTAAGGGTGGAGAGGATTGAACTAGCGACCTACAGCACCGCAATCGGTGACGCTGTAGTAGAGCGTCCGAATCCGCCCTCGGGTATGGATGTTTGTACCGTCTTTTGTATAAGGTAGTTTATAAGTAGTTTGTAGGTTTAAGGACTGATGACCCTTTAGTTAAGTTCAAATGTTCAAATGTTTGTAATCCTATCGGACCAAACTGCGTAGTCATCAGTCCGTAGCTTACAAACTACTTAAACCTAGGTAAACTAACCTACGGACAAACACACACACCCATACCCCAGGGAGGACTCGAACCGCCACGGCGAGCAACCGCGCGCTCCGCAGAGAGACGCTTTAGACAGCTCTACAAACATTTGAACATTTGAATCGGTGACGCTATCCATTGCGCCACGCCACCAGTCGCATAACTTGGGGATCTAGCGGCAATATATAATATATTTTTAAATATGTATCTATTTTTTAAACTTCCGTTTCTCACACGGGAGGAGCTTGCGCAATGCAGGCAGCTCGTTCCGTTCGCATCCCACGACGAGAGTTTCCGCAGCAGTGATAATCTGCCATTAGGAAGGCAGCGTCTCGTGCTTCAATGCGCAGTTCCTAGAAGCATTAGGCCGTCACTAATGCACGCCGGGGACTAATTGGCTCAATTACGTAGCCTCCTTCCCACTGACTTGTTTTCCACCGATAATTATTCAACAAAGTCAAATGTATGCAGAGAGAACTTTTCTCCTCTTAGATAACAGCCGCTGCTCACGTGAGGACATAGCGGCACTTCCGTCCATAAACGAACTCTAACTTTTGTCAAGTTAGGTAAGAGCTGAACGTAGAATGCAAGCTGAAACTTGGAGAACTATGAGGGAAGGAACTGACGTACCTTATGTCTAGAGAACATGGCAATCAGGTCATAATACTATCTGAGTGTCGACAGCTAACAAAACCACGGTGGGTCGGCTGGATCAACACCACCTAGAGACAAGGCCTTACAACAGGCCGTGCCTACGTCACACTTAGAGGCCCCGGCCTCCATCTGACGGCTCGGCGGTGGGCGTGCCCCAGCCAACAGCCAGTGAGGTGGCGGCCGGGGCCTCTAAGTGTGACGTAGGCACGGCCTGTTGTAAGGCCTTGTCTCTAGGTGGTGTTGGCTTAATAATGGTGCATGACTTATTAATGACATTACGGCAGTTTTAAACTACTGCATTACTGTACAATGTAATACTGGTTTACTGCCCTTCCTGAGGATACTTTCATGTTTGCTATGCCTGACACAGAATTACATCTTCTGTTGTGGTTTTTTACTTAGCCTGAGTGTGGGTGAAATTCTAGAAGAGAAATCCCTACAGAAGATCATATGAAGTCAAGACTGAGATGGTATGGACATTTAAATAGAACATACGAAGAAGATACGTAGATTGAGTTGATCAAATGTTCAAATGTTTGTAAAACCTATGGGACTTAACTACGGGGTCATCAGTCCCTAAACTTACAAACTACTTACGAACTACTTACGAACTAGGACGGCACAAATATCCATGCCCGAGGGGGGATTCGAACCCCCGGCCGTAGTGGCCGTGTTGACCGTGACTGGAGCGCCTCAGTCACCTCGGCCACCGCGGCCGGCTACGTAGATTGAGTTGATCAAATTTGGTTCTATGTGTGAAACAATTAATAGCGCTTTAAAACGAGGAAAGAAAAAGGACTGAAATTTTACAAATAGTTCGTACTGCCATCACTGTTATAGATAAGTGAAATGTTCAAATGTTTGTATAGCTTATGGGACTTGACTACGGGGTCATCAGTCCCTAAACTTTCAAACTACTTATGAACTAGTTAATCCTAAGGACGGCACAAATATCCATGCCCGAGGGGGGATTCGAACCCCCGACCGTGACTGGAGCGCCTCAGTCCCCTCGGCCACCGCGGCCGGCATAGATAAGTGAACCGTCAATCCTTATATACTTATAATACTATATATACTTATAATTAACAATATCTAAAATAGGATTTAACAGCGTATTACAGATCTTCACAAAGAAAATAGATTCTGCGTCGATTCCCTGAGCAACAATAGCCAATTTTCGAAAAGCCTTTTAAAAAAAATGGATGAATTTCAAAAATATTTAAGTTTTTCGAACGAGAACTTTTTTTACTCATATCGCGTCATACTTACGGCAAATAGTATGCATGAACTAATGAGGAACGATGTCGGACATGACGCTCGATAGGAACCATCCCGGCATTTGCCTGGAGTTATGGCCAGAGCCCACCTTCTAACAGATGACTGAAACAAATAAGTAACAAAGGCAGCGTCGGGTTTTCGGCTATTACTAAATAAACGAAGAAAGATACCAGGAAAGTTCTTAGAGATGTGAATTGATAAATCATATAAAATATACTGTTTGAAAGAGAAACTTGTTGTATCACGTATTCTGAGGCAACCAAAAACTACTATACCAAGTCGATACCGCCAAGGAACCACACACAGATGGCAATAATCCCGCAAGAAGTAGCACAGTATGGAGTCAATGTCGTGTGTGAAACATGGTTGGCCGAACGATAGTTAAATAGGAGGCGCACGCGGCCTGCAGACTAGAGGTCTGCAAATCGCCGCTCTCGCTCGCTCGTACTCGATCGAGTGCGCAACTGCGCAATGCTCGGCGGTGGCGCGCCGATTTTGTACGCTCGGAGCGAGCGTGTTGACACTCGAACGAGGGAGGCTACGTGGGGCGGGGCGGGCAGAGGTCGCACAAAAAGTGCTGCTGATGTACTCACAAAGAAACCTACCCAAGTGTCACTTACCGATTTTTACGAAATTTTCATATTTTATAATACATAAAAAACTATGGGACACGTGGTGTTTTTTTTTTTTTTGTTTTTTTTTTTTTTTAGCGCTGAAACGGTCCCTCCCCAATGGCGATAACCTAGAGATTAGTGAAGCGAGTTTAATGATTTTTGATATGAAAATATCTCTTGATAAAAGACAAATTTCATAGATTCAACTTCGATTAAATCGAAACAATTTTTTTAGCATAAAAACTGGTCATTTTACTGGTAGCTGCCCCCCTAATTGTCACTCCCTCTGCAATGTACCTAGGCCGATCTCTTAACAAAAGATACTTTCATATAAAAAATTATTAAAATCGCTTCACTATATTCTAAGTTATCGGGATTTTTCTATTTTAGCCCCAATTTTGAAGGGACCGTTTCACCCCTTAAATGTTTTGCCGCCGCTAAAAAGATACGGGTCCCACAGTTTTTCATGTATTATAACATATCCAAATTTTATAAAAATCGGAGGGTTACACTTGGGTAGTTTTCCTTGGCAGTCGCTACGGCAGCGCCTTTGAGGTGTGGGCTGCTGTTGCGTCTGACACACCCCCACCAAAATGTTCAAATGTTTGTTAAGCTTATGGAACTTAACTATGGGGTCATCAGTGCCTCAACTTACAAACTACTTATGAACTACCTTATACTAAATACCACCCCCACCATCTAAAGCAACTAAAATCAGTTATGCTGAAGACAAGTATTCCTGTATAGTAGCATGTAACCGCAATATCATTATACCGCAAACGAGACAAAAAGGTTGTTTTTACCAACTACAACATTTGGAAGTAATGTAAATGATCCAAAGAGAAACTATGGAATGAACGACGTTTTTATTGCAATGTACGAAAGTGAATGTTGCCGTACAACAAAGTATACATTCAAAAGTAACACCACTATTGGTCGCACTGTAATTGCAATGTACTTTTAAAATAACATTGACACGTTGTAGATCGAGTCGAGTTCTTCTATCAGAGATCAGGTTCCCTGCCGCACGGAGTGCGTTCACTAGGTGCATTTGAGGCGGGTACACAAATTACTATTTTTGCCAATACAGCTAGCTTAGGAAAGAGAGTACTGTTGCGTTCTACCATTCAAGCGGATTGTCGTTATCACCATCAATTCGTGCTAAATAAAGTCCACCTCATTGGTGGATTGCGACTCGCGCCTTTCACAGTCCAGCCATTCCGAAAACATGCACTTCATTCTTTTGGCTGGTACACCCGGGAGACAGTCTTCAGACGGACCTAAATAAATATAATTCAGATATCACTGAAGCAGCAGGAGCACCATAAATTCGTACAGCTGTGTAAAGCAAACAATTGGAATAAGAGTTGGAATAAGAGGATTTAAAACAGTTACAGGATATATGAGCATTAGACCGGCATATGACCCTGACGACGGAAGAAAGCGCGGATCCTATATATTGCACAAATGCTTGCATGCGTTCTTTATGATGTAGATAAGAAAGACGACAGTGGCAGTGGGGGATATATGAATGTTGCAATTGGAAAAATTCCCGTGAAGGACTCACTCGGAAAAGAGGCACAGCAACCACGCACAGTGCCAAAATGCTACGGGAATATATATATTAACGGGATGCTCAATCCTAACGTAACGGGTGTACATCAATATCGTGTATTTAATATCAATATAAAAGACGGACAAAGTATTCCAGGACTTGAGAGTGATAAGAGGAATGGATATAAAATACAATCACTTCCTCGTTAAGACGGCAAGTTACACCTACCACTTAACAGGCACTAACAGTCCACAAAATGGGAACAAGAAAGAAAGTAAGGTCATGGGAAACTCATTTAGTAAATGACCTTAGCACAGAAACTTTCTATTAATCACGTATATTAACTCGTATGGTAAAGTATAAAATGTGAAACTGAATGGCTAGTTCAACTGGATTGAGAGAGCAGCTTTCGAAGCACCCGAGAAAGAAAGAATTCCAAATGTCGTAGTCAGGATATATTCTCTAGCGTCTAGTTTGCTCCCGACACTCGCCTTGTACTCGAGTGGCGCTGCGGTGGGCGACCGAGTGGCGAGCGGGCAGTGTGGACGGTCGGGCCAGTCGAGCGTGCCCCGCTCGAACGAGCGTGGAGGATGTCCAGCGCAGCCACACGCCTTGCCGCAAGCTGCAGTACCGACACCTGTCGGACTGTCATAGAACGACATGTATCACGCGATTCGAGCGAGCAACCGAGCGAGGTGCAGACCTCTACTGCAGACAGACTCTCGCGTTCATCTGGCCTGCAACGTGTTCAACAAGCGTGTGCCTCAAGTTAGCAGTGCTACGATCCAGCAGACAGACTCCTACTATTGAGGACAAAGTACCTCATACGGCCCCAACCCAACAGCGCTGCCGGTAGGTTCACGTCACACACTACGCGGAACATTGTCTCAAGATTTATCTCTGTATTGACAGATATATTACACTAAGAAACTACATCTACATACATACATACTCCGCAATCTACCCAAAGGTGCGTGGCGGAGGATTCCTAATCTCTTTGATCTTATTTTTCTGTCCTTTATGCGATATATAGGTTTGTGGCAGTAGCATCAACTTCCGTCCCTCTAAATTTCTTCAGCGGTGTTTCTCGAAAATAACGTCGCCATTCCTTCAGCGACTCCCGAAGCATTTCAGCAACACTCGCGTCATGATCGAACCTACCAGTAACCTAGTCGCACGCCTCTGAATATTTTCTAAATCTTCCTTTAAACCGATCTGGTGGAGATCCCAAACATTTGAGCAATACTGCAGACGGTGCCGTACAAGTGTTTTATATGCGGTATCATCACATCTTCCCAAAATTCTCCCAATAAACCGATGTCGACCATCCGCCTTCCCCATGGCAGTCCTTATGTGCTCGTTCCAAATGTTCAATTGTTTGTATATCTATCGGACACAACTGCGTGATCATTAGTCCGTAAGGTAAGCTAACCTAAGGACAACTCCCATGCCCGAAGGGGGACTCGAACCCCCGACGGCGATGGGCAGCGCACACCGCAGCACGGCGCCCCAGTACGCACGGCTAATCCGACGCGGCGTGCTCGTTCCATTTCATATAGCTGTCCATCCTTACGCCTAGATATTTAATTAACGCAAATCTGTCAAACTCCACAATACTAATGCTGTATTCGAACATTGTGGGATTGTTTCTCGTACTCATTTGCATCACCTTACATTTTTCTACATTTAGAGCTACCTGCCGTTCCTCACGCCAACTAGAAATTTGGTCCATCCTACTACAGTCATTCAATGACACCTTCCTGTAGACCACAGAATCATCAGCAAACAACCGAACATAGCAACTCAGTCTGTACGTCAGATCATTTATATACATAGAAACTAATAACGGTCCGCCGCGGCGGAGTGGCCAAGCGCATTGAGGCGCTATGCTTCGATGCACGAGACCGTTCCCCGTCGGGAGTTCTAATCCCCCTTCGGGCATGGATGTTTGTGTTGACTTTAGTATAAGTTAGTTTGTAAGTTTAGGGACTGATGACCACGCAGTTAAGTTCAAATGTTTGTTAAGCTTAAGGAACTTAACTGCGGGGTCATCAGTCCCTAAACTTACAAACTACTTATGAACTACCTTATACTATAGACGACACAAACATCGGGGCGGGGGGGGGGGGGGTTTCGAACCCCCGACCACGACTCCTTATGTTTAATACCTTTGGTATAACGAAACAATGTTGTCTCAAGGAATAATATTATTTGTTAATATTTATATCACCTCGGCCGGAGGAAAAAGACGGGATAGTTCCCAAACGCGTTCTTTGCTGGGGTGCTATTCCTATGTAGAAGAGCCCTGGCAATTTGATACGTATTTCACAGGGAACATGAGGCAGAATTAAAGTATGTGGTATGGAGGGAGATGTGTTTTAAGACAGTCCGTGTAGTTGCTTTGGCTGCAACGCTGTGGTATCTGAGTAGTCAGTGTGGCTCGGGCAGCCGTGAGGCGAGGACGTCCGCTAGCGTCCCGCCTGGCGAGGTACGCGTTCGCGTTTTCCTTGTTTACTTCGCGTCGCGTTATTGTGTATTGAGTCCCCTGTACTAGTGAGCCATGGTGCACTCATACCGCCAAACGACTATCAAGATCTCTTTCCAAGCTGAATACGCACGACCACGACCTTTTGAAATTGAGAACTTTATAAGAGACGATCTGCACCTCGATCCACGAGATGCATACACTTTTCCATTACCGGGAATGTTGTCTATGTCAAGATGCGCACCGAAGAACTGTGTACCGACATTGTGAACCGCCACGCGGAACAACACAAGTTCAAACACCCTGACGGCCACATCGGTGCCGTCGTGATCGAGCATGTGGGTTACGGCCTGCGTACAATCAGGGTCTTCGAACTCCCGTTTGAGGTCCCAGAAGATATCGTCAAGACAGCCTTCCGCCCGTACGGAAACGTCATCGGTCACGCGGCCGAAAAATGGAAAACGTTTGAGACTTACCCGGTCCTCAACGGTGTACGGCAAATACAAATAGAACTGAATAAGCACGTACCGTCATACCTGAATATAGGAGGATGCAGGGCCATCATCATGTACGACGGTCAGCCCCGTACCTGTGCCGGTTGCGGCCAGGAAGGACACGTCCGCCAACAATGTCCCCTACGTCGACCTGTACAAACGCCTGTCAACGACGACGCCCTCTCTGCGCCGTCCACAGTTCTCCCTGTTACTTATGCTGCAGCCGCCGCACCACCGGCCGATCATCTACAAGGTCAATCTAACCAACCACCGACAACGACCGCAAACATAGACATGACTCTCACACCTTCGACGCCATGCCAACCAGACGCAGTGCAAGAAGAAATGCAGCAACCCCTTTCCGCTGAGCAAGAAGATGCAAAGGAACCGACACTTGACGTCGTGCCAACTTCTGCCTTCATTCCAACAAACAAGAACGAGGCGGACACCCACGCTCTTTCCGATTCTGAACAACATAACCGAAAACAAAAGAACCCTCGGAAGCGCCGGAAGAAACATCGTCTGCCCTCTGATGATTGTTTACAACGAATGGGGCTACAAGAAGACGATTCCCTGTCCGATGACGGCAGGTCTTCTGACACGCAGATGTCAGACGTCACTGCGCCGACATCTCACCCCCCGACCGCCTCCAACAATCGTGATGCGACGACGACGCCCACTTCCAGGAGAGTCCCAGAAGGCGTCCCACCTGCCGTGCCACCTCCACCTGCGGGCACAGCGGACGATACTTTGATGGACACTACATCTGAATTGCCGCGATCGTGGGCGGACGAAACGTTGGACGAAGGTGAAGATGAAGGGGATGTCCCCATGGTATTGTCGGACATAGTTCCGACGCAGTAACTGACACCTTGATGGCTGCTGTGTCTGTTCCATCCCGAACGGACACCGCTGGAGCAGCAGACTTCTTCCAGGAGACCCAACAATACAGACTGGCCACTATCAATATCAATACCATTCGCGCGCACCATAAACTAAGGATGTTACAAGAGATGCTGAATGCGGTGGATATAGATATTGCCCTTCTTCAGGAGGTCTATGTTGCTGAGTTCGTCGGCCCTTATGGATATACCACTCATGTCTCTCACGCGTCTGACACAGGCAGCGGCGTGGCAATCCTTCTCCGTGACGGCTTAATTGCAGAAGATATCACCTTCACACCTGATGCAAGAGGCATGGCACTCACCCTACATGACGTCAGAATCATTAACATCTACGCACCATCTGGATCTGGTCGTCGCCGTGAACAGACTGCTTTCTTCGCTGAAGCAGTCACGCCCCTATTTTTGGGTCGTCAGGATGCCTTAATCATCGGTGGAGACTTCAATTCCACCCAGGCGCCCAAGGACCAACTACCACACCATGTCCCATGTGCGGCGCTCGCTGCCATCATCACCAACCTACGTCTAGTGGACACGTGGGAGTACATACATGGCGATCGGCCGGGTTTTACACACTACACCAGCCACTCATCCAGCCGTATCGATCGCATCTATCTCTCGCGACCCTTCGTTCAGGGCACACAGGCCGCCGAAATATGGCCTGTAAGTTTCTCCAATCATGCAGCATATATATGCACTCTTACCATGCGCCGACAGAGGACGTGGCGTGGGCGGGGCCCCTGGAAGCTGAACATTGTACACTTACATTCGCCAGAATGCCGAGAGATCGTGGAGACCACGTGGACACAATGCACACGCCGGAAAAGAGCTTACCCAACAACAATCTCTTGGTGGGTAAAATGTGCCAAGCCTGCTTTGAGGAAAGCGTTGATTGGACATGCAAGGGAGGCAGCCGCATGGCGACGACACACAATGGACTTTTATTACCGCATCCTACGTGATTGTTCAACAATGATGCACTCGCCTGCCCGCCAGCAAGCAATGAATCACGCGAAAGCGCGGATCACATTACTTACGAAGCGTCACCTTGAGGGAACAATTGTTCGTGCACGCACCACAGACTGAATGGACAACGAAGGGCCGTCAATGTACCATATCCTCGCTGAACGCCGACGACGGAGGCGGGCCCTGATTCAGAGTATAACTTTAGATGATGGTCGCTGTATCGAAACGCAACGTGAAATAGGTCTTGCTCTCCACGCTCACTATCGTCAACTATACGCAGCTCAGTATCATTCAACAGAAGTGATAGAGGAAATCTCTCGCCTAACATACGGAGTACTACCCCAGGATGAACAATTGGGTCTACTTGAGGATGTCACCGAGGAAGAGGTCACTGCAGCAATATTGGCTGGCGCACCACACAAGTCACCAGGACCTGACGGCCTCCCGTTAGAGTTTTACAAGACCTATCGCCCACTGCTAACACCGGCCTGGATAGACATATGTCGCGAATTAATGACGCCGACAGTACAAGTTCCTGATGAATACCTTGAAGGACTGCTTGTTCCCGTCCACAAACCGAACGGTGGAACACGCCTCACAGACTACCGTCCACTATCACTCCTGAATTGCGACATGAAGATATTTACGCGGCTCTTGGCAGCACGTCTCCGGAAGGTCACCTGCTACGTGATATCCCACGATCAAGTGTCCTTAGGAGGCGATCACAACATACGGACTGCGTTAAATCGATACCGAGACATGATCGCACTACCGCGGACACGGCGCATGGAAGGGGTCTTAGCCTCCCTCGATTTCAGTCAGGCCTTCGACAGGGTCGATCACACCTTTCTGGCGACGGTGATGCGGAATATGAAATTCCCAGACAACATCGTGGAGATAACGATGCGCCTGCTTCGAGGTGCGACATCGCGGATTCTGTACAACGGCCGACTAACACCACCGATCACGGTACAACGCTCAGTACGACAGGGATGCCCTCTGTCAACAATCCTCTACGCTATTGCCATGGAACCGCTCCTATGTGGCCTCCGCCAACGCCTCATGGGGATAACCTTTGAGGGCCACACCTTCTGTTGCACGGCCTATGCGGACGATCTGGTCCTCTTCTTGAGAAACCACAACGACGTCCAAGACACGCTGGCGTGGGTGGAGTCCTACGGCGCTGCGTCAGGCAGCATCCTTAACATTCGCAAATCACGCGCACTGCCAATAGGATGCGGACAGCCTGACGTCGCTCCCCTGCCGGTCCACGACACAATAAGATGTTTGGGCATTGATTTCACAGCCGACTTGCGGCTATCTGTGGCTCTCAACAGTAGGCGTCTTCTACGACGGATCCGGGTGGAACTTGTAGATCACCGCCTTCGAGCCCTGAACATGCTGCAACGCACCCAGTACGCTAATGTTTATGTCGCATCCCGTATCCCACACGTGGCACAGACGTTCCCCATACCTTCGACGATGGCCAAGCGCATGTTGGCGGCATTGGGATCGTTTGTGAGCCACGGTATGTTATTCAAGGTCAGCTATGAATCCCTAACCCTCCCAAGGAGCAAAGGAGGCCTTAACCTCTGTCATGTACCGCATCGAGCGACGGCCCTCTTTGTAAGCACGCATATCAAGATGTGGCGACGTACTCCTACTTGCCTTTCCAGCCTACTAATGAGGGTCCTTGCCCCAAGCTCGCTAATCGCACCAGTGCAGGTGACCGCCGTCCCAGCGCCCTTTTTCTACTTGAGAGACCTCTTCCTCGAGTACAGTTATCTTCGAACCACACTTACACGTCCACGTATGTCGACGGCTCGGCTGGTGTACTCAGTGATGCAATCGAGACTTCCGCCGAATGCGATTGAACACAAACATCCGCATGTTCGCTGGACAGCAGTGTGGCGAGCAGTGCATGATCCTACGCTTATATCAGATGTCAAGTCCAGCTGGTACCTCACGGTCAATGGGAAGCAGATCTGCCAGACGCGCCTCCACAGGATCCACCTAGCAGCATCGCCATTATGTGCCACGTGTGGCGTGCAAGACGACGACGGCCATCGACTTGTCTGCGGCGAGGCAGGCAATGTTTGGCTTTTGGTCCGCCAGATGTTGGCCTTCTTTACACGAACAACCCCTGACAATATCACTGCCGAAATGCTTCTCTTCCCCGATAAGGACTATTTCCCACGAGCGAAGACCCACACAGTGACATGGATTAGCGGTCTCGCTGTCCACTACCTGTTTGGAAATGGTGATAAATCAGTTCTCGATTTCTGGCAATACATCAATGAACGACACTGCGCAGTTGTCAAGAACCCGAAGTACCAGCAACACTTTTCGAACTTCCTCCAGAGTGCATTCCGCGACCCCCCTCGCAGCTGGATCATCCATGCAGGGAGAAGCTGACTTACGTTCCCTATTACCAGTTTATGATGGATCATTACACCGGTAATTCTCAAATAATTTCGAGAAGACGTGTATGGATGATCTAATGATGTATCGCAGCCGTGCGGTTTTTATTCTCGTGCGGCTAATCACAGCGATCGCCAGTCTTGTGAGGATGTGCTGGTCCGACGGAGTCATTATTTTCATTACAAAGAAGTCACAGATAATCTTTTGTTTATGCTTGAAGGGCTCCTTCGTTTTGATTATATTGTATTCTTTTTCCTTTTTCCTTTTCCCCTAATTTGTTTCAATAAAGATAAATTTGAAAAAGGGTCGAGGCGACCAGTGAAGACAACCATCTATATATAAATAATAAAAAAAGGAAAAAAAAGAAAAAAAATCGGTCTAAAAAAAAAGTGACTGAAGAAAAAATAAAAAAAAAGATAAAAGAAAAACAAACAAAAAAAAGTAGTCTAAAACACCTACCTATTAAGTCGGAGGTCCCGGGTTCGAATCCTGGCCACAGCATAAATTTTAATGCAATGCCTCTCCTTACGATTAATACCTTTGGTATAACGAGACAGTGTTGTCTCAAGCAATTGTATTATTTGTATAGAATAAGATGGTAGTTGTAACAGGCCGCAGATGGCTTAATGCGGAAAGCGCAGAAAGGGAATACCAGACACACCCCGCCGCCGATGCTAGCGTCCCCGGCTCGTCGCAGGCCTCACCCGTAACGAGACGGACACGCCTCCCCAACACGCAGCTGTGTCTGCCGGACGCCTGCTTTCAGAAAGCAATCCGCGGCCAGGCGTGGTGCGTCTAATGAGACCCCGCGCGGTAGCAAATCCCACTCCTGACGGAACAGCGCGGCCGCCGAAAATGTTTGTCTCATTTGCGCAGGCGGAGTAATTTTCCTAGCGGGACCTCGGGAGGTCTGCTTGTCGCTGATTTTGACAGAAGCGGGTCGCAGTGCGGCACTGCAGTGAAACACTTTCCTTCTCGGCACCGGAGCCTAAAAGAGGACGAAATTTCTCTTCGAGTCATTTAAGTCGGCCCCATCTATTACATTTGAGGTGAAATGGATTTCTGTTGTTGTCTTTTTGTCTTTACTCCTGAGACTGGTTTGATGGAGCTCGCCACGCCACCCTGTCCTGTGTAAGCGGAATAAGAATGAAAACCTACATCCGTTTGAACCTGCTTTCTGTATTTGTCTCTTGGTCTCCCTCTGGATTTGTTACCAAACACACTTCCCTTGAATACTAAATTAACGAATTCCTTGAAGTCTCAGAATGTGTCCCACCAACCTATTCCTTCTCTTAGGATGTGCCAGGAACTCCTTTTCTCCCCAATTCTGTTCATTGGTTACGTGAGCTATCCATCTCATCTTCCTCATTCGTCTGTAGAAATATATATTTCAAAAGCTACTAAAAATGTTCAAATGTTTGTTAAGCTTATGGAACTTAACTGTGGGGTCATCGGCGCGAGGGAGGACTCGAACCCCCCTACGGGGAACGGTCTCGCTCATCGGAGCATAGTGTCTCAATGTGCTCGGCCGCTCCGCCGCGGCTCAAAAGCTACTATCATCTTTCTGTCTGAAATCCTTGCCATCCGCGTTTCAATCCCGTAAAATGATACACTAAAGACAAATACTTTCAGAAATTAATTTCTGATGTCAGCAAATTTCGCTTCTTCAGAAATGCTTTTCCTCCCAGAGCCATTCTGAACTTCTCCTTCGGGCATCAGATGTTATTATCCAAATAAGAAAACTCATCTACTACTTCTGTTGTCTCATTAATTAATCTAATTCATTGGTCTACATTACATTACTCTTGTTTTGCCCTTGTTCATGTACATCTTATACTCACGTTTCAAAACACTGTCCATTCCCTTCAAGCCGCGGTGGAGTGGCCAAGCGTTCCAAAGCGCGTAACTGCGGAAGCCGCCGCTGCTCGCCGTCAGAGGTTCGAGTTCTCCCTAGGGCATGGGTGTATTTGTTGTCCTTAGCATAAGTTAATTTAAGTAGTTTGCAAGCGCAGGGACTCGTGACCAAAGCTGGTAAGTGCCATAGATTTACACACATTTGAACATTCATTTCGTTCAATTCCTTTTACAGATCCTTTGCTGTCTCCGTGAGAATAAGCATCGTCAGCAAACCGCGATATTTTTATTTCTTCTCCCTGAACTCCAACCTTTTATACAAATTTGTCCCGCTTTCCAAAATGTTCATTTTTTTGTAAAGTTATGGGACCTGAGGCAGTGTTCATTTGTCCTACACTTACAAACTCCTTAAACTAACTTATCCTAAGAACAATACACACCTATGCCCGAAGGAGGACAAGAACCTCCGACATAGAACCGCCGTGCGCACCGTAACAAGCCGCCTTAACGCGCACGGCTATTCCACCGCGGCGTCCTGCTTTGCTTCAGAGATTGCTCAATGTACAGATTGTATAACATTCTGAAAAGGCTAAATCCCTGTCTTACTCTCTTCCCAAACACTGCTTTCGCTTCATGCCCTTCGACACTAATAACGCTGTCTGGTTTTTTTTTTTTTTTTTTTTTTTTGTTTTTTTTTTGTTTTTTTTTTTTTTTTTTTTTTTTTTTTTTTGCTTAAGTTGTATAAAACTTTTCTTTCCCTTTATTTTACCCCTGCTACTTTCAAAATTTGAAAGAGTGTATTCCAGTAAACATTATCAAAAGCTTTCTCCAATGCAGAAAATTCTTTCGTTTATTGGTTAGTGAAGTCAACAGAGGATCAAAAACAACTGAAAAGTGATACTTGAGTATCTCTCGGCGTATTTGATAATCAAAATATCAAAATATTCAAATGTTTGTTAAGCTTAAGGGACTTAACTACGGGGTCATCAGTCCCTAAACTTACAAACTACTTATGAACTACCTACAACTAAGGATGGCACAAATATCCATGCCCAAGGGGGGATTCGAATCCCCGACCGTAGTGAATCAAAATATCCACGGGTCTACGGTCTACAGTTTCCAACGGCACAATATTTCGGCGATCATACATGTCGCCGTCATCAGGTGAACTGACAGACTGAGCTCCTGGAAACTCGCCTGTATTTCTTCTCTTCCCCGAATATTAATTCCTTCTCCATTTCTCAGCTTATTACTTATGCAGAGAACAGATTAACTAAGCTCGTGGTTCAGCTAAAAACCTGCCTACATCACATTTGTGCGTCCTCTCCTAGAGTACTGTTGCCCATTGTGGGACCCTCACCACGAGGGGACTGAGGCGCTTCAGTCACGGTCTGCACGGCCACTGCGGTCGGGGGTTCGAATCCCCCCTCGGGCATGGATATTTGTGCCGTCCTAGTTCGTAAGTAGTTCATAAGTAGTTTGTAAGTTTAGGGACTGATGACCCCGTAGTTAAGTCCCATAAGCTATACAAACATTTGAACATTTGGACCCTCATCAGGTGGGACTGACGGAAGATATTGAGAAGTTTCAAAGAAGGGCAACTCGTTTTGTTCTATCACGTTATGGAGTGGAAAGCGTCACGGAAATGTTGCACGAATTGGGGTGGAAATCATTAAAAGAAATACGTTATTCATTGCGGCGTGATCTGTTTGCGAAGTTTCAATCACCGACTTTTACTTCTGAATGTGAAAATATTTTGCTAGCAACTACCTAAATAGGAAGGTATGACCATCCCAATAGAGAATGGAACGATAGAGATAGGTTATGAATGTGGTTAATGAATCCTCTATCTGGCACTTAAATGTGATTTGCAGAGTATCTATGTAGATGTAGAAAAGCTAAAAATGTAGGTTTGCCTTTTCTTTACCTACTTTTTAAGATGAGTCGTAATGAAAATATAACCTTCGCGTTTCCCCACATTTCTTCTAAATTCAAACTGACCTTAGCCCACTGTTGGATTCTACTAGTTTTTCAATTTGTCTGTAAATAATTCTTGTTAGTATTTTGCAACCTTATTAAAGTGATGGTTCTGTAATTTTATACTTGTCTGCACTTGCTTTCTTGGGAATTGGAATTATTATATTCTTCTTGAAGTGACTGATTCTCCCTGACTGGTTCTCCCAACGAAGTCATCAGTTCAGAGGAAATATCATCTACTTCAGGAGCCTTGAAACGACTCAAACCCTTAAGTGCTCTGTCAAATTCTTCTCATAGTATCGTATTTCCTATCTCGTTTTCATCTACTTGATAAAGGAAAGAAATGATACTATGGCACCATTAGTTGGGAAACCCCATATGTAGTTGTTCGACAGCCTGGTATAAGTCTTATTATTTGAGGCCGATTGGGCGTATTGCGAGCCGAAGGTGGTAAAATAGTGATAGGAAAACACGTAAGAATCAGTCCTAAGCCGGGGATCGGAATTACGCCTCCTGCATGGCAGTCGTTATCTTTTGACTTACGGAGGCAGACAACTTAATAAGACTGCTCGATGGTTCACTTATGTGTCAACACTCATTAAGTCATTAAGTCGTTAAGTCAAAAAGCTACCACAATCAATGTCAGGCGAAATATAGGACAAGCGAATGACAAGATGCTTCAAAATGTTCAAATGTTCGTGAAGGTTATGGGACTTAACTGCGGGGTCATCAGTCCCTAAACTTACAAACTACTTATGAACTAACTTACACTAAAGACAATAGAAACATCCATGCCCGAGGGAGAATTCGAACTTTCGACGCGGGAGGCCGCAACGTGGTGCTCCAGACCGCTCGGCTACTCCCGCGCGGCTACAAGGTGCGTCTGGAAAGTTTGGTGAGTGGTTTCAGGAAATATAGGAAACAAGACCTTTACTGGCCTTCAAAGTAATCCCTGTTTGCTATAATACACTTGTGAAATAGCAAACGCTTAGAAACGCACGAAGCACTGAGGTTATGTGTTGTTGGATCTCCGCAAACGTTGAGAAGCGTAAGCTTTTCAGTGCTATCATTCTGATAGGCAGCAGCTGATCATCCACAAGTACACGTCGCACTCGTTCGATGTTGTCTGGGGCTGTGATTGTGGATGGTCGAGTCAAACGTGGCTCAGCCTCGAAACCTTCCTTTCCGTCTCTAAAACTTTTAAACCACTCAAACACACATACACTTGCCCTATCATCCCATGGGTCTCCGCTGCCGTTTTGCCTAATTTCAAACAAAACTTTATGTACCACCGCTTCATTGCAGTGCTTTGCACGATAGGGGAAGCTTGCTGACATGTCGCTCAATATGTATGCGCGGGCATTTATTTCATCGTAGCACCATTCACTGAACTTTTCAAAAGCAAACCTGTATTTCTTCTCTTCCCCGAATATTAATTCCTTCTCCATTTCTCCTCTTAGTACTTATGCAGAGAACACATTAACTAAGCTCGTGGTTCAGCTAAAAACCTGTGCAATCTCTTCACAGAGTGTTTCTCTTTCACAGTCCTCGATTATTACAACTGCTGTCTGGTTTCTGTCCAACTTGTACGTAACCTCTTGTAACTTCTATTTTACTCCTTCCACCATCCGAATTTTAAAGGATTGTAATCCAGTTAACAATATTAAAGATTTTTCCAAATCTGCAGAAGGTATAAACGTTTGTTTACCTTTTCTTAACTTGGAGTCAGCATTGTGTATTCCTACACTATTCCGAAATCCGAACTGATGTTTGTCGAAATTATTTTCTGCCACTTTTCCATTATTCTATTAATGACTCGTCTGAGTAATTTGCAACCATGACTAACTAAACTTATAGTTCGGTAATGTACTCATTATATTATTCTTCAAATCTGAGAGTATTTCGTCATACAAACTCCGCAGCAGCTGGATTAGTTTTGTTATGGCTGGCATCTAGTTAGACACTTTTTTGCCCATCTTTTAACGAAGCGCATATTCCCCTTTTATGTATTCCAAGGGCATAGTTTTTGTGCGAATAAACATTTTGATATTACCTGACGTAGCATGTTGTGGAATGTGGAGGCGAACTGATAGATTGATTATCTTCAAAAGTAGAAAGCTAAGTTCGCAAAATAATTATTCATTTTATGATGACCGGTTTCAATGAGCTATGCCATCATCTTTTGGTCATATAAAATTATACAAAGGTGGTCATCTGACGTTATTTAAAAAATCGAGGTTAAATAGTACGTACAACATAGCTCTTAGTCGAAATATAAAATACAAAAGTTAAAACATCAATAACTAGTAAGAGTCTTTTACTTGCTGTTCATGTTTTAACTTATGTATTTTATATTTCGACGAAGTGCAATGTTGCACGTACTATTTACCCTGTATTTTTAAATAACGTAAGATGACCACCTTGTATAATTTTATATGACCAGATGATGGCATAGTCCATTGAAACCTGTCGTTATAAAATAAATAATTATTTTGCGATCTTGGTTTTCCATTTTTGAAGATAATGAATCTACATATTTTTAAACACTGGAAGGAGTGGGGATTTACTGATGAGTTTACTAACATCCATTTAATAAATCTTATTCTGTTTATAAAATATTTGAAATACCAGTATTATGAACTCCGAACTTCATCATTTTTATGGAAATCGGAATAGCTAATTTTTTGAAATCACCCATGAAAAACAATTGACGCATTGTTGTTATTGTCTACATCTACATCCCTACTCCGCAAGCCAGCTCACATTTTGTTACGGGGCTGCTTTGCATACCACTGTGACTTCCTCCAATTCCAGTCGCGTATGGTTAGCAAGAAAAATGATTGCCTGCATGCCTCTGTGAAGGCCCTAATCTCTCTGATCCGATCCATGCGGTCGCTTCGCTAGATATAAGTAGGGGCAGCCAATATATTCGTTGACTCTTGGAACTTTGATAATAACGTTTCTCATTCAGTGTCTAACACTGGAGTTTCGTAATCATCTCTGTGATGCTTTTGCGCTTACTAAATGAGCCTGCAACGCGGTGTACTGCTCTCCATTGGCTCTTCCTTCTGTCTTCTATTAATCATATGTGGTAAAGATCCCACACTGATTAGCAATACTCAAACGCCGGCTGAAGCAGAGTTTTGTAAACTACTTCCTTTGTAACTAAAATCACTCCACTTCATATATTTTTGTAGTTCCGGCAAAGCAACCGTAATTGATATTTTGGTAAAAAAACAGTCTTGGTTGCATAAACTGGATATTTCAGTTATTTAAACATGACGCGTAGACTTTGAAAGGGGAGAAGGTGTGGGAAGATTTACAAACTTGTTTAAAATGCAATTAAAAACATGTTAAATCTTTCTTAAGCAAGAAATATTACAATAGGGAGGATGCAGACTGAAAAAACTGTGGCCTGCAGTTTTTTTGAGTCTGCACCCTCCCTACTGTAATATTTCTTGCTTAGGAAAGATTTAGTTTTTAGTTGTGTTTTAATGTTTTAAACAAGTTCGTAATCTCCTCCCCCCCCCCCCCCGCCTCCTTTTCAACGTCTGGTGATGCCCAGAAGAGGCGAAACGCGTCGTGTTTAAATAAATGAAACATTAAGTTTATCCAACCAAGACTGTTTCTTACCAGAATACTTTCTTTGTTGGCAGACTATTCTACCAATGAATCTCAGTCTGGCATCTGGATTAATCGCGGTTGAATTTAAATGCTCGTTCCAATACAGATCGCCCCTTATGTTTACTCCCAGATATTTTATGGCATTAACAGCTCCCAGTTTTTATACTGGTATAAGGTAGACATACAATAAAAGATCTTTCTTTGCATGCAACACTTTACACATGTTTATAATGGGGATCATTTGCGATTCCTGCACCATGCGTGAATACGCTGTTCATTCCGCTGCCGCTGCCGCTTCTATTGTCGCGACTTCTCAATAAACTACACCATCATTTGCAAAATGATCGGCCCACCGAAAAAGATAGGGCCAGCGAAATCAATTGAGACCACGACATCTAAAATCAACAGGCGGATTGTGATTTTCTCGACTTCAGAAAGGCGTATGACACGGTGCCACACTGCAGCCTGCTAACGAAGATACGAGCTTATGGAATAGGTTCACAGATTTGTGACTGGCTGGAAGACTTCCTAAGTAACAGAACGCAGTACGCTGTTCTCTACGGCGAGTGTTCATCAAAGACGAGTGTATCGTCAGGCGTGCCCCAGGGGAGTGTGATAGGACCGCTATTATTTTCTATCTATATAAATGATCTGATGGACAGAGTAACTTGTAATTTGCGGCTGTTTGCTGATGATGCTGTGGTGTATGGGAGGGTGTCATCTTTAATTCACTGTAATAGCATACAAGATGACTTAGACAAAATTTCTAGTTGGTGCGAAGAATGGCAGCTAGCTCTTAATGTAGAAGCGCATGAGTAGGAAAAATAATCTCATAATGTTCGAATACAGCATTAGTAGTGAGCTTTGTGATGCAGTCACGTCGTTTAAATATCTAGGCGTAACAATATGAAATGGAACGAACTTATAAGGACAGTTGTGAGTAAGGCAGACGGCCGACTTCGGTTTATTGGGAGAATTTCGGGGAGATGTACTTCATCTGCAAAGGATGCCGCGTATAAAACGCTTGTACGACCACGTCTTGAGTATTGCTCAAGTGTTTGGGACCCGCAACAGATCAGTTTAAAGGAAGACATAGAAGCAGTTCAGAGGCGAGCAGCTAGGTTTGTTACTGGTAGGTTCGACCAATGCGCGAGTGTCACACAATATCCTCCGGCAACTCTATTGGGGATCGCTGGAGGAAAGAATTTCTGTCGAGGAAATTTAGAGGGCCAGAATTGGAAGCTGAGTGTTGTACGATCTTGTTGCCACCTACTTACACTTCGCGTTGCGATCACAATGCCAAGATAAGAGAAATTAGGACTCGTACGGAGGCTTTCTTTTTTTCGTAATTCTATTTGGGAGTGGAATAGGAAAGGAAATGCCTAATAGTGGAACAGTGTATTCTCCGCCACGCACCTTATGCTGGATTGCGGAGTATGGATGTAGATGTTTACGAAATTCGACCCTCGTCTTCTGTGACTTGCATCACACGTAAGCACATTTTCGATGAGGTCGTTGGGACAGCAAAGTGAAAGACTGGGTCGTGAGTCGAAATTTTCTGGCCTGAGAGACAACAAAGGCGGCATCGTGTCGCTGTTGACAAACAAGCGAGCCGGCGTCGCCTGGTGACCGCAATCCGTGCACACAATGGCCGTCCTGCCACGCGGTGCCTGCGCATTGTCTGCGGCTCAACTGCCAGCTTTTCCACCCAGTGGTTCCCTCCAATGTCACACAGCACACTAAAAAATCTCTACCACTTTACTTCTTTGTCCGCCTCTGTAGGTGTAAGCTAGGGTCACCAGATGACCTGCTTTTCGCAGAATACTCCTGTTTTTTTTTTTTTTTTTTTTTTTTTTTTTTTTTTTTTTTTTTTTTTTTTGTCCTGTGACCCGCGACGAGGTCAGAATATCTTAAAAATATCCTGCAGTTCAATACTTTTTTTTTCTATCGGACAAAAACTGCGTGGTCATTAGTCCGTAGCTTACAAACTGCTTAAACCTAGGTAAACTAACCTACGGACAAACACACACACCCATGCCCCAGGGAGGACTCGAACCTCCACAGCGAGCAACCGCGCGCTCCGCAGCGAGGTGCTTTAGACCGCTCGGCTACTCCACCGCGGCATTTCAATGCTAATCCTGCGACATTCGATTATTATCTTATTCGGGGGATATCAGTAGTTACGCAGTTAAAAAATAATGAAATCCTTAATGAAAAGAGTTTTCACGGAGGAAAAGGTTTTATTGATACAGTAGAGTCCGCTATGCATGTCGTCTGCACTCATAGCAGATATAAACATCGTTCGCATCGACCAGGGAGGTTCCTCCTTGACAACGACCAAAGATTTAAAATTTAAGCTCGTTGAGTACGACAAAGACTTGTTGGCAAAACTGCAAGTAACAGAGTATGCTACCCATTTGATAGCTCTTTGTGTATTTTTGGGAGTAAAAGTAATTGCCCTCGTAAAACAGCTCGCCACTAAATAGCCTTCTATACAACATGCCGATGCCATGAGTCTAAGTCGACGGGTGGTGTCCCGTGCTTCAATTGACCCACTGGCATAATTGAAGCATGGGATACCACCCTTCGACTTTGACCCATGACGGATGGTATCTTGTGCTTCAATAGACCCGAGATATGTTGCGTAACTGGGAGATCCTGCTTTTTGGATCTGAAAATATGGTCACCCTAGTGTAAGCTGAATGGTCAGGACAGCTGATTGGCATGCCAAGTACCGGTGTTCGACTCTCGACACTTCCGAGTACGAAGGTGGTCCCATAAGTACCCGCCCCAACAAGGAAAACACAAAATATTGGGAAAGATGTATTTATTTTTCGTCATAATCTCCTTGCAGCTCTATACGCTTTTCCTACCGAAGTTCAATAAGTTCGCCACCCTTTTTCTAATGAGAAATTTAAAAATATCCCTTAACTGCCGAAATCCCCCTAGGGGGCTCACGGTTCTTTCGTGAAGAGCTAACGCAGTCTTCCGTCCTTCTTTACTTCCCAGACTACATTTCCTTTCCCCCTCCCCTCCTTTCCTATCCTCACTCCTTCCCCTCCCCACCGGGAGACTGATAACGTTAGTAGTTTAGTCCCCCTATCCCAACGAAACAACCCAACCCAAACAACCCAACAACTGCCGAAATTACTTCTTTCTTTTTTTTTTTTTTTTTTTTTAATCTTTGACCACCGAACAATTTTTCAAGTTTGTGAACAGAAAGTGATCCAGGTGCACTAAATCTGGCGGATATGTTGCATGAGGTAGCAGTTCAAAATTTAATTCCTGAATTTTGGCCATTGAAATAACGGACCTCTGAGATGTTGCATTGTTCTGAAGAAACAACACTTTCTTGTTGGCCAAATACCGCAGCTTTTGTTTAATTTCTTCGCCCAAACTTTGCATTGAGTTCACATATAACTCGTCGTTGATAGTTTTTCCTTTTTCAAAGTAGTCAATGAAACTTATCCCACTTGCATCCCAAAAACCGGCGCCATGAACTTGCCTGTACATGAAATGGTCTTCGCTTTCTTTGGAATCGGTTCTCCGATTTATGCATAATGTTCTGATTATTCTTTTGTCTCGCGAGTGGATTCATGGACCCATGCATCATCTATCGCTAGCAAACGGCGCAAAAGTCAGTTTTGTTGCTGCGAAACTCAGTTCAAACATCTTCACGACACTGAATTTACTCGAATATGAGCGAAAGGGGCACAAACTTATAACACAGTTTTCTCATATTCTAATTTTCAGAAAAATGCGATAATTTGAAAATATCCATGTCGGATACGAACTGCAGCTGTTGCGCAAATTGACGGTTTGTTTTCGTTAAAAAAAATGCAAACAGCTGCCATTATGGATGTTTTTTTATTATTCCAAAACTAGTTTTAGAGCCACTGCAGGTTCATCTTCTGTAGATACTTTACAGGAACATTTATTATCTTTCGATAAGTGTAGGTTTACGCTACCATTGTGGTTCTGGGAACATAACTGAACTTTAGTAATCAAGAACAGAATAAATCGGAATTAAACGTATTGCAATTTTATATACTTATTGTGTTTTTGTTGTAGGTGTAAGTGTAACCAAGTTATGCATTGGGCACTGACTTTTTTTTACACATGACAGCATATTTGCTTCACTTACCGTTACACATTTACAAAATATAAACATTGAATTCTTGTTGTTGTTGGTTTTTAGGGGACTAAACAAAACATTGAATGTGGTGCAAAGAGGATTGCTGTGGTAGATGTTGCATTTCACCAATTAATGTTCTTTGCTTTCAGACATTGTGTATGCATAAAAAGTATGTAACGGACTGAAATTATATTTTACACTTCATATTGAATTTTGTTAGTATCTAGTTTAATTGCTAATGAAACAACTGAGATACATTAACAAATGTAAAATAAATATCAAAGGGTGAAATATTTACATTTGTTACTGTATCTCACTTGTAATGAAACTAGATACTGGCAAAATTCAATATGATGTGCAAAATAAAATTTTAGTCCGTTACATACCTTTTATGCGTACACAGTGTCTCAAAGCAACGAATATTAATTAGAGAACTGCAACATCTAGCACAGCCATCCTCTTTGCACCACATTCAATGTTTATATTTTGTAAAAGTGTAATGCTAAGTCTAGCAAAAATGCTGTCATATGTAAAAAACGTCAGTGCCCAATACATAACTTGGTTACACTTACACCTACAATAAAAACACAATAAGTACATAAAATTCCAATACGTTTGATTCCGATTTATTATGTTCTCGATTACTAAAGTTCAGTTATGTTACTAGAACCACCATGACAGCGTAAACCTACACTTAGCGGAAGATAAATGTTCCTGTAAAGTATCCACCGAAGTTGAGCCTACAGTGGCTAGAACTGGTTTAATAAAAAAACATCCATAAAGGCAGCTGTTTGCATTTCTTTTAACGAAAATAAACCGTCAATTTAAAATGCGACGAACCGCACTTTTTGAAATGCCTTCTATGTCTGCTAGTTTCCGCACTTTCAGCCGAGGATCATCCAGTACTGCATTCTGGATTTTCTTCGACATTTCTGGTCGCCGCATTTGGTACACCACTGCAATGCTCGTACGCTCGTACGCTCTCGTTTAAACTCAGATAGTCAATACTTTACTGTTGTAAAGAGCCGCCTCTCCTAAAGCACAATCTAACTCGGGTTTAATATTGGTTGCTCTGAGACCTTTCAAAACAAATATTGTATGACATAATGATGACCAACTTCCTTTTACGAATTCGAAATATTTAAAAATTTCTACCGTTTCAGGTCATAGAGATAAATCCAATAGCAAAGATGAAAATTTGTGCTGCACCGAGACTCGAGCCCGGATTTCCCGCTTTGAGTCAGCGGTCGCCTTAACAGTTGGGCTATCCAGGCTCGCTTCCCTGCCAACCCAAATTCTCATCTTGTAGCACACAGATTGCAATGTCCCCTGCCCATGTGAAATTATGGCCGTTAATGTCATCAATTGATGTCTGTTTTTTTTTTGGGGGGGGGGGATGTTCGGAAAGAACAGACACTATGTAAATAATTTCTCCATTTTCACTTCACTCACAACGTTCACTATTGATGGCTCTGAGGATCCACATAAGGTGACTCTGAAAAGTTCGGTGAATGGTTCCATATTTTACAAACAGCGGTGGCACAGCGCCACCTAGAACCATGCCTCATATTAGCCCATGTAAGGTGGCACTGACCAGGCCACGACTGCCAGCTGCTCCTGTAGTATAGTCCACTGCCTTATAGCGGCCAGCCAGTCAGCCAGCAGTCGCGTCCATATTGGTGTGAGACATCGGCTATTGTAATGCATTGTATCTAGGTGATGTTGGGTAGCAAGGATGAGGTGCCCACGCACACACATGGAGGGACATATGAACAAGTGACAACTATCGTGAAGCTGTGGTACACTTTGTGACCCATCTAACTGGGTCAGTGTGAGAACTTGTGTCATTGCAATATGGAGCTCAAAATGGTGCAAAATGTTAACATGAAGTTTTGTTTCAACTTAGGCAAAACAGCGATGGAGACCCAAGACAGAAAGGAAGGTGTTGAGGATGAGCCACAGTCAGGTCAACCATCAACAATCACAAACCCTAGACAAAATCGAATGATTGTAATGTATACTTGTGGATGATCGGTGGTTGTCTTTGATGATGATAGCTCTAAAAGGCTTTCACTTCACAATGGTTGTGGAGATACAACGTGTGAGCTCAGTGCTTTGAGTGATTCCACAAGAAGCGTTTGCTGACAGTTTCCAACAGCTGTACAACCGCTGTCAGAAGTTTATTGAAGCCAATGACGATTAATTTGAAAGCCGATAAAGTTATTATGTTTCCCATATTTGCTGAGACCATTCATCTAACTTTTCAGATCCCAATTGTATATTTGCATAACATCAAATATTATGTACTGCTATCATAGGCCAAGCGGTCTGCGGCGTGCCAGTCATGGTCTGCACGGCCGCTGCGGACGGGGGTTCGAATCCCCCCTCAGGCATGGTTGTTTGTGCTGTCTTTAGTATAAGCTAGTTCATAAGTAGTTTGTAAGCTTAGGAACTGATGACCCTGTAGTTAAGTCCCATAAGCTCTACAAACATGTGAACTTCTATCAAATTAATAAGAAAGCTTGTAATCTATCAGAAAATGCGAATGTCAGGAAGTCAGAAGAGTATGTATATCCAACATACGTCTTACTGCCTGCTGAATAAACTAATCGTAGATATGTTGCTAATAGATATATAATTACAACAAATCACATAAAGAACAGTGTGTTTCAATGGAGCTTCAGTGAATCTTTGCCTTGAAACAGCAAATTTTCACAATACCACAAATAATAATTTCCAGTCATTTTAAGAAATGGTACCTCAACCACTTGTCTCCTGGAGAGCCTGATTTGTCAGTAGGACTTACTTTAAATTGCAAACTATATATGCAAAACTCACGAAATATATGCTTGTATTGAAAAAATGAAAGCTTGCTCACACTAACCCAAAATAAATAGCAGCCTCAGTCCCCACTGCTATATTTCCTTCGCATCCCTAGTATCCCTGGTGGTGGTGTGTGCAACACATTAGAACAACAATTGTTTCCTGATACAATTTCTTTCTAACTGCTACCCCCTGAATTTTTTAAACATAGAGTGTCAGACTCAGAATAAATTGTTTTATTTTAATAACCACACACACAATATATCTTTCTTATGCAGTTACGCAGTGACCAATAATGTGTTTTCGTTTATTTGTTTGATCTATTATAGCACCGCAACTGCTAATAAATTGGATATTGATGTGTGTGTCAATTCATCTGTAATAAGACTGAATTTTTGTTCATCTATATCTGTTACTAACAGATCAGTCAATGCAAGTACGATTCACATTTATTCCCATACATGTTGCCCTATGCAGATGAAGATCGGCTGGTTTAGTGACACTCAAAAAAATGTGTTGTTTCATGATTGTGACAGATGATTAGTGTTAATCATTACGAAATGTGTTGCAGTGTACAATGCTAATCTACTTTCGGCCATTATACTCCACTTGACTTCAAAAGTATTTTAAACGTTATGTTAGTTTGAAGCTAGTTACTAAATAAAACACATGCTAAAATGAGTGATTTTTTTCTTTTAGATTTTGAATGGTGCTTTAAATCATGAAGTTTAACCCTTATATCTGTTTTGCAAAACCTGAAAAGTGCTTTAGTTTTATCTTTTGGAACTGATTGTAGCTATTCCTCAAAGTCAAACATATTTCCCATTCCTTTCTGTAAGTCTGCGTGTACTGTGATTTCAGCAGGTCATGATAATTAATAAACACATCGCAAAAGCACGAAACTCCAATCGCCAACAATCTCCTCTGAATGCGAAAATATATTGTTGACTCCCGCTTACATAGGTATAATTGATCATCAGAATAAAAAAAATAAGAAATCAGAGCTCGAACGGAGAATTCAAGTATTCTTTCTTCCCGCGCGCTATTAGAGAATGGAATGGGAGATACATAGTATAAAGGTGGTTCGATGAACCCTCTGCCAGGCACTAAAACGTGATTTGCAAATTATCCCATGTAGATGTATACTATATTTTTCCAACATTCATGCTCAGGCAAGTTACAAAAGACAATCTTCGCACCACACTATTGTAACATTTATTTTCTTCCCAAACAAATTGATACACTTCGACATTGTTTATATGTTTCGAAACATTGTATCAATATGCCGAATTAATTCAATGACTCGAAACTTCTTCGTTTCAATGTTCTGATACAGTGGTGTTTCATCTGTCTTATTGTGGACGAACGTTTAAAAATACAAATATATTCATAATAAAATTGCAAGTTTTTGCATTTTTATTGTTGAAAGACGACCATCTGTCGTCTTCCATAAATTCTTTATATAATTGTAATTTATTTGATGTCACTAGATTAGCATCTTTTTAAAACTAGAACCCCACTCTTTTCAAGGCAAGAGGAATAGCATTTTTATTTTGGGTTTTAAAATATTAGTTTCTGAAATGTTAGTTAATGTTGCTAGGCTTTTGTTATTTTAATAATTTATTATTTTGGTTATGAATGTGGTGATAAGTACGGCTTCTCCGCTACACCACTGTCCCTGTGAGAATGTGTACTTGTTTTATTTTAAGTGAATGTGCGAGAATCTAATGGCTGTCTGAATGTGGATGGTAATAGCTCGCTTTGCATGGTTCTCTTTGAATCAGAGTCGATAGTTAGTCGTTACCAATCCTTGCTGCTGATGCGACCAAAGTTGTTTCTACACCCTTTTATTACAAGCTAGTCGACGAGCCTTCTCCAGGGCGAGTCACACAATCTTCTCTCCCCACCACCGCTGTTATCATGGATTTCCGTGTTTCCGGTAGCTTTCCGGCGCGTCCTGGCCGCTAGGTCTTCACTTTGCGCTCGGAGTCTAAGTTAAACATTCTACAATGATTCGCTACCATCTCCACAGGCACAAGAGCAGAATCAATCTTACCTCACCATGGTCCAAGCACAAAGTGAAGATCTAGCGGCCAGGAGGCGCGGGAAAGCTATCGGAAACTGGGAAATATATGGTAACAGTGGTGATGGTTGCATCAGCAGCAGGGGTTGGTAACAACTAAGTATCGACTGTGAGCCAGAGAGAACCATGCAAAGCGAGCTATTACCACCCACATTCAGACAGCCATTAGATCCTCACACATCCACTTAAAATAAAACAAGTACACATTATCACAGGGACAGTGGCATAGCGGAGAAGCCATACTTATGGCCACATTCATAAACACAATAATAAAGTATTAAAATAGCAAAATCCTAGCAATATTAACTAACATTTCAGAAACTAATATTTTAAAACATGAAATAAAAATTCTATTCCTCATGCCTTGAAAAGAGTGGGGTTCTAGTTTTAATAAGATAATAATCTAGCGACATCAAATAAATTACAATTATATAAAGGATATATGGAAGACGACAGACGGTCGACATTCATTGTGAATATTATCGAATAATAAAAATTGCTGGATACTATAAGAAAAATGATTAGGCATGGCAGCAGAAGCTTTTACAAAAAGAGTGTCTACATGCCACTTCAAAACCGCTAGATCTACCCATAATACACCTAAGTTGTCAACACTGGCTGTTTGTACTCGGTTGGTTAAAGCCTCACAACCAGGTCTGTATTTAGGGAAATATAATATGTGCAGCTGCACATGGTGGCAAAATTTTGTGGAAGGTAAAATCTTGCCATCGATTTTTTAAATATTATTTTAATGTTAATCGAATCATCATCATTCAGAGTTTCGATTACAGCAATAAATTTTAAAACTCATGTTGCTGTGTTGATAGGACTGACGTATTCAGTTTTTTTTTTTTTTCAATCCCAGATGCCAAGGGGGGGGGCGTAAAATTATTGAACAGGGGCGGCACGTACCCTAAATACGGGCCAGTCTGTGTCACATCACACCGTGTAGGCCACGATCAGATGACCGGCCACCCGCTGAACACAGCCACAGTAATATATACAGAGAAGAAGCCCCCCTCCCCTAAACCTCTGTCTTACGCTCCCCTCGTAGTTCTGTAAGATGCCAGCAGATGTCAGACGGTTCCCTGGCTTAGTACCGGTAGACAACACTAGAGGCACTTCTGAGGGTGCCCCTCGCACATCGGAGGGTAGCGTGAAGTGGAGGCTGAGGGCTCGTTCTGCCTTCCACGAGGCCACGGCTGTGTCCGGTATGCCAGCATTTGAGGGGAGGTGGTGGTGGGGACAGCCGCTACCTGCCGCCTGCTCTGGCCAGTTTTAGAGGGCTGCTTCTAACCTCAGCGCCATGATGGGACATCTTATGCAACTGCTCTGGCCCTCCCTCCCCGTACCCCTGAGTGTGTGACCGGGCCCAGGTTTCCCGTCTGTATATTTTTGTCTGTTACACGGTCCACTGCCTCGTAGCGGCCAGCCAGTCAGAAAGCGATAGCTGCATATCAGTGTGACGTGACACGGCCTGTTGTGAGGCCTTGTCTCTCGACAGTGTTGACAGTACGTGCCGTCGGCTTGACGCGTCATTGGCTTTATGGCCGCCCTTACGGAGGAAACAATGGCGGCGGCGTGCCACCTGCTAGGCTTCCTGCCTGGCGCCTGCTGGGAGACAGCCGCGCAGTTTGTAGGCGCGCCGCGTTGCTCCCACGCCCGCCCACGCTTCCTGACAAAGCACGGGCCAACCTGTCATTATCTGCACGGCTGCGCGACCCGCTCCCACGTTAAGAAACGCACAGCTCTGCTCTGCAAACCTCTGTTTCACCAACCGGGCCCGCGTACTGCCGTAATTTCGTCATAGCGCCAGCGAAAGTGACGGAGGGAAAAGAGTTTCACAGATGGCAGACAAGTTCACATGAGGTAGCAATGAAATAGAAATGTCACCAAACTCCTGTTTTAAAGAGGAAATAATCCACATCTGTCGCAACAATCGATCTCACATATGAATTTGAGCCGCCGCAGTGGCCGAGCGATCACGGCGCTACAGTCACAGTCTGCACGGCCGCTACGGTCGGGGATTCGAATCCCCCCCCTTCGGCATGAATATTTGTGCCGTTCTTAGTATAAGGTAGGTGATAAGTAGTTTGAAAGTTTAGGGACTGATGACCCCGTAGTTAAGTCCCATAAGCTTAACGAACATCTTTATGAATTTAAGCCATAATTGTGATAGTACACACTTGACTATGGGAAGAAAAGCGTTTCTGAAGAAGCGAAACTTGTTGACATCCAGTATTAGTTTAACTGTTAGGAAGTCCTTTCTGAAGGCATTTGTCTGGAGTGTAGCATGGTATGGAAGTGAAGCGTGGGCAGTAAGGATTTCAGACAAAAAGATGATAGAAGCTTTTGAACTGTGGTGCTACAGACGAATGATGAAAATTAGACGGGTAGATCACATAACTAATGAGGATGTGCTCAACAGAATTGGGGAGAAAAGGAATTTCTGGCGTATTCGAAGAGGTTGGTGGGGGACATCCTGAGACATCAAGGAATCGTCAACTTGGCATTAGAAGGAAGTGTGTGGGGGTAAAAATCGTAGAGGGAGACCGAGGGACGAATGCAGTAAGGAGATTCAAAGGGATGTACGTTGTCGAATGTATTTTCAGATGAAGAGGCTTGCACAGGACAGGTTAGCGTGAAGAGCTGCATCAAACCAGTCTGCAGACTGAAGACCACACAATAACACACTTAACACTTATAACTTTCTGAATGGACAGCTTCTAAACGTCTTGCTTGCCAGTTACACGTCACTGGAGTACGGATATGGACATGGACTCTACTACATAAGTTGATTATCTGCAATCAGAACCGTTCATACATTATTTCTGTACAGCAATAACATCATGCGGCAGTGGTGAAGCGTTTGCGATCTTCATTAAGTGCCAAAATTTTGAAGATTTATGTGGTTGATAAAAATTTTCTTCCATGCCTGAAAGTATGGATAACCCCCGTAAATGAGTACTTGTTATTCATAACATTATCCTCTTCACTTCCTTCACAGTATCTATTCTGATTTTAAATTTTCGTGTTGATTAACTGAGGTCAATGTCTGTGGGAAAGAGATTTAAACAGATTAAGTGCAAAATAGGAGGAACAAAGTTAGAACAGATAGACAGTTTTAAGTACCTGGGATGTATTTTCTCACAGGATGACAACATAGTGAAAGAACTGGAGTCGAGGTGCAGCAAAGCTAATGCAATGAATGCTCAGCTAAGATCTACTCTCTTTTGCAAGAAGGAAGTCAGTACCAAGACTAAGTTAGCAGGGCACCGCTCTATCTTTCGACCAACTTTGTTGTATGGGAGTGAAAGTTGGGTGGATACAGGTTACCCTTTTCACAAGGTAGAGGTTACAGATATGAAAGTAGCAAGAATGATTGCAGGTACAATGGCATGATGGTGTCCATAACGACGAAATCAAAGAAAAACTGGAAATGAACACTATAGATGAAACAGTTAGAGCGAACAGACTCAGATGGTAGGGTCATGTTAGACGAATGGGAGAAGCAAGGTTACCTAAGAGACTCATGAGCTCGGCAGCGGAGGTAAGAGAAGCCGAGGTAGACCAAGAAGAAATTACTTGGATTCGGTGAAGAATGATTTTGAAGTAAAATGCATGACATCAGACGAGGCATCAATATTAGCATTCAATAGCGGATCACGGAGGAATTTTATTAGAGATACTACGCTCCAGACGGAACGCTGAAATACATAATCAGTCTTTAATGATCAAATGTTAAAATGTTTGTTAAGCTTATGGGACTTAACTACGGGGTCATCAGTCCCTAAACTTACAAACTACTTATCAACTACCTTATACTAAGGACGGCACAAATATCCATGCCCGAGGGGGGATTCGAACCCCCGACAGCAGTGGCCGTGCAGACCGTGACTGGAGCGCCTCAGTCCCCTCGGCCACCGCGGCCGGCAGTCTTTAATGATGATGATGATTATGATTAACTGAGGTCACGTGACAATTTGAAATATCACTATTCTGCTGTTGTCTTCTTCGTGTGAACGCGGTATCCTTTGACTTTGACTTCTTTTTTAAACTGCCTTTTAAGAAATTAAGCTTACAAAGTGTGTACAAATTATACTATGGAATGATTCAATGTTTGTAAATCTAAGGGACGTAACTACCCGATCATCAATCCCTAGGCTTACAAACTAACTAACTTAAAGTAACTTATGCCAAGGACAATACAAACACCTATGCCCGAAGAAGTACTCGAGCCCCCGACAGCGAATTGCCGTGCGCACTGCAACAAGGCACCTTAATGCGCACGGCGGTTCGAGCCGCGGCTATGGTATCATTACATGAAAGTTAATTAGTTTCATTATGCTGCTTGTTGCAGAGCCCAATAAGGTAAAACATGTAATTCTATTGCAAATCAGTTACCTAAATCTATTACCGAAACATTTACAGGCTCTTCCAAAAGTAATTCCCTTTACTGTTCTTGAAAGCTACTAGGCAATATAATCATACATAAACCTTAAGATTGTAGTGGAAGAGCTCGGGTGAAACAACAAATATCTTTGTCATTTTGATAATCACACATTTCCATTTTATTTTTAAAATACAATTTCTTTCTGATAAAAAATTTCATTAATTGGCCCAAATTTGTTAAATTCGCTGGATTACAATAACCTTGTTAATCAGCACATATCCCTGTAACCACTTACTTTAATTAAACAAGAGTAACAATGACAGACTCAGGACGGGCACAACATGCCCGCAGTACAAACGCAATGAACAACTGGGGCGCCGAAGATCTTAAAATAACACGACATATACACTAGCACTGGCAAGTAATGGGGAAAGCAATAAAATCAGGCAGGGAAACCCAATATGCAGAATCAAATATGAATGAACAGAACAGTTAATATCACCATCAAGTAACAATATATTTTCAATAAGAGTTACACCTTACTCTGCCCCTAATTAGCATTCGTCACAACTGTTAACTCGTAAGGTCCAATTCATAAACTTGGTTATCAATAAGATTAAAAAAATATTTCCAACAAATACAATATATTCAACCAGAATTACAACTTAGTTTGTCCCTAACCGACTTCTGGCATAACCATTAAATAATGAATTCCAATTTCAGATGAATTGATAACGCTGCGAAAAGCTGGTTAGAACGGTTTTTTTTTTTTTTTTTTTTTTTTTTTTTTTTGCAGGCCAGTCTTCTTGTACAGTGCGACTTCGATACAGTAGAGACCCGAAAACTCGGCACTCCGTAATCCGGCAGTCCGGGTACACCCTCCAGAATTATTATGCAGAATACAAGAAAGAATTGAAATCGTTGCGTGCAGCAGCAGTAGACTACGCTATAATTGTGCTTAGACATAATATTTTCTTGTGCCACCTACACTCCATTTAAAAATCCTTTCAGTTTCATTAATGCGTCATCATATTAAAAACAGTCGTGATCAAAATTATGGGCGTGCATTTTTGCATTGCCTTTTAAAAATCATCTTAGGCATGATGGGAATTTAAGTACAATATGTTTTATGAAGTAAATCACTATTATCCATACTTTTCATTGTTCAGGGCTGTGTGTTTTCTTAAAGTAGTTGTCTAAATGTAAATTAGAGTACGTACTCGTAAGTAACGAATATCATTTGTTAGATATTGTCTTAAATTTATTTTGTGTTATTGTTTTCCATCATTCGTATTGTATTCTAAAGTAACAATAGAAAGTATTTTATAACAAAAAATCTAACCCATTCTTTTTTAACACCGTTCCCGATAACCCGACATTTTCACAAACTCGGCCAATCTGCGGTCCACATTAGACCGAGTTCTCAAGACTCTACTGCATTGCGTTTCGTTATTGCCATCATCAGATTTGTATCTCCTTTGTGACGTAGCTAAACTTACGGAAATACATGGATTTAAAAAATGTTGTTACATACACACGTATTTATAGTCTGATTTTTTTTTTTTTTTTTTTTTTAATCCATGTATTATGGCTATGTCACAAAGGAGATACAAATATGATGATAGTAATACCAAAACGCGTCATTGAAGTCTCACTCTACAATAAATGTGGCCTGCAATAAAATAATTTTGCAACCTAACCAGCTTTACGCAGCTCTACCAGTCCATTTTATCGCGGTCGCTTGCCTCCTCGACGACTTTATGTCGCATTTAGAACAGTTTCAAATGACAGATTAATAAACATACAATACATTCAAAATATTACAGTTAGCCTACCGCAAAACGACTCTGAGCATAAGAAACGATTTACGTAGCGAGGACACTAAATCAGAATCGTGAAATACCAATGATGAGGCTAAACAACACTCTCAGACAAACGGGTCCTCTTCCAATACTCAGACAAACGGGTCCTCTTCAAACACCACCAGAAACTTAATCAATAACACATCAGTAGTACGGTACCTTAGAAACAATGGTGAATATGTAACGGAGAGGGCTGTTTCGATTGAAAGCTTCTTCCTCCTTACGTAGTGTTTGTACGTGCAGCCCCAACAGTCCGTGACACCAAGCAGCCATGCCGATGAGAACAACGAGCTAGCAAAAGATACAATGAGGGAGTTACTAGCTACCTAATGAAAAAGCTTACCACAATAAAAAAATAATCAAGAAATAACAATGAACAGCGCCTCACAGATCTACCCAAAGCAAACCGTACAAGGAAATCTATCCAACGCAAACCGTACGTGGGAGAGAAAAAAACGAGGAGACAGTCAAACAATACTTCCCTAAAATACGCCCATGACCCGGGATAGCTTCGGTAGCGTGAAAGGCCACTGGCAGAAGAAACCGCCGGAACACTTAAATGCCCAAAGGGCTAAACAAAAGCAGCACACAACTCATTATGGAGTCGTCATACAACAAATTCAGAATGTCCAAATTATTGTCGTAAAACTAGTTATTTCTGTTTACGTGACTAATAAAGAGAGTTGAAAATTTTTTTCTCCGTTTTCCATTCTTATGTAGAGGGTTACAACACTTTCTTTTTTTAAGTAGGCTTATTGTTTTTGTGGTGTCGCACAAGTCTGAAGTGCGCACCACGTACTTTCGCAGCGCGCCGCCATGCACGCACGGCGCGGCGTTCTTACGACGTCGGCCACGAGCGCCCTTTGCTGCAACCCCGCTCGTGGCCACCACTGAAATGCATCGGCCACTTGGGATTAGGACAGGCTCTGAAACGGACTCATCAGTAGGCAAGCCTCTACCTAGTTCACCTATGTCTCAGCATTACACTTAGTCTGCAGTCAAGAACTATGTAAAAGTTAAGTATTACCATGTTTCTACGAAATACATATCTTGTTCTAATCTAGCGTACTGTTTCTAGTTTCTGCTGTCGCACTGGTTGGTCACCTCAGACTCTGTACCCGCACACACGTGCATCCTACTTTCCTGTGTCGGTCTCTCTCTACTCGGCCACCGACACCCAGGACAACAGGCGGAAACGAGACACAAAAGTTTTCTTTTTATTCAAATTCATATATTATCATTTTAATTACTCGTGTCTTCCAAAATTAGTCATTCAGCTTCTAACAGCTGCTGGTTGTAGCCTTGAGGTCAGAAATAGTACGATCTGCAAGGTCGCGTCTCACTTCGTCAGAAAATGGCCGTTGAGAAAAACGGAGAGCTCAGTAAATTGGTTGTGGTGACGCTGTGTCTCGGTTGATCCGTGAAGACTCGCCGGAGATGGCGGAACGACCGCGTATCGACCTTGAGGTGTTTCTTGCATTCAGCCACGTGCTTCGGCCATTCAGCTCACCGCTGGATGTAGACGGCCGGGCCGCCCACCCACGCTGATGGCCTGTTCACGCCGAATAAGACGGCAGCCACCGACCCTGAAGACCCCGACGTGACGCGCAGATGGCTTCATGGCTGTTGTACGTGACCAACAGCAGGGGGCGGGAGACGGCTGGTGCATGAAGTATCGTACAACGAATCAAGGACACCATCCTTTTTCGAAAACATCTGCATCATATACTCTGAAAGTCACTGCACTTAGGACGTTACATCGCTTCCCAGCAGACCCGATTAACCCATTGGCATACAAGTTTTTTATAAGCATTTTCACACAGCCGTGTAGGCCGCGGTGGCCGAGGGGACTGAGGCGCTGCAGTCACGGTCAGGGGTTCGAATCCCCCTCGGGCATGGATACTTGTGCCGTTCTTAGTGTTAGCTAGTTCATAAGTAGTTGGTAAGTTTAGGGACTGATGGCCCCGTAGTTAAGTCCCATAAGCTATATAAACATTTGAAATACACAGCCATACATTTATTTTTGACAACTTTTGATGGTTGTTATATCAACAAACTAAACACTATTTTACAGTGATTATTTTATTATATTTTTACATTATACTATGAGAATACGACAGTCCTTAAAACATTTGTCCACGTGAAGACGAACTTTCCATTTGTCACACTGAAAGCACGATTCTCCGCGCTGTCCTCTGTCATAACAGACCTTGCATCTTTTGGTAGGGGTTTGTTTTTTGTTTGTTGGGGGAATATTTGTAGGGAAGTTGCTTCAAATTCTTCCTTGGAGTCAGCCTCATGCACACTACCGACGAGATGAAAAGACAGCCAACTTTACATTGTAATAAATGCCCGCTCTCGAGAATCACTGGCCTCTTTCAACACACAGAGCTTCTGCCATTTACTGAAAACACCTGCAAACTAAAATCGGAGCGACCGGTAAGGCAGAGTCCTGCTAAACTGCAGAGTTACGAGTCGCCTGCATGGTGACGGAAATGACTTCATTGTACGTTAATACACATGAGTACAGTGACGGATATATTCGTCAAAGTACGCCAATGGGTTAAACCACATGAATATCGATACCGACCTGCTACCGTCCTTGAAACGTGTCCCCGAAATATTTAGTCATTTTGCGAACACGACCTTGGCATGCAGGTCAGAGAAAGGACCAGCACTCTTGAATAGATCGCCCTGGTCTTTTCCATGGTTTCTTTAACAGGTAAAGTTACGAAGTAAAAAAAATAGTAATAAGATAAATAGCACGTTTTTATCCAAAATATAAAAACAATGAAGAACTTGTAAATGATAGACTGTACTAAATTAGAACAACAACTGCCGTACTAATAAGTGCCATACTCAGCCCATTTAACGTAATATAAGAAGGTATTTCTTCAAGTCATCTGTCTTGGTTGCAGTGTTTTATTAGTATTTAATGAAGTCTTTCGCCCTTTAGCAGGGGGCATTTGGGACGTTGTAATGCCCAGCTGAATACATAGAATAGAGAGGCCGGGCCTTTAATGTACGTTTTACGGAGCATCTTCTTTCAAAATGACCAGCTCAAAAAGCATTCCCCTTTTTCCCCACTAAGGCCTCCGAACACCAGCGGCCTACCCTCAACAATATGCAAATATATCTTGCGCAGAAAGGGCGGAAGTTAAATTTACTGGAAGAGTTTGAGATAGCGAAGCGCACTTACTTTGGACACCCACATCTCCAAAATGATCAGTTGGCACGCAAAGATCAAACTTTTCTAGAAGTACCAATGCAAACAATATATTCACTTCTGGTCTGCTTAATAATCTTCTAATCGTTAAATTTCTATTTAAAGAGCTAGAAACCATCTGTCCCATCTTCTACGCCGGCTTCTTACGTCACTCCTACCCACACTCCCTTAGTTTGTACACGTCAGAGGAGCAGCACACCACGCCCGCCCACTTTCCGTGATAGTAAATATGGCCTTATCTTGTGTCTTCAGGGACCACCGCTCCTGTTAAGGTAATTTAACATCGGTTTCGTTCTTACCGCGTTTGTTCCATGTCTAATTCTTGTTACTCATAGTTTGTAGGGCTACGAAGAAATCTAGAAATGCAGAAAATCGTCCAAATACCACCACACAAAGTGCCTTGTAAGCTTTTTTACCATTTATACAAAATACTTAGCACTATCCTCAGTTTTGTAATTCCGTTTTGTAATTCTTGTGTAAATTCTGTCATGCGGATAATATGAGGATGCACGCAAAACGCGTCATTAAAGCATAATAAAACACTGCAACCAAGACGGCTTTTATTGAAGAAATATTTAATTTCACTGGTTGCTGTATAGTATGAATTGGAAATCATTTTAATATCAGGTACGCACAAGAAGTGAAAACTTTTATTCTAGGTCTAATTTTCGACACAACAAATAACCCATGCCACTTTTGTGAGATACAAGGGAAAACAAAACGTAAACCAATTAATAACTGATATTATCCATCACCTCTTTTTATAAATTCTATTTTTCAGAAAATTTAGATTAATCTCAAATGTCATTCGTTGGTGAATTGTCGATATCTAACAATACAGCGATGTGGCCAGATGTCCGAAAATGGAACTATTTATAACAAAACTATGAACTAATTTTGCAACTGCAACCGCCAAAGAGAAAAAAAATCACGAGGTATTTTTGCAAAATAAGATTTATCCTGTCAACAATATGAAATTATAGTAATGTGTCTTAAAAGTATTATAACAGATATGAATAATGAAAAGTAAATACTAGGAAAGAATGATACGGTACCTTGTTCCGGGCAAACCCGGCACTTGGAACATGCGCGCGAAAAACAACGGCAAACACGGTAATAGCACAACAGTCGAAGACAAATTCTTCTGCGATGGCTTCTTACAATGTTTGTCCCCCGGGTAATAATTTCTAAAGGTGATACTAGAGTGTACCACCATACAGGTTAAATAAACCCCTAGTTAGTTTGGCCCTGCCTTGGCCCCCCCTATGATTATGAGTGCATTATTGCATTGTTTACTGTAAGAAAGAAAGCTGTTTACACGGTAATGCGCGTCTGCACTTCACACGCAAAAAGTGACACCCACTAACGACAGCACCGGCCAACATTGATGTTTTAAGCTCTGTCTTGCTTCACCCTGTTAAAGAGCAATTCGGGGATGGCGATTGGATCCTACGCTCGAGAAGCTGTTCACAATGCTTGGCCTTTGGCGGAGTAGTTAAACGGCAATAACACTTCTGTAATTGACTGGGCTGCTGTGAGTCCTGACTTGAATCGTGTAGAAAACCTTTGGGGTTGTTTTGGAGCCCCGCTTTGTGCCAAGCGTCACTGACTGAGATCCCAACCCAAAATCAAAATTAATGTAGGAATCAATTCAGACTAAAAATGAAAAAAAAAAACACAAAAAGAAAATAAATTTAAACTAGAAAAAGAACAATAAAAATAAAAAATTAGAATGATAAGAAAAAATAGATTGATCTTCTTGCAATAATTATTAAGCAACAAATCCAAAAACTCAACAAAATTAATATAAAAGAATAAAAATCGACACCAAAATAATAACCAACCATTCTCAAATAAGAATAAGAATATATTGACATTATAAAAACAAAACTTAATAAAAACATAAAAGAACTAATTAATCACCAACAATCAATTAATAAACAAACAGACATCTATACCTCTCCTCATTGCAGCACTCCGTGAAAAGGAGCAGCCATTCCCCGAGAAACCTCCCAGCACCTGACTGAACGTATGCTGCGAGAGTGGAAGCTTTCATCAAGGCTAAGGGTGGGTCAACACCATGTTGAATTCCAGAATCACCGATGGAGGGCGCCACGAACATGTAAGTCATTTTCAGCCAAGTGTCTGGAAACATTTGATTACCGCTTTAACTTCTCACAATTCTACAATGCCTTTGTTAAATTCACCTAGTACGGAAGTATTAGCTAAAATAAAGCATTTTTACACCAACAGGTAAAGCTGACAACGTCATTTCCTGTCAGAAGATCATTGCAGTACCATACGTAAAGTTTATTACGTAATGTAAGGCGAGATGGCGGCTTCAGGTATCAGTTTCATACGCAGTTTTGCCAGTCTAGTAAAGTATGTTTGTGGTTTGCCGGAACAGCCAGTTCCTCTGCAATACTTGGAGGAAAATCCGGAAGTGTCAGCGGTGAAGTTGGTACCGCCGCTGGCCTGGGGCGGCGTCGGTCAGCATTATGCGTCGGCACGCCCCTCGTTATATGTGGGGCTGCAGGACAGCACCTCCTCACAGCGGCCACCCATCTCTAATCCCCGGCAGAGGCGGCGGCGAACGCTCCGCAGGTCTGCTGCTTGTTGTCACCAAAAATACTCTGCTCACCATCCCGACCAGAGGTGGTGTTGTTGTTGTGGTGGTCTTCAGTCCGCAGACTGGTTTGATGCAGCTCTCCACACTACCCTGTCTTGTGCAAGCCTCTTCACCTTAGAATATATATGGCAACCTACATACTTTTGAATCTCCTTACTGTATTCGTCCCTCGGTCTTCCTCTGCGATTTTTACCCCACACACTTCCTTCTAATGCTAAGTTGACGATTACTTGATGTCTCAGAGCCGGACGCGGTGGCCGAGAGGCCTGCTGCGCGCCAGTCACGGTCTGCACGGCCACTACGGTCGGGGGTTCGAATCCCCCCTCGGTCATGGATATTTGTGCCTTCCTTAGTATTAGCTAGTTGATACGTAGTTTGTAAGTTTAGGGACTTATGACTCCGTAATTAAGTACCATAAGCTCTACAAACTTTTGATTTTGATGTCTCATAATGTGTTCCACCAATCTATCCCTTCTTTTAGTCAAAATATGCCAGAAACTCCTTTTCTCTCCAATTTTGTAAAGCACCTCCTCATTAGTTACGTGATCTACCTATCTTATCTTCACCATTCTTCTGTAGCACTACATTTCGAAAGCTTCTATCATCTTTTTGACTGAACTCCTTATCCTCCACGTTTCACACGTAAACAAAAAACAAAAAAAAAAAAAAAAAAGAGCTGTCAGATAGGAGTTCCTAACATTTAAACTGATATTTTAGGTCAACCAATTTCGCCGCTTCTTCAGAAACGCTAATCGTCCCATAGCCACTCTGCATTTTATATCTTCTTTACTTCGGCCATCAGAAGTTATCTTGCGACCCAAATAACAAAACTCATCTATTACTTTTATCGACTCATTACCTAATCTAATTCCTTCAGCATCGCCTGATTTTCTGACATTGCATTCCATTACCCTCGTTTTCCTCTTGTAAACGTTCATCTTAGATCGTCCTTTCAAGACACTGTCCATTCTATTTAATTGCTCTTCCAGATCCTTTGCTGTCTCTGCCAGAATTGCAATGTAATCAGCGAAATACCAGGTTTTTATTCCCTTTTCCTGGACTTTAATTCCCTCTCCAAATTTCTCCTTACGTTCCTTCACAGCTTTCTCAATGTACAGACCAAACAACAACGCGGGAAGGCTATACACCTGTCTCAACCTCCTCCCAACCACTGCATTCCTTTCATGCCCTTCGACTCTAACAACTGCAGTCTGTTTTTTGTACAAGTTGAATATAACCCTTCGATACCTATGCTTTACCCCCGCTACCTTCAGAATTTGAAAGAGTGTATTCCAGTCAACATTGTCAAAAGCTTTCTCCAGATCTACAAAGGTTAAAAACGTAGGTTTAGCTTTCCTTAACATATCTTGTAAGATAAGTCGTGATGTGGTTATTGCCTCCCGTGTTTCTACAATTCTCCTAAATCCAAACTGATCTTCTCCAATGTCGGATTCCACCAGTTTTTCCACTCGTCTGTACATAATTCGTGTTGGTATTTTGCAACCATGACTTATGAAACTGATAGTTCTGAAATTTTCACATTTTTCTGCACTTGCTTTCTTTAGAATATTAATTATTATATTCTTCTTTATGTCGGACGGTATTTTCCCCTGTCTCATACATCTTGCATACCAGGTGGAACTATTTCTTCATGACTAGTTCGCCTAAGGATATCAGCAGTTCACGTGGAATATCGTGTACTCCAGGAATCTATAAAAGGTATAATTAATATGTAAATGCATAAGGAATTTATTAAAATAAGTTTTATTTCAAATATAAATCAACTTGTATTGGGCAAAGTTTTACATTTTCTTATTTTTTTTAACTTTTCAGTCCTAGGCCTCATAATTAAGAAATTTTAGTAACTGACTTTGGCATGTTATATGATTAGAAAAAAGACTTACAAGGGCCCACCTTTGACCTCGAACGCTCGGAACCGCACGAAATAAAGCTTGGAATAACATGCAATCATAAACAAGACTGTGATGTGCGTCACTTCCACGCAAAACGTTGCACTGCAGCTCAAGTAACATTTTAACAGAGAGAGACAAAGTAGCCAGATATCAATGCCATAGGAAGGAAATTATACGTAATTTAATGTCGTCAATGTATCATCGCGCAGTGAACTTCAACATCAATTTTCGCGAAAACCAAGGCCCGTCGTTATAAACGCAGATAGCCCCACACTCAGTGTACGTCCCTCTACAGAAGAGGTAGCAAGCAATCTTGGATTGGGTCCGGATACTTTTGAAAATTTTTGTAGAGGTCCAGAAGAAAAACCACACATTCCTTATCAATTTCTATTTTAATTCAGTCACAAACTAATATGAAACACAAAATATGTGAAATAAAAATGTAGAATAATCCAGTAAAACTTACATTATTTGCTATTTATTATTTTTTTTTTTTTTTTTACTTTCGCTCACAAAAAGTATTAAATAAAATGTGATGTCAAACTTCTATTAAAATCCTGCAACAGGTCATACATTATGCGTACTAATTTTGATTAATTTTCACTAATAAAATTATGAAATACAATGATCTAATCGTATTTTTATTTAAAAAGTTAATGCAAGAAATTACATTTGCGGTCTTCTGTCAGTTTCTTAAAGTTAGTTTCACATGCGGAGCAGCTTATGCGAATGGTGTCTCCAAGGCGGGCTGCCGTCAATCTTGAGCGATACTTATTCTTCAACAAATTAATTTTTAATGACATTTGACAAGTATATGTGGTGCCAAACATAGAAAGCCATGTAGATGGCTAATGTTTTGCAATTTTCATTATTTTATCCATTATTTTTGTTTAGAGAACAGTGAAGCTGTATTCGTAACAATACTGTAGTGGGTAAATACTGCAACCAGCCACAAGATCTTGCAGCTGGTTGCAGTGTTTATTTACCACACTATAATTTTCATAGTTTTCCGGGGTTCACTCCACAATTCGTCAGTGGATTCATATTTAAATGTTTGCAAGGAAATGTCGTCCTGCAAGTCTGTTATCTCCATTTGGAGTAAAGGTTTTAAAAGGTGGAACAACTTCGCAGCCACATCCGTCCGTTCTGCTGCTGCAGAAACCTCAAAATGTGATTTAAAGAGCACAAGAATGGTGTTTAAATGGATACGCCCCGAACGCTTAGATAGAGGTTCCAGACACTGCCAGAGTATGAAGTCTATTTATGGAATTTCCTTGTTCGTTCGATAAATTTCTGGTGGTGCATTTGCGTGTACAGTGCTATTATGCGGAGCACCGATCAGCTTGCTCCCTTTTTAATTTTGACAACATTGTCATAGAAGAAAAACAACGATCTATTTGGTATGATCAATATACAAAAAACAGTCTTGATCGCAGAAATTAACAGTTTCAATTAACCGGTTTCGCCGGCCGCGGTGGCCGAGGGGACTAAGGCGCTCCAGTCACGGTCTGCACGGCCACTACGGTCGGGGGTTCTAATCCCCCCTCGGGCATGGATATTTGTGCCGTCCTAGTTCGTAAGTAGTTCATACGTAGTTTGTAAGTTTAGGGACTGATGACCCCGTAGTTAAGTCCCATAGACTATACAAACATTTGAACATTTTTGAATTAACTGGTTTCAACCTGACAGTTACCTACTGGCAGCAGAACAGCCCAGGACAGCCCAGCTCAGCCGAGTGCAGCACTGGCCACATGGGCTTTTTGTAATTCCGAAGATGACCTAGATCAGGTTGAAACCGGTTAATTGAAACTGTTAATTTCTGCGATCAAGACTGTTTTTTGTATATTGATTGCTCCCTTTTGCCGCCGCTTGTCAGCGTACTCTCCAGCGTCGCACATCATGACAACCGTTTCTTTAATGTGCCTATAATAACCATTAAGGGTTCTAATTATTCAGCATGTAACTAAAATTCTAAGGAAATTATAAGGGTGGCTCTCATACGAATTGTTTATCCACAGAAAAATTTGAGTACTAATGTAACTTATACTTTCAAATTATTTAAGGCGGTCCAGTTTTTGGCCTTCCGAGGTCAGGACCTGGACCGTGGTCCGCCAGTTGCCGACCGCTGCTCTACAACATATCCGAGACCCACCAGAATCCGTTATTTATACTTCTGATAGTCCCCTTGTAAGCCGTCCAGGCGCTGAAGGCACAGGCGGCATCCGTCGCTGAAAACACTGTCGTTCTATTCAGTGGTCCATACCCGTCGATCGGCTCACCATTGCCGGGGTAGTCGCGCGTGGCGTTGGCCATATGGTAACAATGGACGTCTTTTGGAGGGTCCAACTCCTGCAAATGATGTCGAATGACACGCTCTGACGCTGCTTGTATCAGACCTAATCTGTTGTGATACGTGTTACGGTAGAGCGATCGAAGACTGACATGCACACGAGATGCTTGTCATCATGTGCAACTAGATGACTGCAGTTGGTCTCATCTATCCGTCAGTCACTCCTCCAACCAGCGATTACACTTGCGCGCTACAACCGCTTCCTTACTTTCCACGACTACCGAATCCCTGCAGGGTAACCCGCGATCCCTATAGGGAACTACTTTTCCTCGGTCTAACTCTGAAATGTGTTTGAGAGAGGCTCGCAGTATTCCACGAAGCATAAAAAGGTTCCTTACACAAAACAACCTCACGAAAGAACAATATTTCATTTCTTCCACAGTATATTGTAACTAGGAAGGAGACAAAGAGCAAGAGAAATATTTCAATGTTCTTTTATTTCGTATAATTTCTTATGTCACACATAGACATAATAATACAGAGGCGTGGACGTCAGATACGTAAAATATTGATCTGTAATCAGTGATGTCTACTGAATGTATTGGATGTGTAACTCTGCCTTCTGAGCATAGTACCACAGTATAACATATACAGTCGTGACACACACATTGATTTTTGTTATACACTGTGACAACAGCGCTCCAAGCGGCCGGCAAGCTACATTTCTGAATACGACATTGGATGAGTGCAAATAGTACCGTTTATATTGATTTTAACATGCTTTCTACATTAGGGAATGTATGTCGTGTTTTAAAATAGCTCTACATTCGTCTTCCTTAGGTTTATTAAGATCCCTGACAAGGTATGAAACGGTACATTGTTGCACAGTTTATTTATAATTATCTTGTAACCTAGAGCATTGTACTGAAGAATTTAATTTTCTGTTGAAAATAAAAAGTGGCTGGGAAATACCAAAGGCCTGGCCTTTGGCAGACAGACGTCGCTTTTCTACTCATGGACGTTAAGGTTTCTTCACGACAATTCCAGTAAAATAGGTGAGGATATAACTTAGGGAACGTAAATATAATGCAATAATTACACATGAAGTGTTAAGTGCCATCGACAAGGGATCTCAAATCGATTCCATATTTCTGGATTTCCGGAAGGCTTTTGATACTGTACCCCACAAGCGGCTTCTAATGAAATTGCGTGCTTATGGAATATCTCCCCAATTGTGCGATTGGATTCACGATTTCCTATCAGAAAGGACACAGTTCGTTGTAATTAACGGTAAGTCATCGAGTAAAACAGAAGTGATATCTGGCGTTCCACAGGGAAGCGTTATTGGTCTCCTACTCTTCCTCGTGTTTATAAACGATTTAGGAGATAATCTGAATAGCTCCCTTAGACTGTTCGCGGATGATGCTGTCGTTTATCGGTTAGTGAAGTCAACAGAGGATCAAAAGCAACTGCAAAGCGATTTAGACAAAATTTCTACTTGGTGCGAAAATTGGCAATTGACACTAAATAAAGAAAAGTGTGAATTAATACACATGACCACTAAAAGAAATCCGCTGAACTTCAATTACGCGATAAATCAGTCAAACCTTAAGGTCGTAAATTCTACCAAATACCTAGGAGTTACAATTACGAACAACTTTGACTGGAGAGAACACATAGAAAATATTGTGGGGAAGGCGAACCAAAGGTTACGTTTCATTGGCAGAACGCTTAGACGATGCACCAGCTCCACCAAAGAGACTGCCTACATCACACTTGTGCGTCCTCTCTTGGAGTACTGTTGCCCCTTGTGGGACCCTCACCAGGTGGGACTGACGGAAGATATTGAGAAGGTTCAGAGAAGGGCAGCTCGTTTTGTTTTATCACGTTACGGGGGGGAAAGCGTCACGGAAATGTTGCACGAATTGGGGTGGAAATCATTAAAAGAAAGACGTTATTCATTGCGGCGTGATCTGTTTGCGACGTTTCAATCACCGACTTTTAGTTCTGAATGTGAAAATATTTTGCTAGCACCCACCTACTTAGGGAGACATGACCATCCCAATAAAATAAGAGAAATCAGATCGAAAACGGGTGGTTAATGAACCCTCTGCCAGGCTCTTAAATGTGATTTGCAGAGTATCTATGTAGATGTAGATGTAGATGTTAAACGTACCAGCTATGGCTACAGGAAAAACGTCACACAAGTGGCAATAAAATGGCATAAGCAATCAAACTGTTTCCCAACAAAGAAGACAGTCATAGCAAGAACAGACTATAATATAAATTTATGCTTCTTTATGTCTACATTGCAACTGGTTGGTAGTACGAACCAAGGAGGTTAGAATCTCTGGAGCTGCCCTAACACTGAATAAGTGAAGCCAGCAAAATGGGCATTCCGGCATTTGTTTGTGCCCAAAACATTGGTCATACTGTGTGGTAAAGTAGTTGTAGTCATATCTAAGTAAAGACTCCGATGTGACTACCAATTTAGCGGCTTTACGTAAAGAGGTCGAACAGGATTTTGAGCGAGAAATCCTTGTTTTGTGACACAAAGGCAAGGCCCCCTGCCTTCAACCAATGCCTGTTCTTAGCATAGGTAACGCCACCTCCCTTTATTCTAACCTCCTCGGTAAGAACTTTTACAGCAGTAAGTGTTTTTATGTTAGACTGTGATAGTGTTACGGCATGCCTGCACATCCATAGATAGTGGTAGACTAGGTATGTAGCCATTCTGATGTGTCAAACATCTCCCACCTAAAACCGATGTGACTGTAGGCAAAACAATGGTAATATCCAGTTGTCGTTATGGTTATAAAGAGCTCTTCGTGAAGGAAAGTAGTATTAAATTTCACGTGTAAATATTATCAGTGATATTTCTTGAAAACTGTTGTTTAAATGTAGTTAATGTCTGCTAACAGTCACCTGGTTTTATGTTTGAGCCAGGCCTAGTGTATAAACTCTGTGTAGGTTGTCCAGTCTACTAGTGTCTCCGATCGAAGCATAGAGAGTAAAGATCGAGAGAATATTTGGTTTCCGTTTCGGCTAGTTTCGGCCAAAATTTTGATTCAGGCCACAAAGCAGCCGAAACTTCGGCTTGGCCGAAACTAGCTTTCGTTAACTTACGGATGAAGTCGAGTCGCGTTTGAGATGGATTCTGTCAACAATAACGCTTTGATTCACTTTATAGCGCGCCGTTTAACTTCCCTCGCAGGAAAAAACAAGTATTTTGTTGTTAATGACGAAATAACGCAATCGTATCTTATAGTGATATTTTTATACTATGTTGGTTTTCTTTGTAATGTGTTTGTTCCGTATTTGTATTAAAAAAACGGAAAGGAAATACGGAACAAAAACATTTCAAACAAACCCAAAACAGCAAAATACACATCACACAAACACACACAATGACAACATCCCACAAAAACAAATCAAATGGTACCCCATGACATACACACACAAATTAACACATAAAGTGACAAATATACTGAAGAGACAGGGAATCCACATAGCACATACAAATCCCCATCTTCGCAAACAAATCTACAACAAAAGTAAGAAAGATATATTCCCAGGATCAGGAATACAGTATACAAACTTGAATGCCAAAGGTGTGATGCAGGGAACGTAGGAACGATATACAGAGATTTCAAATGTTCAGATGTTTGTAAAGCTTAAGATACTTAACTGCGGGGTCTTCAGTCCCTAAACTTACAAACTACCTTACACCAAAGACGACACAAACATCCATGCCCGAGGGGGGATTCGAACACCCGATGGGGAACTGCCTTGCGCATCGTAGCATAGCACCTCAATACGCTCGGCCACTCCACCGCGGCAGAGTTTTCAAAACAAGATACAAAGACCATATTAGATGTTAGAAATATGAAACAAACCACTCCACATTTGCTGAACACTTAAAACAACACAATCATTACCAACCAATATAGACCAAGACAAGAAAATTATCAGGACTAATACAAGAAAACTACCATATCTAGAAAGCCATAGCCGAGGACAAACAATCAATAAATATCAGACAAACATCAACGAAAAGTCACTGCTAAACCTATTCAAAGAAATGAAACAGTAATTAAAGAGTAAAATTCACACAACACACACAATTTCATAATTAGTTAAAAAAAATCTTGAGATCAACACATAAACCCACATCTCACATCTCAATCTCTACCTTTCTTCCATCCCCCCCCCCTCCCTCACTCTCTCTCTCTTTCTTCCTCTCTCTTTCTTTCTCCCTCTCTTTCTCTCTCTCTCTCTTTCTCTGTCTCTCTCTCTCTCTCCAATTACATCGGAAACACAAACAAGGAAACAACGTAAAATACGACTTCATAATTAAGATGCGAAAACCACAAAACAATTATCATTTCTAGCATAACTTACCTCAAACTTAAAATGAATCAGTCATTAGGCAACGTCCACCATAAAATATATGCAGCATTGGTGCATTGTCATGCAATAATCTGACGTGTTGTCGGTCTGAAGAACCACTGTGAAACTGAACTGCCGGCTAGCTGCATTGTTGTTTCAGCGATAATCTATGAGCAGTTACAAGTCAAAGATGAATGACTGCGTGACTTCCACGGAAGGGGCCAAGTGTGTCCCAATAAAATTAAGAAGGCGCTACAAAGGTGTGAAGCATGACTGCATAGCTGAAGATCTATAATTGCCATATAACTTTTGCTATTTCTCCAGGAGGACATTATTAAAATGGGCCTAGAAATGCCCTTTGGACAGTTCCGTCTTTTCATTTAAAACGTTGTTCGACTCTTTCTTTAGTCCGCAGAATACCTCTATCTTTTCTAAATTAGAGAAAAACCATCCTTTATCTTCGTAGTGTAATATCTCATACTATCATTGATGTCCCCTAAGCAGTATTGATCTTTCTTCAGGTGCCTAATTATAATCAAGTATATATTACAGGCCACTGATGGTGCCTTCCAAATAAAGGTGAAATGTATATGGTAACATAAAACTTATTATTCAGTTGCATAGACGATTTATATAAAGATCCACATTATAATATAAAAATTAACCTGTGGAAAAACAGGAAAAAAAAGGAAGAAGTAAGACCAGTTCCGTGTTACATTAACTGGTGGATGGATTACTTCTTTGTTGCATTACCTAGTGGACAGAAGGCTTCTGTATTCCAGTATCTGGTGGACGGAACGCAAATGAAGTACATCAACGTAAAATGTGAAAGTAAAATAATGTTTATTGTGAAACGAGAGAATGTTAATTGGCAAATTGTGTAGGCACACAGTCCAGTAAATTTAAGGCAATGACTAAGTAAGTTACTGTCGGTGATATGAAAGGAACATTTTTCTCGGAATCACCTTTAATAATTTTTTTGATAATATATCACCTCCATGTAAAACATCCTCAATTCCATTTACTCATACAAAAGAGAAAGAAATGATCTTTTTCATTTCGTTATTTCATTGAAAAATAAAATAGATAAAAAGTAACAGTTGAACAGACTGTGTTTTTCTATTATATAGCGCTAGCAGGTGGCACTGTTGACAGCGGTGACGTGCGCATCCGCTTACGAAAGACATATCTCGTCACTGCGAATGATTCCTGCAGAGTTCACGAGATTTGGATGCTTATTTATTTATTTATTTTTGTACATTTTATAACCTAGTTTAATATTTAAAAGCAGGTCGTACATTTCACAATATAGCATACAATAGGCATACATTCATGCATGTTACAATTAAGTTATTTTTGTTTGGATGCTTCCAGGTATTGTACTTAGGGTCGCTGGAACTGTATTTACTACCATGGCTTCGTCGTCACCTCGGAATAGACACGTTCTTTAGAGCCGCGTATTCCTTCGTTCCAAGAAGGGGTAGGTCGTTCGTTAACAACGGATCCAAAGAAATTGTCCACCAAAGTACACGGAAGGACCTAATAACGTCTTCTAAGGAACAGTCGCTCATTTGGTCGCAGCGGATCTCGCTTCTGAACAGTAGTTCCCCCATTCAATTTTGCCGGTCTCTTTCCTATTTCCGGTTCCTGCTCCACTCGTTCCGCCTCTCTCGCCTTGAATCAATGGTTACTTTTAAGGTGATTATTAATGTTTTTATTAATATTACTATCTTAAGCATATTACACAAATGTGTGTGTGTCACATCTCGCTCTTTACAGCACCGACGTCAAATACCTCGATACGAATATTTCTTATGAAATGTTCAAATGTTTGCATAGCTAAGGGACCAAGTACAAACCACTTTATCTTCGCTGAGGACAACACACACACACATTTCCGATGGGCCGGCCGCGGTGGCCGAGGGGACTGAGGCGCTCCAGTCACGGTCTGCACGGCCATTACGGGCGGGGGTTCGAATCCCCCCTCAGGCATCGATATTTGTGCCGTCCTTAGTCTTAGCTAGTTCATAAGTAGTTAGTAAGCTTAGGGACTGATGACCCCTTAGTTAAGTCCCATAAGTTCTACAAACATTTGAATATTTGATTTCCGATGGAGGACTCTAACCTACGACTCGAGCGCCCTCGCAATCCGCCACTTGTTGCCTAAGACCGCGCGGTATTTCTTGTCAGGCAACTATTGCTCTGGAGATAACCATCAACGACTTCTAGTTCAAGAGTAATGGCGTCATAAACAATGTGACGAGCAAAAACTGCTGCGCCATTCGATGTGTTAATCACGAGAATTCTTCCACTGTTCGAGAATGCTCAGTGACAGCCGGCCAGTGCAAACGTGACAGCAGCAGCAGCTCTACATTGTAAGATAACCGGCTTCTTAATAGAAGCGACTTATTTGCGTGTGTGTTTTCTTTTACAGCTCTTCATACCTTAGTGTGCTCGCGAGTTTATTTATTAAGAATCGCGTTTAGTTGTCAGTTCAGTTGTTATTTTGATTTATTAGCTCGCGTATATATTTTTCAGATTCGCCGGTAATAAACAGTTTAGTGTTAGGTTCATATTTTTCGAAGCTCACTATTTATCAAACTTTTCGAGTTCCTGCTTATATTTACTTAGATACGCGTTCAACTAATTAGTTCAGTGTATTCATCCGCAGTGTAAATACGCCACTCAATGCTTTTGTTTTGTTTTGTTTTGATCGTACTCGCGGTTGGTAATCCTACTCTTCAGTTGCTCATTGACCGCCGGCCAGTGCACACGTGACAGCAACAGCTCTACATTGTAAGATAGCCGGCTTCTTAATAGAAGCGACTTATTTTCGTGTGTGCTTTCTTTTACAGTTCTTCATACCTTAGGCCAGGCGCACATTGGGACGCAGATGATACAGGCAGGGCAGCACAGCGAAGGAAACACTTTGCGACTTAGTGTCTGCGCATATTGGGAGAAGTTTTTAGCCGTTGTCGCACAGTCGTTGCTTGTAGAACCTGTGCTCTGTGTTTCCTTGTACAGCTATGGCTGAATTCATGAACCTTAGTTCGGAGTCGGATTCTGATGACGAAAAGGACATGCTGATATTATTATATAACACTTCAAAACAGGAGAAATCAGAATGGAAAAGGAGTTACATGAACAAAAGAAGCAATCATGGCGAATTCGCTTTGACATCAGTTTTCTGATAAACAGACTGGAGTGAATTTCACGAAGTTCACGTGTTGGTGAGGAAATCTACATTTTCCAAATGATGGAGACCCAAAAAACAAATGGAACAGAAGAAACATTCGCTGTGTTCTTGAGGTTTTATTCAAATATATTACAAACTAAAGACATAAACAACAGGTAAATAGGTTAATGTGAAAAATTAATTACGCAAATTGTCGTTCTTATTCTTTAGTTGCATGAGTCAGTTCAGAAAATCTAATTACAAAAATCGTGTTTAGTTTTCATGAGATGATAGAAAGATTCAGCAGCTGTTGTTGAATGCATGTCTGTGTTCTACAGAACTGTCAGAGACGTATTGCTGACTCCAGACGAGTCAAATGGATGTATAGCACTTATCGTTCGTAATTTTGAGGTGGTTGCAGCTCTTTAGTTGTAGGATTGTGAATTACTAGGAGATATACCTCAGTTTGTGAAACCACTTCAAATATTTTACCTCGGATGAAGTGTTGCTTTACTGATGGTTTCTTTATCTTTCTTGTTTGATACATTGACATGAAGAAATGGCAAAGTGCGTCATTGTCAGATTTTGTGTCTTCTATGAGTGGAACAGAGAATTGTATCTATGTTTCATATATCTAGAAAAGGCTTATTACCGTCTTCCTACCAGGAAGCTACTGTCAGTCCTACAACATTATAGTATAGGAGGCAAACTTCTGCAGGCAATTAAAGGGCTCTACATAGACTGTCAGGCAACAGAGTAGATGGCAAATTAAGCTCATGGTTCAGGGTAGTTTCAGGGGTATGACAAGGCTGTTATCTGTCACCACTGTTCATACTATTCATGGATCATATGTTGAAAACAGTAGTCTGGCAGGGCGGGATTAGAATAGGCGAAAACAAAATAAGCAGTCTCGCATATGCGGACGACTTAGTTGTAATGGCCGATTCGATTGAAAGGTTACAAACTAATATTTCAGCGCTCTATCAGAGGTGCAAGGATTATGATATGAAGATAAGCATCTCCAAAACGAAAGTAATGTCTGTGGGAAAGAGATTTAAACAGATTGAGTGCCAAATAGGAGGAACAAAGTTAGAACAGGTAGACAGTTTCAAGTACCTGAGATGTATTTTCTTACAGGATGGCAACATAGTGAAAAAACTGGAATCGAGGTGTAGCAAAGCTAATGCAGTGAGTGCTCAGATAAGATCTACTCTCTTCTGCAAGAAGGAAGTAAGTACCAAGACTAAGTTAGCAGTGCACCGCTCTATCTTTCGACCAACTTTGTTGTATGGGAGTGAAAGTTTGGTGGATACAGGTTACCTTATTCATAAGGTAGAGGTTATGAAAGTAGCAAGAATGATTGCAGGTACTAATAGATAGGAACAATGGCAGGTGGGTGTCCATAAAGAGGAAAAAAAAAACAACAACAACAACAAAAACTGAGAATGAACTCCATAGATGAAGCAGTTAGAGCGTACAGACAGATGTTGAGGTCATGTTACACGCATGGGAGAAGCAAGGTTACCTAAGAGACTCATGAGCTCGGCAGCGGAGGGAATTTTATTAGAGGTACTATGCTCCAGACTGAACGCTGAAAGGCATAATCAGTCTCTAAAGGTGATGATTAATTTGATTGATTGATTTGATTTTTTCAGGGAAGTCAAAACAGTCTTGGTCTAACCCGCCACTGCCCGCACCGAAACTAAGCTTATTGTGCGGTATCGCTCCCTGTATGTCTAGTGAAGCCAACCAATGCCCTTGAACAGTGCAAGAAGTCTCTTTACCAGTTCTTTATTAGACACAATTTCTTCGGGTCTGGTTGTCGCAAATGTTCTGTGCCTTTTACTCTCCAATGCAATGCATTCGAAGATTAGATGTGATGCAGTTTCATCACCGTCATCACAGATCTTACATTTAGGGTCCTCTTCTGTTATTCCCATTGTATGTAGGTGTTTTTTGAAATTCCCATGTCCTGTCAGCAATCCAACCATGAGTCTAATCTCTCTCCTGTTCAGACCCAGGATTGCAGAGCTTCTTTTAAAACATAGCTTTGGCATCATTACCTTGCCATGTTTTTGTTGATGGACTTTGGTCCAATATTCTACGTGCTGTCTTCTGAGCCAGTTACGTAGCTCCAATTTGATCATTGCCTTGGTGATTGTCAGGACAGGTTCCGGTCCACTAAATGGAGTCTCTGCCCCCATCCTGGCTAATCTGTCGGCATGTTCGTTGCCACTGATCCCCGAGTGGCCAGGGACCCACAGTAGGTTTACTCTATTGCTTTCCCCTAGCTCCACCAGAACCCTGTGACATTCTGCAACAATTTTAGACCTTGTTGCAGGAGCTGCCAGTGATCTCAGGGCTGCCTGGCTGTCTGAATAGATATAGATGCTACAATCTTTGTAGCACCTACGCAAAGTCTCCTCCACACACGCCCTGATGGCAGTGATTTCCGCCTGGAATACTGAGGCCTGTTTCCCTAGAGAGATGACGCCCTCCAGTCTTGGCTGCACCCCATATACCCCGGCCCCAACACCTTGGTCTGATTTTGACCCTCTGCTCCCTGCTTCCAATTGTTATATTGAAAGGCTTGTTGAAGCAGTATGGGGCTATAATATAGTCGGCTGGCATTTCCCCAACCTTTCCTATATTTAAAGGTGATGATGATATCTTTTTTTACATTCAATGGCCCTTTCGTTTGCTCTTCGTTCACGCTGCGCAATGGACTGTTGTATCAGAGTAGAAACAGCCAGGGTCGGCCCGTCCATATAGGCAACCTAGGCAATTGCCTAGGGCGCTCGAATTTCGGGGGGGGGGGGGGGGGGGTAATGTGTCGTGTGCGACGAACCCTCGTGCGCTCGTGGTACCGTTTACTTTGCTGCTGCGCTACGGTTCCAGGAGCGATGAGTTCCCGGCAACTGCACATAGAGCAACAGGCAAGAGACAAGGCGCAAGTCAATGTTACCTGCATTCTCTTGACTCTTCAGCCTTAACTAGTAAGCGTTTAATGAAAAGACGAGTAGCAGTTTGAAACTAGTCATCCCCTGATCAGCGTGCCGCTCACTATGTCAGCTGGGGCGTCCTCACGGCCCCGTGCAGTCAGCCGCTCTGCAGTTTCTGTAGTGTACAATGGGCGCCATAAGACCACACACATCATGGTGAGTCTGGATGTACAGGGCGCCTTTGACGCAGGTTGGTGGCCTGGTATTTTAAAGATGTTGCGTGAGTTTAACTGTCCTGAAAATCTGTATAACCTTACACGTAGCTATTTCAGTCACAGAACTGCAACGTTGAATGTCAACAACCTTCTCATAGAAAGATCTGCTACCAAATGATGCCCACAAGGTTCTTGTTGCGGACCAGGTTTCTGGAATCTATAAATGTGAATGTCTGTTCGGTGTACGTTTATCACGTCTGAACCACAAGACATAAGAGCTAAAAATTTACATAGTTACTAATGTCTACCCGGGGAAGGCTTTAGGCACGATTTTATGCTGATCGGATAGCTATTTATCTATATATATTAGTGTGAATTTCTGTTCGGTGTACACTTATTACGTCCGAGCGACAAGACGCAGAGACTTAAATATTTTTACAGTTACTAATTTATACCTGAGGAAGGTTTTAGGCACGGTTTTATAGCGGTCTGATAGATATTTAGTAATTTGAAGAATATAACGTGAAAAGCGGAACAATAATTACTCTTTGAAAATTATATTTACTCTTTGAAAATGGTTCTATTGGTTGCATTGTTGCTTGAGGGGTGATAATGATAAAATGGTGGAGTATATTTGGATGGAAATTTCTCGGTGTATATAAAATTCTACGTGTGTGTGTGTTAATATTTCGCTCTGCAGCGAAAACTACAGAACGCAAACGAATGGTCTGTGTGTAATTGATGTCCGAAGTCTTCCGTTGTACATCATAGCAGTTTCATGCCGATAGCTATAAGGGTGTGGAAGATATGGTGGTCGAAAGTCGTCAAATTATAAAAAAAAATCGGACTGAGGGCCTACGATAACGTTTTCGACTCTATAGCAAGGAGGTTACACACAGCGAAACGTGATGCCACAGACCATATCTTTGGTCTATGCGTGCTACAATGTCTTCAGATCTTTCTCTGTAAGGATAAGCATAAGAATAAGGAAATATAAGAATAAATAAATAAAGCAGTAAAAAAGAAATTTGTTTTAATACATCTCTTTAAAAAACATCGATTTGACGTTTCGCGCATTATCTATCGTACTCAACCAACACGGAAGCGGAGCCACGGGTTCAAGCTAGTATATTATATGATTCCTTGCTTAAAGTGCCTTACTCAGGACACTCTCTTGTTATAGCCTTTGCCGACGATCTGATTGTACTAACCGAAGGAGAGAGTCCTCTTGCCGCTGAGAACATCAGTAACACAGACATGCAATTAATATCGACTTGGTCCAATAATAATAAACTCCAATTCAACGAACAGAAATCAAAAGCTATACTTATCACCAGGAAAAGGAAATTTGCCTCATCCACAATCGCAATATACCTTAATAACAAAGTGCTTCAACAAGTATACCATCTAAAATATCTGGGCGTTATAATTGACAGTAAGTTTACAAAAAAATGTTCAAATGTTTGTATAGTCTATGGGACTTAACTACGGGGTCATCAGTCCCTAAACTTACAAACTACTTACGAACTAGGTCGGCACAAATATCCATGCCCGAGGGGGGATTCGAACCCCCGACCGTAGTGGCCGTGCAGACCGTGACTGGAGCGTCTTAGTCCCCGCGGCCGCCGCGGCCGGCAGTAAGTTTACATTCAACAAACACGTTCAACATATTACAGATAAATGCACGGTCTTAATTAACGCTCTTTCCAGATCAGCTACACTCAACTGGGGTTTGCGGGCTACAGCACTGCAAACTATTTATAAAAAATCAATACTGCCTATATTATCGTACGACTCACCGATGTGGATAGACGCACTGGAGCGACAATACAACCGTACCAAAATTAATAGAGTCCAAGGGTTAATCAATTTAATAATGGTCAAAGCTTACAGAAGGACATCCAGCGAAGCACCTGTTTTATCAGGTCTCATGCCCATAACACTTAAGATACAGGAAATAGCCAAATATTATAACTTGGTCAAATCCAAAGACGACAAACAGACAATCAACATCGCCCTAGAGTACAGAAGCTGGGCACACCCGGCAGAGTTTACGAGGATAACTGAGAACGACGCCAGCAAAAGCTACGCTGTTTAAATATACACAGATGGAAGCAAGTCAGACGACGGAGTGGTTCGGGGATAGCAATATTTGTTAATAAGAGGCTTATTTACCAGATACAGCTAAAACTGTCTAATGAATGCTCAATCAATCAAGCGGAACAATTTGCCGTCCTCAATGCTCTTGAGTTCATAAATAATCTCTCGAATACTGATAAAGCTGCAGTAATTCACACCGACCGCACGATTACTTTGGACTCTTTCCGAAATCCGAAGAAGCAAAACTTGTTGATTGAAGAAATAAGATGTAAAATCAGAAGGTTGCAGACACACAACTGGCTGGTGCATTTCGAATGGGTTAAGGCACAAGGGATATGCGGAAATGAACTAGCTGTCAACCTTACTAAAAGAGCAGCTCGATCACGACAATCAATACGCTACAACGTAACACCTACAAGTGCCGTAAAGAAGAAACTTCGAGAAGAGTTTAGGAACGAATGGGACATTGAATGGCACTGAACAAAAGACGGGGGAAGCACTAAACCGTATTTTCCTACGATCCGACAACATTTAATGATTAAACTTCCAATATCTTCGAATTTTACAGCTATGTTAACAGGTCATTGGAAACTGAAAGCCTACTATCAGCGGTTCAAAATAATTGAAGACGGAACGTGCACATGTAACAGTGCTGTCCAAACTATTGACCACGTTCTTTTTGACTGCTGCAATTTATTGAAAGAGAGGGACCATCTCAGGAGAAAAATATCTGCAAAAGGAGGAGGATGGCCCGTCAGTAAATATGACTTAGTACATAAATTCACTACAGACTTTTACAATTTTTGTAATTCAGTAAGATTTCCTGATGTATAAAATTGTTTGTTCCTTTGTAAACCCTGTCAACTTATGTACTGTACTTGTGTTTGCAAAAATATCTGATGTATCCGCATGAATCTAACCATCAAACATGTAATATTGCTATATAATGTGGCATGTTAAATAATAAAAATTTAAAAAAAATCATCAGTGGTAAAAAAAAAAAAAAAGAGTAGAAGGTTTAGGGCGCCAAATAACAGGGCGTGCCTTACAATTGTAAATAAACGAAGGGAAAAATACAATAAATAATTATTTACTTAAGACCTCCTGTATATTACTGTTCCCATCAGATTATCAGTTTCTTGGTAAGAAAGATCCCCTTCTATTTGTTCATAATAACGATATAAATAATTATTCTAAATATGGTTTTGTGATACACAGAGATATGAGTTTGTGCCTCTCTCAAAAGGTAAAGCAGTCAACAATCCGAAGATTGGTTTGAACACTAGGCACAGTCCTGTTTGGGGAGATGGTATACCGAACTGACTGTAGGAGGACCTACAGTTTAGCGTGGGTTCCGAACCACGGTGCTACTCGGTATTTTTCACATCAGCAACACTGCCAGAGGTGAAAGAAGTGGAAAGTGTCAGATAAAAATCCTAGGACCTGTCGGGGATCGAACCCGCGACCTTTGAATCTGTAGTCTAACACTTTACCACTGTGCTACGGATCCGCTGAAATGAAACAAGAGTTTCAGTTTATTTGTAGAAACGTGTGAGATGTCAGCTACCCCCACCGCCGTCATCTGAGCTCACCTTGCCCGCGGGCAAGTAGAGTCTGTTGCACTACTATTGTGGCTCTTTTTTCGGGGAAAACCCTAATTTACTTACTGCACTAAGAGTGTTGCTTACTCTTCCTGTGTCTGTAGCCAGTGATGAAAGCACCTTCTCGAAATTAAAACTCATAAAACATATCTGCGATCCACAATAAAGAAAGACTTGTGCGTTTGGCAACTTTGTCAATTGAACGAGAAACAGCAGATAGTTGATTTAAAGGAGATCGTCTCACATTTTGCAAAATCCAAGGCCAGAAAAATTAAATTTGTGTGACTCTTTGTATAACGAGGCTTATAACTGTTTCAATTATTGTAAACTGTCAACCAAAACATTTTTTAAAAGACAAAATGTAAAAACGATGAAAAAGTAACAGTGTTGTATAAAAGTGTATGAAATGTCCCAATTTAATGGGGCAATATGTTTATGTAATAAATATGTTGTGATTATGTATTTGAATAAAAAAGATGCAATGTGTACTCTACATTGATTGTTTTATTGCAATTTTGTTAAATGGGGCGCCATTAAAATAATTTGGCTGTGGCACCAAATTTGTTTGCGCCGGCCCTGGAAACAACAACATTTCTTGTTTTTTAGAACCTCTAGAAATGTCGAAGTCTGCAGCACGTTCAGATTGAGATATAATTTCCTCACCATTAACAATGTTTCAAATCGCTTCATCTTCGTAGACATCATTATCAGACTCCACTTTATTATAAGCCGTATTTTACGACAGTGTCTGTATTTTTAGACCTGGCTTGCGAGTCATCACTTTTCTGAAAATTATTGTCGCGGTTTGTGTTTGTCGTGTAAGGCAACAAGAAATCCATTTGTTTCTGTAATTTCCATTGCTTTATTTGGTTAGCTGAAGGTCCATTGTTGTACCATTTCCTTTGTCTATTGAGCGCACCCCGTGACTGTTCCTTAATGTAATACAAATGGCTTTATCTTCGCCGCCTGAAAGACAAACTTCATAGCGATTTAATAGTCCGTGTATCAAAGTAAATAGTTGTTTCACAGCTATGGTTAAAAATTTAAAGTTTATGTAATCTCAGTGCCGTCAACAAAATTGGCAATCGACACTAAATAAAGAAAAGTGTGAAGTAATACACATGACCACTAAAAGAAATCCGCTGAACTTCAATTACGCGATAAATCAGTCAAACCTTAAGGTCGTAAATTCTACCAAATACTAGGAGCTACAATTACGAACAACTTCCGACTGGAGAGAACACATAGAAAATATTGCGGAGAAGGCGAACCAAAGGTTACGTTACATTGGCAGAACGCTTCGAAGATGCACCAGCTCCACCAAAGAGACTGCCTACATAACACTCGTGCGTCCTCTCCTGGAGTACTGTTGCCCACTGTGGGACCCTCACCAGGTGGGACTGACGGAAGACATTGAGAAGGTTCAGAGAAGGGCAGCTCGTTTTGTTTTATCACGTTACGGGGGGGGGGGGAAGCGTCACGGAAATGTTGCACGAATTGGAGTGGAAATCATTTAAAGAATGACGTTATTCATTGCGGCGTGATCTGTTTGCGAAGTTTAAAACACCGACTTTTACTTCTGAATGTGAAAATATTTTGCTAGCACCCACCTACTTAGGGAGAAATGACCATCCCAATAAAATAAGAGAAATCAGATCGAAAACGGAACGATTTAGGCGTTCTTTCTTCCCGCGCGCTATTAGAGAATGGAACGGTAGAGAAAAGTTATGAAAGTGGTTAATGAACCCACTGCCAGGCACTTAAATGTGATTTGCAGAGTATCTATGTAGATGTAGAATGACTACTACGGCAGGAAAAGTGGATCAATAATATCAGTTTGTACTAGACGAAGTTATTCTGGAAGATTGGTAAAACTGTGTGGGAGCAGGTAGATTAATAGAAGTACAGATCGTACTTTAACTGCACTGTGAGTTTAGTCCCTCACAACTAACAGTCCCTTGATTTCTTCCTGTTTTTTTCCTTCTATTTGCCCTCATTCGTATTATTACGAACCTGCCTGTGATCCTTTTTGCAATAGAAGTGCACGACATGTGAGGGGCCAAGTTGTATTCTACTTCTTCAGGTTCGAAGACATTCTATTGATTTTCACTAATCTGAGACCTTTAGATAATGAGTTTGGAAAACATTTTCTCCTTTTGGAAACACAGCGAACTGATAAAATAATTTAATATGATAAAATCAGTCGTTCGCAGAAATTGTAGCCTTTATTTTTGAAGGTCCGTGGTTCGTGATGTGAGGCTGAAAATTGTAAGCAATGGTGACCAAGACTTCCTGAATTTAGTAAATGATATGACAGACACTATTTGATTTACTTCGTTAAACACGTAAACATTCAGATAAAGTATCAAACTGCTTGTACACTGTCTTGATATCACAAAAATAACAATCCACGAGATTCATTGTAAAGCATCTTCTTACTGGCGTCATAAGTAATTTAAACAGTTATTTTCCTACTTTCAAACGTTCCTACCACCATACGACTGCTACCGTCATCAGACCCTACTCTTAAAACTACTTGAATTTACTTACACTAAGGACAACACACACAAACATGCCAGATGGAGGACTCGAACTTCAGACAGGAACTGCCGTCCAGTCCGAAGCAAGATTCCTTAGACCAAGCGGCCTTTCCGCGCGGTTAGCAATCTCCCTCGCATTTTAATTGCAGCCGTTCCGTGTCGTTCGATTCATAAAATAGTATTATGGAGTCTGATCAAGTTGCAGATAACTTTCCGCACCCTATATTTTATCCTAGATAGCAAAAAAATGTTCAAATGTTTGTTAAGCTTATGGGACTTAACTACGGGGTCATCAGTCCCTAAACTTACAAACTACTTATGAACTACTTACGAACTACTTACGAACTAGGACGGCACAAATATCCATGCCCGAGGGGGGATTCGAACCCCCGACCGTAGTGGCCGTGCTGACCGTGACTGGAGCGCCTCAGTCACCTCGGCCACCGCGGCCGGCCCTAGATAGCCTTACAATTTCAGAGTATGTCTTAGTTGCTTTTTCAATTTGTAGAGATGCTATATTTTTTTTTTCTTTCTTAGTTGGCACTTAATAAATGTGGGATTGTCTTTCTTCAACTCATTTGATGACGTGAGTCATATGATCAGTATTGCTTTTGGTGTTACTAAATAACTCAAAGACCTCACGTCGTTCCTGCCGTCAGTAGGTAAATTCCTATTAGTATTGTGCAACCATTACTTAGAAAACTGGTGGTCCGGTAATACTTGACCTGTCATTACTGCTTTTCATTTTAAGCTAGAAAATGATTCATACGAATACGGCACAGATAACTATGTTTCTCAGTATCTGAAGAGATAGGCCTGAGAATTATCGTAGCACAGAATGTTCGAACATTCGTGCACATCAGATGATTACACGACAAAAGTGTAAAACAATGCTAATACTTTGCCGAAATATGTTTGAGTAAGACAAACACTTTTGTCACATGTACTAGATCGGCTAGTGCCCTACCGTCTCTTACGAGGGCAGCACCATGAAAAATCGCAAATCCTTTGATTCAAGATAAATTGGGAAGTGTTAATCCAGAAAAGGAGCTGCGTCAAATAGCATGGTCGCTCGCGTCGGAGGTTCGAGTTCTCCCACTGGCATGGATGTGTGATGTCCTTCGTTAAGTTAGTTGAAGTTACTTTTAGTAGTTTGTAAGTCCAGAGACCGGCGACCTCAGCAGTTTGGTTTCTTAGGTTTACAAACATTTGAACATTTGTTTTTAGGGGTTACGAAAGTGTAGACTAAGGGCCGGTTTGTCAATGTCTCGTTAAGTTCCAGTTAAGATTTTGTCTTGTCGTTAGTAGAGAATTGCGTTTGTTAATGTTTCGTTATGAATTAACCTCACGTTAAAAGACCTCGCCGCGGGAGAGTAACCGAGCGGTCTGTGGCACCTCGCTGCAGAGCGCGTGGTTGCTCGCCGTCGGAGGTTCGAGTCCTCCCTGGGGCATGGGTGTGTGTATGTGTGTGTGGGTGTGTGGGTGTGTGTGTGTGTGTGTGTTGTCCTTAGGTTAGTTTAAGTAGTTTGTGAGCCTATGGACTAGTAAAAAAATGTTCAAATGTTTGTAAAGCTTATGGGACTTAACTACGGGGTCATCAGTTCCTAAACTTACAAACTACTTATCAACTAGCTTATCCTAAGTACGGCACAAATATCCATGCCCGAGGGGGGATTCGAACCCCCGACCGTAGTTGCCGTGTAGACCGTGGCTGGAGCGCCTCAGTCCCCTCGGCCACCGCGGCCGGCAGGGACTAGTAACCAAGTAATTAAGATTTACAATCATTTAAATATTTTTTAAAGACCTCAAACTGGCCGTTGAGTTGACGAGTAGAATTCTGCTCGTTACACGGCTAACGACCAGTTAAGTGAGAATCTGTATGAAAATGCCAGGATTGCAAAGCGCTAAAATACCGCAATATATTAACGTGATAAATACCGATTTATCCAACCAAATAACAGAAGCACTACATGTGTGAAAAACTGGTGTGGAAAGCAGCTTTATTGGAAAATTTTAACATCATATTTCTCGTCCCATCCATGTCAGCAGTGATTAGATGAGTTTTATATATTGCAGATACGCAACATAACTTAAATTATTGTTGCTATATCAAAATACAAACTTACGAGTAACGACTAGTTAAGTGAGAAGTGGTATGATGAAAATGGCTGGAATAAGAGATTTGGTTGACAGTGAATACGATGTCAATATTTTGGACTATCTAAAGGTCATTGCCCCTATAAGGCGTCCTAGACGTATTTGTTCGTCCAAATTATTTTGAATGCTGGAATGATGCAGAATTTGTTACGCGATTTCGTCTTCGAAAGGGCACTTTGGAAATGCTGCATGAAAACTACTCGACCATATGAATAGTCCAACAGATGGTTATGTATTTTGTAAGTTATCTCTCTTTATATAAAACAGAATACATTATTAATATCTGCAAGCTTATTAATTCAGTATTTACTTCTGCTTGTTGCGCCTAGTGTAAGGCCTGAAATGTGATTTCTTCCTCCGATTTACAGGAATAGTGCACTATCGCCTATGTGCAAGTTCTTGCTTGCACTGAGGTACTGTGCGCTAGGCAGTATCTTATCGTACTAGGCCCTAAGCACTTTTGCTGTCCCACATGTTCCAAGGACAGCATTTAATTCATTTGCCACACACGGCTGTGTCGCTTCCTTTTCCTTCCACGTCATAGCGTCGTTTTACTTTTTTTTTTTTTTTTTTTTTTTTTTTTTTTTTTTTTTTTTTTTTTTTTACATGCCACTGTGTCCTTATATTTCATTATTAAGGACACAAGACTCTCACACTCACTTATTGTAAAATTCAAGCTTCTTTCACATTTGTTTTCCGTAGCACCAAATAACAACTGTCTGCTAACCTATTCTCTGCTAGTCAAATATAGCGAACAGCTGTTTATTCGGTCGGAAATTTCATTTGTTTTTATTGCCAACATAGTCGAAAAATATCGTACCTTCTCGTTTTCTACAGGTTAGCAAACGAGAGGTGTATCTGGCAATGACAGACGCAATGCACTTAACGAACACATTTAACTGGGCGTTAAAGGCATCTTCTCGTTCACAAATGAGAAGATTAACGAGAGATGGACGAAACGGCCCTAAATGATATAAATGGCGTAGCATCTAGTTGCTACCGATACACCTACACTATAGTGATAATCTAGTAAGCTCACCTACCTGGCACAAACGGAAAGGAAAAACTTCGTACACGTGGACCATAACATCAAAAGACATGGTACTGGGCAATTCAGCAACAGATTCGTCGGGTTCTGAACTCGGCACATACGAGAAACGAAATTGTTACTTACTATTAATGAAATACTAATAAAACGAGGTAATTTCATCCAAGTTGTGATTTCTGCCTCATTGACGAGGATATTACACATATACTGACAAAATGTGGTAAAAAATACTCATCCAATAAGAACTATTCCGTATAATCGTTGTACCCTAACTAATATATAAGGGCGAATGTCAGTAATTATTTTTGTTACGTTTTCATGACTAAACCACTGAAACTTTTTCTATTAAACTAGGAATAGAGATAGATTAAACCCTTAGGAAGGACGTAAGCTATTTGAAAACGTTTGTAGTGAAAATTAAGCACATTGAGTAGAAAATATTTATTCATTTGGAAAATATTCCGTGAAATAAGGGAAAAGCTGTTTCCTTTTTGGCTTTTGAAATTCGTCAGGTTTATTAAAATACTTTTAATAGTTAATCTATTGTTGCTATTCAGCATAATGAATACAATGTGTTTTCAAAGTAAAGTCCCTCATAGAGTGTCTGCTGTCTGACACGTGGAATACCAGTAGCGCCTCTATCAGAGAGAAACTCAGTTGTAAGATTAATGATGGTATTTAATTATATTTCTAGCATCTGAATTAAATAAACTGTGAAACAGTCATATTTTTGCATTCCAATCATTAGTAAATTATCAAGAAACATGAATGATCACTAAGTAAAGGTAAAAAATATCCGAATATCATTCAATCAGTCACATAAGCTTCATTAATTCATGAAGAAACATTACGATGAAAGTGACAGAATATAAACACGTATTTTCATGCTTGATAAGTATAGGTTTCTGCTACTGTGTACAATGATGCAATTGTTCTTGATACGTAACAGTTTTGCATAAACTATAATGATTCGCATAATGAATCGGACTTTGTTACATTAATATTTTTGTAAACATGATATTTTTTCATCCAAAGGTGACTGTGTGGAAGTTTTGAAACTACTTACGTTTGATAGGAGGCAACAATTGCAGAACTGTTTTCTTTGTTCTCGGGAAAGTTTCTTTCAGCTGCAACTACGGTGACTTATTTAGCGTGTTGCATAATGTAGGTATTGCATACAAGACTAGCTTATATTCCCGTGCTTCGCAACGGTTGTTAACGAATGACCTATGTATATCGTGGTTTTTTAGTTTCGGATCTAGGTCAGCAAAAGCAAAATCCTTGTTGGATCGCTCTGTCAATAAACTCAGTTCTCTTAGCAAAAATGTCGAAAACCATGAATATTCACAAAGTTTTTCATACAAAAAGTGAAATTAAAGTAACGACGTAAAATCAATGTTAGGTTGTGTTCATCAAGTTAAGACTGCAGTGTAATTGTATGTTTGGCGTGAACTTCTGTGAACACTGCTATCGATAAGATGAGAAATAGTAATAATGCGTCGTTATTCTCAATTTTGTTACACATTGCAACAGCAGCGCCGAAAGCGGCTGGCAAATTGCATTTCTGAAAACGATATTGGATAAGTGCGAATATTGATTTGTAACAGTTTTTACAAATATCTTCTTGAATAGGAATTTGGAATGAATTGTAAGACTGTGTGAATCATTAGACTCTATACAAACGAGTTTCGCGTGAACGTGCTGGTCATAATTAGATGTGACAACAACGGATGTATCTGATTCGGTAAAATTTTACTTTCTATCCTGGTGGCCTCGTGTTTTTATGTTGGCAACATCAATAACACGATATAAAATCGTTGTAAAGATTACCGAACCATTTAGAGTGTAGATAAATACTGCTGTTCCTGCTGTATGCTTGATTCACGACAAAATATTTGCGTGTCACGCGATTGGCTTATGACGATATCACATGATTCTCGTTATTCAACATCTGTTGCCATCATTATCACAGGAGGCCGTCGGGATATGAGTAGGACTACGTCGCATAGTTTTTCTTGACCCAGCAGAGAGTGTCGCGGCTAAATGTATCAGAGATCACCAGTGAGCTTACTGGCACAGGCATATCAATATCTATGGCCTAAGGGACATTCATTAATGTATGTCTGTGTTTCCACTACGCTTCCACGACAGTGATCAATGTTCCACGAGAATTTTTATCTTTGAGTCTATCTGGATTTTTATCTTTGTTTTGTGTCTCTGTTCATAGTCGGTAATGTGTGGTTGACGGAAACATGTGATTTATTTAAAAAATTGCGTATTTGATATTCCTCGTCGTTATTAAAGTCCTAAAGGACCACATTGTCTGACGATTGAAAGAATAAACAGATTTTGAATCGTACCGTAAAGTTCTTAAGTCACAGAGTATATAGCTTTTCCTAAGAGTATTTATTGCATATTTTGCGAATTTTTCCTAGTCACACTCACCCACTGCCACGCACCGCGACCAAACTCCCTTACTAAGATCATTAGACCAAGGGCTATCTACCACCACAGCGACGAGTGGGTGGCAGTATGTGGTCATGGAGAAAAGTCTGTCAGCACGTACACACACAAGCCTTATATATATAGATATAGAAGATTTATACTATGATATTCATGGATTTGGCTAGACCATAACGATCAAAATTTCACGTTGTTAGGTGAATATACGTCTTTATGCACAAGGTCAGCTTTGTGCTGTTTACTAGCCATTTTTTTTCTTCAGGGAAAAAAGATATCGGAATAATTGATACTATTTGTATTCATGCAATATCGTCTTGTAACTTACTGCCATCGCAATGTATAACAAAAACTGAGCAATAGTGTCTCCACTGTTTGTGTTATATTGCGCTAATATTATTAAATGTGATAAACCTGTTTAAACGCCGAGTAGAAAGAAAGATGATACAACGGTTTTTGTAATACTCCAAATTTTGTAAATCCTTAATATATTAAGATTATTTCTCTTTTGTAGTTAGGTTTCTTAATAACTCGTGTTCCTCTGTTTTTAAAGATTCATTTTTTAGTTCAAACAAATACTGATGCCTTATATTGGATTGTTTCGCTTAATCGAATCAGATATCGAAACTCACGCGGGAAACTGTACGTTTAACCAAGAAATTGGGAATTTTTTTCTGTTATTCTTATGATCCTGGTGAGGACTTTGTTCTTAGTATTTCGAAGGTCTTTGACCCTTGCGCAGAAATATAAACACGAGCGAAGCCTATATTACAAATTGTAATTACCCGTGCGTAAGGCGGATGCCAGATTGGGATTCATTTGTGTGAATGTTACTCCCATGCGGCCAAACAGCAATGTTCCGCAATCTACCCAGATGGGCATAGCGGAGGGTGACCTAGTACCAACACTAGTTCCTTGCTTCCCTGTTTCACTCCCATATAAAACGAGTGAAAAACGAATGCTTGTACGCATCTGTACGAGCCCTAATCTCTCTGAAGTCGTCTTTGTGATCTTTACGCGAAATGTAAGTTGACCGCAGTAGAATCGTTCTGCAGTCAGCTTCAAATTCCGACTCTCTAAATTTATTCAGTGGTGTTCCTCGAAAAGAACAAAAAATTCCCTCCTAGTGACTCCCATTTCGGTTCCCGATGCATCTCAGTAACACTTGCGCATTGATCGATCGAGCCTACCAGTAACAAACCTAGCCGCCTTCCTCTGAACTGCTTTAAACCGATCTGGTAGAGATCCCAAACACTTGAGCAATACTCAAGACGTGGTCACACAAGCGCTTTATATGTAGTCACCTTTACAGACGAATCACATTCTCCCAATAAACCCAAGGCGTCCATTCGCCTTCCCCACGACTGTCTTTATATGCTCGTTCCATTTCAAATATCTATGTGCAGCGTTACGCCTAGATATTTAATTGACGCGAGTCTGTTTATCAGCAAACTAAATTACGGGATTGTTTCTCCCACTCATCTGCATCACCTTACATTTTTAAACTTTTAGAGCTAGCTGGCATTCCTCAGACCACCTAGTAATTTGATCCACGTCATCCTGCTTTCTACTACAATCATTCGATGACGATACCTTCTTTTACACCACAGCATTATCAGCAAACTTCAGCAGATAGCAACTCACTCTGTCCGTCAGATCATTTATATAGATAGAAAATAATAGCGGTCCTATCACACTTGCCGGGGCTCAAAATGTTTGTATAGTCTATGGGACTTAACTACGGGGTCATCAGTCCCTAAGCTTACAAACTACTTTAATCTCTGATGAACATCCGCCTTCGAGGACAACGTACTTGTTTCTATTACGTAAGCAGTCTTCGAGCCACTCACGTATTTGGCTACCAACTCCATATGCTCGAACCTTCATCAGTAGTCTGCAGAGCGACAGCGTGTCAAACGCCTTCCTAAAATCTAGAAATATGCAGCCTCCCTCTTGCTCTTCCGCCCTAGCTCGCAAGATGTCATCAGAGAAGAGGGCAAGCCTGGTTTCTCACGGTGGATTCTTCCTTAAGTCGTGCTGATCCAAGGACAGAAGCTTTTCCGTCTCATGGATTTAGAACGGAGATAGTCTATACCCTGAAATAAGAAATAGACTACTTTTCGCAAATCACAGTACGATTCGTAGTATAAGGTGTCTTATATTACATTCGACACCATTCGAATGACGACCATGTTCGTGGTAAATATACAGAGTGGCTCAATCTTTTGGGTCAATTTTAAACGAGTGATAGTGGGTCGCCACCGATTATTGTGAGAAAGAGAACCAATGGTCGAAAATGCACATTTAATGCGTAATGGATAACAACAATTAGTTCAAAATATCGATCTCAAGCCTAAATGCATGCTGACAAAGACTCAAGTTGTTCTGCTGGCCTCTCTGAGACAGCTCACGTCACGTCTGTCGTGCCAGCAAGCGGTAGGTTGTGACCCACCAAGCCGTTCTTCATCCTTTTATAAGGAGTCATCATCACTGAAACTAGCAGTTCACGCACATACCGCAAAGAGCGCGTGCGTCGTGTACCGGCATGCCTCGGGAACAACTGTGCTCAGTTTCAGCTCTGTAGCTAACCTTTACGGTTCTGGTTTGGACTTTCAAAATGTTAAGATTGTCAACTCGCCCGCCGCGTGTGAGGTTCGCTCAGCGATATTGTTTTTGTCTCCAAGGGAATGTCTGCTTCAGAAAATCATCGAAAGATTTGCGAAGTGTACGGTGATACTGTTATGAGTAAAGGCAAAGTGCGTAAGTGGGTACGAGAATTCAAAGATGACTGTTATAACGTCCATGATGAGAACCGCTCCGGTAGCCCATCTTCGATTACAGACGATTTGGAGGTTTCAGCTGAAGTGAGGATTCGTGAGAACAGGAGCTTCACAATAACGGGTCTCTCAAACGAATTTCCTAACGTGTCGGATCAGTGCTTTACAAAACGGTAGTGAACTCTTGGTTATCGGAAAAGGCGACAAGATTGTATGAAGAGGTTTTTGCTCTTTGGGACCTGCAGCATAATAAAGGTCATATAATGACATTTTACTAAAGAAATTCCAATTTGCTGCGAAGTTTATATATTTTTATTAAGTCACAACAGACTGTTTCGGCGCATTAATGCCATTTTCAAGTGACGTCTAGATGGAATGACGTGCACGTCATTCCATCTAGACGTCACTTGAAAATGGCATTAATGCGCCGAAACAGTCTGTTGTGACTTAATAAAAATATATAAACTTCGCAGCAAATTGGAATTTCTTTAGTAAAATGTATGAAGAGGGTTGTGGTGTCCCAACCACCAAGGCAAGGTTGGCACCACACAACGGAAGAAGAAGTAAGAGACGGTCGTTGCCAGCGGCTCCCAATGAGATCGCAAGGTGGCCGCCACGCCCTCCTGAAGTTCGCAGCGCCACCGCCAACCGACGTTAGCTAAGCAAGCTATGTGAAGTGAAAAGTGAGTTGTGCGGTAGACGTGCCATGGAAGAGTGGACTACAGGAAAGGTTGTCTGTATTAGTATGTGGCCCGCTGCAGACTGTTTTAAGTTTTATTGTATATACACAAGTCACGGAGATATTGTCTACTATTGAATGTTCAGTTACACATGAACAGGACATTGTACCAAGTTTGATTTTTGTTACTGTTTTCATGACACAGCAGTGACTGTGAAAAGATAAGTACTGTTATGTTCTTTTGTTTCCAGTATCGAAGAATTTCTGTGTAAAATAAAAGTGTGTTCTGTTTTGAGTACATCGTGCCACTTGCACCTTCCTCAAATTGCCAGTAAGCAATCCACGCCAGAACGATAATAGGAAATGACGGACGACGAGAAAGCACGAATACATTAAGGGTATTTTGAAATTGGTTGAGAGACATTATAAGTGTTTGAACAAAGTTGGCAACTATGTCGAAAAATGAAGTATGTACTTTCTGAAAATAAATTTACTTTTTTGAAAAAAACTTTCGCTGTGTACTTCTGTTCAAATGGAACTTACTTACAAAAAAGCACCTGGTACATGCGGCAACTGATTTTACGTGTATAGAAAATTTTATGTATAATGCGATGGAGGAGCAATTGAACGGAATGGACAGTGTGTTGAAAGGAGCATATAAGATGAACATTAACAAGAGCAAAACAAGGGTAATGGAGTGCAGCCTAAGAAAATCAGGTGATGCTGAAGGAACTAGATTAGGTAACGAAACAATAAAGGAGGTAGATGGGTTTTGTTACTTGGTCAGTAAAATAACAAATGATGGTCGCAGTACAGAGGATATAAAATGCAGAATGGCAATGGGAAGAAAAGCGTTCTTGAAAAAGAGAAATTTGTTAACATCGAATATTGAGCATAAGGAAGTCGTTTCTGAAGGCATTTGTGTGGAGTTTTGCTTTATATGGGAGTGAAATATGGACGATAAACAGTGCGGACAGGAGGACGATAGAGGCTTTTGAAATGTGATGTTACAGAAGAATGCTGAAGATTAGGTGGGTAGATCGCATAACTAATGAAGAGGTAGTGAACAGAATTGGTGAGAAAAGGAATTTTTGGCATACCCTGACTAAAAGAAGGGATCGCTTGGTAGGACACATTCTTAGACATCGAGGAATCGTAAATTTAGCATTGGAGGGAAGTGTATGGGGTAAAAATCGCAGAGGGAGACCAAGAGACGCGTATAGTAAGCAGATTCAAGTGGATGTGGGTTGCCGTTCTTATGGGGAGATGAAAAGGCTTGCTCAGGACAGAGTAGGGTGGAGAGCTGCATCAAACCAGTCTCCGGACTGAAGACCACAACAGCAACAATGCGATTTTATGTCAAAATTTCGTGGCTTTTATTGAAATGGCACAGACTAGTTGAATTCTCTTTTATAACTTGCAATGAAACCATACCACAATCTTGTATCATTACATGCGGTAAGTGAACCTGGCGAAGTGGTCTTTGTCTGGAAGCAAATATCAGTGTTTTGTGTGAAGGGGCGCCTTCGCTTGCCACACAGCAGACGGAGAGGCTGGCCTGCTGTTTGTGGGTGTGCAGTACGTGTTTACGAGCACTTGCTGGCACTGTGCTGCAGCCTGTGACCCCGCGCGGCCTCGCAGCTGCTGTCGCCGGCTGATAAGTGCCTCCGGTTGCAGCGCTGCTATCGCAGGCCGGGCACGTCTGGCGCCGATAAACGCCGCGCTCCTACTAACGACGCACTGCGCTAGCGCCCGACCAGTGGCAAGTGTGCGGAACGCAGCCGTTTATGGACGTGGCGCGCAGGTCACACGAGAAGGCATTCATTTGTAAACAGAGCAATGCGCTCCAATGATAAGAGATGGGTCTCGCATTAGGCCCTTCAAAGGTTTGTTAAGCTTAAGAGACTTAACTGCGAGGTCATCAGTCCCTAAACTTACAAACTACTTATGAACTACTTTATACTGAAGATCACACAAACATCTATACCCGAGGGGGGATTCGAACCCCCGACCGTAGCGGCCGTCCAGGCTCTGACTGCCGCGCCGCAGACCGCTCGGGCACTGCGCCTGTTTGCCGCCCTGGAATGGCAGTGCAGTAAGGAGCGTAATATTGCAGCTCGCGTCGGAGGATCGAGTCCTCCCTAGGGCATGGGTGTAAGTTATGTGTGTGTGTGTGTGTGTGTGTGTGTGTGTGTGTGTTCTCCTTAGCATTACAGGGAAAAAAATTCTGCTCGATCAAACACATATACACCAAAATCGTATGAGGGATAATGTAAAGATCCCTTATTGCACTAGTGATACTCCCGCATCTGCAAAACTCTGCAGTCGTCCGTTAGAGGCCTCTGCGTGTGCCATGCCACATTGCACTTTGACCTACCGGTTCACCAGTAGGGATGGTGCAGTGTGCCTCCGAAGTTGCGTTTTGTGATGTTATTTGTGTGGTGAAGCGTCAGATGGGGCGGCGATTGCTAATCAATCCTGCTAATGTATTGCGATTAGTTGAGATGAAGTTACGAAGAACTCTTCTTCGTGAAGATGGTATTAGTGTAGAAGATGAATCATTTGCATGCTTTCTCGTATCTGTTATGGTACAGAAATATGAGCATCAGTTAGATACTATTGTAACACTAACACATAATGATGATAGTAGTGATGATAATGACGAAGAACTCATTGCAAGCGGTAGGGCTACGGTAAGTGCGGGAGGAGGCGATGGAAGCAGTGGCAGTGAATACCAACAGTCTTCCGAGAAGAAGGTTAAAGTTGCAACTATCATCACGGCTTTTGATGACAATACGCTAGAGAACATGTACGATGATTATTACATAAGTTATAGTTAAGATATCTGAATTATGTATGGCGTCTACAATTACATCTACATTGCTATCTAGAGCATGGATGCAGAGCTTTGCAGAAAAACGACACCCATCAGCACATTGAGGTGTACGTAGAGATCCTGTAACCAAACGTTCATACAGATATGTTTGTTCGAGCCCATGTACTTTCCTTGTTAGTTTAAGGGGAACCGAAGGTGGTCAAATCAAAAAAATACAATTTTCTTTCTTTATTTTTCTATCAACAATTAATTGGAACATTCCTCTTTAATGCAAACTTTGAATTATGGAACTACTCGTCCTAGAAGTGGAGTTATTGCCATTTTCTCCCGCGTCGGCACAGGAAACTGGCTGGGCCGCTGAATGCATCTAACAACCTCTCGTGACTCCTGGTGCAAATATAATGCCAAAAAATCAAAACATGGTTTGCCAGCAGCTGTGATAAACACAATAAAACCAATTTTTCATGCCTTAGCACAGCCAGAATTGTTACACAAATGTCTACACGGAAAAAACGCAGAATCCTAATGAGAGCGTAAACAATTTAATTTGGACAGTGATTCCTAAAAGAGTGTTTTAACCATAAAAATACTACACTTCGGCATTGATGATGCAATAGCAACCAACAATCAAGGAAAACGGCGAGAAGTGTAAAGTATTGAAGGCATTAAGATTTCAAGCTTGAGTGAACACTGTACGAGCACTAAGAAATATTGACAGAGAGAGGGTAAGAGGAGCAGAAAGAAGAGGAGTATGAAATATGATAGAACAACAGGTCAGAAGAGAAGACCAAAAGAGAAGCTTTTGGAGGATGAAGAAGAAGATCCTGATAATCCATCCTATAGTGCAGGAATGTATTGAAAAACGTTGATAGCCATTTCCCGTGAATTAGAATTTTCCGAATGTAAGGAACATTTTCTCAAAATCCACTCAAACTAGGGAGATGAAATTTTTATACAGCACTCCTAGTGGTCCAACTTAAATTGTAATATAGCCATTTAGCAATATGTACAGTAATTTCATTTCAATTTTATTAAATAAAGCATGTTTTGTATAAAAAAAAAGATTGGGTCATTAATAAAAAAAGGAAACTAGAAAAGATACTCCAATATCCCTTCATCATTACTGCAATACTAAACCACTCTGTATGTTGAAAAAATTTCAAATTCTTCGGTTTTCGGTTTGGTAGGTTGTTCATAAATGTTCCTCAAACTTAGTGATTGTAACATGGGTAGCATAGGCACCTCCGACTCCCCTTAAGTAATTTGTATATATAGGGACCGAAGATCACAAGTGTTTACAAACATTAGAACCCTTGAGGACTGTTCAAAATATTCTGTAACTTTGTGCACAATCTTTTCAACGCTTATCTTTTACTTACTGTGAATGGTCTCCTTCGAGCACACGATCATCACCTACCGACGCGCGAAAGAGATCTTTCACGCGTCTAGCAATATGGGGTGGAGAGCCATCCTGCATAAAAATCGTACGTTCCAGCAGCTGTTTATCAGCCAGGCTGGGGATGATGCGATTCTGTAACATATCGGCGTACCTCTCACCCGTCACGGTAGCAGTTACAAAACCAGAATCACGCAGTTCCTCGAAGAAAAAAGGCCTGGTAACGGTAGATGTGGTTCTAATAAAACCCCATGTCATTCCAGGCATGTGTGTCAATGTTTACCTCTCTATCTACATTATTCCGTGATTTATAAAGTTTTCAAATGTATACTGACTTTTTGATCATCCGGTATACTCCCGCTTTTAGAAGTGTAATCACTTGGTCTTTCGAATCGATAATGCTCAGGAGAGTAGTTGTCGATCCAATGGTTAATCACTGTATGCAGCTTATGTCTCAGATAAAGCCCTTCGAAATCATCTGGGAAGATGGTGAACCACTGTCTATCATCTTCACAACGCTGATTATGATTGCTGCCTAAGGCCATCTCAATCTTCATTAGTTGATTTCCTAAAGGCCAATAATCCTGTCGACGAGCAAGCACTCCGGTGCTAACGCTGCTAGCCGGTATCGAGAGTTCATCTGTCACACAGCGTCCAACTCCGGTGGTTCCAAACCTGGGCCCACAAGAAGAAACATAGACCGGTGGAGGGACCCAGGTCTCCTCCTGGCGGTCTCAGCTTGGACACGACCGTCCGAACGGCACAGCATCTGGCCCATAGAACACGCAACGAGACAGCGAGCTGACGCGACTGAAGGCGACGTCACCTGCTGATCTAGGTCCTGCCGAGCTAGCGCCTATACGCCACGAAATCTTGTATTCAGTTGAATAAACTTGTAAACATTAACACTGTTTTACTAGCGTCCTCTGGCTCTCCACCAGCTTTCACGCCTCATCCTGACATAAAGCTGGGAGCCTATCGGATAGTCAGTCTTCGATTGGCACACACGATTGCGTTGACGTTCCTGACATGAGCGTTTCGGTATAAGTACAAAGGTGTCCTGAATGAGGGCCCATTTAAGTTCCGTCTGGCTATTTTTAAACCGCGTGAACCACTCGTAAAAAAGAGTACGGCTTCAGCACTCATCACCATAGGCTTCCTGCATCATTTGATGCTTTGTTTCGCACAAAATTTAATGCAGACGGACTGCTCCTCTCTAACTCTTCCATTTCGAATATCGAAAACTGTACGACACAACGTTTTTCTCTGTACAGCATTTAACAAGAACTACCATATAATAATGAAAGTTTCGGCAGTTACACATTCAACACAGGCGTGTGAAGAGATGCCAGCCACATTTCGCTTTAATACATGGGACTTTCCTCTTGGTTATGTGACTCGTTTAGAGGTCCTCACTTACTTTTACACATAGTAAGCAGGATTTGGTGAGAGAGCTCTTTCAGTTTCAGAGGGTGCACAGAAATTTAAAAAAAATACAAAAATAGAGTATAAAGTTTTAGCACAGCATTTGTTGTCTGTCCGGTGTAACCTTGTAGTATCTTGTAGTCTTCTTTCCAGGTTTCAGTGTAAATATGATACGGAAACTTTTTTCAGTTGTAAGAAATTTTTGAATGGTTTTTAAATGTATTTATTCATTGAATATTTTACTTACAAAACTTCAACAAAACATCTTCCACCGTGTGTCACCTATTCAACCACTCTGTTCTGCATCATGTCACCAAGACACTCTCTCATTCCCATGCTCTAACATGTAGTGTGAAGCATCACCTTTCTCACTCTTTACCATGACTAACTGCTCAGTTCAAAATAAACCTAATGTTTTGTGTAAATTTATTAGGGAATTCAAAATTTAAGTGAAAGTATAAAAAATTCTCTTTATAAATTAAATATGTCAGTTTCTTATTCTAAATTGTGTGTGTTATGTGCTTATAAATGAGTTGTTTGGAAGATGATGAACGCATTGCCGTAATATGCTTTTTCGATTGCACGTGGTCGTGAATTTGACGTCTACCTCCATTACTGATTGAAATGTAGGAACTGTGAAGAGGAAAAACGTACAGTAGAATAAATTTTCTAGGAAAACAACGATGTAGCACCTGCGCAATTAACAATTTAAAAAAGATTTCAGTGGGTCTTTGTATAAACATAATGTTACTCACCCGCAAATTTTGCAGAAAGCTTCAAATGTTCAAATGTTTGTTAAGCTTATAGGACTTAACTGCGGGGTCATCAGTCCCTAAACTAACAAACTACTTATAAACTAACTTCTACTAAAGACAACACAAACATCCATGCCAGAGGCATGACTCGAACCTCCGACGAGGAACGGCCTTGCGCATCGGAGCATAGCGCCTCAATACACTCGGCCACTCCGCCGTGGCCCAGGAAGTTTCATATTCATTTCTTCCTCGCTTTGTACTTGGTAAATGTTTGGTATATTCCTCGCTGAACTTAACCTTTCGTCTAGTCGACATTATTAAACCACCAGGCAAATAATAACAACTATTTAATACAATGCAACTAAATCACAAGCACAACAAACCATGCGAGCGTTCAGCAAGCTAATCAAAGGGGGACTGACTGCACACTGTTTCGATAAGTCGAAAGCTTTTCTGTTCTCTTTGGATTTTATATAAAGTGAAGGAAAAGAGATAAGACATTGATGCTTCTTTGATAGCAATTTTTTAAATTACCGGAAGTTAACTTCAAATCCTGCAATTTTTCGTCCAGAACGTTTTCATTTAGCCTAAAATCGCAGACTGTCCGTGAAATCCATGGCGTATGGCAACCCTATTTGCTGGCAAAAAAAGGCCGATTCTATTTTTGTATTAACAGATGGTGTTTCGTTTACTGTCAAGCTAACCTCAGTTTCCCGTTTCCTGTACATGTGCTCAGTACAACGTCTAATCGTGGTCGCAAAAACTCTGCTGAAAGTTTTAGTTATATTTTTTGGAGAATTTGTGATTAAAAAACACCAAAGAAATATTACAGACTTTGTGAAAAATATTTATCTATCATACTTTGGAACAAAACTTGGTGATCAAGATAAATCTTGGAAGCCGAATAATGTGTATTATGTGTGTGTTCCTATGGTATGGAGGGAGCCAAGAAATCATTCCGATGCTTGCTACTTTTGGAGTGTTGGTATTACTTGTCATAATTCGGAAAACAAGAAGGTAATAAGCTACCTTAACATTCCGTTCTCCATCCGACCAGTAAACCATGGCGTAGATTTGCCGGTTTCTGAATCACCAGATAAATTCTATTTCAGCAGAATTATTTTCTTATGTAAATCTGATTTAGATCAACCAGATGATGATTGAATTCCACTGTAATATAGAAAGTCTATAGCCCACATTGTTTACTCAGACCGATCTTAACGATTTGGTTAGGGATCTGGGTTTAACGAAAGAAAAAGCTCAACTGCTTGGCTGCAGATAAACAAAAAAAGAACTTATTGGCAGTTGGAACCAGCATATACAAATACAGAAAGAGAGATCCGTAAGTTTCTAAAGTTTTTAAACAAAAAGGTGATTTAGTGTACTGCTCAGACATTCTCGGTCTGATGAATGAGTCTGGTTCAAATGTTTGTAAATCTATCGGACTCAACTACGTGGTTATTAGTGCGTAGCTTACATACTACTTAAACTAAGGTAAACTAACCTAAGGACAACACAAACACCCATGCCCGACGGGGGACTCGAACCCCCGACGGCGGACGGCCGCGCGCACCGCAGCACGGCGCCCCACTACGCACTTCTAATCCGCCGCGGCAATGAGGTTGGTATTGAATACAAAAAGGAAGACTGGAGTCTGCTTATTGATTCACCCAAAACTAGTTTAAAGGCTGTATTATTACACAATGGTAAGATGTCTGCATCTATACCTGTTGTATACATGTACATATGAAAGAAAGCTAAGAAAACCTAGAAATAATGCTAAAAAAATAGGCTATTCTGCTTATGTTTGCATGATATCTGGCGGTCTAAAAGTAACATGCATGCTCCTTGGTCAGCAAGGTGGCTTTAACAAATTTCCATATTTCTTGTGTGAATGGGACACTAGAGCTAGGGATCAACACTGGTGCAGAAAGAACTGACCTGTCAGCGAGTCTTTAAAACCTGCCGAAAAGAACATTCTATGCAAAAACCTTGTAGATCCAAAAAACGTACTCCTACCACCCCTACATATAACATGAAACAGTTTGTTCAAAAATGTTCAAATGTTTGTAGAGTCTATGGGACTTAACTACGGGGTCATCAGTCCCTAAACTTACAAACTACTTATGAACTACTTACAACTAAGGACGACACAAATATCCATGCCCGAGGGGGGATTCGAACCCCAGACCGTAGTGGCTGTGCAGACCGTGACTGGAGCGCCTCAGTCTCCTCGGCCACCGCGGCCGGCAAACAGTTTGTAAAGGCCTAAATATGTACCATGTTTTAAGTATATGTGCCAAATGTTTCCACACCTTTCAGAAGCTAAACTAAAAGAAGGCGTCTTCGTCGGACCTGGCATTAGAAAATTAATGTTTGATATTAACTTTGTATCCAAAATGACCTTAAATAAGAAATAAGCAGGGGTATCATTCAAACAAGTCATTACAAAGTTCTCAGTAAACGAAAAAGCCCCAGAATATGTTTCTATTGTAGCTACAATGAACAGTCACCTTGATTACTTCCCGGACAATATGGGAGATATTAGTGAGGAGCAAGGAGAGCGTGTTCACCAGATTCAAGTGATAGAAAAACGCTTTAAAGGCCTCTGGAACACCAACATGATGGGGTACTACTGTTGGTCACTTCACCTATAAGGTCAGCAAGCAACTCGTCGTGGAAAAGGCTACACAAGGGACTTCAAAGAAAGGACACATATCATTATTTTAAGTAGCTTACTGAAAATACAAACCATGCTTATGTTGTAACAGAGCTTTTCATAATTTTTCCCGTTTACTGTATAGCATAGGATTTTTATACTATAGGCTCGAAAACTATGGGTGACACAAAAAAAACTAAGGCTAGATTTGGATTCAGCTCCATATAACTGGAGATAAAAAATTTAATCGATGAAAGGGAATATATATATGCAGGGATTGAAGCACCTAAAATAGAGTACAGACGAAATGAGGAAGACAGGAAGTGCAAAATGGCCAAGCAGTAGAAGCTAGAGAATAAATAAAATTCTGTAGAAAAATGTGTGACAAGGGAAAGATAGACAGCGTCTGCAGGAAAATAAGAAATATCTATGGAGACAAAAAAAAAACAGGTTTGTTAACATCAAGAACTCAGAGGGAAAACGAGTACTGAGCAAAGAATGGAAATCTGAAAGATGGATGGAAGAAATATATAGGAGGGAAGAGGGGGAAAAGAAGGTCTCTACAACAGAAATGAATTTCAAAGTAGTATTGTAGAAAGGGAATATGGAGACGATGTAGGAGAAACTACACTGAGAGAAGAATATGACCTTGCACTGTAATACCTAAGTCAAAACAGAGCCCCTGAAGTAAATTACTCGCAGAAAAACCCTAACTCTCTGGGAGAGTCTTTCGCCTGCAGCCGTGTGGGCTTCACAGTTCAAAGTTGTCAACAGCTCTGTCAGGTATCAGGAATTTCCTTGTGCTGACTGGACAACAGTAGTAAATAAGAAATGTATTAGAACGTGGTACATGATGTGACAGGTTTTTGACCATCGCAGTAATATATGATCTCTTATTTATTGAATTTTATGTTGTACAAGTATATAAGTTTTCAGGTATTTATTCATGTATGTATCTAAAATCTGTTGCGAATACAGGTAGTAGTAAAGAAGTAATAGATTCAAGTGGTGCATGATGGGGCGGCTTTGCATTAACGTTACTCTTTTTATGTCATCTATAATCAACTGCATATCGTAATGTGCTACACTTTCGAAGTTACATTCAGCTGTATGTGTGTATATCGTCTGTAAAATATTCAGCGAGTACTACTTGTAGTTTAGAAATTATAAATTGTAACGTCATAGTGAATGCTGCATTCCGTAGTTTCACTCCATTAACAGCGAAAAAGTAGAAAGCGAGAAACTTTTATCCTTTTATCATTTTGCTGTAATTGTTAGTGAGAAAAAGTATAACAAAGATTTGTAATTATGTTTAAAGTTTGTAGCAAGACGGTAAGTACTCTCACTCGCATATGGTTTATGAATAACGTCTCGTCGCATTATGTGTCAGTTCTTTTACAACTACTATTATTTATGAATTTATATCTCGCGAACCATGTGCCATAAATGCGGTTCTTATCCCTATAGCAATTGTCACCTCACGATAAGGAATATGTGTACCAAATTTGGTTGAAATCTTTCCAGTGGTTTAGGAGGAAATGTGCAGTATTGTCGCACGATGCAATTTTTCGCGCATCTCATTGTTTATAACGTCATATCTTGTGAACTATATGTTGTACGCGATCGTTATACTTACAGGGGCTGTCCTCGTGGTTTGGAGGACAAATGTGCAAAAGTTCATATAGATTGGAACAAAACTGTAGATTTGTATGCAATACGTACGCACAAACACACGCACTCTGCTTTACACATAAAGAAGGAGATTGCCAGTGCAACTACTTTTGTTGGCATTCGATACTGCAGAGTGACTATAAAGTACCTGATAACAGTAACTGAAGTCAGTATTTCGAGGGAACATTAAATACTTAGAACGAAGTCGGCCAGTATGCTGCTTAGATGAACTGTCTCTTGCCCAGTGTTACGTAATCTTTCGGTGTGCATTGATAATTTACCCGTCGTACTCATGCGGGTTTGTGCAGTAAGATATCCATAGTAGATAATCTCGGGAGGAGTAGCCTGGTGAGATGTTGAAAGGGGAGGGGGGGTGGATGGACAGGAAAGGAGAGGGGATAGAATGAGGTTTGAGAGGAGAGAGTTCTGAAATATGAGCTGTATCGTGTATATCAACACAGAGAAAACGGTTTCCTACATAAAGTCCGACTTCTTATCGACGAAATTAACAACCTTAGCTACCTGACATGATAAGCAATTTACCTTCTGAGGATACAGAAAACGTATGGAAGTGTGTCCCTGGACATTATGGCTGCTTAGTGTCGAGTTGCAGTCTCCATTTGAAGGTTTTATGCACTTTCTCCTTTATTTATTGTCATTTGAACATTATCACTCAAACATAAAAAAAATGTTCAAATGTTTGTAAAGCTTATGGGACTTAACTACGGGGTCATCAGTCCCTAAACTTACAAACTACTTATGAATTACTTACGAACTAGGACAGCACAAATATCCATGCCCGAGGGGGGATTCGAACCCCCGACCGTAGTACGCAAACATCCATCCTCTTAATATAGTACAATTTATACCCTTCTACATTTCCATTTTATTCGGCACAACACCCAGAACCACACAATCAATCACGTCAATAAAACTAGAGCAACGGAAGCGTTCTTAAATGTGAAAACAAACTGAACACGTTTATCGTTGGCAACTTCTGTTCCGTAGAAGACTTTGTATCAAAGTAATATATGAAAGATATTGTGTAGGAGTTTCTAATTCACATTTGCATCTAAAATATTTAAAAGGACTTATAAATCGGCAGCATGTAAATTTATTCAGCTATGAAACTATTATGTAAATGTAAAAGACTCGTTATACATCATTACACTTAACCGTAAATCCACGGAACGTAAAACTAATGGTCAGTGTTACTTACTAGTGGTTGTAGGCCGTCCTTGTTAATGATTATGGGAAATTATTCTCACACTTTCTAAAAACTTTCAATTTCTTGTTAAAGAACTCTTACGCAGTTATAATCAGTACTTTCTCATTAATTACCCGTGCTATCCAATTACTCTTCAAGGTTCTTCTTTAATACTGTTATGGAGATATTCAGTTCGAAGAGTGGTTTGTTGCAACTCTCTATCCTGTTCTTTAAAATCGTCTTCGTCTCTGAATAGGAATGTCAACTGTAACGGGACAAAATATTTTTCTAGTTCGCTACGCACTTCTCGAAAGACTTCGTTTTAATTTATTACGAAAATGTGTTATATTAATGATTATTTTTGAAAATTCCATTAAAATATCAATGTATGTAATATTTGTAAAATTACAATGTATTTGTTTGTTGTATGTTTTAGATGTTTCTGCAATAAAACTAAAGAAAATTTGTATGAAACTCCGGGTATGACATCAGAGATCATATCTGAAAGCAAAGGAGTTTGAAGAGTATTAAAGATTAGGCTAGAATATTAAAACTATTGTAGGGTGAAAGATGAAGATCTCCAAAATGAGTTGTTGGTTCCTAAGAGTATTCACAGTTAGTTGCTTGTGAGAGTTCGATCTGTGAGCTTGGATAGGCAGATCATCACTTAATGGTGATTGTGCGAAATAATACCCGTCAAACAGTTTAACCTCTTTTTAAGGATCGGGAATCAGGAATTGTTGTTATCAAAAGTATTAGAAATAATTTTGAAGTGACTTAAATGCAGTTATACCTTGTCAAGAATTGTTATAAAAAGTATTTGAAATAATTTTAAAGTGACTTAAATGCAGTTATACCTCATCAAGAAGTGTAGTTGTGGAAAGTGAAATTTTATTACGCAGTCAGGGTTAAAGCTTATGTAAGTTATGTTGGTAATACTGATCACTGCGTTAGTTAGCAGCGATTTGTCGGAAGTAGTAACGCTGGTACTTTGAAATTGTAATCCGGTTTTCCGAAAGGATATTCGGGATATTTGCTGTTGTAGCAGCAAAGGATAACTCAGTTCAGGAACGTGTTTTTTGTTTATGGTGTGGTTGTGTCAATCCCGATCGGAGCTGTTTTGTATTGAAATGAATCCTGAGGGACTTCATTTTGGTCACGTATAAGACGTAAAACCTTTTTCTGTATTTCGACTGGCTCTGAGGTCAAGTTGTTGGTAAAAGTGTTCCGAGAGTTACCTTAGTACGAATGAACCAGCTTAATATCCAACAACCAACCAAACACTGTGACTGAGACGGATAAAACACATAGCTAAGGTTTGGAACCAATAAATTTATTTGGAGATCTCTCAAGTAACCAAGAATCGGCTAGGAGTGACTTAGGTTCGTTGGGTAAACTACGTTTAATTTTGTAGAGTCGAGTATAAGTCAACACCTCAAGAAGGCTCCAAGCTGTCTTCGAGATTTCTTGAAGTTAAATACGGAGCTATAAGTGGTTGTGACTATATATATATATTCTTTTACTCACCTTAAAAAGATAGAGGGGATCAGCCTATAGGATTCACTCGAATGCTAAGATCTGTAACAGAAATTAAACTAAATTGGATTATTCCAGAATTTTTTAAATTGGATTATTTTTTGTCATTTCAGTAGATTGCAAATCGTTCCGAGAAATATAAAATTAAATTAAATATCGATCTGTAGGAAGGGATTAAAACGGATCCTAATGAAATAATATCTTTCGTAAAAAGACATTAATATCAGTAATAACTTTCTTTTAGAAATAGAAGGCACTAAAGCTTGTCGATATGTGAAGATAGGGGTTTTAAAATAAAAGCCATTTGCGCTCTATGACGGCTACTTATATACCATAAGGAGAACTAAAGCAGATGGGACTGTGATTTGGCGCTGTTCAAAGCAAAGGACAATGTATTGCCGAGGAATGCTTGAGACGAAAGACTGTGAGCTGCTTAGTTCAAACGAGCACCAATGTGGAGCACCGGATGATGCTCGCATAGAAATACAGAAGGCAGTAAATAGGGTTAAGATGTGATCAAGAGACGAAGAGACTTCGATTTCTAAAATATATGCTGAAGAATTCACAATCGAGGGTATCATTTTGTGTCTGAAAGCCAGAAGAGCTATCAACGAAGCGGATATTATACAAGCATCGACCCAAAGCACGCGGAGATCATAAAGAGCCAGAGACGAGACAAGAAGTCGATCTTTCGCCTGAGCTACTAAATATGAATGACGGTAGCAGTTTTCTCTTGAGCGATGACAACATTGGAGATAGGGTGATAGTCTTTAGTGGAAAAGCAGGAAGAGAGGCTGTAAAGACTAAACGAGACTTTTTTATCAAGCAATTTGCTCAAATATATACGATACATGCAGACTTTCGAATTTCAAAGTATGAAACAAATATCTATCCGGTGGCCTTTGTACTGTTACCCAACAAAAGAACTCTTAAAAATAATATAAAAGAATGGAATCCTCAAAATGTCACCGTTGATTTTGAAATAGCTGTTATTTGTGCATTAAAAGTTGTGCTCCCGTCGATTCAAGTTCATGGCTGTCATTTTCACATGAAGAATTCTCTCTGGAGGAAAGTGCAAGACTTGGGACTTGCTTCTGCATACAGAGAAATTGAAGAAGTAAGGTTGCAAATTCAGATGTGTGCTTCTCTGGCATTCCTTCGACCAGAAGATGTCTGCGATGGCTAGCTCCAAATCCATTCACAAGCACCAGATATCCCCAAGCTGTCTCAGTTTTTCGACTATTTCGTAGACAGGTGGTTAGAAAACGATGAAGTCCCGATCAGTGTTTGGAGCTGCTACAGACTGCGCCATCGTACCACTAACGCTGTAGAAGGTTGGCACAACAAGATTAATAATTTGCTTGGGAAACCGAATCCTAAAATCAAGGACGTAATCAAGTGCATGAAGACGGAAGCAGAGAACTCGGCACGTGCTTTAATTAGATCAGAGTTAGGTATGGAGGGAAAACAAAACAAAAAACATATGTGAAACTCGATGAAAGGATGGCAAAAATAGTACAAAAGTACGAAGAGGATGATGACATCAGGGCCTGTTCGAAAGCGATCTCTTACCTTCAAAAATTTGAATAAATTCATTGGCCTAGTTTGAGACAACGTATGTGAAAAATGTAGAAATAAATAATAATTTAAAAGTTAATAAAAAAACTGATTTTAAACACGCCTGAATGACAATGTATTCTTGTCGTTTAGCCAGTCCAAAGCCTGGATAAAGTGTGATGGGAGTCTGTTTATTACGAAAATTCCGTAAACATAACATGATCACTTCATGGCGAATTTCTTATATGGAACACTGTGACTTTTTGTTATATATTGTCTCTCTGACGCAATCATATACATCTAAATCTTCAAAAAGGTTTTACTTATGACCAATTTCAGCCAATGTCAACTACCACCAAAAACAATGGAAAACTTAAAACCAAATTACAAAAATGTAATTTAAAAATCGTATCTATTCTTCTTTACGAATCTTTATATTAAAATAAATATAAAATAAAATACTTCTCATACCTCTGGATGGTATATGTAATGTAAAGAACATAATGTATGATGGCGTACGAAAAAAAGGTAGGATTATGCACATAATTAAAGATCATTGGATATAACTACATACAGTGTGTAGGTGACATAAGCTGTACATGGCTTCTTCTCCCGTTCCTACCACTACATGCGCATATCCCCTATACGTGATTTCAAAACAGAATAACAACTGGCAAGCCGTCAGAAAAACTAAAACATACATTTTTGAAAGCAAAGAGTTAAAACTGCGTCCAGAACGACACATAATCTTAAAGTGCGATTGGGCGATAATATACCACAAAAGAAGTCAAATATGCAAATTTCGGGGTTTATGAATGTCCTGTCGCTGAGAAGCCCACCACGGGCCAGACTCGAAGGTCCTTCATACGTGGCGATTTGAACAAAATACTTATGGTAGGAAGAAAATTGCATTAGATTTGCATTTTAACAAGGAGAAATTTAGCATAGATAATATTGAAGATCAACTGGAAATGGTGCACAAAAGCGACTCTACGTTGGAAATACAAATTGCAAAAAGAAATGAACAAAATTAATTTTCTCCTAATGCCTACTTTAAGGTTTATGATGTTATGCCGTCCTGTCAGAGCCGCGTTAACACCGCCCTTCAAATGACCACCGACGGAAACAAAATGTCCTGCTGCCGGAAAAACAACGTTGAATGTTGACATAATGTTCAACGATATTCCCTCTTTTAAACGCGTATTGCACTGGCTCTAATTTTTTCCTGTTTTCTCTTGTTTTACGGTGCATTCTCTGTCATTGTATAGAAAATCATGTCATTCATTGTAGCCGTAAACACGCACTCTTATTATGTAAATTATTTTATGGTTCACACACTCTCGTTTTAATGTATGTCTTAATACGCGAGTTCATATTGCTGATTCTATATATTTTACATTTGGCAATACTAATAACGTTATGCAGGATTATAATTACAAAATAGAAAGGGTTTTCCTGTTTCGAAGTCATATGTAGGGGCCATGCACATTTAGCGCTATGACTGAGATGGGAAGCAATACGCAGATTATTTCACCTATACGTGCACACTCTTGGTTCATATACATTACATGTAGGTCTAACATTCGCAGGTCGATGGGTGTGGAAAAGATTTTATTTTACGTTAATTTGAATGTTCTTTGTCAAAGAGACGTGATTTTAAAATTCTGTATTTGTAATTTGGTGTCCAGGTTTTCCATTGTAGCTTCTGAATATCCAATCAGAAGTAAAAGTTGTCTTAACAGAAATTACATGACCACTTCCAACTGTATCACTTTTAGTTCTCGTTTGATCATCTCCATACCTCTTTCATAAGTACAGCACGTAAAGCTACGTTTGCACAGGCCATAAAAATTGTTATTGCCGACAACATTGGCCTACAATGTTTTCTGGCAACTTTGGAACCACTCGAGTTGCAGCCGCATGTACTATTAACAATGCCGGTCCCTGTTGCCTTGTATTGTTTGTAGAAAAGTATTTCAGGGCCGAGTGTGTTTACATGAACCAAGCTACCGGCGCAAAATAATGAAGTCAGCTCGTTTACCTGCCGGCCGGCACCACTGATATATACAGACGGGTCCCGGTCCCACACTCAGGAGTGCGGGGCGGGGGTGCTGAAGCAGTTCCGTAAGATGTCCCATGATGGCGCTGCGGTCAGAAGCAGCCCTTTAAACTGGCCAGAGCAGGCGGCTGTCCCCACCACCACCTCCCCTCAAACGCCAGCAAGCCGGACACGGCCGTGGCCTCGTGGCAGGCGGCACGAGCTCTCCCCTCAGCCTCCCCTCCACGCTACCCTCTGACGTACGAGAGGCACCCTCAGATATGCCTCTAGTGTGGTCTACCGGTACTAAACCAGGGAACCGCCTGACACCTGCTAGCATCTTACGGAACTACGAGGGGAGTGTAGGACAGTGGTTTAGGGAGGCTGCTTCTCTGTATATGTTACTCTGTGCCAGCACCCATCCTGGCATGAGGGAGGGGGGGAAGAAGGATTAATGATCCGACCTTTTCCGGGACCAGAATTCAGAGAGCCCAGAATTCGCGACACCGTTGAAAACCTGTGGTATCAATCGTCATTCGAATAAGGACACTATTCATCCTAAAATCTTCATGACATTTTGGACACATGACCTTCAAAACTGTCACATAAAATTTTGGATGGTGCATGTCGGAGGATACTTTATGTGTGGACTTCGTCAGATTCTACGATTCTATTCCGATCCTGATGAAATTTTTAAATTTGATTGAACAATTCAATTTATCAGTGCAGTTTTAATATATTCAGATTACCTACAATCTTTTCAATTAATGAACGTGACTAAACAGTAAATTTTCTGATGAAGTTTCGAATGAAATAAAATTCCTGAAAATTCTAGCAGCTCTCTTGAAAGTTACGTTACATTTTTCAGGGTGATAATCATCAAAGAAATTTTTAAAATATAAATATTGTTCACACAATGTGAATTTTATGTAAGCTAAAGTAAGAAATTTTTTTAGAAATATGCTTCAGTGGAAAGCATACTTCATTCAGATTTTTAAATGATGGTTTTTTTGGCTATCAGCTTTGATGCATACGAAGTGTACCGAATCATTGGGGTGGAAACCACCAGCAGAAGGAATTTTTTGTTTTAATGAAAATCCGAAAATAAATCTGTTGTTGTTATGGTCTTCAGTCCGGAGACTGGTTTGATGCAGCTCTCCACCCTACTCTATTCTGAGCAAGCCTCTTCATCTCCACATAAGAACGGCAACCCACATCCACTTGAATCTGCTTACTATACGCGTCTCTTGGTCTCCCTCTGCGATTTTTACCCCACACAGTTCCCTCCAATGCTAAATTTACGATTCCTCGATGTCTAAGAATGTGTCCTACCAAACGGTCCCTTCTTTTAGTCAACGTATGCCAAAAATTCCTTTTCTCACCAATTCTGTTCAGTACCTCTTCATTAGTTATGTGATCTACCCACCTAATCTTCAGCATTCTTCTGTAGCACCACATTTCAAAAGCCACACACACTCTTCCTGTCCACACTGCTTATCGTCCATGTTTCACTCCCGTACAAGGCAACACTCCACACAAATGCCTTAGGAAAGGACTTCCTTACACTTAAATTAATATTCGATGTTAGCAAATTTCTCTTTTTCAAAAATGCTTTTCATCCCATAGCCATTCTGCATTTTATATCCTCGGTACTGCGACCATCGCATGCTATTTTACTACCCAAGTAACAAAACTCATCTACCACCTTCATTGTTTCGTTACCTAATCTAATTCCTTCAGCATCGCCTGATTTTCTAAGACGGCATTCCATTATTTTTGTTTTGCTCTTGTTAATGTTCATTTTATACGCTCTCTTCAACACCCTGTCCATTCCATTTAACTGCTCTTCCAGGTCCTGTGCTGTCTCTGATAGAATTACAATGTCATCAGCAAAACGCAATGTTTTTATTTCTTCCCCCTGAACTTTAATCCCTATTCCAAATTTCTCCTGCTCGATGTACAAATTGAATAACATCGGAGAAAGGCTACAACTCTGTCTTACTCCCTTCACAACTGATGCTTCCTTTTCATGCCCTTCTAGTCTAATAACTGCAGTCTGGCTTTTGTACAAGTTGTAAATAACTCTCCTTTCCCTATATTTTACTCCTGCTGACTTCAGAATTTGAAAGAGTGTATTCCAGTCAACATTGTCAAATGCTTTCTCCAAATCTACCAAAGCTAAAAATGTAGGTTTGCCTTTCCTTAATCTATCTTCTAAGATAAGACATAAAGTGAGTATTGCCTCCCTGGTTCCTACGTTCCTCCTGAACCCAAACTGATCTTCCCCGAGGTCAGTTTCTACCAGCTTTTCCATTCTCCTGTAGATTATTCGTGTTAAAATTTTGCAACCATGACTTATCAAACTAATGGTTCTGTAATTTTCACACCTGTCTGCACCTGATTTCTTTGCAATGGGGATTATTACATTTTTCTTAAAGTCTGAGGGCATTTCGCCTGTCTCATACATCCTACACACCAGTTCAAATAGTCTTATCATGGCTGGCTCTCCCAGAGACTTTAGTAGCTCTGAGGGTATATCATCTACTCCTGGGGCCTTGTTCCTGCCTAGGTCTTTCAAGGCTCTGTCAAATTCATCTCTCAGTATAGTATCTCCTATTTCATCTTGATCTACTTCCTCTTCCCTTCCCACAACATCGTCTCTAAGTTCATTTCCTTTGTAGAGCTGCTCTATGTACTCTTTCCACCTTCCAGCTTTCCCTTCTTTGCTGAGAACAGGTTTGCCATCTGAGTTCTTGATATTCATAGAGTTGCTTTTCTTGTCCCCAAATGTCTCTTTTATTTTCCTGTAGGCGGTATCTACTTTTCCCCTTCTTATACATTCTTCTACCTCCTGCTTAGCCATTTTGCACTTCCTGTCAATCTCATTTTTTAGTCGTCTGTACTCCATTTTGCCTGTTTTATTTACTGCATTTTTATATTTTCTTCTTTCATCAATTAAAGTCAGTATTTCCTGTGATATCCAAGGATTTTTTGTAGGTCTTGCCATTCTACCTATTTTGTCCTCTGCTGACATCACTATTTCATCTCTCAATGCTACCCATTCCTCTTCTACTGTTTTATTTCCCCCTGTTTCTGTCAATTGTTGCCTACCTTTCTGCCTACCTTTCTGCAGTTTTTTCAGTTTCAGCCTACAGTTCATGGCTAACAAGTTATGGTCAGAGTCTACATCTGCCCCTGGGTATGTTTTACAGTTTATCACCTGGTTCCGGAATCTATGTTTTACCATTATAAAATCTATCTGATACCTTCCGGTGTCTCCTGGTCTCTTCCACGTATACAACCTTCTTTTGTGATTCTTAAACCACGTGTTTGTTACGATTAAATCATGTTCCCTGCAAAATTCTACCAGGCAACTTCCTCTTTCATTCCTTCTGCCCAGTCCATATTCACCTACTATTTTTCCTTCTCTTCCTTTTCCTACTACCGAATTCCAGTCTCCCATCACAATTAAGTTTTCCTCTCCCTTAATTGTCTGAATAATTTCCTTTAGCTCCTCATATATTTCTTCGATCTCCTCATCATCGGCAGAGCTAGTTGGCATATAAACCTGTACTACTGTTGTTGGTGTTCGCTTCGTATCTATCTTGACAATGATAATGCGATCACTGTGCTACTCATAGTAGTTTCCCCGCATTCCTATTTTCTTATTCATTATCAGTCCTACTCCTCTGATACCCCCAACTGATTTTGTACTTATAATCCTGTACTCACCTGACCAGAAATCCTGTTCATCCTTCCACCGAACTACACTAATCCCCACTATATCTAACTTCAACCTATCCATTTCCCTTTTTAAATTTCATAATTTTCCTACCCGATTAAGGGATCTAACATTCCACGCTCCGATCCGTAGAATGCCAGTATTGTCTTTCCTGATGACAACATCCTCCTGAGTAGTCCCCGCCCGGAGATCCGAATGGGGGACTATTTTACCTCCGGAGTATTTTACCCGAGAGGATGCCATCATCATATTTCCATACAGTAGAGCTGCATGTCCTCGGGAAAAGTAACGGCTGTAGCTTCCCCTTGCTTTCAGCCGCTCGCAGTAGCTGTGTGGCAAAGCCACATTAGCTAATGTTACAATGTCAGCTCAGTCAATCATCCAGACTGTTGCCCCTGTAACTACTGAAAAGGCTGCTGCCCCTCTTCAGGAACCACACGTTTGTCTGGCCTCTCCACAGATACCCCTCCGCTGTGGTTGCACCTATGGTACGGCTATCTGCATCGTTGAGGCACGCAAGCCACCCCACCTCGGCAATGTCTATGGTTCATGGGGGTGGAAAATAAATCTAATATATAAAAATTAATTTTTGTTTGTCTTTTTATTCGTATTTTATGCACGGCCATACCGTACATCCGATTGCAATAAAACATTGTCGACTCACTGCTTGCACTCGCGAGAAGGTTATAGGCATATGAAAATTAACTTTGTATGGTATATGGTGGAGGGTGCTTTACAAATACAGTCGAGCCGGAATAGCATGATCCCTGGTGCTTGCGCCAATCGGCTTTGAGCGCTGACTGCGGCAGCAGACCATTGGAGTTAGTCAAACGCCAGCTTTGCTCTGCGCATGCGCGCGTTCAGCTGCGCTCTGCACTGTTGCCAGTTCTGTCAGACAGCAGCGACCATTAAGCTATACTGTCAGGCAGCGAACGAACTACTTGACAACGCTGCTGCTTTCAGTTTCCGCGGCTGGAGTGGTCTCTCAGCCCAGTAGGCGGAGCCAGGGATCATCGCATTCCGGCCCGACTATAGTTAATTCGTTTCTTACGTTTCAGGCTGAAACGGCTGGATGGATATGAATAAAATTTGGAACAGAGTTAGCTTATACGCTGATTAATACATGGACTGCGTTTCGTAGTCCACCGTATTATGTGTGGTAGAGGGTACCTTACAATGGATTAATAGGTTTGTTTCTCTTCAGGCTGAAACAGCATGACGGATTTGAATGAAATTTGGAATTCAAATACCTTATACACTGAATTAATATGTGGGCTACCTTTAGTGACTCTCTGTAGGTGAATGGCAGAGGGTAGAGGAGTAGATGGAGGAGGAGATGTACAGAAAGGGGAGGGAGGAGACGGACAGAGAGAGGGGAAAGGAGGAGAATGAGAGAGAGAGGGGGGGGGGACAGGAGAAGAATGAGAGCGGGTAGATGATGACAGATAGGTGAAGAGAGATGGAGGTGGAGGTGGAAATCGACAGAGAAAGGGACAGGAGGAAACGGGGGGAGTAGCAGATGAACAGAAATGTTTGTATAGCTTATGGGACTTAACTACGGGGTCATCAGTCCCTAAACTTACAAACTACTTATGAACTGGCTAACTCTAAGGACGGCGCAAATATCCATGCCCGAGGGGGGATTCGAATCCCCGACCGTAGTGGCCGTGCAGACCGTGACTGTCGCGCCTCAGTCCCCTCGCCCACCGCTGCCGACAGATAAACAGAGAGAAGGGAAAGGAGATTGACTAATGAAAGATTGGAAAACTCATATATTTGTTCGTATTTTATGGGCTGCAGTATCGTTGATCTGATTGCGACAAAACTTCGTCAGCTTACTTGTTGCTCTTAAGCGAAGATTAACACTTTAAAATTTGGAACGTTATTTGCGCAAGTTTTTCTTCTGCGGCAGCAAAGCGCCGGGTACCAGCTAGTCGTTTATAAGAAATAAGAAGCAATCGCGCAACTGTGGCGATATTGCATAAGACGCAATTTGATTAGAAGACTTGTGAGCTACAGGTTAGGTTAGATTAATACTTGTTCCATAGATCATATATACGATATTTCGTAATGATGTGGAACGTGTCACTTTAGTAATTGTTGTCTGTACTTGACAATCAATATTTTAAGGATTTGTTTTTTGTTTTCTTTTTTTTATTTTCATTTTTTATTTTTATTTTTTTTTATTTTTTTTTTTAAGTTTTATCTAAAAATGCATCTACATTGTAGAAGGAGTTGCCATTCAGAAATTCCTTTAATTTCTTTTTAAATACTAGTTGGCTATCAGTCAGACTTTTGATGCTACTTGGTAAGTGACCGAAGACTTTTGTGGCAGCATAATTCACCCCTTTCTGAGGCAAAGTTAGATTTAACCTTGATTGGTGAATATCATCCTTTCTCCTAGTGTTGTAGCTATACACACTGCTATTACTTTTGAATTGGGTCAGATTGTTAATAACAAATTTCGTGAGTGAATATATATATTGTGAAGCTACAGTGAGGATCCCTAGATCCCTAAATAAATGTCTGCAGGATGTTCTTGGGTCGGCTCCAGAAATTATTCTGATTACACGCTTTTGTGCAATGAATACTTTTTTACTCAGTGTTGAATTGCCCCAGGAATATGATCCCATATGAAAGCAGTGAATGAAAATAGGCGTAGTAAGCTAATTTACTGATATGTATATCAGCAAATTTTGCAATGAGTTTGATAGCATAAGTAGCTGAACTCAAACGTTTCAGGAGATTTTCAATATGTTTCTTCCAATTTAGTCCCTCGTCAATGCAAACACCTAAAAATTTTGAATATTCTACCTTAGGTACAGATTTATGTTCAAAGTCTAAATTTATTAATGGTGTCATGCCATTTACTGTATGAAACTATATATACTGGGTTTTATCAAAGTTTGATGAGAGTCCATTTGTAGAGAAGCACTTAATAACTTTCTGGAAGATATAATTTACAATTTCATCAGTTAATTCCTGTTTGTCAGGTGTGATGGCTATACTTGTATCATCAACAAAAAGTACTAGCTTAGCATCTTCGTGAATGTAGAATGGCAAGTCATTAATATATATTAAGAACAGCAAATGACCCAAGACCTAACCTTGTGGGAGCCCATTTTTGATAACTCCCCAGTTAGAAGAATTAATTGTACCAAAAATCTTCCGGAAATTTAGAAATACAGAATCTATTTGTTTCCCTTATCGATAGCACTCATCACATCATATGAGTAAAGAGCTAGCTGTGTTTCACAGGTATGATACTTTCTGAGTCCGTGTTGACTATTATATCGAGAAAAGACAGAAGTTTCACAGTTTGGTTATGATTAGTTTCTGCGAAAAATTCGGAGTCAGCCGGCCGCGGTGGCCGAGGAGACTGCGGCGCTCCAGTCACGATCTGCACGACCACTACGATCGGGGGTTCGAATCCCCCCTCGGCCATGGATATTTGTGCCGTCTTTAGTATAAGGTAGTTGATAAGTAGTTTGTAAGTTTAGGGACTGATGACCCCGTAGTTAAGTCCCATAAGCTTAACAAACATTTAAACATTTTGAAATTCGGAGTCGTAGTAACTTTGCTGCACCTTGTAACGCAACCTCGGTGGTTAGTTCGTGAGACAGTTCCCACCATCCGTTCTCTCTACGTTCTCTTCTGTGAAATGCTCACTCTTGCCAAACGCAGTTCTCATTGCGGAATAAACAAACTGTCGCCACTACCTAAAGTCAGTGTTTGTAATAGAATTAATGTAGCGAAACTGTGGGTAATCTCTAATAATTAATGGAGTAAAATAAACTGACCAACGTATCATGCAGAACTCGAAAATCGACTAGGGCGTCCCTTCGTCGTGTTTGACCGCGCGGTACCATCAATACCGCGTGCTGCAAAGTCAATTAAAGTGGCCTGTGTCGGACGAGAGACTAAGTGGGGGGCCAAATAGAGTTGCTGGTGGGCGGGGCAGAAAAGGGGGGAGGGGGAGGTTGTGGAACGACAGGCGGAAGTGAAGCGTCGAAAGGGAGGGGGTTGGGGCGGGGCATTAGGCTGCCAAAACACGGCCGAGTGCGCCCTTGCCGGACCGGAATCCAATTTGGCGGGACACTTATTGCGTTATAATTTCATTATATCGGTCGGCCGCTGTGTCCGGCGGTGTCGGCCGGCAGCGTGAAACCGAGCAGAGCCGAACTTAGCCGAGGGGCGGGCGTGCAGCTGCCGCTGCCGCGGAACCTCACGACTGCCAACCAGGTTTGCCAACATGGGGGTTTTCCCCCAGATTTAGGGGGGACATTTTTTCTGGGGGGAATTTAGGGGGAAAGAAGATAATTTATTTATTTTTGTATCAAATGTGTGTGTAGCAATCGGAAGACGTGTTGCCGTACTGATTGCAGGTGTCCCATGCCAACTGTGCTGCGTACTGTCAGCCTGTGTTGATTACATTGTCGCACTTCTGTCACTACTGTCGCGCTGGTTTTATTGTTTCTTCAGTTCATGTTGCCTGCACTGTTTACTTACAGCGCACGGAGGGGGCGCATATTTTCCCTCTCTCCAACCCCCTCCTGTCGCTCAACAATACCAGGTTTTTTTTCTCTAGTAGTTAATGGACTGGTATTTTCCGAGTACACTGCACTGAAATACCACTAAGTCACGTGCTATGATCGGCAATTTAGTGCGTTAGCGATCATTGTATTGTATTGGTGATCCATCATTAGTTTTACTTTAATGACCAGCTCAAGTTGTGATGGAAATGTGTTGTTTTCTTGGTCAAAATGGCTACCAAAAATAAGAGAAAATATGTACAAAAGTATGCGAAGACCTGGGAAGCGGACCCTTTGCTGAGAGGTAAGATTGTAATTATTTCTTACTAGCTTTACTCCCGCTGCTTCGCATGCGTAGGCTGGTTGGTCTGCACCAGTTGTTTCTTTTTAATCCTGATGAAGAAGCCATAACCTAAGCTTCGTAGTTATAGCTTGAAATTTGAGTTAATAGCAGCAAATTTTTGAAAATAAATTTTTTGCGTCCTCTGTTTTACCCTCTTATTGGTTGAATTTCAAAAAATGCCGAAACACGTGTCTTTTAAATTAGAACCCCGAATCCAAATCCGAAAATTTGTAGTTCTAACTTCAAAATTGCCTAAATAGCAACATATTTTCGAAAAACACCTCCTCTCCGACTTAACCCCGTTCATGGTTGAATTTCCAAAAATACCGAAACACTTATTTTTTAACGTCTAACCAACTATACAAATATCAACTTTTGCAGCTCTAACTTCAAAATTGTATCAATAGCAACGTGTTTTCAAAAAGAATTTTTGAGCCTCTATTTAACCCTCTTACTTGTTGAATTTCCTAAAATACTAAAAATCATGGATTTTTAATCCTGACCAAGATTCCATATCCGAAGTTTCGTAGTTGTAGCTTAAAATTTCAGTTAAGAGCTACATATTTTTGAAAATTTTTTGTGTCACCTATTTTATCCCTTATTTGTCGAATTTTAAAAAATGCCGAAACGTGTCTTTTAAATTCCAACCCTGAATTAAAATCTGAAATTTTGTAGTTCTAACTTCAAAGTTGCCTAAATAGCTACGTATTTTCAAAAAACGTTTCATCCCCTACTTAACCCCCTTACGGACGGAATATCGAAAAATCGCTTCTTAAATGACGCCTACAGAGTAAGATCAACACCCTCCACAAATTTCAATTTTCTATCTTCAGTGGTTTGGGCTGGGCGATGATGAGTCAGTCAGTCAGTCAATCAGTCAGTTAGTCAATCGCGACACTTCCTTTTATATATAGAGATTGTGAGCTGTGTTTCGGTACTGCATCCCTACGTTCGTGCCTGTGTGCATGGCTCTTAATTTTTAATATATGGCGAGAGAGAGAGAGAGAGAGAAGTCTCGAAAACAAGAACTTTCGTTATTTTCTTATCGAAAAGTAGTCAGGCTACAGCTCCTAGCCGCCACCCTCCCCCCTTTTGCTTTTTTAGGGGGATTTCTTCCGAGTTAGGGGGATTCAGGAATTTTAGAGGGAATCTTTGCGGCAGAGTTGGCAACTCTGGCCACACTTTCAGTTGACCCTTGCGACTGCGCGTCCGCCTGTGGGCGCCACACTCACAAGGCGTCACCAGTCATGCAATCCCAAATGGGCGTGGCGGAGGGTACCCATTAACATCACTAGTTACTTGCTTTCCTGTTCCACTCCCATACAGAACGAGGGAAAGCGAATGCTTGTATGCATCTGTGCGAGCCCTAATCTCGCTGATCTTAGTTGTCTTTACGCGAATCGTTCTGAAGCCCGCTTCAAATTCCGGCACTCTAAATTTCTCCAACAGTGTTTTTCGAAAAGAAAGTCGCCTTCCCTCGAACGACCCCCATTGAGTTCCCGAAGCATTTCAGTAACACCAGCACATTGATAGATCCTACCAGTAACAAATCTAGCCGCACGCCTCTGAATTACATCTATGGTTCCCTTTAAATCAGAAGTACTTGCGCCATAAAGTAACTATGGGTTCAGTAACACAAAAACGCATGCTTAAGTAAAATTTATTTAATGTTAAAATTACGGAGTTCCTTGTGAAACATTAATTATGAACTGAATAAATCATAGATTGTTTTATAACCCTTAAATGCATAATTTTTTTTTATTTCAAAAAAAAAATTTTTTCGTATTTTATAAGTATTTCAAACAAAGGAAAAAATAGTTAAAAAATTCCTATGTTGCTAGCTTTCCAAGAAATCAAATACGCAACATACAGGAACTTGTTATATAATTTTCAAAGTGGGATATTGTAAACAAAATTTTGTGCTTATTATGGTTCTCCATACCTGTCTCAATTGGTGTGATTTTTTCCTCCTTCCAAAACTGGCTCTTTATATGGAAAACAAAACGTCAAAATCTGCAATATCTACCGTTTTCTCCAAACACAAGCAAAGATGTTAATAGAAGTTCACACTGCAGCCAATCGCGACACACACACACACACACACACACACAAAAAAAAAAAAAAAAACAAAAAAAAAAAAAAACAAAAAAAAAAAAACCACCACACACACTTTCTACAAACTCTGCTGCATCTGTTAAACATGTGTTAAATCACAACATTACCACTAGACGCGGATAAAACAATGTTAAAATCGATGTTGTAGATATGTAACACCATGCATTTAAGGGATAATACAGTGAGTTAATGAGGAACAGCCTGAAAACTGTTTCCAGGAACTAATCGGTAAGTAAAACAACGTGATAGAATAAGAAATTATGAAAAATTAGCATGAAAACGATCAACATTTTTACAAATTGATACCTTTCTTAATAAACATTATTCGCTTCTGAGTCTTACCTGAAATGCGAAACACTCGTCACGCAAATTATTATTATTATTATTATTTATTATTATTATTATTTGTCGGAAATCATATAAGAATTGGATAATGTGTTCCATTCCGAAATATAAACAACAAAACTTCCTCCAGAAATTTTAAAGAAAGCTGAAACAAAAGAAAGAAGATTATATTTGTTTCCTAAGAGATAACGTAGTTTTGGTACGGTTCATGAGAAGGGGCGTTTGCCAAAATATTTTTATTTCGAAGGGGCTGGCCAGAATATTTCTACTTGGAAAGAAGTCGCTTATTCGAAAAGGTTGAAAAATGCTGTTTTTTAACAGATCTGGTGAGAAGCCCAAACACTTGAGCAGTACTCACGACGAGGTCATACAAGCGTTTTATATGCAAAAAAATTTTCAAACTGTGGGATCATCAGTCCCTATACTTACAAACTACTTATAAATTACCTTATACTAAAGATAACACAAATATGCATGCCCGAGGGAGGATTCGAACTCCCGACGGAGAACGGCCTCGCGCATCGGAGCATAGCGCCTCAATGTGCTCGGCCACTCCGCAGCGTTTTATATGCGGTCTCCTTTACAGACGTATCACATCTTCCCAACATTCTCCCCCTAAACCGAAGTCGACCATCCGCCTTTTCCACGACTGTCCTTATGTACTCGTTCCTTTTCATGTCTCTGTGCAGCGTTATGCCCAGATATTTAATTGGCGCCGCGCGGGAGTAGCCGAGCGGTCTGGAGCGCCACGTTACGGATCGCGCGGCTTCTCGCGTCAGAGGTTCGAATTCTCCCTCGGGCATCGATGTGTGTGTGTTGTCAAAAAAAATGTTTAAATGTTTGTAAAGCTTATGGGACTTAACTACGGGGTCATCAGTCCCTAAACTTACAAACTACTTATGAACTACTTACGAACTAGGACGGCACAAATATCCATGCCCGAGGGGGGATTCGAACCCCCGACCGTAGTGGCCGTGCAGACCGTGACTGAAGCGCCTCAGTCCCCTCGGCCACCGCGGCCGGCTGTGTGTTGTCCTTAGGTCAGTTTAAGTAGTTTGTAAGTCTAGGGACTGATGATCAACGTAGTTAGGTCCCATAGAATTACAAACATTTGAACATTTTAATTTAAATGACGCGACTCTGTCAAGCAGTACACTACTACTGTATTCGAAAATTGCGGTATTGTTTCTCTTACTCATCTGCATCAACTTACATTTTTTCTACAATCCTGTCAATTCCACAATTCTGTCGATCCTCACACCAGCTTTAAATTTCGTCCAAGTATCCTGCATCCTACTACAGTCATTCAATCATGACACCTTCCTGTACATCACAGCATCAGCATCAAACAGCCACACACTACAAATTGCTCTGCGTTATATCTAATATATAAATCAGAGTGTCCGTATGTCTGTACGTATTGCATACAAATCTACAGTTTTATTCCAATCTTTATGAAATTTTCTACACGTAAGCTTCGATCCACGAGGACGGTCGCCGTAAGTGTAACAATCACGTACAATATATATAGTTCACGAGATATGACGTCAAAAACAATGAGATGCTGCTCATTTTCTCCTAAATCACTGGACCGAGTTCAACCAAATTTGGTACACACATTCCTTACCGTGAGTTAACAATTGCTGCATGGTTAAGAATCACATACGGCACATGGTTCAAAAGATATTACGTCATAACCAATAGAAAACGCAAAAAATGCCATATAATGCGGCGAGACTTTCGAAATGCACTGTATGAGAAAGACAGTACTTAGCGACTTGCAACAAACTTTAAACATAATTTCAAACCTTTATTAAACCTTTTCTCGCTGACGACCATAGCAAACTGATGAAAGGAAAAAAGTTTCTCGCTTACTACTTTTCCACTGTTTACAGAGTAAAACTACGGCATTCGGTATGACGTTACAATTTATAATTTGTACACTGTAAATTTTACAGACAGTATACACACATATAGTGGAATGTACCTTCTAAATTGTATCACTGTACGACACGTAGTTCATGAGATATGAGCACATAAACAATAACGTTCCGCTGTTCATGGACTAAAAGTACGGACGTTACAATTTATAATTTCTACACTAAAAATTGTAGCCGCAGTAAATTTTACAGACAGTATATACGCATATAGTTGAGTGTACCTTCTAAATTGTATCGCAGTGCGACGCTTAGTTCATGAGATATGAGCACACGAACAGTAACGCTCATGGAAAACCGCCCCATCACGCACCAAGTTTTAATCTACTCCTTCTTTACTAGTAACTGTATTCCAGGAGATTTTACATAAGGCCCTTAGACAAATAAATATATACCTGAAAAAATTGCATGAATAAATAAATAAATACCCGGGCAACGCCGTTTTTACAGCTAGTAAATAATACACAATAACGGTCCTATCACACTTCCCTGAGGCACATCTCACGGAACCTTGTCTCTGATGAACACTCAGCATCGGGGACGACGTATTGGGAATGGCCGTATGGTCTGGAGCGCAATATTACGGATCGCACGGCCGATCCCGTCGGAGGTTAGAGTCCTCCCTCGGACATGGGTGTATGTTTTGTCCTTGGCGTAAGTTAATGTGGTTTGGGACCGATGATCTTCAGTTTGGTCACTTAGAATTACAAGCCGTTGATATTTTTGAAAGCAGGCGCAGACAGGTGTGAGAATTACAGAACCTTCCGTTTAATAAGTCATGGCTGCAGAAATCTAACAAGAATTATTTACAGAAGAATGGGAATGTTGGTAGTAGCCGACCTCGGTAAATGTAGGAACACGTTAGGTGGTACTCACCTTACATCGTATCTTAGAAGGTAGAGAGAAAGCTTTTGACAGTGTTGACTGGAATACTCTTTCAAATTCTGAACTCAACAGGGAGAAAATATATTGAACGGAAGGTTATTTAAAACATGTACAAAAAGCAGAGAGCAGTTATGAGTCGGAGGGAAGCATTGTTTGGGAAGGGAGTAAGACTGGGTTGTAGCCTTTCGCCAATGTTATTCAATTTGTGCATTGATCAAGATGTGAAGGAAAGGAAGGAGAAATTTGGAAAAGGATTTAAGGATAAAAATGAAGAAATATAATGCTTGAGGTTGACCGATGACATTGTAATTGTCGGAGGCAGCAAAGGACCTGGAAGAGCATTTGAAGGGAATGGCCGGTGTCTTGAAAGGAGCGCTTAAGATCAACAGCAAAAAGAGCAAAGCAAGTGTATAGGAATGCAGTCTAAAAAATTCAGCAGCGTGGGAATGCTCCTCAGAAACTGTGACGAATCAGGGAAATAAAGTCAACCCTTTATCGAGCGAAAATATCATTTATTCAAAATTCAAATGTTTGTAAATCTGTGGCATTTAACTAATGCGGTTATTAAAATCAAAAATCTTTGTATAGCTTAAGGGACTTAACTACGGGGTCATCAGTCCCTAAACTTACAAACTACTTATGAACTAGCTAATCCTAAGGACGGCACAAATATCCATGCCCGAGGGGGGATTCTAACACCCGACCGTAGTGGCCGTGCAGACCGTGACTGTAGCGCCTCAGTCCCCTCGGCCACCGCGGCCGGCTGCGGTTATTAGTACCTACGCTTACATACTACTTAAACTAACTTAAACGTACATAAGGACAACACATACACCCAAGACCAAGGGAGGAATCGAACCTCCGCTCGGGGAGGAACCGCGTATCATTCCGTAAGATGTGCTAAATTCAATTTTTTTCGCCAAGTAATATCAAATGGTATGTTTCATAACGATCTGAAAACCTTCCATCAGCACAAACGGTACCACAACTACATGGTTTTCTAGGTATCTTTATAATGGAAAAAGATTTTCGAAAACTGGATAATGACTTTTCTACATAAATATGAGTCTTTTTATGCTGTGAGTTATTTATATATTTGCGTTCCGTGGTGCTAAAATGCCTAATAACCTATAGTGGCTAAATTTGTGCGTAAGTACCAGAAATTTTGAATGTCTGGAACTTGATAACGAATGAAGATATCGAAAACAATTTAGGACATAGTTTTAGAATATCATCTTAAGAACTTATGCAAACAGAAATGCACGATTTTGGTACCAAAAATCGTGGTTTTTCGCGACTTTGTCATGAAACACCTATGAACAGATGGTGCTAGCTGTATAAACCCCATCCTAAACCGCAGGAAATGTACAAAGACCAAACGATTTCGAATTTGCGCAATTTGGCTTGTGTGAAGATGTTGTAATGTTTTGATTTAGACTCTGTACTATATTATAGCTACAGTATGTCCATTCCTCTTATAGGTTTGCAATTATCACTAGGCCAAGGGCTGCGCAAAACGCTTTACCCCATATTTCTGTGGTCAATAGAAGAATCGTATTTTCGCACGTTCACTTTTCATGATTTCTTCAAAAATAGATCAGCTAATGAGCAGTATCGATATCGCTTCTCACACTCCAATTATCTTAAAAGATGTACGTGATGTTTAAAGTTGAATCTCTCGTTCAGACAACAAAAGTAGTTTATTTTAAAGTTACTCATTCAAAACCTGATCTCATATTAGTTGCAAATAGTTGTCATATAGTGATGTTTAACAGTCAAGATCACTAAGTCATCAAAAAACTTCATCACAATGTAACTGAACACGTACAGTATTCATTAACACAGTAATTAGGTTTAATTATGGCCCTGATATTGATGTATATACTGTTAAATGAGAAATAGTGCATTAAACTGATTATGTGCGCAACAAAGCAACTGTGACATGTAACCTGCATGAAACACACACCGACTATACTCAAAAAATTTGATTGCGAGAAAGGTATTAAAAACACAAACCACTTTCTTAATGTTCGACCCCAAGAATTTTATGCAGATTAGTACCTGATTATCAAAACTCAGTATCACACTCAATTAACTGCAGTGTTGCATAACAATCATTTACTACGTTACCAATAAAGAAATCTGTTCAACAAGATTACCAAAATCAATACTGCACTTTAAATCCACAAATAACTAATTATCAAATAAAGGAAGTAGGTTAATCTTCTAACTAACTACGTAAATGAAACAGGAAAGAAAGGTCAACTTTGTTGCTTATTATTAATAATCACCATTATATTACCTAAATGATACCTTTTCATAATTACACGAAATGCTATTACCTTCATTCCAGAGGTGGTACAACCTTTTTCACAATTATATGAAATGCAGTATATTCCAAATACAATCAAACCACGTGTTGGCACTGTAGCCTCTGCTCTACATCGGAGCCACATACACAACACAACTGCTCTCTAAGCGAGCTGAACCACAAGTCTGACTCTGTCTCTCCAGTCTCCGCACGAGCTACAATGTTATGCGATACATAATCTTTGCCAAAGATGAAACTTCACAGATGTATGTACATATATCGACACACACAGTACATCTAATATTATACATTTTCTTGCAAGCAAGTTACTCGACACAAAACAGGAGGCACAATATTAGACATTTTCTTTCAAATTCAGCAATATACATTTTCTATGGACACTTTTCAATCTGAACATGCAATAGCGTTTGAAGCTCAGTAGAGGATTCACAATTCACCATAATCGCGTCAGACGACTAATAACATCAATTTTATTACGTACCTTGTATCCCATAACTACACTGCACTTCACTATGAAGCCCATAGCAGGGGGTTCATCGTACAATTTTCAAGCTGTTTCGCTGCTTTTTGATCTGTCGAAGGTTTCTTTTACGAATGTTACTGCTGGTACGCTGAAATATGAAGTTCTCTGTAACCACATAGAGTAGTATATTGTTCTTGTTGTTGTTGTTGTTGATGATGATGATGACCATGATGACGATAAAAATAATGATGATGATGTAGTCTTCAATTTATAGAGTAGTTTGATGCAGCTCTCCAGGTTACCCTGACCTGTGCAAGTCTCTTCATCTGAGAATAAGTTCGGCAACATACATCCTTTTGAAACTGCTTACAGTATTCATCCCTTGGTCTCCCTCTATGATTTTTACTCCACACACTTCCCTCTAATGCTAAGTTGACGATTCCTTGAAGTCTCAGAATGTGTCCCTCCTTACACGATGCATCACAACAATGTTTCATCAGGCAACGCCGGTCAATTGCTGTTTGTGTATGAGAAATCCAGTGGAAACTTTCCTCATGTCAGCACGTTGCACGTGTCGCCACCGGCGCCAACCTTGTGTTAATGGTCTAAAAAGCTAATCATTTACATATCAAATCATCTTCTCGCTGTCGGTTAAATTTCGTGTCTGTCATCTGCGTGGTGTAAGTAATTTTAATGGTCAGGAGTGTATTTTGGGAAGCTATTTATAATTATTTTGGAGTATATGAAAGTTACTCCTTATTACGTATACTATGGCCAAAAGGGCGTGACCTGCAGTAGGAGGAAGAGTCTGCAGTGACATGGTGTGGCTGTTTTGGATATGGGCTTGGGGTGCGGTATGTGTGTGTCTGTGTGTGTGTGTGTGTGTGTGTGTGTGTGTGCGCGCGCGCACCAGTACACCTAGACATCAGGCAATAACCCTCAACACACATGGGAAGCACGAACACGGGAACAAACAAGCATCCACACACACAGACGCACACACACATGACGGACAAAAGAAATAAAAGAACGATGACAAAACAAACCCACATTCAACTCAAATAGCAACCCACTGAAAACGCTCGTCCGCCTAACTTCTTCCATCTTCCACTTCCACCAGCACCAGCACCCGTGTTCGTGCTTCCCATGTGTGTTGAGGGTTATTGCCTGATGTCTAGGTGTACTGGTGTGAATGTGTTATTAATAAGGGGTGTCATAGTGTCTGGGAGGGTTCTGCTGGTGTTCTGAGCTACTGCACGCGCTGAACTGATGTATCTGAATTTAGGGAGTCAAATAGTGCGCGGTCTTGTGGTCAGTAAGAATTTTAAGTCCGGTCGTTTTTTCACGAAAATATTGTTAGATGTTGTTGTTGTCTTCAGAGACTGGTTTAAAGCAGCTCTCCACCATACTCTATCCTGAGCAAGCCTCTTCATCTCCTCTTAAGAACAGCTCCCTACATACATCTGAATCTGCTTACTGTATTCATCCCTTGGTCACCCTCTGCGATTTTTACCCCACACACTTCCCTCCGATATTAAATTCACGATTCCTTGATGTCTAAGAATGTTTCCTACCAGTCGAGCCATTCTTTTAGTCAAGGTATGCCAGAAATTCCTTTTCTCCCCAATTCTGTTCAGTACCTCCTCATTAATTACGCGATCCACCCACTGTTTATCGTCCATGTTTCACTCCCATACAAGGCAACACTCCACACAAATGCCTCCAGAAGAACTTCCTTACGCTTAAATTAATATCGGATGTTAACTACCGAGCGAAGTGGCGCAGTGGTAACGCACTGGACTCGCATTCGGGAGGATGATGGTTCAAATCCACCTCCGGCCATCCAGATTTAGGTTTTCCGTGATTTCGCTAAATCACTTCAGGCGAATGCTGGGATGGTTCCTTTCAAAGGGCACGGCTGATTTCCTACCCCATCCTTACTCAAATCTCCGAGCTTTAGCTCCGTCTCTAATTACCATGCTGTCGACGGGACGTTAAACCCTAAACTTCCTTCCTTGGATGTTAACAAATTTCTCTTTTCCAAAAACGCTTTTCTTCCCATTGCCATTCTGCATTTTATATTCTCTTTAGTGCGATCATCGTGTGTCATTTTACTGCCCAAGTAACAAAACTCATCTACAACCTTTATTGTTTCGTTACCTAATCTAATTCCTTCAGCATCGCCTGATTTTGTTAGACTGTACTCCATTAACCTTCTTTTGCTCTCGTTAATGTTCATCTTGTACGCACCTTTCAGCACACTGTCAATCCCGTTCAACTGCTCTTCCAGGTCCTTTGCTGTCTCTGATAAAATTACAATGTCATCGGCAAAACACAATATTTTTGTTTGTTCGCCCTGAACTTTAATTTCCTTCTCCAAATTTCTCCTTGATTTCCTTTATAGCTTGCTCAATGTACAAATTGAATAACAATGGAGAAAGGCTACAGCCCTGTCTTGCTACCTTCCCAACCTTTGCATCCCTTTCATGCCCTTCAACTCTGTTTGCTGTCTGGCTTTTGAGCAAGTTGTAAATAATCCTCCAATCCCTACATTTTACTCAAGGTCCGTGAAACAAATAAGGCTGAGCAGTAAGCGTTTGTGCTGCTATTGGCTGAGGTTGTGACGTCGCGCAGGAACAGCGGTTGCACTACAGCATGTGGCCCGCGTGCTTGAGTGCTATTGCTAAATTCTGTAGCTTGTCTAGCCTTCAGACAGACACTTCTGACTTCGAAAGCTCAAGTATCTATCGAATCGAAACATACAAAAACAAACGCAAAGTGTAGCCTGTTTTTGCAGGGGCCTGCCAAACTAAATGTTGTAAATCAGCATTCCTTTTGCTGTCTTGGCTCTGAGAAGAAGTCAGCCAGTAAACAAGATCTACAGACACTGTCGTTTTCACTCGAGTAATTCTTTCGGTGTTCAAACTTGCGTTTTCGTTATCACTAAAACGCCATAAAAATACCTGAGCTGTAACAGAAACTGCGGTTTACGCAGGATAGCAAGACTAACTCTGCAGGTATAGATTATTCGTGTTTTTCCTTGAGAAAATTATAGACTTTCTGCTAAACGGCACATAAAGTGGTCGAATTTGCAAATGTACTCTTTTCTCCATCGAATTTGGTTTGAAATGTGTAAAACACTATTGATTTGATTCGGTAAAAAGATTTCGCCTAGTATACGATTAATTCCACAAGCCAAAAGTCTTCTGTTAGTTTCCTTTTCGTGCAGCCGTCATTTCATTGATGACAACTGACTTCGAAGATATTTATACGTGCTCGCAATTTCATGCACACGTTTTAAGATGACACTACAGAATTCTGTAAAGGGATTTCATCTGAATCATTACAAACGTCTTCATCCGTAACACTACGTTTGTCAACATTCTTCTCCGATTTCACTTTCGTTGAAACGTTCTTTTCTCTCTTCTGTTACAATCGATGTGCTATCACTGGCAGTATTATCACACGGCGAAGACAAATTGCAGGATGGATATGCACTTCTCTTAGGCACCCGTTTTGATGGTGAATATCGCCATTCCACACGCAAATCTTCTATATCTATATATAAAACACTTGTGTGTGTACGGCTGACAGACTTTTCTCCATGACCACATACTGCCATTCACTCGTGGTTGTGGTGGTAGGTAGCCCTTGGTCTAATGATCTTAGTAAGGGAGTTTGGTCGGGGTGCGTGGCAGTGGGTGAGTGTGACGAGCAAAAATTCGAAAAATATGCAATAAATACTCTTAGGAGAAGCTATATACTCTGTGACTTACGAACTTTACGGTACGAATCATAATCTGTTTATTCTTTCAATCGTCAGACAATGCGGTCCTTTCAGACTTTAATAACGACGAGGAATATCAAATACGCGATTATTTAAATAGGTCACTTGTTTCCGTCAACCACACATTACCGACTAAGAACAGAGATACAAAACAAAGATAAAAATCCAGATAGAATTAAAGATAAAAATACACGTGGAACATTGATCACTGTCGTGGAAGTGTGGTGGAAACACAGACATATATTAATGAATGTGTCTTAGGCCATAGATATTGATATGCCTGTGCCAGTAAGCTCACTGGTCTGTGCTAATCAGTGATCTCTGATGCATATAGCCGCCACACTCTCTGCTGTGAAAGGTGTTATCGTTTGACAGCTGGGTTAAGAAAAACTATGCGACGTAGTCCTAGTCATATCCCGGCGGCCTTCTGTGATAATGTTGGCAACAGATGTTGAATGACGAGAATCATGTGACATCGTCATAAGCCAATCGCACGACACGCAAATATTTTGTCGTGAAATCAAACATTAAGCAGGAACAACAGTATTTATCTACACACTATGTGGTTCGGTCATCTTTGCAACGATTTTATATCGTGTTATTGATGTTGCCAACATAAAAACACGAGACCACCAGGATAGAAAGTAAAATTTTATCGAATCAGATACATCCGTTGTTGTCACATCTTATTATGGGCAGCACTTTCACGCGAAACTCTTCGTATAGTCTCATGATTCACACAGTCTTATAATTCATTCCAAATTCCTATTCAAGAAGATATTTGTGAAAACTGTTACAAATCAATATTCGCACTTATCCAATATCGTTTTCAGAAATGTAATTTGCCAGCCACTTTCGGCGCTGCTGTTGCAATGTGTAACAAAATTGAGAATAACGACGCATAATATCAAATATATAAGTTTTTAACTTCTCGGCGCGTTTTCCTCAGTCACACTTTACCGATGATCAACAGAGACAAAGATGAAAATGCAGATAGGCTAACAAATGAATATTTAGAATAATACTCAAGCTGTCTCTCATGCCATATATTCTAACCCAAGCAACGCTGGGTTTCTCAGCTAGTCCTTGATATAATCTGTACCTAGAGAGGCAAATTTTTTTGCAGGCTTGCATCACGTGGGAAGCAGTGAAGCACTGTTTCAATTCCTTTCATATATCGATAAATTGATTAGTTAGGGCTCGAGACCCGGATCCACTGGGGACTATGGTGCACTTTCGCGGACAAGTCGCTCACTGGGCGGCGGTAGCTTGGCGGGATGGATGGTGCTCGTCAGGGGCGGGGGCGTTACACCGTGGCGTCATGCGTGGGGCGGCGGGGGTTTGTTTGCCCCCTGACTTTACTCCTGCTGATTTCACATAATCAAAGAATTTGGAGAAAAGACTGCGAGATATAGTGGCGCCAGCAGCCGCCCTGCCTTGGGAGTGTCCCGGGAGCGGCAGACGGCCTCGCTGGCGGCAGTCAAGGCTGCACGCGCAACCGGAGAAAGGCGCCGGAGCAGCGCGGCCCGGCCCACTCCTGCCCTCGCCGCCACCGCCCCGTCCCGCCGTATTTTGACCGTACTCTGTACAAGTACGTGTACATGTAGACTGTCAGAGAGCCTGGCTCCGGCCGCCAGACCGCCGCAGGCCTCGTTCTGCCCGGACAGGGACAGAAGTCAAAATAATACCATTCCTTTCACTCTCCACTCCGAAGAGTGCAGCGGGCTGTTTGAGATCCGGCCCATAAAGAGTAGCGGTTTTGTTCAGCAAATTATCAGACAAGCTGATCCATCCCTAGCGTGAGTTTTGCACGGGAATAGGCGACACAGTTCGTATCGGGAGAATTTGTGGGTTGGCCTAATTGAGAGGGGTCGGTCGCGGTGGCCGAGGGGACTGAGGCGCTCTAGTCACGGTCTGCACGGCCACTACGGTCGGGGGTTCGAATTCCCCCTCGGGCATGGATATTTGTGCCGTCCTTGGTTGTAAGTAGTTCATAAGTAGTTTGTAAGTTTAGGGACTGATGACCCCGTAGTTAAGTCCTATAGACTATACAAACATTTGAACATTTTGAACATTTTAATTGAGAGGGAGTCTTTGCCACGCCAAGTCTAGGCTGTAAGTCAGTCTTTCTAGTCTGGGAGAGAAGAATTCTGCAAAATGTCAACTAGGGTTTGCTTAAAGAGTAGTTTAGTCAGAAATGGTTACAAAAGTTCCCGACTGCTCAAGAGGAGGTGTCGCTACATAAGCTGAGTCCTACATAGGTGCGCTCGGTATATATCTGTCTAGCCCCACAACACACAGCGTCCCGCAACTAGCCGACTAGTCCTAGCCAGTTAAGTGCCCCGCAACTTCTAACTCTGCTGCCGATCGGCAGCTACCTGCTTCCCGCTGTTGCTGCAGACTAAGTGGATACTACACAAAGAATTTTATATCAAGGGCAATCACAGCTAAAATATTTATACATAGTTAAGGAACTTTCACACAGTTAAAATGTAGGTGTTAAAATAAAATTCAAGTTGTCTGAGACAAAGCCCGTTGGTCCACTTCAGCTTTTATTTATTTTAGTTTATTTATTTATTTATTTATTATTAGAGTCGTGGAGACCAGCACAGCCGGTTTCACAACTATATAGTTGCATCTTCAAGTGCAATTAAATGTTTTGCATATAATTCCTATGGTGGATAACGGGGATTAATGGTCATTTCCGACCGCTAGCAACTTCCCTCAGTTCGTCAAAAATAAAATCAACTGACCATCCAGTTCGTGTCATTTTAAGTAAAATACTAAAACTCGGCAATCAGTTCGGTAAAAATTATTTGGATGGTTTGTCATTTAAACGACGTGATGGGTGGCCAGATTGTCGTCAATTTTTAGCAAACTCTTTCGAGTTTTAATATTTTACTTAAAATGGCTCGAACCGGATGGTCAACTAATTTTATTTTTGGCGAACTGAGGGAAGTTGCTAGCGATGGACCTGACCATTAATCCCCGTTATCCAGCATAGGAATTATATGCAAATATTTAATTGCACCTGAAGATACAACTATAAAGTTGTGAAACCGGTTGTTCAGGTCTCCACGACTGTAATAAAAAATTAGTTGAAGTGGACCAACGGCCTTCCACAAAGACACTTCAATCTTATTTTAACAGCTACATTTCAAGTGTGGAAATTCCTTTACTATGTATAAGTGAATACCAGCTGCCGCACTCTAGCCCGGCTTCCTGCAAAGCACCCTGTTGGCCGACTACACAGACAAATATTTACAGACGGGAAACCTCCGTAAGGGCCCGGTCCCACGCTCAGTGGTGCGGGGCGGGGGGTGCTGAAGCAGTTCTGTAAGATGTCCCTTGATGGCGCTGCGGTCAGAAGCAGCCCTTTAAACTGCCCAGAGCAGGCGGCTGGTAGCGGCTGTCCCCACCACCACCTCCCCTCAAACGCTGGCACGCCGGACACAGCCGTGGCCTCGTGGCAGGCGGGACGAGCTCTCCCCTCAGCCTCCCCACCACACTACCCCCTGACGTGCGAGAGCACAGAGTAACATATACAGAGAAGCAGCCCCCCTAAACCACTGTCCTGCGCTCCCCTCGTAGTTCCGTAAAATGCTAGCAGGTGTCAGGCGGTTCCCTGGCTCAGTACCGGTAGACCACACTAGAGGCACTTCTGAGGATGCCTCTCTAAAGCTCTGTATAGGGAAAGTGTGGCCAGCCTGCCAGCGGCAGCCATGCCTATTCCGCTGCTTCTTACGCACCGACCGCTACAATGTTACCAGCGCTTAACAATACTTATCAAACGATTTTGAGAAAACTATTCAATGAAAAACATTAATTTTTTCACATGTTATAGTGTGATATATTCGCTCGATAATGATCTAATCTTTTATTCATTATTACTTATAGTTTCCGTACTACGCCAAATTAAGTAAACTACTGCGCAAAATTTTGAAGAGTTTGCAGAGGAAAAATCGCATTGCGTAGAATTTTTGTATGGTTGATTTTAGCACATACAATGCTGCGGACGAAATGTAGGTAAGATATCGAAATTTTATTTAAGATTCAGAGCAGAACGCTAACTCTTTTCATTCTCAAGATACAGGGACAGATGCGGGAACTTCGCGTACTTATGTCCTTGCGGACCTAGCGGCTTTACGAAATACTTATCGCCCGATTTTAAGAAAACTGTTTGGTTCTGGCTCCAGATTTAAGGAGTTCGCCTATAAATTCAGACAGACCTGTACCACAGACAATATTCGAATATACCGCGAACATGTCATCGTCGGAGCATACTATAGATTAAGAAAGCAATTGAGATTATGGATTGATGAGTATTTTCTTGCGTATTGTGTTCTTATACCTTAGATGAACTACAAAAAATGAGAAGGAGATACCCACTACATGACTTTTAGCAAAAAGAGAAATCAAAGGTGCCTTTACAACGCCAATTGCATTTCAACATCTAATATTTGTCTTGTTTCAATTCTTTGTTAACTGTAATGATACACTTAACACATGAAAATGAACGAGAAAAGCTTGCTTCAGGTATTATATATTACTTTCGTATCTAAACGAGAATCTAGACCAGTCACAAATATGTCCAAAATTTGGGTGTTTTCGGCAGCTGCCTGGAGATAAAACCAACGACGCGTGAATATCTTAACCTCACTACATTTTCTTCTGACTTTCATCAGTCAGACTGTTCATCTTCCTGCATTTCTGATATCTAATGGAAGTACTATAACGTTTCCCTCCCTTCTTTGTTTCTTAAGAACACCGAAAAGTACAACACAGTGGCGTTATTCAAATCCAAACATACGAATATTCACAAGACTTCTCATAGCAGCCAAGCATCGTATCGGACCAAGATGGCGAAAAGAACCACGTGACTCTATTTCAGCCAATCACGAGCTGCAGACGGCGGCAAGGGTAGCGTGGAGGGGAGGCTGAGGGGAGAGCCCGTTCCACCTGCCACGAGGCCACAGCTGTGTCCGGTGTGCCGGCGTTTGAGGGGAGGTGGTGGTGGAGGCAGCCGCTACCTGCCGCCTGCTCTGGCAAGTTTAAAGGGCTGCTTTTGACTGCAGCGCCATCATGGGACATCTTACGGAACTGCTTCAGCACCCCCAGCCCTGCACCACTGAGCGTGGGACCGGGCCCTTATGGAGGTTTCCCGTCTGTATACAGTGGCGTAACTACGTCACCAAGGGCCCCGGGGCAAAATTGACATTGGGGCCCTCTTTAAACTAGAAATATATAGATGCAAAACTACTTCATCATCGGCTCCTTAGCATCCACTGGAAGACACAATAACGCAAACCTAAAGACTACTAAGTAAATTATTATGTGCCAGGCAGCAGATAATATTTAATCACACTCTCTAATATAATTATAATTATGAAAGTTAGTTTGTTATGGTTTCACGCAAAAATTACTGGGTGGATCTGGATGAAATTTTGCAAAGGGATAGAGCTGGAGCTGGGTAGAACAAACAGATAAAATGAACCCACTGGATAGTTTTCCAAGTTGTTCCATACTAGGCGAATGAAGCCGCAGGCAGAATCTAGTAAAAATAAACGATGAGGAAGTAATACTCAACTACGAAAACATGGCCCCCTGCCGCGAAGCAAACCGGGAACAGCCAAGTCAGGACTCGCGTGTCTGCGGTGACAGCAGGTGGACTGTTCTCAGTGCCGACAACTCACTATCTCGCTAAACTACTGCGCTGTTACCTCATTCGTCCGTACCGATCAGCCTAATTTAGTTGAAATACCAGTCAAAGACGAAAAATATAGGAAGTATTCGTGTAGGACAGTTTCAGCAAAATGAACTTTCCGGATTTTGTTTGTTGAAACACTTTTGATTGAGCCGTGCCCCTACAAGGCTTTATGAAGTATATTATGTTATTGTCTGGTCAGTAAAAAGTAAAATAACTAAGTCGGCAACTTCGGTTATTATCGTGACAGTGGGTACAGGGCACCGTCTTCAATGCACGATTCACTATTGTGACAAATTAATTATAACATTAAACATCTGATCCGTGAATGTATCTCAATCGTTAAATAGCAGAATAAACAAAGTGCGAGGGTAGAAAAGTACCTTAAAAAGTAGCGTGAAGCGCTGAATTCTCACCATTATTTGAAATCGCAGTGAAATTCTTTTTGTTTTTTTCATTTAGAACAACTGACCAGAATGGGACGGAGGGTATAGTCAATTAGTAATGTACGTAAATTGAAGAACGAATAGTTCTTATGATATGCGAAGGCACAGAATGCCGAATCCATTTCCCGCCTACCATTGCAACGTAGTATGTAGATAGTCCAGTAGGGTCAAGCCTAAAAATTAGATAAATCGTAATCGCCACAAAAGGTTCTATTGTCTTAATGGCTTCAATTGTGGACCAATAATGGTAGGTTCCTCCCTCCCCCCTATGTTGAGTCGTGCAAAAGTGGTGGAAGGCAAAAATGTACCCGAAAAAGGATATTTTTTCGGGTTTACAGGCAGCGTAACGTTGGCAGCTCCTGAAATAAATGAATATCTTTCATTTTGTACTCATTTTCTCCGCTTGTGTCAGTATAAGTGTAATCGTCGATTATCGTGGCAAAAACAGTAATACTTCAGAATAAATCTAACGTAAACACTGCGCTATGTATATTTCCATGTTTGCTATTACGTTCAAAATGTTCAAATGTTTGTAAAGATTATGGGACTTAATTGCGGGGTCATCAGTCACTAAACTTACAAACTACTTATGAACTACCTTATACTAAAGACGGCACAAATATCCATGCCCGAGGGGGGATTCGAACCCCCGACCGCAGTGGCCGTGCAGACCGTGACTGAAGCGCCTAAGTCTCCTCGGCCACCGCGGCCGGCTGCTATTACGTCATTGGCCTGTCGTTCACGTGGAGTTTAAAGGACGCCCTCCTGAGTACACCGAAGTAAGATGACGATAAGACAAATTCTGCCGCTATGCCACCAATAATACCGGTACCGAAAAAATCTCGCAACCCCACAAATATTACCGTGTAAGGGTCTCTTATTTCACTTGAGCTGTTTTTGCTTCACTGATGACGCGCCGATCAGTAATACAATCCACAAAATCACCCACGATCCATATTTTCTCTTCTTCTTGCACGAATTTCAGAGTGCAACTGGTTACAACAATGCATTGGTATCTATGATTAAGGAGCACTCCATTGAGGGAATTGACTGCATAAACAAATGAGTTGCTGTAATAATAACGTTCTTTAATAATATATTGTAGAGACATCATATTCAAATGTGGTCACACCGTGTATCGTCAAACACAGTGTTGTAATTCAGCTCCATTCACTGTTATTTCGCAAAGTTTGACAGCCACGGCAACTCCGACTTCAACTCACAACACGCTAACGATGGCAGGGTCCACGTCTTAGCGGACAAGCAATAGACCTTGTTATGTTTGTATTCTGATGTGAGAATAATTTTTGGCTTTCAATTCATGCGTTTGAGGTTTGTTGGTCAGGATTCAAAACGTTAAAAGCCGAAAATCCTTCATTCAACTAAAATATTATATACAGTAGAACGTCGATTATCCAAAGTAATTGGGGGACATGGATATTCGGAAACCGGTTTATTCGGATAATAGAATTGTACACTTGTTTTTGCCAATAAGAAGTACTTACAATAATAGTATTTATACAGAATTGGCAAGCGCACTATCCTTGACACGCCGCAACATGTGGAAGGCGCAGCTGTTGCTGTGAGCTGCTTTGATGTTGCCGCTACTTCTGCCAACTGAAGTGTGCCGATTGTTGTACACAGCGACAGGCGGCTTGGCCGGTCAGCAGCGCCACAGAGTGGCGTCGTCTGTAGGCCCCATTAGAAGCCATGTTCCGCCACCCGTAGAAAACTTAATTGAAGTTATGGGGAGGTGATGAACGGTAGGATGGTAGACTTAAAAAAGAAGAAGATAATAATATTCGACGCTGTACTGTAACTTTTTCCGAACGTCGCGGACGCCGAGGGGCCCCTTGAGCTCGGGGGCCCCGGGGCACTTCCCCGGCTAGCCCTATGATAGCTACGCCACTCTGTATATATTTGTCTGCGGAGAGAGGCACCCTCAGTAGTGCCTCTAGTGTGGTCTACCGGTACTAAGCCAGGGAACCGCCTGACACCTGCTAGCATCTTACGGAACTATGAGGGGTGCGTAGGATAGTGGTTTAGGCGGGGCTGCTTCTCTGTATATGTTACTCTGTGCCGACTATACACTGCTGCCTACTGAACCTTCTCCCTCGGGGCGTCGTGCCGCCGAGTTCGCATTTCCCCTTCGATCACTCTAGCGCGTTGCAAGAGTGGAGTCGAAGTTTTTTGCCCTTTCATTGGCTGGTTTTAGTCTTTAGCATTCTGCACTGCTCCAGAGGTTGGTGGAGGGGTAGAGGTGCCTCTCCTTATATGGTCATGCACTTCGTTCTGAGCACTTCATTGGCTCCTAGGGGCGTGGCGTCTTCTCCCAGCGAGCGACCTTTCTCCCTCTCGTCCCACGCTCTCTATCACACCTAGAATGGATGTGTGGTTCATTAAATGACACGTGTGCTGCTCGGTTTGACGCCCGTGCTGGTCGGTCGGACACCCAAATAAAGCTCATTTGTTCTCTATGAACCCTTGTTTTTATTTTAGCTTCAGCTACGCTTCTCGATTGGATGCCCTTGTAAGGGCCATTGTTTCTGCACCAGCCCTTGTGTTTATTTATGCTTCATCTGCGTGGTCAACAGTACGTGGCTGCTGGGCCCACCACGTATGTCCCTGTGGCGTCCCCTGCCATTCCCTGAGCCTAAGCTTCCCACAAGATTAATACTGGCTTATTCTGTCTTTTCCCTGCTATTTAATTTGCGTTTTAACCTGGCTGTTATTTTGTAGATACGTCAAAGCTGATAGTGGGGCAAAGAGGGATCCCAACTGGGAATAAGTGGGAAAGGCTTACCAGTCCCGGCATACGCCTTACAGCCAAGGAAAACCTCCCGAAAACCTTGGTCGGAACTTGGGGATTGGGACCAATTTAATTTCTTTCTGGGACGTTGTTGCAGGAAAAATATTAATTATAAGGGTAGCGCGAGATCTCTGCCGATTACGAAAAACTAGACGCCCGAGTTGCTCTCGTAAACTCGCAGAGACCAGCTCAACCAATTTGCAATGGAGAAGCGTCTCTCTAGAGCAGTGAACTTTTTCCAATATTCTGATTTCTTGATATCGCTCCAGGCAAATACGGGGTGGTTCCATTGAAATAGGCACGACCGATTTCCTTTCCTATCCTTGACCAAAAATAATCCGAGCTGTGCTGTCTCTAATGACCACAATGTCGACACCCGGCCCGATATACCGCGAGTGCCGGACGTTGCCAGAGGGTGAATTTAGGTCGACTGCTATCGAGTTTTGTGGTCGAATCGTGTCACTTGACGCCATAATCACAACATACTCGTAAGTAAGCAGACGACGATTTGTGACAAGCATGACTATGAATTTTGTTTCAACTCGTTTCACGCTCAACTCATCTGTTAGGTTCATACTAATCACAAACTCGCAAATTGCTACTTATTTGGAATGCCAGGTATTTGACCGTCATCAGTTATTTTTAAATTCACATTTATGGTTGCGGACTTTACGAGTACTGTAAATGTTAATGCTACATGCTTGAACGAAAGTAAAGCAGGAGCATACCAGTATGTTGAGTACGAAATAGATTTCACTTTGCTGTGTTGTTTCGTTTCTGTGCACTGATGGAGTACATTTTCAATTTGTTTGTGCTAAATTACGGAGTTTGACAACCTGTTTTATGAAACTAAAATGTATAGTGATGTGACGATAACATGTTTCTCAGACACGTCTGACAATTTAAAATTTTTATGTAGCACATAAAAATGGATTTTTCGACTGAAATCATAATTGCGAATTACAAATAGTTGGTCAGAATCTAATGTCCTTAAAAAAACTTTTTTGACTGTGGTCCCCTATAAATGAAACTCATCAAGTAGCTACCTATTAGCTACAAGGAAGAATATAAATATCAATGGTACTCGTTTCAGTCGCAGTAATTCAAGTTGTTTCCTTACCTTTCTGCCTAATTACACACACGGAAATAAGCACATTTTCATTTATAGACAGCCAGCTGATAGAAACAAGACGGAATTTAAATGTAACTGGCAGGCTACTCATTTTAGTCGCATAATTTAAGCTTTCTTTTTTAGGTTCCTACCTAAATGCAAACTCGGATATTGCCACATTTTCTGAAATAGACGGCCAACGACGTGTTTGTTATAAGAAAGAATGTAAATATCATTCGTACTTGTTTTAGTCGCACAAATTTAAGCTATACTATTAGCTTCCTGTGTAACTCTAGCATATTTCAATGTATAAGCAAAAAAAAAAAAAAAAAAAAAAAAAAAAAAAAAAAAAAAAACTTTTTTTAGCGTTATTGCATCATTAATTGATATTCGTTCTTCATTGACATTTAATGAACCGAAGTGAAGCGTCTGTGATAAATCTTCGATGTACTATCGCCTTAAAACAGTTTATTTCATGATTTGCATTTAAACATGTCGTCTGCAAAGCAGAGACCACAAGCGCTAATGCTGCACGTGACTACAGATATGGTACAAAGGGCATCCGGCAGTCTGTTTCCGGCACTCTCGGTATGTAGGGTCCATTCATTGTCAACGGGACGTTAACCAATCTTCCTTCCTTATAATCCAGAACTAAATTGATTCGATTTGATTGGTTTATTCATTCATAAAAAATATACGTTGTACAGATGTCGTCAAATGTTTGGACATTATTGCTTATAAATTAATATTTCTCACACAGTTTTTGTACTACATAGGTCACTATATACAGTAATTTTCAATATTCATTTCCAATAATCACCTATCATTTAAGGAATACACTTCTAGCCTAAGTTGTTCTGTTTTTCTATTAACTTATTTCATTTTCATAAGAATACACTAGGTCTCTATATATAGTAATTTTCATTATATCAGCTATTGATTACAGATGTATTTCTAGCTCTAAGTGTTGAATTTTCTTACTAAGTCATTACTTCTTTGTTATGTTGTTATGGTCTTCAGTCCGGAGACTGGTTTGATGCAGCTCTCCACCCTACTCTATCCTGAGCAAGCCTCTTCATCTCCTCATAAGAACGGCAACCCACATCCACTTGAACCTGCTTACTATACGCGTCTCTTGGTCTGCCTCTGCGATTTTACCCCACACACTTCCCTCCAATGCTAAATTTACGATTCCTCCATGTCTAAGAATGTGTCCTACCAAGCGATCCCTTCTTTTGGTCAGGGTATGCCAAAAATTCATTTTCCCACCAATTCTGTTCAGTACCACCTCATTAGTTACACGATCTACCCACCTAATCTTCAGCATTCTTCTGTAGCAGCACATTTCAAAAGCCTCTATTCTCTTCCTGACCGCACTGCTTATCGTCCATGTTTCACTCCCGTACAAGGCAACACTCCACACAAATGCCTTCAGAAAAGACTTCCTTACACTTAAATTAATATTCGATGTTAGCAAATTTCTCTTTTTCAAAAATGCTTTTCTTCCCATTGCCATTCTGCATTTTATATCCTCTGTACTGCGAGCATCGCATGATATTTTACTACCCAAGTAACAAAACTCATCTACCACCTTCATTGTTTCGTTACCTAATCTAATTCCTTCAGCATCGCCTGATTTTCTAAGACGGCATTCCATTATTTTTGTTTTGCTCTTGTTAATGTTCATTTTATACGCTCTCTTCAACACACTGTCCATTCCATTCAACTGCTCTTCCAGGTCCAGGTCCTTTGCTGTCTCTGACAGAATTACAATGTCATCAGCAAAACGCATTGTTTTTATTTCTTCCCCCTGAACTTTAATCCCTATTCCAAATTTTTCCTTGCTTTCCTTCACCGCCTGCTCTATGTACAAACGGAATAACATCGGAGAGATGTTACAACCCTGTCTTACTCCCTTCCCAACATGCTTCCCTTTCATGCCCTACGAGTCTAATAACTGCGGTCTGGTTTTTTTTACAAGTTGTAAATAACTCTCCTTTCCCTCTATTTTACCCCTGCTGACTTCAGAATGTGAAAGAGTGTACTCCAGTCAACATTGTCAAACGCTTTCTCCAAATCTACAAAAGCTAAAAATGTAGGTTTGCCTTTCCGTAATTTATCTTCTAAGATAAGACATAAAGTGAGTATTGCCTCCCGGGTTCCTACGTTCCTCCTGAATCCAAACTGATCTTCCCCGAGGTCAGCTTCTACCAGCTTTTCCATTCTCCTGTAGATAATTCGTGTTAAAATTTTGCAACCATAACTTATCAAACTGATGGTTCTGTAATTTTCATACCTGTCTGCGCCTGCTTTCTTTGGAAAGGGGATTATTACTTTTTCTTAAAGTCTGAGGGTATTTCGCCTGTCTCATACATCCTACACACCAGTTCAAATAGTTTTGTCATGGCTGGCTCTCCCAGAGACTTTAGTAGCTCTGAGGGTATGTCATCTACTCCTGGGGCCTTGTTCCGACCAAGGTCTTTCAGGGCTCTATCAAATTCATCTCTCAGTATAGTATCTCCTATTTCATCTTGATCTACTTCCTCTTCCCTTCCTACAACATCGTCTCTAAGTTCATTTCCTTTGTAGAGCTGCTCTATGTACTCTTTCCACCTTCCAGCTTTCCCTTCTTTGCTGAGAACTGGTTTCCTATCTGAGTTCTTGATATTCATAGAGTTGCTTTTCTTGTCCCCAAATGTCTCTTTTATTTTCCTGTTGGAGGTATCTAATTTTCCCCTTCTTGTACATTCTTCTACAGATTTGCATTTGGATTCTAGCCACTCCTGCTTAGCCATTTTGCACTTCCTGCCAATCTCATTTCTTAGTCGTCTGTACTCCGTTTTGCCTGTTTCATTTACTGCATTTTTATACTTTCTCCTTTCATCAATCAAATTCAGTATCTCCTGTGACATCCAAGGATTTTTTGTAGGTCTTGCCTTTCTACTTACTTCGTCCTCTGCTGCCTTCACTATTTTGTCTCTCAATGCTACCCATTCCTTTTCTACTGTTTTATTTCCCCCCGTTTCTGTCAATTGTTCCCTAAAGCTCCCTCTGAAACTCTCCAGAACTTCACTTTCCTTCAATTTATCTCGGTCCCATCTCCTTATTTTCCTACCTTTCTGCAGTTTTTTCAGCTTCAGCCTACAGTTCATAACTAACAAGTTATGGTCTATATCTATATCTGCCCCTGGGTATGTCTTACAGTTTATAACTTGGTTCCGAAATCTATGTTTTACCAATATAAAATCTATCTGATACCTTCCGGTGTCTCCTGGTCTCTTCCACGTATACAACCTTCTTTTGTGATTCTTAAACCACGTGTTTGTTACGATTAAATCATGTTCCCTGCAAAATTCTACCAGGCGGCTTCCTCTTTCATTCCTTTTGCGCAGTCCATATTCACCTACTATTTTTCTTTCTCTTCCTTTTCCTACTACCGAACTCCAGTCTCCCATAACAATTAAGATTTCCTCTCCCTTAATAGTATGTATAATTTCCTTTAGCTCCTCATATATTTCTTCTATCTCCTCGTCAGCGGCAGAGCTAGTTGGCATATAAACCTGTACTACTGTTGTTGGTGTTCGCTTCGTATCTATCTTGACAATGATAATGCGATCACTGTGCTACTCATAGTAGTTTCCCCGCATTCCTATTTTCTTATTCATTATCAGTCCTACTCCTCTGATACCCCCAACTGATTTTGTACTTATAATCCTGTACTCACCTGACCAGAAATCCTGTTCATCCTGCCACCGAACTACACTAATCCCCACTATATCTAACTTCAACCTATCCATTTCCCTTTTTAAATTTCATAATTTTCCTACCCGATTAAGGGATCTAACATTCCACGCTCCGATCCGTAGAATGCCATTATTATCTTTCCTGATGACAACATCCTCCTGAGTAGTCCCCGCCCGGAGATCCGAATGGGGGACTATTTTACCTCCGGAATATTTTACCCGAGAGGATGCCATCATCATATTTTCATACAGTAGAGCTGCATGTCCTCGGGAAAAGTAACGGCTGTAGTTTCCCCTTGCTTTCAGCCGTTGGCAGTAACTGTGTGGCGAAGCCACATTAGCTGATGTTACAAGGCCAGCTCAGTCAATCATCCAGACTGTTGCCCCTGTAACTACTGAAAAGGCTGCTGCCCCTCTTCAGGAACCACACGTTTGTCTGACCTCTCCACAGATACCCCTCCGCTGTGGTTGCACCTACGGTACGGCTATCTGCATCGTTGAGGCACGCAAGCCACCGCACCTCGGCAATGTCTGTGGTTCATGGGGGTGGTACATCTTTGTACCAGTACAGTATTTACAGTAATTTATAATATACAATTACAATACATCAAATATTGCTTCACAGAAATAGGCCCTTATTCTTCCCTTAGGTGTTCAGTTTTCCTACTTGGTTATTATATTTTCATGCAAATTCAGGTACTACATACAGTTAAGTCAAATATTCATCTACGTGTAACAACAATTTTTAACAGATATAGTTTTAGCCTTCGGTTAAACGTGTGGTGGTCATGTGCATCTTTTATTTCTTGTGGCAGCTTGTGCAATTTTATCCCAAGATATATTAGACTATTTTGTGTTTTTGTCTTATTCATTCTAGTTAGGTGTAGATAGTGTCTGGATCTAGTTTTGTGTTGTTTGTAGTAGAAGAAGATTTTTCTTTGTGTAGATTTTGTTTTGGTAGATGTAATAGCCTGGTATTGTTAGAATGTCAAGCTTTGTGAATAATTCTGTTCTACCTACGTAGGTAGAAATGGTCATCAGAATAAAATACGAGAAATCAGAGCTCGAACGGAGAGATTCAGATGTTCTTTCTTCCCACGCTCAATTCGAGAATGCAATGGTAGATGAATACCATTTGAACATTTGAAACATTATCCCACATATGATTAATGAATGCACATTACCATAATAAGTTACTTTAAGGCATGAAATATTACTCACTGGTGCAAGGACTCGCAGGGCGTAACATGCCGAGGATAAGTTCTTCGCCAGCATTCTTACATGGTCTGTCCATTTCACATTCCTAGGAACTTGGAATCTGAATATGGCGTCTGCTGACAAGCCAGACATGGAGTCGATCAAAACAGATATCTCACTACGCGCTGTTGACGTCAATTGCACTCAGAGCAAATTTTTTTGTAGGTTTAACGTTTATTATGCTGCTGTGGCATTCCAGTTCAAAAACGTTCAAATGTTTGTGATCCTATGCGACCAAACTCCGGAGGTCATCGGTCCTTAGACTGACAAACTACTTAAAACTGTTGTGATATTGGCAAGGCCATTTAAAAATTAATTGTTTTAACCGGCTTCGGCAGATCTTACCGCCATCATCAGAAATAAAATAAAATAAACACACACAAAGAACAGCACCAATAAATGCACCTGCATCGCTGATGTCAGCATACACTGAAATCTTACTGTGTAAACAGAGTCTACAATGGTGTTTACATAGTGGTGGAGACGTTATCTCCCAACTTTAGCCAACATGCATTATTGTATCTGCACGCCATATTCCCGGTTTGCAAATTTTATAAAATCTGTCAGTCAAATGATAAAAATCTGCTCTTTATTGCCCCACAACACGTATCGCTACCTAAATGCGTCCTCCTGGCGTACTATCGCCAGGTCTCCTCATAACATACCCGTGTGAGCTCGCGTTAGGTTCACGAGCATACAGTTCTGAAACTAATCGCTAGTTGACGTATGTGGGTCAAGATGTTTCTTGTAATTACCAATATAGTTCGGTTATAGTACCTTTCGCGTGGAAGGGGTAGCTGTTGATCTCATAGTACATCATCAAAAATGCTAAAGACATTGTTATCTACTGTCTCCAGTTGATCGTTGAGCAAATTTTTCCTTTGGTGTTTTAAATAGTTATATATCTGCATACTTTCTAAAATTTTTAATTTCTTCTGCCTTGAATATTATGCTTGCTCATTTGTATGTGTTCTCCACAGGTAGTTTTATTATATTTGCTAGTATGCTCGCGAAATATAGCAAAAAAAAAAAAAAAATGACCTACCCGTTTGCCCAACATAAACGCCTTCACAATCCCCGCCGTGTAGTATGTACACCCCCGATGTTCCATATTTATTGTCGTTTGTCCCAACTTTGTGGCGTAGGTTTGTTTGTAGCTTATTTAGTTGTACTAAAGGCCACTTAATATTAGTATTTAATATTTCTCGCTATTTTCTTGGAGATATTTATTTCATGGTATCATGGGTTTTCACTTTATCCTTGTCCTGCCTACTACTCTTTATCTTGCTGTATAGTTCATCAATTAATCTAGTACTATAGCCATTCTTACTGGCAATATATATCAGTACCGCCATTTCATTACCAATAGCTGCCTACTCCAAACCTAGGCAGCATCGAATAAAAATATGACTTGTTATAACTAGGCAGCTAAAGTTGCCCTTCAGGGTCTAACAGTCATTCATGCCATACGACTTTACTTTCTACAGTACTTGCTGCGACAAGTCACCTTTTGAGGGAACAACCACAGTCTAACATATGCAGTCGCGATACTCACTGCTGTGAAAGTTGTTACCAAGTGACTGCTACGACACTAGCGCCCCAAGTGGTAAGCAAGTCGCCAAATGACTGATATTTGTTTAGACTTATTTTTGTACGTAATTAAAGAAATCGTATAATTTTCGCGTTACAAGCATTAGTAAAATATCAAGAGACGTACATAATACGGTAATTAATGTAAAAACAGCAGAATTCAACTCATTCAATAGTACAAAGACCAACTTCATTATGAAGAGATACTTACGAATATGTGTATAATTGTAGCTTATTGCGCTGAAAGTAAGTAGAATATAAACACAAGAGAAACAGAAATTTCTATTGTGGTCTGTTCTTACTGTGATAGTCAGTTTTTTACGCGTATCAATTCGGCGCGGAGTCTAATGATTCTTGTCTTTCTTACATGCGCATATTCTTTTGAGTGTAATTACTTTAGCTTCAAAAGCCAATGTTTTGAAGATTCTTGCTGTTTGTGGTTCAGCTGTAGAACAATTGTGGAATTGGGTTCTTCTTTGTTGGAAAACTGATTGCTTTTGCCGTTTTATTGCCACGTCTGTGACGTTTTTCCTTTAGCTACAGCTGTGGTGGCTGATTTGGTACGCTAAATACTATAGTTACCACATAGTTTCCTATGTTCCACCCTCACTGATTGTACTCGAATTGTAGTGAAGAGACCTTAACGTTCCTGAGTAGAAAAGCGGCGTCTTTCTACCAAATGGAAGGTGTTCAGTTGTTTCCTAGACAGTTTTTATTTTTAATAGAAAATGAAGTTATTCGGTAGAAGCCTGTGTTTTACAAGATAATTGTAATTAAAGCGTCCTGTGATGTACTGTTTCGTACCTTTTCAGGGACCTTAGGAAACTTAAGAAAGTGAAATGTGGAGTTATTTTTACAGCATTACATACGTTTCCCAAAGTGAAAAGTATGTTAAAATCGATATTAACGAGACTACTTGCTCACGTCCAATATCGTATTCAGAAATGTAGCTTGCCGGCCGCTTGGAGCTCTGCTGTCGCAATGTATATCGAAAGACTGCGGTAGTGTCCTGATTGTATATGTTAGACTGTGGCACAACCGTCTCGTCCATATAGAATGACGTTAATTCCGTTTAGAGCACATACATTTGGTCGGTTTTACGTTTAATATGCTGTCGTTGCATTCCAGTTACCGGTCAATATGATACCTGCCGTGACAACTCACTCTTGGAGGATGCAAAACGGCATTCCCCCGCTTATGCAGTTTTGTGGCAGTGGCGAGTGAAAGCGAAACTATCGCCGACTTGCTTTCTGGCAGCGGCAGAAACAGTTCTGATACGTTTGGCCCGGCCTCCCCGTTACGAGCATATCTGCGCCGCTCGCACGCCCCTGTGCCACGCCGGGCATAGCGACGAGTGAAAACACGACGCAGCAGAACGTGTGGGCGTCTTGCGTTTGCAGTCGCGCCGCATCGCGCGTGCGTGCGTGCGCCGCTCACTCCCCCGCGATCGGGAAACTTCCTGCTTTCTAGAGCTGCGGGCAGCCGGCCAAGCGCTAGACAAGCGCCGACTGCTTTAAAGGTAAGACCTGCTCCCGACCTGAGTCGGCCAGAGCTCTCGTCGCTTCCAATCGCTTTTCAGTTACGTCTCGTGCTCCTGTAATCCTCTATACACCACCGGACACTCAAGATGCAACGCCCTGAACGAAGCTTCCGAATCAGATGAAATATGCATCTCGCGTTTGCGGCGACGAGAAATGCCTGCAATTGGCATTTTAGCGCTGGCGCGCATCACTACTGGCGCCAATTGCAAGTGCTGCCTAAAGCCCGTTTTAGGCGATCGAATATCTCATCTACTACTGGAGACGAGTGGCTATACTGCAACCTACGAGTTTAAATTTCTTAAGAGTTGCTAAAGCCCTTTTTAACCAATGAATAGGGTTGCCAGATCTCCGGGCGCCGCCCGGAGTGCCCGGGTTTGGAATGAATTCTCCGGGTCTACGGGCCAATGACTCTCATCTCCGGGCGTGAATGTAACCTTCATCTTAACCTTCTTTTTTTTTTTTTTTTTTTTTTTTTTTTTTTTTTTTTTTTTTTTTTTTTTTTTTTTACGACGCTTTTTAAGAACTATGCTCATGTAGTGACGATCTACATCGAACTTAACGTAACTTAAACTAAGGACACAACATCCATGCCCTAGGGGGGATTCGAACCTCTGGTGGGAGCAGCCTCGCGGACCGTGGCAACTGCGCTGCTAGCTGTCAGAGCTCAACTCTCGCCGTACGTAGTATAGCACTGTCGATCAATTCACTATACAATTCGCGATCGCTGTTGATATCCTGTACTTAGGTGTATAATGTTTAATTGATATTGCATTAGAACGTCGATTATCCGAACTAATTGGGGAACGTGGGTCTTCGGAAAACTGGTTTATTCGAATAATCTTATCTCTAATAGAAATGACAGCACTATTACGTTTAATCATTTTATGCCCTCAAGTTTACTTCTTCAGGCGGCAGCAAGTGGTCGTAACAGGGAGCAGACGGTAACTGTGCCCCTTCACATGAAGCCAGTGAGAAGCTCTTCTTGGTGGCGCGTGATCCTTCACAGTGCGCGGAGCCACAAGCGGCAACTCTTGGAAGGGGCAGCTGTTGATGTGAGCAGCTTTGATGCTGCCGCCACTTCTGCTGCCACTTTTGCTGGGAGCGAGGAGATGATAAGTGGTTTTTTGGCCAAGGGGGAGGGGGGCACGTCTGGTCTCCGGGCCTGCCTCGAGTTCAATCTGGCAACCCTAACGATGAACGAAAGTGAACAAGATAGATAAGAGTGTACTGAAACGCTCCTAGCGTACTAGTCCTGAACTACAAACTCATGCAAGATCTTGTGGCAGCGCGTTTAGACTATAAACGTAATCGGACAGTAATACCCGATGTTGAAAGTGGGGTTATAACTGGCGATCTGTTATGTAGGAAGTCATAGTTTAATACTGGAATTGAGGAAACAACGTTAAATGTTATTGACGGCCAAAGAAAACCTTGCAATGTATGTTTTTGGTCAACTTAGTGTGGTAAAGTTCTGGGAAGTGAAACAACATTTCAAAACATTGTCATCTATTTTCAAGCGAAAAAAATAAACTTATGAACACACCAAACAATATTTATAAGAGCATAAATAGACCTTCTTTACTTTATCTACTACGATTTGCCACTGACATTGTTAATAACGTCATGCACAACTGAATTTTTGCCCTTCATTTGGACTGATTTTTTCATTTAAAATGCTATTTAAAGAAAATTACATAATCAAATTACAATCTTATTCAAACAAAACATTTGACCTCAGTCTTTTCTGTTACAATATTGCAAAACATAAACCATTTTTCGGTGTCAGATATACGACCTCGCTTTTCGGTGGACAATAATTGAGATAAATATTGAAGTCGTCATGAAACATTTGCAATTTATCACTAAACCAAAGTATGACAACAAAATAAAGATTAATAACACAAATTTGCGTGCAAACCGTGTAATTGTCGACTACAATCTGAAAATCGCGTAACGAAAATGGGTTAACTTCCGATGTCAGCAGACGACCTTCAATCAACACAATCTTCTCGAGAAAGCTTAACGTGACGTTGACGTTAGGTGACGGTCTGGTGACGAACAGTATGAATGCCGTCATTAGAAATACATTTTGGAGTACATTCTGATCATAAACTTCGATATAACGCAAAATATACGTAAATACGAAGGAAAATGGCGGACTAACTGGAGCGGTGACTGCAGCTGACAGCTACTAACTCGCGCATGCGCAGTGGACCCACTAGTACCGAAATTAGAACTGACCCTATTTCTTTATCGGTATACTTATCGCGCTTTTATACTAGCGCGATCATACTAGTGCAGCAGTTCAAACGACAGACGGTCGCCATTAACGCAACTTGTTATCAATCTATTACAAGTTCGTTCATCGTTTAAAACGGGCTTAAGACACTGGTTACCAAAGACCATGTAAAAATAACTAGAATCTCTGACGGCGCTGCTGTCGCGGGATAATTTGAACTTTCGCCCGGCCGCCATGGTAGTGGCAAGCGTCAGATAAATACGAGTGTTGTTAGCAGGTAAATCGTGTATTAAATAGCTACTATGAGATACATGCACAATTGATAGTCACGTCTGTATTATTTGACAATCGCAGTGTACATGAAGCACGATGGTGAACATCTTCTCAGTGTTTAAAAGGCATCAATCAATTTAAGAAAGGAATAAAAAGATCGGATTCTGTCTTCCCATTTATATTTCTCAGGAATACAAGTAGCCCTACTACTTGTGTTCACAGATAGTTACTCTTGCTTAACAGACTGTTAGTCAACACAATATAGGATTGAATTAAATAAATAACAGGCTTTTATAATACTGGTAGCTCTTTAAAAGGAGCTACTTTAGGCTGCACTGGTGGGCAGGAAGTTCAAAAAGTTTCATTTTATGACTGTGTAAAAAACTATTGGGGTCACAAAATTAGTTGCCTCACTGCAGTTCGAATTTTTGTTTATGAAACTAATATTAGCAACTTGTAACGCAGAATTTAAAGGTAATCTGCTTTACATATAGGTATAACACCTGAAAGTGGTTTGCAGACCTATGTATAGTTCCATACATGCCACACATTGCCACATTGGATGCACATTGTGAAGTTCAACTCTGTGATGATAGTTGTTGACTTTTGTGCAGTTCACTCTGCTGTAAGGTATTTGGCTTACAGCATTAAAAATGCTAATTTTCTTGCTAGATACCCTAATGCTAATGTTAGATGCCTTAGTTAAGAAAAATTTATGGCATACTTCGTGTCCTTAAAAGAATTTGGTAGTGGCTGATTGTTGTATGCACAACGTAAGAAGCTATTTTTACGTTATGTATCTGATGGTATATTTCGCTTTCACAATCGATTTTTAACATTAGCTGTTTCAGTCAGCCCTGTTTGATTTTTTGATGCTATGCAATATCAAAATATTGGAGAATACAACATTAAAGCAAAGACGTAAAATGTGAAACTCTTCCGAAATTAATGATTGTACAAAAGTTTCACAATCGTAGAATATACTGAGAAAGTGCCAAAAAATCGTGACTGACGATAAATTCCGTTCATATGTTGCACTTAGAACGCAAAAAAAACTACATGTTATAGTTAGGTTTCGTTAGGAAGAGGAAACGCTGTTGGCCAGTTTCTTCACCGTATGTTTAATAAATTTACACACAACCGATAGTTGCTGTATATTCAAGGAGTCTGAAGCTGTTTTGTAGTTATATATTTCAATTAGAGATCGTTTTCGTGACTTAAATGAATACTCTCCCTAATCAAAAGAATCTTAACGCACTTTTGAAATTCGCGCGGAAGTTTGCCACTACAATGGCCGCAGAGGCGCTCTTCAATTTGTCCGCTGTTCGCAGTCGGCCGCTTACACGATTGTGGGGGCTTGCTGGTTACAGCGCTCCTTGTGGCAACCAACCAGTGTTGCCAATTCGAGGGTAATTACCCGATTTTCGGGTAAAATCTTGGTCAGTGGGTATTTTGGAGGGTAATTTAAAATGGCGAGTATTGTCCGAGTAATTTGAAAATTTAGACGCCAAACACTTCGTTTAAACTCAAATCGTTCTTTAACTTTTGTAGATATAGTTAAAGGAGCGGTATGAGAGTTTCGGAATTCTGACTTGTGCTTTATTGTGCCAATGGCATTGGGAATATCCCGGTTTCTCTGCTCTTGCTTCTGCAGTTCGTTTGCATTCGTAAAGTTGTAAGCCTACCAATCAGCTTGTTCATTTTGTGACAGCGGTGTCTCCCTTTTTTTCGGACTTGTAAATTGACTGTTATGGTGCGGATTATACTTGTAGTCAGTAATAGTACAGTTATTAAGCAACAGTGCTTTTATTTCACTAAAATGGATAAGTGGTTTCGCAAAGCAAGTTCTAGTGCGAAATCTGTAAACAATCTGCATCCTCCTCCTGCATTTCTTGTCTCTCCTAATTTACCTGAAACACCTAATTCTAGCACTGATGGCTGAAAAACAGGTGATAGAAGGCGAAGGAGGATGTATTTCTTTCAAAACGACGCGAAAAAATAAGCAGTGTACTGCATCGCTGAGCTCCAAAAAACTTGCTTTTTAATTTTTCATGTAATTTATGATCATTTTATGGTATGTGAGCATTTTTTGTACCTTTTTTGAAGCAGGGGGCATTTTTAAGTCAAATAGGGTAATTTAGCGATCCTGGGATGGTAATTTGACTGATAACCATTGGCAACACTGCAACCAACAGTAACTCGCCTGCCATGTTTTTCTTAGTCAACACATCGCGAAAGAGTGTCTGCTGTTTGTGTTCGAAGAGTTATTTGTCTGTGGTATTATTACCATATTAAATATTTTTTAATATTAGTGTGACAAATTATACAGCAGACATGCCTGCAATTTGTTCAGTGTTCAGCTGCAGTAATCGGAGCGGTAAAACAACAAATATTTCATGTTATAAGTTAGCACAACTGAAATACGTCACACACGTTTATTAAAGAGTACGAAGTTGCAGTGCGAAATATAACCTAGTTAAAGTTAAATGCAGAAAAGTAATTTGGTTTTCACTACTTCCAGGTCTCTCTTAAAAGACAAAGAACTTACAAAAATATGACTTGTAAATATGGAGCGAGAGAACAAGTGCCGCGGCGGAGCGGCCGAGCGCATTGAGGCGCTATGTTGCGATGCGCAAGGCGTTTCCCGTCGGGGGTTCGAATCCCCCCTCGGGCATGGATGTTTGTGCTGTCTTTAATATAAGGTAGTTCATAAGTAGTTTGTAATTTTAGGGACTGATAACTCCGCTTCACCAACATTTGAACAGAGAACTGGTTTCCTACTACAGCCAGTTACCTCTGTTCAGCACATTTCGAAGAGAAGTATATGTATCAGACAAACAACCAGATGCGCCTTTTATCGAAATCAGTACATGAAATGAATAAATTATTTTATTTCCCTGAACATTTATTATTATTCAATTACCAGATAATTTTCTAAAACGCCTGGGAATCGAAGCCAGATCGATATAAATTGGTCTGTACCTGTGTTAATTACTTGTAAAATATCTTTTTATCCAATTATCCAGGTCTATAGTGAACTGGTTTTTGAGGCTAATTGTACTCTGAAATAGATAATTTCCGCGACTGTTACAGCATGTTTACTTCTTTTTATTCAGGAATCACCTGTTAAAATGGCATTAATTTACGTCAGATTTGCGAGTAACAACTTGTCATGTGTGAACATTGTTTTGAATCGTCTTGGAATGTTGTCTGCAACGAAAAGTTTAGACATATTTAGACTAAGATGGTGCTTGTTGTTGCTCAAACATGTTCAAATGTTTGTGTAGCTTATGGGACTTAACTATGGGGTCATCAGTCCCTAAACTTACAAACTACTTACGAACTAACTACTGCTAAGGACGGCACAAATATCCATGCCCGAGGGGGATTTGAACCCCCTACCGTAGTGGCCGTGCAGACCGTGACTGGAGCGCCTCAGTCCCCTCGGCCACCGCGGCCGGCGCTTGTTGCTGCCACTGTGTTCAAAAATGTTCAAATGTTTGTTAAGCTTAAGGGTCTTAACTGCGGGGACATAAGTCGCTAAACTTACAAACTACTTACGAACTACCTTATACTAAAGACGACACAAATATGCATGCCCGAAGGGGATTCGAACCCCCGACCGTAGCGGCCGTGCAGACTTTGACTGGCGCGCCGCAGATCGCTCGACCACCGCGGTCGACTGTGCACATTAATTAGCGATGTCTACTGTTGTTTTCTTTTTTGTATTTATTTATTTAATTGTGTCTGAGTTACATCTGTAATTAATTAACAGGCTACATATTCTAGATGACAAATAAAACTAAGTACTAATTATACCTTCATATATACTGTGATGATTTTCAGACATCATACGTCATTATTGTCCATAGCAGACTTATATCTCCCTCCAGTGTTCGGCACACTTCACTGCAACGTCGTTGGCCAGCCACAGGTCTTTGAAAGTGCATGGCGCCGGCAAGGATGGACAGCTCAGCAGGGGTGTCATTGTTTGTTTTTCTCCACATTGGCAGAGGTCGTCTTCTGCGTATCCCCACTTGAACAGGTTATCCTTTGATCTCCCCATTCGACACCTAAGTCTATTTAGACTCTTCCAGACTCTCCATTGCAGTTGTGATCCAGTTGGGAGTTTTTAATGTTCCAACATTGCAAGCTGTTTTTTTTTTTTTTTTTTTTTTTTTCAATTTTTTCGTCTACATTGACTCCCTGGTTCTAAATTGACTTTCATTTAGTGGATGTTCAAATTGGATGAAATCTTACCTCGATTTTAATCTGGCTACCCCTGGCTGATGCCCGAACAGGGGATGTCTTCTATCCTCGCACTGTCTGCTTCTTTCAGCCATCGCCAACGTTTGCCGTCTGATCTTTGGGGGAGCTATTCCAGAATACATATAAAGGAGATCACGGTTTGTAGGCTTCAGGCATCCCGTAATTAATCGACATGAATCATTCAGTGCTGTTTCTAGCTTGTGGGCATGTGTCGATCTTCTCCATACGGGGCAAGCATATTCAGCTGGAGCAAAACACTAAGCAACGAATGATGAATGCAGAATTTCAGGATTTGCTCCCCAGTGTGAGTTAGTAAGTTTGCGGATTATACCGTTCCGTGTGTTGATTTTCGCTCTAGTTTTTCTACATGTCTCTTGTAGGACAGTGTATTGAAAAGATAAAGGTGTTGAATTAAAGCAAATGCAACTTCAAGGGGGGGAGTGACACAGCAGACGACGCCCTTTGACTAAGAAAAATATGGCGGACGGAAGTTCAACTTGCTTCAAACATGGTGGACCTTCAGCCACTCTATCAAATTTAAACTCGTTACCTGAAGCGCACCTGGCGTCTTATTCCCGCGTTCAGTCTCTTGTTTCTCGAATGGTCGTTTTCGGTTTAAGGCCGCCATACACGTAACCAGGGCCGTCTTTGTCCGGGATGCAAGGGGTGCGGGGCACCCCGGCGCCATACCCACGGGGCTTCGCGAAGGGTAGGCCGCGTGGTCGAAAGGCGCGTTACACCGAAATTCGGAACAAATTTTTGTTCACATCATGTTCCCAGCCAATGTTCACAGCATTGTTCGTTGTTCGTGACCGCGACTACACTGGGGACGAACATTTGTACTCAAATCGTCTGCTACAGTGAGCTTCTGCGTGTATTTGTACTACGGAATTCTCAGAGCTAAGCTATGTCAAGTGAGGAGGAAGATACATTAACATGTGAAGCTGCGTTATTATTGATAGGTCAATAAAAGAAGACGCAAAGAATGACATAGTCATCGGTGGTGGACTAAAACATGTTATAAAAGTCGTGGTGGAAATGGCATGTTAAGATTACCTGACATAGTCTGGTCTGGAGGCGATCTAATTGTTTTATAGTTTTCAAAATGGCAAGTCAAGATCACACACTAACAATTTATTAAATGACGACCGGTTTCGGTGCACTGTGTCACTATCATCTGGTACATATATGTTATAATCTGGTCATCTTGTTAAAAAATTGGGTATAAAATAACAATTTTTTAACAAGATGACCAGATTATAACATATATGTGACCATATGATGGTGACAGTGCACCGAAACCGGTCGTTCAAATTCAAATGTTTGTTAAGCTTATGGGACTTAACTACGGGGTCATCAGTCCCTAAACTTACAAACTACTTATCAACTACCTTATAATAAAGACGGCACAAATATCCATACCCGAGGGGGGATTTGAATCCCCGAACGTAGTGGCCGTGCAGACCGTGACTGGAGCGCCTCAGTCTCCTCGGCCACCGTGGCCGGCGAAACCGGTCGTCATTTAATAAATTGTTAGTGTGCGATCTTGGCTTGTCATTTTGAAAACTAGGAAATGACATGCTTCACAAACATGTCACCTTCAGATTTTTAAATTTTGCTAAATATTAAACGGCTTGTTTTCTTAATTTAAAAAAAGAAAAAAAAAAAAAAAAAAAAAAAAAAAAAAAAAAAAAATTATATTTCAGGAAGGCCATCCCTGTGAAATAACGACTTCCCGTAACCCTCCGTTTTCTTGCAGTAGGAAATTTGTACCAAAGTTTAGCATATTTATTTCATATTTCAAAGCCTGCTATACGATATCTAAACTAGTTCCTGCACTTCGTCAAGGTTTGTTTGAAGGATTTAAGGATTATGTAAAAGTAATTCATTTATTTTAAGATCACTGAAACATCGCACATTCACAGCAATAAATTTGATCCCAGCTGAATGATTGCAGTGTTAGGTCCAGGAACTTTAAAATTTTATAACCTAACCACTTTGGATTGTACGTAGAATCCCCTCCCCCACTTCCAGTTACATTTTTTTTTTTACTCACTTTATTTTCTTTTACTACTCCTGGTATTGTAACATGAGGGTTTTTATTTTCTTATAAGTGTCACTGCCGTTGGAAACCCAGCTCCACAGTATTTTTTTATTATTTATTTTGAAAGAATCGTGTTTCTCTCTCATGCTCTTGTACCTTGCACAATGTACGTTCCACACCCACTGCTCTTCCTCATATAATGGTATAAGATGGTAAATTTTTCCCTGCTACACTCCATCTGACAGAACACCGAAAACCACGACACACGACACAATACTCGGTGCAGTGGCAAAATAAAAACAAACACTAGCGCTGTGTAGCGGCAGTTGGTGGTAACAGGCCACAGAACAAATGTTCCTTTGATCTTTACCGACACAGGCCCGGAACACTGTTCCTATGTTGGTAGTCTAGTAGCAGCCACGAACAATGTTGTGAACAATTTTTCGAACTCAGTGTAAACGGCCCTTAAGGCGCCATGTTGTTGTGGAGGGCTCGGCCGCTCCCGCCGGAGGTTCGAGTCCTTCTTCGGAGGTGGGTGTTTGTGTTATCTTTAGAATACGTTGGTTCAAATGTTTGTGAATCTATAGGACTTAACTGCGTGGTTATTAGTCCGTAGCTTATAAACTACTTAAACTAAGTTAAACCAACCTAAGGACAACACACACATCCATGCTCGAGGAAGGACTCGAACCCCGACGGCGAGTAACCGCGCGCTCCGCAGCGAGGCGCCTTAGACCGCTCGGATACTCCACCGCGGCGAAGGAGAATGCCGGAAGCTCTGTCGCACCATATCTGTGGTCACTTGGAGCAGTAGTGTCTGTGGTATCTGCTTTGCAGACGACGTGCTGAAATGCAAATAATGAAAATATGCCAACTTAAGGCGATAATACACTGAAGATTCATAACAAAGGTTTTACTTTACTTTATTACTTCTCAATGAAAAAAGAATATCAATTATTGATACAGCAGGAACCTGACAGTATAGCTTAAATTTGTGCGACTGAAACGAGTAGGAGTGATATTTACAGTCTTCATTTTCACAAAGACGTTGCTAGCGATCTACTTCAGAATATTTGGCGATTTCCGAGTTTTTATTTAAGTAAGAACCTAAGGAAAAAAATTACTGCGACTGAAACGAGTAGCCTAGCAGTGACCTTTAAATTCAGCTTGCCACAAACAGTTGGCTCTTTATACACGAATAAGTGCCGATTTCCGAGTGTGTAATTAAGCAGAAACGTGAGGAAATAGCTTGCATTACTGTGACTAAACCGAGTACAGTACCACTGACATTTATATTCTTCCGTGTTTTGAAGGACATTAGATTGTCAACTATTTGTAATTCATAGTTATAATTTCAGTCGAAAAAATAATAATAAAAAATAAAAAAAAAATAAAACTGGTCAGGCAGCAAATTATGACGATCAGTTTAGGCTTCGGAGAAATGTAGGAACTCGTGAGGCAATACTATCATTGCAACTTATCTTAGGAGATACATTTCTAGCTTTTGTAGATTCCGAGAAATGAAATTAAATCTCTCTCTTGTCCCAAACATTCTTCGAATATGTTCAATACATTTTTCATGTGAAGATTGTAATATCTTTGAGAGGCATCCTGCAAACTTGTTGACGCAGATACACAGTTGGCAACCTGAAATATTGGTTAATGATATTCTTTGCATCGATATACATATCAAAATAACGCTATTGTAATGTGTAACAATACAAAATAAACATTCATTGATAAGCACTAGAAAAATAAAAGCGACAAATGTAGAAAGAATCGATGACAATGAGAAGAAATAAGACACCGAAGTACAATAAACAGAAGTCACGACAACAATGACCTTCTGCTCCGAGTAATTGTTAGCCGTGAATGAAAATACAGTAGTGAGTAAAGTGTTGATTTCATTATTTATACTTATGTCGTAAACTGATTTATAAAGACTTTGCAAATTCAGTTCATGAGCGAAACGGCTTAACATTGATTGCTACGAAGTGCGATATTACAGTAGTTTTTCTTGGCTTGACAGGCGTCCGACTTGGCTGTAGTTACATTTTTTTCGTTGGGGAACGGGGCCGACCGGTGAAAGTGAGGTTGAATACTGACAGTGGTGGGAGTCGGCCGCTTGCAGCAGACGCCGAGTCTGCACAGAGTTGTTACATAAAGTCAGTCAGTCGGCGAGTGGTGGTGTGCGAGGACGGTGCGCGAGTGAAACAACTATATGACATCTCTTATTTTCAGATAGTGTTAACGCATCATGAATCGTGATGCGGTGTGCGCAGTGTTGTGCTTGGTGTTGACATTCGTCGAAGCACTTGAAAATGGACTGGCTCGCACACCCCCAATGGGGTGGTTGTCGTGGGAGAGGTTTCGGTGTAACACAGATTGTGAAAATGATCCCGATAACTGCATTAGGTAAGTTACAAGTAAATAACAACATCACTTTTATAAACAGTGATAATAAACAGCCTTATACCTTCTGTTGCTGACTTTGCTGTTCATTTAAATTTTAATAGCAAGTGGTGTAAGCCTATCATTTTGGAGTTTACCATATTGCAATATGCCTTTAATAATCACTTACTAGCCTGATATCCTACCTCTAAAAAACCACTGCCCATTTTGGTGTAATTACATTTAGAAAAGGAGGGAACAATTATAAATTCAAACCATAGTGTGTCCAGTCAAGCTAACTAGCAAAAGAATGTATGTAGTCTGTTTGTAACATGGTCATGCCTAAAAAAATAAATGAATGTAGTTTGTTGAATAATAAATGTAGTACTAAAGGTGCCGAATTGTCGGGCGTTAGTAAATACCATAAATACTTTGAAGTAATAAATATGAAATGAAGCAATCAGCTGATTGGTTTGTGCCACCTTACTTTTAAGACCATATAGCCTAGGTTTAGATTGTAAATAGTTTTTTTAAAGGCATTCAGCATGAATGTTGAAATAGCTGCATATTTCATGAGAAGCCAATTCAACTAATCCTAGATGCAGTATGCTATAACTATTATTTTCTTATATTTAATGAGTTTTCCTGTTACAGCATACAAATCCTCTTCTAAGTACATCTCAAACAGTACCTACATGAGCCAACAGTTAACTTTCTAGTTTAAAATGTTATTAGGCCTACTATAACAACACAGTTTTTGCATAAAATGTAATTTTTGTGTTAACTGATTGGCAGGTACTTGACACATAGGTTGAGTTTTAAGTAAAAGGAAATAAAAATTATAAGCCATTGCAGCATACAAATGCAGCTGATGGAATTGACTTCTGAAGTAAATATTATGAATTGAAGATGGTCTGCAAAGGCCTGCCTGTAGGGCTAACTCAAGACGGAAAATGGTGTGCACATAATAAAAATGACTATGAACTACAATAGTACAGATGCTATATACCCTACTCTTTCTGTGTGTGTTTTATTACCATTTGTTTACATTTGATATTAAAAGTTGTTCAGTTAGTAGTAACTTATGACCTGTGACAATCTAATGAAAGTTGGCATATTTGGTGGGATGCAGGGAAATCATAAGATTCACGTGGTGATAGGGTTATTACCATTCATATTTTAAGAAAATCGAAGTGAATGGTGTAATTAATATGAATATGAGTATCTTATCGAAGGGTGAAAACTTGGAACAAATCTCCTGATTGTGGAAAGACCTGGAACTGCCCTTCTGTAACTTCGTATAAGGAATAGGACTATTCATATAGAAAGAACAGATTTCAACATTTATTGTTTCTAAACTACAAAAGATAGAAACACAATTACAATGTTCCTGGTAAGAGCATGTGTCAGTTGTTTATGCATTCAATATGAGAACCATGTGTTGCACCTAAAATATCAAACTGGTAACTTATTTCTTGCTACATATGAAGCAGCTTGTCTTTCATTATTGAGTTCACCACTTAAAAAATTCGATGTCATAGACTTTAAAGACAAGGGATAAAAGTGTGGTCTTGTATGTAACCCTACACATAAAAGTCCAAGATGTGAAATTTAGAGAGTGGCAAGGTGAAACTAGATAAATTCAGAAGATAAATAGGAGGAAAAAAAATATTGTGAGAAAACATAATTCCAAAACCCAAAGAATAGCATAGGCCTACTATGAAATACACTAAATATAAACAGTAAATGACAAATACCACATCTGCTATCAAATGTTCAGTTCCCATATAATAGGCACACCTCAAATGTAGAAAGTGATACCAGCAATCTCCCCCCCCCCCCCCAGTTCCACAAAATAACAGGAAAGTGGTATTGGTAATTTTATTTTACTTATGATATACCTCATACAAAGACAATGATAACAGTCCTCACACAGCAATATAATGGGAAAAGAGTATCAGTACCTTCATTTTAACTTGAACACACCATAAAACAGCTATAGGCCTATATATAAACCAATCATTCATGCCACTGCCACCTACAAGACACCTAAACTTAAAAACACCAAGAGTATACCTGAACGATTATCAATGATAGTAGGAATCATACCATACAAATTAAATAACCATTTAATTTTTTACCATGAAATGTCTAGGATAGGGCCAGCAGCAGTGTAACACAGTTCTACACTGTTTTGTTAGTGGTCGCAATGTTGACATGATCATAACAAAGTACCTTTAGGTGTAGGTGGTAGAAGGACCTGTATAGATAATGTTATCACTAACATGGATAAATTTACATACAAAACAGCTGTACTCAAACTTGCTATTTCAGACCCACGTGCTGTGGAATTTAAGTGTGTACCTAACATAAACCCTCCAACTGGTAAAATGAAAAGATATGAAACCAAAAGAACAATAAATGACCAGAACATTAGAAACCTTACCCATGTGTTACAAAGTGCAGCATTGGCTGAAACAAATTGTTACAAAAATTTTGCCAGTGATTCATTTACTATTTTGACATGACATGCCCAATAAAATCAATAACTGTAAATAATAGACATAAAATGCAGAAAAGTACCTGGATAGATGCTGAAGTGACACAAGCAAGAAAAATGTCGACTCTTTTCCAATGCAAAATGCTTGAAAACCATGAGAATACGAAGCTGAAAGAGGCTTTCAGTGAATATTATAAGAACTTAAATAGGAGACGAAAGAAGTAAACATGTTGCTCACATACTAAATAATGGAAATAATACTGCTGCTTGCATTTGGAATGTTATAAATAGCTTTTGGGTTGGTAAGGATAATGTAATCAGTGATCTAATAATAAGCTATAATGGATCTGTAATTATATGACAACAGGATATTGCAAATATCTTTAATGAATATTTCTCTTCTGTTGGGAAATCTGTCAATGATACGTTGCATGACATTAAATATGCCTTCATCATACAGCATATATTTAACCCCAACAAACAGTAATGAAATTAGAAACATAGTAAAGACTTTATGAAATTAAAATCTGAAGGACATGATGGACTAAATACAAACATCCTAAAATCCTGCATTGACAGCATATCAGGACCTCTGTCCACTGCAATTAAAAACATCCTGACATCAGTAAGTTTCCCTGACTTATTGAAAATAGCACAGCTCACATCAATTTTCAAAAAAGGTGACAGATTAAAAACTAAGAACTATAGACCTGTCTCTATTATGCCTGTCCTCTCAAAGACCATAGAAAAGGTATATAATTGTCACATTCTTAAATAAACATGTAATTTTTAAAAAACCAAAATGGCTTCATTAAAAACTAATCAATTGTAACAGCTGCTGCACAGTATATTGACGAAGTAATAACTGCTATTGAGAACAAGGAATATATGACAGGTATTTTCCTTTATCTTGAAAAGACATTTGACTGTGTAAATATAACAATACTCTTAGACAAGTTATGGAACGTTGGCATCAGAGGCATAGCTCATGATGCAAATAAATCTTATATAACAAACAGAAAACAATTTGTAGTGGCACATACACATCTAATGTTACTGGATATGAAATATGGGGAACCCAAGGGCTCGGCGATGGGACCCCGTCTCTTCTTGATATACGTTAATGACATAAAATACTGTACCAAAAATTCAAAGGTAATTCTGTATGCTAATGACACATCTATTGTGTGCAACATAAGGAACTAGACCAATTAGAAATATTGTCCACCTGTCTTACAAATGAAATAGTTCAGTATTCCAATGAAAGTCATCTCAGTGTCAGCAGTGCAAAAACAGCAGTAATGGATTTCAACCCAACAAGGCAAACAGACTTTGAAATTTAGTTGTTCATTCAAACCGTTATTGCCTCCAAAGAAAACCGAGTAAAATTTCTGGAAATAACCATACAAGGCACACTTAAATGGGATGTTGAAAATATATTTGCAATAAATATGCTGAGTAAACACTGCAATGATACAAAAGTACTTCAGACTGCTTATCATGCATTGATGTCATCCAATATTAACTATGGAATAAAAGTGTGGGCCGCAACAACACAAACCAACGTAAACAAGTTACAGAAAAAGGTGTAAGAAAATTTTGTGGTGCAAAACCGAAAGACTCATGCTGTTGTCTATTCCCTAAAGCTGGCATATTAACTATTGTTAATGTGTATATTTTTAAATCAATTGTGCTGATCCATAAATTGAACCTAAACTTGAACTGTGACGCACACAGCTACAATACTAGAAATAAGATAAGTTTGATCTCATAAGCCATAGGACTGCACTTCATGAAAGAAACCCGCTGTATGCAGAACAAAGGCTTGCTAATACCTTACCAAGTTCCATATCGTCACTTCCCACTGAAAAATATGAAGTCACACTAAAAAGAATATTAATTACAAACCCACACTATTGTCTAGATGACTTCTTTTTGCGCAGAATAACAATTTTATTGCAGATTCATTTTGAATTTTTAATCTCAATAAATATAAACAATCAACTTTAGTCTGATGTTGTTCCTTAAATAGCTAATCCAAATTTTTAATACCTATGTTTTGTTCTAAAGATTGTACTATATACCTCACATGTATTCCCCTTATAAACATTGTGCTGTGTATTCATTGTAACCAGCTGACGTATTCAGAAAAATGATACTCGTATCACTTGATGTTGAATAAAGTTTATTTTTTTCATTTGAAGTATTGCGATTTGGTTGTTTATTTATGTAGGCTACACTGAATGAGACAGCAGCATATAGATACAATGTTTTGACAAAAAACACGCTGCTCAAAACAAATAAGGTATAATGTGAGATATCATTCCCAGTATTTTACTGTATTCAGATATTGATTACAACTTTAATTTCTGTGTGATACAGTATGATATTTTGCTATATCAATTCTTTACTTGAGGTTTACATGGCGTTTACTTAAAGCGAGACGCATGAGACTACCATGATAGTAAAAACATCATCCCGGACGCCCCATTGTGGCCGGTTACCAAGCCCTTACAGAACGAATCTCTGCCTACATAGACCAACACCTTCAGCCCATCCTGTGCAGTTTCCCATCCTTCATCAAAGACACCAACCACTTCCTCGATCGCTTGAAATCCTTACCCAGCCTGTTACCTCCAGAAACCATCCTTGTAACCATTGATGCCACTTCCTTATACACAAATATCCCACATGCCCAGGGCCTCGCTGCAATGGAGTATTTCCTTTCACGCCGAACACCAACTTCCCTACCTAAAACCTCTTTCCTTAATACCTTAGCCAGCTTCATCCTAACTCACAACTTCTTCACCTTTGAGGGCCAGACATACCAACAACTAAAGGGAACAGCCATGGGAACCAGGATGGCCCCCTCATACGCAAACTTATTTATGGGACGCTTAGAGGAAGCTTTCCTGGATACCCAAGCCTATCAACCCAAAGTTTGGTACAGATTCATTGATGATATCTTCATGATCTGGACTAACAGTGAAGAAAAACTCCAGAATTTCCTCTCCAACCTCAACTCCTTTGGTCCCATCAAATTCACCTGGTCCTATTCCAAATCCCATGCCACTTTCCTCGATGTCGACCTCCATCTGTCCAACGGCCATCTTCACACCTCCGTCCACATTAAATGGCCTGTAACAGTAAACTTTTTTAGGCCTACAGTACTTTATTAATGTTCCATGGGTGAATTAATAAACGATCCTATCAACAGAAATAATGACACTGCATGAAGAACTCAGTTGTCAACTTTGTATACAGTGTGAAAGAAATAAGCCTTCAAAACAAATAATATTATTTATTGTAATTTACACATGTAGACAGGAAGATGCTATTTAAATTTTAATCCAGCTATCCCAACCACAGATTTGGATAATTTGCTATAGTCTGCATGTGCAGAAATTATTGGCAACTCAGTTTTAAATGAGTAATTAGGAATGGCAATTGAAAATATATTCAAAGCTATGGATTCCTAGTGTAGCTAAACCTTTATATAGTCAGAATAATAAGGTTTACTTAATTTGTAGAAATAGTGATGAACTTTGCATCACACAATATGTTACAAGAGTATATATTATAAAGTATAGTGATGAAATGTCCAGGACAGAATATTAACAGTATGTGTAGCCTATTATGAGAAGGGTTGATCAGTACTCACTATAAATATTACTGGTTGAGTTGCGGGTACACATGACAAAAACACTTTTACACACATGTAAGAAGATAACAGTGCTACTAAAAAATCTACCTACACTACACTTGTGCATCCTATTTTGGAATATTGCTGCACATTGTGGGATCTCCACCAAGTGAGACTGACAAAAGATATAGAGAAGGGCAGCTCGTTTTGTATCGCCGTGATATAGAGAGAGAATTTCATGGATATGATGCATAAGCTGGAGTGGAAATCATTAAAGGAGAGGCGTTATTTCTTGCGGTGAGATTTATTTGTGAAATTTCTATCACCATCTTTCTCTTCCAAATGTGAACGTACTTTGTTAGCACCATCTACATCGAGAGATATGTACATCATAATAAAATAAGAGAAATCAGATTCAAAACAAAGATTTAGATGTTCCTTTTTCCTGTGCACTGTTAGAGAATGGAACAGTAGAGAAATTTTGTAGCTTCCAAATATTTGACTTCCAGTGAATTTTCGATAGTGCTGAGAGTTGTGAAGAAATCGTCACTTGTTCCATTCTGATGGCTTAGGAGGTAGGATAGTAAATCTCCTTGCCTCAGTTAGTATGACTGAAATTGGTCGTTTTCTTTTTCTTCCTCATCTTTGTCCCACAGAAGCCAAATCCAACAGTTCAATATCAGTTAGGGCACGATGGACACAGATGTCATCATCTACTTGAATATAGCCTAATTGTCAAACATTGACTCTCTACAGTTTGGTAGAAGTTCCCGCAGTGAGTCAAAATTCATAAATGTTGGTGGCTTGTCTTTAGTTTGCCTTAATCCAAACTTTCTGATACAGTTTTAAAGGTTGTTAGGGTTAACACTTTTCCAGGCCTTATCAATCACAATTAAAGTGGTCAAAACTGGAATGCTCATCTTGTCATCGTCTTTCGATACTATCTGGAAACAGAGAAACTATCTTTTTTTTTGGTAAAGAGTTTAAAGAGTTTGTGTAATACATTGGTCTAATAGTTGCAATTTTAAGGTAATGTGTGTGGAGATATAAATTCGCATAGTCCGATGGTGGTGCATCATTATGCTTAGTGCAGTTGACCAAAAACATAAAGATTTTTTCCTCCCCTTTTTTTGTGTCACTGTTAATCGAGGTCAGCCAATTGTTAAACAACTCTTTTGTCATCCTCACTATCTTGTTTGTCGACAGACACAAATAAAATCACACACAAACACACATACAAGCTTTTGCAACTGTTGGTCGCTTCTTCAGGAAAAGAGGAAGAAAGGAGAGGAGAAAGGGAAGGATATGGGTTTTAAGGAAGTGGGTCAATCCATATGAAGTGGTACAGGGATGGTTGCTTGACCATTTTTAAATATTTTAATTTTTTTATATGTGATTGCCCTATATTTGAGAAGTTCAAAACAGTTTTTTAAAGTCATTTATCTTGCACCTTTACTGAATGGCGGCCATTTTTATTTGTCGGTGCCCGACTATTTTTCAGTCCGGAGACATTAGCGAAAATTTGAATATCTCTGCACTGGGTTAAGTTACAACATTGCAATTGACATGAGGGTCATCCCATACCAAGTCATCCAGGGCACTTCACCCACCTCTCACAGATATTTATGAAAATCTATATTTGAATTTTGTGCACAAAGACAAGAAAATATTCCAAGTTTCACCAAAAATCTAGATAGTAGTTTCTGAGTTATGACCATTTAAAGTTTCACACTAATTGTACCTCTGAGAGCGATGAAGACGTAACTGAAATGTGCATGCTTTTACAGAATTCGAAGTAAAATCATTAGTTTTGGAGCTAGAGCCTTGAAATTTTCACTGTTTTGTTCTAAATTAAACACTGAAACTGATAGATACACAAAATTCTGAATTATAATCTTCAGTCATATCGAAAAGCTGCACTCATACTCAAATTATTGTTAATTTCAAAATTGTGACGTATTTGTAGAAAAATATGAATAGCTAAAATCTCTCTCCAAATAACCCAATACAACCATATATTTTTTGAAAACAGCATAAAATTACCTTTCAAATGGTGCAAAAAAGTGGTGGGGTTCTGTGTTGCAACAATTTTATAAGAAATTAAAGTCAAGTTTTGTAATTTACTTTGCAAAATACATGTTTGATGAAATAATTGCTTATTTGAAATAATACAACTGTGAAATTGCCAGATTTACCCAAGTTTTATGTATTAGTTATTCTAAAATAAAAGATACATAGATTAAGAATTTTACAAAATTGGTTTACTTACATTTGAATACATGAGTTGGCGATTGTTCATTTTCAAACAAATTCTTCGTACAAAGAGTTCTTGATGACTTCAAACTTTAATAATTTTTCATTTGGAGTATTATGCTAAGTTTATAAGAAGCGATATGTAGAGTAATTATATTTACATGTCCAAGAAGTTTAGTTTTACAAGAGAAAAGGAAATTTTCCCATGTTTCTATGATTTCCTTTCGGGAGTTAGCATCAATCTTATAAAATCTGCCAAACTGAGATGCAACCTCTGGAGGAGCTATTACACATAGAAAATGGGGTGGTGGAACATGACATCTGTCTTCTTTTTGAGGCCAAAAGAAAGTTTCTGCTGGTCCATGAGGGTGCATAAAAATGTCATAGTCCCTTTCTTCTTCATTGAAACCCTGAACCATCCCTATCCACCAGTTTTGCTCATAAAAACGTGCAATGAAAGAATGAATGTTAGGTTTAATGGTTGGGGTAGTCATAAAAATATTTTGTTTCAACACAATTTCAGAGTCCAAACTCACTCGTTTGGCTGTGATTTCTTCACAAGAAGCTGGCTTAAAATAATGGAAACTTCTTGTACCTGGTATTTTTGACCCATTTGAAATCTAATTTCAAGTGTTGTTCTTTTAATTTCAATTTCTTCTTCCTTTAAAAAGAAAAAAATATATTTTTGAAAATAAACTTTTGCAAAAATTGTATATTTGTTCAGCATTTATTATCTGCTCACTTTTCCTACTGTTCTGCAAGATTTTTTTTTTGGTAACAGTTCTCTTGACTGTGCCCCCGATCCCATCACATGTTGTTTTTCCTTGACTTGTAGCACGAAATGACCAGCTTGCGTTTAATTTAAAATCTTTAGCATGAAAACAAATTTATCGTGCTTTTGAAATTTTTGTACTGAGCACTGCAACCATCTGTAAAATACCAATTTGGTCAACACCAAGAAAATTTTGTTTTATGAAAGCTGTGTTTTTTTTTTCTTGTACTGAATAAACAAATGATACACCATGCTTTAGATCATCTGAAATGAAACACATTGATGTTTCTTTTATAGTTGAATAGTCTTTCTTAGAAAAAATCACTACTGGATGAACTAAGCAGCTAGAGCGGACCCAGTGGTAGGATTGTACTCATTTTGCAGAATGAAGTTATAGTTTTCAGCAAAATCCATAAGAACTAAAACTTCATTAAATTCCAATTTTTCTTTCCTCTGTTTCAAGTAAGAGTTTTGAGCTTTTGTGATGTAAGAAAGAGCTACTAGAGATTCAATTTTTTTAAATGGTAAAATCAATAAACTCCTTGCAACATAGTAGCATTGTTTGTAAAGTCATTCTGCCATCTCTTGAAACCCACTGTGAAAATTTAATGTCTTCATCTTCATCATAGTCCTCTCCCTGTTAGATGTAGCTTCAGTGATTCACTCGTTTCAGGGCACATATCACAACGTTTTAACATGCAGTCCCTATTCTGTCTGTCACAAACCAATTTGTCCATCATAGTGTGTACTGATTCCTTATCATGCAGGTTCAGAGCATTTAGTAAAACCTCAACATTTTGGTGGTACAAGCACACACACACACACACACACACACACGTTGTGAGTTCCAGGTGAACCAGCTAACACACACCATTTTGGTCTGAAGGAGCAAAATTTGGAAAATCCAATTTTACAATTTGGGTGTTTTTCTTTAAACACAATGAACAATTCCTCTAAGGTGCATAAAAGAATCCTTTTCTTCTTGTAAATTTTTTTTTTTTTTTTTTTTTTTTTTTTTTTTTTTTTTCATACTAACTTTGTCTTTAGCACCTGGCAACATGTAAGAAAATTCATCGTCTTCGTAAAATAGTTGGACAGCATCTATAGTTTCTTTGGGAAGGGATCTGCCATGTTTGGGTTCTGTCAAAGCCAAAATACCTTTCTCATTTGCAAGCGTTTGGCTTTTCGTACTAAATATTCCGATACATTAAATTTTTCCATTGCTTTTCTGCGAGACCATTACTTTGGAGTGGTTGTTAATATCTGTATTTTTTCCTGTGTGGTTAAGTTTGTCTTAACTTTTTCCTTTATAACATCCACTAAATGATCAATATCCTATGATTTGGTCTTCAATTCGTTACCTTGTATTGTACTGTCAGATTCACTTGAATCATTGGGTTCTTCTACTTTTAAAACAAATGACAACTTTTTTTTAACCTGGTCTTTTGTCATTTTAAACTTCTTTTTAGCATATTTTTTCTTCGATTGGGTAGGTAATGACTTAAGTTTAAGTGGTGTCGCATCCAACCCTAAAAGAGTTTCGTTGAACTTTTCTCTTACTACTACTCTTTTTGCATTGGTTAATTCACTCTCATTTGCTTCATCACTATCCAGTAGAGAAATTTCTTCATGGTCTAAACTAGGTGTTGCTTCATTCAACAGTTGCACAACAGCTTTCCTGGCACTAAACTAATGTTCTTTCTTTCTTTAACATATTTTGCTTTTTCCAAAGTAATTACCCTCAAATCTTTCTTCTTTGTTAAAGGTACAGAATGTTTCTTAAACAGATCACAACAGGATTTTTGGTTCTTTTCAAAATACTTTAAAAAAAAAAAAAAACACAAATGATGGGAACAAATATCATCTGTTTCACTGTACTACGTATGAGTACACCAAACTAAAATTTCTACTTCTTCTTTAGACAACTTTTCTGAAATTAAATAAATATCTTTGCTTTTTGTCAGAAGTATTTTCACATGGCAAATTTAATAATGAACCTACTGGACACTTAAAATTAGACACATGTTTACTTGAACTTGCTCTTATCTCCATGGTAAGAAACACACACAATTAGTTTCACATAAAACACTCACTTTTAAAAATAAAATAACAACTTAGTTTATATAACAATTATTTAAAATGTCACCAAGCACAAACACTAGGTGTTAACTTAAACAGAGCAAAATGTACTCTGATTGACTTGCAGTACAGGCAGGCTAGAGGGAGAGTTTCATTTCCAGACTGGAAGACAGCCGACTGATGACTGGTGAATTTTTCATGTGTGTACTTGCATAGTAGTACTGCCGTATCTGCACTTCAAGACAATGCTCAAACAATGACAATTCTAAGAGTCAACACAGTTTCAGCCGACCAGTTGCATAAAATAAACAACTGGTCGGCTGAAACTGTGTTGACTCTTGGATTGTTGTTTCACCGTTGCTGAATTGCAGCCATGTTTAAAATTTTGAATGACAATTCTGTACACAATTTAATTGTTGGGTGCAATAAGGAGAGTCCTTTGTTGTCTAAAATGTAAAGTATCAGCATTCATTTAATTGTTTTTGCTTACAAATGATAAATCTTTGTCCCAATTTAAAAACACAGGGAAAAAATGTACGAAAATTCCGTTTTTAAGTAGTTGATCTTCCAAATAATTGTTTCAAAACCTTCTATATAATCTCCACTATACCAATTTTGAATTATATAACACCTGTTCCATACATTTTGAACAGATTAAACTTGTTTTGACTTCAATATAAGATAAAACTGTTACAAATCCAAACCCCACCAATTATTTTTTTTTTCACCATTTGAAAGGTAATTTTACGCTGTTTTCAAAAATATATGGTTGTATTGGGTTATTTGAAGAGAGATTTTAGCTATTCATATTTTTCTACAACTACGTCACAATTTTGAAATTAACAATAATTTGAGTTTGAGTGCAGCTTTTCAATATGATTGAAGATTATAATTCAGAATTTTGTGTATCTATCAGTTTCAGTGTTTAATTTAGAACAAAACTGTGAAAATTTCAAGGCTCTAGCTCCAAAACTAATGATTTTACTTCGAATTCTGTAAAAGCATGCACATTTCAGTTAAGTCTTCATCGCTCTCAGAGGTACAGTTAGCGTAAAACTTTAAATGGTCATAACTTGGAAACTATTTTATAGAATTGGATGAAACTTTGGATTTTTTCTTATTATTATGCATACATTTCACATATAAATTTTGGAATAAATTCAAAAACCTTGGGTTTATATCTACTTTTGGCTGGATGATTTGGCGTGGAATGACCCATGATTGTTTTTAGAAAAGTGTCCTCTACATCATTGTCTATTACACAAAATACCCTCAATTCAAAAATAACCAGTCAAAATGACCTCCAAAATTTGGTGTCCAAATTTTCCAAAATCCACTTTTTAGGCCCAAAATTAACAAACAAGGAGTGACTTATGACAGTCTGTAGTTAGATATCATACACTACTAGCCTCATATAGAACAAGAACACTTACAAATGTTTCCTTAATTTTTTATGAATTTTTTAAATTTGAAATTTTTCATTTTTTGTAAAGTTTGAGGCTAGTTATCTCAGATGGGACTGAATATAAAAATATGATTTTTGCACAGTTTGTACACCTACATGATAGCAACATGCTGCAAAAATTTCAACATTGATATCTGAGTGTGAACGAAGATATGAATTTTTGAAAATGAGGAAATAATTCACATTACTATACAACTGATCTTATGGCTGTTACCTATTCATGTGTGATATTGGTGGAATATAATCAATTATTATTGAAGCAAGGTACTGAATTATATACAAAAAGTGGAAACATCACTGAAATTAACATTTATGGTATTTTGACATACAGTATTTAAAATAAATATTCTCAATTAACATCCTTCAATATGCAACTATTCCTGAACCTGGAGGTGAATGTTAAGAACACTTATTTCTTCTGACAGCTTCTGTGATATAGAATAAGACCTCCCAGTTGCTGTGGTAAGTTCAAGCACTGAAAGTTTCCTTAAAACATTTTTCATTGGTATTCAAACTTTGCCTCTATTAGATTTCTTGAATGCAAATTGAAGAACTGCAAACTTCGTCTTTGTCATTTTTAAAGTAGAGAATAAATGGATGCACTGTTGCCCTATTTTGTTGGCATCTTGTCTTTTTGAAAGATTTGGTAAGATACTTTGATCCGTAGTTTGCTTCACCATGTGTTCAGATGTGCCAACTTCCTTATTGCTCTTTTCCTTTGACCAGGATCTTGGCAACAGACTAATTATCTTAATTTTGTCACCTTCACTACAAACTTTGAATTTTTCTTTCATTTTGCTAATAAGTACTCATATTAACTTTGATGATTTTCTGTAGTATTCTGATTTTTGACAGCTCTTGTAATTTGTCAGTTTTCCTTTGTAATGCTGACATTCGCTGTTCTGTGTTACAGGTTGTTATTTTACACAAAGGGGATAATTCCAAAGTTTCACATATGCAAAAGGTTATCCTCAGATATTGCAAAAGGCCCAGGAGGAAATTCAGGATCGTTTTCAACTCTATTTCATGATTCTTAAATTGATTTTTCGACAGATCGTCTTGACAAGTTGGACATAGAGCTTGTCCAGGAATTAGGTTGATATTCCCTTTTTCCTCTTGGAAAGGTGGTTAACTAGTATTTTATGCCAAACATTTTTAACTGTTTTATTTATTTATTCTGGTTACGAAATGGGTCACAACATTTTCCCCCCAAATATGTGGTTGTATTTGTGCAAATAATTTTCTTTGTGATAATGACAAATATTACTATTTTTTCGGAATTCTTAATTTCGGCAAAAATTGTTCTTCACCCAGTAAGTCAGTCACTCTTATTAATTCTTGAGGCAGTTTTGTAGTGTTTTTTATGCTACTGGTCACTTATTAGTTCACTCACAAAACAACTCATACTTAACTCTTGAAGAATTTATTATTCTTGAAAACAGTTGCAGATGGAAGACACTCTACACTTGGCAGCAAAACTCTCACTGTCTTGGATGCTTTTAGAGAAAATAGACCAAAATGTGGCTCCATTTGAACTCACAATAATGTCTGATACGACACACAACAATGAAATATCCTGTTACTTTCTAATGAAAATTGCAGCTGGCAAATAATTAAATCTAAATAAATGGAAACATTAGTATGTGTATGTTGCATGCAAGTGAACCACAATAAATGTATTGGTAAGCTGAGTTTAAGAATTAGAAATCTTACCTATTGTTATTACTGTCCATTGTTATTTACAAGTAGAAGTATTTGGCATTTATTGTAGTAATGATTTAAATATCAATCAACCAATGACAATTACAATAATTTGAAGCCCTTTTTTGCTAATTTGTCACCGCACAAGGGTGTACTAAAGAAGTGTTTTTGTGGAAATTTGCTACTGTATTACTCTCATTCTAGCTGAGTGCTTGTCCTAAATTTGCTGGTATAGAGAACATCATGGAAAATTTTCACATGTTTTCATTCAGTCCCTTTTTAGATACTGGCCTACAAAAATTGATGTTAAATGGATTTTGGTCAGTGTTGAAAAGCCATAGAAAATACAGGAGTACATTCTCAGCACTAAAACAACACACAAATAATATATTATTAGTGAGTCTCTCTTCCTTCATTAGAATTTGTTGTTGTTGTTGTGGTCTTCAGTCCGCAGATTGATGCAGCTCTCCATGCTACCCTGTCTCTTCATCTGAGAATAAGTTTGGCAACCTACATCCTTTTGAATCTGCTTACTGTATTCATCCCTTGGTCTCCCTCTACGAGTTTTACTCCACACATTTCCTTCTGATGCTAAATTGATGATTCCTTGATCTTTCAGAATGTGTCCCACCAATCTCTATCCCTTCTTTTAGACAGGATATGCCAGAGACTCCTTTTCTTCCCAATTCGGTTAAGCAACTCCTCATTAGTTATGTGATCTACCCATCTAACTTTCATCATTCATCTGCAGCACGACATTTCAAAAGCTTCTATCATCTTTTTGTCTGAACTCCTTATCGTCCACGTTTCACTCCCATACACTGCTACACTCCAGACAAATGTTTTTAGAAAGGACTTCCTGACATTTAAAGTAATATTGGATGTCAACAAATTTCGATTCTTCAGAAACACTTTTCTTCCCATAGCCATTCTGCATTTTATATATTCTTTACTTCGGCTATCAGAAGTTGATCTTGCTGCCCAAGTAACAAAACTCATCTACTACTTTTATTGTCTCATTACCTATCCTAATTCCTTCAGCATCATCTGATTTTCTGATGCTACATTCTATATCCTTGTTTTACTCTTGTTGATATTCATCTTATACCTTCTTTTCAAGACATTCTCCATTCCATTCAACTGCTCTTCCAGATCCTTTGCAGTGTCTGACAGAATTACTATGTCATCGGCAAACCACAAACTTGTTATTTCTTCTCCTTGAATTTTAATTCCCCCTCCAAATTTTTCCTTGCAGTTCTTCACTGCTTGCTCAATGTACATTTTGACCAACATTGGGGAAAGGCTACAACCCTGTCTTACTCCCTTTCCCTTCAACTCTAATAACCACTGTCTTTTTGTAAAGCTAAATATAACTCTTCGCTTCCTATATTTTATCCCTGCTGCCATCAGAATTTGAAAGAGTGTATTCCAGTCAACATTGTCAAAGGCTTTCTCCAAATCTACAAATGCTAAAAATGTAGGTTTGCCTTTTCTTAGCCTAAGTCATAATGTATCGCCTCGTGTGTTCTTACATTTCTCCTAAATCCAAACTGATCTTCCCCAAGCTCAGATTCCACAAATAATTAATTGTAGTATTTTGTACCCATGACCTATAAAGCTGATAGTTCTGTAATTCACATTTGTCTGCACTTGCTTTCTTTAGAATTGGAATTACTATATTCTTCTTGAAGTCTCAGGGTATTTCCCCTATCTCGTATATCGTGCTTACCTGCTGGAACAATTTCTTTATGACTGGTTCTCCTAACCATATCAGCAAAAGAATTTATGGTTTAAAAAGTAACAACTTCAAACTACAGAGATTTTGACTAACTCGCTAGCGTGATTTAAAAAAATTAAAAAGAAATGCATTAAGTTCATTTCTCCTTCAAGGCACTGGTTTTTAAAATATTCTGATGTCTCTTAAAGTAACTAGCAATTAAACTTTCCATGTTTTCTGTGAAAATCTCCTAACTGCCATTTTCAAAAGGCTGCCAGAAGAAAACAATGTGTTGTGACTAATACAACACAAAACTTATGATAACACAGTTTATTCACCATATACAAGTCCAGATCAACATTCATCCATGTTCACTGTTAACAGAAAATGTGAAGGTCCATTCCTTGAAAGGCACAAAAGAAACACTACTGCACTCGGTCCAGAGATCTCAGATCGCAGCCCGGAAACACAAAGTCCAAGTCGTTATTAGGTATACCAGTCTGTAGACTAGTAGAAGTTTGAAGTGGGAACAGCATCAACACAATCCTGGCGAACACACAAATAGAAGTCCTGGGGGCAGGTGTAAGTCGGTAGTAAACGGTCCTCGAGGTAGTCATGGCTGGCAGCATGACTCATGGCGAAGTCTCATCCAGATATAGCGGATTGTGGCCAATCAGCAGACAGTGGAGGGATCCTCGATTGTACGCGTCCGGTGACAGTGCCCCCTGCAAAATATAGTGCCCTGTTTATATCTTTGTCATTAAGGTCGACTTTTCCTGTCTAGTCGATGTTTACAAGTCAGAGCCGAAGTCTCTGGTAAACGTCTGGTCTGCTGCTGCCTGTTCTGCACGAACGTCCGTCTAGTGGTCTGCTTGTTAGGACTCTGCCTGATGGCACAACACTCTTCTTCCCTTGAGAAAGCTCAGCCTTGCACGAGGGAGTAAATGTCATGCTGTGAATATATCCAGGTTCCGCCATGTGGGCGTTGTTAGACTTCTGGTCCTCATTAAATAATTGGTGGAACCCTGCAGCGAAGGAATATGGTTGTAATCCTCGGAGGTGTCGAGACCACCTGATCTGTGATGGCGGCATGGCCGGGACTGAATGTCGTGACTCCAGGGGCATTGGAGCATCAGCGGCGGCTGCGAGGCCGGGGCTGCCTGTTGTGGCTCCAAGGCATCGGAGCATAATAGAAGTCGTAACTGGAGGCTGCCATGAATGGCCTCTTGGCCGGGTCTGCATGTGGCTCTGGCCTCGGTGCCGTTACTGGTGCTGCAGCCATGGTGTTTTGAGCTCGGTTCTGGAGCGGGACCTGTAACAACAGGATCTGGTGATACCATGTGGTGCCATGCCGGTGGCGGTAAAGTCATTACTGGCTGGTTGGTGGAACTGTCATCAGTTATTCGCGGTCGCAATTGGTTAGTGTGTCTGGCTACTGTCCTGCCTGATAGTTGAATCTCAAACACCTGTCTGCCTTTCTGCCTAATGACTGTATCTGGGAGCTAGCCAGGTCTGGTTCCAGAGCTTCATGCCCAGATAGCGGTGCCTGGTAAGAAATGTGGCCGTGGTATTTGTCCGTCTCGGTGTTGGCAGGAGGTGATGTAGGAGCGTGCGAGGCTGCATCCTGTGCAGCAATTCCGCTGAACTTTTATCCTTGATAGGCATCATCCTATATATGCTGAGAAAGAGCATGAGAGCTTTATCAGCTAAATAATGATTGGTATATTTGCACATTTGTGATTTAAATGTGTGGACCAGGTGCTCCATTATCCCCATTTGATTGAGGATGGAAGTGCGGTGTCAAGATGTGGTGAATACCATTGCGTGGGCAAATGACTTCAAAGTTTGCACTGCAGAATTGTGGTTCTTTCTCTGTGACCGTCGTTACAGGTAGCCCTTCGATGGAAAATATCTTTGCAAGTGCCACCACTGTGCTTTCTGTAGTGATAGATGCACAGCGTATTATGAATGGGTAGTGGGAGTATGCATCGGTGACAAGAAGCCAGTTGGTGCTGAGAAAAGGTCCGGCATAATCTACATAAATCCTTTCCCACGGTAGTGTGGCCGCAGCCCACTGCTGAAAAGTCTGTCTAGGAGCTGGTAAGTTGGCTGTGCATTGAGGACATGACTTCACCAGGGTGTCTATTTCCAAAGACATGCCTTTCCAAAATACGTAATGCCTGGCCATTACCAGAGTCTGTGCCACTCCCCAGTGACCTCTGTGTATGATTTGCAGAATCTGGTGGCGGAGTGACTTCGGGACTATGACTCTGGGGTGTTCCGATGGTTCTGCCCGGAGGAGAACTCCATTGATTACCATCAGCTGGTGTATTATGGAATAGTAGAACCTCAGCTCTGTGTGGTCCCTTGGAGGTGGTATGGAGGGCCATCCTGGTGTTGTGTACTTGCGGACCGTGCTGAGAAGAGGATCCTGTGAGACCCTCGTGATGACTTTATCATTCATGATGTGAAATGCTTTCAATATTTCTTGGACGTCCTCATCCAGTTGAAAGATTAATAGTTCTGAAAAATCAAACATGGTGTCCGGGCCGCAAGGAAGACAGGACTTTTGTGTCTTGTTTCCGCCGGTTGTCCTGGGTGTTGGTGGCCGAGTAGAGAGAGACTGACACAGGAAAATAGGATGCACACGTGTGCAGGTACGGAGGTGACCAGCCAGTGGGACAGCAGAAACTAGAAACACTAAGCTCGATTAGTATAAGAGATATATTTCATAGAGAATACATTACTTAACTTGGAGAGCAGCAGACTAGTAGAATGTTAATACATAGTTTAGATAGATGCCTGCGTACTGATGATTCCTAGTGCCTATCCGATAGCCAAGTCTTAACTGATGCTTATCTGATTCCCAAGTGAACGATGCAGTGCAGTCGTAGCCACGAGCGGAGTTGCAGCAGAGGGCACTCGTGACTGACGTCGTAAGAACGCTGCGCCGTGCGTGCATGGCGGCGCGCGTCGAAAGTACGTAGCGCGCACTTCATACTTGTGCGACACCACAGGGACAGTGCATCAGCATTTGCATCTTGGGATGTTTTCCTGAACTCAATGTTGTAAGAGAATCTGGATAGAAAAAGGGCCCAGTAACCGGTGTGATGTTCTTCTCGGAATTGGTGACGTTGGGGAAAAAGGGGTCTGTGGTTCGTCACCAAGCGGAATGTAGTGCCATAAAGGTACAGAGAAAATTTGGTACAAGTGAACACAATAGCCAACACCTCTTTGTCAATCTGAGAATATCTCATTTGAGTGTTGGTCAGGGTTTTAGGCGCTTAGGCAATCGACTTTTCGGAATTGTCTAGCAGCAGGTGGGAGATAACCGCACCAATACCATATTCAGAGGCAATGATGGTTTACAGGGAGTAAGGTTTGGAGAAGTTTGTAGGTGGGACTTCAATATTTGAAATGCTCTGTCACACTTTGGAGACCATATGAAGGGTACATTCTTTTTACGCAGATGATGTAAGGGACTCACAATCTGGGCAGCTTCTGGAATGAATTTACCATAGTAGGGTATTTTCCCAAGGAAAGATTTTAATTGGTGTATGTTCATCGGCCTGGGAGGCGCGATATTTTTTCGACATGTGAGGGTGTTTGGGATATCTGGTACTGGGATAGTCTTCAACTAGTAACATGGTCGAGAAATCCCCTCACAACCTAAGTTTCCCATTCGGCTTTTTCACAATTGCCAAAGCAGTCACCCACTGGCCGTATCAGATAGGTTCCTTGATACCTTCTTTGGTGAGGCGGTCCAGCTCTTCTCAAAGTGGTTGTTGCGAGGTGTGTGGGACTGTCTGGGCCCTGAAGACCTCAGCTGGGCTGATGGGCGGAGCAAGAGTGTCACCTGGAAGTCCTTGGTGCAGCCAATGCCCGGTGTGAAGAGGTTGTGAAACTCATTACACAAGTCGTCTACCTTTGTGAAGGGGACCTGAGAAGGTAACAGGTTTATGTTGTCAACAATCATGAATCCAAATGCACGAAAGGCGCAGGGAACAAACAGATCCGCCGTATGTGGATCATTAACAATTATAAAAGTTACATCTTTTGTGACCGACTTGTAAGTAACCTTTGCCGTGAATTGCCCCAATAAAGCAATAGACTGCTTGTAAGTTACCAGCCTCTTTGGTGTCGGCGACATCATTGGTGAGCCTATTTTTGCATATGATTTATAATTGATTAAAGAAGCTGCTGCTCCCATATCCACTTGCATCTCTAGTGGTTGGTCATTAATTGTGACCATAATCAGTATTTTAGAAGAATATGTCGAAATAGGTTGTAACTGGTTTACGTCCATCGGGGATTCATGACACGAGACATTGTGCGAGGAACCGATAGTGACGAGTGGGGTGTCTTTTTTCTGCAGACAGAGCTTAAATGTCCATTCAATAAACAGTGAAAACATGAGGCCCACCTGTCATGACAGTCTTCCCTATCGTGCTCCTTGTAGCATTTCAGACATGATGGAAGGCAAAGCAGTGGGCGACATGGTCGGCGCATTCATTGATGTGAGAGGCTGGTTCTGGTAGACGGGCACCAGCCGAGCCACGCGTTGTCGTGGCTTGCAGCACAGATCACCGTGGACGGCCGCTACGTCTTCTTCCACTTCATATGACGCCAGTCCGTCTTGGGGGTCCCGGCTTCTGATCATTGTGACATCAGCCCAGGACTCAAGGTGATGATTAGCAGTTGTGGAAATTTCAAAATCGTAAGCGCTCTCTAGTACTTGTTCTAATGATCAGTTGTGCATCCGTAACACATGTGCCTAAAGGTGGCATCCGGCGCTGCTGGTATTATATGGTCCCTGACCATTTCATCTGCATACGATTCCTTAGAAAGTTGTGTTACAAACTTACATTTGCAGCTGAGATCTTTGAGTTCAGCTGCCCACCGTCCATACGTTTGTTCTGTTGTTTTACGACAGTGGTAAAAGTCGACCCGTAAGGACAAGTATAATAAGTTGACAAAATGCTACTTATTTGAGTAAATATTAAGGTATCAGGATCGTGTGGATGCAATTTATCCAAAAGCTCATACATGTTGCAGCAATTCCAAGACAAAAAACAAGAATGCTGTTCCAATTCTTTGCTCACCTTGTGAATGGCGAAGTGTTGACATAGGCGTCTTTCATATGTTTCCCAGTCTTCAGATTCTTCATCGAATGCCGGAAACAATGGAGGGGAAGCACAGAAATCACGTCCGAGTAATTTTTCCAACATCTGCTGTTGAATGACCTGGAATTGGAGGTATAATTCCTTCTAGTGTTCCGCAAATTTGTGGCATATCCCTTCCAGCAGAACGTGTAAAGCATCTTCCGTTGACATGTTGATTTGGTATTGTAACACTTGTTTCACTACCCAGCTTTGCCACTTGTGTTGTGACTAATACAACACAAAACTTATGATAACATGGTTTATTCACCACTTACAAGTCTAGATGAACATTCATCCATGTTCACGGTTAGCAGAAAATGTGAAGGTCCATTCCTTGAAAGGCACAAAAGAAACACTACTGCACTGCACTCAGTCCAGAGAACTCGGGCCGCAGCCCGGAAACACAAAGTCCAAGTCGTTATTAGGTATACCAGTCTGTAGACAAGTAGAAGTCAGAAGTCGGAACAACGTCAACACAATCCTGGCGAACACACGAGTAGAAGTCCAGGGGGGCAAGCGTAGGTTGGTAGTAGACGGGCCTTGAGGTAGTCGTGGCTGTCAGCATGCCTCACGGCGAACTGGCTTTAGTGTCGGTGTCTCATCCAGATATAGCGGATTGCGGCCAATCAGCAGTCGGTGGAGGGATCTTCAATTGTACGAGTCTGATGACAGTGATACCTGCAAAATATAGTGTCCTGTTTGTATCTTTGACATTAAGGTCCACTTTTCCTGTTTGGTCGATGTTTCAAAGTCGGAGCCGAAGTCTCTGGTAAACGCCTGGTCTGCTGTTGCCTGTTCTGCAAGGACATCCATCTGGTGGTCTGCTTGTTAGGGGCTCTGCCTGATGGCATGACACTATGGCTTATAAATTTTTTCAAATGAATATTTGTGACTGTCTACCTATAGGGAACACACACACACACACACACACACACACACACACACACACACACACACAAAAATCAGGGAAATAAAAGGGTTGAGCAACATTGCCTGTGTGATTTGAAATTGATTGACCCTCATATACCCCTCAGGGGCTCAGCATTACTTTGCTGAGTATGAGCTTGGCAAACCTGGTGCCCTGAGCTGGTGGCTGTGCTACGCCAACAATCCTCCACACCGTAAGCTCCGTGCATGCCTCAGCGACCATTGTGTGGCATGAAGGTGGAATGTTGTACAGTACAGAGTCCGGGATCTTGGCTTAATCATCCAGGTCACTAAGATGGTAAAAACGTCTATAACAAAACCCTGAATCTGAAAGTGAGCTGCACGCTGACGAGATGCATGGTTGTTCAGTCAGAACAGTCACTAGCGGGCAACCTCTGGGGAACCTGCCATGCCTCAGTTGTATTAGGCTTACCCAGGCAAGCAGGACTCTGCCTTGGTGAACTTTTACATCCTTTGCTACTATGGGAACAGGATGAAACGAGCATGTAATACTGTTGGCAGGTGCAAAAGTGCCGTCTCTAAGTGTGGAAAGTTCGATTTTGATGCCACAGACGCATGACAGTATCAGCAGCATCGGCTCCCTCATGACATCCAGGACTGACATCCATGGCCATAATCTGGTGCTCACTTGGTCCAACAGTCCGACTACCATAAATTGTTGCAATTCTTCTCTCACAATTTGTTGTATGAGAGAAGCAAACGCCATAGGGACTACATTCGGGAGTCTTTCATACTTTTTTCGTCCAACCCTCCTCTGTTGCATCTCTTAAATTTTATGGCACCATTGGATAAACTCATGTGCCGTTGAAATGTTTTTTAACAGAAGAGCTCGATACATGTCTTCCGCAATGCCCGTCAGCAGGTGTGAAACTTTATCATCCTTCGTCATATCCGGGTTAACTACGTGACATAGGGCCAAAACGCTCTGTATGTACGACTGTGTTGACTGACCATATTGCTGGGTCTTGTTTTTCAGTTGCTCTTCTGATAAAAGAACTTGCCACTGGTAGTCTCCAGACGTCTTCTTAAGTTCTGTCTGGAATTTTTCCCAGCTATCGAGTTTCCTTGTTATTTTCAAACCACTGCTGGGCCTTCCCGTCCAGGTATAAATATATGTTTGCCAAGCACATAATGTGATCCCACCTACTATACTTCGCGGCTCGGTCGTATCCTTTGAGCCATTTGCTAGGACCCTGTCCAGCGTCTCCAGAGAATAGCGATAGGTGTCTTACGTGCAGCTGGCTTACTGCCATTTTGGCATCCATGGTTCTTTGGATGACATGGACCTTTCCGACGGAGGTAGTCAGTATACTCTTTGTATTCCAGATTTTGTCCATGTAGGTGACAGCTCTTACACTGCCTAATCAGAGCCACGATGATGCAGACGTATTGCACAATACCCAGCGCCTCCACCAGAAAGTGTCATGTTGCAAACTGCAGGTGGTCCGTAGTTCAAAGGCTGGTCATTAATAGAGCACAACACTTTCACTAAGAAACATGTTTATTGCGAACACAAGTGGACACTCAGTACAGACTGACTCCTGTCTCGAGTGCTCCACTATTTATACATAGAATTTTCTGGAACTTACAAGTACATCAAATGTAAGAAACATAAAGAACATTCTAGAAATAGTAAATACAAAGATATAATTTTTTCTGCCTATGGCGGAATTTGAACCCGGGACCGCAAGCACAGTGCTAACCACTGCACCATGCATACTGTCAGAAGACTCGCGGAAATGTGTAGGAACCTTTAATGTACCTAACAAGTGTTCGAACATTTTACAGTGATGCTGCTAATATACTCCCATTATAGTGATACAGCTGTAATACATGAGAAATTGTAATATCTGCATGAGAAGGGCCCAATTGACGCCCTCTTCTAATTAATATCTATTTCTTTTCAGTGAAAATTTATTCCGCACTATGGCAGACCTTGTGGTTTCCGAGGGCTATGCTGCATTAGGATATGAATTTATCAACATTGATGACTGCTGGTTGGAGAAAGAGAGAAGTTTGACTGGACAGCTTGTTCCTGATCGTAGACGTTTCCCAAGTGGTCTTCATGATCTTTCAGACTATGTAAGTATATAATCATTCTTTGGTTGAAGCTCCTCTTTCTTGTGTTTGCAAATCCGCTTATACACACACATACTTTTTTTGTCCGTAGAAGTTGAGAGTGATGCATAAATCTGTAAATGGTGTTAATCATTGCTTTTAATTTATGGTGTATCTTTCACTTTCGTAAAGAACAGTTAATTATGTTGCGCATACTTCTCATATGTAAAACCACTCATGTACAAAGAGGACTGATCTGTTGGACATAGACATATGAAATAGATAACAATATTTCTACTAATTTTTGAGCTAGAACTAGAGCAGGGATCCCCCCTTTTTCTTAATTTAGCACAATATTTTCACTTATTTAACTCTGAGAGGGACTGCTTAGGAGCTTTTGCAGCACTCAGACCATGTCAAAATTGCCTCCACATGTTCATAAATAAGTGTCTTTACTAGGAGCATTCTGTCTGCAGATCATTGTGATTCCTTGTTCCTTTCTGTGTTTTAATGTGTTCATCTTGTTTAATTTGTCATAGTGATTGTTCTTTCAAGATTTGTGTGTTTGCAATTTGTGTATGTTCTTTGTTCAAAATGTCAATAATGGAGGATAGATAACAACTCGCCGTAAAGAGGCTCGCTGAGCTGCTGACAGACGCGAAAATAGATAATCACATTCACACAACTTAAATTTTCGGCCATGACCTTCGTCAGAAAAAGAAACACATACATTCATGCTATCACTCAGACAACTATATACACACAGTCATCATATCCGGCCAATCCAGCCACACAAGCATCTAGAGTGGGAGTGAGGTGGGGAGTGGAAGGCGAAGGATGCTGGTTAAAGGTGAGGATGGAAAGTTCCGCGGTGTATGATGGATTTTAAAGGCTCTGATTGGCGAGAATTTGTATTGCAGCAGTGAATAGAATGAAGGGAAGGGGCAAGAAAAGATAAAACGGAGGAGTAGAGGAATGCGGGGAGGGACTTTGGGGATTTGAAATGATATGTATAGTAAGAAAAAAAATAAAAATTGGAAAAAAAGTAAAAATGAAAATTAATTAATTAAGGGCAACACACAGTTGCAAGTAAGACGTGATATACAGGACAATGAGTGGGAAAGGAAGAGGTGGGGAAAGATGTTAGACATAGGGTGCAGGGATAGGAACTTATCTTAGGTTGACGCCAGGATGGTTGCGGGACTGTCAATGTGTTGAAGGGACAGCTCCCATCTGCGCAGTGCAGAAGAGCTGGTGGCAGAGGGGAGGATCCAAATGGCTTGGTTAGTGAAGCAGCCATTGAAATCCAGAGTGCTGTGCTCAGCTGCATGCTTTCCCACAGGGTGGTCCAACTTGTTTTTTGCCACAGTTTGGCAGTGGCCAGTCATCTTGATGGATTGCTGGTTTGTTTTCATACCAATATAAAACACTGTGCAATGATTGCAGCAGAGTTGGTATCTCACATGGCTGCTTTGAAAGGTGGCTCGACCTCTGATGGGGTAGGATAAGCCTGTGATAGGACTAGAATAGGAAATGCTGGATGGGTGGATTGGGCAGGTTTTGCATCAAGGTCTTCGTAAGGGATTGGAGTTGGCAGTGGCATATGGCTGGACTAGGGTGTTGTAGAGGTTGGATGAGCAACGGAACAACACTTTAGGGGGGGGGGGGGGGTCAGAAGGATCGTGGGTAGAATCTATCTCATTTCAGGGCATGATGACAAATAATCAAAGCCCTGACGAAGGATGTGATTGGGTTGTTCCAGTCCGGGGTGGTATGGGTGACAAAGAGGACACTATTGTGACTGTTTACTGGGGTTGGAGGGAGGATTGGTGATGTGTGGGGATATGGCACGGGAAATCTGTTTACAGACTAGGTCAGGAGGATGTGTCTGTGAAGGCCTGTGTGAGGCCTTCGGCATAATGGGTAAGGGACTTCTCATCACTGCAAATTCGCCGTCCACGGGTGGCAAGGCTGTATGGGAGAGATCTTTTGATGTGGAGTGAATGCCAGCTGTCAAAGTGCAAGTACTGTTGGTAATTAGTAGGTTTAATGTAGATGGAGCTGTCAGTGAGGTGGAAGTTAACATCCCGAAAGGTGGCTTACCGGGTTGAGAAGGACCAAGTGAAACATATGGGGGAGAAGGAATTGAGGTTGTGAAAGAACGAGGATAGGGTATCCTGGCCCTGAGACCAAATCATGAAAATATAATTGAACCAGACCAGGGGATTTGGGTTTTGGGAAAAACCTACCCAGTCCACCCAACCAGCACTTCCTATTCCAGTCCCATCACAGGCTTATCCTACCCCCATCAGAGGTCAGGCCTCCTATGAAAGCAGCCATTTGATATACCAACTCTGCTGCAGTCATTGCACAACGTTTTATATCAGTATGACGACAAACCAGCTGTCCGTCAGAATGAATGCCCACCGCCAAACTGTGACAAAAAACAAGATGGACCACCCTGTGGCAATGCATGCAGCTGAGCACAGCACTCTGGATTTCAATGGCTGCTTCACTACCCAAGCCATCTGGATCCTCACCTCCACCACCAGCTCTTCTGAACTGCGCAGATGGGAGTTGTCCCTTCAACACATTCTACAGTCCCGCAACCACCCGGGCCTCAACATAAGATAACTTCTCATCCTTACACCCTTTGCCTAACATATCCCCCTCCCCCCTTTTCCTTCCCCACTCATTATGCTGTATCTCACTTCTTCTTGCAACTGTGTGTTGCCACTTGCAATATCCCTTTAATTAATTACTTTTTATTTTTTCCTTACTTTATTTTTTCCTTTTTATTATTATTATTGTTACTATTTCAAATCCCCCCCCCCCCCACACACACATCCCGTCCCTTCCCTTCATTGTATTCATTGCCACAATTCAAATTCCTGCCCATCAGAGGCTTTAAAATCCATCATGCAATGTGGAACTTTCCATCCCCACCTTTACTCAGCATCCTTTCCCCTCCACTCCCCACCTCATTCACAGTCTAGCTTGTGTCGATGGAGTGGCCGGACATGATAGGGGTGTGTGTGTGTGTGTGTGTGTGTGTGTGTGTGTGTGTGTGTGTGTGTGTGGTTTTGGTTGTGGTTGTGGTTGTCTTAAGCTATTGTGCAAATGTATGTGTTTCTTTTTCTGACAAAGGCCATGACCAAAAATTTAAGTTGTGTGAATGTGATTACCTATTTTCGCATCTGTCAGCAGCTGAGCAAGCCTCTATACAGTGAGGTTCTTACCTATCCTCCATTATTGACATTCCTATTGGATTTTCCATTGTTAAAACTTTGTTCAAAATACATGTATTGTACATTGATTGAAGCTAAAAAGAGAACAGTTCATATTGAGTCAAACATGGAGGTGTCAATGCGTTGTTATAGAGAAAGGCAACAAAACAATGTGTGTGTGTTATATAATAAAGCTAAACAAAACATATTAACGAAATGTGTTCAGGAACCTGAAGCTGTAACAAAAGCAAGTTTCAGAATTCCCCCTTGACGTAGAAAAACAAGGGAAGCCGTTCACTGATAGTGAGAATATGAAAAGCTGCGTGTTAATGACAGCTGTAGAACTTTTTCCTCACAAAACTGAGCAATCCAAAACAATTTCTCTTTCTGAAAATACAGTGTAACTTCAATGAAAACACCGCTTCTGATTCAACAAATCAGTTACAATAAATGGCATTTAATTAGCTTTCTACTTAGTAGCCCTCAAAGTTGTGCAGTTTCTAAAGAACTGTAGATATGATTTCCTTCCACAGTAATAAAAGTTTAAAGAGGTGCAGCTAACTTCAGTTAAAAAGTACAACCTTCCTGTTCCTCCTTGGATTTAACATGTCACACCTGATGGAGGGAGAAGTAGGCTGGTTTTTCTGGAATAATAAATTAAATATATGATACCAGTAGTTTACCAAACTATGTATAGTACTCTTCAGCCTTCATTAGGAATCACTTTTGCAAAGTTGGTAGATGTGGGCTGCACCATGGAACATGAAGTTTCTGTTGTCAGTTTTTTTCAAAGCCTCAAACCGAAACACAGCAATTTCAAGTGTTTCCTAAAGAGGTGGAATCACTATCCAGTGAGCTTCCCAACAATGCAGAAGTTGACCTCCATCTCAAGGATGGCCTCTACAGTATCTCCGTCCACATCAGTCCTACCAAAAATACCCCCATTTCGACAGCTGACACCCATTTCGCACAAAAAAGTCCCTTCCATACAGCCTAGCCACCCATGGTTGTTGCATATGCAGTGATGAACAGTCCCTCTCAAAATATGCCAGACATCTCACTGATGCCTTCACTTACCGAAATTACCCTTCAGACCTTGTCTAGAAACACACCTCACATGCCCTGTCTGTTCAGTCACCCACCACCTCCCTCACACCCACTGTTCGGCCACATAAGAGTACCCCTCTTATGACCCAGTACCACCCAGAACTGGAGCAGTTAAATCACATTCTTTGCCAGGGTTTTGACTACTTCTCATGCTGTCCTGAAATGAGAAATACCCTACCCAATATCCTCCACATCCCTTGTACAGTGGTATTCTAGATAATATCTTTGTCCATCCCTTCTCTCAATCCCTTGCCCCATGGCTCAAATCCCTGCAATAGACGAAGATGCACAACCTGTCCAATCCACCATCCCACCACCACCTACTCCAGTCCCATCACATTTATTTCCTATCCCATAAAAGGCAGAGCAACCTCTGAAAGCAAGTCATGTGATCTACAAATTGAGCTGCAATCACTTTGTAGCTTTTTACTTGGGCATGGTCAGCAACAAGCTGTCTGTCCACATGAATGGCAATCGTCAATATGGCTAAGAAACATCCTGTTGCAATTGTGCAGACTTACATGATGTGGCTCACTTCAGTGACTGCTTCACAGCCTGTGCCAGATGGATCCTCCCCACAAACACCAGCTTCTCTGAACAGCGCTGGTGAGAACTTTCCCTACAATATATCCTACACTCCCACAATCCCCCAAGCTTAAACCTCTGCTTGTTTCTGCCTCCACCACCCTCCCCTCCCCACCCCTCCCCACATTCTAGCCTCACATATGTCTTCCATTCCCCCACACTCACCAGTCTCCCCATCCCTTCCTCTCTGTCCATCATACAGCACTGGCATAGTCCCCCATCCTTCCCCTCCCTTCCTGCTTCCCTCTCCATGCTGCCTCCTCCCCCCCCCCCCCAGGCACAGCATCTTACAGATACCTCCACAGCCAGAAGTCATGTGGATTAAGGTCAGGTGATCAGGATGGCCAGGCTGTAGGGAAATGTCAGCTGATAATCCTTGCATTTCCAAAATGGTGCTTCAGCAACTGCTTAACTGGATTTGCAATGTGTGGAAGTGTGCCGTCTTGCATCAAAATGATCCCATCCACACTGTTGGAGAACTGGAATGACATGGTTGTGCAAAAGACCCTCCTAGTGCTTACCAGTAACGGTACAGGTAACAGGACCTGAAGGGAAAAAAAAGGCCCTATGATAAATTATGCCATAAACCTTCACCACACAGTGACCTTTTCAGGATGAAGCGGTATTGGTGGATTTGTATATGGTTTTCTGTTGTCCATATTTGACAATTCTGATCAGATTACTCATCAAAGGAACACTTTTTTCAAATTTCCGAATCATTTTCTCAAAACCTACAGCAGTTATCGAACTAGTGCCTTTTATCAAACTCTTCAACTTTCAGAACTTCTGCAGAGTGACTTATGCATGGTCATCATTCTTGTAAAACAGCTTTACAAGCAGTATGTGATCCTGCTATGAAAGTCACGGTGGATGTCTCAGAAATGAAATGAGGAAAATCCTTGTACCAGGCATTTTTATACCAACTTCAATAGTTCATGCAAATGACAGGTGTTTTCAGTTACATATTCTGACACATTGATCAATTTTCACACTATTTATTTTTCTTCTGTCTACCCTTTTCAATAGTATTCTGTTACAATTTGATGTCATTCTGACCAGTGACGATATTTTTACAGGGTTTTGAAAATTTAACTGTAATTATTATTACCCTATATATGAAGAAGAGTGTTCACTTGTTTTAAGTTGGTAATGTATACAAATCTACAGTTTGTCTGACAGTGAAAATTCCATGAAGGATTCAACAATATTTTTTATAAGGATAGGTTCCTATCACCACAGAGACATCTGTATGAACTGCAGATTACAACTTGAAAAATCTTTCAGCCATTATGGCCTTTGTCAGACAGAGAGAAACACTCACACTAACAAGAAAGCCATCCCTGACACTGGTCAGTCTGTGGGACTCAGTACGGCTGAGGTGAAAGCAAACAGTGGGGGTGAGGAAGCAGCATGGAGAGGGAAGCAGGAAGGGAGGGGAAGGATGCTCAGAGGGATGGACAGAGAGGAAGGATTGGGGAGACTGGAGAGTGTGGGGGAATGGAAGACATTCTGTTTTTACATCATTTTGAAAGTTTAGCTTCAATTATAATCTCCCTGTGTAATAAGATTCCATCCAGGATGTTATATCTACTTTACAGCCATGTGTTATTCTTGTAAGTCAGAGTATTTTCACATCATGAATAGGGGTGGGACATATTTGTAATGAAACATTTATGTGTATAAACTTTCATTGCAGTGAGTGCACAAATCCAAAAATAATTCTTATAATTGCTAATCATCCTATGGTTGTAATCACTGTACATGACCAAATGACCACAGCACTTTGGGTTTCTTTGGATAAACAGATCCAGTACAGTTCGTCCTGCATGGCTGAGTTATAAATGACAGAATATAAATTCAAAGGTTCTGGGTTTGATCCCTGATAATTCTAGGATTTTTATCTGTCACCATATCTTTCTTCACCTCTGGCTATGTTGGTTGATGTGAAAAATGGTGTGTTTCTCTGTGTTTCAGAATCCACATTAAACTGTAGGTACCCCCTGGGTAAATCAGTTCAAAGTTTGTGAGTAAGTCGGTAGAATACCATCTCCAACAAGCCATGGCTAATAAAGCACCAGTGGCAAATTCAGGGTATTAGTAGGGGGGGGGGGGGCACCTGGATCAAAGACATATTGTCATTGTGGAGTCACCAAATTTTCTAGGGTACACAAAGCTTTTTCTTAATCTACTGTTACACAAAATAAGATTTTCAGATATGGTACAACCTCTAGCAGCTTCTTACATGGCTACATTTCAAATCTATTCCACCCCCAAAGACACTCTAATATGTTGTTTTATGCAAGGAAAGGAGGAGCAGCAGAGTAGGTTTGAATTGTTGTTGTATAACGTACTGCTATAGGTCAAGCCCAAAGTACCACATTTACGAATTGGCAAGCTAAGCAGGCAATGACACACTCACCATTACCAAATGCTATGTGTACCACACTTTGCTTTGGATAGATCTCTTCTTACATTGAAATAAGTGGAGAGACTTGTCTTGACCCATCATGGAGTCTCAAAAGACCAAAAAGAATTGGCAGTACCTGTGACAAAGTGCCATGTTTGCTATTACAGAAGCATAAAACACAATAGTAGAGGAGCAGAAGCTTGTTTCCCTGCATTGCTTCTCGCACTTCAGACAATTGATCTGCCATTTTTTAGTATTCAAAGTAAATTGTTATTGTTTCTATTACTTATATCAGTTTAACATCATGGCTGTATGTTTATAAATTGTCTTTATAATTAAATGCTGTTTTATTGCAGATACATTCAAAAGGCCTCAAATTTGGCATCTATGAGGACTATGGAAATTACACTTGCGCGGGCTACCCTGGAATTTTGGGTTACTTGGAAACTGATGCACAAGCATTTGCTGATTGGAATGTTGACTATGTCAAACTTGATGGATGTTACTCTCATCCCAGGGAGATGGACAGAGGTGTGTTTTTACAAAAATTTTATTCCACTACTATCTCAGCGATTCTTTAATCCATTGATTTTGTTTCTTGATCACAGTGGTTGAAGCATGCTATGTCACAGGTACACTTGGCTCGCACAGTAGTGACATGTGATATGTTTAGAGTGCACCCAACTACCGTCAGCATTTTAAGATTGTTATTGCTTTACTGAGGCAGACTTCAATGTGAGTCCAATTGCAGTATTACTCTCATACCCCAATGTGTTTGCTTTACCTGGTTTGGATGATGATTCAGCTTACATTGTGTGACTTCACCATCACTTGTTAGCATTATTAGCAGACTTGCACCATACCCAATATTTTACTGTTAGTCCAACAGTTAGTTGAATCAGAAATATTTCAACATTTCCGCTGTTCCATCAAATCTGAAAATACATGCAGGACTAGGACTCGAACCTAGAGTTCCTTCTAAAGGCCAATCATCACCTTAACCATCAGGCTACTCAGACACATTCCCATCCTGCCCAAAACCCCAATCGTTATTCCATTTTCTTGCAGCCTTAAATCTATACGCGAGAAGTATCAAACATAATTTTGCATCTGCCCTGAATTGTCATTTGCCAGTTTGAGGCATTCCTATAATTATAGATTTACTGTCTGTTCCTTCAGGTATGCTCAAAAGAACAGACACCATATGTGCTTGTCGTAGTCTTTCTTTTTCCTTGGTTTCTTCCTTTCCTAACCTTTACTTCCATCTTTCTCTCCTTGCCTTACCTTCCTAGCCTTCCTCTCCTCCTCATTAGTCTCCGCTTCGGCATTTGAGACACTTCTTTCTCTTGACTTCCTCTATTCTTCTTCTTTCCTCCCTGTGCGTGTCTGAAGGCCGACCCACGCATTATCATGCGTAGCAGGTGACGGGGTAACGCGTAATTCCCCGCCCCGGGTAGACAAGTAGGGCACGTACATACCCCCTGGTAAAGGCCAGGCCCAGGGAGGGGTGATTACCTGAGCTGGTACCTTCCGAACATGCCGATTGGTCCCTCCGTCAGTTCTCGGGAGGTGTGACCTGAGGTGTGAACAATCACCTAAGGCGCGTAAGCCCTCAGAGAGGGCCTCCATTAGGAAGGAGCGCGCCATCAGAGACGCCGGTGATCACGGGGGACAATTCCGCATTGACTTCCTTCTCTTCTTCTGTGACTTTGACCCAGAAACGAAAGATAGACTCGCCTCAGCAAAAGAAAACTTTGCCCAATCTCCCGAAATTCCTAGTTGTCTCTCGAACCGACGGTAAAGATTTCACTTCTGTAAATCCTTTCGTCATTCAGAAAGGTGTTGATGCAATTGCTGGCCCTGTTAAAACCTGTCCGCGTCAGCGCAATGGCACATCGTTGCTGGAAGCGGACAGTGCCTTCCAGGCCCAAAAACTGATGCAGACTACATTGTTACACACGTTTCCTGTCAAGGTAGAAGCGCGTTGCACGCTCAACTCGTCACGGGGGGGGGGGGGGGGTAGTTTTTACGAGATCCCTTGACGGGTTGTCTGACGAAGACATACAAACCTATATGTCTAATCAGGGTGTAACAGCCATGCATAGCGTCTTGAAAAGGGTAGATAACCAGCTGACACCGACTCGTACTGTGTTTTTGACGTTCGACAGAGTTGAACTCTCGTCGAAGGTCAAAGCAGGGTACGAAGTTATCTCCGTCCGCCCTTATGTACCAAACCCAACGCGCTGTTTCCAATGCCACAGATACAACTACACCCGTCAATCTTGCCCGAATGCAGCAAAATGTGTCACTTGTGGTAGGGACGCCCATGAGGGGGATTGCCCACCTCCGTCCCCTCACTGCCTTAATTGCAACAGTGACCATGCGTCTTCCTCTCGAGACTGCCCTGTATATAAGGATGAAAAGGTCATCCAGCAAATTCGGGTTACGGTAAAAGTATCAACATCTGCCGCTCGAAAGTTGTTGGCAGTCGAAAGCCCACTGTCCTCCCAGAGAACACATACAGTAAGGTCCTCACCTCCACTCGACCTACTAAGGATACAGGTATGCAGACCTGTGATTTCACTTTCTCTGACACAGTTGTGCGATCGGCCAGCCCGAAGATTGCCTGTTCCACGTCCCCGCTTCCTCCTGCTGCTTCTAAAGTTCAGTCTTCGTCAACCTCTAATAAACTGCGGGCACCTAAACAAGATGCCCGGCCTTTGAAAAAGGAACCCGTTCGTGAAGATTTCTGCGTTCTCAGGCTTCCCAACTGTCAACTGCCTCTTCTCACCATCACTCTTCCAGAAGAGCCAACAAAAAAAAGAGTTCCTCTCCTTCCCCGCCGAGGCGTGACCCATCCGTCACGCCGCCCAACAGTAGTCGGCCCCGATCATCTTCTGTTTCGCCGGGACGCACTACTGTTAGCCGGGCAACCGGCATTTTACTGGCAGCAGAAGCTGCCCCTCCTGATAAAGTCGGGAAGGTGGCAGATGTATCATTTGAACCTATGGAACATGACTCTCTGCCTCTAGATGGCGACAATAGTGCTCCCTCGAAGTCCGGTCCTCAGTGGCTGTCGAAGTGACCCCACCTGGTTGTTCCTTTTTATCTTCCTTCCTTGTCTTATTTTTTATCGTGGCGCTCCTTCAATGGAATATTCGCGGCTTTCGTTCCAATCGGGAGGGATTAAAACTACTCCTTCGATTGCATTGCCCGCTTCTAGTTTGTCTCCAAGAAACTAAGTTACGTGCAAGTGATCATGCAGACTTCCCCCACTACACATCTGTGCATTTCGACCTGCCACCTGTGGAAGGTACCCGAGCCCATGGAGGGGTTCTGATGCTCATTCGGGATGACGTCTGTCACCATCCCATTTCATTGCATACTCACCTACAGGCAGTTGCCGTCCGCATCACTCTATCCACCTTTTCCTTTTCCCTTTGTAATATCTATCGCCATCGTCATCCGCCCTTACTAGGGCAGATGTGCTACACCTCGTTGACCAGCTCTCTCCACCTTTCGTGTTGGTAGGCGCCTTTAATGCCCACCACCCCCTATGGGGCTCTCCGGCACCTTGTCCGAGAGGCTCCCTTTTGGTGGACCTTCTCCAACACCTCAATCTTGTCTGCCTCAACACTGGTCCACCGACTTTCCTTTCCGACACAACACACACTTATTCCCATATAGACCTCGCGATATACACTCCTCAGCTTGCCGGTCAGTGTGAGTGGTATGCACTTTCTGACACGTACTAGAGTGACCATTTTCCTTGTGTCATCCATTTCCTGCATTATTCCCCATCTCCTCGTCCCACCAGTTGGAACATTTCTAAAGCCGACTGGGGGCTTTATTCATCCATGGCAGTTTTTCACAATCAGGACTTTCCCAGCTGTGACAGTCAGGTCGAATACCTCACAGAGGCTGTCTGGGGTGGCCTACTCCATTTATCCGGCATAAAGGTCCACTCACCGATTTCTGGCCTGACCGTCGAGAATGCAGTCCTTATGGACCCTGCTGATGTTTCCAACGCATTGGGCCGTTTCTTTGCAGAGGCTTCGAGCTCTGCCCATTACCACCCTGCCTTCCTCCCTCGCAAACAGGTAGAGGAGGCACGGCCGCCTTCTTTTAATCGTGAAAGTTATAACGTCTCCTTCACCATGCAGGAGCTAGACCGTGCTCTTGGCCTGTCCCGATCTTCTGCACCCGGCCCCGATTCCATCCATATTGAGATGCTGAAGAACTGTTCTCCTGCGGGCAAGTGTTTCCTACTTAGCACCTATAATCGCATATGGAATGAAGGTCAGGTTCCCACAAGTTGGTGTGAAGCCATTGTTGTCCCCATCCCCAAACCAGGCAAGGACAAACATCTTCCATCAAGTTATCGCCCTATTTCTCTTACTAGCTGCATCTGTAAGGTGATGGAACGCATGATTAACGCTCGGTTGGTCTGGCTCCTTGAATCTCGACGCCTCCTGACTAATATCCAATGTGGTTTTCGTAGACACCACTCTGCCGCTGATCACCTCGTCACCTTATCGACCTTTATTATGAATAACTTTCTAAGGAAGCGTCAAACAGTAGCAGTGTTCTTCGACTTAGAGAAGGCTTATGATACCTGTTGGAGGGCGGGCATTCTCCGCACATTGCACACATGGGGCCTTCGTGGCCACCTCCCTCTCTTTATTCAAGTATTTTTGGCAGATCGCAAGTTCCGGGTTTTGCGTCCCAACTTCGTCGCCGCTTTTGTGTCCCAGCCTCGTCGTCGGTGTCGGTGGCCGAGTGGAATGAGACCGACACGCTGGTGCAGGTACGGAGGGGAGCAGCCAGAAACTATAAACACTAGAGTAAATTAGAAAGAGATATATATTGCACCGAATGTAACAATACTTAACTTTTACATAGTACTGCAGAATGTTGATACATAGTTGTTAGAGGCCTGCCTAGTGCCTGTACAATAGCAAAGTCTTCACTCGTGCCTATCGGATTACGAAGGTCCTAACTCGTTGCTATCTCAGTCCGAAGTGCCGGTGTCTTTTCAGTGGTGGCCACGAGCGGGGTCCCAGCAGAGGGCGCTCGTGGCTGTCGTCGGAAGAACGCCGCGCCGTGCATGCATGGCGGCGCGCGGCGAAAGTAGGTGGCGCGCACTTTGTACTTGTGCGACACCACACCCCTCCCCCCCAAACCGCCGCGCCGTCGTGGCGTAGGGCTGAGGGCCACGGTGACGGCACTGGGAGGAGGGCCTGGGCGGGGGCGTTACTGGTGGGACGGGCGTCGTAGCGGAGGCCGGGATCGAGACGCCGTCCGCGCCCCGGCATCCGCCTTGCGATCCTCCAGGGAACCCGCCGAAACCTGGGGAAGGGCGCCCGCCCCCGCCCAGAGGGAGCAGGTCATCTTCTTCTGAGGTGCGTGGCCCAAGCTGGGGGGGCCCGCACGGTCCCGGAGTCCCTCTCGGTGACGCTGTCATCTGCGGCGGCGACAGCGGCGGCGACGACTGCGTCGGATGTACGTCGACGTCCATAGGGATCTCGTAGTCCGGGGTCGAACGATGTGGTTGTGCTCCCTGGCGGTGAACTGGGTCTGGAATCAAGAAACCGGAGACAGGATTGCGCGGTCTGTGCAGGCGCAATTGGTTTGCGTGGCGCCGCAGCTCCGACCCTGTGGAAGAACGTACAACAAACATATTGCGCCCAAGCACGCGTTGAATGGTGCCCGGCAACCATGTCTTCTTGTTTCCAGCAAACACCCTGTACAGCACCGGCGTGGAAACCTGAAAACGCGTAGCGCCATACGAACCGACTCGGTGCGTGGGAGGCTGCAGCAGGTGAAGGAGAGTGCGGTGACGGCGGCCGTGTAGCAGCTCGGCAGGAGACGGGCCGTCACGTGGCATGCACCGATACGTAGACAGGAAAATTTGAAGAGCTTGCTGCCTGGAGTGCTGACCTTTCATCTTCTCCATGTGAGACTTGAATGTTCGAACGAAACGTTCTGCTTCACCATTGGACTGAGGGTGAAAAGGTGCGGTGGTGATATGCTGAATGCCATTCACACGACAAAACTGTTGAAATTCCGCACTAACAAACCTACGTAAGTGATGCAGTGGAGCTGCAATCTGAGAGGCATTGGGAATAAACCTGAAATAATAGTTAAGCTTTCCCATCACTGCTTGCAATTCATGCACATTCTTAGGAGGAGGCAAGTCTTTGATTGCTCGAAGATGTGACTGTAAGGGATGAATTCCTTGGGCATTAATCACATGGCCTAGGTACTCTATTTCAGTTTGAAAAAACGAACACTTTGCTTTATTGCAACGTAGACCTGCTGCAGTCAACACTTTGAAAAGGCACTCCAGGTTTGCTAAATGTTCTTCAACTGTACGTCCGGATACCACAATGTCATCTAAATAGTTCGAGCAACACGGTACAGAAACTGTCAGCTGTTCCAAAAAACGCTGAAAAATAGCGGGAGCGGAAGAACTGCCAAAGGGTAGGCGTTGAAATTGAAAAAGGCCCATGTGAGTATTAATGACGAAAAACTTTTTTGACTCGTCATCAAGTGGAATCTGTAAGTATGCCTCTGCTAAATCAATCTTGGAAAAGAAGCGAGACTGTCCTAATTTGTCCATTAGTTCGTCAGGTCTGGGCAGGGGATAAGTGTCTACAATTGTTTGACTGTTCACTGTTGATTTGAAGTCCGCACAGAGACGAAGTTTTCCTGACGGCTTGGGTATAATTACTATAGGCGAGGCCAACTGACTCGCAGAAACAGGAGAAATCACCCCACTATCTCGCCAACGTTTAAGTTCTTCGGCAACTGTATCACGCAAGGCGATAGCCACTGGTCTAGCTTTACAAAATTTTGGAACTGCAGATTCTTTTAAAGTCACATGTGCCACGAAGTCTTTTGCACAACCTAGTTCCGGCGAAAACAAGTTACTATATTTGTCACACAATGCATTGATTTTATCCTGAGGCACTATTGACGAAATTTGAAGCACATCTCGTTGAATTGATAAACCAAACAAGTCAAAAGCATCTAGTCCAAAAATATTCTGCGTAGATTTGGCCTGAAGAACTACAAAAGCAACTGTTTTCGTTACACCTTGAAAAGAGGCGGGCAGGCTACATGTTCCTAGCACGGGAATATTTTCACCTGTATAAGCTGTTAACACTTGCTGTGACGGCGACAATTTTGGCGAACCCAGAAGTTCATAAGTATCTTTATTAATTAATGTAACAGCGGAACCAGTATCAAGCTGAAATTGCACAGTCTTATTTTCTATAGAGAGAGTAACAAACAGCTTATGCTTCTGGCGCACGACCGGTGCGCGAATGTGGGCAACGTCTAATACATATTGTTTTCTGCGCTTGCGCGGGTTGCGTGCGGTAGGAAGCGGCGCATACTCGGCACACAGCGGATTAACCACACTGTCACTAGATGACACTACCGCCGGATCGGCGTCCGCGTAATGCGAGGCTACTGCACTAAAATTACTTTGAGTAGCTACACCAATTCTACTGTCACTAGCTACACAGTACTGGGCACTATTACAATTAGAAGTTGCAGAAGGCACTATTTTCACTACAGGAATGCACTGTTCATAGTCACTTCGCTTGTCCCGAACCCTTTTCCGTTGCACTGTTTTACGCGCTCGTCGGTGCTTGCTACGTGGTGCACTATATAGTTTTGCAATAGGTGCAGAAGAACTTTCTTGTAATTGAGAACCAACTAAAGCACTGTTCAATTCCACAGCCCGTATAACATTTACAGAATGAACTGTTCTCGCACTCTGCGAAGCACCGTTTCTAACGGCACCGTTCTTTGAGTTTTTAATTTGCATACACACGGACTGTACTTGTCCCAATTTGCCACATTGATAACAGGTTGCATTGCGACTAGGGCAATGAGCACGCTTGTGGCGAGACACACACTGGGGGCAAGATTTACGTACATTTTTCTGAAATGAGCGTTGGCGCCCGTTATTAAAATTACTGTTTCTAACACGACGGGGCGACCTTTGCGTCGCACTTTTACACTGGCTACTGTTCACTGTCTGTTCAGCACGGCCGGTAGAAAAATAAGAATCACTAGTGCTATACTGAGAACTACGGCTAGGAAAGCGTCCGTTGCTGCGCACTGAATTAACACTGTGGCTTTGCATTTCTACATCTGCTAAGTCAAACGTATCATGCGCTTCTATAAGCTGCAGTACACTGTCTAATGAGGGGTCAGACTGTTTCAGAATTGCTGCTCTAATTCTGGGGTCCTGAATGTTCTGCGTAATCGCATCTCTTAACATAACGTCACTATAAGAAAGTCCACAAGAGCAAGTAAATCTACATTGGCGGGTTAAGCCCTTCAATTCCGTAATCCACTCTTGGTGTGACTGCTGCGGTAATTTTTTAAGTCTGAAAAATCGGTATCGTGCAGCGGCTACAAGAACTTTTCTCTCATAATGAGCATTTAGTGCCTCTACTATTTGTTCAAAGTCTACATCACGAGGAGATGCGAGAGGGAAAAGTTTTTGCAATAGTACGAAAGTCTGGGGGCCCACAATCGATAAGAAAAGGTTCTTCACTCTCTGACCTGTAATTTGATGAGCCGCGACGAGTTCTTGAAACTGTGCGAAATAGTCGCTGCATTCTTCCTCACGTTCGTTGTACTGGCGGAACGTCGGAAGCGGTGCGGCGGCAGGTGTGGGCTGCTGATGTGACGACTGTTGTTGTTGGTGAGCAGCCTGTGTCGTCAACTGCGACACGGCCTGGAGAAGCTGGGTAATTTGCGCCATCTGTAACTGAATAATTTCCATTAAGTTTGGGTTCGGGGTAGTGGCCATGCTGACCGATTAGGCGCCGCGTATACAAGTAACTTATAACAAAACACAAATGCAATATGAAAGAGGACTCGCTCTGCAACAAAAAAGTCCACAAAACACGTAACAAAATATCTGCCCCCAAAATTCTTATAATAAGGGTGGGTGGGCGGGAGCAATTTCTGCGTGCTCCGACTGCTGCTGTCTGGCTGCTGCAAGCGGGCTGATCCAAGATTCTATCACTCCTCGTCGCCACTTTTGCGTCCCAACTTCGTCGCCGCTTTTGTGTCCCAGCCTCGTCGTCCGTGTCGGTGGCCGAGTGGAATGAGACCGACACGCTGGTGCAGGTACGGAGGGGAGCAGCCAGAAACTATAAACACTCGAGTAAATTAGAAAGAGATATATATATTGCACAGAATGTAACAATACTTAACTTTTATATAGTACTGCAGAATGTTGATACATAGTTGTTAGAGGCCTGCCTAGTGCCTGTACAATAGCAGTCTTCACTCGTGCCTATCGGATTACGAAGGTCCTAACTCGTTGCTATCTCAGTCCGAAGTGCCGGTGTCTTTTCAGTGGTGGCCACGAGCGGGGTCCCAGCAGAGGGCGCTCGTGGCTGTCGCCGGAAGAACGCCGCGCCGTGCATGCATGGCGGCGCGCGGCGAAAGTAGGTGGCGCGCACTTTGTACTTGTGCGACACCACACCGGGTACGGGTGGGCTCTGTTTTGTCAGATACCTTTCACTAGGAGAACGGGGTGCCACAGGGCTCCATCTTGAACGTGGCTCTTTTTGCCATTGCAATCAATCCAATCGTAGACTGCCTTTCAGCTGACATTTCCGGATCCCTTTTTGTAGATGATTTTGCAATTTATTGCAGCGCCCAGCGGACGTGTCTCTTGGAGTGTTGTCTTCAACGCTGTCTTGACCGCCTATATTCCTGGAGCATTGCAAACGGCTTCTGCTTCTCCACCGAGAAAACTGTGTGTGTAAACTTCTGGAGATACAAGGAATTTCTTCCACCATCTCTATGTCTCGGCCCCGTAACTCTCACTTTCATGGAGACAACGAAATTCTTGGGACTCATGCTGGATCGTAAACTTTGCTGGTCCCCACACGTGTCTTACCTGGCTGCCCGTTGTGCCCGATCCCTTAATGTTCTCCGTGTCCTCAGTGGTACATCATGGGGAGCGGATCGTACTGTCCTGCTTCATCTTTACCAGGCCATTGTTAAGTCGAAGCTCGACTATGGAAGCCTTGTATACTCTTCTGCATGGCCGTTGATTCTCAGCCGTCTAAACTCTATTCACCATCGGGGATTGCGCCTGGCGACCGGTGCATTTTATACCAGCCCTGTTGAAAGTCTCTATGCAGAAGCTGCTGTATTACCCTTGACCGCTCGGCGTGACATACTCTTGTGTCGGTACACATGCTGCTTGCGGTCGATGCCCCACCATCCATCTTACTTATTATTTATTGACGACTCACTCGATCGCCAATATCAGTTGTCTGCGATAGCCTTGCTTCCACCTGGAGTTCGGTTTCGCCGCCTGCTTCAGCGGCTCGATTTTACCCTTCCTTCAACGTTTAGGTTGAGCAAGAGCCTGTTGCCACCATGGCATCAGGCCCAGGTTCACACTCACCTTGAAATTAGTTCGCTGCCCAAGGTGAGGACCCCGGATCTGGTATACCGCTCGAGGCTTGTCGAACACCGTTCGCGGTTCGATAATGTCATATTTACTTACACTGATGGTTCCAAGAGCACTGACGGTGTCGGATCTGCCTTCGTCATCGGGGGCTCCCTGACAGATGCTCGAATTGCACGGCTGAGCTTTTTGCCCTCCACCAGGCTGTTTTATATACCTGCCGCCGCCGCCATCCTTTTTATGCCATCTGTTCGGACTCCCTTAGTGCCCTAGAGAGTCTTAAAGACCCTCTCTCGACCCATCCTCTCGTGTATCGGATCCATGCTCCCTCCAGTTGGTAGCAGATGACAGCTTTCACGTTTCTTTTCTGTGGGTCCCTGGCCACGTGGGTGTGCCCGGGAATGAAACCGTCGACATAGCAGCCAAGGCAGCAGCTCTTTTGCCTCACATGGCTACTTTTTGCATCTCATCAGATGAAGTTCAACGGGCTCTTCGCCGGAGTATTGTGTCGTCCTGGCACAGTGTGTGGTTCTCACTCACAAACAATAAATTGAGAACTATAAAACCGATCCCAACCGCTTGGAGGACCTCCTCACGCCCCTCTCGGCGAGAGGAGGTTACCCTGGCCCGGTTGCGGATTGGTCACTGCCGTTTCAGCCACCGTCATTTGCTAACCGCCGACCCTGCACCGCTGTGCTCCTGCGGTGAATTGCTGATGGTGCAACATGTTTTACTGTCTTGCCCCAATTTTAATCATCTTCGTGTAGCCCTTCACTTTCCGTCTACTCTGGCCAATCTATCAAAAGATATTTAACTGTTAATTGTTTTTATCTTTGTTTTTAGCCTTCTTTTGATACTTTATCTGGTAGTTACACACACACTAGCCTTCTACTTTAAGGATACCAATCACTTCCTTCACAGACTCTCCCTCATCCCCAGCCATTTACTTTCTGGAGCCTCATTTGTCATTGTTGACACCACTTTCCTGTACACCAACATCCCACATGCCCATGTCTTGGATGCTCTTAGACATTAATTGTCCCAATGTCTTTAAGAATCTAAACTAACTACCTCCTTTCTCATAAGACTAGCTAACTTTATCCTAACAGACAACTATTTTTCCTTCAAAGGGAAGCTGTACAACCAAATCTGCAGCACATTAATGAGCATCTGCAAGGCACTCTCCTATTCCAACCTGTTTTGTGCTGTCTGGAAGATATCTTTATATTGTCCCAAACTCGTAGTTTCATTTAGGTTTTTAGTGATATTTTCATGATTTGAACTGGGGGCCAGGACACACTATTCTTATTTCTTCACTAATTCATACCCCTCTCCCATCATTCACCTGATCTCCCTCAACCTGAGGTGCTTCCTTCATAGACATTAACTTCCAGCTCACTGATGGTTCCTTCCACACCTCTGTTCACATTAAGCCTACCAACCACCAACTGTGCCTGCAATTTGGCAGATATCATTCTGTCCACACTATAAATTCAGTCCCATACAGCTTGACCACCTATGGTTGATGCGTTTGTAGAGACAAAAACTTTGTTGACCAACATGCTGGAAATCTCAAAAAAACATTCACCAACAGTATGATCCCTAGATGTGATTTACTCTCTCTGATCTAATCAATGCTCAGCTTTTGTGTTGGTATGACTACCCAACAGCTGCCAAACTGTGACTTAAGAGCAGGGTGAACCAACCACCCAGCACAACATACAGCTGAAAAAGACAAGGCATTATTTTAACAGCTGCTTCACAGCCTGAGCAATCTGGATCCTCGCCAATACTACCAGTTTTTCTGTACTGCACTTATAGGGTTTCTCTTTATCATACATTCTCAGATCTCAAAATTATTTGGCCTTCAACCTACCATACTCTGCACTTCCCCCCACCACCCCTCAGCATTTCAAAGCTGCATCTTTCCACCAGACTAGTACCTCCATGCTCCATCTGATGGCTCTGATATCTCTACCCTTCACCATTCTTGTGCATCCATCTTCATTCAGAGTTGCTCTCAATGCCATGGCAACACTTGCAACATAGCAGCCAGAGATGGTAATTATACACGTATCAGTCTTGCCTGTGTGTGTTCTATTCTGGTACAGGCTGTGACAAAAGGTAAGTTGTGTGAGTGCAATTGTCTTTTCTCTGTGCCTATCTTTGGCTCATCTATTATCTTTTCAGTGAGTTGCAACATATCATCTTTATATATTGTATATTATTTCAGTTAATAAGACATGAAGTTGAAATTTCAATGGCAATGGTTAATTTTATAACTACCATGAAATTTCATGGTTGTTGTTGTTGTTTTCACACAAGAGACTCGTATATCCAAAGAATTTATCATTTCTACACGTTAATTTGCCCTAGTAAAATAATTATCAAAGCCTTACCCGAAAATAGAGAACGTATGAAGTATATCTGCACCAGAAGCAAAACTGAAAGGAAGTGTGTTTGTTGGATCCAGTATTTGAAAACTGGTATTCGATTATTACCCCCCCCCCCCCCCCCCGGGACTCACAGCTCTTTTGTGGGTATTTGTGTATGTGGCGCGCATGAGTCCCCAAGCCATTTCAGCGTTTCTTCTTACTTTCCTTAGCTGAATTACCTCTCCCAGTTCCTCTCCACCCCATCCTAATTCCTCCCCACCTCGTTCATCTCCCCCCCTCTAGGTGGTTCCCTTCAAAACGGCACAGCTATTCCTATGGTTCTGATGATGGTGGTAGCAATTTTGATCTTCGTTGTTTTTCCTCTGTTATCAGCACAGTTTGGTCCCCCTCAGGGTTTGACCTCCACAAAAATTCACAGTTACCAGTGTGAGTCATTTGTGGAAGAACTCCCGAGCTAGCCCCTATGATGTGGATCCCAATCCTTTCCCTTTCCTTTTCCATTTCCTTCCTTGCCATAGCTCCCAAACCCCACTAGATCCACAGCACATGTAGCCAGTCCATGTGGGTGGGGGGGGGGGGGCTGTCATGTACCCTCACAGCTGAGCCCCTTGACAATGCAGGGATCACTCTGTTGGTACCAGAGCTGAAATCTCCCCATGAAGGCCAAGGAGTCGATACCTGTCCTCGTAGGGTATCAGGGCTCCCGGTAATAGCCATTATGCCAGGTGGCCTTTGCTGTAGCAGGGTGTGCCCACGGGGAGAGCCCCTGATTGGAGTGGGTGGTACCATGAGGGACATTTTGCACGATGAAACATGTTAAATTAGAAAATGGGAATGATATGGCCATCTCAGAAGCCAAGAAGAATAGATATAATGCCACTACCTATGATGAGAGAACCTTCCCCCCCCCCTCCCTCTGTCTACCTCCTGGGAGGAGAGCCAGGCACATCGGCTTGGCGTGAAACTCTTTCCACGTTACCTGGTCTGTACCAGGACAGACAAGGGATGCTCAACGCCACCGAACCATTGTTCTTTGTTGAACATATAGAAGATAAGTTTGGGGAAGTTAAAACGATGAGAAAGATTCGTTCTTGATCCCTGCTCATTAAAATGGTCTCTGCTGTCCAGTCTACAGCTCTATGTGCCTGCGACCATCTTCGCGATGTTCCAGTGTGACTCCTCATCAGTCATTGAACAGGGTTCAGGGAGCTATTTTCCATCGCAACTTCCTTCTGCTAACTGATGAGGCACTCTGGGTCAATGGTGAGGTGTTCATTTTATTTTCCGTGTGCAGTGAGGCCCTAAGGATCATCGAGTATTGATACCAGCGTATTTATCTTGGCCTTTGAGGGGGATACTCTCCTGAAGAAGGTCAAGGTAATGATCTATCATTGTAATGTGAAGTCGTATCTTCTGCCTACCATGCGATGTTTCCGATGTATGCGGTTCGGGCATATGTCTTCTTGTTACACAGCGGTCCCTTTATGCAGTGAATGTGGACATCCACTCCATGAGGGGAACCCCTGTGTTCCACCTCCTGTTATGTTTCAACTGTCATGAACAACTCTCTTTTCACTCTTCGGATTGCCCTGGGTATAAAAAGGAGAAAAAGATTCAAGAGTACAAGTCCCTTGAAAGCCTTACATACCAGGAGGTTCACCAAAAATTCGAGGGTCCGCACCCTGTGCAAATGTCAACTGGTTTTCCCTTGGTTACATCCTCTACCCCTCCTCCCTCCTCATCACATTCCCACCCTATTCTTCCCCCTCCCTCTCCTGCACCTCCCTTGCCCCCCCCCTCAGCATCCTCCTCCTCCTTCCCCCCCTTCCCCCTACCTCCCTCCTAGCCGGAGGAGTGCTCCCCTTCTCTGGCACTGCCGGTAAAGGTGCCCCTTCCCAGGGTACTTCTTTGCAGTGTCCACCAGAAAGGAGGTCCTCTGCCTCAAGCTGTCAGCCGGACTCCCGGTCCCAAAAAAAAAAAAAAAAGTCACCCGAATTTCATCAATGCCAGACCTTACTGACACCAGTTCTCTCTCTCGGACCTGTCCTATGAGAGAGAAAGAAAAGGAGAAAAAGAAGCACAAGTCACATGACAAGGCCCCTCTGGCAGTACTGGAGGTGCCACCTTTGTCCTCACAGCCAAATAACCCCAATGAACTTGTGTCTGATCTGCTGTTCATGGATTGTCATTCCTTCCTTATCAGTGACAGAAGTTGACCCAACATTGTGAAATGTATCAGTCCATTTGCCTTCCATCTGGATCCTTGATCTGTTCTCATCCAATGGAACTGTAATGGCTACTACTGTCACCTCCTGGAGTTGAAAGATCTTATTTCCTTTTACTCAGCAGTTTGTGCTGTTTTGCAGGAATCACATTTAACTGATGGACATTCACCAACACTCCGTGGGTTTCATGCTTTCTGTTGGAACCTTGTTAGCCCCCTACAAGCATCTGGTGAAGTATGCACCCTAGTTCGTACGGACATTGTTAGTTCATGGATCCCTCTCCATTCTACACTGGAAGTGGTTGCTGTTAGGGTTCACATACACACTCCATTAATAATTTGTGATCTCTATCTCCCTCCTGATCAGCCACCTATGTCTGCTGTCCTCACAGCACTCCTTCAGCAACTCCCCCTCCCTTTCTCATTTTTTGGGACTTCACTGCCCACTAGTCGGGGCCGCCTCATAGACCAATTCCTTGTAGATCATGACCTTATGCCTTCTCAATGATGGTTTTCCAACCCTTTTTAGTACCGCTCATGGCACCTTTTCTTCCAGAGACCTTTCACTCACTTTTCCTCGCCTTTTTCCGTTATTTCATTGGTCACCGGATGATGACCTTTGTGATAGTGACCACTTTCCATTGATTCTTTCACTACCCTCACACTGGACAAGGGTCAGGATACCCTGTTGGGTTTTCCGTCATACTGAATGGATTTTATATACATCCCAGGTGGTTTTCACACCATCCCCATCTGACTATGTAGATGATGTCATCAGTGATATATCTAATGTGATTACTCAAGCTACTAGCATTGCTGTTCCATGGTTGACAGACCCTCCTAGCTGCTGTCCAGTTCTGTGTTGGAACGCAACCATTGCCGCAGCGATTCGTGTGTCGTCAAGCCTTGCCCATCTTAAGTGCCACCCATCCCATGTTCCCCTTGTCAACTTTAAATACCTTCATGCCAAGGCTCATTATATAATCAGACAGGGTAAGTGGGTGTGCTGGGAGTGTTTTCTCTCTTCCTTGGAATCTTCTGTACCCCTGTCACGAGTGTGGGCTATACTCCACTCCATCCTAGGTTGCCAGCAGCCATCTTCAATCCCTGGCCTTGCCTTACCAGATGGGGTCTGTCCTAACCCATCAGTTATCGCAGAGCAACTTGCGGCTCACTTTGCGAAAGCATCAGCAACGGATTCCTATCTGGTGGCTCTTTTTTCTCAAGAAACAACTGGCCAAAGTCTCAAATTTATGTTTCACCACTCACCAGGAGGAATCTTATGACAAATCCTTCACTGAATGGGAACTACATCTGGCCCTTTCCTCTTCTCATGATTCTGCACCTGGCCCTGATTCTATCCATAATCAACTTCTCCAACATCTCAGTCCTCCACAGCGACATTATCTCCTCCAGGTATTTAACCACATTTTACTCCAATGGGTTTCCCCCTTGCAGTGGAGGAACAGTATAGTTCTTCTTGTTCATAATTCTGGCAAGGATCCGTCATCCTTGCACAGTTACTGGCCGATTAGCGTGACAAATTTGCCATGTAAACTGCTCAAATGGATAATTGCCCGCAGATTATGCTGGACACTCGAATCACTTGGACTTCTGTCACCTTGTCAGTGTGGTTTGTCTACTTCAAATGGAAACAGCAATCGGAAAGGCCTTCTCAGAAGTCAACACCTTGTTGTTGTTTTCTTTGATTTACATAAGGCATATGACACCGCTTGGCGTTGTCATATTTTATGTACCCTTAATGACTGGGGCCTTTGAGGCTCCCTACCAATTTTTAGCAGTCGTTATCCCATCGCATGTTCCGTGTAAGGGTTGGATCTTCCTTCAGCTCCCCACAGATCTAGGAGAACAGTGTTCCACGGGGTTCTGTGTTAAGTGTTTTTCTTCTTAATCACCAGCAATGGGTTGGTGAGCTCTGTTGGGTCATTTGTCATTCCTGCGTTGACATAGAAGACTTTTGCATATGGTACAGCTCCCACTCTGTAGCCTCGGCTGAACGCCAGCTCCAAGGTGCCATTCGGCAGGCTTCTGCGTGGGCTCTCTCCCATGGTTTTCAGTTTTCTCTTCTAAAACGCAAGTAAAGCATTTCTGCCATCATACTACAATCCACCCTAACCCAGAACTCTTCTTGGAGTACTCAATGTGTGGAAGTTGTGGCACAGCACTGTTTCTTGGGCCTCCTTTTTTATAAGAAAACTGACTTGGTTGCCCCATATTTGGCAGCTGAAGATAAGCTGCATGCAGAAGCTTAATGCCCTTCATTTCCTAGCTCACTCATCCTAATACTCATACTAATTCATATATACCGAGCTCTGACTCAGTCCCAATTAGATTATGGATGCCAGGTTAATGGCTCAGAAGCTCCTTCTGCCCTGAAATTGTTAGACCCCGTTCACCATTGTGGCATCCGCTTGGCGAGGGGTGCCTTCCGGACCAGCCCTGTTCACACTCCTTGCTGAAGTGAGAATGCCCCCTCTTCAGACTAGGCACCATCAGCTTTTGATGTCCTTTACCATTGCCATTCATCCATTCCCTGGTCATACCACATATCACATTCTCTTTGAGGGCGATGATTTTAGAAATCCTGATACTTGCCCTCACGTGGGTTTACCCGTTGAATTGCGGCTTGCTTCCATTTGTAGGGACTTCCAACTCCCCTCCCTTGACTGTATGTCTTGTGCTATACCGCACACCCCCCCTTGGATGGTGCATCGGCCACAAATCAGATTAGATCTATACCAAGCCCCAAAAGCTTCAGTCTTCCCCATAATCTTCTGGCGTTTGTTGCACACAGTACTTGCATAATTTCAGGGTGCCATGATTTTCTACACTGATGGGTATCCAGGTCATACAGGATATGCATTTACGTCTCCCATTGGTGTGGAATGCCATTCTCTGCCAGAATTGTGCAGTTTGTTTACGGCAGAACTGACAAACTCCGCTCCATAAAGTCGACCACTGTAGCTTGAGTTCTTCCTCACATACTTATTGAAGGGAAACCATTGTCCTTTTCCATCTTCGCATCGGTCATTCAAGGCTGACCCATGGTTTTATTTTGTGCAATGAGCCTCCCCCACATTGTGATTGTGGAGCCCTACAATCTGTGGCTCATATCTTAGTGGAATGTTCGCTCCTCTTGGCGCTCCATGCCAGACATGGAATTCTGCACTCATTGCCTTCAGTTTTAGCGGATGAGACACAAATGGCTAACAGAGTCCTTGGATTTCTCCATGAAAGCAGTTTTTACTCTCAGCTATAAGGTTTTATCTCTGGCACTTGAACAGGATAGGTGGGGGCGTGGCCCTCCCTGCCAGCAGCAGGGTTTGGAGCTCTCCCCTCCCCCCCCCCCCTTGATGACTTCCATTTCTCTTCTTAATTTGTTTTAATTCACGTTGTTTTCCTTTTTTTTTTTTACATTTTTAGGCTGTTTCTTCAGGAGCATACACTGTTCTCCTGTACCTGCTCGTCATTAATAAACATGGGCTCTAGATCTGTAGTGACATGCCTTGCAGAATTCCGCTTTTTCTGTTGGTTTTAGTTCTGTTCTAATTGATTTTAACCTACCTTTCAGTTCCTCTATTTTACTATGGATAATGTCTGAGTCAACCACACCCTTGCTTGCATTTCATTCAGAGGTCATGGGACTGATGACGTAGCTGTGTTTGGTCCCATCCACCCATCAACCACCACCACCACAGTATTGTGAGTTACTGATAGTCTTAAGTATCATTTAAGCAGGCTGTTAGTCACTTCTTCGAGAAGTACAAGAGCACTCCTTTAATGGAAGAGCTGTGTTAGATACCTTATGTAGAAGGATGGTAAGAAATGTAAAACAACAGAATCATCTCTTCAATGTAATAAAGAGTTTTATATTTACAGTTAAAGAAAACCATTCATGTTAGGCAATTTTCCTATCACATTCAGTTTAGTCTTAATGAGATAAGCAGAATAGTGGGAGATTATTGTTAATTCGTCACGACAGGAAAAACTTGGGATCACCACGCAAGGAAAGGAGTTTGCTGGTTGTAGCATCAGAACACCTTCCCATGTGGCAAGTTGGTATTGAAGAGCATAATAATTGTGGAGAGGGTGCGAGGAGCAAGGAGGGAGAGTGTCTGCTCACCAATGCTGGAAGCAATGAACCAGCTGTCACAACACAGTGTTTGCCACCACTACATGGTAGGACGTCAGGTGAAAACGTTTGACAGTATGTTGTGGCTTGACATCTACATAAAAACTGACGTTCATCCTGGTCAAAGGGTGCATCAGAACTGATGTAAGCTTTCACATGCTGATCAATAGGGTGAAAGGGAATTTACTAGTGAAACTGTGACTGAAACAAACACTGCAGCCTGTGAAACACGGAAACATCACACCATGTGTCAATCAAGCGGACCATTGCATGAAAAACTTCAAAAGCCTGTGCTACCTTAAGAATGGCGGCCAATGTGGGACCATCACGTTGAGGTGCTCAATCTCGGATTTTCATGTCAGGAACTAAGTGTAGAATGATGTCATGAACCATGTGAGTGGAAAAACAATTGTTTTGAAAGTCTTAGATGAATTGGTAATGACTTAACCCCTGCAATACTGTGGCCCAAGCACAGTGGATTGGATTGGGTGGTTTATGGCTCTGGTAGAATTCTGTGTGCAAAATACACTCATAGTAGTAATTGGAAAGCAACTGACACATCTGATCAAAAGTGAGTGTGGCCAGATCCTGCAGTGTGTGAACTTGCACGGTACTTGTTAAAACTACAGTGAACACCCCAAGAGGGCACAAAACAACACTGGACTGCTAACACCAAAGGACTTAGCCCAGTCAAAGAAGGAAAATTAGGCGGGGGGAGGGGGGGAGGATTCCTGTTTTTTGTACAGTGGTAGTCGGGAGTGTATGGAATAACATGCTAGAAGTCCTGATTTGTAGAGTGTGTGTGTTGGGGTGGGGGGATGTTTAAAGGTCACTTTTTCGTGTTTTTCTTAAATAACTCTAAAATCATGGGTCCTGGTGAAAATATTTCCCAGTACAAAATTTAAGTACGTTAATTTTCCTACAGAAAAGTTCCTATTCAGTGTTTCTCTAGGACCAATAGTTTTCTCATTAGAAGGGGTGAAAAAATGGCAATTTATGAAAACAATCTTTTAATGGTATAAAATTAATGTTTATTTTTAAGTGAAGTGGATTAAGACCAAATATTAAAAGTCTATACCTCATTTAAGTACAGTTTAATAGTACTAAGGAATAAATTTAGTTCTGAGGATGTGTCAGGTGGCAGCGGGAGAGAGCGGGGATGGGGGGCAGGGGTAGAAGATGAGGGAATGCATGATGCTGAAATGATGTCAAGCACTTCCCTTATTTGCATTTCTGCAAAATGAGGAGCAAGCTAGTGAGTCCCCATTAGGTTGCAGAAGCAACTACAGTTTTTCACGAAGTTATACCAACCCTTCCACAGCACGTCTTGTAAATAACTGGTGATGCAGTATGCTGACACACATGGAGAGTGTTGATATTCCACAAAATGCGTTGTATGATGACAGTTGTTGGGATGTTTATAAAGAAATTCATCATCAATTGCTTCTGCACAAAACAAGCAGTTAGTTTCAAAATCAAATTTCACTTTGGCTTAACACAATCGTTTGACTCCAGCCGACGTTGAAGGCTGTTCCTCTGAAAGAGATTCTCTATAAAATCTTGTAATTCAGTCACCTCTGGGGTACTCTTTCCTGCAAGATGAATGACCACCACCACTTATTTTGTTCCTGAAACCTTCAGCTTTCCCATCTTTTCTCAAATAAATGGCATTTAGTAATCCACATATTCCTTTCCCACCAACATTAGATAGGTGACAACATCAAACTCGCAGATCAAACACATTTCCGCCATTGTTTATATGAACATATTTCATGTAAAGACACTCTTAATTACTGAAAATAAGTAATCACTTAATAAAATGAATTCCAAATATAAGACAGTCACTGCTGCAATATTTAATTATCAGGAAAGCATTTCATGCTGTTAGCACATCATCGTGTAAACTGCAACAAATAATGATGTAATTATTATATGAAACGTTTGATTCATTAACCTATCTAAGCCATTAAATTGCAGCATAAACAGAAAGTACAAGATACAAACATACCTTATAAAGGCAGTGGAAACCACTAAACTCACTCCTCAATAAAGTTGTTTTCATTACATAAGAGAACTGGAAAGAAAATGATGTCTGTAAGGTGAAGAGAGAGCAGTTCTCATGGCGGGGGAAATAAGCCGCAACAAATGTACAGTATGATCAACAATCAATTTTTCGCTTACAGCTGCAAGGTGAGGTGCAGAGATGTACTGTGTAGGTCTCTTAGTAAATAATACCTGTATTCCATTTAGCGTTAATGTATTTGTGGAAAATAAACACTTCCAATAACTGTCATCGTACAACGCATATTGTGGAATATCAACATTCTCCAGGTGTGTCAGCATACTGCGTCACCAGTTATTTACAAGGTGTGCTGTGGAAGGATCCATGTAACTTGGTGAAACACTCTGTAGTTGCTTCTGTGATCTAATGGGGTAGATGGAGTCACTAGCTGGCACCTCGTTTTGCAGAAGCAGAAATAAGGGATGTGCTTCAGGTCATTCCAGCGTCATGCTTTCCCTTATCTTCTAACCCCACCCCACAAACACGCCCTCTCCCGCTGCCACCTGGCACAACCTCAGAACAAAATTTATCCCTCAGTACTGTTCTACTGTACTTAAATGAAGTACAGACTTTTAATATTTGGTCTTCATCCGCTTCATTTAACAATAAACATTAATTTTATACAATTAAAAGATTGTTTTCATAAACTGCCATTTTTTCACCCCTTCTAATGAGAAAACTATTGATCCTAGAGAAACTCTGAATAGGACCTTTTCTGTAGGAAATTTAACGAACTTTAATTTTGTACTGGGAAATATTTTCACTAGGAGCCATGGTTTTTGAATTACATAATAATTGCAGAGCGGGTGCGAGGAGCAAGGAGGGAGTGTGTCTGCCCACCAATGCTGGAAGCAATGAACCACTCATTCCAGGAGCTGGGCAAATTTTTTCCAATATACATTAGTCACCGAATAGAAAAGAGGAACACACATCCTTTTATGTCTGCATTTTTTGCATATAGACTGCAAAATCTTTACAGGCAACATTAATTTATCTTCAGGGAGAATCATAGAATTGTCAGTAGCTGGGATAACTCGCAGGAAGTGTGCTCAACCTGCCTCCTATGAAACATTATGCTATTTCCATATTGCACCTTGTTCTGATAGTTCCTTTTTGCCAAATTTAATCATAGCTAGTGGCATATGTTTATTTAACAATTATTGGGCATCACTGCTTCAAAATTTTACTTACAGTATGTTCTCTGATTCCCAGGTTACCCAGAGTTTGGATACTATTTGAACAGGACTGGAAGACCGATGATCTATTCTTGCAGTTGGCCTGTTTATCAGATCTATGCAGGAATGTCGGTATGAAACTTTCCTTGACTGGTATTTACATTTCCTTGTTTTTCTTTGTATATGAGTAATAATAATTCCATAAATAATCATGCAATTCTTTGCTCCTGTAAATAAAAGAAAATCACTAAAACTCCTCTTTTCCTTTCAGCCAAACTTCTCTGCTATAATAGAACATTGTAATTTGTGGCGAAATTTTGATGACATCCAAGATTCATGGGCAAGTGTTGAAAGCATTATTGATTATTATGGAAATAATCAAGATAAAATTGTGCCCAATGCTGGTCCAGGTCATTGGAATGATCCTGATATGGTTAGTATTTTACATGAAATCTTCACTGTGTTATGAACGTTACGTTAAGACTTCGGCAGATTTCTTACGTTGATAAGAGGGGTTTCATTTGAATTACTCTGATATTTTAGTCAGTGTGAGACCATTCATCTACAACAAGTTTTTAGTGTTAGTGTACTCCTACCTAATTATCAGAGCACATAGATAATGTTGCGGGAAAGGTGAACCAGAGACTGCATTTTATTGGCAGAACTCTTAAAAGATGCAACAGAACTACTAAAGAAACTGCATACACTACGCTTGTCCGTCCTTTTTTGGAGTATTGCTGCCCAGTGTGGGATCCTTATCAGGTGGGTTCGACAGAGGACATGAAAAGAGTCCAAAGAAGGGGAGCTCGTTTCGTATTGTCACTATAGAGGGGAGACAGCGTTACGGAAATGATACAGGATCTGGGATAGGAATCACTACAACAAAAGTATATTGTTGACTCCCATTTAAATGGATAGAAATGATCATCAGAATAAAATATGAGAAATCAGAGCTCAGATGGAGAGATTAAGGTGTTATTTCTTCCAACGCGCTGTTCGAGAATGGAATGGAAGATAAATAGTATAACAGTGGTTCGATGAACCTCTGCCAGGCAATTAAATGTTATTTGTAGAGAGTATCCCATGTAGATGTAGAATTATGTTTTATAAAAGGAAATTTGTATTGTGTAAAATGTAATCTTTATAAATTTACAGTTACTGTAAATAGTGAATGAGGGCACGGTGATGATAGACGTAGGTGTTAGTTAAGCTATTGCAGAGTAAGGAACAACATTTATTTTTAGAGTGTGACTATATTTCATTATTAGCAAGAAGAAGAGCTTCACTGATTGAGGATACCTAAACAACAACACACTCAGACACACCTCATATGATGAACAAAGATATGAAACTATCTCCCTCCATAACCTCTCTACCAACTTTGGAAAAATAGGAGAGTGAAATAGAGAAGAGATATTTTCATATTGATCTTGTTATTCAGTCTGTTAATATATTGTTTGCAGTATTAATGTCGTTGTGTCTCATGTTTATTACAGCTTATTATTGGTAACTTTGGCCTTAGTTATGAGCAGAGTAAAACACAAATGGCAATATGGGCAATTCTTGCTGCACCACTTTTGATGTCCGTTGATCTGCGCACTATTCGTCCCGAGTACAAAGCTATTTTACAAAACAAGAAAATTATAGCTGTTGACCAAGATCCACTGGGTATACAAGGCCGAAGAATATACAAGGTAAGTTCATGACTTTAGACAACATTGTTCATTGGAGCAGGAGCGATCTGTGATGAATTCGTACTTGATAAAATAACTCTAGTTCACAAGACTTATTATTTATTTAATCAGTTTCAACCTGTGTTACATAGGTCAACTGAAACTGGTTAAATAAAGAATATATCTTGCATTCTAGGTTGTTATTTTATCTAGTGCAAGGTAAGTTAATGCTGAATGAATATTTTGTGTTTATTTTTGCCGAGATTGTTTTATAGTTTGAGATGTTGAGTATTATTATTATTATTATTATTATTATTATTATTTATACCAGTTACATTTATATAATGTTAGAATATTTACAAATATATGAGTAGTGTCCACTCATCAGTGTAAAATGTATTTGGATAGTCCTGGATGAAATTCAACAATATAATGAGGAAAGTTTATCACTCCCTGCTAAGTTGCACATTAAGCTGCAAGAGGCACATAAAAATGGACACTCATACACACACAGAACATGAGCTTTTGGCATTTTCCTTCATCAGAAAAGACATTCACATGGGCACACTTTACAGGCATATAACTGTTATCTTAAGCCGCCACAATCCGAATCATACTCTGTGGTGAGGTGATAGGTAGAAGGGGTGGGGATGGATACAGCACGGCCCTAGGGAGCATGTAAGTTGTGATGTGACTGTGTGATTCTTCTTATTTCAGAATACCATACATACCGTAATTAATTATCTTTTTCGTGTGTTGTCTATTGCAGTGGCGGCTGGTGGGCTGTTTATTAGAAGGGGCAGCATGTCTCCTCAATTGTACACGACATTTTGTCCCTTCAGAACATTTCTTGCACGGGGAGAATATAGCATTAATTTTATTAGCTAGTTACGTAATTTAACCCTTCATCTAACACGACTTTTTCCTATTATACCAAAATACGAATACATTTACGCACAAATATGTAGTTTTTAATGTTTTCTGCAGGCAATGAAAATGTCGTAACTCCATTTTATTAGATTTCACAAGAGACCCAAAAACTGTACGTTAAAATAACATAAAGTGGTAAGAAGTAAATTCGTTGTGTGTGTAACTATATAAGTAAGTGTTCAGAGAACACAAAATCTTCGTCGGCAACAAATATAGTTAGTTACTGAAATTAGAAGACTGTCACCAACAAATGTAGTAACGAGGTTTTCATTCCCTACCATTGGTTTGAAATAAAATCAAAATAGTGTTATTACATTAATTAATATGTTTGTAGACGAAGTCCAGTCTTCTCTCCTCTCGTTCAGCAAAATGATCAATCACAAGTTCATTAAAATTATGCACATTTAAAAGTGTTTTTTCTATAGAGCACATAGCTGAGGCACTAAGTATCTCCATTTTAATTGTGTTTCTAGTGAAAGTCTTGAGTCTTTTGAGTGTAGAGAAACTCCTCACACTTTCTGCTGTTGTCATTGGTATTGGACAAATAACATGCATGAGTTTCACTGATTCTGGTAGCACAGTTTCTAAATTATTCTCATGTATACTATTGAGAAATGTTAAAGCTCCGTTTGCTGTTTGGAAATCATTTCTACTGTATATGACTGTCAATTCCTGTCACAGTTCATTTCCTTTTAAGTGAAATATTTTAACTGTGGTCTGAAATTCCTTTTTCAGGGAATAGCCGCTTATGTTTTGGAAACAAACTGGGTTGCAATAATATAGCTGTTGACAAGTGATTGATAAATACTAAACACTCATCAATGTTAGCCATAACAAGGTCACAAACTTCCTTTGCAACAGTTTTACGACAGTCTAAAAAACGGAATCACTTTGGGCCGGTGATCTCTTCATTTCCATTTCTTGTTTCCCAATGATGAGCGACATCAAGAGAGTTTCTCGTCAGTTGTATAGCTGACTTGAAATCAGAGACATTCTTAAGAGCTTTCGCACTATCAACATCTCTACATTGCAGCTGATTAAATAAAATATCGCAGTGTGGCAAGAGCTTACTGAAAAACTCAAGCCAAAAGAGAAACTCTTGGTCGATGATAAGTTTGCCAAGTCCAACTGCTTTCCTAGTTGCTGAATAATCATTGCTGGCATCCCCAGTTATCCCAAGGCATTCAGCTATTTCTTTCTTGTACTTAAATACAGTATTCCACAATACATCAAAAATAATGGTCAATTGATACAATTTCCTGACCTCTATCCTCTCCCTCCTGTGTACTCTCTACCCTTTCCTTAAATTTTTTCTCAACCATTTCCTCTATCCTTCGTTTCCAGTTACTTATCCCATTTACAGGCAAGTTGACTTCATTTAAATTTTGAAGATTTTCTAGAGCTTGTAATTTAGAAGTATTTTCAGTAACTATACAGCATACTTCTGAGATTTCAGATTTAAAATTTGTATCCAAGACATCTAAACGTTGGATAGTAATGAGCAAATCCTGATTTAAAGACTGTTAATTACTCAGAATAGTGTCCTCTTTTTCTAACACTCTGTGTTTAATATCGTCAACTATAGATTCTTTCAATTCAAATCTAATTGCTCATTTACTATCCTCTTGGGAACAGACTCTATGTCCTCTTTTGAAAAAAATAATATTTTTAAATTATTAAATTCCCCTTTTAGATTACTGTACCAATCCTTACATTCCTTGACATGAGCAACCATTTGGTTATTTAAAGTATCCAATCTTACGTTTTGAGATTGAAAATGATCAGATATTGATCAGAAACTAATTTAAATTTTTCATTTTGCCCTTTTGAGTTATTGTCAATTTTTTAGCTAATTGATCAGAAACTAATCTTAATTTATCATTTTGTTCTTTTGCATTTCATTCTAATTTTTTTATTTAATTCCTCACTAAATTTGAGAAACCAATTTGGTGGTTTCTCCATTTCCTAGGCCATCCTATGAGTAATTGGGACACAAATAGCTCACTATCTACCACACCACTCAGAACAACTTTTGAATCACACTAATAAAGTAAACCTGCGTTGCCCCGATGTAGCGGCGAGATGAGATTGTAGTGGCATCTCCGTAATAACTCGGCGCCGTCCCTTGACGTCACGTAGAAGCTGCCAGGTCTGCGTCGGAAATCACAGTCTAAAATCGTAAAGAAGGTGTAGGTTTGTTTGAATCTTACAGGCAACTAGTTTCTTGAGCAAAAAAAAAAAAAAAAAATAATTTGAAGTACCTGAACTCACCAAAGAGTTTAAATAAATTATTGTTTCTTCTGATAGTTGTTGTTTAAGATTCACATCCCTTAATGATTGGGGTTTACTCTCGTTGTCAAGGTAACCTTTTCTTTCCACAGAAGATACATAAAAAAATTTCTGGCAAATTTTCGTAATTTATTCTTATTTTTAGAACTCAAAATTGTACTTTTTCTCTTCCTTCTTCCAGGTTTGGTGTAACAGTCACCATATTATGTGATGTGACCGTGTGATTCTTCTTATTTCAGAATACCATCACATAAATAATTATCTTCTTCGTGTGTTGTTTACTGTAGTAGAGACAATGCTGATACTGTTACTCAGTACCTCTAATAAGTTATTTCCAAAGTCAATCAGATTTCTTCTCTATGAAGGTTACACTCAGAAATAATGATGTATCTGCTCTAAGGCACCGACACAGCCGATAACATATGTCGGGAATCGGCCACGAGAGTGCGCTGCGGGAAACTGCGGCAAATGCCAGAGCACGCCACGGGCGAGTCAGTGACATAAACAGTGCGGAGTTGTGCTCCGGCCCCAGTGTGTTGTTTACCAGGTACGAGCTCACTTCGCAGGTGTTCGCACAGCCAGTGCATGCCAGTGTTCAGTGTAGTAGTTGTGAGAGTGGGTTGTCCGTGATTACTACATTTGGCGATGAGTGCGGTATTTTTTTCTCCTCGCGTTTTCCGTCTGAAGTGGTTGTTTGTCTTACACAATGTCTACTGGTTCTTCCAATGAGATTCTAAGTTGCCTCATCTAACAACAAGAGGTTTTTACAATGGTGATTCACGCTCAAAACCAGGTATTACAATCTCTTGCTACAGCCTTGTCTAGTGGGTCCCAACCCCAGTCCACCCCACAGGTTGTTTCGCCCCCCGCACCCCCTGTGTCTTATCCGCCACCATTTCTGGCGTACGCTGTGTCCATCGAAGAGTGTGACGCGTATGAAAAACAGTTAAGACAACATTTTCAGGCTTTTGGCTGGTCTGATGGCACCTTATGTCATGCGTTATTCCTGTCGTGGCTGTCGCCTCATCTGTATCAGCCCCTTTGCAGGATCCTTCGCCACTGTCTTTCGATCAAATGTGCGGCCTTTTTACACAATATTACCGCAAACGGACTCATGTGATAGCGGCCCGTGTTGAGTTTTACCGCTGCAGGAAGCAGCCACAACAGTCTTATCGGGCATGGGCCGCGGACCTCCATGGTTTAAACCGTCGTCATTTTGTTAAGGATGTGCATAAAGAATCGTATGCTGATCTAATGGTCCGTGACGCTATTATTCGGCTCGCCCCCCGATTGCGAGATTCTCCTGTGCGAAAATACTTGTCTTTCAGAGGTCCTTAACATTCCGCAGTCTTTCGAGGTTTCGTGGGTGGCGGGCAACCAAATTGAGGCTTGGTGTGAGGTGGCAGAAATCCAACCCACTTCTTCCCCATTACAAGCAGGGTCGCAAAGGGATAACATGGTCGCGGTAGTTCGCGTGCAGCCTATTCACCATGGCGATTGGCCCGTTGCACTGCAGTGGAAACTCTGGCCAGGCTGCGTGCAGTCACGCAACCAGAAAATGCTTCCTTAGTGTCCCTCCTGTTTTGTCAATCATGATAGACCAGACTGCCCCAAGCGGTGGTCCATGTGTCATCAGTGCCACAAGAAAGGTCACATTGCTTCGGTTTGTGCCTCCAAAATACAAGATTCTGATGCCAAGATGGACGTCAATTGCGTCTCAGCGATTTCGGTTGCACCCAACAAGTTCTTTATTGATGTCACGGTTTTCCACAAAAAGTTGCGTATGCAAGTGGACACAGGCGCGGCCGTAACCTTATTAAACTCAAAGACGTATTTGGATATGGGTTCTCCCTCTCTTACTGGTATCACGGGAATTGGTCAGTTACAATAAACAAAATATTCCAATCCTGGGACAGTTCTCGGCCCCTGTTACATAGAAATCTGTCGCTCGTAGGCTCACTTTTCTTATTGTAAACAATGTTCACACGGACAACTTGTTTAGTCTTGACGCCTTTCAGGGGTTTGGGTTCACTATTTCTGACAAAGTCAACATTGTCTCTGACCAGGTGCCTTTTCCACAACTAGACTCTTTATGTGCCGAATTTTTGGTGGGGTTGGGCTGTGCTAATAATTTTCAAGCCCACATCACCTTGAAGCCCTCCGACAGGCCCCGATTTTTCCGCGCTCGGCTGGTTTCGATTGCACTCCGTGATCACGTCAAAGCAGAGCTGGACCACCTGGAGGAAGCTGGGGTGGTAAAACACATTCCGTCCAGTGAATGTGTGACTCCCAAGATCATTGTAAAAAAACCGTCGAGGTGGTTGCGCCTTTGTGGCAATTTCAAACATTCTGTAAACGCCCAATCTATCATCAACACTTATCCATTGCCGCGACCAGACAAGCTTCTTGCGAAATTGGCTGGTGGACAGTACTTTTCCAAGATAGATCTCTCCGATGCATATTTGCAAGTCCCTCTCGATGCTGACTCTCAACGTCTCTTGGTCCTGAACATGCCCTTTGGGTTGTACCAATACTTGAGGTTGACCTTTGGGGTGGCCAGCGCTCCAGCAATTTTTCAGCGTTTCCTCGAACAACTGACACTGTTGGTGCCCGGTTGTGTCAATTATCTCGACGATATAGTAATGTCCGGGTCACCAGCCGATGAACATTGAACATTTACACAACTTACACGCGCTGTTCACAGTACTGCAGGTGGCGGGGTTGACATGCAATCTGGAGAAATGCCATTTTTTCAGCCTTCTATCACTTTTTTGGGGTTTGAGGATTCTAGTGAGGGCAGCAAGCCCCTCTGTCAGAATGTGTCATCCGTGTTTGGCCCTCCCTCTGCTGACATTAGTCAAGGACCTGCAAGTGTTTTTAGGGAAGGTCGCTTATTATCATAAATTCTTGCTGGGGGCTTCATCTATTGCAAAACCCCTCCATGACCTGCTGCGCAAAAGGACTTCCTTCCATTAGTCATTGGCCTGTGACAAAGCATTTTGCACATTAAAGGAACTGCTACAATCGGCCCCCTGCCTCGTCACCTATCAACCCGGCCTCCTCCTTGTCTTAGCAACGGATGCCTCCTAATATGGGATTGGTTCAGTGCTCACTCATAAATATCGAGACAGATCAGAGCGACCGATCACTTTCGCCTCTAATACACTCACTCCGGCTCAAACCAGATATTCGCAAATTGAGAAGGAAGCTCTTGCTATTGTCTACACTCTGAAGAAGATTTATGTCTTTCTGTATGGTGTAAAATTTCATCTCATAACTGATCACAAACCACTAGTTTCTCTCTTTCACCCTTCGGCATCAATACCAAACAAGGCCGCTCACCATCTTCAGCTTTGGGCGCTGTTTCTATCTCGATATAACTATGCGATACACTTCCGCCCTACATCCAAATATGCAAATGCGGATGCGCTTTCCCGGCTTCTGGCTGGACCAGAACCAGACTTTGGTCAGAAAGAATTGCTGTGCTTTCATGTTTACATAGCCGCTCAGCAAACAGTGGACGGTGTTCCAATCACAGGTGCCCCGATGGCTCTGGCTAGTGCCGCAGACCCGATCCTCCACAAGGTGATCCATTTGGTTCTACAGGGCTGGCCTGCGACTCCGCCAAAACGGGCATCGGACCCCTTCAGAAACTACTATGCATTTCAACACCATTTTTCTCTTGTGGATGGCGTGCTTCTCCTTGATTATGAGGATTCCTCTCGTCGGGTCATCATTCCATCGGCCCTCCACTCAGAGGTACTCCAGCTGCTACACGCCGATCATTGGGAGGTATCTCGTACTAAGACATTGGCCCGCTGTCATGTGTTTTGACCGGGTCTGGTCCAGCAACGTGTCTCATATGGTTACCTTGTGCTCGCTCTGTGCGCAACATCAAGCCTCCCCTCGAGCGACATTCGCCCCGTGACCTCAACATTTGCAGTCCTGGGATCGCCTGCACATTGATTTTGCGGGCCCCTTCCTTAATGCCTATTGGTTACTGGTTATTGATGCCTTCTCTAGGTTCCCGTACATAGTCCGTTGCCTTTCAACCTCAGCCACAGCCACAGTTGCAGCCTTGTCACGCATTTTCTCGATTGAAGGCCTCCCCACTATGGTGGTGTCAGACAACGGTCCTCAGTTTGTATCATGCGAGTTTGCCTCCTTCTGCAACACCCAGGGTATCCGCCATGTCCTCGCTCCACCCTTCCATCTGCAGTCAAATGGGGAGGCTGAAAGATTTGTTCACACCTTTAAGACCCAGTTGAAGAAGTATGTGGCTCAGTACCCTTCGGATGTTGCTCTCGATCAATTTCTCTCATCTTTTCAGTTCACCCCGTTTAGTGACAGGAGTCCCACAGAACTTCTCCATGCCCGGCAGCCCAAGACTCTGCTCCATCTCCTGCATCCAAGCCCGGAACATTCACCCATGTCTCCATCCCCCCACTCCAGACACTGTCTGGGCACGTGGGTTTGGATGTCGACTGAAATGGATTCCTGCCATCGTCACCAGATGCTGCGGCCGCCGTCTCTGCGACATACGCACAGAAGACGGCATCACTGCACATCACCATGACCAGCTGCACCTGCGTGTGGAAGATCGGGAGCCCCCCATCACTCGGCCAGTGCTCCCTCACTAGTCTGCTCCACTAAACAGCCCACAGGCCGAAGAGAGGTTCCTGCCATTACCTGCAAGTTGTCTGCCTCAGTCAGGGGCTGAACCAGGTCCCGCCCCTCGGGGACCTATACCTTTGCGGGTACAGTCACCGCCCACGCTGGATTCATCTCCTCCTGATGCATTGCTCCCTTTGGGTCCACCATCACCACCACCAGGTCCAGGGCCCCAGGTGGAGATGGAGTCCGAGCCACAATCAACGGTCCTGCCATATGGGTTGTCGGGGGAAGGGCGCCGACGCTGTCCGCGCCCCAAATACTTCAGACCCTACACAATGGTGCCCGCCCGCAACCTCAGTCAGAGCCCAACAGATGACGATGTCATAGACATTGCTCCATTCGAGCCTCCCCTAGGGGAAAGGAATGCAGTAAGGCACAGACACAGCTGATAACATACGTGGGGAGTCGACCGCGAGAGTGCGCCACAGGAAACTGCGGCAAACGCCAGAGCACGCCACGGGCGAGTCAATTACATAAACAGTGCAGAGTTGTGCTCCGGCCCCAGTGTGTTGTTTACCAGGTACAAGCTCACTTCACGGGTGTTCGCACAGCCAGTGCACACCAGTGTTCAGTGTAGTAGTTGTGAGAGTGGGTTATCCATGATTACTACAGTATCATAATTCAACTTTGCCTCAATTACTTAAATTAGAAGACAGTTGATCTATATTTGAACTATAATAACGGTTTATTGTACCCTTTGTACATCACCAATACTTCAAACATTTGGTTTACAGTCTTACATCCAGTTATTATTACAAAAATTCTTGAGACAAGTTTAGAACATGTTAACAATTTGAGTCAATTCTAGCAACTAATTATAAAACAAAACACCATCAATATCTACACTTTCACATCTCTTTGAGTATTCACAGAGTTCATTCTAGTGCTATGTTTTCCATGAGAAGTAGAAGGTCCCTGTCTGGGCTTTCACCTGTGAAAGGAATAGCCCAGGACAGTAATAGTCCAAGCAAAAAACCTCCATAAATGCCCAAAAACTAATAAATTTGGTCATCTTGTCTAGCTAGGGAAAGCATGTAGCGCTTGAGACACTACAAAGTATTAAATGGGTGGAAAAACAGCTTAGAAATAGAATAAGTGGAGGTGGGGGCTGGAGGAGAGAAAAAAACTACACACACACACACACACACACACACACACACAGAGAGAGAGAGAGAGAGAGAGAGAGAGAGAGAGAGAGAGAGAGAGAGAGAGCACAGCACATAGAATGGGAGGTGTAGGACACTTGGGGGGGGGGGGGGAGGCAGGAACTGTTGGGTGTGGAGTGGAGGGGGATTATCGTAGGTTGAGGCCTAGATGATTTCTGGATTGGAGAATGTACTGTAAGGATAACTCCCATCTGTGTAGTTCAAAGAGCTGGTAATGGGGGATCTACAAGGCCCAGATTGTGAAGCTGCTGTTGAGAGTGAATGTATGCTCAGCTATACATTATGCACCATGACCACAGTTTGGTTGTGTCCATTCATTTCATTGGACAGATGGGTAGTGGTCATAATATAAAAAGCTGTACAGTGATCCCAGCACAGTCGATAAATTACATGACTGCTTTCACAGATGGCTTGGCCATTGATTGAAAAGTCTGTGCTGGGACTGAAATAGGAAGTGCTGTGTGGGTGGCTTGGGCAAATCTTGCAGTGGGATCTAGCATAGGTGTATGATCCATGTATCATGGGATTGGAGAAGGCATAGGAATTGAACTAGGGTGTTATGGTGGTTGGGTGGTCAACAGAACAACTTTTTTAGGTTGCGTGGGGAGGAAAGGTGGATCCCACCACTCAGAAGGCCACTAATTTTACCACTTTCAGATTCACTCACTTGGCTATGAAGCATGAGTGCATATCACCTGTTTGCTTCACATATTGGTACCACACTAAGCCATATGGCTATAAACATTCCCTATTAAAAAGGATACATTCAGATGGCACCTCTTGTGCTAGCTCATTCACTATCTGTTGGCAGGCGATGTGGAGTCCATTATACCCCAGTGGCACCTGATGTCGTCAGATCAAAATTGACGTTTTTCCAGGTTTCCAGGTGTACTCCTCCCCCCCCCCCCCCCGGCAGTGTCTTTAGTTGAATTTTTCTTCAAAACATGGTATCTGACATTTTCACACTCTTGTTTGTCAGAAATATACTGATATGTTTGTATGATTAATTCACAATTTCCATGCTCGTGGTTAGGCAGAACATAATAACAATTTGGAAGTACACTGGAAATGCAGATTTGTTTACAGACTCAACAGCTGTCTGTTATTTGACACACAATTGATCATGCATGTTTCCCAAGATTCATCTTTCCATTACTAACATCTACATATAAAGCTTTTCTCAAGCCCAGCTGTTAAGCTTACAACTTGAACCCAACCACTGTAGATGTATCTTCATTCATAGTATCTAATTTATGCCTTGTGTTAGAATGAATCAATGTTGTTTTCATTTTGAAAGGTGGCCTACAACTCATTTTTTGGGTGGGATTTAGGTTAGGGTGTGGCATAGATTGGGTTTAATAGAGTATACTGTCCATTAACACAAAGTATTGAAGAAATGACAAGAACTATGGTTCATGTTTCTGTCCAAGCTGTCAATGGGACATTAAAACCTAAGCTTCCTTCCTTATGTTTTTATTAGCAGAGAAATAACATGTAAAATAAATAAATAAATAAACAAAAATTATAGAGGGAAACTTTCCCGGTGGGATAAACAAAAATAAAAATAAAAATAAAAATACTTTCTACAGTGTGTCTGCCTAAGTGTACTTGTGCCCCCCCCCCCCCCCCCCAAGGTAAGTCTTTCCTGTCCCGGGATTGGAATGACTCCTTATCCACTCCCTTGAAACCCTCATCATTTCCTTTTCCCTCTCCTTCCCTTCTGCCTGACGAAGCAGCTAGGCTGCGAAAGCTTGTATGTGTGTTTGTGTGTGATTTTATTTATTTTATTTGTTTCTATCGACGAGCCGGTCCTTTTGGTAAGTCATCTATTTTTATTTTTAAATAAATATTTATATAACTCAAAATTTGGAGTATGGCAGCTGAAGATGACTGTTGTGTGACTTTGAAGTGTGCCTCTGTGAATTCTCTTTATACTGAAGAAGGCCATGGTCGGTAGCTTAAGTGTTGTATATATGTGTGTGGTTTTTTTTTGTCTGTCACAGCTTGTCGTTACATCTTTGCAGTGAGTTGTAAACTGTCTTTCTGATTTTGTTGAATTTCAACCTTGAGTTTCCATTATTAGACAAAAATAGTATTTATTTGTTTTAATATTTTTCATTTCCAGCTCAAAAGACTTGTGTCCCCATGACACAGCAGACCTAGTCTGTGTAATATTTATTGTTTTAGTTTTGAGTAGAGTTACCATGTTTTAAATTGCAAAAATGAAGACACACACTATATTTTAGGTTGAAAAGAGGGCTCTTTCCATATTTTGATCTTATTACAAAAGTTCACATCACACATAATTAGGTATAACTTTCTTAAAAGTTCCTTTTGTGTACACAAATATTTCAAAAAAGTTTTTGCAGTTCATATGATAAAATTAAAACACATTGTTCAGCTATACAAAATTTCATTTAGAAAATAAAATAATGTTCTTATGCTATAGGCTATAGTTTGGTAAAGTATATAAATCCAGAAAGAAATTTTCACTTTGTAGCGGAGTGTGTGCTGATGAAACTGTCTGGCAAATTAAAATTGTGTGCGAAAACTAGGATTCAAACCTGGGGCCTTTGCCTACCAAGAGCACTTTCCCACTAAAGGCAAAGGTCCCATGTTCGAATCCTGGTTCTGGTGCACAATTTTAATCTCCCAGCAAGCGTATTACCGAGAGCGCTTGCTCACAAAAGGCAAAGGCCTGAGGTTAGGTTCGAAACCCAGTTCTGGTGCTCAATTTTAATCTGCCAGTAAGTTTAAAGTACATAAATTGTTCATAATAAGAGATGAAAACAGACATCAGAAGATCTCAATTTTCAAAATTAGTATAAAAGAACTTTGTCTTCATCATTTCACAACTCTCGGGTGTTTTTTGTTTCAGCACAATGGTATTGAGATATGGGCTCGGCCGATCACTCCAGTGTATCAGAACTATTTTTCATATGCTGTGGCATTTCTTAACCGTAGAACAGATGGAACACCATCAGACGTTGCTGTCACCCTAAGAGAGCTGGGTCTCTCTAATCCTGGTGGATACACAGTTGAGGTAATTAAGTGATAGTAACATTAAGACCTATCACTCCCCTCATTTTATGCTCAGGAGCTTTTGTGCTGTGACCATTTTGCTGTCAATATATTTTCCCTATAAGGGGATTTTTGAGGAAAATTAAAACTGTACATGAATTAACTCTGTAATAATGGTTACTTCCGTTGCTTAGCATAAATTGTTTGATGACATGATACAATTCACAGGGATTGTCAAGTTAAGGGAAATGTCGCCTGGACACTAAAGATAAGGAACTCACTTCTTTGTTTTTACATGATTTTCAAGGGTTCTATGATAACTTGAAATGTGGTCATTACTTGATAATGGACTCATTTATTACTCAATTCACATGGCTTCAAAAACATAATTTTCAAGGAAGAATTGTTACTAATATGGGTGATATTCCTTTTCCTACCATATTCCCAGATTGATGAGTGAAATTTTGACAGTGTTGCTGAGAATGTTATAAAATTTTGCACTCCCTTCTTTATCCAGTCAGAATTCGTTGTCTATCTCCAATGGCCTTGCCATCAGTGGTACTTTAAAACATAATCTTGCGTCTTTCCACCAGTATGCAAAGGAAACATTGTTTCTCGCCACAGAGGAGATAATGATTAATGAGTCACAAGCAGGCTAATAAAAAGAAGTCTGCTAAAACATTTAAAGTTTCAAATAGTCCTTCAGAAACAGAAAACAAAACAACAAGTTTTCTAACATGTACACATAAGTGGGCCCTTTACATGGCCATAGATAATGTATCTTCAAATATTTTTTATGCAGTTCAACAAAATTCAGAAATGGTAAGTGCTCACAGTAACAAACAAGCTAGCCAGACATATGGGGAAGAGAAGCAATGCTACCAGTTTGTCTTTGGATGACTTGTGTTCTCAAAATCTTGTATTCCGTAGTGCCGTAAACCATCACATCTGCATTTTGTCTGCTGTGATATATAGTACCTTTGGCTGCCTAGATTTATTCAGTGGTAGCATTTGGCATATTTACAACTGTCACTGTAAGATATACCAAAGCAGGCATATCTGTAATTCACAAAATTTGCTGCTCATTTGGCTGGTGATGGGGAACACCTGCCCATTCTAATGGTGGAGACATGTATGCCACCAATTCAGCTTACAACAAACAGCTTCTAGCATTCTATTTGGATATGTTCCTCAGAAAAGCTTCACGAAGGTGAACAAACTACACTTGTTAGTTTCTGTTGATGTTGGAAGACTAAAAAATTGTCTGCTACTTAGTTTCCAGCTCATATGACTACTTCTGAGTATCATCGCCTGTTATAATATGACATATAGATTTTGCATTGTGTCGGTTGAAAGTTTTGTGCTTCTCCATGTAGCAGACAAATTGTGCAGAATGTATTGGAAACAGATCTTTATTACAGTTAAATGTTTATGCAGAATTGAATATACCGTGAAGGGTGCCTTCTGTGCCTTGTGATGAGCATGTTGATGCTTTCAGATCATGTTGCACAAAGTATCAGTTTTGATCATCATTCATTAAGTTCCTCATGAACTGAAGCACAACCATCAGAAAATTCTATAGACAAATTGCAAATAGTCTTTTCAGAAAGTGATAATTTAGAAAATGTTAAGTGAAACAATGTATGGTTGTGGAGTTTTGCTTTAAAAATATCATAGAAAATATCAGCCAAACAGTTCATCTGAAATGTCGATTTATTAAAATTCTACTTCTTTGAATGTTCACTGTAAATCAGTCAGCAAATTTCTGAACTAACATTACTAAAACAGTAACAAGTGATAAATTTCTATAGTGCCACTTATAGTGGCATGCACGTAAAAAGGTAATATAAATTGGCAAGAAGCCATGTACCACATGATGCTCCAAAGTATAGCATCATTCTGCCATGAATGTCCATACAAGGTGCTTTGGGTTCACATTTTAGTTTAGGCATGGTGAGATTATTTAGCCACTACTTCAGTGGGATGAAGCAAATAATTACCAGTATTATGTTAAGGAAGATGACAATTATGATTTTCTGATGTATAAATTCTGTTAGGGTTAGTCAGTAGGAGAAACAGTGACCCTAGTGTAGCATTCATCCCAGGACTGCCAGTTACCAACATAGGCAAGAGCTGGAGCCTGGTTGTGGAACAGAGATAGAGAGCACAGTCTCTCTCTCTCTCTCTCTCTCTCTCTCTCTCTCTCTCTCTCTCTCTCTCTCTCTCTCTCTCTCCCCTGCTTTCTTGTTTGTTGGAACACATCACCCACAACCTACCTATGTTTGTATTACCATAATAAAGTGTGTATGGTAAAGGCATTGAACCAGAAATTAATTAGAACTTTTTTTAGTGAACATAACTGTAATATTCATGAAGAGCAGCAGGATTTGAGTTTAATGGTCGGGCAGTCAACATGTTAAAAGTCTCCAGTTCTGTTAGGACACTGTTTGTTATGTTACTTTGGTCTGATTTTCTTCTATAGTTTTATTTTTATGGTTTTTTTTTTACCACATTCGACCTTTTTAGGTTATTATTTTAAAAATTCAATTTTAAATTAATTGCAGGACCTCTATGAAGATGTCAACTATGGCATTCTTGTGCCGAACACAAAGATAAAAGTGAAAGTGAACCCATCAGGTCAGTAAGAAACCTATAGGAAACACTTCATCTGAGCTTTCAAGGGAGAGTGACATTTGTTGACACTTCTGTTGTTTATTACAGGTGTTGTGATTCTCCGAGCCAATGTCCAGCCATCATATGAACCATCTACGGCAAGACAGTCCTTCCTTCAGCAAAGGACACCCTATGATCCCTACAGCGTCTTTCAGCCGAGACCTAATAGTTTTATATAGTATACATAAAAAGTCTATTTAAGACAAAGCCTGACGCATCACTGTGAAAATGAAGTACAATAACATGTAAAAGAATGGTCTTTGTGAATATTATTTCCTCGTTAAGTGGCCAAAGTCTTTCTTTAAGTACAGTATCGAGTTTTGTAGCCACAACAATGATAATGTGATAGGTTCCTTGAATGAATATATATTTTGTTATTTATTTGTAGTTTTAAATACTACTAAGTGTGTGTGCCCTTTTTTTTTTTGACTTTTGATGCAATATAGACTACATGACAGATATTACTCATAACCTTTTAAATATATTACAAGAACATTAATTTCTTTTGGACACTTGATTAGAAATAAGATTTTCTTCTTCATGAATGGTGACTTCCCACTATTAAGGACACAGTGGTGACCCAAATCTGTGGAGACATGTGAACCACAAGGATGTACCCAAAGCTCAAATGCTATAGTAAGTTTGTATGTACTGGACTCAACACTTACAAAAAATTTGTTTCCATTTGAGTGCTTAAAATGTGATTTTTCGTAATAAACAGCTTTAGCCATTCATTATGTTGTGCAGGCTGCTGAACATTTTACTGAAAAAAGATATGTCTTTAAGATGTAAAATAATGTTTGCATAACATAAAGAGCATCTGTACCGTATATTTTTGATACCCATGTCATATGTGTTAACTTCTTGCCTAATAGGATCTGTTTGTAAAAAATATACAAAAACCCCAACAAATCTGTATATGTATAGTTCTGTTTATTAGTAAACAGACGGGCATTGTATTTTGACTGTTCCTTTTAAACACTTTCTTTATTTTAGACTCATGGATGCTATATTGCTAATTGTAGCAGAATTATTTGTGATGTAAAAAGGAAAGTATTTCATGTTTCTTAGCAGGTTTTACATTTCTGTTCTCATGAATGTCTTTTTCTGAGTTACTTTCTGTGATTGTGATAAAGATGCTTCAGTCATTTATACTGTGACCAATAAAACATTCCAACTTTGTATATATTATCTTCTTCCTTTTATTAATTCTTAAAAATAGTAATGTAGACTATTTTACTTAACATTGCAGTTCTGGCATTTTATTTAAATGACCAATGAAAAGAAAGTAATTTTGATTCGCCAGATGGAATACTTAAGGAATAAAGGAGACCACTTGAGGAGAGAAAAGGGGGGGAGAGAAAGAGAGTAAGTATTGGCTGGACACAGAATGGTGGAATTACAATTTAACCAGTGGACTTTGGTGAGGAGTTTTGTCATGTAGGATGTTTAGAGGGAGAAGAATTAAGAAGTTGGAAGCAGGAGGGGTGACTGGATACAGGTAGCTAGCAACCTGAAGGGAGAGAGCCGGTGTGAATGTTAGGATATCAGAAGGAAAGGTGGCAGGCCATTGTGCTAAGCATGCAACAAGCATACTACAGAGCCAGTCAGTGTTTGCATCACATAATGAAGACAATGTGGAGACCTGCATCAGAAGAAGAGTTGTTAGGTGGCAGTGGTGGATCATGAAGGTAAATTCTGGGAAGACCAGGAACCATATCTTAAATATCACTTGTCCTTTCTTTCTAATGCAAGCTGCTACTATTATTGCTTCTGCTGTTATAATAATAATAGCAGCAATAATAATAATAATCATCACTTTTATTTGAAAATGAACTAGTAAATTAGGCATTTGAGTGCTGATACTTTTAAAACAAGTTAATAATCATTCTTGTGATTAATTCTCTCAAACTGACAGATTGAAATGTTTCCTTATATTGGGAAGAAAATGCAGTTTCCAGTTCTACACTCAACTGCGAGTGACTGAAGGACACACCACGAAGTCACACCCGGAAATCCTGAGTACAACTGCCAAACAAATTTGTTTCACCAAATTTAAGGAAGAGCAGTTCCAGTTCATCACAATTTGAAAATCTTGTTTCCAGTTGTGTTAAAATAATTATCCAATACCTCTAAGTACACATGTTTATATTTTGACATCAAATAGATTGTTTCAGCTCTACACATAGAAGTTTCAGGTTCCAAATTAGTCTATTGTTTTGTAGAATTTAAAAGTCAATCAGTTCATCTCATACATTTTTCATGTAAACTTTACTTTTGAGACAGCATTGTTACAAAAAGGTGCATAATTTCCCCCTGCCCCCCTTTCCAAAAGAATGTTGAAAAGTAATTCAATCTTTAAAAATATCCCTGAAAAATGGCGAGAATAAAACAAACTCGAAGTTCAGGAGACTATTTTTGAAACTACAGGCTTCTCTTGCCATCATTGCAATGGAGACTGGACTGTCAATTATTCCATTTAAAACCTCAATTAGTCCCGGATGGTTTTCGTGAATGGTGGATAGTATTCTATCATAACAGTTCCATATTATTTCACTGTTCAAAGTAGTTTCTTTACCAACAGTACATTTCAGAATTGCTGTGTGTTTGTAAAAACAGAGGAAGAAAGCAGAAAAACCGTGAAACACAGTGAAAAAATTTCCTTGTTGGTTTATATAACAACAGCTCTGCTCCATAATTAAATACAAACAAGGGGATGTAATTTCATGGACCTTAGGGTGCAACCAATTTAATTCTCCTGTGAGAGCGGGATTCTGAAATGTGCCTCTCAGCACAATGTATAAAGAAGCAACAGCAGCTGTTGTTGTTGTCTTAAGTTGAGAGACTGGTTTGATTCAGTTCTCCACCCTATTCTATCCGGAACAAGCTTCTTCGACTCTACATAAGAACAGCAGTGCACATCCATTTGAATCTGCTTACTTATTGTATTCATCTCTAGGTCTCCTTCTGTGATTTTTTACCCCACATACTTCCCTCCAATGCTAAACTGACAATTCCTTACTGTCCAAGAATGTGTCCTATCAATCAATCCCTTTTATTCTCCATAAACCCTTTCTTCCTTTTGCCATTTTGCATTTCATACCCTATGTTGCATATAACAGCCCAGAGAACTGCGGAATACTTTGAAGAATTACATAATTGTGATATACTGAAAGAGAAATTTTATTTTGATAATATGAACCCAGTACCACCAGACTCAAAAGTCACCAGCAACAGAAGAAATAGAAGAAATCATAAAAGAACTTAAAAATAACAAATCATCTGAAGAAGACAATATAGTTGTTGAACTATAGAAACACTATATTCATAAACTGATACTATGTTTAGAAATTTTCAAAGAAATGTAGAAAAGACACAGCTTACTATCAGAATGGACATCTGCACTAATGCATCCACCTTCCTATGCCAACTCGTTCACGGGCCATCTACAGGAATCCATCCTGAGTACCCAGAATCCCAACCCCTCATCTGGTTCAGATTCGTTGTTGATATCTTCATAATCTGGACTGAAGACAAGGACACACTATCCACTTACTTTCAAAACCTCAACACCTTCCCTTCATTTGCTCCACCTGGTCCTACCTAACCCATCAAGTCACCTTCCTTGACATTGGCCTACTCCTCAAAGTTGGCCTTATCAATACCTCCGTCCACATCAAACCTACCAACCATCAACGATACCTCCATTTTGACAGCTGCCACTAATTCCACACCAAAAACTCCCTTCCATAGAGCAGTAACAAGCAGTCCCTCTCACTGAGGCCTTCACTGACCACAATTACCCTCCAAACCTTGTCCAAAAATAGATTTCATAGGCCCTGTCTGTCCAGTCACCCACCAACTCCCCCCACACCCACTATCCGGCCACAAAGGAACAGCCCTCTTGTTTCCCAGTACCACCTAGGACTGGAGAAGTTAAACCACTTTCTCCGCAAGGGTTTCGGCTACCTTTCATCCTGTCCTGAAATAATAAATACTCTACCCAACATCCTCTCAACCCCCACCCCCCTCCCTACAGTGGTATTCTGCTGCCCATCAAACCTACATAATATCCTTGTCCATCCTTACTACTTCCCTTGCCTACGGCTATCCCCGCTATAGACCTAGATGCAAAACCTGTCCTTTCCACCGTCCTACCTCCACCAACTACTCCAGTTCTGTCACAGGCAGAGAATACAGCACTGCATAATGTGGCTCATTTCAGTGACTAATACACAGCCTGTGCCATATGGATCCTTCCCACAAAACAGCTCATCTTAATTGCACAGGTGAGTACTCTCCCTACATTATATCCTACACTTCCGTAATCCTCCAGGCCTTAACTTTTGCTAGTTCTTTACTTTTCCTCCCCTTCCCTGCCCACACTCTATCCTTCCATCCGTATTCACCCACCCGTGCCATGCATCTCCCCCCTCCCCTCATGCTTCCCTCTCTTTGCCACATCATCACCCCCTACCACTGGTTGCTCTCGCCTCGGCCGTGACGAGTGCCTCAGACTGTTTACAGCGGCCAGAGATGGTGGTCATGTCTTTGTGAATGTGTGTGTGTGTGTGTGTGTGTGTGTGTGTGTGTGTGTGTGTGTGCGTGTCTTGACCAATGAAGGCCTTAACAGCTGATAGCTATCAAGTTGTTTTCTATTGTTTGTGTCTTCCGTGACTCATTGATTGGACGTCTCTGTGGTGAGTAAGCAACCTATCCTTCACAAAAATATCATTGAATCCTTCTTGAAATTTCCATTGTTTGATTTTGCACTTTTAAAAAGAGTACAAAAAATTCTTGACATACAACTAGGAGTGTATCAGGTAGGATTTAGAAAGGGAAGGTCATGTGCAGAACAAATATTAAACCTAAAGCACATAATAGAAATGAGACAAATCAGGAACTTGAAATATGCAATTAATTACATACCCTTTAAAAAAGCTTATGATTTGAATGACAGAAACTTGCTGATTGATATCATAAAGCAATTAGAACTTTATATTAAAACAACAGAAATAAGTAAATCAACATTAACAAATATAACACCCAAAGTAAAATTAAAGGGGAACTTTACATTGTTTGAAATAAAGTCAAACGTAAGACAGGGAGATGGTTTGTCGCCTCTACTTTTCAATTATTGTATTAGAGCAAGTAGTTCTAGAATTGCGGAAGGCTGTTAATACTAAAGGGATTCAGCTAGGAAGGAAACCAAACAAGATCACTATTGACTTTTTAGCCTTTGCAGATGACATGATATTAATTACAGACAATGCCCAAGAACAAATCAAATAATTGCAAAAGCAGCAGCCAAAGTAGGACTACAAATATTTGAGAAAATAATGTTCATGACAAGCACCCAAGATGCTTCTCAAAATATCACCATTCACAACACGTTACACAAAACAAACTGCTTTAAATACCTTGGAGAGTGGATAAGAAACAGTGCAAAAGAAAAGACAGCTACAGAAACTAGAGTGCAGAAAATTGAAATGATGTTTCATATGACAAAAAATGTTTATAACAAAAAATCCTTGTCATGGAACACGAAATTAAGACATTATCGAACAGTGGCCATACCTGAAGCTCTGTATGCAGCAGAAACACTTAATCTAACAAAAATGGCGATCTCAGGAAACTAGAAGATCGAAAGAAGTAGTTTGAGGATTTGGAGCTAAAAGAAACTATACAGCTGAATATAGGTTAATACCAAACAGAGTTAAATTTCCAAAATTGAAAAACTAACTGATGCAATGAGGAAGAGAAGAATACAGTTTTTTTTTTTTTTTTTTTTTTTTGGACACATCTACAAAATGGATAGCAGACTAACCAATGAAATTGAAAAGGACATGGAAAATGCTGGAATCAATATAATAGACAACAACATATTTCAGAGAAGTAATTTACAAGCTAGGATTTCAGGAGACAAAAGAAAAGAAATAGACAACAGTGGACCCAAAGAAGAAAGGGAAGAACACTCTCAAAGGATGAAGGAAATTGAGAAACAAAATCTATTGCAATAAAGAGTAGCCAAAGTTTATTCATTGTACCCTCCAAATGGATTATTCAAAAGAAGTACTGTGACATTATTGTACTGCTCAAGTAACAAAAATCATCTACTACTTTTATTATCTCATTACCTAATGTAACACCTTCCCATAACCTGAGTTTCTTAGACTATGTTCCATTACCCTTGTTTTGCTCTTGTTAATGTTCATTTTACACGTTCCTTTCAAGAGATTGTCCATTCCGTTGAATTGCTCTTCCACGTCCTTAACACCTTCCCATAACCTGAGTTTCTTAGACTATGTTCCATTACCCTTGTTTTGCTCTTGTTAATGTTCATTTTACACGTTCCTTTCAAGAGATTGTCCATTCCGTTGAATTGCTCTTCCACGTCCTTTGCTGTCTGTGATAGGATTATTATGTCATTGGCAAACTGCAAAGTTTTTATTTTGTCACCCTGAACTGTGATTCCATCTCCAAATTTCTTCTTGCTTTCCTTCACAGATTGCTCAATGTACAGATTAAATAACATTGGAGGAAGGTTACAACTCTGCCTTACTCCCTTCCCACCCAATACTTCTCTTTCAACAGAGACTTTGTAGCTTTGAGGGAATGTTATCTACACCAAGGGCCTTGTTTCAATGGAGAACTTTCAGTAATCTGCCAAATGTTTCTCTCAGTATAGTATATCCTATCTCAATGTGCTTCCTCTTCCCTCTCTGCAATATTCTCTTGAAGTTAATTTCCTTTGTTGATGCCTTCTATATATTCTTTCTTCAGAACTGATTATCCATCCGAGTTCTTTATATCCATACAGCTGCTTTCATGTCTCCAAATGTCTCTCTTTAAGTCGTCTGTATTCCATTTTACCTCCTTCATTTACTGCATTTTTATATTTTCTCCTTTCATGAATTAAATTCCGTATTTCCTGTGACTACCCTTCAATGATCCTTGATAGAATAGGAAGTGTGAAATTCCTGTAAAGTTCTGAATCTTTTTGGTCCTCTGCTGCCCTCAATATTTTCATTTCCCAAAGCTACCCATTCATCTTCAACTGTGTTAGTTCCTCCCATTTCTCTCAATTGTTGCCTAAAGCTTCCTCTGAAACGCTCAAGAACCCAGGTTTCTTCAATTTATCCAGATCCCATTGTTTTATTTTCCTACCTTCCTTCAGTTTCAGTCTACAATTCATAACCAATAAGATGTGTGCAGAGTCTACATCTGCCCCTGGATATGTCTTACATTGTAAAATGTGCTTCCTCCTAAATCAATGTCTTACCATTGTAAAATCTGTCTGATACCTTCCTGTCTCTCCTGGTCTCTTCCATATATACAACCACTTTTCATTATTCTTTTACCAAATGTCTGTTATGATTAAATTATTTTCTGACTAATATCATGGAAACTAAGAAAATGTTCTTACATATTGTCACTGCAGTTCAGCAGCCTCACAACAACAGATAATTGTGAGTGGTCTGAAACATCGGTTGCTTCGTCCACAGTGTGAATATAAAATGAGGTTTTATCCATGTTCTCCTTTGAAATAGTGTCCTCCACAGTTGATACACCATTCACATTATTTTAATTTTGGAAGAAGTCTTGGTATGCCTCCTGCTGGATTGCACAAAGCACTGTCTACAATTTTTCTGTAATCTTTTGTTGCAAATGTTCATAATTTCATCAATTTTCAACTATAGAAATAATAAAATAATCCCAAGGGGCCAGGTCTGGAGAGTATGTTAGACAAAGTAGCACAGTGTGCTCTTGGCAGTTTGTGAGGTGGTGGTCTTTCTGGTCTTGCCACATGAGCTGTGGAATGAACTCTGCAGCAACCCCATTGTATTCCTGTATCAGGTTCTCATGACATGATCAAACTGAAACGTTTCATTCTTCTGCAATCTTTGGACAGTCAGTCTTCAACTGATATGCACAATTTTGTTGATGTTCCTGAGTTGATCACTAGTAGATGTCGAAGGGTGTCATGCATGAGGGCCATCTGTAATAATCTTTTGTAGCACTGAGTAAGGTTGAACCACTCGTCACCTTAGGCCTTGCGTAGTTCTGTAAAGGGTGTTTTTTTCACATGTACTGTAATGCAGGCATGTTGCTCTTCTAACTCTGCAATCTCTTAATATGTAAACTGTGCAACACAACGTTTATAGTAGCTGTTACCATCTTGGGGCATATTATACTGGAATTTTAATTTAAAGTTGACTGTGTGGACCAAACGGTGATTATATGCAGGTGCTGTGCACTTTTGAATGCCTTACCGACAAATAAATTGCAATGATGCATTAACTTAAGAACTATTCCTCAAGAAACAGTAACCACCAATATAAGATGCTTATTTGCAACCTTTATTTTAATATTCTGAAAAAAGGTCATTTTAAATTAATACAATACGACATAACTATGGTACTGATGATAGTGTCAGCATTGATATAGATGATTGTAGCTTCTTGTACCTTTTCTCATTCAGGTGGATGAGTGCAAACTTTATTAGTAAAACATAAGTATTTTTACACTTCATATTATTTTTATTTACTATTACTGCTTCCACACATTATAATGGTTACAGCGCAGATGCTCGCGGGAGACTGCTAGGGAGATACTGCTAATAATGAGTCTGATATGTGCTGCTAATTGCTGCTTCCCAACCAATGAAAAGATATTCCTCATCATTTGTTTCTCATTCAGTCTTTTATACAGCTGTAGGTGTACAGCACACATTGTACTTAATACAGCATTGAACAACTAACAGACATGCAATAATGAAACTCTCAGCAGTTACACATTCACCTCATGCATGTGTAAGGAGGTCACACGCATTTCGCTCTAACATTCGACTGACACGATTCATGAATGTTCCAGAATTTTTTTGAACAGACCTCAGAAACTGTGCTGGTTGACCTTTTCACTTTATAATTTTACTGAAGATTTGTACATCATTTTTTAATTGTTTGTTCCTTTTGAATAAATTACTTTGCTGAATGATGCCTGGGTGTCTCTGAAATTTGTATGGAATAGAAAACTGTCGTTATTGACTAAACAGCCCTCAGCTAACTTTATGCCAATCCTGTTAAGAATATGGCATAAATATTTTGTATTCCTCAAAAATATGTATTGCACAACATATACCAAATGCTGTAACACCGAATTTATAGTTTGGAGCTGTTACTTTTGCACTTATGTAGCTGCAATCATGTCTACTGATCTGAGTATCGAGTATTGTTCAATAACATTTCAGGGCCCTACTGATATATAGTGTTTTTATCACTGTTTGCATTGCAAATGGATGTTTTCTGCTTATTAGATAGAGGGTTGTAAATATTGTTTTGCAGTACATGAACAGCCACTTGGGAAAGCAGAAATTCACTTTTTTATTCAAAGGAGAAAATTGCTAGTTTCTGTATAGAGACATTGAGTCAATTACAGACAAAACCAAAGGTCTACTAAATATTAAAGCATTTGACAAAAATGCTTTTGTCTGAAATGGCAACACCCATGCATTTCCACGGGCATAGCTCCCACACGCAGGACCATTGTCTCCAACCACCCTGACCAGTCTCACAACAACAAAAACTGGAGACAGTGATAAAGTGTGCAGTGAGTCCAGTCACAATGAGTAGCTTAAACATTCATTGTGCCTGTGTGTGACTCAACAGCTTCTCTGTATGGTGAGTGCTAAACTAGCCTTTTCATAATGTTGTTGTTACCCCATCCTGGATTTTCCATTGTTGGTTGTTCACATTTCACCCTATGAATAAAAGGTCACAAAAAGCAGATGATGCCTAAACTGTGTATAGTCAGTTAACTTGTATTCACAGGTAGAGAAGATCATCGAAACACAAAACTTGTGGAATGTTTGAGAAAAAGAATTTCCTCTTTATAATGTATAAAGGGGGGGGGGGGGGAGTCCATTGAGAAATGGATAAGAATGCGAGAAAATTGATTGCCTGATGGAATAACTGAAATATGTGATAAAAGTGTATTCATAAATTTTCAAGATGTTTGTGTGTTATAAATATGCGAAGAGTAAACTATGTCTGAATGAAATAAGAATATTTTGTTCCACTGCATAAATAATAGAAATAGGAGTATTAGTATTAATTAAGTGTAAAACATTTTTTTCTCTTTCAGTTCCAAAAGACCAAGGTTTAACTAATAGAAGTTAATGTGTAAGAACTTTAACAATAAATTTTATGTGAAAATTGCATTAAATTTCTTTTAGGATGCTTCAACAAACTATCTTGACAATTAACCTACTAAAGAAAACTGTATCCATGAACCTACAAAGGCAAAGAAAAGTGTAAAACTGTTATTGTGGTCAACAAAGGAAAAAAGTATCCACCTTCTCACTTTCCAGGTAACACTTTATTTCATCACATTATTACATGTACTTAATTTTGATATTCATTGATTTTTTACCAGTAATAATGTCATAATGTAATACACAAGATACAGTAATAGACCAGTTGGTACAAGTTTATTAACATGACACATTTACATCTGTAATAGGTAGCTCATGACAGCTAATAAAAAGTCAAGAGCACAAATAAGGTCTGAGAAAGCATACAGTGTTCTGTGATTATAAACAGTGTGTAATGTGATACTCTTTGTGTCAGCAGCCTCTGGTGGTCAATCATCGAGACAGGCTTGGCGGCAGTGGCCTTCTGCCCTGGTGTCCAACTCGTGAACTATGAAGGGTTAAAGCAACCCTCTCCCTTGGAAGGAAGTGCTCTGCTGAGACAGGTGCTTGTACAATACTGACACATCCATTGGTCTTGTTGTTGGTGCAGGTGGTGGTGATGGAATGATGTTCCACACCACCACTGGTGCATACAGGCAAAAGTGACTTGCTCAGAAACATTGACACCACTGTGCATTATCCTGAGTTGAACTAGTGACAGGATTTGTCACATTTCAATGTCCTGTCGCTCCTCTTCACCAAATCGCGCCATCAGTCTTGGTGCCACTACAAGACTAGTTCCCCAAGTTTGTCCGTGCTAAAGATGTAGGTAAAATGGAATCCCCTAGAGACCAGTGCATCTGCTTCATCAGATACATTGTCAGTGCCAGGGCTGGAAATGGCAACGGTGATGGGCACCACAGTAGAGGTGAAAGTAGCAGTAGTGATGCCCCCCCCCCCCTGTCTGGTGGCATAGACAGGCCCATCATTATCGGATGAATTTCTTGGCTTAGAGATGAAGGTGGCAGTGGTGTTGGCAAAGTCATCTTGGACACTGGGAAGGTACGAGGACATATTTGCTCATAATGGCAAGTCACCAGCTCCTCGCTGCTACACACTCCAGACGTAACAGCCACAACAGCTGTCAATCATTAACAGAGATCCATTTTGGTCATATGCCAAATCCTCTTGCCCTGACCTTGGCACCTGGGTTGATGGAGTGTGGTGCAGAAGGTACCTGCAATCACTAGTATGATGGCATCAGCGAGTATAGAATGGTGGGAGCTATTGTCTGTAGAGCAGCCCAGCTGAACTGTGATTTTCCACTGGCTTGAATCCGTTAGACTTCTTATTAGTCACTTGTGCTTAACCAGTGTGCACATCTTATCAGTCTACATCTACCTGGCTATTCTGCAAATCACACTGAAATGCATAGGAGAGGCTTCATCTAACCTCTGTCATACTATTTGTCTACCATTCCATTCTAGAACAGCAGAAGGAAGAAAAAAACATTGTTATTTTATTTGATAATCATTTCTCCCTATGTAGTTGGTAGTCAACAATATACTTTTATTTTCGGGGGAGAAAATCAGTGATAGAAATTTAGTAAGTAGATCTCACCACAGTCACTGTTGTTGTGATGGCTGTCATTTAGAATCGACATGAAAAGGCCTTAAGTGGTGGCCTAAAGGTCATCAAAAGACAGAGTACCCCTTAACTTGGGACATTCATCTCCACAAATTTCCCATTCAAAAAATAATGAAATGCAATGAGCAGTGAGAAAATATTTTTGGAAACATTTGACACTGTTCATACCCCCTTGTGAAATCAACACTTCTCTGGGGGCAATTGGAACTGCAGTCCTATTGAACGTGGTCTGACCCCTTTGGAGTATAGCACAATCACAAGTTTAGTTCTGGTATAAGGGTGGAACCACTTAATGAGCATTTAAAACCATTTGATGAAATTTGAATGTGATCCAAAGTAGCAAATGGTGTTTATGCTTTTTCAGGCCGGCCGCGGTGGCTGAGGGGACAGAGGCGCTCCAGTCACTGTCTGCACGGCCACTACGGTCGGTGGTTCAAACCCCCCCTCGGGCATGGATATTTGTGCCGTCTTTAGTGTTAGCTAGTTCATAAGTAGTTTGTAAGTTTAGGGACTGATGACCCTGTAGTTTGAACATTTTTATTTTATTTTATTTATTTATTTATTTATTATTTTCTTTTTCTTTTTTTGCTTTTTCAGCCCTGCAATTTTGTAGCGTCTTGTGACATGATGATGGGAAATGCAACATTGACACAAGCACAAACAGAACAGCAAAGGATCTGTCTAAGCCCACTCTGTTTGGGTATTACCTGTGCCCATGCATCCTTGACATGCACTTTGAACATGTATCTGTTGAGTTACTTTGACAACCATTTACCTGGGTGGAACTCATTTGTTGCCCTAGTGTTTGAAGGGCCAGCAACTCTTCCTACTTGCCATAGAGTTTGCTTGTTCACAAACAGGCACTAGACCAGGAGTCGAGCAGCACTTAGATTAATGGTTGTGAAATGCCTCAATAGTTACATGTTGAAAATGTATAGCCAAGGTAGCCCCCAAGAGTGTTACCAAACTGAGGGGTATTAGAAGGACCCTTTGCTGTTTTATTCATGTGTGCCAATTTTGCAGCTGCTGTGAACTTGTCTTTAGAGAAATCCTAGGAATTTTTAGCAGTGTCATATGTTAAGTATGTCATCCACAAAATGGAGTGGGTGCTTTCATTGACAACCTTTATATCACCCAATGAGGCCTTTTTGCTTTCATTCTGAGTGGCAATGTGTGTGCATTGTTTTCCTTGGCCACCCATTAACTGCAGGATTATAATGCTAATTTTCCATCACAAATGCATAAAAGGAAAGGATCAAATGTCGGTAGGAGGTGGTGTGACAACCTCCCCACATTGTTGAATTTCAGTGGTGACATTTGAGAAACTTGTGGTGAAATTTGATGCCAAAGTGATATGATTAAACCACCTTAAACCTCATGAGAAATTCTGAATGCTGATCTTTTTCTCTCAAGTTAGTTTTAACATCTTGTTGTCTGAACCATCATTGTGCCCAGTGGTGATGGGGCAAGGAGCCATGCTTTTGCAGCATTCCAGAGGAAGGTTGTATGGAACAGTGACACAAATTACTGCAACACAGGAGAGATTTTTGCAAGAATTTGAAAACATTCTCCTTTAATTTTGCTGCATACTGTACATAATTAATATATAATACAAATCAACCTTTAGCACAGTAAAGTTGAGCTAGAGTTGAACCTTATCTCACAGACTCTGTGCCTGTATGAATGTGTGTGTGCGCTTTCTTTTCCTGAGGAACTCATTGACCGTAAATTATATTGTACAGTTGTCTTTTTCATGATGCCTGCCTGCAGCTGAATGTAGCATCTTTATGGTAGGTAGAAATCTACACTTTTCATGTCATCCAACCTGGACTTTCCATACAGTCACAGCAAGATATTCCTTTGTGGGTATAAATATGTATGGATATGGCAAGGTAAAATTTGATTGCACCTACAAAATGTTTGTCTACCGTGACCTTAAAAACATTTGTAGTTCATAGCTTTAAGTATGATTTTGTTTTCTAACAATTCTTTGTTCTTTCCTTTTTTATAAACTGACATTCTGAAGATGCTCATTGACTTGGCAGAACCAGTTACACCTTTATTAAAGCTTATGTGTCATCATAAAAATAAAAAATAAATAAAAAAAATAGAAGAAGTACTCACCTTTTTACCACAAGCAATAATTAATTTGTCATTGGAGGAAATTACGAGGGATAAAAATTGCAGAGGAAGCCGAAAGTTTGACTACAGTAGGCAGATTCAGGAGGATGTAGGTTGCAGGCAATATGCAGAGATGAAGAGTCTAGCATAGGATATACTAGTATGAACTAACTAGTGAGACTAACACCAATGATAGCAGCATGGTAGTGTCAAGATTTCTCTATGATCATTTTTAAACTAAGTGTGTTGTTTTCAACTGTTCCATAGGGTGGTCCATTTTTCTTCTTCGTCTTCTTGCCCCCCCCCCCCCCCCCTTCAGTTTGGCAGTGGCCATTTGATGGACAGCTGGTTTGTTGTCATGACAATTAAAACACTGTGTAATGTTGCAGCACAGTTGGTAAATCACGTGGCTGCTTTCACAAGTGGTTCGACTCTGATAGGGTGGGATATGCCTGTGACAGGACTCGAATAAGAGTGCTGAGTAGGTGGATTGGGCAGGTTTTGCAATGGGCTCTTCCACAGGAATATTATTCCTGTAGTAAGGGATTGGGATGGAGTAGGTCCACCCTGTGGCACAGCATGCAGCTAAACACAATACTCTTGATTTCAATGGATCCTTTACTACCTGGGCCACCTGGATGCTCGGCTCCACCACCAGCTCTTCTGAACTGTGCAGATAGGAGTTGTCCCTTAACATATTCTGCAGCCCCACAGCCACTCTGGCCTCAACCTAAGATAACTTGCCATTTCTACACTCTATGCCTACCATTATCCCTTTCCCCACTTGTTATCCTGTATCCCTCCAATTCATGTATATCTTTCAACTGTGTGTTGCCCCTTGCAGTATCCCATTAATTAATTAGTTTCTTTATTTTTATATATATTTTAAAAATTTTCGTTATTATTTTTATCGTTTCAAATACCCCCAGCTTTAAAAATATTCAAATGTTTGTAAATCTATTGGACCAAACTGTGTGGTCATCAGTCCGTAGCTTACATACTACTTAAACTAAGGTAAACTAACCTAAGGACACACACATGCCCTAGGGAGGACTCAAACGAGCAACCGCGCGTTCTGCAGCGAGGCGCCTTAGACCGCTCGGCTACTCCACCACGGCTTCCAACAAGCATTCAAACTCAAACGCTCCACATTAGCAGTGGCAAGTGATCGGAGCAATTTTTCACGCAGCCTATTTCTCACAGACAGAAGTAGCAGAAGATGATAGAAAGACAGCAAGGGAGGAATCCCCAAGGAAATTCCAGGTGGAATAGAAAAGGTAGGGGGAGGGGGACAACCACTGAACACCCAAGCAGAAGTACAGGCAAGAAAAGAACGCATGACACGCGAGTTTAACGCACCACATCAACAAAACGGGGTCAGAGTCGATGGTCCTTCTTATGCGAGAGTAGTAAGTCCCGCGACAGAGACAGCACAGGACACTCGTTCAGATCTGACAAATCAAAAAATCGACATCAGACAATATCCTAAGAAACAGTCAGAACCTGCCCCTAGAGAGCAACCAATGGAAGCAGTAGCCATGGCTAACAGATCGTTGAGAAATTGGCAAAACTATCAATCTGCCACCAGCGATCCACAGCCAAGCAGCAACAAAACACAAGTAAGCCATAGTAGCATTACGCTATTAGCAGGTTCTAGGGGCGTAGATAAATTTTTCCTCTGGTGGTGGTGGGGGGGGGGGGAGGTTTGGAGCCAGAGCTATTCGCACAGTTGACAGGTGCCAAAACTGTGATGTCCCCCCCCCCCCCATAAAACAAACTTGCAATTTTTTCTGTTAATTTGCAAAATTTTGCGAATAGTAGATAAAAAGAATGAAGCTTTATTGAAAAAGATTGAAGACATGAGGAGCAGTCTTTTCTGTTATACCTTGAAAATGACGGGCTGTTGTCGAAGACGTTACCCAACTATATTCCCATAAATTATTTGAACATAACATACAGAATAAGCCCAATTTTCAGAACAAAAGTAATTGCTGCAGGGAATAGTAAGTTAGAAATACCTTCCGCACTATCACATCTGGCTCAAGTCATAAGTTGTTAGCATACGTAAAAAATCGAAAGCACTCAGACAGGGAAGACCAGGGGAATGGCGCCACCTTAAGGGAAACCAGTTGTTCTTTTTTTTATATATATATCTTATTACAGTTTTGTCTTTTTCGTAAAGAATAATACAACTGCTTTGCCAGCTAATACTAATTTATTATAATTTTTTCAGACATATATTTTGGTAAGTTTTATTGTTAAAAAATATATTGTGAAAGTATACGCAGTGGCGCAATTACCCTGGGTTCCGGGGTAATGACGTCATACATTTGAAAAATCAGGGATAAACCTACACAATGAGTGAGTAGTAGTAAATAAGTGTTACAAACGATGTAATTTATACTTATCACTCTTCTGTATTAGACATTTCAAGTACTTGTCGATGTAAAATTGGACTAAAAATATATTTTATAATTTAGGCTTGATTAAGACATCGCAAAAGTCAGAAATACCGGTATAGTTTTTGGCACTTCAAACCTACTACATTCTCTACATTCTGCAAGTGCCCATTTCACAAAATGTATGCATCTGTAGTACACTTCATTTTCCCTAAATTCTCCACCATGGCATCATTGCCCCAGCTGAAAAATATGGCTAAGAACGTCAATTTAAAGCCAAAGATTTTGCGAAACAATTAGGTTAGAGACACGAAATCGAAGCTAAATATCTAATGATTACGTTAATACACAGACGTATATAAGGAAGGGGTCCAGGGGGTTCGGACACCCCCCCCCCCCCTTAGCTTCTATTTTAAAAAAGTACACAAATTTAGATTAATTATGAATAGCAGTGTTGTCCTTCTTTGCAACTACAATAAAAATGCGGTTTTTCTCACCAGGTGCGTTTCGTTTTAATGACAGTAAAAGATCTTCAGTGGTGGAAATTTGGTCTTGTTTTCGCTTCACATTATTGAATGCCCGTCTGTTTCATGCAGTACCGCCGGTTCTTCATGCTGTGTCATTGTTTTTTCACGACTTCCACTGTCACTTTTGCACTGCCCATAATTGTTCTCACAGATCAATACCGGCTTTCTAAATCCTGTGCCTCAAAATAGTGGTCATGGAAGGTGCTTGGTTTGCATAGCAATAATCTATATCGATGTATGATTCAATAAACAATAACTGTACCCTGTAGCTGAGTGTGTCCCTGTTTAACTGTTGAATTGTCACATTTGAAACAAACATGAAACGAATGATTTAGATATTTTGGTTTAATGCATCGCCAGGTGCTGCTTCTTGCACCCTACAGATCTCTTGTCTAGAACACTTCGTAAATTGAACTGATTGATGATTTTACTAGACTTTAAGTATCATTATTATTATAATTATGTACAAATAACCTAAGACGTTGTTCAGGTTATAATGTTTATCATTCCTTTATATTAGAAGCAGCGGACTTATGACACTTCCTTGGAGAATACTGGAAATAAAGACATTATAATTTTCCGTCTATTACTGTGAATTGTGATCGTAATAGGAAATCATGAATACAGTCACAGAAATAGGACGATAATTAGTAGGCATGCAATTTGATTAAAAATTCCTTGTTAGGAACAGTGTAAAAAGCCTTCTGGATATTTTGAAATGTGGACTCAATTTGAGATTACATGTCATTTCTTCTTGAGGATAAAGAGCTCGTTTTGTTACACAAGAACGTTATTTTCTCAACTCATATTCGCTGTGCAGGAACAGGTCGTTTCCTTAAAGGCGATCATAACGTACAAGAGAGTATATGCTGCAAAATCCCACTGCAAATCGACGTCAGGAATAATCCATTGAATTACATGCCCATCTCAGTATTTTCATTCTTTAAGATTGGTATCAACTGGGCCAGTCTTTAGACACTGGTGTTAAAAATACATTTGCCTGTGTCACGTACAAGTTCGCCGCCCTACTGTAGCAATAAAGTTAGTATATCACTGAAGTTGGTAGCAGTAGTAAACGTTAGACACGGTGACCTTCGTTACACGCTAGGAAAGCCTCGCGCGGTACTTCAAAAAATCTGTGGAGCGTGTTTCTGGCTAGAATTCAACAATACTTGTTTATCGTTACTGATGGTTAGGTGGTGGTTACCTGAGAAATTATTATCATATATTTTTATTTTTTTTTTTTTTTATTTTTTTTATTTTTTTTTTTTTTTTTTATTTGGCAAGTTTTACTCTGGTGAAAGTTGTGCACGACGCTTGCCGAGGACTCACTTAGGCACCCATAAGACATTCAAGAGAAAGTGTACCGACAACAAGTAAGAAGTTAAACCTCAACTAAGCATCGATTACGACATACAGACACCCAGGTAACGCTCCTTGTTGGCAAAGTTTTCAGTATAACTCTCATATTCATTACAAAATTATTTTCATTTTTTATTATTAACACAAGTGAAAAAAAAGTTCTGGGAGGGGGAGGGGGGTAGGTTCAATGAACCAACTCATAGGAGCAGTCACAAAAACACTCACCATGATGCAGCAGCTCACGGCGCAATTTGCTCAAATCGCCACTACAATGGCAACAATGTCATCGCAATTTACTGTGAATAATATCGAAAATCTCACCAATCCCCACCATGGATGTTGTATTTATGGTCTTCAGTCCGGAGACTGGTTTGATGCAGCTCTCCACCCTACTCTATCCGGAGCAAGCCTTTTCATCTACTCATAAGAACGGCAACCCACATCCATTTGAATCTGCTTACTGTATGCGTCTCTTGGTCTCCCTCTGCGATTTTTACCCCACACACTTCCCTCCAATGCTAAATTTACGATTCCTCGATGTCTAAGAATGTGTCCTACCAAGCGATCCCTTCTTTTAGTCAAGGTATACCAAAAATTCCTTCTCTCACGAATTCTGTTCAGTACCTCCTCATTAGTTACGCGATCTACCCACCTAATCGTCAGCATTCTTCTGTAGCACCACATATCAAAAGCTTCTATTCTCTTCCTGTCCGCACTGTTTATCGTCCATGTTTCACTCCCGTACAATGCAACACTCCACACAAATGCCTTCAGAAAAGACTTCCTGACACTTAAATTAATATTCGATGTTAGCAAATTTATCTTTTTCCAAAATGCTTTTTATATCATCTGTAGTGCAACCGTCATATTTTATTTTACTGCCCAAGTAACAAATCTCATCTGCCACCTTCATTGTTTCGTTAACTAATCTGATTCCTTCAGCATCGCCTGATTTTCTAAGACTTATTATCTTTTTTTGCTCTTGTTAATGTTCATTTTATACGCTCTCTTTAACACACTGTCCATTCCATTCAACTGCTCTTCCAGGTCCTTTGCTGTCTCTTACAGAATCACAATGTCATCACCAAAGCGCAATGTTTTTATTTCTTCGCCCTGAACTTTAATCCTTATTTCAAATTTTTCCTTGCTTTCCTTCGCTGTCTGCTCGATGTACAAATTGAATAACATAGGAGAAAGGCTACAACCCTGTCTTACTCCCTTCCCAACTAATGCTTCTCTTTCATGCCCTTCGAGACTAATAACTGCGGTCTGGCTTTTGTACAAGTTGTAAATAACTCTCCTTTCCCTGTATTTCACCCCTGCTGTCTTCAGAATTTGAAAGAGTGTATTCCAATCAACATTGTCAAAAGCTTTCTCCAAATCTACAAAAGCTAAAAATGTAGGTTTGCCTTTCCTTAATCTATCTTCTAAGATAAGTCATAAAGTGAGTATTGCCTCCCGTGTTCCTACATTCCTCCTTAGTCCAAATTGATCTTCCCCGTGGTCTGCTCTTACCAGCTTTTCCATTCTCCTGTAGATAATTGGAGTTAAAATTTTGCAGCCATGACTTATGAAACTGACGGTTCTGTAATTTTCACACCTGTCTGCGCCTGATTTCTTTGGAATGGCGATTATTACGTTTTTCTTGGAGTCTGAGGGTATTTCGCCTGTCTCATACATCTTACACACCAGGTGAAACAGTTTTGCCATGGCTGACTCTTCCAGAGACTTTTCTGAGGGTATGTCATCTACTCCCGGGGTCTTGTTCTGACCTAGGTCTTTAAGGCCTCTGTCAATTCATCTCTCAGTGTAGTATCTCCTATTTTATCTACATCTACTTCCTCTTCCCTTCCTACAACATTGTCTCTAAGTTCATTTCCTTTGTAGAGCCCCTCTATGTACTCTTTCCACCTTTCGGCTGTGCCTTCTTTGCTGAGAACTGGTTTTCCATCTGAGTTCTTGATATTCGCAGAGCTGTTTTTCTTGTCCCCAAATGTCTCTTTTATTCCATATTCACTATTCAAGGTTAAATCTAACTTTAGCTCAGAAAAGGGGGAATTATGCTGCCACAAAAGTCTTTGATCATTTACCAAGTAGCATCAAAAGTCTGACAGATAGCCAAATAGTATTTAAAAAGAAATTAAATGAATTTCTGAATGGCAACTCCTTCTACAATGTAGATGAATTTTTAGATAAAACATTTTAAAAATAAAATAAATAACAAAAAATGTAATAAAAATCCTTGATTGTCAAGTGTAGACAACATTTACTAAACTGACACGTTCCACATATTACGAAATGTCGTATATATGATCTATGGAACAAGTATTAATCTAATCTTAAATACATTCTTCTACAGATTTGCATTTGGCTTCTAGCCACTTCTGTTGAGCCAGTTTGCACTTCCTGTCAATCTCATTTCTTAGTCGTCTGTACTCCATTTTGCCTGTTTCATTTACTGCATTTTTATATTTTCTCCTTTCATCAGTTACATTTAGTATATCCTGTGATATCCAAGGATTTTTTGTAGGTCTTGTCTTTCTACCTATTTTGTCCTCTGCTGCCTTCACTATTTCATCTTTCAATGCTACCCATTCCTTTTCTACTGTTTTATTTCCCCCCGTTTCTGTCAATTGTTGCCTAAAGCTCCCTCTGAAATTCTTAAGAACTTCAGGTTCCCTCAATTTATCCAAGTCCCATCTCCTTATTTTCCTACCTTTCTGCAGTTTTTTCAGTTCTGGACTATGATAATGCGATCACTGTGCTGCTCATAGTAGTTTACCCGTATGCCTATTTTCTTATTCATTATCAGTCCTACTCCTGTGATACCCCGAACTGATTTTGTGTTTATAATGCTGTACTCACCTGACAAGAAATCCTGTTGATCCTGCCACTGAACTGCACTAATCCCCACTATATCTAACTTCAACCTGCCCATTTCCCTTTTTAAATTTTCTAATTTTCCTACCCAGTTAAGGGATTTAACATTCCACGCTCCTATCTGTAGAATGCCAGTATTGTCTTTCCTGGTGATAACATCCGCCTGAGTAGTCCCCGCCCGGAGATCCGAATGGGGGACTATTTTACCTCCGGAATATTTTACCCGAGAAGATGCCTTCATCATATTTTCATACAGTAGAGCTGCATGTCCTCGGGAAAAATAACGGCTTGCTTTTCAGTCGTTCACAGTAACTGTATGGCAAAGCCATATTAGCTGATGTTACAAGGCCAGCTCAGTCAATCATCCAGACTGTTGCCCCTCTTCAGGAACCACACTTTTGTCTGGCCTCTCAACCGATACCCCTCCGCTGTAGTTGCACCTACGGTAGGGCTATCTGTATCGTTGAGGCACACAAGCCACCCCACCACGGCAATGTCTGTGATTCATGAGGGTGGCCACCATGGATAGACACTTACAAATCCAAGGACTAAACATTTGTGTTTTCAATGCTGAAGGTATTCACAAACAGTCGCAGGAGTTCAGAGAATTCCTCAAAGACGAAGCCATTGACGTTTGTCTGATGTCGGAATCGCACCTAAAACCTGGCGTGCATGCATCCGCACGAAATTACATATATTACCGAAAAGATCAGCTGACGCACAAAGGAGGAGTCGCAATCTACATTAAGCGAAGCATCCCCCATCACCAAATTTTTCCACCAGACACAAGATCAATAGAAGCGGTAGGAATAGAAATGCAAACCGCCACAGGCCCCCAACACTAGTGGCAGTGTATAAACAACCTAAAGTCAAGCTACACAAACGTGGCATTGCAGCACGCTTCTCATAGGAGGAGATTTAAATGCGAAACACTCCGATTGGAATTCGAGGCAAACCAACTGAGCAGACCACCAGTTACAGAGACTTGCACGCTTCCACCAATTCAATATTTGGGCACCTCAGGAACCCACACACTTCCCTCGAAATGGTGGGCGCCCGGACGTTATTGATATTGCAGTAACAAAGAGAATTACAGGATTCATGCCGCGAGTTCATTGAACAAAATGTAGTCGGCGAATGGCTCCCAAACCAAAACTGCCAACACTCGTTCAAACGGACAAACTGGGAACTATTTTGAAATGGACTAACAGAGGACATTTCTCATATCCCCCCCCCCCCCCAAATGCGAATAACATAGAACAAACATTAAAAGCCCTGACAACAACGATTCTACAAGCGGTTGAAGAAGCCACACCAAGGCCTCCAGAAAGTCCCCCTCAAAGTAAGCAACTTCCTCCGCACCTAATCCCCCAAATACGCCGCAAAAATAGAGTAGCAAAGGAGTGGAAGTAGACAAGAAATGCCGAAAAATGGAGACTCCTCAACAGACTCCAACGAGAGCTTAGAGTAGCACTTGACGAACACAGAAACAATGAATGGTCTGCACGCCTAACTGCCTTTTAAGTCGAAGACAACAGCCTATGGCAGGCAACCAAACAATTCAGGCAAAGACGTGCAAAAATGCCACCCTTGCACGGCGAACGAGGTCTCGTATTTAGTAGACTTGCGCATAATAGTTCGCGATCGGGAGCGCTCACTTTATTCGCGGCTCTGCCGCGAACTAGTTTGTTCTTTTAGTTCGTCCGCTCCCAGTGACGGCTGAGCGGCGTGGTCTGCGCATTCAGGTGGAGGGAGAAGTTCCCCCACCTAGCTCCTTCCTGCGCTTGCTGCTTGAGCCGCTAACGATAACACGCAAGCGAAAAGAAACACTTTGTGGGGAATTTCTAGTGTTTAAGTATACTGTTATCTCTATATCTGGGCATTATGGAATTTATTAGTCAGATATTGCAGAGTGCAGAATACTTCAAAACAGAAATTTTGTAGCACTGAACTATGTAATCTAGCAGGCAGACACTCACCTCGAAATGGTTCTCATCAGCAAAAGGCAAACAAGTGATTTTTAATTCTACTGTGCGTCCTCTCGCTATTGCCCGTCGATCTTCGGAAAAGAATACAACGAACTAAGAAGCGAGATACGTTTGGCATAATAGTTCGCGACCGGTAACGCATGTTTTAGTTCGCGACCGATCGCGCATATTTTTTACTTTGCGATCAATCGCGCATATTTTAGTTTGCAGCTCGGCCGCGAAGTAGGTCGCTCTTTTTAGTTCGTCCGCTCTTTTTGGGTTTTGCTACCGCTACTAAAAGAGCTCTTTCTTTTGTTATGACAGCTTTTTTTATATAATGATCACTGTTCAACACTGAATACCTTAGAAAAGAAAATTTATGGAAGTGTACTACGAAACTACAGCTGAGCTGCATCTCAGCTCGAAATTACGGTAACTGGCAGAAGAGAATCACGCGATTCAGCGCGCGCTCGCGTTCTCTCGCTGTTCCCCGTCAGTCTTCGGAAAACGACCGGACGAAGAGGCGAGGGATCTGCGAATTAGTTCGCGTAGTTTGCCTGTGGGAGCGCTCTTCCGAACTAGTTCGTTCGCGAACTACACATGACTAGTGTTTAGCGCTGGCGACAAAGCTAACGCGCTCGCAGACGTCTTCTAAAAGCAATGCAGATAGGGCTGACGAAAATATAGAAGGCAGCTCAGGGTCTTCCTCGCAGCAGAAGAAGCACTACTACACTTTACCACAGAGGAAGTAGCAGGCGCCATTAGGGACCTTCCAAATTAAAAAGCACCCGGTCATGACAAGCTCGCTAACGAAATATTAAAGAATCTCCTCCCAATAGCGATTGAACTCCTTACCGAGATATTCAACGACATCAATAGAAATCGAACATATCCTAAAACCTGGAAACAGGCGGAGGTCATAGCGATCGCCAAACCAGGAAAGGATCCCCTGTTTCCCCAAAATTACCGGCCAATTAGTCTGCTCCCGAACCTAAGTAAGCTGAATGAAAGCCTTATATATCGGTCCCCACAGAAAAACACCTAGATACACAACAAATAATTCCCGACTTACAATTAGTTTTTCGGAAAAATCACTCCGCCACACAACAACTTATGAGGCTGGTAGAAGCCGCCACACTAGCACAAAGTTATAAAGGCTATTGTGGAATGGTCCTGTCAGGTGTGGCAAAAGCTTTCGACACAGTTTGGCACCATGGATTGCTATACAAGCTGTACACACATGGCTTACCAGAGTCGATAGTGAAGTTACTCCCAAGCTACCTTACTGGACGAAGTTCCTTGGTCAAAGTAGACAACAAATACTCTACCAAGCGATATCTACCGCGAGGTTCTTCCAAGGGTCGGTCCTTGGGACAAACCCTTTCAACTGTTACACAGCAGATACCCCAACAGCACCACATGTTAAGTATGCAAAAATTGCAGATGATACCGCGTTTTTAGCGCTCAGTGGTCGTCGAAACGTAGTCAAAGCACGCCTCCAGTGCGTATTAAACAAAACAGAAAAATAGGCCAAAAATAGCGAATAACGCTAAATGCAGAAAAAACACAAGCAATTGTGTTCACAAGGAAATTAGGTAAAAGAGCTCCATATAACACACCATTCCCAGTACACATCTTCCAAGGCAGAAACCTTCCATGGAAAAACCAAGTAAAATACCTAGGGGTCACCATCGATTAAAAAAAAAAAAAAAAAAAAAAAAAAAAAAAAAAAAAAAAAAAAAAAAAAATTTACCTGGAAACCCCATATCACCGACCTTAAAAACAAAGCAAGTGCTAGACAAAGCACATTCTATACAATACTAAATGTAAATAGCAGCATATCTGGCGAACTAGGAATCAGAATATACTGCAGCCTAGTGTACCCACTATTAGAATACTCTTGTCCCGTCTTCGTATACACTGCAAAAACACACATCAAAAAACTACAGACCTTACAAAGCAGAGCACTTAGAGCCATTCACGAAGACTCACGTTTCCCCACAAAGGACTTGCATTAGCTAACAGGGATACCCATGCTAAAAGACTGATACAAAACGATAGCCAAGGCATTTTACAAACTGGCTGAAAGGTCCCACAATAACCTCATTAACAGACTAGGGCAGTACAACCCTAGGCTATTTAGATCCAAAAGACCAAACTTCCTAGTCCTCAATGATTAGGAAGGCAGCTATATATATATACTAAATAAAAATCATCATAAAACTAAAACAAACAAATAAAAAAGTAACGAAAAAAAATTAAAAATCACAAATAAGAACCAGATATTTAAAAAATTGAAAATAATAATAATTAATATAAAAATAAACATAAACATTAACCGGCAACTGCCCCCACAGGATTAAAAAATAACGTACTCTCTATACAAAAGGAACCACGTCTAAAAGTAGACAATACCTTAAAAGGTCATATAGGCAGGAGGAAATGTCAAAAGACAACAACCTCCATAAAAACAGGCACTCAGGAAAGAGGCCACAAAGTAAGAGTAACGACGACGATAGTCGACACCGGAGCTGGCATTTCTGTGATTCCTCCTTCGGATAGTGACCGCCAAAGAAAAACGGATCGTAAACTTTATGCAGCAAACGGCACTTCTATTAATATTTACGGAGAGCGTCTATTGGTACTCGATTTGTGTTTACGGGGCAATTTCGCGTGGAATTTCCTAATTGGAGATGTACAATCGCCGATTATCGGAGCCGATTTCATTCATCATTACAATCTTTTAGTAGATCTCAAGAACAGGCGACTAATCGACCCATTAACGTCAGCAGCAACACCTGGCATACTGATTAAAGTCTCGGACATTGAAACAGTTTATGTAATGCCTCCAAATCAAAAACATGCTGACATTCTAAAGAAATTCCCCAGCTTGCTCCATGAAAACATCCATTATGACATTCCAGATACCACTGTTTTAAATACGATTGTCATAGAAGGACGTCCTGTAGCAGCAAAGGCTCGACGACTACCACCAGCACAAAAACTCAGGGCAGCTAAAGCAGAGTTCCAACAAATTATTAATATGAAAATCTGCCAGCCGTCAAAGAACGCCTGGTCAAGTCCCCTCCATTTGTTGTTGTTGTGGTCTTCAGTCCGGAGACTGGTTTGATGCAGCTCTCCACAATACCCTATCCTGAGCAAGCCTCTTCATCTCCACATAAGAACGACAACCTACATCTGTCTGAATCTGCTTACTGTATCCATCTCTTGGTCTTCCCCTGCGATTTTTTCCCCACACACTTCCCTCCAACGCTAAATTAACAATTCCTTGATGTCTAAGAATGTGTCCTACCAATCTATCCCTTCTTTTAGTCAAGGTATGCCAGAAATTCCTTTTCTCCCCAATTCTGTTCAGTACCTCCTCATTAGTTACGCGATCCACCCACCTAATCTTCAGCATTCTTCTGTAGCACCATATTTCAAAAGCCTCAATCCTCTTCGTGTCCGCACTGTTTATCGTCCATGTCTCACTCCCATACAAGGCAACACTCCATACAAATGCCCTCAGAAAGGACTTCCTTAGGGTTAAATCAATATTCGATGTTAACAAATTTCTCTTTTTCAAAAACGCTTTTCTACCCATTGCCATTCTGCATTTTATATCCTCTGTACTGCGCCCATCATTTGTTATTTTACTGCCCAAGTAACAAAACTCATCTACCTCCTTTATTGCTTCGTTTCCCAATCTAATTCCTTCAGCATCACCTGATTTTCTTACACTGCACTCCATTACCCTAGTTTTGCTCTTGTTAATGTTCATCTTGTATGCACCTTTCAGCACCCTGTCCATTCCATTCAATTGCTCTTCCAGGTCCTTTGCTGTATCTGACAGAATTACTATGTCATCGGCAAAACGCAATGTTTTTAATTCTTCCCCCTGAACTTTTATTCCTTCACCAAATTTCTCCTTGCTTTCCTTTATAGCTTGTTCAATGTACAAATTGAACAACATTGGAGAAAGGCTACAACCCTGTCTCACTCCCTTCCCAACCACTGCATCCCTTTCATGCCCTTCAACTCTGACAACCGCTGTCTGGTTTTTGTACAAGTTGTAAATAACCTTACGCTCCCTATAATTTACTCCATTTAGTTCCCAAGAAAGACGGATCCTGGAGGCCTTGGGGAGATTACCGTGCTCTCAACATCACCAAGACTGACAGATATCCTATTCCTGACCTTCAAGATTTTAACAGTCAACTGCATGGAAAACAAATATTTTCAAAGATAGATCTGGTCAGGGCTTATTATCACATCCCTGTACCTCCAGACGTTGTACCTAAGACAGCAGTGATAACTCCATTTGGTTTGTTTGAATTTTTACGACTTCCATTTAGACTCCGAAACTCGGCTCAAACTTTTCAAAGATATATGAGTAGCTTGTTATCAAAGGCGGACATATGTCGTTTGCAAATAACTGAGATAACGCCATTTTTATTACGAAAACGTGGAGTTATACGTATGCATGCTAGTTTGGTCATCATTTAGTTGCAAATGATCACCAAACTAGCATGCTTAAGTATTAACTCCACGTTTCTTATAAAATGGAGTTTATCTCAGTTATTTGCATACGACAGATGTCCGCCTTTGATAACAAGCTACTCATATAGACAATATATGAAATGAGATTGACAGGAAGTGCAAAATGGCTAAGCAGGAGTGGCTAGAAGCCAAATGCAAATCTGTAAAAGAAGGGGAAAAGTAATACTGCCTACAGGGAAATAAAAGAGACATTTGTGGACAAGAAAAACAGGTCTACGAATATCAAGACCTCAGATGGAAAACCAGTTCTCAGCAAAGAAGGGAAAGCTGAAAGGTTGAAAGCGTACATAGAGGAGCTCTACAAAGGAATTGAACGTAGGGACAATGTTGTAGGAAGGGAAGAGGAAGTAGATCAAGATGAAATAGGAGATACTATACTGAGGGATGAATTTGACAGAGCGCTGAAAGACCTAGGTCGGAACAAGGCCCCGGGAGTAGATGACATTCCCTCAGGGCTACTAAAGTCTCTAGATGAGCCAGCCATGCCAAAACTATTTCACCTGGTGTGTAAGATGTATGAGACAGGCGAAACACCCTCAGACTTTAAGAAAAATGTAATAATTCTCCTTCCAAAGCAATCGGGCGCAGACAGAACCATCAGTTTGCTAAGTCATGGTTGTAAAATTTTAACACGAATTATCTACAGGAAAATGAAAAAGCTGGTAGAAGCTGACCTTGGGGAAGATCAGTTTGGATTCAGGAGGAACGTAGAAACCCGGGAGGCAATACTCACTTCACGATTTATCTTAGATGATAGATTAAGGACAGGCAAATGTACATTTTTAGATTTTGTAGATCTGGAGAAAGCTTTTGACAATGTTGACTGGAATACACTGTTTCAAATTCTGAAGTCAGCAGGGGTAAAATACAGGGAAAGGAGAGTTATTTACAACTTGTACAAAAGCCAGACCGTAGTTATTAGACACGAAGGGCATGAAAGGGAAGCATTAGTTGGGAAGTGAGTAAGACAGGTCTGTAGCCTTTCTCCAATGTTATTCAATTTGTACATCGAGCAGGCGGTGAAGGAAAGCAAGGAAAAATTTGGAATAGGGATCAAAGTTCAGGGTGAAGAAATAAAAACATTGCGTTTTGCTGATGACATTGTAATTCTGTCAGAGACAGCAAAGGACCTGGAAGAGCAGTTGAATGGAATGGATAGTAAGTTGAAGAGGGAGTATAAAATGATTATTAACAAGAGCAAAACAAAGATAATGGAACGCAGTCTTAGAAAACAGGCGATGCTGATGGAATTAGATTAGGTAACGAAACAATGAAGGTGGTAGATGAGTTTTGTTACTTGGGTATCAAAATAACAAATGACGGTCGCAGTACAGAGGATATAAAATGCAGAATGGCAATGGGAAGAAAAGAGTACTTGAAAAAGAGAAATTTGCTAACATCGAATATTAATTTAAGTGTAAGGAAGTCTTTCCTGAAGGCATTTGTGTGGAGTGTTGGCTTTGTACGGGAGTGAAACATGGACGATAAACAGTGCGGACAGGAAGAGAATAGAGGCTTTTGAAATGCGGTGCTACAGAAGAAATCTGAAGATTAGGTGGGTAGATCGCATAACTAATGAAGAGGTGCTGAACAGAATTGGTGCAAAAAGAAATTTTTGGCATACCTTGACTAAAAGAAGGGATCGCTATGTGGGACACATTCTTAGACATCCAGGAATCGTAAATTTAGCATTGGAGGGAAGTGTGTGGGGTAAAAATCGCAGGGGGAATCCAAGAGACGCATATAGTAAGCAGATTCAAATGGATGTGGGTTGCCGTTCTTATGAGTAGATGAAAAGGCTTGCTCGGGATAGAGTAGGGTGGAGAGCTGCATCAAACCAGTCTCCGGACTGATGACCGTAACAACAACAACATAGACAATATGAACGCTGGCACCATCAGTTAAAATCTGCTTTAAAAGCGCAAATGTCTGATGTTTGGGTTTCGAAGCTTCCTCTGGTCTTGTTAGGACTTCGCTCCTACATAATTCCTCAAGTCAATACCTCACCAGTGGAAATGACTTATGGTTCAGCAATTAGGTTACCAGGAGCATTTCTGAATGAACAGAAATTAGTAACTGAGATCCCAAACTTTGTCTTCAAATTGAAGGAATAGATGAGAAGCCTAAGACCAGTTCCAGCAGAACATCACGCCCACAAAAAGATCTTTAGTCACACACAACTGATGAGAAACAAGTTTGTCTCGGTGCGACGTGATGCTGTCCGAGCACCACAATCACCCAACATATGACGCCCCTTATCCAGTCTTGTCTCGCAGTGACAAACATTTTGATGTGGAGATGCCAATAGGAAAACAGATTATTAGCATTAACAGATTGAAACCTGCCTTTTTTCTGACATACTATTCATCGGACAACATTGAAGACACGTCAAGAGAAACCACTCCGGACATTCCGTCACGTTCCATCCCAAAGACTATCAATCTTCAGAAGACAACAGACAGCGATCAAACCATTGCACCTTCACCACGGATCATCAGATCAGGTCGACAGGTCATCTTCCCTCGAAAATACATGGTCGCTGTCACTGTGGAGGGAGTGTGTGGCAGACCCGAGTGTTAATCTATGTAAATTATATCTCTGAACTTCATTCACGTTTTATTGCATGTTTTAATTCGTTCTGTTCTGCAATGATTTGAGTGACAAGAGTTACAAACATATCCTTTCTCTCCTTTATGCACCTTTTACTCAAACCATAAGCATAAGAGAAATACGTTGTTGTTGTTGGTTTTTAGGGGACTAAACAGCTAGCTCACCAGAAATAGGTGTTAAGGGGAAGTGTTATCTCTACATATAAAACTCAATGTCCCGACTGACTGACTCATCATCGCCCAGCCCGAACCACTTAAGATAGAAACTTGAAATTTGTAGAGGGTGTTGATCTTACTCTGTAGGCGTCATTTAAGAAGCGATTTTTTGATATTCAGTCCGTAAGGGAGTCAAATAGGGAATGAAACGTTTTTTGAAAATACGTTGCTATTTAGGCAATTTTGGAGCTAGAACTACAAAATTTCGGAGCTTAATTCAGGGTTCGAATTTAAAAGACACGTGTTTCGGAATTTTTTGAAATTCAACCAATAAGGAGGTAAACTAGGGGATGCAAAAATTGATTTTCAAAAATATGTTGCTGTTAACTCAAATTTCAAGCTATAACTACGAAATTTAGGATATGGATTCTTGATCAGGATTAAAAAGACACGAGTTTCGGTATTTTTGGAAATTCAACTACTTAGGGGGTAAATAGGGGATCAAAAATTATTTTCGAATACACATTGCTGTCAAGACAATGTTGAAGCTAGAACTGCAAAAATTGGCATTTGTATTGTTCATTAGAATTTAAAAAATGCGTGTTTTGGTATTTTTGGAAATTTAACCATCAAGGAGTTTGTTTTTCGAAAATATTTTGCTATTAAGGCAATTTTGAAGCTACAACCACATAAATTGGTATATGTTTTCATAGTCAGAATTAAAAAGACACGTGTTTCGGTATTTTCAGAAAATCAATCATTTACAGGGTGAAATAGGGAATGAAACATTTTTTGAAAATACGTTGTTACTAAGCCAAATTTGAACCCAGAATTACAAAAAAATATTTGCATACTTGGTTGTCATTTAAAAGACACATGTTGGGGTATTTTTCGAAATTAAATTTTTTTCTGGTGCCATAAGGGGTTAAAAGTACTAAACTAATTAACCTAAGTTAGACTAACTTCTGCTAAGGACAACACAAACACCAATGCCCCAGGGGCGAATCGAACCCCCGACGGCGAACAGCATCGCGCACCGCAGCATGGCGCCTCAATACGCACGGCCATTCTGCTGCGGCTGCAAGTAGTATCATAGTATCACAACATTTCATTATGATAGTACTTAATCTATAACTGTGAAAAATTATATTAAGAGGGAGAAACAACTGGTGCAGACCAACCAGTCTACGCATGCGAAGCAGCGGGCGTTAAGCTAGTATCTTATAATTGCAGTATGATACGGTACTAACAATATCGTTCTGCTCTTTATAGATAAGTTTTTAAGATATGGAACCTCGATATCGATGTTTTCGGGAGAGTGCGCAGGCAATATACAGCATAAAGAATGGGTGTTAGAAATTCCAGTGCGAGCTTTTCAAAAGGACAAATTTTAAATAGGAAGAAACTGCTCATCTTACCAGTGGCGGACACAGAATTTTTCTCTGGGTGGGGCACAAGGCTGAGGAGGGTGAACACATGCACACATGTAAATTTTCTAAATTTACTAAAAAAATAAATAAATGAAATAAAAAGTAATAATAATAAAAAACAGAGGATTTAGAGCCTGAATGCCCTGTGTTCAGCTTTGGGTACACTTGTTCCACCTTTCACTATCATAAAGGATGAAACAACTTGCTAACAACTGAACACGAACTTTGGAATAGCTGGACTATAACACTGAAATAAGACAGATCACTTGAAAATTCAAACAAAATTGTACAATATGGTCGAAAAATAACAATTTTGTACAATGATGCCCAGATGATTATGATATTAAATGAGCCAAATGACATAAAGGTGATTGTACCAACTCCTAGGCCATATGTATCAATAAATAAATAAAAAGAATGTTCAAATGTTTGTAATCCAAAGGGACCAAACTGCTAAGGTCTCGGTCCCTAGTCTCACAAACTATTTAACCTAACTCATTCTAAGGACAACACACACAGTTCTGCCCGAAGAGGACTCGAACCTCTAGTGGGAGTCTCCGCTTGCACAGTGACTTTGCGCCCCAGATCACACGGCCATTCCCGTGTGGTGCACATGGTTTGACTGTCTTTTTTGGTAAATGTAGTGTTCCGAAACTTTTTTATTTTGTGGTAAATTATTGAACTTTCCACTGTTTAATGTGGCTAAATCATTGTAAAATTTTTTTTTAATCATTGGAACTTGAGAATGACTCCATAGTGCGCCGAAACTATTAGTGCATAGGTAATTAGATGGAGTATATAATTTGACAAGTGAAGACGATTGTACCTAGTAATGCCAGCAGCAGAAAACATCTGCACTACTTGAAGAACAGCCGGCCGCGGTGGCCGAGGGGACTGAGGCGCTCCAGTCACGGTCTGCACGGCCACTACGGTCGGGGGTCCGAATTCCCCCTCGGGCATGGATATTTGTGCCGTCCTAGAATTAGTTAGTTCATAAGTAGTTTCTAAGTTTGAACATTTGAACTTGAAGGACGTCCACTTATTTCTGAGAGCTGCCAACGTTAGCCTACCCCAAGACGCAAAATATTACTGCGCACGGGTAACGTTTCCAACACTGCAATGCTGCCTTCCGGTCACCGCTCCTCGTCTCCCAGCAGCCATGGTACACGCCTCCTGCCGCTTCCAACAGCCGGCTCACGAATGGTCAACTTACCGTGGACAAACAATACTGTATCCGGCGTAGCTGTTTCATTATCAAACAATGCACTGAACAACGATCAAACAGTCAGTAAATATGTCGCGCTAAATTTGATATTTCCTCAAAAACTTAAAATCAGATTTCCTGTGTTTGCGTTGTACTTAATCAATTTCTTCTTCAATCTTTGTAAAGTTCCTATGCAAAACGAGGTGAGTTTTCAAGAAAGCTTTCGCGATCAACAAAATTAGACTTGAAACTTCCTGCCAGATAAAAATTGTGTGCCAGAAACGGGATTATAACCTCGGACGTTTGCCTTTCACGGTCAGGCGTTCTACCATATGAGCACGCTTCACAGTCGTCCACACAACTGTACTTCTATCCGTACTTCGCCTCCTACTTTCCAAACTTCACAGAAATTCTCCTGTTAATCTTTCAGGACTAGCACTCCTCATTCTGGAAACATCCCTTAGGCTGCGGCTAAGCTATATCTCCACCATATACTTTCTCCCATGCGTGCTAGCAGTACCTGCGGAAGGGCCGGGCGACCGCCCGGGGCGCCAAATTTTAGGGGAGTTTGGGGGGCGTCAAAATCCTTGCTAAGTTTATATTATTCTAAACAGTGAACTAAAAATTAACTTTTTCATAAATTGTGTAGCAACATTGGTTACTACCTCATGCCATAGGCCTCACTCTTTATAACAACCCCGGTTTCTTCTTGAATCTTCTATAGCCGGCCGCGGTGGCCGAGGAGACTGAGGCGCTCCAGTCACGGTCTGCACGGCCACTACGGTCGGGGGTTCGAATCCCCCCTCGGGCATGGATATTTGTGCCGTCCTAGTTCGTAAGTAGTTCATAAGTAGTTTGTAAGTTTAGGGACTGATGACCCCGTAGTTAAGTCCCATAAGCTTTACAAACATTTGAACATTTGAATCTCCTATAAAGAAAATCCCTTCATCCCTTCACCTTATTTGTCTATTAAAAAATCTCCGCTGACAAAGCTAAGGGCTATTGTTGAGAGTTGAGCAAAAATAACACGCTCCGACAATTACGACCGCCGCGGTGCCGACAATTGCACTCCTTGCGACAATGCTTTGTCGGCCGCTCTAATAATACACACAAACAATATTGAGTTACCGGCAACCAAAAAGAAGTTAGTCCTGTTTGTACTGTCAAATATCTCGTCAAAAAAAAAAAAATAATAATAAATCAGAAGTCATGTACATGGTGTGCGTGTTCTTTTGTCTCCTGAATTTCGACTCTCAGTAGAAAAATCGTTGCGTTAATGTATTCTTTATCAACATGTCGGAAAGAAGGAAGCCTTCTAGAAATGTATACAGAAAAAGAAGAGCACAATTAGCGGCTGAAAATGAGAAACAGGCAGCAGCATTAAAGAAATTCTTTCGTACTCCTGAAACAGACAATAATGGAAATGAAAACGTAGAACCAGAGAATGAGGAAACCAGCAAGAAGTCAACAAATATTCCAGAATATAACAACACAGTACAGGTAAGCAGGCCTCCATTATGTAACGTATTTTCGTTCTATTGCGTTTAATAGAGAAGAGGTGTTTACACACGTAGCGTCTTAACAGGCTGTGGAGGGTAGGGTGGCTGCCTCTCAGATAGGCGGCGAACTTCAGGCTCAAAGAAATTTGTTTCCCCATTGATATAAGTAGCAATATTTACATTCTTTACCAACACTGACGCTTGATACACGTACCTAAGCGATAAGACTTTTACTCGTTAGATGTGAATCACATAAATAAAGATATGACGGTCACTTGGCCTGCAAAGCTCCTAATACGCCTGTTGGCGGGTAGTTTCTTGAATCGTTCTGTAAATTCCTAATCAGTGACGTAGAATTTTCTGCATGCTCATGTGTAAATAATTGTTTCATATATCGTTAACCCAAACTTACTCTGTGTATTTAACTGACAAAATTTAAGATCTTACTCAGTTTGATAAGTGATTCTTATAATTATAGAGTTCAAGGAGTTATCCTTTAAAAGCAGCTATCTGTAAGGTAGCATAGCAAAATAGCAAATTTAAAGTCAGTAATACCAATGGGTTGTAGGGGGCGCCATATGGATTCTTTGCCCGGGTGATATTGTCCCCTTCCCTTCCGCCGGCCCTGAGTGCTAGTCCTGCATTCTGCAAGATTTGCAGAATTTCTATGAAGTTTGGAAAGTATAGTGTTACCAGACGTCCTCTTTTACCCGGATATGTCTTCTTTTTGTTATTTTTATTATTAGTAAAATGAGTAAATTACCTCTTTTTTTTAAAAAAAAAAGTTATACAATTTCTTAAATTTGAAAGTGCAAAAATACAATCTTTTGAACTCTCATAAATGCAAACTCTATAGAATTTAATTTGTCTTCCAACAATGTAATATTTTTTACTAGATTATCATCTTTTGATGTCGAGCTCAACTTACGATTTCAGAAAATTTGAAATAATTAGGTTTGTAATTAGCGTCTCATAAAATTTGCGAGGTGGCCAGATAAAAGAATTACATATGCAAAAATATAAGATAACTCAACTTCTAATAATTTCAAATTATAATCCTTGTGCTCATTTTTGTATAACTCTAAAAATGTCCTCTTTTTTTTAGCGCTGACATCTGGTAACCCTAGGAAAGTAGGAGGCGAGGACTGGCAGAGGTAATGTGTATCCATTCTTGAGGTTAGAAGTGGGACGTCGGCTGGTCAGTTCAGTTCTTGCAAAAAGTTTTCCAATAGCTGTTCACGTTATAATTTTATTTAGGCGACTTGTTTCGGTACATCAATTGTACCATCTTCAGGCCACTAAATAGATACAAAACATTAAACAGATTCAGCCATACCATTGCATTGAAATTTAACAAACAAGTTTATAATTGTTCTATAAGAGCAACATATAAATCATATAAAAGAAACAATTGCATTGTACAGTGGTGTCACTTTAATAGAATGTGTCCACTGGTAATTAAAATAAAGTCCTGTACATTAATATCGAAACGAGGATTTAATATTAAGTCACTCTAAAAAATTGGAACTACAGTAATCTTCAAATACATGAAATACTCGACCTCTGCAGAGCAGTAAGGGATTCAATGTATTTTAATAGCATAAAACTACCAGAACCTAAGCATACTGGACCCTGTAGATGTGAGATACTCACGTGTAATAAAAATGGGAAGATGGGTCAATTCAAAACCAAGTACCACCTTTTGCTTTAATAAAACACTATCCTTCAGTATAGTAAAGGCCATTCATTGTAAGCATTCACTGAAACAAAACTACTCATATACAAACATTTTGGAACTAAGCGAAACTCATGTCCTGTTATATCCTAAAGCGCAGGGCTGGAGTAGGCAGAGGTTGAAACTAAATTAGGAACAACAGTAACATCAACACCTAGGTCCTTACATATCGCAATCTGTATGTCGCAGATGTTAATACAATTTCATATGGAATCTATCTACACATGGAAACATCAAAAATAATATGGTAGAAGCTCATCGTAACATATGTTAAGGATTTTTCACCCAAAAAATTAATCATCCATAATTGCATTCGAATGAAAGGCTTCAAGTTCTATTTTATGGTAAAATTGGTGGGGATAAACCCTGTGGACAAATGTGTGTCATAATGGAAATTAAACCATCTCACCATAAATTAAAATCAATCTGATCTGACCCCAGTTGTGATAAACACTGATGGAAAATAAACTACGGATCTAACAATATAAATATCTAGGAACCAAGTAATGTTAAAGTCCTGTTTAACATCAAAGAGTGGGACAGGGGTAGATAGGGTTAAGGACCTGGCGGGGAACAAGCATAACCATACAAATCCAACTCTCCATGTATTAAAGGCTGGATGTTATGAATATTAATAAAAACAAAATCTAACTCTATACCATCACATTAGAACCAAGTAAAGTTAATCTCTGTTGTAAAACAAAGTTGAAAGGAAAGTGATCAAGAGGCTTGTGGTGAGGGGGCAACAAGAGTGGGATCATAAAGTAAAACATTAGGGCTATTATGGTGGCAGGGGTTAAGTGGGTTGTGGCTTGGGTGGTAGGGGGTCAGGTTGGTAAGAGGATAGGGGGGGGGGTTGTAAGGGTGGGGGGGTTGGGATGGGTGTCAGGAGGTGGGAATGAGTGGGTGAGGTTATAGGTTTTTCTTGGGGGGAGGGGGGTTGGTGTTGAAGGGCAGGAGACTAGGTAAAAAACAATGTTCTCATTATCTCGTAAAATACTGTGGAAAATGTTTAAAATGTGGGGTGGAGGGGTAGGCCCACAATACAAGACCATTATTTAAACTCCTCAGGACCCATGTCAGTATCTAACATGGAATCCATGGATTCTATGTACTTGCAATGATATTCAAAAGCAACAACCCATTATGTAGTAAAACTGGAAGGAAAAGGGGTGAATCCCAAGAAAAGTACAGGTAATGGAAATTAAAACCATGGTTTTGAGATGGTTTGGTGCTCTTATAGAACATTTATAAACTTGTTTGTTAAATTTCAATGCAATTGTATGGCTGAATCTGTTTTATGTTTTGCATCTATGTAGGGGCCTGAAGATGGTACAATTGATGTACCGAAATTAGTCGCCTAAATAAAATTATAACGTGAACAGCTGTTGGAATTTTTTTGCAAGAACTGACAGAAGTAAAGTTGTTAGGACGGACTGTGAAGCATCCCGGGATAGCTTAGACGGTAGAGCACTTGCCCGTGAAGGGCAAAGGTCGCAGGTTCGAAACCCGGTTCCAGCACACAATTTTAATCTGCCAGGAAGATACATATCAGCGCACACTCCTCTGTAAAGTGAAAATTTCATTCTGAAAATTACACTCCTCTATGTTTTAAGAAGAATTTCTACTAGCATGAAAATCATTTGTATCTGATGTGTGGAAAAATGCCGTTGAAATATCTAATTTGCTCCAATCGAAACATGTAGCTTCAAATAACACTGTTTATAATGGGTGGCAGTACTGTCTCTTAGTGTCAAGTAAAATAATCCAGAGAGATGAACCATTTACTGAAAACAACTGAACGCAGCCATTGAAATTCACAGTTTTTCACATAGTTAAATCATTTATTTACGTATGAGTAAAACGTAGCCTACACAATAGCTCATTTATCTCCCAAGCAATCACGAAACAATAAACAACTTTTATTTATTTTCATCGTAAATTACTGAGAAAAAAGAGCAAGAAGCAATGAAATGTAAGCATAACACAAAAAGTCAAATAACGTTATCTTAATTACAGGGATTTTGCATTTTTAAACTCACATACTGCCCGTAAGTAGAAGTTAATTATTCTAATGCTGAGATTCTTACCCATCCTCCCTTCTCTCTCTCTTTGTCTTATTTTTCGCCGGGCCACCTGGGTAAGTCAAGGATGTTTCCGTTTGTGCTTCCTAGTTACTATGGGGTGAACAGGGAAATTAAGGCAAGAACAGTTCATGTATTTTCAAAATCTGCCTTTTCCCAAAGCGCGCACTAACTGAAATATTCATTTCTATGCGTTATGTTTACAGCATGCGAACAGTTTTCTGTTTGTGACGTCACTACTGCCGAAGTCGAGGCCAGCGAGGTCGTTGGCCTCCTCGTGCCGAAGTACGGCCGACGAGTAATGTCTCTCATCGGCCGTGTGCCGAAGTCCGGCGAGCAGATGCACAGTCCGTGTTGTAATAAATTACCCTCGAGGGTCGGAGCTGGCGAGGTCACCGGTCCCTAGGCTTATACACTACTTGAGAGATTTTTGGTATTAAATCACGGGATTATATGAAGACCCGTTGGCAACATTGGTTGCTGGTGTGGCCAAAGTGGTGGTCGTGTGCATATTGCATAGTTACGTCTGAGTGATTGTGTGAATGTATGTGTTGTTATCTTCCCTCTATTGTTGACATTCCGATCGGATTTTCCATTGTTAAATTTTGCCAACCGGTACTTCTGCCATTCCAGATCCTCTGTTTATCCTTTGTTACTCCTCTCCGAATTTTTTTTTTACTCAGTTCTAGTTTTTTCTTGTTTTCTTTCCGGTTCTTGTTGCCTTTCAAACCGTATCCGTATCACAATTAACGGTCGTGCCATCTCTCAACAGTGTGCTATACTACGGTGCAGATTGTTGATGAAGCAGTTAGTCCTATACATGACATCCCACATAAACATTTCCGCCGTCTTCCTCGCATATTTTAGCTGTGATATTTAATATTATTGATTTTTCCCTTCTAACACAAACCAGTACGGTACATTTTTAATACTCCAACCCTCTCTTCACTATTTAAAACGCACACGGATATCCATACATATTCCATATCCCAACCCAGTGGCGTAATTAGGACTTGGCTTAGGGGGCGGGAAAGGGGGGAGGATAGATCTGCTTGACGAGCATAATTTTAGTCAGTTTCCAGACAGACTACCATCTACTACTCACATTGAAGAAACTAATTCACTCCCATCCAATGAAAGATTATGGTAAAACACCCTAAGTTTTCAATCTTTACCTTTACCACATTGCTGTTGTACGATTTCTTTTCTTCTCTCTCTCTCTCTCTCTCTCTCTCTCTCTCTCTCTCTCTCTCTCTCTCTCTCTTCCCCTTTTTTTTCGGGTTCTGGGGGGGGGGGGGGTGGTTCTATCCCCCTCATCCCCCCCCCATAGTTACGTCACTGTCCCATCCTCTCTGTAAATCCTTTTTTCATCATTTTCCTCGACTTTGTACTTGGTGTTTTTACTTATCTTTACCTGTTTGTGCGTGTTTTGCATATCCTTGCTGGTCTTTACGTGATATTGTGTGACGTTACATCTATATGTGTGTTCGGATGCATTTTCACGTAATTGGTTCGCATTTTTTATGTATTGGTAGCAGTGGCGTATATTGTGGGCTATCAAAGCTATTACCGTAGCCTATATCTAAAGCAAACCAGAAATTAAGAACCAATATTAACAAAAATGTCAATAGGAGTCAGTTTCCGTCAGTTTAAAGCAACAAAGAAGCGGGCCGCATGGAGTAGCTGAGCGGTCTAAAGCGTCTCGCTGCGGAGCGCGCGGTTGCTCGCAGTGGAGGTTCGAGTCCTCCCTGGGGCATGGCTGTGTGTGTTGTCCTTAGGTTAGTTTCCCTAGGTTTAAGTAGTTTGTTAGCTACGTACTGATGACCACGCAGTTTGGCCCGATAGATTTACAAACATTTGAACATTTTGCGTAAAATACTCTCGGTATTCTTGCCGCGTCAAATATGGGTAGGAGCCCAAGCTTTTGACTATATCCTCCATAGTCGTCGTCAGGGGTAAAACTGACTGCCGTGAATTTTTTTTTTTCTTTATTGTCGTTTCAATTCCTCTAAAAGAGGGGCGGGCCGGCAGCACTCACTGGCGCTCTTCGGCCTACAGAAATAAAATTTGTCAGCGGAGAACATAAATCACAAAGGAAATAAAACTTTGGAGATAATACAGACATAAAACGGAGATTTAAAATGGAGATGAAACAAAGTACATAAAATGGAGGAAACAGTGGTGACATAAAACACTTGGAACGGCGAAAGTGGTGAATAAAAACAGTTGCTCGAATGTCAGTGGCGCACGCACACAATTAAAATGAGCATAGGGCAGCGGCCATGGTGAGACCGTCCGCTATTTGGAGTTAAAATAAAAAAACACAACACACACTTCGAGAGATACACAAATAAAAGCTGATGGTGTCGGCTGCGGGTTGGCCGTCCACTGTTGTAAAATAAAACAATTTAACTAAAATACACCACACTTTTCGAAGCACAAAGGAGGTTTCGTAGATGGTGGGGCACTGACAGCATTTGAAGATGTGGTGTGGGGGGAAAGGGGTGAAAGGAGATGGAGAGGGTGGGGAGGAGCCACAGAGCCGGTAGGGAAGGGACGGGGGGGATGGTCCCAGGAAGCCACGGGGAAGAAAGATATGGGAGGGTGGTAAGAGGAGGAACCGGAGGGACGGAGGAGGGGAGAAGGGACAGGAAGGGAGGGATAGTCGGGGCCCTCAGGGAGAGAAAGGGGAGAGGGAGCAAGGAGAAGGATCAAAGCTGGTATGAATGGTAGATGTCTACATCTACATCTACATACATACTCCGCAATTCACCGTAAGGTGCGTGGCGGAGGGTACACTGTACCTCTACTAGGCATTTCCTTTCCTATTCCACTCCCAAATTGAACGAGGAAAAAAAGAATGCCTATATGCCTCCGTACGAGCCCTAATTTCTCTTATCTTGTCTTTCTGATCTTTACGCGAAATGTAAGTAGGCGGCAGCAAGATCGTACTACACTTAGCTTCAAATTCCGGCCCTCTAAATTTACTTAACAGAAATTCACGAAAAGTACGTCGTCTTTCTTCCAGCGATCCCCAATTGAGTTGCCGGAGCATTTCCGTGACACTCCCGCATTGGTCGAACCTACCGGTAACAAATCTAGCTGCTCGCCTCTGAACCGCCTCTATGTCTTCCTTCAAACCGATCTGCTGCGGGTCCCAAATACTTGAGCAATACTCAAGACGTGGTCGTATAAGCGTTTTATACGCGGTCTCCTTTACAGTTGAAGTACATCTTCCCAAAATTCTCCCAATAAACCGAAGTCGGCTGTCTGCCTTACTCACAACTGTCCTTACATGCTCGTTCCATTTCATATCGCTCTGCAATGTTACGCCTAGATATTTGAACGACGCGACCGCATCAAGAAGCTCACTACTGATGCTGTATTCGAACATTATGGGATTGTTTTTCCTACTCATGCGCATCACCTTACATTTTTCTACATTGAGAGCTAGCTGCCATTCTTCGCACCAACTAGAAATTTTGTCTAAGTCAACCTGTATGCTATTACAGTCAGTTACAGACGACACCCTCCCATACACCACAGCATCATCAGCAAACAGCCGCAAATTACAACTTACTCTGTCCATCAGATCATTTATATAGATAGAAAATAATAGCGGTCCTATCACACTCCCCTGGGGCACGCCTGACGATACACTCGTCTCTGATGAACACTCGCCGTCGAGAACAACGTACTGCGTTCTATTACTTAGGAAGTCTTCCAGCCAGTCACAAATCTGTGAACCTATTCCATAAGCTCGTATCTTCGTTAGCAGTCTGCAGTGTGGTACCGTGTCGAACGCCTTTTTGAAGTCGAGAAAAACACAATCCGCCTGTTGCCCTTCGTCCATGGCTCGCAAGATGTCATGTGAGAAAAGGGCAAGCTGAGTTTCGACATGAACGATGTTTCCTAAACCCGTGCTGATTCATGGAAAGAAGCTTTTCCGTTTCAAGGAAATTTACTATATTCGAACTGAGAATATGCTCCAAAATTCTACATGAAACCGATGTCAACGATATTGGCCTGTAATTGTATGGGTCAGTTCTCTTTCCTTTCTTATACACGGGAGTCACCTGCGCTTTTTTCCAATCACTAGGAACTTTGCGCTGAATTAAAGATTCGCTATAAATGCAAGCTAAGTAGGGGGCCAATGCCGCAGAATAGTCTTTGTAAAACCGAACTGGTATTCCATCCGGACCAGCAGACTTTTTCGTATTTAGCTCTCTCAGCTGCTTCTCTACACCGGAAATACCTATTGTTATGTCCCCCATTTCGGAATTAGTACGTTGATCAAATGATGGTATATTTGTGCGGTCCTCCTGCGTGAAAGATTTCTTAAAGGTTAAATTTAGAACTTCAGCTTTCCGTTTGCTTTCTTCTATTACTGCCCCGGAATGATCAACTAGTGACTGGACAGTGGGCTTTGACCCGCTTATCGATTTTACATAGGACCAGAATTTTTTCGGGTTCTCGGAAAGATCTTTTGCTAAGGTATGGCTGTGATAATTATTGTATGCTTCACGCATCGATCTTTTTATAGACGCACGAATCTCTACTAACTTTTGCCTGTCATTATTTGCGTGTTCCTTTTTGAATCGAGAGTGCAACAACCTTTGCTTTCTCAGCAGCTTTCTAACATTATTATTATACCACGGTGGATCTTTTCCATCCTTAATCGTCTTTACTGGCACATATTTCTCTAACCCTTCATTAACAATGCATTTAAATGTCAGGTCGGAGGGCATCATCCGGGAGGGGGAGGGTACGGAAGTTGCCACGGGAAAGGATCCGGAGGGTGGACAAGTGGAGAGCAGGGGGAATACAGTGGTGGAGGCGCGGCAATGTACCAGGTGCAGAGAGGAGGGGATGGACTAGAGGATTAGGCGGATCTGATTTGCGGGATATGTAACGGAGGCGGAGATTTTCAATAAAGAGAACGAGTCTGGGGAAAGTAATGAGATCATAGAGGATCCACGTGGGGGAAGGGGGATAAAGTGGGATACGGAAGGCGAGGCGGAGGGCATGGCGTTCCAGTATCTCCAGAGATTTGTAGAAGGATGGGGGAGCGGAAATCCAGGTGGGATGGGCGACACAGAGGACTGGGCGGATGAGGGATTTGTAGGTATAGAGGATGGGAGAAGGGTTGAGGCCCCATGTTCGGCCAACAAGGAGTTTGAGGAGGCGGAGGCGGGAGCGGGCTTTTTCTTGGATAGCGCGTAGATGGGGAGTCCAGGAGAGGGTGCCATCAATAGTGAGGCCCAGGTACTTTAGGGTAGGGGTGAGATGAATGGGACGGTTATGGAGGGTCAGATAAAAATCTCGGGGACGGAAGGAACGGGTTGTATGACCTACGATGATTGCCTGGGTTTTGGTAGGATTTATAGACAGGAGCCACTGGTTGCACCAAGCGGCAAAGAGGTCAAGGTGTTCTTGGAGCAGGCGGTTGGAACGGGCAAGGGTGGGAGCTAAGGCAAGGAACGCGGTGTCGTCAGCATATTGGAAAAGGTGTACGGGAGGGGCAGGCTTAGGCATATCCGAGGTATACAGGAGGTACAGGAGGGGAGAAAGGACAGAGCCTTGGGGCACACCAGCAGAGGGATAAAAAAGACGGGAGTCGGTGTTGTGGACGGTAACATAGGTGGGGCGGTCGGAGAGGAAGGAGGCAATGACCCGGACGAGGTTGATGGGAAGAGCATAGGTTTGGAGTTTGAAGAGCAGGCCAGAGTGCCAGACCCGATCGTAGGCCCGTTCGAGGTCTAAGTACACAAAGATGGCGGCACGACGGGAATTTAGCTGGAGGGAAAGGAGTTGCGTAAGTCGAAGGAGTTGGTCGTCAGTGGAGAAGGAAGGACGAAAGCCACATTGGGTGTCTGGGAGAAGGCGGTGGAGGTGGAGGTGGTGATGGATGCGACGGGACAGAATGGATTCGAAGACCTTGCTGAACACTGGGGTGAGGCAAATCGGACGGTAGGAGGAGGCATCAGAGGGGGGTTTGTTAGGTTTGCCTGCCGTGAACTGGAGGCGTCTGTTTATATAACCAGAAGACGGCTTCTCATTGGCTAGCTTACGTCATAGCGGTAATGGCGCGTACTCGTGTGGTGCCATCTGACCACCTAGAATTTTCTAGCGCGCTCTATTCCGCGTTGTTAGCAGCGCCATCTCTCGCAGCAGGCGGTAATCTGCGGGAAGTACTAAAGGTTCTGGGAGCCAACCTCTGTTCCTTCTCCTTCTCCAGTGCTCGCTTCCATGCATTGCTAAGTGCATATCCGGAGTCTCTATTGATATTATTATCACATAATCTAATTTCAATCGCCTCCCTGATGACAGAATCCCAGTAGTTGGAAGCGTGAGCCAGTACTCTCGTTTCTTCAAACAAAATGCGGTGTTTGTTTAACAGGCTGTGCTCAACCACCGCAGATTTTTCTAAATGCCTGTATTTCAGGTGACGCTGATGTTCAACGCAGCGTTCAGAAACAGTTCTTATTGATTGCCCCCACATAATTTTTGCCACACTCGCACGGAATGCTGTATATTCCCGGCACTCTCAGACCGAGGTTGTCTTTGATGGATGGCATCATTTCTCTTATCTTCTTGGGAGGACGAAAGACAGGTTGGATCCCCTGCCTATTTAGGACTCTTCCGATTTTACTACTTGTTGCACCGCAGAATGGAAGCCGCACGATGTGTTGGTTCTCTTGATTTATTGAAATAGCATCCTGTCTAGGTTTCCTCGACAGTGTGGACCTAATATCACGGGAGGAATATCCATTCTTTCTGAAGACCTTCTTCAGGTGGTTGATCTCAGAGTCGAGGTGGTTTTCGTCTGAAATAATCCTTGCTCTGTGTACCAAGGTGTTCAGCATAGCTTTCTTCTGAGTGGGATGATGAAAGCTACGGGCATTCAGATACAAGTCTGTATGCATCGGCTTTCTGTACACAGTGTCCAAGTCGTCCATCTGATTTTCGTTCAACCAACACGTCTAAGAAGGGTAGCTTCCCGTCCTTCTCTACTTCCACTGTAAATCTTATGTTGGGGTGTATTCCATTCAAATGATCCACGAACTGCTGCAGTGCCTCATTCCCGTGTGGCCATATTAAAAATGTATCGTCAACATACCTGTAGAAGCAAGATGGACGAAAGGGAGCACTGTTCAACGCTCGTTCTTCAAACACCCCAACATAAGATTTACAGTGGAAGTAGAGAAGGACGGGAAGCTACCCTTCTTAGACGTGTTGGTTGAACGAAAATCAGATGGACGACTTGGACACTCTGTGTACAGAAAGCCGACGCATACAGACTTGTATCTGAATGCCCGTAGCTTTCATCATCCCACTCAGAAGAAAGCTATGCTGAACACCTTGGTACACAGAGCAAGGATTATTTCAGACGAAAACCACCTCGACTCTGAGATCAACCACCTGAAGAAGGTCTTCAGAAAGAATGGATATTCCTCCCGTGATATTAGGTCCACACTGTCGAGGAAACCTAGACAGGATGCTATTTCAATAAATCAAGAGGACCAACACATCGCGCGGCTTCCATTCTGCGGTGCAACAAGTAATAAAATCGGAAGAGTCCTAAATAGGCAGGGGATCCAACCTGTCTTTCGTCCTCCCAAGAAGATAAGAGAAATGATGCCATCCATCAAAGACAACCTCGGTCTGAGAGTGCCGGGAATATACAGCATTCCGTGCGAGTGTGGCAAAAATTACGTGGGGCAATCAATAAGAACGGTTTCTGAACGCTGCGTTGAACATCAGCGTCACCTGAAATACAGACATTTAGAAAAATCTGCGGTGGTTGAGCACAGCCTGTTAAACAAACACCGGATTTTGTTTGAAGAAACGAGAGTACTGGCTCACGCTTCCAACTACTGGGATTCTGTCATCAGGGAGGCGATTGAAATTAGATTATGTGATAATAATATCAATAGAGACTCCGGATATGCACTTAGCAATGCATGGAAGCGAGCACTGGAGAAGGAGAAGGAACAGAGGTTGGCTCCCAGAACCTTTAGTACTTCCCGCAGATTACCGCCTGCTGCGAGAGATGGCGCTGCTAACAACGCGGAATAGAGCGCGCTAGAAAATTCTAGGTGGTCAGATGGCACCACACGAGTACGCGCCATTACCGCTATGACGTAAGCTAGCCAATGAGAAGCCGTCTTCTGGTTATATAAACGGACGCCTCCAGTTCACGGCAGTCAGTTTTACCCCTGACGACCACTATGGAGGATATAGTCGAAAGCTTGGGCTCCTATCCATATTTGACGCGGCAAGAATACCGAGAGTATTTTACGCAAGAACTACGTCGCGAAATACTTCGTACTCATATTTGAACATTTTGAACAAAAAAGCGTGTTTTTGTGTTTATTAGGTTTCACAACAGCTGTATTGGTGTTATTTATTTCATAGTGTACTTTGACAGTTCTTAGTGCTAAATCTTCAAAATTGATGGTCAGTGTGTACGGTAATTAAACAGTTACTGAACAGACCATTCTCGCAGCAGAAATACGAAGACAAGTTGGTGATTTTAAAACAGGAAAGGCCTACTCCAGCTCTTCCGCACTTGCAGTGTGAGCAGAAGGAAGAAAAAAAAACCACCGCTTACAAAAAGTACTGCAATAAAAAGTAGGCATTCCTATAAAAGATTTCAAAGTTGCCTCCCACCACCCATCACGAGTTTCGGCAGGAGGGGGGGGGGGGCAAGTGTAGTGTCATTGGATGTCCCTCTTAATGCTTTAACATTTGCCGGTGACCGTTTCTTCATTTGCTGCTAATTTCTTTAGATATTTGGCATGGTCACTATCAATATCTTTGAAACAGTGCAAGATATAGATTTTTTACTTAGCATTTTTTTTCGGTACAACCTTAGAATGTGAGGTAGTAGTGATAGCCCAAGTTACAAACCCAGAATACGCCACTGATTGATAGGCATCTGGCGTTTTATTGCTCATGTATAGGTATTGGTGCATACTTTTTGCGTATTAGTTCTTATCCTTTGCATATTAGTTCATATTTTTGCGTACCGTTGTGTAATTCTGCCTGTTGATGTATAATTCTGTGAATTAGTGTATATTTTTGCGTGTTTTTAGATATATACAAATTTTTTGCTTATTTCCATTTGTCCTTTTCAGTAATCCAGCATGCCTCCAAATCTCTTAACGCCTTCACCAGCCTGTTTATCCATATTTCTGTCTTCCTACATCATTCCTGCTCCAATAGATTCCTACCGTACTCATCTTCCTGCACTAGTTCAGAAAAGTTTCCTTGTCCAAAACCCAGTCTCACATACTATTTCTGAAGTTCTGTCAAATCCAAGGAATCCCAATGGACTAATTACTAAAATCCCTGCCTCTGGATCCCACCCCTCCTTTCACAGTTACCTTCAGCTTTTCAGATTCCATCAATCCTTGTCCCTCACAAAACTAGTATTACCAAGATGCATCTCCATGCTACACTCATCTCTGAACCACCTCTGTCCCCTCTGCAACATATTGTTGATGTGCAATCTCCACTACGTACATCCCGTATCCCAAACTGAATATTTTGCACTCATCATCAGGAGTATTCATACACCTTCCCCATAAAGTTATGCAGCCTGCTGACATCCAACTACCACATTGGTGCGCCACTGGTCAACCTCCTTGTGAACCCTCATAGCAACTAGACCTTGCCTTGCAGATCTTTTTCCACTTGCCACATCCCCCAAAACTCCCCACCAACAAACCACAATACCCAAAGCTTAAACTGCCCCAGAACACAGTTACTAACTTTTCTGACAAAAATTTCAACCCTACAGAGTTTTCAGTCCTAGCTAAAACTCTCACCTTCAGTCCCATACCAACATTTAACCATGTTGGACATGTCAAAACCACCTCTCCTGCTACCAGTCCCTACAGTAGAAAAACTACTTTGCCCCCAATCCGTCCAATCAAAGCCAATCTAATTCCAACATTGAACCCTGTCTCTCCCATTCATACCATCGTCCAACTGTGACCGTCCCTAACTCCCACCTAATCGCCCTCTGGCCACCTTCCAGGAATTCTTAACTTCCAACTTAACATCACCATCCTTCCTCAAGTCCCATTCTAATAATACCAAAATAAATTCATAGTGTGAATGTAATAAAGCATAGTATAGCAGTGTAAGAAATTATATTTTATTATATTATTTATTAATAATACACTGGTCAAAACAATTAGGGAATCAGTTGAGATATCTAGGTTGTGAAGAATTGTCATTGGTAGAATGAACTAAAATGGTTCTATTGTTCAAACAAGATAGAATGGCTGGCCAGTACTTACCTCTGTGCTGTACCGCCGATAGTAACACAAATGAAGAAACAAAAAAAAGGGGCGGGGGACAAAAAGGACAAGATTTCGGAACACAGTTCCTTCATCAGGTGGGAAAGAAGGGAAGAAGAAAGGATGGGAACGGAAGGGAAAGGTAATTCATGACCTAGGTCATGAAGGTGGTGTTTCAGGAGTGTGGACGTCAGAGATACTGCATGTACATACTGAGCCAAGCCAGAGAGGATATATATAACCAAAGAGGAAAGATCAAGTAGTGAAGAGAAGATGCTGGGGGGTGTAGGAGGGGCGGGGGGTTGTCTAAAATGTTTTTCATTAACAGGGAAAGGTGGGTGGACACACACACACACACACACACACACACACACACACACACACACACATACACATGGAGAGAGAGAGAGTGCGAGAAAGAGAGAGAGAGAGAGTGGGAGGGAGAGAGGGAGAGGTAGCGCTCTCTCTCTCTCTCTCTCTCTCTCTCTCTCTCTCTCTCTCTCTCTCTCTCTCTCACTCCATGTGTGTGTGTGTGTGTGTGTGTGTGTGTGTGTGTGTGTGTGTCCACACATCTTTCCCTGTTAATGAAAAACGTTTTAGACAACCCCCCGCCCCTCCTACACCCCCAGCATTTTCTCTTCACAAGTTGATCTTTCCTCTTTGGTTATATATATCCTCCCTGTCTTGGCTCAGTATGTACATGCAGTATCTCTGACGTCCACACTCCTTAAACACCACCTTCATGACCTAGGTCGTGAATTACCTTTCCCTTCCGTTCCCATCCTTTCTTCTTCCCTTCTTTCCCACCTGATGAAGGAACTGTGTTCCGAAAGCTTGTCCTTTTTGTTCCCCTTTTTTGTTTCTTCATTTGTGTTACTATCGTCGGTACAGCACAAAGGTAAATACTGGCCAGCCATTCTATCTCGTTTGAACAATATTTATCATCTGTGAGGAGAATTTTCATCATTAATTGAATAAAATGGTTCTATGTCTGTCAGTTCTATGTAATGGAGACAACAACATTACGACAACTGAGATAGTGGTAATAACAGAAAATTGCTGCAGAGGGATATAGTGGTGACTTGTGTTAAGTCTACTAAATGAATTACCCAAGCAGTTCGGTTCAGATAGTGCAGTGTGCCGGTAGTGCAATTTAACAATAACATGACTCAACCAAAGCTATGATATGGAGAGCATAGTAAGGTTGGAAGCGGGACAGACACAGAGAAAGATGAAATAAATCGCATTTTGAGATAAGTTATGGCTTCACTGTACTAGGTTTAGATGGAATACCAAAGTGCGGCAAATGAAAATTTGTGCCCGGCCGGGATTTGAACCCAGGATCTCCTGCTTACTAGGCAGATGCGTTGACCACTCCACCACCGAGGACTCAGTGACAAGCCCGACTGCAGAGGACTCTTTCCTGCACTTCTCCCGCCAAACCCAAATCTCCATTCGCCTCCTATACCACAGCCTGTGTCCCCGGTGGAGGAGTGGTCAACGCGTCTGTCTAGTAAGCAGGAGATCCCGGGTTTGAATCCCGGCCGGGCACAAATTTTCATTCATTGCACTTTGGTATTTCCTCTAAACCTAGTACAGTGAAGCCATAACTGATCGCAAATTGCGATTTATTTCATTCATTGAACGCTGTAACGTCATCAAAAATATATAACAGAGAAAGGAGCCTGCAACTATTGGAGTGTGCCAAAGTGTAATTTCCAGGATCTGAACTTGTTTTCAGACAACAGGAACTGTTAAAAGAAGGCAATACCAGGGTCGTCCACAGATAACATCACCAAGGATGCATGACCGTTACCTTCAGTTAACAGCTGTCAACATAGGAAGCTGAACACAACTCAACTGCAACACACCCTCCAGGCAGCAACAGGATGCACAATATTAACACAAACAGCCAGAAATCACCTTCAGGAATTTGTCCTTAATGCACAGGTCTATGGTGTGTGTGCCGTTAAAACCATGATACTATTTAGCCCACAGAAACTAAGTGCGGGAACATCCGAATTGGAGTTGTAATGAATGGTGCCGGGTTCTGTTCATAGATGATTGAAGACTTTGTGTTCACTTGGACAATTGTCATTTCCTCATCTGGAGTGAACATGGAACTTAGCAAAATCCTGCTTATGCACTGGAAACATCCCCATAGTATGTTGCTGGATGAATGGTGTGCACAGAAGTCATTATTGGCAGACATATGGACCTCTGTGTTGTTCAGAATGGTGCTTTGTCTCTCGGAGGTATAGAGACGAGATCTTTGAACCTTTTGTTGTGGCCTATCCTGGTGCCTTAGGAGATGGGTTCCTTTTGGTAGACGACAACACTCATCTCCACAGAGCAGTACTGGTGGACAACATGCTTGAAGCTGAGAGACTTGAATGAATGGAATGGCCAGCTTGTTCACTAGATTTAAACCCAGTTGAGCATGTCTGGGATGCACTTGGCAAATTCACTGCAGCCAGACCAGCACCCTTCACAATGGTTACAGTACTGGATGTTGCACTCATGGAAGAAATGCCAAATATCCCTCGAGAGCTGATTGATAATCTACCATGCTATGCGGGTGTGCGAGTGTACTGGCCATCTGAGGTGATCACACACCATATTAGAGGACAATGAGAATGACCTTTTCACCATTATGGTAGCTCCAGGTGCCTTGTTCTAAGTAAATGCCATGTAAACCTCAATTATAGAGTAAAGACAGCAAAATATCCTACTGTATGATACAAAATTACAACAGTAACCCAAATCTGAATAAAATATGTTACCATATGTATATTGTGCATGATATCTCACCAGATCCTATAATTTGTTTGAGCAGTATACCAACCTCTTGGCAGAAGAAAGTACAGCCTTATACAACCGAAAAACAGATCTCTACCTGATCATCATCCCTGCAGACAAAGGTTCCACCACTGTTGTGATTAATCACAGTGATTATATGGCAGAAGACCTATGTCAATTGCCTGATTCTTTCATCTGCAAGTTGTGTCAGGACCCCATCCCAAAAGTCCAATGTGACCAACAATCCCTACTAAATTTTATGGCCCTTCCCAGAACCTCTCCCCCAAATCCATCTCCCTCCTCGCCCCAACAACACACCACACACCTACCTTTTACATCCAACCAAAAACCCTAAACCTAACAATCCTGGACACCTAATTGTGGCTGGTTGTTATGCCACCTACCTCTACACCAAGCCCTACAACTCGAGCATGTAGTGCATGCATGCCCCAGTACCGTGCTGAGTGGCCCTGATGCTTTCCCCCCACCACTCTTCCCTTGCAGTGTAGCAGCACCTGTGTGACAGAGACAGCATGTGCTATCACGTCATCTTAGTTGAGCTGAATATTATCAAATTGGATGCTGTTACTTTGTCTTGCAAGTGTTCACCATGAGCAGAAGAGGTTCAGATTTAAGTGTCCCATTTTTAGTGCTCAATGGGAAGATTCACATTTTTTTTGTAAAGTCTGATGGGAAAGCACTGTGCTTAATATGCCACTCAACTGTAAGTACCAAAGCATTGACAGTGTGTCATCACTATGAAAATAAACATTCCATAACACATGAGGGGATTGTTGGGCCTGACAGAATTGCCACGATCTGAAGAGGTAAGACTTGTTTATACTGTTCATTCTAAAAGAAAACAAAAATATACGTTTTTAATTGTACTCAACTAATTTATGATGTTTTGTGTGGTAAGTTTTAAAAGTTAATTGTTGGTGTTGTTATCCCACAGATATCTGGACTGAACAGTAAAAGCGCAGTTCGAGCAAGGTACATTGTTGCACTTAAAATTGCAAGAAGTGGAAGACCTTTTACGGACAGAGAATTTGTATAATTTTTGTAGAGTGTTTGGAGGTAATATGTCTGTCTGTAGTGGGCCAATTTGAGGCGTTAAACTTGTCTGAACAAACAGTTTCTCGACGAGTGCAAGAAATTGGTGCAGAGTTAAAGGAATAGTTGCACACAAAATATCATAGCTTCGTATACTACTCAATTGCCGTCAATGAGTGCACTGACAATCGCAGAATGGCTCAAATTGCAATTTTTGTAAGAAGTGATGGAAAAAAATTTAGTTTTACTGAGGAACTGTTGGATGCTGTTTCTTTGAAAAGTACCACAACTGGAGAAGATATAATCCTGGCTGTAGATGAGGTTTTCAACAATATGCAGTTGTCACTGGAGCAGCATTGCAACTGATGGGTCCCCTGTATGGAGTATGAAAAGAAAAGTGTGCATAACTGAGCTTCCCCCCCCCCCCCCCCCATTTTAACAATACACTACCTTTTACAACATGAACAGCTATGTGCAATTACAACATGAACAGCTATGTGCAAAAGAGTTCCAAAGATTTTGGTCCATCACTGATAAAGTTTCGAAAATAGTAAATTTTTGTAGAAAGCAAGGCTTGAATCATCGGGAATTTAGAGGATCTTCAATCAGTTCACAAAGACATTCCACTTTATTGTGCCACACGATGGTTATGTTGTTCAAAATTACTCTCAATCTTTTGTGATTTGAAACAAGAAATAGCTCTGTTCACTGATATGAAAGATTGTCCCCAGTCAAACTTCGATGATGAGCAATGGATCGCTGACCTTGCTTTCATGAAAGACATCACATTTATTTAAAATTCTTACAAGGTAAAGATAAATTAATTGGTTCTATGTGTAACCAAGTAAAAAGTATTCAAATAGCAACTTCTACTTTTTAAAAGTCTTCTTCAAGAAGAAAATTTAGACAATCTTCCTTCTTTAAAATCTTTGAATTTAAGTATTATGACCACATCAGCAAGTACACAATAGCCTTACAGTCATTGCATAAAGAGTTTGAGGATAGATTTGAAGAAATAAAGCAACTAACAACGTACAATCAGAGTTTTTATGATGCCATTTTCGTTGCACTCAGAGGGTGCCCCATCAAGTCTCCAAATTGAACTGATGAAACTACAGTTGTGATTCAGTTTTGACAGATTGCTATTACCATTACAATGATGATTTGATTTCATTTTATAAAGGCGTAGATCAACATGAATTCCCGAGGATTCATGTCCTTGCCCTGAAATGTGTTGCTACGTTCGGAACAACTTTCGTTTGTGAACAAACATTCTCAGTTATGAACATTAACAAAACAAAAATAGGGTCATATTTGTCTGATGCTTCGTTGGAAGCTATACTTCGAATTGCAATTGCTAAAACGATTGTTCCAAATATAGGAAAATCAGTGGCTTCAAAGCAATGTCAAATATCAACAAAGAATATCGGAAATTAGTGTAAAATAAGGAGCAAAATGAAACTTTTTTTTTCTGTCTTTAGAAACAGTTGGCATTATTATTATTATTATTATTATTATTATTATTATTATTATTATGTGTTTTAATACCAGCACCCGACTAACTTGTTGATCTGCCATGGTCCATTCACAAACAACAATTGTTGCCTCGCTAAGCGCTGCAGCGGAGCAACTGTGCATTGCTGGTGCTAGCTGGTGCTCATGAAGCACCTAAGTTGGAGAGGCCTGCTCTATACCAATATCCCATATGTCCAAGGTCTTGCTGCTCTTGAACACTACCTTTCTCAGCATTCTTACCAATTACAAGCTAACAATCACTTTTCCTGTGGAGGAAAAGAAAATAATCAAATCCGCAGCACAAAAATGGGCATCCATATGGCACCCTTCTACGCCAACCTATTTGTGGATCATCTTGAGGAAACCTCCTAGCATTCACAAACTCCAATCCCTTTGTCTCGTTCATGTTCATTGATGATATTTTCTAGATTTGGACTTGTGGCCAGGACACCTTCACAACCTCAACTCCTCTCTCATCATTTTCATTTGGTCCTTCTCAACCCAGCATGCAACCTTCATGGATGTTAACCTCCATCTCACTGATGTCTCCATCCACAACTCCCTTCACATTAAACCTACTAATTACCAGGAACCTCCCTAAAAGGTCGATTCCGATTTGGTGGAATGGTGCTGCTGCAGGTGTAACTGCTTCGAGATGCCCTGGAGGTAATTGCGCCACATGCTTCCATCGCTGGTACTCTTTACAGTCACTCACATAGTGCTTAACAGATCGGTAGAGACCTTTCCAGTACACCACATCTGATTCTGTCTAGGGTCTTAATGAATCCCAGATGACCGGATATTGCTCAGTTCTCCTTAATCCAAGGCCTCTATGGTTTTTAATAGTGCTGGATCTTCCCTCTGTTCAGCTGTAACCTCACCTAATTCAGTGAGGGCTGAAATTTCATTCATGCTATTGTGTTTCACTAATGCATTCCTCAAAAGGCAGTCAGCATCCTTGTGTTTGCGCCCATTCTTAAGTACCACTATGACATTGTACTCTTGGAGTCTTAGTGCACATTTTGCTAGTCGATCTGATGGATCCTTAAAGCTAGTCAACCAACACAAAGAATGGTGGTCTCTCATGATGCTGAATGGTTTGTTGAATAAATACAGCTGGAACTTGTTGATAGCCCAGATAACTGTGAGACATTCTTTCTTCGTTGTAGGGTGGTTTAGCTTGGACTTTGAGAGTACTCTTGATGCATAGGATATCACCTTTTCAGCACCTTACTGAACTTGTAGAAGTACTGCACCAATCCCATAACCACTGGTGTCTGTGTGAAGTTCAGTTTCCGCATTCTCGTCATACAAAGCTAGAACCGGTGATGAAGATAGAGCCTCCTTAAGTGCCCAGAAAGCACTTCCTTTTGTCTCATTCCAGTAAAACTTGGCGTCTCCATGCAGAAGATCTTGCAATGGACGTGCCTTGTTACAAAATCCTTTTATGAAATATCGATGTTCTTCAAATGTTATTGAGAAAATGACAATGTCATCTAAATAGCAAAGACACATCGTCCACCTAAGGTGTCAAAGCAAGTTGTCCATCATGCGCTCAAATGTGGCTGGAGCATTACATAATCCAAATGGTATTACTTTGAATTCATAGAGGCCGTCAGGTGTAATAAAAGCCTTCTTTTTCCTGTCAGCTTCGTCAACCTCGATTTTCCAGTAACCTGTCTGCATGTCCATAGTTGTGAAGTATATAGCTCCTTTCAAGCAGTCTAAAGTGTCATCAATGCTTGGCAATGGGTAGATATCTTTCTTTGTAATTTTGTTCAGCCGCTGATAGACCACACAGAATCGCCATGTGCCATCCTTCTGCTTTACGAGGACCACAGGAGATGTCATCTCACAACATCTTCTCCACTTCCTCCCAAATTATCCATCTTTCAGCTGGCAACACTATACAAACAGTGGCTAATTGGTGGATGATTACCAGTGTTGATACGGTGCCTTATTGTGGGCCATTTCATCTGACTTTTCTCCTGCTGGGGTGTGAATGCAGCCAAAAATTGGCATAGTATAGCTAACATCCGCTGATGTTGTCTTGGTCAGTCCGGGCCCTATTGGCAGTTACATGGTTGTCTCCTGCGGGTTGTCTGTACTAACAGCAGAGCATGGGTCTTCGCTGATGGCGTTGAGCTCACCATCCTGGATTGGTTCAGCTGTCCCAATACACATTACTTTGGGGATGAGTTGTGACTGCTCGTGGCAATTAGTGATCCAAATCTGTCCTCGACCACTGGTAATGCTTATGATAGCCACTGGTATGTAAATTTCTTTTGTGAGCCTAATAAACTTTTTACTATCAACAAGCACTTCACAGTTTAACCTGTAATCAGTGTTTGTGACCGGAACTCTTCTTATTGTCAACAGAGGGATTGTCACATTGTCAATGGCAAGTAACTTCCCAGAAAATTCTGTATTACGTGTACCCGTCGGAAAGTCTCTCTCAATTTGCAGCTCAGATCTTTCACAGTCAATGATAGCTTGGGATGCCTGAAGGAAGTCCCATCCAAGGATGACATTATGACTGCATTCTGTTAAAACGACAAATTCAAATGACTGGGTCCTGTTGTTGATGGTTATTCTTGCAACACAATTTCCTGCTGACTGAATTTACTTCCCATTTGCGACCTTCAGTACAGTTGCTTCCAAATCACAGAACATTGACCTCTTTAGTGTGTGGGAATAATTATCCAACAATACAGAGAAAGAAGCTCCTGAATCAACCAGTGCCCAGACAGTTTGGCTATCGATTATGACATCGATGAGATTTCTCGGGCCGGCCGCGGTGGCCGAGGTGACTGAGGCGCTCCAGTCACGGTCAGCACGGCCACTAAGGTCGGGGGTTCGAATCCCCCCTCGGGCATGGATATTTGTGCCGTCCTAGTTTGTAAGTAGTTCATAAGTAGTTTGTAAGTTTAGGGACTGATGACCCCGTAGTTAAGTCCCATAAGCTTAACAAACATTTGAACATTTTTTTTTAGATTTCTCGACGTCTTAGCGACTTTTGTCCACTGAGGATTTTCATTTGCCGCAGCCTCACTTCCATTTATTGTCGCCTCGCTTGGTTTTCCTGGATGTAGTGGCTATGGGAGCGGCTGGTACCTCTGTACGGCAATGATGAACTGCAGTGGCATGTCGGGGAGTGCCCTTGTCCGGGGAATGGCAATGGGCTTCTTCCCATAGATCGAATGAACGCACCAGCAGGTGACTGCCTGGGATATAACTGCTCTGATGGCTGATGTCTTGTGGCAAAATAATTGTTTGAATACTCGCCTTCTCTCTCTGCAGTAGCGTATGACATGTCCAGGATGCCCACATTGGAAACACAGTGGTGTGTTGTCTTCTGTCCTCCAGACATCTGTTCTTATGTGGGGCATCATAGTTGCTGGGGGATTTGGTTGTGGCTGCATCGGCCGGTTCCTCAGCCGTCATTTGGCACCTGCAGCATAAGTCATTGTAGGGTGAAGCCATTCTTCATGTCATGTGTGACTGGTGTGGGGCACAGGGCAGACAGGTTCTTATGTCTGAAATACCTCTTCCTCAGTGGCATCAGCATCCTTAAAATTTACAAGGCTTACATCCATGGCCATAATCTGATCTGACTTTAACTGGCATAATTTCTCTCTCACAATTTGTCATATGAGAGAAGACCATGGCATGCTGATCTTCCACATCGGCCATAGGAACTACATTAGGGAGACTTTCATACTTCTTTTTTACCAACCCTCTTCTGTTGCATCTCTTCAATCTGCTGGCACCACTTGATGAACTCTTCCATCGTAGAGACGTCTTTTATAAGAAGAGCTTTGTACATGTCATCTGAAATGCCCTTCATCAGATGTGTGATTTTGTTGGCCTCAGTCATATCTGGGTTAACTATGTTTCATAAGGCAAAAATGGGCCTGGTTCTTCAGTTGTTCTTCCACCGAGTGGTTTTGTCGCTGGCAGTCTCCAAACGTCTTCTTAAGTTCCATCTTGAATATTTCCCAGTCATTCAGCTTTTCTTCATTGTTTTCAAACCATTGCTGGACTGTTCTGTCCAGGTAGAAATAAACATTGGCGTAGCACATTCTATACCAACTCAGTCAAACCCTTTTAGCCATCCGTTGGGGTTCTGTCCATCGTCTCCAGAGAACACCGACGGGTGTCTGATGTGCAGCTGGCTTACCACTGGTTTCATGTCCATGGGTCTTCTGATGATATGGACTTTCAGAAGGATGTACTTGGTATATCCCTTGCATTCTGGTTCTAGTCCATGTAAGTGACAGCTTTTACATTGCCTAATTGGAGCCATAGTGATGCAGCTGTTGCACAGGATCCCCAGCGCCTCCACCAAACAATGTCATGTTGAAATGGAAGCAGGCTTGACTTTGAAGGCAGGGTTGTCTACAGAACACTGTACTTATACTGAAAACAGATTTATTGCAAACTGAAACATAAATGCAACACTGACTGCCTCTCAGGCAGAGTGCTCTGCTATTTATACACAGATAGAATGTAGCACTAATTAGAAGAATAGTTAACATAATAAACATGTGGAAATTACAGTTGAACATAAGAAACATGTAGAACATTCTGGAAAAGATAAATATAAAGAAATAAAATTTTTGCCAGTGGACAGTGTAACGTTTCTGCTATGTTGTGCACTCCTAAAAATCTGTTGCCAACATTGAAACACGAAATATCTGATACCTCAAGTAAAACTTCATTGCCGGACATGTGATATTTCACACTTTCGCCTTCAGATTGAAATTCTATTTACACTATTAGTAAAACACTTTTAAGAAATAGTACGTTCATTTAAATATAACTTTGCCTGACCTTTTACGTAATTTTCAGTTTTTTATACTTTCGTAAATAATAGCTGCAAACACTAAAAATGCCTTACTTAGTTTTGGAAATAGCTGAACCTATATAGATACTAATTTGTATGAAAACAATAATACTACATGTTATAAACTATTGCACCACATGATTTCATATATACCTTTTGTTTAAATAAATTAGGGCAGACCATGTTTTATATATCACTAAATCCTAAATTAAATACTGATAATTGTTCATGCACTAAAATTAATAATCCGTTTGGTACTAAGAAACTATCTTCAAAATTAACAAAACTACGACAACCATAAACAAATCCGTATTAATAAATAATTTGACCGCAAACCGAAACACATTAAAATTATATGTTACAATAATAATACGCCTACACACTATTGGCAAAACAAATATATGTGCATATCAAAAACACATATAATGTAAATAATTTGACGGCTGTAAACACTAGTCAAAAGGATGACGTTAAATTTATGCACTACATTTAAATACAAAATTCATGAAACTAGTACATATATTGACATAAATAGTCAAAGCTTAAATCTAATGTTTTAATTCCTGTATTTTGGCATATTTGATGTAAAAGAATATTGTTTAATTGTGAATTACAAAACTTTGTCATCATTTTTATTACGTTGTTAAGCAGAAAGATGTTGGAGAGAAACCATGTTTTATTCAGTATCCGAATGGCCAGAAGCCTGTAAGCAGCTGTGTTGGCTTGCTGCTGCATTTCTTGATTGTGCAATGTTTAAGTGGAAATAAAATCGTTTCCATTATCAACTAAGATGATTTACTTATATGAAAATATCCTGTAGAACCAATTTCTTTAGTGAATGCCGAAGACAAATCACAACGCAATGGACTTCAGCCAGCATATAAGATAAGTTCAACTTCACCTACAGTGGAATGATTTCGTTATAGACTGAGAACTAATAAACATTTCCGTGATTCAGGAATATATTAGGGCTCAGTTTGAGTCATTCCGAAAAGAGGTGATGGACGTTAGATGTGGTGCCGTGTGACCAGGATTTTAAAAGCGTATTCACTAATGTAAAGTGTTAAAAGTGGTGACGTGATCAAACGATTTTAATGAGTATTCGCTAATATAAGAATGTGTTTCAGAATACAAGGAAAATAATGTATATGATGGATGTGCAGTAAAACCATCATAAAAGTGCAGAATTCGACTACAATACTATCCACACCTACGATGTCGAAATTTAATGGAGGAAGATGGCAATAATTTGGACTACTAGATTCCTGTATCGCCGCATCCTTGTGTGAAGTTAAGTACTCATTTTTTTTTTTTTTTTCTCTTTTTTTTTAGTGACTGTTTGTGTGATAGGGGTTTTATGTGGACTGAAAACTTATCTTAAAATGGATACAGTAAGAAAAGGAGGGAGATGATAGTACTCAAGTTTCGGACTTTGACAGTGGGGTTGAAGGTTCTGGTATCGCGAGTTCTACACCGATTACAAGAAAGCAGCAGGTCCCATTTTCTAGTGATTTATAAGAGACTGGACAACAGACTAGTAATATGGCAGCAAACGCGAAAATAGAAAGAAAATTAATCTTTGAACTTTTATTAGAAATGGACTCCAAACTTTCATTACAAATGGAAACTATGGAAACTATGAAAACCGAACTTTCATTACAAATGGAAACTATGAAAACCGAACTTTCATTAGAAATGAAAACCTTGATATCTGACATAAAATCTCAAACAAACTCCATTAAATCTGAAATTTGTAAAACAAATGAAGCAAGGACCGAATTAAAACAATGTATTTTAGACACAAAACCTAGTGCAAAACTCGAAAGTGTAGAAAAAACTGTTTTGGTAGCTGCTACTTCAGAAGTAGTTTCTCAGACGAGTGACAGTGTTGAGAAAATAGATGACAGTTCAAGTTATGTAAATTCTCAGAGCCAGGATACTAAAACAGAGTTAACTGGAAAGATTCGCGATGTTGAAGAATGTAATAGCAAACTTGATAACTCTGATTTGAAAGTAGAAACTGAATGTAACTGTTTCGTAGATAACCTTGAGCTAGAAGTTGAAAGTAATTGTACAGTCACAGAATTACCACAGTGTGTAGACGAAATTCCAGAAAAGTCACATGCTGAAACTTTGAGTATTCCTAGGTGTACTAGTGTAAGTAGTTTAACAGTAGTGAAGTTACCTGGTAGGCCTAAAAAGAAATTTCGTCCTATTTATTTTATGCCACAGGACAATGATTGGTTTCATTCAGATTTGAATGACACTTTAGAAATTATGTTGCTTAAGCAAAGTCTAAGGTGTAAAGTAGGTTCTTGGGCAAACCAGACCCAACTGTTTGCATTTAATTTTGGACCTAATTGTAATCTACTATTACCTATTCTACCTGATGATAGACAAAATGAGATGCATCAGACTATATACTGATGTAGTACCTTAGGGGCATAACTACTCTTTAGTTATGAAACTGCTGACAACAGTTCAGGTCCCCAGTCGTGTGCTGTGTACTTCTATTAATCATTTTCACAGTACAGAAAAAATTGTAGTATATAAGTTTTCCTTCAGTGTAAATATTTGATTATTTGACAAAATGTTTTAATTACCACTGATAAGTGAAAACAGCTGAGACATACCTTTTGATATATACATTTTTGCTCTATGCTTATTGAAACGTAAAATATGTGTTGCCTAAACTTTATTACCAGTAGGAATTTTTGATAAAATATGAACAAAAAATGTGTAGGTGGATGTTAACCATCAGTTCAAAAGAACTTTATACCAAATAGTAATACTGTACTTAATCTGAGACACCAGTTTCATCTTAGTTGGGGGTTTTCAATAAGGATTTTGTTTTACTTATGTCAATGTATAGGCCAATGGACTTAAGAGCTAAGAAGTAAATATACTGAAATACAGTTTGAACCGAATAGTGCATTCATGTTTACAGTTAATACAGTTACAATGAATAATAAATGTTGAAGGATTTACAGAAAAAGAAAATAGGTAGATGGGGGTTTATTTAATGTGTTTGTTAGGAATTTTGGAGTATTATGTTATGATGTTTATAAACCACTAGCTAATGTGGAAGTCTTTGAGTAGTCATCAAAAGATGTTAACAGAGTTAGAAACGGGGGAAGTGTTGTTCATGAGAAATTAGGTTAAGAATTGTCAGTGAAGTACTGAACAAATAGTTATTAAGATATTGAAATGGAAGTGAAAAATGCTTCAAATATATTGAAAAGAAAGAATTAATATGTCATAAAGAAAATGACTATGAAAATAATGAATATTTCAACGAAAAATGTTGATGTAGTATTTAAGATTAGTGTAGTCTCTGAACAGATGCTTTACTTGAAGTCTAAGATGTTGAATTGCTTGATACTGCTGAGGAAATCTCAAAATGATAGTGTTAAGTGTACTGAGAAATGTTAGCTCCAAACCCTGATATAAATGTCAAGTCATCTACTGAAATGTTAGTTAAAGAATTAATTGAAAGCAAATATGAAAGTATACCTTCTGTTAATGTCAACTTAAGTTGTGATACTAGTAACATGAATAATTCCAATGAAGTTTAAAAAAATCTAGTAACTGAACCTGAAAACCAAGTAATATTTCACTATGTTAGTAGTCCATTTGTTAAGATCTGAGTTGAAGTTTATCTACAGTTATACATTGAGCCTCTTGAAGTTAACTGAAACCCTTAGCTGAATTCTTATAGTTTTGTTTATCCATGATCCATAAGTTGATCAGTCTCAGATAGATTAATGCGTTTAAATCCTACCTACAGAAAAGTTAATTGTCTAGTGAGTAGTTTACCTTACTCTCACCCTGAAACCTATAAGGAAGATAATTTGGATACTATTTATGAATATGGCACACAATAATTAATTAATTAATTAACGTCATATGAATAGTCAAAGGTATGTTGAAGTGTTCATTATTTGTTTATGGCTTGGAATGTCATTGTATATATGCAAATGCTTACCTCAGTTATGTACTGTGATCTTTCTATTAATCACATCCACAGTGCATTACAATTAAAATTTTTTAAGTCTTTTCACTCTTGTTAGTCATTCACTAGTATTTTTGTGTTGTACTGTGATGTGTCAAGAGAGACTTGCTAACAATTAGTACAAAAGTGACTATAAGCATGGGAGGACACACAGACCACACAAGTGTTGACCAATGTAAAACTCAATTGCTATCCTTGAGCTTACAGCTTCATAGGAAAATATTTAATACTGGTTTAAGATGACCATATTATAGTATATTGTACATATGACAGTTTTGGCTGATGCAAGGTTTAATTTTCATTTTTTATTCATTACTGCCTTGAGAGTGGGTGTATTTTGGCAGTTTAAACAAAAACTTTTTCATTTTACTTAAAATTATTCCATGATTTGGGAAAAATTTGACACTTTGGTGGATCAGTTGATAACTGACACTTGAAAAATTTCCATGCTTGTTTTGAGCTATGAGATTAACCATTGCCACTGCTAACTACTCGCAGGGGGGTTAGTTTTTGAATTTTTATTAATGCATATGTTTTTTCAATATTTGTTTATTCTCTTTACTACTACTTATTCTAATCTCAAACAGTATGAGAAATATTCAATACCCACAGTTTCAAAACCATGATTACAATTTTTTGTCTATATAACCATTTGAACTATACCATAATTTTGAATGATAAATGTTTGATCTGCTCACTGAGAGCTTGTTTCTATCCATTGTTTTACTATTTAATTATGTCATTCTTTTACTTAGTAAATTGACTATAAATTGTGAAGTTATTACAGTGTACAACACCCTTTCTAGAGGAATTAGGAGCTTAGTACTCACACAATGGCATTTACATACACGTACACATAGAAGAAACTAGTAAAATACCTTTTTATATGAATTAATACCAAACATAACTGTTTACAATATAAATATCAATGCTCTTAAAAAAAAAAAAAAAAAAGTTGTAAAAGCTTGCTATTTCATTATTCAAACTAAAGTAAATTAGAGAGATTTCTCGTTAATTTTCAGTAACATTTAAGGGTTAATTTGAACCCATAATTTTGTTTGTTTTAAATACGCGTATAGAGAAAATTGATTGCTCTTTCCAATAGCCTGATAACAGTATGCTTATTTATGTATGTGGTTAGGGAAAAATAGTATGTGGTTCTGAGAAAGATACAACCATGTTATAGGAATGCCTGTATCTACAGTCAGCTGAAGCTGAGAGCCACTACATCACCAACAGCAGTTTGCAGATAGACCAATGTCGGCGCATCATGCAACATCAACAACCACCAGCATTCGCAAGACTACAATCAACATAAAATTTTTTATTTTAGCTAAACTAATACAGACTCATTATGTACACCTAAATCACAACATATTGAAACGATAGTACACAGTGAACCTTACATTACATTTCAGGTACACTATGTAGGGGGGTGTGTAACGTTTCTGCTATGTTGTGCACTCCTAAAAATCTGTTGCCAACATTGAAACACGAAATATCTGATACCTCAAGTAAAACTTCATTGCCGGACATGTGATATTTCACACTTTCGCCTTCAGATTGAAATTCTATTTACACTATTAGTAAAACACTTTTAAGAAATAGTACGTTCATTTAAATATAACTTTGCCTGACCTTTTACGTAATTTTCAGTTTTTTATACTTTCGTAAATAATAGCTGCAAACACTAAAAATGCCTTACTTAGTTTTGGAAATAGCTGAACCTATATAGATACTAATTTGTATGAAAACAATAATACTACATGTTATAAACTATTGCACCACATGATTTCATATATACCTTTTGTTTAAATAAATTAGGGCAGACCATGTTTTATATATCACTAAATCCTAAATTAAATACTGATAATTGTTCATGCACTAAAATTAATAATCCGTTTGGTACTAAGAAACTATCTTCAAAATTAACAAAACTACGACAACCATAAACAAATCCGTATTAATAAATAATTTGACCGCAAACCGAAACACATTAAAATTATATGTTACAATAATAATACGCCTACACACTATTGGCAAAACAAATATATGTGCATATCAAAAACACATATAATGTAAATAATTTGACGGCTGTAAACACTAGTCAAAAGGATGACGTTAAATTTATGCACTACATTTAAATACAAAATTCATGAAACTAGTACATATATTGACATAAATAGTCAAAGCTTAAATCTAATGTTTTAATTCCTGTATTTTGGCATATTTGATGTAAAAGAATATTGTTTAATTGTGAATTACAAAACTTTGTCATCATTTTTATTACGTTGTTAAGCAGAAAGATGTTGGAGAGAAACCATGTTTTATTCAGTATCCGAATGGCCAGAAGCCTGTAAGCAGCTGTGTTGGCTTGCTGCTGCATTTCTTGATTGTGCAATGTTTAAGTGGAAATAAAATCGTTTCCATTATCAACTAAGATGATTTACTTATATGAAAATATCCTGTAGAACCAATTTCTTTAGTGAATGCCGAAGACAAATCACAACGCAATGGACTTCAGCCAGCATATAAGATAAGTTCAACTTCACCTACAGTGGAATGATTTCGTTATAGACTGAGAACTAATAAACATTTCCGTGATTCAGGAATATATTAGGGCTCAGTTTGAGTCATTCCGAAAAGAGGTGATGGACGTTAGAACAGTATTGAACTGACAACCTTCACCAACGCAATCGATGACGCTATACATTGCACCACACCAGCTGTCAGATAACTTGGGGTCTTGCGGCAATATTTACACACATACACTCATACACGCACAAACAAACGCCTGCCCACATGCTCGCAATCAGTGCTTGCCTAGTAGTATCAAATGGAAATGTTCCACACTTTCTGAATAGCCCTCATGTTACAATCCTGCCAAAGGCTTATCCTTTGCCATCAGAGGTTGGTCCACTTGTGAAAGCACTCCTGTCAGTTTCCAACTCTGATGTAATCATTGCACATTGTTTTACATTAGCATCACAACAAAATCAGCTGTCTATCAGGATAAATGGCCACCATCAAATTGTGGCAAAAAGCTAGATGGACCACCCTGTGGCACAGCATGTGGCTGAACACAACAATGAATTTCAATGGCTGCTGTACTACCTGGCCCATATCTATCCTTCCTTCCACCATCAGCTCTTCTGAATTGCATAGATGGGATTTGAAACAAGAAATAGCTCTGTTCACTGATATGAAAGATTGTCCCCAGTCAAACTTCGATGATGAGCAATGGATCGCTGACCTTGCTTTCATGAAAGACATCACATTTATTTAAAATTCTTACAAGGTAAAGATAAATTAATTGGTTCTATGTGTAACCAAGTAAAAAGTATTCAAATAGCAACTTCTACTTTTTAAAAGTCTTCTTCAAGAAGAAAATTTAGACAATCTTCCTTCTTTAAAATCTTTGAATTTAAGTATTATGACCACATCAGCAAGTACACAATAGCCTTACAGTCATTGCATAAAGAGTTTGAGGATAGATTTGAAGAAATAAAGCAACTAACAACGTACAATCAGAGTTTTTATGATGCCATTTTCGTTGCACTCAGAGGGTGCCCCATCAAGTCTCCAAATTGAACTGATGAAACTACAGTTGTGATTCAGTTTTGACAGATTGCTATTACCATTACAATGATGATTTGATTTCATTTTATAAAGGCGTAGATCAACATGAATTCCCGAGGATTCATGTCCTTGCCCTGAAATGTGTTGCTACGTTCGGAACAACTTTCGTTTGTGAACAAACATTCTCAGTTATGAACATTAACAAAACAAAAATAGGGTCATATTTGTCTGATGCTTCGTTGGAAGCTATACTTCGAATTGCAATTGCTAAAACGATTGTTCCAAATATAGGAAAATCAGTGGCTTCAAAGCAATGTCAAATATCAACAAAGAATATCGGAAATTAGTGTAAAATAAGGAGCAAAATGAAACTTTTTTTTTCTGTCTTTAGAAACAGTTGGCATTATTATTATTATTATTATTATTATTATTATTATTATTATGTGTTTTAATACCAGCACCCGACTAACTTGTTGATCTGCCATGGTCCATTCACAAACAACAATTGTTGCCTCGCTAAGCGCTGCAGCGGAGCAACTGTGCATTGCTGGTGCTAGCTGGTGCTCATGAAGCACCTAAGTTGGAGAGGCCTGCTCTATACCAATATCCCATATGTCCATGGTCTTGCTGCTCTTGAACACTACCTTTCTCAGCATTCTTACCAATTACAAGCTAACAATCACTTTTCCTGTGGAGGAAAAGAAAATAATCAAATCCGCAGCACAAAAATGGGCATCCATATGGCACCCTTCTACGCCAACCTATTTGTGGATCATCTTGAGGAAACCTCCTAGCATTCACAAACTCCAATCCCCTTGTCTCGTTCATGTTCATTGATGATATTTTCTAGATTTGGACTTGTGGCCAGGACACCTTCACAACCTCAACTCCTCTCTCATCATTTTCATTTGGTCCTTCTCAACCCAGCATGCAACCTTCATGGATGTTAACCTCCATCTCACTGATGTCTCCATCCACAACTCCCTTCACATTAAACCTACTAATTACCAGGAACCTCCCTAAAAGGTCGATTCCGATTTGGTGGAATGGTGCTGCTGCAGGTGTAACTGCTTCGAGATGCCCTGGAGGTAATTGCGCCACATGCTTCCATCGCTGGTACTCTTTACAGTCACTCACATAGTGCTTAACAGATCGGTAGAGACCTTTCCAGTACACCACATCTGATTCTGTCTAGGGTCTTAATGAATCCCAGATGACCGGATATTGCTCAGTTCTCCTTAATCCAAGGCCTCTATGGTTTTTAATAGTGCTGGATCTTCCCTCTGTTCAGCTGTAACCTCACCTAATTCAGTGAGGGCTGAAATTTCATTCATGCTATTGTGTTTCACTAATGCATTCCTCAAAAGGCAGTCAGCATCCTTGTGTTTGCGCCCATTCTTAAGTACCACTATGACATTGTACTCTTGGAGTCTTAGTGCACATTTTGCTAGTCGATCTGATGGATCCTTAAAGCTAGTCAACCAACACAAAGAATGGTGGTCTCTCATGATGCTGAATGGTTTGTTGAATAAATACAGCTGGAACTTGTTGATAGCCCAGATAACTGTGAGACATTCTTTCTTCGTTGTAGGGTGGTTTAGCTTGGACTTTGAGAGTACTCTTGATGCATAGGATATCACCTTTTCAGCACCTTACTGAACTTGTAGAAGTACTGCACCAATCCCATAACCACTGGTGTCTGTGTGAAGTTCAGTTTCCGCATTCTCGTCATACAAAGCTAGAACCGGTGATGAAGATAGAGCCTCCTTAAGTGCCCAGAAAGCACTTCCTTTTGTCTCATTCCAGTAAAACTTGGCGTCTCCATGCAGAAGATCTTGCAATGGACGTGCCTTGTTACAAAATCCTTTTATGAAATATCGGTGTTCTTCAAATGTTATTGAGAAAATGACAATGTCATCTAAATAGCAAAGACACATCGTCCACCTAAGGTGTCAAAGCAAGTTGTCCATCATGCGCTCAAATGTGGCTGGAGCATTACATAATCCAAATGGTATTACTTTGAATTCATAGAGGCCGTCAGGTGTAATAAAAGCCTTCTTTTTCCTGTCAGCTTCGTCAACCTCGATTTTCCAGTAACCTGTCTGCATGTCCATAGTTGTGAAGTATATAGCTCCTTTCAAGCAGTCTAAAGTGTCATCAATGCTTGGCAATGGGTAGATATCTTTCTTTGTAATTTTGTTCAGCCGCTGATAGACCACACAGAATCGCCATGTGCCATCCTTCTGCTTTACGAGGACCACAGGAGATGTCATCTCACAACATCTTCTCCACTTCCTCCCAAATTATCCATCTTTCAGCTGGCAACACTATACAAACAGTGGCTAATTGGTGGATGATTACCAGTGTTGATACGGTGCCTTATTGTGGGCCATTTCATCTGACTTTTCTCCTGCTGGGGTGTGAATGCAGCCAAAAATTGGCATAGTATAGCTAACATCCGCTGATGTTGTCTTGGTCAGTCCGGGCCCTATTGGCAGTTACATGGTTGTCTCCTGCGGGTTGTCTGTACTAACAGCAGAGCATGGGTCTTCGCTGATGGCGTTGAGCTCACCATCCTGGATTGGTTCAGCTGTCCCAATACACATTACTTTGGGGATGAGTTGTGACTGCTCGTGGCAATTAGTGATCCAAATCTGTCCTCGACCACTGGTAATGCTTATGATAGCCACTGGTATGTAAATTTCTTTTGTGAGCCTAATAAACTTTTTACTATCAACAAGCACTTCACAGTTTAACCTGTAATCAGTGTTTGTGACCGGAACTCTTCTTATTGTCAACAGAGGGATTGTCACATTGTCAATGGCAAGTAACTTCCCAGAAAATTCTGTATTACGTGTACCCGTCGGAAAGTCTCTCTCAATTTGCAGCTCAGATCTTTCACAGTCAATGATAGCTTGGGATGCCTGAAGGAAGTCCCATCCAAGGATGACATTATGACTGCATTCTGTTAAAACGACAAATTCAAATGACTGGGTCCTGTTGTTGATGGTTATTCTTGCAACACAATTTCCTGCTGACTGAATTTACTTCCCATTTGCGACCTTCAGTACAGTTGCTTCCAAATCACAGAACATTGACCTCTTTAGTGTGTGGGAATAATTATCCAACAATACAGAGAAAGAAGCTCCTGAATCAACCAGTGCCCAGACAGTTTGGCTATCGATTATGACATCGATGAGATTTCTCGGGCCGGCCGCGGTGGCCGAGGTGACTGAGGCGCTCCAGTCACGGTCAGCACGGCCACTAAGGTCGGGGGTTCGAATCCCCCCTCGGGCATGGATATTTGTGCCGTCCTAGTTTGTAAGTAGTTCATAAGTAGTTTGTAAGTTTAGGGACTGATGACCCCGTAGTTAAGTCCCATAAGCTTAACAAACATTTGAACATTTTTTTTTAGATTTCTCGACGTCTTAGCGACTTTTGTCCACTGAGGATTTTCATTTGCCGCAGCCTCACTTCCATTTATTGTCGCCTCGCTTGGTTTTCCTGGATGTAGTGGCTATGGGAGCGGCTGGTACCTCTGTACGGCAATGATGAACTGCAGTGGCATGTCGGGGAGTGCCCTTGTCCGGGGAATGGCAATGGGCTTCTTCCCATAGATCGAATGAACGCACCAGCAGGTGACTGCCTGGGATATAACTGCTCTGATGGCTGATGTCTTGTGGCAAAATAATTGTTTGAATACTCGCCTTCTCTCTCTGCAGTAGCGTATGACATGTCCAGGATGCCCACATTGGAAACACAGTGGTGTGTTGTCTTCTGTCCTCCAGACGTCTGTTCTTATGTGGGGCATCATAGTTGCTGGGGGATTTGGTTGTGGCTGCATCGGCCGGTTCCTCAGCCGTCATTTGGCACCTGCAGCATAAGTCATTGTAGGGTGAAGCCATTCTTCATGTCATGTGTGACTGGTGTGGGGCACAGGGCAGACAGGTTCTTATGTCTGAAATACCTCTTCCTCAGTGGCATCAGCATCCTTAAAATTTACAAGGCTTACATCCATGGCCATAATCTGATCTGACTTTAACTGGCATAATTTCTCTCTCACAATTTGTCGTATGAGAGAAGACCATGGCATGCTGATCTTCCACATCGGCCATAGGAACTACATTAGGGAGACTTTCATACTTCTTTTTTACCAACCCTCTTCTGTTGCATCTCTTCAATCTGCTGGCACCACTTGATGAACTCTTCCATCGTAGAGACGTCTTTTATAAGAAGAGCTTTGTACATGTCATCTGAAATGCCCTTCATCAGATGTGTGATTTTGTTGGCCTCAGTCATATCTGGGTTAACTATGTTTCATAAGGCAAAAATGGGCCTGGTTCTTCAGTTGTTCTTCCACCGAGTGGTTTTGTCGCTGGCAGTCTCCAAACGTCTTCTTAAGTTCCATCTTGAATATTTCCCAGTCATTCAGCTTTTCTTCATTGTTTTCAAACCATTGCTGGACTGTTCTGTCCAGGTAGAAATAAACATTGGCGTAGCACATTCTATACCAACTCAGTCAAACCCTTTTAGCCATCCGTTGGGGTTCTGTCCATCGTCTCCAGAGAACACCGACGGGTGTCTGATGTGCAGCTGGCTTACCACTGGTTTCATGTCCATGGGTCTTCTGATGATATGGACTTTCAGAAGGATGTACTTGGTATATCCCTTGCATTCTGGTTCTAGTCCATGTAAGTGACAGCTTTTACATTGCCTAATTGGAGCCATAGTGATGCAGCTGTTGCACAGGATCCCCAGCGCCTCCACCAAACAATGTCATGTTGAAATGGAAGCAGGCTTGACTTTGAAGGCAGGGTTGTCTACAGAACACTGTACTTATACTGAAAACAGATTTATTGCAAACTGAAACATAAATGCAACACTGACTGCCTCTCAGGCAGAGTGCTCTGCTATTTATACACAGATAGAATGTAGCACTAATTAGAAGAATAGTTAACATAATAAACATGTGGAAATTACAGTTGAACATAAGAAACATGTAGAACATTCTGGAAAAGATAAATATAAAGAAATAAAATTTTTGCCAGTGGACAGTATTGAACTGACAACCTTCACCAACGCAATCGATGACGCTATACATTGCACCACACCAGCTGTCAGATAACTTGGGGTCTTGCGGCAATATTTACACACATACACTCATACACGCACAAACAAACGCCTGCCCACATGCTCGCAATCAGTGCTTGCCTAGTAGTATCAAATGGAAATGTTCCACACTTTCTGAATAGCCCTCATGTTACAATCCTGCCAAAGGCTTATCCTTTGCCATCAGAGGTTGGTCCACTTGTGAAAGCACTCCTGTCAGTTTCCAACTCTGATGTAATCATTGCACATTGTTTTACATTAGCATCACAACAAAATCAGCTGTCTATCAGGATAAATGGCCACCATCAAATTGTGGCAAAAAGCTAGATGGACCACCCTGTGGCACAGCATGTGGCTGAACACAACAATGAATTTCAATGGCTGCTGTACTACCTGGCCCATATCTATCCTTCCTTCCACCATCAGCTCTTCTGAATTGCATAGATGGGAGTTGTCTCTTCACACATTCTGGGGTCCTGCAATCACCCTGACCTCACCCTAAGATAATTTTTTATTCCTACACACCAAGCCTAAAATCCGCCCACACACCACCTGTCCTGTATCCCTCCACTTATTGTCTTCCTTACAAATGTGTGTTGCCCTTTACAATATCCCCTTGAACAATTTTTTATTTTTATTTTTATATGCCTTGTTTAATTTTTCTTGTTATTTTTATCATTTATCCTCCACTCCCCTTTATCCTCTCCTGCTCCTTCCTTTCACTGCCTTCAATGCTGCATCTCTCACTTTCATGTATCAGAGCCTTTACAGTCCATCTTGCAATGTGAACTTTCCATTCCCACCCTTACCTGGCATCCTTCTCCCGCCATTTCCCTCCTCATTCACTGTCTAGATGCTTGTAGTACTGAAATGGCAGAAGATAGTGGTCATGTGTGCATATTTTGTCTGAGTGAATGTGTGAGTTTCTTTTTCTGAAGAAGGCTATTGCTAAACATTTTAATTGTGTGAGTGTGATTGTTTATTTTATGAGTCTGTCAGCAGCTCAGTGAACATCTTTATGGTGAGTTATTATCTATTCTATGTTATTAACCTGAATTATTTATAGATGAATGGAAGAACTGATAGAAACTATCCTCAAGAAAGATCAGTTTGGATTTAAGAGAAATGTGGGAACACATGTGGCAATAATCACCTTACTACTTACCTTAGAAGATAGTTTAAGGAAGGAGAACCTACAGTTCTAGCTTTTGCAGATTTGGAGAAGGCTTTTGACAATGTTAATTGGCATAAACTCTTTCAAATTCTGGTCAGTCGGGGTTAAGTATGGGCAAAGAAGGCTATTTACAACTTGTGCAGTATCCAGACAGCACTTATAAGAGTCAAGGGACATGAAAGGGAAGCATTGGTTAGGAATTGAGTAAGGCAGGATTGTAGCATTTTCCCAGTGTTATTCAATCTGTACATTGAGCAATCTGTGAAGTAAAGCAAGGAGAAACCTGGAGAAGGAATTGAAGGACAGGGAGATGATGTAGTGATTCTGAGATAGCAAAGCACCTTCAAGAGCAATTGAATGGAATGGACAGTGTTTTGAAAGGAGGGTACAAAGTGAACATTAAAAAGAGCAAAACAATGGTACTGAAATGTACTAAAAGAAAATCAGCAATGCTAAAGTAATTGGTTAAGTAATGAAACAATAAACATGGTAGATGAGTTCTGTTACTTGAGCATTAGAATAACTTATGATTGTCGCAGTATGGAGCACATAAAATGCAGAATGTCAGTGGGAAGAATACCATTTCTGAAAAAGAAAAATTTGTTCACATTTCATAGTAATTTAAGTGTTATGAAGTATATTCACAAGACATTTTTGTGGGGTGTAGCATTGTATGGGAGTGAAACTTGGACAATATGGAGGCCAGGCAGGAAGAGGTAGCTTCTGAAATGTGGTGCTGCAGATAAATGCTGAAGATGAAGTGTAACAGATCTATGTCAGATTTGAGCCTCAGGCCTCTCATCACACGATGTAATATTCATGACCTACTCCATGCTACTGCCTAAAGTCAAGTCTCGTCATATTATTCACAGTAACCTGAAACAAATAGATCATTACACTCTAACAGCCAATTGCTCAATAGCTCAGAAATCTTGAATAACCAGAGAACCCACAATTGATGGTAAAATTTGTGAATAAACTTACTTTCCTGTATGACAAGCATGCCTCTATTCATACAATCTGTATAAGAAAACCCCTTTTCCATTGCTGACAAAAGAATTATGTCAAATGAAGAACAATAGTGATGCTGCTCATAGATGATTCAAGCTAAGTCCGAAATCCAAACATTATGAAGAACACACAAAGCTATAGAAGAGGGTAAAACAATGTGATCTAAATGCCAAACATAGGTATACTCATTCTTTCATAAGCAGGAACATGACCTCCACGACCCTGTGGAAGAATCTCCACAGATTGTTGTTGGAAAAGCTACACCACAACCTGCTTTCAGGTCTCAGCTAATGAATTAAATGAATTTTTATCCATTCTGATCAACTGCCATACACAAATAAACAATCACCCTCAAGATTCCCCTAGCCACATAACTCATGATGGCACATTGCAACTAAAGCACATATCAATAATTATAACAATAAAATCAATAATGAGAAAATTTTCTTAAGTGATAGGCTACAATGGTATTAGTATAACTATCATTAAGAATGTCCCAGATGACATATTAACTGTCTTAACAGGTATGTTTAATTTCTTGTTAATGAATGGAGCAAATCGTACCTCTAGGAAAAGACGCACAGTCAAACCTATTACTAAAATAAAAAAAAAATCAGATTCACCTTGTCATTTTTTGGCAAATCAGCATATCTACTGTTTCCAAAGTCCTTGAATAGCCTACATTCTTCATGATCAAATTACTGAACACTTTTGAAAATTTAGCCTATTTGACAAATATTACTCTGGCTTTCATAAACAGCATAGCACAAACAATGCACTAATCAAGATAACTCATGACCTGAAATTCACCACGAACAACCACAAGGACACTATACTGACACTACTAGATTTCAGCAAAGCTTTTAATACTGTAAATTTTGACATATTTATCATTACTTTATTACTATTTCTGTGTCATTTACCAGTCATGACTGGACAGACTGTGTCAAGATTATATACATACATACATATACATTTATAAAAGATGAAGAAAAGAGAAAAAAGTTTACAATTTGGACATATACAACACAAATATTATCATTTTGTCCAGTCACTTTCATCACTGTTGAAAAATTCACCAATTGAGTATAGTTCAGGTCCTGTGCAATTTTCCTTTTGAATGGTTCTGGTGGCAGGGATTGCACTTCTTTTGGCAGCGAGTGAAACATTTTCAGTGCAACCATTGGAAAACTGTCTTGTGTTCCAGTCAGACGACAGCTTGGTATTTTAATGTTCCTCTTGTTACCGATGTAATGGTTTGTATATCTTGCCTCATGCTGAACTCCGCTTGGTTTTCTTTTATGCTCATGAGGCATAAAAACACATACTGACTGAAAATCGTCATAATACCTAACCGTTTGAATATTGGCTTGCAGTGGTCCAATCTTTTGCTTGATGTGATTATTCTGACAGCCTTTTTTTGTAGCATTAACACATCTTTACAACCTGAAGCATGTCCCCATAGCAGTAGGCCATAATTAATATGGCTATGAAATAGCGCATAATACACTGTTACAAGGTATTGGTCAGTTAATGTCCCTTTAAGCCTTCTCAGAAGGAATATTACACGGGAAAGCTTGGAACATACATACACTGTGTGTTCATTCATTGTAAGTTTGCTGCCAATCATGAAGCCTAGAAGTCTAACAGCTTCCATATTCTCGTGACAGCCAATTTTGCTAAGGCTGCATATAAGATGTTGTGTTTTTCCTTCATTCAGTTTCATTTTATTTTTGATGAACCATTCTTTTGTGTATTTGAAGAGGTCGTCTGTTGCTTGAAGAGCTTGTGCTGCAGTGTTTCCTTTGGCAAAAAGAGTGGTGTCATCAGCAAACTGTAACATGTGGTTGTTACAGCCTATATCATTAACATATATTAGGAACAGTAGAGGACCTATGACGGACCCTTGGGGTACGCCATGTTCCAACTTTTGTTCTTGTGATAAGGCTCCATGTACTGACACCACCTGCTTTCGGTTTTACAGATAAGATTGGAGAGTTGCCAGAACAGCACCTCCAACTCCATAACAGTTTAATTTATTGAGGAGTATCTTGTGTGAGATGCAGTCAAATGCCTTGCTCAGGTCACAGAGTGTCAGTGGCACACTTTCTCTATCTTCAAATACCTGTCTTATCTTTCTAGTCAAGTCAAGTGCTGCCGTAAATGTCGATTTTCCCTTGCGAAAACCATGCTGTGTGTCTTGGAAGATCCTATTTTCTTCAAAATAATTTTGCAACTGATGTTTCATTACAGACTCCATAACTTTAGCTATGATGGGGATTATTGAAATGGGTCTGTAGCTGGACACTTCACATGGATCCCCTTTTTTGTAGACTGGTACTGTCCTTGCCAATTTCAGGAATTCTGGAAAGACACCAGAGGATAAACATCTGTTAATTACTATGGCTAGTGGTTGGGCAAGCTCTGGAATTATTTTCTTTAGCACTGTGTAAGACATGCCATAGATATCTGCACTCTCTGAATGCTTATATGATCTCACTATTTTTATTATGTCCTTAGGGTGCACTTCCTTCCAGTTTACAATTCTGTTACAGCGTTAATTTTTTATATCACTTGTGAGAAGTAAGCTTGAGTCCGGAATTTCACTGACAGTATCCTTCACTATCCTAATGAAGTACTGATTGACTACAGGAATTTAAGGCAGAAGTAGGCTTCTTCCTGTGCTCATTTACTAGATTCCAAGCTGCTTTACATGGGTTGTGAGCCTCTTTGATGAACTTCTCATTATATTTCTTTTTTGCTTCCTCCACTTCCTTTCTGTAAATTCTCTTAGCTATTGAGTATTTACAGTGAAGCAGATCTTTAGTTGGAAGATCTTTAGGAGTCCCTGAACATTACTACAATGCCTTTTAATCTGTCTAGCTCAGGAGTATACCACATCTTTGTTGTTATAGGTTTGTCCCTTCCTTTTGATTTGCCTGCAGGATCCTTCTTGTGGATTATTGGAAACAAACCATCAAATTTTGCTTTTAATGTTTGGAACAGACATTCAAATGAGTCACTAGCTCCCAGTTCTGCAAGTTTTTGCTGCCAGTTCACACCAGACAGGATGGTTTTTAGGTCATTTAATCTGTCTTCTTTGATAATCCTGCTACTGAATGTGTAGCTTGAGTGCCATGTGCTTGGTTGTAGTTTATTGTTGCTGATACTGATTTCCATTACCAATGCACTGTGGTCTGCAATCATTGGTTCAACTACATTGATATTACAATTCCAGGTATTTAGGTTGGTGATAACTGTATCTAGACAGGCATCACCTCTTGTTGGGAGTCGGTTTGCTACAAATAGTCCATAGCTGTTTATTAAGTTCATGAAGACTCTCTCTTTGATACTTCTATCACCTATATGCACATTGAAGTCATGACATAATGTAATTTTAGATTTAAGGCATGTTAGGTAAGACAAACAGTTCTCCATTTGTGCAACAAAGTTTTCAAAATTACCGTCTGGTGAGTGGTACAAAGAGATAATAATGAGATCAATATTTGCTAAGACTAGTGAAGCCAATTCAAGATCTAGGTCTGTAGAGAAGCATTTTAGATCTATTTCCTTTACACTAAGATTTTTGTTTGCATACACAGATACACCAGATACACAGATGTGTAGTTTCAATGTCGTTTTTGTGTCCACACTCGGTTTCTTTTACAAGGAATGCAGAAGACTGTGGCGTACTCGGATTCAAATCTGTAATATTAGAAACTGGGCTATGTGTTAGTGTTTCAGACTCAATAATCGGCTCTTCATTTGCGTTTAAACATGTACCGGTTGTGTTAGCTTTTTTAGCATTCAACAGAAAATGTTTACGCGCTTTTCCGCTTTTTTTGCGAGGAGATTTGGCCAGATGTGACACTAGCATTTTAAATCTGGAGTTTTCAGCGATCACTGTACTGAGTTGCATTTTCATTTTTGAATTGTCTTTTACTAGTTGATCTACTGTTTTTGTTAAACTTTCGATTGCGTCACTTAATTTCAGTTTTTCTTTCTTATTGTTTGCATGAGAAGCACCCTTTTCTATTTTCAGCAGTTCAATTCCACGTGGTTTACAAGGTTGATTTTGTGAGTTCTCTTGTAAGTTGTTACTTTTGCACACATTAATGATTTTGTTATCGTCACTTTTGCACTCACAAATGATTTTTATTTCGTCACCTACCTTCACATTTCCACTGTTTCTGTAGCTGGATGCACTTACAGAATGTTGCTGTTTTGTTGTTGATGCTATTTCCGATGGTCCATTGTGTAATCTGACTTCACATGCACCACAGCAGAACTTAATTCGTCCTTTTGAACTGTTTACCAAGAGAACTTCACTGTTTGTAAGGTCAACACAATCACTGTGAAACAAGTTCCCACACCATAGTCCACAAATCACACTTATATCCGTGTGTTTTATTAATTTGTTGCACACTTCACATAATCTGTTTGCTTCACTTTCCGCCATCTTGCTTGATCTTCAATGTGTGCTTATAAAACTAAAGTTCATAAATAGTCCACTGAAGTGGTTTGAAAGCTACTTAAAAAGTGCTGTTGTGGTCTTCAGTCCAGAGACTGCTTTGAAGCAGTATCAAATAATGCAGATAAAGAAATAAATACACCGCTTGTAGAAAATAAATTGAATCTAAATCACAGTAAGACTCAGTTTTTACAGTGTGTAACTCACTGCAGAGAGTGAACACAAAGTCTTCAATCATTTATGAATAGAACCCGGCACCTTTCATTACAACTCCAATTTGGAAGTTCCCGCACTTTGTTTCTGTTGGCTAAATAGTATCATGGTTTTAACGGCACACACACCATAGACCTGTGCATTAATGACAAATTCCTGAAGGTGATTTCCAGCTGTTTGTGTTAATATTGTGCATCCTGTTGCTGCCTGGAGGGTGTGTTGCAGTTGAGTTGTGTTCAGCTTCCTATGTTGACAGCTGTTAACTGGAGGTAACGGTCATGCATCCTTGCTGATACACTCTTTCAAAGTCAGCAGGGGTAAAATACAGGGAAAGGAGAGTTATTTACAACTTGTACAAAAGCCAGACCGCAGTTATTAGACTCGAGGGGCATGAAAGGAAAGCATCAGTTGGGAAGGGAGTAAGACAGGGTTGTAGCCTTTCTCCGATGTTGTTCAATTTGTACATCGAGCAGGCGGTGAAGGAAAGCAAGGAAAAATTTGGAATAGGGATTAAAGTTCAGGGGGAAGAAATAAATACATTGCGTTTTGCCGATGACATTGTAATACTGTCAGAGACACAAAAGGACTTGGAGGAGCAGTTGAACGGAATGGACAGTGTGTTGAAGAGAGCGTATAAAATGAACATTAACAAGAGCAAAACAAAAAATAATGGAATGCGGTCTTAGAAAATCACGCGATGCTGAAGGAATTAGATTAGGTAACGAAACAATGAAGGTGGTAGATGAGTTTTGTTACTTGGGTAGTAAAATAACATGTGATGGTCACAGTACAGAGGATATAAAATGCAGAATGGCAATGGGAAGAAAAGCATTTTTGAAAAAGAGAAATTTGCTAACATCGAATATTAATTTAAGAATCAAGACTCTGTCTTGGGAAAATCAGCACGTAAATAATGAAATGTCTTTCAGTGAATTTGAAAAAATAATTTTTGAATTGATTCTGGTAGGAAGTAAACAAGCAAGAATAAAATCAGAGTTTTTAAATGGTAGCAAATTTCTTGCGAGTGACTTGAGTATGCGTGAATTTGCAAGAAACAACTTAGAACACATACTTTTGGAGAAGCCACTTGACAAGCTCATCCAAATTGAAGCAGTCTGTGGGACTTAGTTTAGGGGCCGGATGACTTGATCGATTTTGCAGGCATTTGTCATAGCGTGGCTCCAGGTTTTGTATACCTTCTTCATAGAAATCTGCCGCCTGTGTCTTCAAACAGTTGGAAACAGTTTCTTTCAGCTCGTCGTCATTGGTGAAGTGATGACTGCCAAGGAAAGACTTGTCATCAATCGCGTGAACCAGTTCTTCTGTAACCAAAGGTGGACGCCCACTTCGTTCTTCGTCGTGCACATCACAACGCCCGCCATTTAACTGTCGGCCCCATCTTCTCACCATCGAATCACTCATCGCATTTGGTTTATAAACATTGCAAATTTGCCGATAAATTTCACTTGGTGCCACTTTCCTCACATTCAGAAACCGAATCATCGACCTGATTTCACAGGCAGCAGGATTTTCAATCAAAGCTGACGTTTCAAACAAGCACAACAAAGCATACGTAACTGACAGCGATCTCTAAATGGCGCACATTCTTCTCCTTGATACACATCGTCTACAGCACGTGTGCGGAACTGCAATCGCAGCGCTGCAGCGGAGAGAAATTGAAACAGAACTTAGTTTCTGGACGCGCCTTGTATAAACATAAAATACATGATAAGTAATAATATGGGTAACTCATAAAAATGCAGATAATAACACAATAAACTGTACAACATAAAAAGCTTTATGTACAACATAAAAAGCTTGAAAATATTTTGTAACAATTGTTCTTCCAACATTATCACAGCTAATTATACAACTAAACAAATATTGAAATTTATGAAACAATTGTTCAGCCAACAAGCGAAATACCAATCATGGAGTACTACACATCAAAGAATTCCTGTAGAGAGTAAAATGAATTATCTAACAGATAATGTTTTAGATGGTTCTTGAATTTGGTTGTGTCCCCAATGGCTGACTTGATATGAAAAGGAAGTTTATTGAAGACTTTTCTGCGCCATACTGAGATCTTTTTAGATTTTGATGATGTACAGAAAAGCTAGTTGGCATCAGTAAACATAAAATAAATTATAACCCATTAAAAAGACAAGGATGAACAAACTAGGCAGATAGGATACAAAATTTTGGAGGTGTTGTATGATCATACTGATGATAGAAATAATGGCGTTACTGTTGCTAACTTTGATGTTAAAGTTAGTTCTGATCAGTTATACACACAGTCTAAACAAGAATTGTCACCTCGCCAACACTTAAATTTAATGAATAGTGTGTCAGTTTCGGATAATAACCAAGCTGAAAGTAACATGCCTATATGGGCTTTAGAAACTGTACCAGTAGACACATTCAAAATATGTACCAGTCTAGATCACCATGCAACAGAAGATAACATTTTAGCTGAGGAGAATGAATTACCAAGTCATGAAATTTTAGGAAGTCCCTATATTGAGGTGAACATTGGTGATTGGAAAGGATTATGTCTGATAGACACAGGTAGCCCAATTTGGGGGTATTTCAAGCAAGTTAAGAAATAGACAAAAATTTACCAGAGTATAGAATTCCCTATATCAGGTACCAATCACCTATATTGAGATGAACATTGGTGATTGGAAAGGATTATGTCTGATAGACACAGGTGGTATTTCAAGCAAGTTAAGAAATAGATTGAAAAATTTACCAGAGTATATAGAATTCCCTATATCAGGTGTAAAAAGTAAAGGTGCTACTGGTAAGCAGAGCAAGTTAATAAACAAACAAGCTTTGATTTCATATAAGATTGGAAATTTTGAATTTGACTTAAATGAGCATTTACTTCTTGGGATGGACTGGATTGTGAAAGTAAGTGGTGGTTTTAACTGATAAGATATGAAGTTGTTGTGTACGGAACCAAAATCTGGGTTAAGGGGAGAAACTAAATTATAAATGAAGTCAAATGAAAATTGTAGCAATCAAATTAAGGGGTTTGAACTTTTGGTTAGCAATAGTTGCATTAGTGAGGAAGAAGATGAAAATGATGACCAATTGGTTTGTGAAATTGAGTCTCAATTAATTTATGATAAAGTTAAGGCAGCAGATAGTTTGTCTTGTTGTGAAAAGGAAGACTTGGAAAATTTTTCATGGGACTATTATGAGATTTTTAGTGGTAGATCAGGAAGAGTTAAGAATAACAGGCATAAGTTGACACTGAAGAAGCATGACCCATTCCTTATTAAGCCTTACAGTGTTCCAATTTGCAAGAGAAAAGAAGTGGAAAGAGAACTTCAAAAGCTTCAAAAATGGAGAATAGTAGACAGAAGCTGTTGTCAGTACAACTACTTTCAGTAGTATTTTAACAATGAAAAATCCGATAGGAATATGAATAATGGAGGATAGGAAACAACTCACCATAAAGAGGCTCACTGAGCTGCTGACAGACCCGAAAATATATTCACGCAATTGTTCAGACAACTATACACACACAACTACCATGCCATGGGTACACACTCTTTGTGTACCATGTATGTGGCTTACATACAGATGTCATATTCACAACATTTGTGCACTAATAGACTTTTCTTTTTTGCACTAGGATTTGAGTAGTAACAAGTTACATTTTTTGCCAATGGGTTATTTTATACTGCTTAGAACACCTTTGCTGATTGTATTTGTCTTGATTGTTGTAAGATGCCTCAGGGGGGTACACACTGTTTGTGTACCATGCATATCTCTTACACAAGGTGCCCAAGCTAACGTGACATTTTCTTCACATTTACACACAGGTGTCACATTCACAACAAAGTATTCACTCAAACTCTTGGTTTTTTTCTCACCATTGGTTTATCTATGTAATCTAGGATTTGTTTGTTGACATGAGTTATATTCTTTCTTTAGATCATTTCTGATGAATTTACAATTTCCAGAATTACTGTAGGATACCTCAGAAGGGTGAAGGGAGGGGGGTACACACTCACTATCTTCCAGGAGGTACACAGGTAGTGTAATACCACAATGTTATTCTTTTGTGTGCATTTTGATTATTCATGTCAACATGTACCTGTTGCCTCACTGATAGTAATTTAAAAGTTTTATACTTAGGTTATGAAGATTACACAGTTTCAGGAAACTCTAGTAGGAATACATGCTATTCAATGCTTTTGATTTTAGTATTATGAATGATACTTCACATGTTATTGGTTTTGAATTTGAGATTGCTGCTTACTATATGAGGAAGAGTTAGCTTTTACTTTTGACAAAACTGGGAATAATTTGTCACAGTTACACATCCTTTACAGACAACACTTGTGAAATGATTACTGCTATGAAGGATAATGTTACTTCAATATCCAGGGATGCTAACAAAAGAAGAACTTGCTGCAGCTGTGTTCATGATTTATTTACTTCTGATGAGATCCATGCTTATCCATTTTTTATGCTTATGATGCTAACACTGTGTTGGGTTTATATATGCTCATACGTACATGTTTGAAGAGAATGATGGAAAACACAAGAAATGTAACAGTTGGAATTTTTTCTGTGATGTGCTTATTCCTTTGTTTATTTTGACGCAAATAGCATACTATAATTTTATATTTACACAATCGTACACAGACATCAGAATGCAAAGAGGATTGTTAAATACATGATTAGTGATTGAAGCTAGTGAGATGACACTGTGACATGCTTGTTTATTGGTAGGGGTTTTGGGTGAAGAGACCACTCCCCACGTTTTATGATGATATTATAATGAGATTATGTTGAGAAGTTGATGATTTGGTGGTTAATTGTAGGGGATTTTGGATGTAGAGGCCAGTCCCCAGCTAATTGTGAGGCTATTATGAGATATAATGTGAAGATGTGTTTTGTTTGCATATTATAAGTGGTTATTGAATATAGAGATTGATGTGACATTATGTACATTTCTTAGGCATTTTTGATGTTTTGTTGGTTACATATGATGGAAGTTGCATGAATTTTAGTGAACCTTACTGGTGAAGAGATGTTTCTTGATACTAAGCACATCCACAATTAAAATGATTTATTACGGAGATCTAATACATACAGATTATACAGGCTTTGTTATCTTACCACTGTTTTACAAGTTCTTGCTACTGTTCCATACTGCTATGGTACTGAGTTGGATATGAGTTGTTAGCAAGCATATTTGTTTATTTAATGAAGGAACTACAGACATATTGAAGTATATAGTACCATTCTGTTTAAATTGATTCGCATGGATTATGACATTCGATTCAGTTGAATTTTGACATTACCTGCTCATGCCAAGATTTAATTACTTATCTGGCTGTACTCTAGGCTATTTTCAAATTTTCTCTGTTTTATATACATTTCATGGTTTTGGGTTTACCCAATATGACTTCTCTGAGTGTAGGGCGTACTGGCTAAATTGCTGTCCTTGCACTGACAAAAAATTATATTACCAGATTAAAAAAATAACATTGTGTAATTTAAGTTTGACATGGTATTATTATTGTGGCAGTGTGTCCACATCGATATATACACTAATGTGTATCTTTGGGCAAAATCTTTGGAGCCAGCTTATCTGAGCTCTGTCGGCCATGTAGTCAGTCTAGATTTATACTTGAAGTGATCAACAATAAAGTGCATTTCTAGCTCTTATATGTGGTTTTTCTCAGTCTCAAACCCCTCACAATCCCCACACTGGTGACCTCGAATTTCTTTTTATGTTCGTTCGACGGCACAAGTGAAATTCGCAACTTTCGCACCGGTTTTTGGCCAAAAATACAACATGCCACCAGCCGACAATCAAGGGCCACAATGACTTCATCCGGATTTCACTTTGAACCTCTATGTGCCCCACGAGTGCCTAATCTGCATGGTACAATGAGTGCTTCACCTTCGACCTCGCTGCCAGATTTTTTCGCCACTCTTTTTCCTACAAGTGCAGTTACGTATTGTAACTACTCCAGCTTTGCTATGCCCAATGTGCTTCATGATGTTTTGCCTTTATTTAGTGCTGATGAACAATTGAACATTTTACCATGGGATTCTAATTTTCCAAATATATATTTTTCAGATTTGCAAAACTTGAACAACGGATTTCGAACTGCTGGTTACGAAATCGGTCAGTAGTGAGCTACACTGCTGCCACAACTGAACTTTATTCTCCCATTGGGACACAGTGACTTTATTGATTGTGCAATTTCAAATTTTCCTGTGAATTACTCTTGCAGTTCAAATCAGTTTTGTCACATTCAGAGCACGTGTTCTTCTGCATGCACAACGAACATACCAGACAATGCCGTTGCTACAAGTTACATTCAACAGTCTTTCCCATGTGTGAACAGTGAAAGTGTTGTTGCTTCAGACTACTACCGCAGTGCCTTTACATTTTCATATCCTGTGTCCTGTGATGGTTTTTATGTGCAGCCATGTGCCATGTCACGTGACGCATCTGCTGCGCCGCGACCGCAACAGTCTGTTCTGCACTCGCACATGGCTGACACATTTGGACACATGCGACTGCCCATTTATTGTGGCACATTCTGGTGCCCCTGCTGTGTCGGTCTACAATGTCTTTGTGTCTCACCGTGTTTCTGATATACATCTCTCATTTTGTGGCCCGCTGGGGACATCTGCCACCCCGCGTGAACTTCATACCTCACCAAAACAAGAGTTGTATAATTCCACAATCGTCAAGGCTATATTTCTGACACCCTGTGAGTGCCTTCGATTTGCAGACAGAATTTATGACACCCACTCTTATGTTGACCATCAGAATCTACTTGTGCCTACGCTGCATTATACACCTTACCTCCTTGCTGTCGTTCAAGGTCGCTCCTGCAATGTAGATAATACACGCAAGTCACCTTACTCATCTCACTGCCCACATGCTGCCCGAGTTCCAGCCTTACCGCCTCCTCCTTCACCGGTGTTCAAGCCGGCACCCTGCAGCGAGTTATTACAATTCATCGGGTAACTTCAAAGGATAATTGGACCCAGGTTAGCATTTGTGTTACCGGTGCTAATGACAGTTCCGTTTCCCCACACTGTTCCTACGCGAGTGCTTGTAAACAAAACCTGTTTGCTATTCCAACACATCGCTCGGATGCACCACCAGCACTTCGTCCTACTCTAGCAGCCGCCTCCCGTGTGGCGATCTTCTTCTGTTTCGTGCTCTCTTGCCCTGTTGGTCAAGCATGAATCTGAAACTTCAATTTCTCTGACTCGCACACTGCCACCTGAGTGTGTTCATCTTGGGAACTGCTGAAACACATCTCACACACCTCCCTCATGAATTCCGGCAGCCAATGTGTCAACTATCTTGGCTGTTCGGCTCTCCTCGCATACTCCGGAAGCTCCCAAGCTACCATCCACCACTGTGCTGCCCTTGTGCGCACTGCCAACCAGCGCAACTACTACTTTATCATTTCGGGTCTCCTCAGCAGCCACGACAACTTCTGAGCCATCGCCCGCTGTTGTGCTACACTCTCTTGCACCGCTGGCTGACGCAGCTACTATTTCAGTGCCTCAGCTTTCTTCGGTCATTAAGAAAGCTCCTAAGTTGCCTTTCGCCACTCTCACTCAGTGCCACAACCCTTGACGCACGTGACTCGGTGTCGCCTCGTGCTGTCACACCAAACGTTGTGCAAGCAAATGAACAAATACTTCCTGCCGTGCCCACTGACAAGACAAGACAAAGTCTAATGGATTGCGACATTGAACCCTGCCCCCCCCCCCCCCCGCCCACTGACGTCACTGCCACACATCACGCCTTGGTCATCCCCAGCCCCCTCCCCCTCCCCTGCCTCATATGAGCATACTCCGTACTGCGGGAGGGGGCTGTGTGGCGACATGTCCACATCGATATATATGGGCCAATGTCATTGGAGCCAGCTGATCTGAGCTCTGTCGGCCATGTAGTCAGTCTGGATCTGTAATTGAAGCAATCATTAATAAAGTGCATTTCTAGCTCTTTTATGTGGTTTCTCTGGGGCTCAAACCCCTCTTGATTCCTATATTATTATTGTGTTTCATGGATGTTTTGCTTAGGTTGTAGTATATTTGTGTCTATAAAAAAGGACTCTCACTCTGTGTGTTTCTGAATGGTGAAAAGGACTCACACTCTAAGTGTGTTTTGAAAAGTTCAAAAGTGTTCTAAATAAAACATTCATATTTATTTACATATTAGACGAATATGTAATAAAAAAGGGGGTATCTATTTTAAAAAATGCAGTTGATATCCATTTGACCTTTGGCAGTGCCATCTAGTGGTCAACCATAGCGCCATTTGATGCTTATTTCATGAGATATTTGGCCCGGTCACTATCAATGGACCACCCTGTAGGTCTGCAAGAAGGAGGTCTGCAAGGCAGGGTTTGTTGACTATGAGGGGCTGTGGGGTATATTTGGAGGCTGTTGTTGAGTGGATGGATAGTAGTCACCCAAGGCGGAGGAGGAGATGAAAAGGTTTTGAGGTGGCAATGTGCATGCTACTCCAGTTCTCTGAGGGCAAGGGTATCTGTCTTGAAGGTAGGGCACTGGTACTTAGGGTTGTAGAGCAGAAGAATTTTTTGTATGCAGCTGAAGTGCTGCAAGACCATTTTGCCCTAGTTTTCATGGCTTTGCAAGATTATGTTGGTGAGGGCTATGGACTGACAGAATCTGAACAGGTGGAGGTCATTGTGGAGGGAGCGATTGCAGCCAGAGATGGATAATTTGATCATCAACCAACTTGGGGAGATTCCATGAACTAAACAAAAATGCAAGAATAGTATGCAGGACTGGGTTCTGGCTGGGGATAGGAAAAGTTTTCTCTATTGGTGCAGATAGAAGGGGCGAGGATCCATGCTGGGGTATTAAAAACAAATAACATCAGTCTAAACCTCACACAAAAACATAAATCATTAATAAGTTCCTATGTATATGTAAAAAAATGCAAATGATATGTAAAACTGTGACTTTTTCGTAAGAAATGTGTGTAAAATGTAGAAATGCATTTGAACCCTGTGGGGAAAGCATTAAAAATGCATGAAAAACTCATAGGGATGTGTAGAAAAATCACAGAAATCTATGGAAACACCTGATGAAGGGTACTTTCTGTAGCATTGTCACTTGCTTCTTTTTTCAGTCCAGTGACTTGCACCCCCTTGGCTTGGAAGAAAATATAAAATATAATTATTCGGTGTAAGATTTGGTGCAAATTACTGTCTAAATAGAAATCTGAGGCACCCACGCTGTTGTTCAAAAGTGTTCTTCACCTTTTCAATGAATTCAGTGTCTTCTTTTACCATGTTTCTGTGAACATTGAGCATGCACAGATCACTTAGCCTCGCATCACCCATTGTAGGCTGAGTCCATGTCTTGACATGTCATAGAGTACTAAATGTATGCTCTATGCTACATCTCGTCACTGGAATAGTTACGCCAACCTTTATTGCCTTGCTCACAGCTGGATAGAACAATATGGTTTGTACAATCTTGAATAGCCAACAGACTTTAAGGTTAAATATTGTTCAAACAATATAGATTGGCTGGCCAGTACTTACCTTTGTGCTGTACCGCCGATAGTAGCACAAATGAAGAAACAGAAAAAAAAGGATAAGCTTTCAGAACACAGTTCCTTCATCAGGTGGGAGAGAAGGGAAGAAGAAAGGATGGGAATGGAAGGGAAAGGTAATTCACGACCTAGGTCATGAAGGTGGTGTTTTGGTGTTAAGAAAATCCTTAAAACCCTAGGTCCGTTACAAGGTCGCTCCACTGCCTCCTTAGAATTTCTCTCTCTACCTGAACCTTGCAACCCTACCTTCTACCTACTCCCTAAAATCCATAAAGAGAATCATCCTGGCCGTCCCATAGTAGCAGGTTTCAAAGCTCCAACAGAACGTGTTTCAGCTCTGGTAGACCAACACCTCCAACCTATAAGCTGCAGGATCCCATCCTATATCAAAGACACAAACCGCTTTCTGGAATGCCTCAAATCCGTCCCTATGCCCCTCCCATGTGATAGCTTCCTTGTCACCATAGATGCTACATCCCTGTACACCAACATCCCTCACACCCATGGTCTATCAGCTCTGGAACACTATCTTTCTCAACACCCACCTGAAAGCCTCCCAAAAACCTCGTTCCTTGTTACACTTGCTAATTTCATACTCAACAATAATTACTTCACCTTTGAGGGTCAGACCTACAAACAAATCAGGAGGACAGCTATGGGTACCAGAATGGCCCCTTCCTATGCCAACCTCTTCATGGGCCACATGGAAGAGGCATTCCTTAAGACACAGAAGTTGCCTTCCCGGGTTTGGTATAGATTCATAGATGATAGCTTTGTGGTATGGACTCACAGTGAAGAAAGCCTTCTGAATTTCCTCCATGATCTTAACTCCTTCTCCAACCTAAAATTCACCTGGTCCTTCTCCAAAACTCAGACCACCTTCCTTGATGTTGACCTTCACCTTGCCAAGTCTCACATCCACACCTCAGTCCATATTAAACCCACTCCACTGTGACAGCTGCCATCCCTTCCATATTAAACGATCCCTTCCCTACAGCCTGGGCATCCATAGGCAATGTATCACCAGCTACAACAACAATCTATCCAATGCTTTCCTCTCCCGCAACTACCCTACAGACTTCGTCCACAAACAGATCTCCCGAGCTGTCCATTTCTCTCCCTCCAAAAACAATGTCCCTAACCCCAGACCACCCAGAAGCACCCCCTTAGTCATCCAGTACCATCCTGGCCTAGAATTCCTCAACAAATTCCTCAAACAGGGCTATGACTTTCTCAAGTCATGCCCTAAGATGAGATCATCACTCCAAACTGTTCTTCACACACCACCCACAGTAGCCTTCCACCATCCTCCCAACCTCCGCAACATCCTCGTCCAACTTAACAACATCCCAAAACCACCCTCCCTACCTAATGGTTCCTACCCCTGCAACCGAACCTGCTGCAAAACCTGTCCAATGCATCCTCTCACTACCACATACTCCAGCCCCACCACAGGAAAAACCTACCTGATTCAAGGCAGGGCCACATGCGAGACATCACACATCATATATCAGCTGACATGTGTCCACTGTTCAGCCTTTTATGTTGGTGTGACTACTAACAAATTGGCTGAGCAGATGAATGGGCACAGACGGACTGTTCACCTGGGGAACACCCAATATCCTGTGGCAGAACATGCCCTCCAGCATAACTCCAGGGACCTGGGCACATGTTACACCACATGTGCTGTTTGGATACTACCAACAAATACCAGTCCCTCAGAGCTACGGAGGTGGGAACTTGCCCTCCAACATATCCTCTCCTCCTGTCACCCCCCTGCCCTAAATCTAGGCTAACCCCTCCCCTTCCTCCATCATCAGCTCACCTATTTATTATCCCTTCCTTACCTCTCTCTCTCTCTCTCCCTCCCACTCTCTCTCTCTGTTTCTCTCTCTCTCTCTCCATGTGTGTGTGTGTGTGTGTGTGTGTGTGTGTGTGTGTGTGTGTGTCTGTCCATCTTTCCCTGTTAATGAAAAACGTTTTAGACAACCCCCCACCCCTCCTACATCCCTCAGCATCATTCAGTTCACTCATCTTCTCTTCTCTTTAAAAAAGACACTCCCGAAACACCACCTTCGTGACCTAGGTCATGAATTACCTTTCCCTTCCGTTCCCATCCTTTCGTCTTCCCTTCTCTCCCATCTGATGAAGGAACTGTGTTCTGAAAGCTTGTCCTTTTTGCCCCCTTTTTTTTCTGTTTCTTCATTTGTGTTACTATCGGCGGGTACAGCACAAAGGTAAGTACTGGCCAGCCAAACTATCTCGTTTGAACAATATTTATCATCTCTGAGGAGAATTTTCATCGTTAATCAGACTTTAAGGTTAAATTACTCCCATCGTTTGACTTACACAGTTCATACCACATCATAGCTTCAGCAACAAAATGTTATAAGAAACTTCCATAAAAGTTCTGTATATTTTCTGCAAAGACTATAAAAGAAGATTTGTCTAATTTACTTAAATTTTTGGGATGCAGCTGCATAATAGAAAATGTTTTTCAAGGTTAGATGAAAATCTGTCTCTCAGGGAAGAGGTGATAGAGTCTTATAATTCAAATGTATAAGTGTTTCATTTTATTTTATTGGCTTCAGGTATTTTGTCCATTTAGACAGATATACATACTTCATGTACGTGGGATAAGGGGAAAAGTAGGAAGTGTCTGTGGCCTTTTACAGGCAACCATTCAGAATTTGCCTTGAGTGAACTGGGGAAACCATGGAAAAACCAAGATCAGGATGGCCGACCCCAAATAGGTAAGTGCCATAAGAATCGGTAAACATTGTGTTGAACATGAAACCTTGTACTGCCAACCTTAGTGCCCTAATAGTGTTAAAACTGGCTTAAGTTTACATTCATTACTACAATCAGGATCGATTTTGCCTATTGGACATAAACATTTCTGTACTTCTCCTTTACGTCATCTCATTACTTTTGTACTTTATGTCTAACTTAAAAAGATAATCAGAAATGGAAATTTTAAATATTTTGTCAGCACTAAGCAAGATGATAGACATTTTTTACCTTCTAATTCTGCACCTGGTGCACTCTTGAAGGGTGAACAAGACTTGTGAATAGCTGCAATGTTACATATCCAAGAAGAAAATATAAAACTTTACTCTCTCATCATAGTTTTCATGTTAGTTGGGTTTATTTGCAGCTATAAGAATATAAAAAAGGGTATTACATTATTTTGATTTGTAACCACAAGCTATCCTGTGTATTTATCATCAACCTTCTTTTAATATACACTGTCCAGCTTTGTCTAAGCTTTTTAAATATTACAAGTAACAATTAGCTTCTCAATAGAGAATCATGCAATAAAGGATTTTTCTTTCTATGTATTTATAGTATGTTACTTTTGCTTATCTTGAGGGTCAATTGCCACTCATAGGATCAAGTGCTATAGAGTAATCATGCAATCATGCAATAAAGGATTTTTCTTTCTATGTATTTATAGTATGTTACTTTTGCTTATCTTGAGGGTCAATTGCCACTCATAGGATCAAGTGCTATAGAGTCTCCTGGATTTCACTACAATTTTAGCATTGTGACTTCTCTGTATGCCTCTATTACAACGTCCTTTGCAAAAAGTGTCTTCTCACACCATATTGTGGTTTGTTTATAAAATTCCTCTTCTGTATGTTTATGAAGCTTCCGTCACAGTTGTCTACGATGAAATAATTACTTATGATCAAAATTATGCTCATTCCTAAATTTTGTTTAGCAATATACAGGATGTCTCACTTAAACTTTTCACCTCAAATATTTTAGGAACAAAAATAGATAATGAAAAGCGCTTTCATGCCCATGAACCTACAGCAAGGGCTTATGAAAATAAGTACTATGAGACATTCTAAAACATAAAGAAATATTATTTTCAACACAAACTTATGTTTTTAATGGACCATTATATTACTTTTAATGCAATCAGTAACATGAAAAATAAAAAAGAATGACATTGATAGCTTTGCAAATATGTCAGTTACATCCTGGGAAATTGCAAAGTGATGTTGATGCTTGAAATAAATGCATTTTGCATGAATTTCAGGCTGCCCATAATCATGCACTCTCTGTGCACTTTATTTATTTGAAGCATCAAATTCTCTTTGCTGTTTTTCAGGATGAAATTAACGTATTGCAATGCTACCAACTCCAGTCTTTGTGTGATTTTTCATGCTGTTGTTCACAGGGAAAATTATAATAAAATAAAACTGAAAATATTTGTTTCCATTTTAGGATTTCTCATATTACTTAGTTTCATAAGCTCCTGTCGTATGTTCATGCTTGTGAAAGTCATTTTTCAATGTCTGTTGTTGTTTCAGAGATATTTGGAGTGAAAAGTTTTAATGGGACATCTTGTACATAATTCATTTATTAAATTAAATATTAAAGCTTATATACCTTCAGGCTACATGAAAAATTTAATTAGTTACTTAATTAATTTTACTAAATATATATATAAATTATAGAAAATATCGGAACTCTGCTGTAAACAATACCTGAGCTCCAACAGAATAGTTTCTTCCTGTAATTACTAGGAGAGGGAAATCTCCATTTGTAATGAGAAGTGTTGCATTATTTTGCATACAAAAAATGTCTGCCTTTGAAAAGCAATTATAGAGTCATTAGGAGGACATAATACTTTAATGTGGTGAGCAGAGCACTGTTTTCTCCATACATTTAAAACATCCCACTCCACCTGTACCAGCCAATAACAACAAGCAGTCTGTTTCTTGTGAGCAGCCAGTGGAGATACTGCTTCCTGTCTGCTCAGTGGTGAGTACTACAGTCACAAATGTAGAAAATAGAAGTATATTAAATATCTATAGAGATAAAAGAAATAGATAAAGTTTTAATAGTGATTAGGAGAGACAGTGAACCTTAGTATGATGGGGATATCAATTAAATTAATTTTGGCATCAGCATGAGCAGCTGCTGGTTGAAATTTTATATCCATTAAACTATAAATCTCAGTAGGAAATGTTAGCAATCTTCATTGCATCACAGTATTTGAGGACTGAGAAGTAAAGTTGATGAATTACTGATTATTTTCTCTGATTAAGTAATCATAAAACCTAATTAACATAATTGGTCTTTATGTCGTCATGTGAGCACTGGTAGAGACGTTATGAGTGTTATAGAATTTACGGTAGCATCTTAATTTTGGAGAGCAGGAATGGAGGAAGAAAAGTTACTAAATTCCTCATAAAGTGTCTTAAATGTAATAACATAGACATTCATAAATTTTGCTTAGAGCAGCATTTACAATTCAAGGGAATGTGACAGGAGTATAATTTCATAATAAACTAGCAAACCTGGCAATGCATTGCAGTTTCTAATTGTGCCTGAGAATTGGATATAATCCTACATTTGTTTCCTTAATCTCTCTGCCCTTTACTTCTTCCATCTCTGTGCCTGATTGATACCCCTTTGTTTTCTTAGGTTTCTCAATTGTGCCGTTACCTGGTCGTAGATCGATGTTGTCAAATATCATGGCTCTTGATAGCAGCTGGCTGAAATCTCAGGGGGCAAAAACTAATTCACTACAAATAATGTGGGCAACACACAGAATTGCAGTTTTTTGAAACTTTGACAGTTTATTATTAGTGCCAAATTATCCCCATTCATGGCCAGCTTACAAGTCTCATTAATTACATCCATTAATACCCAGTATGAAAATCCCACACATCAATAATAAGCTTTTACATAGTTCGTGTGTGGAATACATGAGTCTGAGGTGTACAGTGTGGTACAAATATGAATTAATCACTGTAGATACACTTTATACACACCTAACATTGAAGAACTTTTACATAATTGTTCAAATTTAAAGCTCCAACTGGCGTGGCTTGTGCATCAAATCATGGCCAAAACAATACTCTGAACTTGCATGGGTTGTGCCTCAGACAACGGATGAAACAATACTCTATTACATGCTGCCATTGCATTCTATTTGTATCTTTCGAACAATGTCACTGAAAATTATGTATTGTTAATTGAGTTCATTATACTAATTATAGTGGAAAAGTAAACAGTTATGTGCCACTGGCTATAGTAAAATATAGCATACATAATACTGATTAAATTAATATACAAATCTTAGTTCAGATAATAGTATTTCATTTATGTATTTAACAAAATAGGTTTATCAACAATACTTTTCATAATTAATGGTAATTATACAGAAACTAAAGAAGGCAAAACTTTCCTAACATTGCTTGTGAAACATAGTAAGACCTACTTTAATATTACGAGAAAAGAATTTATGTGGTTTTAACAGAAATACTAATTAGCATACTATCTGAACTTTAGCACTATACCACTAGTATTAACTAATTAATATTTAGTAATTAAACAAAATTCTCCAGCTTCAAATAATAGAAAATGACTTCAGCTAGTTACGTTACAAAAAGAATAAAAAAAGTTTTGGAAAAGAAAATGATAATAGACTAATTACATTCATATCCATTATTATGCAACAGTGGATGTTCAGTAATGCAAGCAGATGGGAATAAATCCCAACATGCTTCATTACACACTGTATTGGCTAGCTGAAAGCCTGGTATTGCCAGAGTATTTATTTATTCATTCTAATATTCAGTTAGTCCATTCTTCCTCCCTCCTATCACTGTCTCTGTCTATCTACATCTGCCTTGTTCACATCGTCATCCTCATCCTATTCCCCTCTATCCACATATCCATCCTCAAACCTTTGTCAGTACTTCCCTTGCTCTCTGCTAATCTCCTCCTGTTCCCTATCTCTGTTCATTCTCTGCCTCCCCTGTAGGTGTATATGAAAAATTAAGATTTGATTCCACTATATGGAGTGATGTGCTCCACGGCTACAAAATAATTATTTAAAATATATAGGATTAAATGAAGCTGCATTGGCCATAAAAGTCTTTTGCATTTATTGTCGCAAATCAATTTCAGTTACATAGTGAGCAATTGTCAGTGCAGATGGTAAATCAAAATAAAGAAATATACAAAATCAAAGCTATATCAAAGTAAGTACAACTTCTAATGAGCACGAACATTGAATGTGGTTTCTACATACCAGAAATTCATAAGAGATGTTACATGGATTATAACATTACACATATATATGACATTATTCCATAATAGAGCATAGGTGATAACCCCTATCCTCCATTATTGACATTCATATCAGATTTTCCTTTGTTAAAATTATTCCGTAACACCTAGATATAGCAGGAAAATCATTTTCTTTTGTCAGGTGTACATTAAACTGAGCCAGCTGCTTACAAGGTCTCTGGAGCTGGGCTCGGTCATGGGTGGCATTAGCGCCCTCTTTACTGCATCAAAAACTTAGACTGATTATCGTTAACAATTGAGAAAATACAAAGTCGTCATTTATTAATCAAATAAGAAATAACAAGCAAAACAAAATCTTTTCATTTAGATACAGTAGATATGGCAAAAGCTTTTGAGAATGTTCAGTGGAATACAGTTTTTCAGATACTGAAGGTAGAAGCAGTAAAATATAGGAAGTGAAGAGCTATATTCAACCTGTTCAAAAACCAGACAGCAATTATTAGAGTCAAAGGGCATGAAAGGGCCGCAGTGGTTGGGAAGAGAGTAAGACAGGGTTGTAGCCATAAACCTAATGTTGTTCAACCTGTACACTGAGCAAGCTGTGAAGGAATGCAAGGACAAATTTGCATAGGGAATTAAAGTCCAGGAAGAGGAAATAAAAACCTTGCAGTTTGCTGATGACATTGCAATTCTGGCAGAGACAGCAAAGGATCTGGAAGAGCAATTAAATAGAATGGGCAGTGTCTTGAAAGGAACATATAAGATGAACATTAACAAGAGTAAAATGAGGGTAATGGAATGTAGTGTCAGAAAATCAGGTGACGCTGAAGGATTTAGATTAGGTATTGAGACAATAAAAGTAGTAGATGAGTTTTTTTATTTGGGTAGCAAGATACCTTCTGATGGCTGAAGTAAAGAAGATATAAAATGCTGAATGGCTATGGGAAGAAAAGCATTTCTCAAGAAGTGAAATTTGTTGACATCCAATATTAGTTTAAATGTTAGGAAGTCCTTTCTGAAAGCATTTGTCTGGAGTGTAGCATTGTATGGAAGTAAAAAGACAATAAGACATACTTACAAAAAAAAAAAAAAAAAAAAAAAAAAAAAAAAAAAAAGATAGAAGCTTTCAAAATGTGGTGCTATAGATGAATGATAAAGATTAGATGGGTAGATCACATAACTAATGAGTAGGTGCTCATCAAAATTGGGGAGAAAAGGAGTTTTTGGCATATCTTGACTAAGAGAAGGGATAGGTCGGTGGGACACATTCTGAGACATGAAGGAATCATCAACTTAGCATTAGAAGGAAGTGTGTGAGGTAAAATTTGTAGAGGGAGATGGAGGGATGAATACTGTAATCAGATTCAAAAGGATGTAGGTTGCCATACATATTCTCAGATGAAGGGCCTTGCTCAGGACAGGGTATAGCGTGCAGAGCTACATCAGACTAGTCTATGGACCGAGGACCACACAACAACAGATATGGCAAAAAAAATTACAATTAAAATTAAATAAATAAATAAATAAATCTCATAGGGCAGAACAAAATTTTCTTATTATATTGGTGTGGTGTCTGTTTTTTCGGACATGTATTTTCACGCGAATACGGTTTTAGCTTCAATTACTTCACCGCAGATGCTGCCATATGTTCGACCTCACATGGGAATCCATAATGGCGAGTGTAAGAGGACATGAATGATAGGGGCGCTAAAGCCATAGAGTGAGAATTGTGGGATTTTGAGACGGACAGGAGGTTAGCATAGGTAGCCAAGTGGTTAAGGCGACTGCTGGTCTGAAGCGGGAGATCTGGGATCGATTCCCAGTGTGGCTCACATTTTCACTTGTCACCACTGTTTCATTTCAATGCCCTAAAGCAGCCACTGTCAGTCCTTTCTTTCCTAATCCTTCTTCCTTCCTCTCCTTTATCAATAATTTGCAAAAACTTTTCTTATTACTACAGTAGTTGCAATTTGGAAATCTGTGTTAAAGTATTCAACAAAACAGCATAAAAATGGTAAAAATATTACAATATTCATTGGAGTACATTTTCACTGGCTTACATGCTAAGCAGAACAAGAAGCAGTGCATCTAGTGTGTCAACTAAATCACATTGTCAAGTACAATTATTTTTACAACATAAACTATATTACATAATTTTAAAAATACAATCAATTTGACATTTTCTAGTTTACATATTGGAAGCAGTATTGCATTATAGACAATTTTATAGCATTAAACAAGATGTACAATGTGTATCGGGAATAGATAGAGAACACTGTTGTGATAAAGGTTATATTTCATTGCTGGTAATGGGCTTCATTATAAGCTGATATAACACAGTAATATGCTGTTAAATTTTAAGGAGACTGACATTATAGTGGAAAATAATTTAAAGACAAGGTTGAGCATATTTATGAGAAATGTTTTCCTATAACGAGCATGTAGGAATCGGCAATATAAGCATTTGCATGATTGTTACGCAAATCAGATGTATAAATGTCTACCATTTTTGGGGAGCAAGCCAGAACTTGAAGAAGTCCCAAAAATGGGTGCCCTTTGTGACTGTCTGCTCATTGAACAGGTTGTTATTGGGCAAATTTTTGTGGTGAAAAATCTCCATCTCTTAGAGGAGATCAAGATATCTGCCTTTTTCTCCCTCATGTAACAGCTTAAGCTGTGATGCTAGACCAGGTGGCTGTGACCTGTGGCCACCAGATGTGCAGCGAAATTAGATTGTACAGCTATATCTTTTCTGTCAATCACCACATGCTCGCAATATCTTACTTCTAAATGTCTTCCAGTTTGGTTGACACAGAAGGCATTGCAATCAACACATAGAAGTTTATATACATGTGATTTGCGCAGATGATAATTTTTTTTAATGATGCTAATCAAAAGGCAGTCTAAGGTATTTTCAGTTGTGAAAGATACCACAGTCTTTGTGTTCTGAAATTAAGGCTATTCTTATGCTAACTCACCCATAATATGGTAATTTCATGTATTTCTTAGATTTGTCAACGTTTTTATTTTGAGGATTTTACTTTTTTTGTTTGTATTTGCTAGCAATTTTGTTATAAATTTTCATTACATATTCATTGGGGTAATTGTTTTTCTAAGCACTGTTGTATTGATTTAAGTTCAGACTAAAGGTCTGTCTCTATCAAAGGAAGTTTAAAATTTTGTATTAGAAGCAGAATGGAAAAAGGCTTTTTTTATGTGAATTGTAATGATTGGAGTTATAGTCCAAGATAACATCTGTGGAATTGGGTTTTCTAAAGATTCCAAAGGCATGCCTCCCATTGTCATTGCTAATTGTAAGATCCAAAAAGTCGGTAGAGCCTGTTGCACCTATTTCTACTGTAAAAGAAATTTTCTCATGAAGACAATTAAACATGTTTACTATTTTGTGTATATCAGCTGTACTACCTTTGATGAGTAATAGTGTATCATCGACATATCTATACTAATAATAAATCTGTAAATGTAGGCCTATCGCTGTTCTTTTCGATTTTCAAAAATACTGGACAAATCTTCATAAGAAACACGAGAAAACTTCAGGTCAACTTATAGGCATAATTTTATCAAAATCAGATCACAGGAAAAAAAAAAGATATTGTAACTTTAAGTGTTTTCAGTAACTGTTGTGTCTGTTTGTTCAACTATTAAAAACATCTTACCTCCAAAACTACTTCATTAATTTGCATGGGGTTTTCACAGGTAAATTGGCCTTAACTCTGGACAACATATAGACTTCATTTCATAAAAATCAGATCATGGAAAAAAAAGAATATCGTAATTTAATTTTTTTTTATCTACGACCGTCATGTCTGCCTGTCTCTTTGAACACGTTTATCTCCAAAACTCCTTGACGAATTATCATGGGGTTTTCACACATAATTAGAGCATATCATGTGTTACATAAAGGCTTCAATAATTACACTTGGATCAGAGTAAATAAAGATATAATAATTTAATTAATTGTTGAAAAGCCACCATGTATGTCTACTTGTTGTGGATAATCTCCAAAAGTACTACACGAATTTTCATGGGTTTTCACAGGTAAATTGAGAATAGTTTGGAGAGTAACATAGGCTTCATTTCATCAAAATCATATCAGAAGAAGGAAAGATATCATAATTTGAAGTTTTATGTGTATACTATGCTTATAAGTATGGTGTAGTACAGCAAATCTCCAAGAGTACTATACGAACTTTCAGGGGTTTCATAGGCCAACCGACAGAACCTTGGAACATCATACAACCTTCATTTCATCAAAATTGATCAGGGGAAGAAAATATATTGTTATTTGTAGTTCCAATAGAGGTGCTGTTACTGACATACTATTAAAGCACTGTATAGAGACCCACAGCTTTACATAGTATACCAAATAACTAATAGATGGCAATGCTGCATTTTTTTATTCACATAACTGAGGTTTAGTACCTCACAGCAGCGGTGTAGTGTATTGATGTTGGCAACGGCCGTTGAATCCTTTTTGAAAAGTTAGTCATGTACAATTAGGGGAATAATTCTTTGTGTTGATAATGAAAGAAATAATTAATGTTGTTCCAATCAGTAAATTAATGATCCCCCTAAAGCGACTAAACTGCAGCCACTGCATGTGCAATTTAACCCAGTTACAACAGAAAAAATAACAGCTGTATCCCGCATCCCTTGCAATGCCATGGAAAGGAAAAAAGTGCTTCTTTCCACAGGAATCAATTGAATTTAAAACATAACGACGTTCCTTCACGTCTATCAAGGTTTTCATTTATTAAGAATTCTTTGCAAGGAAACACAAATTTATGTAGTTTCCTTTTTGATTTAAGTGTAGCCTCATTACATTTTGAGTGCATTCTGTTTAGGAATACCTCGAAAATGCCATAGTACATGAAAGGATAAAGTGAGGTGACGTTAGCTACATAGTACACCAAATAACTAATCATGTCGTTGCTGTGTTTTTTCATTCTCATAACTATGGTGTAATATACTACAAGAAGGGGTACTATTTTACTTACGGCGGCGGCGTTGTATGCTGATGTTGGCAACAGCCGTTCAATGCTTTTTCAAAAAGCAGTCACATATAATGAGGTGAATAATTATTTATGTTCATGATAAAATAAATAATTTACGCTGTTCTGGTCAATAAATTAATCATACTCCTAAAGCAAATAGTTCGTTGCCAACGACAGCAAACTAATCCGCTGCCACTACAAGTAAAATTTAGCCCAGGCAGGATACAACAAATTTTTTTTCTTCCTGGCTGTATCCCATATGTCACGGAAAGAAACTAAGTGAATCTTTTGATGGATATAACCACTAAATTGTGCATAGAGTAGTAATATCTCTGGAGTGAGTATTGCGTTCTGTGCATCTTCTCAATATTAAGGTGGAATTACCACGTGATATTGAGACAAATCCAATCTTTCCACACATTTATTTGATCTTACGATTGGTTTGTACTGCATTGGCTGCAAAGAAGCACCACCTCCTTTTCGCAGGGCAACCACATAACATGAAATAATATCTAAATAAATGTGTCACAGAAGTAACAAAAGGGCTAAAAGGGTAAAATACACATAGTCATCCGTCTTAACCAAACAAATAATGACCAAGATAAAGTCTAAGATTAGTAGATTTTTCCCAATAATACGTGACATTTCACTCTAATGTTGAGGACACAAAATCTGTTCTGCGAATTTGAATGTTGAGTGCAGAGATATTTCTACTCTGTGACTGCCACTAGAGAACATATACGAGTGACAAACTCATCAAAAACCTCTTTATTTTCGTAATTGTTTGGTACAATATTGTGATTAAAATTTATAATTACTTACTTTTGGTGCAGACTACATTAAGATAAAAAAAAAGACATCTTCTTTTGGAGAGTTATAATCCGACTTCTGAATATATAGTTCTATTACACAAGGTCGATTTCAACTTCGTGCTTTACGAAGTAATCACTTTTGGACCTGGGGGTGTGTATTAGCTAAGAAAGTGGCCGATGCTGCTAACACAGTCAAGACAATTCACTGGAAATACTATATTTAATAGAAAGTTCTATACAGAAGATCAACTGACACCATTCCTTCAATGATTACCCAGACTTGCTTTAACGCACATTGATACCACCATGGCATCTTATTTAAAAAGATATGAACTGCTGTGTTGATTGAATTACCAGATGGTCAGCATTCGTTGAGTTTTCAACAATAGGAAGCACTGCATACAGAATAAATACATTGTCCCCAGCGCAACGCTGCAACATTCTAATACTTCAGCATACACTTCTTGTGAGAGATAAAAAGTTTAGTACTACATCATTGAGCCAATACATGGCACAGTTATTATTATTATATTTCTCATCTCAATGATAGAAGTGTTTTCAGAAGTTAAGTTTATGCCAAACAGACAATTACACACAGCAGTCTTAACTTTATGAACAAAAACTAACATTGAATTTACATTGTTCGGGAGTATAGATTTAATTTAATTTCACTTTTTGTATGAAAAACTTTATGAACATTCATAGTTTTCGACAATGACTTCTACTTAAATTTGACATCTTGGCTACGAGAACTGATTTTATTGACAGAGATCCAACAAGGATTCTGTTTTTGGTGACCTAGGTCCAGAACTCTAAAAAACCATCATATACACAGGTCGCTATTAATTATTTCTTAATTATCTTATTAATAGTATCTCCAAGAGTTTGATAAATTTATAACATTTTTGTAATGTGTTGTTTGTTTCTAATTAACAGCTCTGTATTTTGAGCTTCTTGGTGTTATGGGATGCACATGGAACTTTTTAGGCTAATGCTAGTTCTGATGAGCACTCACCAGTCAAAATTCAGACAATGAATTCAGGCCACATTCAGAACAATAATTTGACTATCAAAATATTAGCCATAAACTTTCAAAGCATTAAGGACAAAGTTCCTGAATTTACCACAATGCATGGAAATTATTGTTTTCAGATAGTTTTAGGCACCAAAAGCTGGCTAAATCATGATGTGGGAAGCTCCAAAATATTTAGCAAAGCATGAAATGTATATCAGAAAGACAGATCGGACACAACTGGAGGGGGAGTGTTCATCGCAGTGGACAAAGATATAGTTTCTACCAAGGTCAAGGTTGACAGTAACTGTAAAGTTATCTGGGCACATATAACAAGTCTAAACAGGTCTAAGAGAAGTAAAGTTAGTAGTTGGGTGTTTTTACCAGGCCCCCAATATTGCTGTAGCAGTTTTAGAGTCATTCAAAGAAAGTCTATGCCAGTTAGTGTGAAGGTATCTGGGTGATGCAATATTAGTCAGGGGAGACTTTAGACATTAATAGTATAGATTGGGACCTCTCTAGTTTCATTTTAGGCAGTACAGACAAGCAGTCTTGCAAACTACTATTGGACAGGTTTTCCGAAAACTGTTTTTGAGGAGTTAAACCGACATCTCACACATAATGGAAGTATCTTAGACCTTACAGTTACAAACAGGGCCGACCTTATTAACAATGTCAGTGTAGAGACAGGAGTTAGAGATCATGATAATGTCATGGCGCCAATGGTGACCAAAGTTATTAAACTAGTCAAGAAGGCTAGGAGCGTGTTTTAGTTAGAAAGAGACTATAAGCAATTGTTAGCATCACTCTTAGAAAATGAATGGACATCATATAGTTCTGGTACAATGGATGAAGAGGAATTGTGGACTAAATTTAATTGCATTGTATGTAAAGGGTTTAGAGAAAAATGTGTCTGTTGTTGTTGTTGTTGTGGTCTTCAGTCCAGAGACTGGTTTGATGCAGCTCTCACCCTACTCTATCCTGAACAAGCCTCTTCCTCTACTCATAAGAACGGCAACTTACGTTCATTTGAACTTGCTTACTATATTCATCCCTTGGTCACCCTCTGTGATTTTTACTGCACACACTTCCCTCCAATGCTAAATTCACGATTCCTTGATGTCTAAGAATGTGTCCTACCAATCGATCCCTTATTTCAGTCAAGGTATGCCAGAAATACCTTTTCTCCACAATTCTGTTCAGTACCTCCTCATTAGTTACGCGATCCACCCACCTAATCTTCAGCATTCTTCTGTAACACCACATTTCAAAAGCCTCTATCCTCTTCCTGTCCGTACTGTTTATCATCCATATTTCAAGGCAACACTCCACACAAATGCCTTCAGAAAGGACTTCCTTAAGCTTAAATTAATATTCGATGTTAACAAATTTCTCATTTTCAAAACACTTTTCTTTCCATTGCCATTCTGCGTTTTATATCCTCTGTACTACGACCTTCATATATTATTTTACTGCCCAAATAACAAGACTCATTTACCACATTTATTGATTCGTTATCTAATTTAATTTCTTCTGCATCGCCTGATTTTCTAAGACTGCATTCCATTATCCCTGTTTTGCTCTTGTTAATGTTCATCTTATATGCACCTTTCAACACACTGTCCATTCCGTTCAACTGCTCCACCAGGTCCTTTGCTGTCTCTGACAGAATTAAAATGTCATCAGCAAAACGCAATGTCTTTATTTCTTCACTCTGAACTTTAATTCCTACTCCCAATTTCTCCTTGTTTTCGTTTACAGTTTGCTCAATGTACAAACTGAATAACACTGGGGAAAGGCTACAACCCTGTCTTCCACCTTTCGTCAACCTCTGCTTCCCTTTCATGCCCTTCAACTCTGATAACTGCTGTCTGGTTTTTGTACAAGCTGTAAATAACCTTCCATTCTCTATATTTTACTCCTGCTGATTTCAGAATTTGAAAGAGTGTATTCCAATGAACATTGTCAAAAGCTTTTTCCAAATCTGCAAAAGCTAGAAATGTAGGTTTAATGAAATAAATCTCAATTTGCGATCACTCACAGCTTCACTGTACCATGCTCAGATGCAACACCAATGTGTCGAACGAAAACCTGTGCCCGGCCGGGACTCGAACCCGGGATCTCCCGCTCACCAGGCAGAAGCACCGACCACTCCACCACCGAGGACACAGCGACCAACCCCACTGCAGAGGACTCCCCCCCGCACGTCCCCCGCCACACCCAATTCTCCATTCGCCACGCTGTCATTTTCCTGTTAGGTGGCGAATGGAGACTTGGGTATGGCAGGAGACGCGCAGGGAAGAGTCCCCCGCAGCCGGGGTGGCCACTGCGTCCCCGGTGATGGAGCGGCCAACACATCCTCCCAGTAAGCAGTTGATCCCGGGCTCAAATCGCGGTCAGGCACAAACCTTCACTCGCCGCACATTGGCACCACATCCAAACCTAGTACAGTGAAGCCACAAGTGATTGCAAATTGATATTTATTTCATTAAAAATAAACGCCGTAACGTCGTCAAAAATATATAAATCTAGGTCTGCCTTTCCTTAATCTATCTTCTAAGATAAGCCGTAAAGTGCAGATTGTCTCCCGTGTTCCTACATTTCTGCTGATTCTGAACTGGTCTTCTCGAAGGTCGGTTTCTACCACCTTTTCCATCCTTCTATAAATAATTCGTGTTAAACTTTTGCAAACATGTCTTATGAAACTGATGGTTCTGTAATTTACACATCTATCTGTGCCTGCTCTCTTTGGTATCTGGATTATTACATTTTTCTTAAAGTTTGAGAGTATTTCCCCTGTCTCATACATCTTATGCACCAGGTGAAATAGTTTTGTCATGGCTGGCTCTCCCAGAGACTTCAGTAGTTCTGTAGGAACTCAAAGGGCCTTGTTTCAACTTAGGTCTTTCAGTGCTCTGTCAAATTCTTCTCTCAGTATCTCCTATTTCGTAAAGTCAATTAAGGATGGAAAAGATCTGCCATGGTATAATAATAGTATTAGAAAGCTACTGAGAAAGCAAAGGGTAATGCACATTTGGTTCAGTAAAGAACACGCAAATGAAGACAGGCAAAAGTTAGTAGAGATTCAGGTATCTATAAAAAGATCAATACATGAAGCATACAATAATTACCACAGCCATACTTAGGAAAAGATCTTACCGAGAATCTGGAAAAATTGTGCTCCTATGTAAAATCAATAAGCGGCTCAAAGGCCACTATCCAGTCACTCATTGATCATTTTGGGGTAGTAGTGAAAGAAAGTAAATGGGAAACTAAAGTTCTAAATTTAATCTTTAAGAAATTTCTCATGTAGAAGAACCATACAAATGTACATTATTTGAACAACACACTGACTCCCAAATGGAGGACACAGTAATAAGTATTTCCTGTGTAGAAAAGCAGCTGAGAGTGGAATACAAAAAGTCTCCTGGTCCAGTTGGAATACCAGTTCAGTTTTAAAAAGAGTATTCTGTGGAATTGGCCCCTTATTTAGCTTGCAGTTATCATGAATTTTTAATTCAGTGCAAAGTCCCTAGTGATTGGAGAAAAGTGCAGGCGACTCTCGTTTATAAGAAAGGTAAAAGATCTGAGTTCCTATTTGACCACCCTTTATATCAAAGATTTAGAAATGAAGGAGAGGCAATGAATTAAAATTTGTGTCACAACCAGGATTCAAACCTGGGACATCCTGCTTACTAAGCAAGCAGTATAACCACTAAGCCACTGTGACCTAATGGATTGCATGGATTGTCTTGAAACACATCTCCACACACAACACAAACTTCAATTTTGCCTCATGTTCTCCTATATAAGTACATATCAATGTTGCTGAGGCTGTCCAACAGCTGAATAACATGCCAGCAATGAACATTAATGGTGCCTTGTACATCAGGCACAGTTGAACAAATATAAAATAATAAATCACTGTCCAGAGACATATTTTGTCCCACTATATATCAAAGATATAGAAATATATTTTTTGATTCTCAGTCATTGCCTCCCCTTCCTCTCCTTATCTTTGGTATATATCGAGGAAAAATATGTCTCTGGACATTGATTTATTGTTTGATATTTCTATCAACTGTACTTGAGGTGCAAGGCAGGATTGTTCCCATTAACGTTCATTGCTGGGGTGCTATTCTGCTATTGGAGAGCCTTGCCATTGTTGATACTTGTTTAAAGTGTTCTTCAAAAGCGATAGATTGGCTGACCAGTACATACCTTAGTTCTGTACTGCTGATAGTCACACACAAAAATAGGAGTAGCTTTCGGAATTGGGATACTTCATCAGGTCAGAAAGGAGGGAAGAATTAGGGAACAGAAAGGGCAGGTTATTCATAGTGTAGGCCATGAGGTGGTGATGTGTCAGGATAGAGAGAGATATGTATTTATATAGGGGAACATGTGGCAAAATTGAAATTTGTGTTGTGGAGGGAGACGTGCTTCAAGGCAGTCCATGCAATCGCTATATCCATGAGGTCACAGCGGCTAAGTGGTTATTGTGTTTACCCTTGTAAGCAGGTTCGCATCCCAGCCATGACATAAATTTTAATTCATTGCCTCTTCTTCATTTCTATATCTTTGAAAAATAAAATTTATAGTTTTCACGAAACCAAACTGTTGTTCTATGCTACTCAAATCTGTGACATACACAGACTGAGAAAATAATTTACAGTGCTTTGGTTGATAATGAAATCAATAATTGTCTTTATTAATCTAAATCCAACAGAAAAAGTTGAAATAATGTAATAAATGGAAAACACAACTCAGATTGCATAACACACAGAAATCTACTTTTACTGGGTCATCATAAGTATTGAACAAAACACTTGTTTGTAACAGATAGCAAAGAAAATAATGAAATACAGATAACATCACATTCTTCTGCCCACAGCTTAGCCCTTTTGAAAGTGGTTTTGTAACCAGCTCTTGATAGCTCTTATCAGTTAGTAAAGTCAGCCCTCTTGTAAACTCTCTTGATATGACCACTCACTTCAAATTAAGAAGTATTCAATCTTTATCAAGATATTACATCAAGAGGGAAGGTTTGATAATTCTTTATAAGCAAAGAAACCAGATAACACTCACTTCCAAGACCTCAATAGAGGACAAGTGAAAGGCATTTGGCAACAGTTCACCACATTTACGGTATATATTATGTTTTTAAGGGGTCTCCTCCAGGACTCATAACATTACATTAAAATATTTATCATTATCAACAGATAATACAGAAGAGAAATAGTTGTTAAATTTGCCTGTGGCTATAAACCTAGGACATTACAAATAAAGGTATCTGATTTTGTTTCACTCTTCCCAGATATGGCAGGAATAGGATTGCTGCTTCTTACATTAATTTTGGCTGACACTTCACTCGCCTTGGATAATGGCTTGGCATTGACACCACCAATGGGGTGGTTAGCATGGGAAAGATATCGCTGTGTTATTGACTGTACAAACTACCCAGATGAATGTATTAGGTAAGTACATCATGACAATTATTAATATTAATGGCTTTTAATATGGCCACCTCTCTCTGCTAATATTCAAAAGTACAGAATGTATCTATTCACAGATTTTTTCTTTAGGTGTCACTTAAAAAAAAGAGTTAAGAAAATGAAATGAGTACAGAAACAAAGAAGCACAGAGATCTTCTTTAAATTGCTTTTGTATGTTATTGTCATTAATGACTGACTGCAAAGCAAAATTTTATTTTAAAATTACTGAAAATCAACATTGTATTTAAAAACTTTAAAATCTGTTGTTTAAAAATAATTGTTACTTTTGTATCTATATTATTCAATTGCTCTTTGTATAAATCCAATTTCTGAATATTTACAGTCTCATTTTTACTTTTCACTAAAGGCTTTTATTAGTTAGAATATTGAAATGCACCTGAATTTAAGATAAGGATGCAGAATGTATATGTTATTTGACTTTCTTTTTCATTATCCGTAAGTCACCCAGCCACAGACAGTATTTACCATCTTATGAAAATTAAGATCTGTAATAATATTATAAGTGTCACTTGTTCTATTTAATCTATACAGCAGGGTACCTTAAACAGTTATTTTTATTTGGTACCTTTTCAACAAGATTTATATTTGGGGCTTACAGCTTATTGTTAATTGCATAACTGTAATTTTCCTTCAAAACAAAATTTAAATTAAAAAATACCAACTGAGGAACAGCATGTACTTATGTCAGTGACTCCCATATGAGTTTCCAAAGCATCTCAGTATCACTCATGCATTAATCGAGCCTACTAGTAACAAACCTAGCCACCCACCTCTGAATTGCTTCCATACCGATCTGGTGGGGATCCCAAACACTTGTGCAGTATTCAAGACAGGGTGGCTCAAATGTTTTATATTTGGTCTCCTTTACAAACAAATTACACCTTCCCAAATTTCTCCCAATAAAGCAAAGTTGACCGATTGCCTCCCCCACAACTGTCCTTATATGATCGTTCCATTACATATTGCTGCGCAGCATTATGCCTAGATATTTAACTGTCATGACTTTGTCAAGCATCACCTTACTAATGCTGTATTTGAACATTACAGGATTGTTTCTCCTACTCTTCTGCATCGTCTTACATTTTTCTACATTTAGAGCTAGTTGCCATTCCTCAGACCACCCAAAAATTTGGTCCAATTAGTCCTGCATCCTACTACAGTCATTCAATGACAACACCCTCTTTTACGCCATAGCATCATCAGCAAACAGCTGTAGATTGCATCTCACCCTGTCCATCAGATCATTTATATAGATAGAAAATAATAATGGTCTTCTCACACTTTCCTGGAGCACTCCAGACTATACCCTAGTCTGATGAACACTCGCCATCAAGGACAAAGTACTGGATTCTATTACTTAAGTAGTCTTTGAGCTACTCACATATTTGGGTAAGTAATCCATGTGCTCATATCTTCATTAGCAGTCTGCAGTGTGGCACTGTGTCGAACACCTTTTGAAAAGCAAGAAATTTGCAGTTTGCGTTTTGCCCTTCATCCATAGATGTCATGAGAGAATGGGCTAGCTAAGTTTTGAATGACTGATGCTTTCTAAAGCTATGCTGATGCATTGCCAGAAGCTTTTTCTATCTCGAGGAAATTTACTGTAACTGAGAATATGTTCAAGAATACATTAGAGTCACCTGTGCCTTTTTCCAGTCACTTGGAACTTTGCACTGAATCAAATATTTGTGATAAATGCAAGCTAAGAAAGGGTCCAAAGCCACAGAGTATTCTTTGTACCCCTACTGGACGTGGCAACTTGTTTGTTTTCAACTCTCTCAGCTGTTTCTCTACATGGGCAATGTCTTCCATTTGAGAGTTAGTGTGATCATCAAATGGAGGTATGTTTGCATGGTCCTCCTGTATGAATGATTTCTTAAGTGTCAAAATTTAAAACTCTGGCCTTCATTTTGCTGTCATTTATCTCCACCCTAAAATTGTCAACGAGTGACTGGATAGAGACCTTTGATCAGCTTACCGGTTTTACATAGGACCAGAATGTTTTCTGGCTCTTGGCAAGATCTTGTTCTAAGGTATGTGCTTCACACAAAGATCTTTTTATTGATGCAAGAATCTCTACTAACTTTTGGGAGATTTGATTTCTTTGCCCTTTTAACTGCCTTTGCTTTCTCAGCATTTTTTAAATATTATTATTAAACCATGGTAGGTCTTTCCCATCCTTAAACCACTTTGTGGCACATATTTCTCCAGCACTTTATTTACAATGCATTAAAATTTTATCCATCAGTCCACTACATCTACCATACCGGAACTAAACAATGTCCATTGATTCCTTAAGTGAGATGCTAACAATTGCTTATCTGCTTCTTCTAGTACAAACACTCTCTTAGCCTTTTTAACTGCTTAACTAACTTTGGTGACCGTTGTTGTTATGATGACATCATGATCACTAACCCCATCTCTACAGTGACATTATTGACAAGGTCTGACTTGTTTGTAGCTATAATGTCCAAAATATTTCCATTGTGTGTGGGCTGATGATTTTGCTACTCAAAGCAGTGTTTGGAAAATGAAAATGTGTTCAACAATAGTTCACAAAACTGCTTGTCTGTACCCCCTGTAATGAAACCATAGATGTCCCAGTCTATACTTGGCAGGTTAAAGTTATCCACAACTAAATGCATGGTCAGGGTACCATCGTGCTATCTTTGAACTGGGGGGGGGGGGGCATTAGAAACACCCAACCATTAACTTATTTTGCCTATACCTGTTATATGCATCCAGATAACCTCATAGTCACTCTTAACTTCAAGCTTGTGGTAACGCGCGGCACGTGTGTTTGAAAAGCGCGCAGCCCATTACCAGGACTGGCCGCCGTGCTGCGCTGGCTGCACTACCGCACTGCACCCTGCCAGCCATGCGGCGTTTTGAGAGAGGCACTGGGCCAGCAGTGAACTTTGCCTCAGTTGTATGCTTACTGTGCTCGGCAGATGTGTTTGTGTCTTTGGACGATACTGATAGTTAGTACGGGAGTGGGTGTGCATAAATGTGGATTGCGTTGGACTCCGATGGGATGGTTCAGGATTCTGGCGACACTTGTAGCTGGCGTAATGTGCATAGGTGTGTCATTAGTCATAACATAGCTCAACAATATTTTTGTCCACTGCAATGAACACACACCCTCCAATTGTACCTGATCAATATTTATAATATACATTCCACACTTTGCTAAATATTTCCAAGTTTCCTACATCAGGATTCAGCCAACTCTTAGTCTCAACAATTATTTGTGCATAACAAATTTCTTGCAGTGCAGTAAATTTGGAAATTTTGTTTCTAACATTCTGAAAATTAATATTTTGATAGTTGAAGAGTCCTTCTAAATGTGGTTTGTATTCGCAGTCTGCACATTTACTGACAAGGGTTCCTAAAAATAAATAAATGAATAAAATAAATAAAAAATACAATAATAATAATAATAAAAACATGTTCCCTTCACGAGTACTCTGCTCTTTTGTATAGTGCACCCCTGATCTATCAAGGAATCAAGGAGATCTCTATAATTCACCACCCAATAAAGTAGACCCTAGAAATCTGCAGCCATGACCATCACAGAGTCAACAAATCCTTTGGTTGAAACCCTCTCATCAGCTCCAAACCAAAGAAATCCGAACCACTCTGTGAACAATGCTGCAAATTGAAAGCTCTGCTTGTATGCGCACATGTTAGGCTTGCATTCTTCACTAATTCTGCCAGCCACCTGTACGATCTGAGTGTGTCTTTGGAACACAAGTGCCAGGACTCATTAGTGCTGAAATGATCAACAACTTACAGATGACTTCATCCTGTATGCTCAATAGCCATCGGCAAGGCTGCCTCCATATCTCAGATGAGGCCCCTTGGCAGACATACCGAATGCACATTGTAATTCTTTCTGGCCCTGCCTAAGGGGTTCCATAACATGCCTAACATTGGATCTTCCAATCACTAACAAACCCCTCCCCCCATCATGAAAGATGGAACTTTCCAACACCACTCTTACGCAATATTTTTCACCTTCCACTCCCTTCCTCACTCACAGACAACATGCTTGTGGAGTTGGAGTGGCCGGAAATGGTGGTTGTGTGTGTATAATTCTGAGTGATTGTGTGAATGTATATTGTACTTGTGTCTGTGTAAATGTGTGGGTGTGTGTGTATTTTTTCCCCCAAGGTAAGTCTTTCCTGTCCCAGGATTGGAATAACTCCTTACCCACTCCCTTAAAACCCGCATCATTTCCTTTTCCCTCTCCTTCTCTTCTGCCTGACGAAGCAGCTTGGCTGCAAAAGCTAGCGTTGTGTGTGTGTGTGTGTGTGTGTGTGTGTGTGTGTGTGTGTGTTTTCTATTTATTTGTGCTGCTGTCACACCTGTGCTCCTTCACCTGGTGAGTAATCTTCGTCTATTTTTTATATTTAATTTTTCCTGCTAGGAATTTTTCGTATATATATGTATATATTATTTGGAAGGAGACTTTCCAGGTGGGAAAAATAGGTATAAAATAAAGATATTTGACTTACCTAAAGTACAGGCTCGTCGACAGAAACATAAAACACACACAAAAACACACAAACATTCGAGCTTTCGCCACCACTGGTGGCTTCTTCGGGAAAAAGAGGAAGGAAGGAGAGGAGAAAGGGAAGGATCCGGGTTTTAAGGAAGTGGAAAAGGAGCCATTCCAATCCCAGGAGTGGAAGTACTTACCTTAGGGGACAAAAAGGAAGGTAAACAAATACACACACACTCACACATATCGACATGCAAACACACCTAGGCAGACATGGCAGCTTCTTCGGGAAAAAGAGGAAGGAAGGAGAGGAGAAAGGGAAGGATACGGGTTTTAAGGAAGTGCAAAAGGATCCATTCCAATCACAGGAGTGGAAGGACTTACCTTAGGGGACAAAAAGGAAGGTAAAAAAACACACACACACTCACACATATCCACATGCAAACACACCTAGGCAGACATTTGTAGAAACCAAAGAAGTTGGACAGAGATACCACTTCAGGCAGAGGCTCTGTCCACAGAACCGAGGCAAAGATGGCGGGCGGGAATTAAAATTTAGCGGACGTTGACACCAGGTGGGCAACGGGAAGAGAGAATGTGTTGAAGGGCAAGTTCCCATCTCCGGAGTTCTGAAAGATTAGTGTTGGTAGGAAGTATCCAGATAACCCGGACAGTGTAACACTGTGCCAAAATGTGCTGGCCGTGCACCAAGGCATGTTTAGCCACAGGGTGATCCTCATTACCAACAAACACTGTCTGCCTGTGACCGTTCATGCGAATGGACAGTTTGTTGCTGGTCATTCCCACATAGAACACTTCACAGTGCATGCATGTCAGTTGGTAAATCACGTGGGTGCTATCGCAAGTGGCTCTGCCCTTTATCATGTACACCTTCCAGGTTATGGGACTGGAGTAAGTGGTGGTGGAAGGGTGCATAGGGCAGGTTTTACAATGGGGAGCGGTTACAAGGGTAGGAGCTAGAGGGTAGGGAAGGGGGTTTGGGGATTTCATATGGATGGACTAGGAGGTTATGGAGGTTAGGTGGGCGGCGGAAAGACACTCTTGGTGGAGTGGGAAGGATGTCATGAAGGATGGATCTCATTTCGAGGAAGGCCCCACCCTATGCACCCTTCCACCACCACTTACTCCAGTCCCGTAACCCGGAAGGTGTACATGATCGATAGGCACAAATAATCACACACAAACACACATACAAGCTTTTGCCACCACTGGCAGCTTCTTCAGGAAAAAGAGGAAGGAAGGAGAGGAAAAGGGGGGGATATGGGTTTTAAGGAAGTGGAAAAGGAGTCATTGCAATCCCAGGAGTGGAAGTCACTTTGTTGACTAACTGTGATTAATCACAGTTTCAACGTTTCTCTTCTACTACTCTCTCGAACTACTTTTTCTATTTATTCCTATCTGAATAATTCCTTTTGCTATCTGATCACCTTTATATCTCTCCCATATATAATTTTATTTATTCATTTATATATATATATATATATATATATATATATATATATATATATATAAAAAATAGACGAAGATTACTCACCAGGCGAAGGAGCACAGGTGTGACAGCATCACAAATAAATAAATGAATACACACACACACACACACAATCGCAAGCTTTCGCAACCCAGTTGCGTCTTCAGGCAGTAGGGAAGGAGAGGGAAAAGGAAATGATGAGGGTTTTAAGGAAGGGGGTAAGGAGCCATTCCAATCCCGGGAGAGGAAAGACTTACCTTGGGGGAAAAAAAGGAGGGTAAACAAATGCACACATGCCCACACATTCACACAGACACAAGTACACCTAGGCAGACATACTGTAGAAAGCAAAGAAGTTAAGTTATAGAAGTTAAGAAGTGAACTTCTTAACTTCTATAACTTAACTTCTTTGCTTTCTACAGTATGTCTGCCTAGGTGTACTTGTGTCTGTGTGAATGTGTGGGCATGTGTGCATTTGTTTACCCTCCTTTTTTTCCCCCAAGGTAAGTCTTTCCTCTCCCGGGATTGGAATGGCTCCTTACCCCCTTCCTTAAAACCCTCATCATTTCCTTTTCCCTCTCCTTCCCTACTGCCTGAAGACGCAACTGGGTTGCGAAAGCTTGCGATTGTGTGTGTGTGTGTGTGTGTATTCATTTATTTATTTGTGATGCTGTCACACCTGTGCTCCTTCGCCTGGTGAGTAATCTTCGTCTATTTTTTATATTTTATTTTTCCTGCTAGGAATTTTTCGTCTTAATAATCGTTATATATATATATATATATATATATATATATATATATATATATATATATATATATATATATATATATATATATATATACGTAAAAAATAGATGAAGAACACTTACCAGGCGAAGGGGCACAGGCAGTAATAGCAACAAATAAACACACAGACACACACACCCACTCAAAAATGCTAGCTTTCGCAGCCTAGCTGCTTCATCAGGCAGAAGGGAAGGAGAGGGAAAAGGAAATGATGAGGGATTTAAGGAAGGGGGTAAGGAGCCATTCCAATCCCGGGACAGGAAAGACTTACCTTGGGGGGAAAAATGGAAGGTAAATAAATGCACATACAACCACACATTTACACAGACACAAGTACACTTAGGCAGACATACTGTAGAACTGTAGAAAGCAAAGAAGTTAGAAGTTAGACCTCGGTCTAACTTCTAACTTCTTTGCTTTCTACAGTTCTACAGTATGTCTGCCTAAGTGTACTTGTGTCTGTGTAAATGTGTGGTTGTATGTGCATTTATTTACCTTCCATTTTTCCCCCCAAGGTAAGTCTTTCCTGTCCCGGGATTGGAATGGCTCCTTACCCCCTTCCTTAAATCCCTCATCATTTCCTTTTCCCTCTCCTTCCCTTCTGCCTGATGAAGCAGCTAGGCTGCGAAAGCTAGCATTTTTGAGTGGGTGTGTGTGTCTGTGTGTTTATTTGTTGCTATTACTGCCTGTGCCCCTTCGCCTGGTAAGTGTTCTTCATCTATTTTTTACGTATATATTTTTTTTCCTGTTAGGAATTTTTCCTCTATAATATATATATATATATATATATATATATATATATATATATATATATATATATATATATATATTGGTGTCTGTGTAAATGTGTGGGTGTATGTGCATTTATTTACCTTCCATTTTTTCCCCCAAGGTAAGTCTTTCCTGTCCCGGGATTGGAATGGCTCCTTACCCCCTTCCTTAAATCCTCATCATTTCCTTTTCCCTCTCCTTCCCTTCTGCCTGATGAAGCAGCTAGGCTGCGAAAGCTAGCATTTTTGAGTGTGTGTGTGTGTCTGTGTCTGTGTGTTTATTTGTTACTATTACTGCCTGTGCCCCTTCGCCTGGTAAGTGTTCTTCATCTATTTTTTACGTATATTTTTTTCCTGTTAGGAATTTTTCCTCTATAATATATATATATATATATATATATATATATATATATATATATATATATATATATATATATATATATATGAAACGATTATTAAGACGAAAAATTCCTAGCAGGAAAAATAAAATATAAAAAATAGACGAAGATTACTCACCAGGCGAAGGAGCACAGGTGTGACAGCATCACAAATAAATAAATGAATACACACACACACACAATCGCAAGCTTTCGCAACCCAGTTGCGTCTTCAGGCAGTAGGGAAGGAGAGGGAAAAGGAAAAGGAAAAGGAAAACCCTCATCATTTCCTTTTCCCTCTCCTTCCCTACTGCCTGAAGACGCAACTGGGTTGCGAAAGCTTGCGATTGTGTGTGTGTGTGTATTCATTTATTTATTTGTGATGCTGTCACACCTGTGCTCCTTCGCCTGGTGAGTAATCTTCGTCTATTTTTTATATTTTATATATATATATATATATATATTCATTTTTTATTTCATTACCGTTCAGTACAGATTTCTCTTTTTTCCACACTATACATGTCACCCTACTTTGACCCCATCAAATTTTATCTACATTCCCTCCGCAAGCATGCCTTTGCCCTATTATCACTTTGTTGACTAACTGTGATCAATCTCAGTTTCAACAACGTTTCTCTTCTACTATTCTCTCGAACAACTTTTTCTATTTATTCCTACCTGAATAATTCCTTTTGCTATCTGATCACCTTTATATCTCTCCCATATATAATTTTATTTATTCATTTATATATATTCATTTTTTATTTCATTACCGTTCAGTACAGATTTCTCTTTTTTCCATACTATACATGTCACCCTACATTGACCCCATCAAATTTTATCTACATTCCCTCCACAAGCATGCCTTTGCCCTATTAACCTTCCTTTTTGTCCCCTAAGGTAAGTCCTTCCACTCCTGGGATTGGAATGACTCCTTTTCCACTTCCTTAAAACCCATATCCTTCCCTTTCTCCTCCCCTTTTTTCCTCTTTTTTCTGAAGAAGCTGCCAGAGGTGGCGAAAGCTTGTATGTGTGTTTGTGTGTGATTATTTGTGCCTACTGACGAGCCGGTCCTTTTGGTAAGTCATCCGATTTCTATTTTTTATATTTGTTTATCCCACCAGGAAAGTTACCTTCTATGTCTGCCTAGGTGTGTTTGCGTCTGTGTAAATGTATGGGTGTGTGTGTATTTGTTTACCTTCCTTTTCTTCCCCCAAGGTAAGTCATTCCTCTCCCGGGATTGGAATGGCTCCTTAACCCCCTTCCTTAAAACCCTCATCATTTCCTTTTCCCTCTCCTTCCCTTCTGCCTGATGAAGCAGCTAGGCTGCGAAAGCTAGCGTTTGTGCGTATGTGAGTGTGTTCTGTTTATTTGTGTTGCTGTCACACCTGTGCTCCTTTGCCTGGTGAGTAATCTTCATCTATTTTTCATATATAATTTTTCCTGCTAGTAATTTTTCGTCTTAATATTCGTATAAAATATAAAATAGATGAAGATTACTCACCAGGTAAAGGAGCACAGGTGTGACAGCAACACAAATAAACAGAACACACTCACATACAAACAAACGCTAGCTTTTGCAGCCTTCCTTTTCCCTCTCCTTCCCTTCTGCCTGAAGAAGCAACTGGGTTGCGAAAGCTTGCGTTTGTGTGTGTGTGTGTGTGTGTGTGTGTGTGTGTGTGTGTGTGTGTGTGTGTATTACTCACCAGGCAAAGGAGCACAGGTGTGACAGCATCACAAATAAATGAATACACACACACACAAATGCGAGCTTTTGCAACCCAGTTGTTTCTTCAGGCAGAAGGGAAGGAGAGGGAAAAGGAAATGATGAGGGTTTAAAAGGAGTGGGTAAGGAGTCATTCCAATCCCAGGACAGGAAAGACTTACCTTGGTGGAAAAAAAGAAGGGTAAACAAATACACACACACACTCACACATTTACACCGTTGCAAGTACACCTAGGCAGACATACTGTAGAAAGCTTGTACATCAAAAATATATGCCAGTTCCTGCACAGACTCTCCTCCATCCCCACCTATTTACCTCCCAATATCGTTACTCAACACTCTTGATGCCACTTCCATATACACCAATAACACACATGTCCATGGTTTTATTGCTAATAAACACTACCTCCCCTAACATCCTTCAGACTTCAAGCACAATACCTCATTCCTCATAACCCTTATCAACTTCTTACTTTGAAGAAAAGATATGCAATAAAATCTGTGGGACAGCATGTGTACATGTAATGGCAGCCTTCTTTGCAAATGTATTTATGGCCCATCTAGAGGAAACTTTCCAAACTTCCCAATACCCAAAACCCCTGGTACACATCAGATCCATTGATAATATTTTCATGACTTGCAGTCAGGATTAGGTCATCCTTGTTCCTAGACAGCCTCTTCTCCTTTCCTGTCTGCTTCACTTGTTTCTCCTTAACCTAGATGCCACCTTCCTGGCTGTAAACCTTTACATTACTGATAGCTCCATCCACTCCTATGTCTACATTAGACCCACCAACCACCATCAGTACCCGCCCTTTGAAACATTTCAATTGCTCCCCTCTTTGTAATGGTATCTTGTGAGCTCTAATTTGTTAATGTTCCATTTTCAAGTTAATATTTGATTTTAGCACCTTAAATCATTGAGCAGTGAAATCCAAAAATCTAGATTGATAAAAAGACAAAATTTAATGACTTATCATGGCTTTCTAAGTAGCATGATGGTCTTGTTATTGCAGCAAGTATGATTCTCCTAAAAGAGCTTCAGGTTTCTGCCATATTAGTAATAATTTTTTCACTAAATAGATGTAATTGAGAAGGTGGAATTTATTCTTAAGAATGTAGTCCCCACAAGTAATCCACAATACTTAAGTTGTGACAGTCTTGTCATACTGGCCCAAGCTCTTTGGAAAGTAATCATAATAGGACATCTATCACCATATGAAAGACATACAGCTGCCTGACTTTACATAACTGGTTCTGCTTACCAACTGGTTTTCTGAGTGCTCTGCTCAATTGCTTTTATAAGACTACAAAATTTGAGCAAAGTCTTCAACTTTTTGTAATAAATATTGCAAATAAATTCATAATTAACACATCAAATTGTAACAAGGAGTACATTTGACATAAACAGAGTTGATAACATAAGTGTTAGTGTTTTGAAGTTAATGTTGCCAACAAAAGTTATGGGGCATGACAAATTACTATTTGATATTCTCTTTTATTATCTTTGATCATTAACAAAAAAGAGTACAAAAAACTGTTCTTCTCTTGTCATTCTAATTATGTTTCCATGGTGTGTAGTGTGCAAGATAAAAGTATGGAAATAATGTCTCACTGAAATGGAAGCAAGCTTGACTTTGAAGGCAGGTTTGTCAACTGAACACAGCACTTATACTGAAAGCAGGTTTATTGCGAACTTAACAAACATGCAGCAGTCACTGCCTCTCGGACCAACTGGTCTGCTATTTATACACAGACAGAATGTACCAGAAGTTAGAATAATTAACATAAGAAACACATAGAAATTGCAAATGAACATAAGAAACATGTAGAACATTCTGGAAATGATAATTACAAAGAAATAAATTTTTGCCGATGGACTGGATTGAACCGACAACCTTCAGCCCTGCAATCAGTGATGCTATCCATTGGGCCACGCTGGCAGTTGGTTAACTTGGAGTCTCGTGGCATTGCTCCCTCTCCTAAAAGAACAGCGACCCACTGTTAGGTTCCCTTTGGAGCCTGCAGCAATGTCTTGGATCTTGATCTTGTCATGGGTCCTCTGTATGACGAGTTCTGGAGAATCCATCCCTTCTGCATGATTACTGATGACAAATGTTCCTGTCGTGGCTTCATCAGTATCATTATCATCTTTAGAGTCCTTGAACAAGAAGCCATTTTTGCCACTCTGCTCTTCAGGATTATAGTAAGGCTTCAAGCGGAGGACGTGAACAATTTCTCTTTGTTTTTCTCTTTTCGATGACAGCTCATAATCCTCGACTTCGAATGTGACATCTGACAGGCTAAAGTATCACATCAATAACTTTTCTGATAGTCCAACTTTCCGTACAGGGGTAAAAATCCATACCAGATCTCCTGGGCTGTAAACAACAGGTCGGTGCTTGTCGTTATACTACTGACAGTCCTTCTCCTGGGCGCACAGTGTCTGTTTGCGAGCCAGCTGTCTTGCTTCTTTGACCCTGGTGATGAACTGTTTCACATAGTCATCCTGAGTGTTGTCCGGCTGGAACGGAAACAGCGTATCCATTGTCATCTCAGCTTCATGGCCATAGAGCAGGGATACTTTTCCACAATCAGATATCATCACACATGGCACTCCATGCTTCAAAATAGTGTCTTCTACAAAGAATTTTGTGATCTCTGGAGCTTCTGCACAGGTTTGGTGACAGCATAGCATGTGAGGTAAGCAGTGCAGACTATTATCCATTGGTTACTGGTTGTCGACTTCGGGAACTTCATTAAAAGATAGATCGCAACTCAGTGGAATGGAGCTGCTGCACGTGGAATCGGTGCGAGATGTCCTGGAGGTAATTGCGGCACATGCTTCTGTCCCTGGCACTCTTTACAGTGACTCACATAGTGTGTGACGGATTGGTAGAGACCTTTCCAGTAATACCTACGTCTGATTCTGTCTAGGGTCTTCACAAATCCCAGATGACCGGATATTGGAGCATCGTGGAAATACTTGAGAATAGCTGTCTGGACATGAGCTAGAATGACCAGTAGCCATTTGGGACCCAGTGGATCATAATTGCTCTTATACAATGTCCCGTTTCTATGTTGGAACTCTCTATTTTCCTCTCCGTTATCCTTTCTCCAAGGCCTCTATGGTTTTTAATAGTGCTGGATCTTCCCGCTGTTCAGCTGTAATGTCACCTAATTCAGTGAGGGCTGAAATTTCATACATGCTGTTGTGTTCCACTAATGGATTCCTTGAAAGGCAGTCGGCATCCTTGTGTTTGCACCCATTCTTGAATACCACTGTGACATCGTACTCTTGGAGTCTTAGTGCCCATCTTGCTAGTCGACCTGATGGATCCTTCGAGCTAGTCAACCAACACAAAGAATGGTGGTCTGTCAAGATGCTGAATGGTTTGCCAAATAAATATGGCCAGAACTTGTTGATCGCCCAGATAACTGCGAGACATTCTTTCTCAGTTGTAGAGTGGTTTATCTCGGACTTTGAGAGTACTCTTATACATAGGCTATCACCTTTTCAGCACCTTCCTGAACTTGTACAAGTACTGCACCAATCCCATAGCCACTGGCGTCTGTGTGAAGTTCAATTTCTGCATTTTCGTCATACAAGGCTAGAACTGGTGTGGAAGATAGAGCCTCCTTAAGTGCCCAAAAAGAGCTTTGTTTTGTCTCATCCCAGTAAAACTTGGCGTCTCCTTGCAGTAGTTCTTGCAATGGACATGCCTTATTACAAAATTGTTTTATGAAACGTTGGTAGTATGAGCACAGCTTGAGGAGTTGGAAATTCTGTGACTGCCCTTACTTTATCTGGATCAGGACGGACACTATCTCCGTTGACTAGGTGCCCAAGGATTTTATCTCTTTGGGGACGAAGAGGCACTTCTTTGGATTGAGGCAGAGTCCTGCAGTCTGAACACACTTCAACACAGTTTACAGACGACTCAGGTATTCTTCAAATGTTATTGAAAAAACGACAATGTCATCTAAATAGCAAAGACACGTCATCCACTTAAGGTGTCGAAGCAAATTGTCCATCATGCGTTCGAATGTGGTCGGACCATTACATAATCCAAATGGCATTACTTTGAATTCATAGAGGCCGTTAGGTGTAATAAAAGCCATCAGCTTCGTCAACCTTGATTTGCCAGTAACATGTCTGCATGTTCATAGTTGAGAATTATATAACTCCTTTCAAGCAGTCTAAGGAGTTGTCAATGCGCGGCAATGGGTCGACACCTTTCTTTGTGATTAAGTTCAGCTGCCAATAGTTGACACAGAATTGCCACATGGCATATTTCTTCTTTGCGAAGACCACCATAGATGACCAAGGACTCTCCGAAGGTTGAATAATGCCATTGTGCAACATCTTCTCCACTTCCTCCTGAATTATCCGTCTTTCAGCTGGCGACACTCTAAACGAATGCTGGCTAATTGGTGGATGATCCCGAATATTGATACGATGCCTTATTGTGGGCTGTTTCATCTGACATTTCTCCTGATGGGGTGTGAATGCACCCGAAAATTGGCATAGTATAGCTAACACCTGCTGGTGTTGTTCCTTCATCAGTCCGGGCCCTATTGGCAGTTCCACTGTTGTTTCCTCCTGCGTATTGTCTGTACTAACAGCAGAGCATGTGTCTTCATTGATGATGTTTAGCTCACCATACTGGATTGGTTCAGCTGTATCGATACACATTCCTTTGGAGATAAGTTGTGACTGCTCTTGACAATTAGTGATCCAAATCTCTCCTCGATCACTGGTAATGCTAATGATAGCCCCTGGTATGTAAATTTATTTTGTGAGCCTAATAAACTTTTTCCTGTCGACAAGCACTTCACAGTTTAACCGGTCATCTGTGTTTGTGACTGGAACTCTTTTCATTGTCAATGGCGCGATCGTCACATTGTTAAAGGCAAATAACTTCCCAGAAAATTCTGTATTACATCTACCCATCAGAATGACTTCCTCAATTTGCAGCTCAGATCTTCCACAGTCAATGATAATTTGGGATGCCTGAAGAAAGTCCCATCCGAGGATGACATTATGACTACATTCTGTTAAAACGACAAATTCAAAGGGCTGGGTCCAGTTGTTGATGGTTATTCTTGTGACACAAGTTCCTGCTGCTGGACATACTTTCCATTTGCGACTTTCAGCACAGTTGCCCCTGTATCACAGAACATTGTCTTCTTTAGTGTGCAGCAATAATTATCTGACAATACAGAGAAAGAAGCTCCTAAATCAACAAGTGCTCGGACAGGTTGGCCATCGATTGTGACATCGACATCTTAGCAACTGTCATCCATGGAGGATTTTCATCTGCGGCTGCCTCACCTCTGTAGACGATCGCCTCACTTAGTTTTCCTGGGCACAGCAGCCAGGGGAGCGGCTGGTACCTCTGTACAGTGACGGTGAATGGCAGCGGCGCATTGGGGAGCGACCTCATCCAGGGTACGGCGATGGGCTTCTTCCCATAGGTCGACTGAACTCATCAGCAGGTGACTGCCTGGGATAGAACTGCTCTGATGGCGTCATTTGAATGAAAGGAATGCCACGTCAAGTAAGATCGAGCCAATTACGGCACTCTATGAATCTGGGGCAGTGGCTAAAAACGGCGCCCAAGAAGCTGCTGGACGTGCAGGCCTAAGTCTGGAGACGTGATCAAAACATCAACACAGGATGACAAAACAATCATAGAATACTCGCCTTCTCTATCTATAGTAGCGTACAACTAGTCCAGGGCACTCGCAGTGGAAACACAGTGATGTGTTGTCTTCTGTCCTCCAGATGTCTGTTCTTCTCTGGGACGTCATAGTTGCTGGGGAAATTGGTTGTGGCCATGTCAGCCAGTTCATAGGCTGCTGTTTGTTGGCTACAGCGTAAGTCATAGCAGGGCAATGCCATTCTTCACGTTTGGTCCGAATGGCAGAGCAGACAGGAGCTAATGTCTGAAATAGCTCTTCCTCAGCAGTGGCGGCTCCCTCATGACTTACAGGGCATACATCCATGGCCATAATCTGATGCTCACTCGGTTTAATTGTCTCAGCTGCCATAAACTGCTGTAATTCTTCTCTCACAATTTTTCGTTTGACAGAAGTGAAGTCATGCTGGTGTTCCACAACAGCGATAGGGACTACATTGGGAAGTCTGTCATACTTCTTTTGGCCAACCCTCCTTTGTTGCATCTCTTCAATATGCTGGCACCACTTGATGAACTCTTCCGTCTTAATGACATCTTTTATCAGAAGAGCTTGGTACATGTCTTCTGCAATATGCTTCATCAGGTGCATGATTTTGTCTGCCTCAGTCATTTTCAGATTGACTATGTTACACAGGGCCAAAACAATCTGTAAGTATGACTTGTGGCGGCTCACCATGTCATTGGACTCGGTTCTTCAGTTGTTCTTCCGCTGAGCGGATTTGTTGCTGGCGGTCTCCAAATGTCTTCTTGAGTTCTGTGTCGAATGTTTTCTAGTCATTCAGCTTCTCTTCATTGTTTTCAAACCACTGCTGGGCTGTTCCATCCAGGTAGAAATAACGTTGGCCAAGCACATTGTATGATCCCACCTGTTATACTTGGAGACTCGGTCGAACCCTTTTAGCCATTTGTTGGGGTCTTGTCCAGCGTCTCCAGAGAACACCTACGGATGTCTGATGTGTAGCTGGCTTACTGCTGGTTTTGTGTCCATTGTTCTTCTGATGATATGGAATTTTGGAAGGATGTACTTGGTATATCCCTTGTATTCCAGTTCTAGTCCGTGTAAGCAACGGCTTTTACATTGCCTAATCCGAACCATGGTAATGCAGCTGTTGCACAGGATACCCTGCACCTCCACCAAACAATGTCATGTTGAAATGGAAGCAGGCTTGACTTTGAAGGCAGGGTTGTCTCAGAACACAGCACTTATACTGAAAGTAGGTTTATTGTGAATGTAACATACACACAGTACTCACTGCTTCTCGGGCAGGCTGCACTGCTATTTATACACAGACAGAATGTACCAGAAATTAGAAGAATAATTAACATAAGAAACATGTAGAAATTACAAGTGAACATAAGTGAACATAAGGAACATGGAGAACATTCTGGAAATGGTAATTACTAAGAAGTAAATTGAACCGACAACCTTCAGCACCACATTCGGTGATGCTATCCATAGCGCCACACCGGCAGTTGGTTTACTTCTGGTCCCACACCAATATAAATCTTAAATTTAGTATTTAATGAACAGTGTGCTACAAAATTGGTGACCCTGACATGATTGACAACATTTGTGACAAAATTTTTGGGCGAAATTTTCAACAAGATTTCCATAACCTTAATTTGATATATTCTGTGTCTGACAGTAAGCCAGATGTTGACAGTAGAAGAAAATGGTAATGAAGGGAATCATGCTGAACATAGCAGTAAAATGGAAATTGATAAGGTAAGCATTAAGCTACCACCATTTTGGACAGAAAAGCCCGACATCTGGTTTTCTCAAGCCAAAGCGCAATTTACCTTTACTGGTATTGTTACGGAGGTGACTAAATTTAACTATTTGCTTGCTCAGCTGGAGCCAAAACTTTTTGAAAGCATATGGGATCTAGTTACAAGTAATGAGAACAACAAAAATATTCTCTCGCAAAAGCACATCTATTGAACATATTCAGAGAAAGTGGAGAGCACCAAATTAAAAAACTTTTGAGTGGCTTAGAACTTGGCGACATGAAACCTACCCAGTTATTAAGAAAAATGAGTAGCTATGTAGGTAAAAATGTATCAGAAAAGATCCTAAGAAACACTTTGCAGTGACAAACTTCAGTTAGTAATTGAAGCATTTTAGTTATATCTGACAAGGCAGTGGATAAGATAACTCAAATGGCAGGTCGTATGATTGAATTAAACACTGTTGAGGAGGTTCAAATTGCATCCTCCCATTCCATCCCATCAACATTGTCTTCTTTGTTGGTATCAGAGCTTCTTGTAAGAATTGTTGAATTGGAAAATGAGATTAAAATGCTTCAAAACACTCATATTCACTGGCAAATATCGCACAGTAGAAGCAGAGCAAGATATGATAAAAACTGCTATTACCATTTCAGATTTGGCACATGATGTAAACCTGAAAAATGTGTTCAGCCTTTCCAATGGCAAAATAAGGAAAACTAGAAGTGGTAGATACAACAGCGGCTGAATGTTTTACCCCAGTAAACATATTAGGCCGCCAATATCGTCTATTTGTCAAAGACTGCAACTGTGGAAAATATTTTCTGGTAGATAGTGGTGCAGATTTGTCCATTATACCAGTTTGAAAAAGCCAAAAAGGTCAACCCTCTGACTTCATTCTTTATGCCGCAAATGGGTCAGAGATAATAACTTATGGTTCAGAACTATTAAACATTGATTTAGGACTGAAACGCAATTTTGAATGTCCATTCATAGTAGCAGACGTATCAAAAGGCATATTGGTAGCTGATTTTCTTCATTATTATGGGCTACTCGTCGACATCAAAAATAAAAAGTTGATACACAACACCACCAAATTAAAATTTGTAGCAGAAGTAACCACTGTGGATGCTAATTATTCAGTAAGCTCACTCTATGCAACATGCCAGTTTTCAAAACTTTTAGAGAATTTTCCTGATCCAACTAAAGCAAGTATAGTACCAAAAGCATTAAAGCATAATGTGCAGCATTATATCACTACATCTCCTTGTCCCCCCTCAGGGGACTCACCGCTCTGTGGTGAGTACGTGCGTGGCGAGCACGGAGCCCCAGCCTTTGTAGCACTCTTTCCTTTCCGTGCTACACAACGCTTCTTCTACTGTCCTTTTCCCCTCTCTTGGGGACCGAGTCTGTGCATCCTTCGGGGAACCGAAGTTCTGACCCTTTTGGCTTTACAATCTTCTTTCACCTCTTTCTTTGCCTCCGCGTCTGCATTTGAGGCTTCTCCTCCTACTATTTCTCTCTTCCTCCTCCCTGTACGCACTTGAAGGCCACCCATATGGGTGACTGGGTAATGCGTAAGTCCCAGCCCCGGGCTGGCATGTAGGGTGCGTGCGTACCCCCTGGTTAAGGCCAGGCCAGGGGAGGGGCGATTGCCTGTGCTGATACCTTCCCGATTCGCTGATTGGTCCCTCCGTCTGTAGATCGGGAGGTGTGACCTGGGGTGTGAACAATCACCCAAGGCGGGTGTGCTTCCGTTGGGGGCCCCCAGCAGGAAGGAGCGTGCCATCGGAGACACTGGCAATCGTGGGGGATACAACCGCGATGCTTCTAAAAAAAAGAAAATGGAAAGAGCCTTTAGAAATTGATGTACTAGACAATAGTGTGTCTGAACAGAAAAATATACAGACATCAAAGTTCCTTGTGGTGACCCGTACTGAGGGAGGACAATCCTTTTCGTCGGTGAACCCATTTATTATTCAAAAAGGGGTTGATGCCATTGCCGGCCCAGTTAAGACCTGCAACGGCCTACGTAATGGAACACTACTGTTAGAAACAGAAAGTGGCTCCCAGGCACAGCGGCTGCTTAAGGCTACTCTGCTCCACAGCTACCCGGTTTGTGTTGAGCTCCATCCGACCCTCAATTATTCCCGAGGGGTAGTCTTCTCGGCCAGTTTGGACGGTCTGACTGAGGATGAACTGAAAGAATATCTGGCAGCTCAAGGCGTCGTCGCAGTACACAGGGTGACAAAAAAAGAGAACAATGTTGTAGTGCCCACTCGCACAGTGTTTCTGACCTTCGACCGAGTGGCTCTGCCGCCGAAGATCAAGGCAGGGTATGAGGTCATCACAGTACGACCTTATATCCCTAACCCTACTCGGTGTTATCAGTGCCATCGATTTAACCACACAAGCCAGTCTTGCAAGAACCCAGTCATATGTGTCACCTGTATATGTGGTAAAGAGGCCCATGAGGGGATTTGTCCACCACCGTCCCCTCATTGCATCAATTGTAACGGGAATCATGCTGCTTCCTCCCGGGAATGTCCCGTGTTTGCCGATGAACGAGCCATCCAGGAAATCCGTGTAAAGGAAAAGGTTCCCATACCAGTTGCACGTAAGATGTACGCCAGTCGTAAGCCCAAGACCCCGCCGCGTGGTAACTACAGTACTGTAGTTGCAACGCCTCCACCAACACGGGATATGGCCACACAGACTTGTGACCTACAGTTTACGACAGTAGTTGTCAAACAGTCTACATCGACAACGGCGTCACGTTCAACGAAAAGTGTGAGTACCTCTTCCAAGTCTTCATCTTCATCTTCAGCTGTGAAACCACAGATAGAGACGCGAAAGTCTAAGAAAGAGCATTCGCGCGAGGATTTCCTCCGCACCCCTACCAAAACATCTGAGCCAACCAAGGAGCTTCACCAGGGCTCCAAGAAATCAAACAGGGGGAAAACTCTCCCCCCTCCAACCTCACAATGTGACGATGGCATCCCCTGGAAGCCTATAGTCTCTCCAGGTGCATCAGCCAAAGATGGGGCTGCCGACCACACTCACGCAGCTGCTGTGGTAACCTCTGAGAATATGGAGCAAGACCCTCCTGTCTCAGACACCACCAGTTGCGAACATTCGCACTGTGGCCCGCCGCCTTCATCGGGCTGATGTCCACCTTCATCTCATTTTATCCCATTATGGATATTCTTCAATGGAACATTCGTGGTATCCGGTCGAATTGGACATAACTGCAGCTTCTAACGCGAACATATCATCCAATCATCTTTTCTCTACAGGAGACAAAATTGCTCCCTGGTACTCGAATTACTTTCCCACGCTACACTATCGTTCGCTTTGACCTTCCTCCAGTGGCAGGAATTCCAGCCCACGGGGGCGTAATGTTGCTTATTCGGGATGACGTACACAGTACACCGGTCCCTTTGTGTACTCCAATACAAGCTGTTGCTGTCCGGATATACCTTCCTGGATTTGTCTTCACACTGTGCAATATTTACGCTCCTTCCTCTTTTCCCGTCACTAGATCAGATCTCCTAGACCTTATTGACCAGCTTCCGCGTCCGTTTTTGTTGGTGGGAGATTTCAATGCCCACCACCCCCTTTGGGGCTCCCCACGACCATGTCCACGGGGCTCCCTCCTGGCAGATATACTGAACCACCTTCAGCTCATCTGCCTTAACACTGGTGAACCAACTTATCTTTCAGACACCACAAATACTTTCAGCCATATAGATCTAGCTATCTGCACTGCTCAGCTGGCACGGCGTCTTGAATGGTCTGCTCTCTCAGACACACATTCGAGCGATCATTTTCCGTGTGTAATTCACCTAATGATGCCTGACACCCTTGAGCATCCACACCGCTGGCAGTTAACGAAAGCAGACTGGGAGCTCTACACGTCACTGCCGGATTTTGGTACTTACCATTATCCTAGTATAGACGACCAAGTGGAACACATTACCACAGTTATTCTGACAGCCGCGGAATGTTCCATCCCCTGCAAGACTTCCCACGCACGTCGTCCCCTTGTCCCGTGGTGGACCGCGGAATGCCGTGATGCTCTGCGAGCACGGCGACGTGCCCTTAGAATCTTCAAACAACGGCCCACGCTCGACAACTGCATCCGATACAAACGGCTGCGGGCCTATTGTAGTCGCCTCTTTCGCGACTGTAAACGCGCCAGTTGGCGCTCATTCACGAGCTCTTTTAATAGGTCTACCCCTTCCTCCATCATTTGGGGTAAACTTCGAAAAATTTCGGGCACTATGGATCATTCCCCAATTCCCGGTCTGTGTGTCGCAACTGACACCGTCGTCGATCCTCCACAAATAGCCAACGCACTGGGTCGACATTTTGCAGAGGTCTCTAGCTCTTCACATTACACTGACGCTTTCCTAACTAGGAAACGGACGGTGGAGGCGACTCCATTGCCCTTTACTTCTCAGAACCGTGAATGCTACAATACCGAGTTTACTGTGCGAGAGCTTCACCACGCACTCTCGTCTTCGCGGTCCTCCGCTCCAGGACCAGATGGCATTCACGTGGCGATGCTGCAACACCTTTCACCAACGAGCTTGCACTTCCTACTGGCCACCTACAACCGCATATGGATAGAAGGCACCTTTCCGCGACGCTGGCATGAAGCCATAGTCATTCCCATACCAAAGCCTGGGAAGGACAAATGTCTCCCTTCCAGCTACCGCCCCATTTCCCTCACCAGTAGCATATGCAAGGTGATGGAACGCATGATTCACGGGCGCCTGGTATGGTGGCTTGAAACGCGACATCTCCTGTCTAATGTCCAATGTGGTTTTCGCGAGCACCGTTCTGCGGTGGATCATCTTGTTGCCCTATCTACCTCAGTAATGAATAACTTTTTACGGAAGCGCCAGACAGTAGCGGTGTTCTTTGATCTGGAAAAGGCATACGACACCTGCTGGAGGATGGGCATCCTCCGTACTCTGCATACATGGGGTTTTCGGGGTCGCCTGCCAATTTTTATCCGCGAATTTTTAACAGACCGTGTTTTTAAAGTGCGTGTTGGTTCGGTTTTATCGAGCACTTTTAATCAGGAGAATGGAGTCCCCCAGGGCTCGGTCCTGAGCGTTGTTTTATTTGCAGTGGCAATCAATTCTATAGCCGATCACCTTCCACTGGGAGTGTCGGCGTCCCTATTTGTTGACGACTTCGCGATCTACAGCAGCTCTGAGCAAACGGGTCTCCTGGAGCGGCGCCCCCAGCGGTGCCTAGACAATCTCCACGCGTGGAGTATGGACACTGGCTTTCGATTCTCAGCTGACAAGACAGTCTGCATGAACTTCTGGCGGCGGAAGGAGTTCGTTCCCCCGTCCCTTCGTCTGGGCCCCATAGTACTTCCATTTGTGGATACCACGACGTTCTTGGGACTTGTTCTCGACAGGAAGTTAAGTTGGTCTCCCCACATATCCCGTTTGGCAGCTCGCTGTACCCGCTCTCTCAATGTGCTGCGGGTGTTAAGTGGCACCTCGTGGGGAGCTGACAGGTCTACTCTCCTCCATCTGTATCGCACCATAGTTCGGTCCAAACTGGACTATGGTAGCATCGTTTATTCTTCGGCTCGACCGTCCATACTGCGCCGCCTTAATACAATCCACCACCAAGGTCTCCGTCTGGCGACAGGAGCGTTTTATACTAGCCCCGTTGAGAGCCTCTATGCCGAGGCCGCCGAACTACCCCTTTCTTACTGTCGGGAACTCCTGCTTAGCCGTTACGCTAGTCGTTTGTCGTCCATGCGAGGACACCCGACGTACGCAGTTTTTTTTAACGACTCACTTGACAGTCTCTTCGCTCTGCGCCCGTCTGCTCTGCTACCACCGGGAGTACGCTTGCGTTCGCTACTCGGCCAGCTTGGCGTTACAATGCCTGCTATTTTCTCGACTGGAGAGAGCACCTCTCCACCGTGGCGAAGCCCCGAAGTCCGTGTTAACTTTGATCTTCATTCTCTTCCAAAGGACTCCACACCTCGTTTCGTCTACCAGAGAGAATTTCACGCACTCCGGTTTAAATTTGATGACAATTTCTTCATTTACACTGATGGCTCAAAGACAGACCAGGGTGTTGGGTGTGCTTTTGTACTTGGCAACGTCTCTTTTAAATATCGTCTTCCTGAGTGGAGTTCCATTTTTACAGCTGAGCAGCTGAGCTGTATGCATTATATCAGGCCACCCAATACGTCCGGCAAAACTTGCTCAATAAGACTGTCATTTGCTCGGACTCTCTGAGTGCTCTGTTGAGCCTTCGCACTCTGTATCCTGCCCATCCCCTGGTACAAAGCATCCGCAATTGCCTTACTTCTCTTTCAACGAGCGGAACTACGGTGACGTTTCTGTGGGTCCCTGGCCATGTGGGAGTGTTGGGGAATGAGGCTGCGGATACGGCTGCCAAGGAAGCAGTTCTCCTTCCTCGGCTATCTACCTTTTCCACCAGCTCTGATGACCTTCGCGCTGGTATCTCCCAGCGTATTATCTCCCGTTGGTATCTACATTGGTCATCCCTGTCAGGGAACAAATTGCAAGCCATTAAACCTGTGCCTGATCTCTGGTCAACGTCATCTCGACCCTCCCGCCGAGAGGAGATTGTTCTGGCCCGGCTTCGTATTGGCCACAGCCGTTTTAGCCACCAGCATTTATTACATGGTGGTCCTGCTCCCTTATGTGAGCACTGTGATGCACCTTTTACTGTGGACCATCTTTTAGTGCAATGTCCATTTTTTAACCGTCTCCGTCATGATCTGTGTTTCCCATTTGAATTGTCTGACATTTTAGCTGATGACCCGCAATCGGTTAACAGAGTTTTACTTTTTATACATCGTGCCAATATGGCGAAAGCCATTTAATTTCTAACCCCGGTTCTTTTTTACTATGGGCAGTGTTGGGCGCTAATGACCACAGCAGTTGTGCGCCCTGAAACCACAAAAAAAAAAAAAAAAAAAAAAAAAAAAAAAAAAAGAAAAAAAAATCTCCTTGTCCACCAGTATACAGTAAGGCTTGTAGATTGGACCCACACAAATTGAAAATTGCGAAACAAGAATTTCAATTTCTGTTAAATAATGGTATTTTATGTCCATCAATATCACAATGGGCTAGTCAACTACACCTTTTCTAGGAAGCCAAGTGGTCAATAGCGAGTCTGTGGAGATTATTGCCATTTGAATGACAGGACTCTCCCAGACCGGTATCCAATTCCACGAATTGATGATGTACATTTTATGCTTCAAAATAAAAATATATTCTCAAAGGTAGACCTACTCAAAGCCTATTATCAGATTCCACTAGCCAAAGAAGATAAACCAAAATCAGCCATTATAACACTATTTGGTCTCTACAAATTTAATTATATGCCCTTTGGACTTCGCAATGCACCTAGCACATTCCAAAGGTTTATACATGAAGTTTTGAGAGATTTCTTGTTGTTTTCCATATTTGGATGACATTTTAATAGCAACCGAATCACCAGAGCAACATGTTTAGCATCTAAATTTACTTTTTGAACTGTTGAATAAGTATGGTCTTGTTATAAATGTTTCCAAATCAGTATTTGGTGTACAACAGCTAACACTCTTAGGAAATTTAATTACACCTGCTGGAACAAAGCCAGATCCAGAGGAAGTTGCAGCAATAATGAACTACAAATGACCCAAAACAGTCTGTGAACTTAGAAAATTCTTAGGGATCATTAATTTTTATCGTCGACGTTTGGAACATGCAGCTGAAAACCAAGCTTTGCTGAATGATTTCATAAAAGGAACAATAAAAAAGGACCGACGACATATTAAGTGGACAGAAGAAGCAAGTGCTCAGTTCGAAAAATGCAATATTGCTGTCAAGTATCTGTTGGGAGGAAGAGATTTCATTATTTATACTGACCATGTTCCTCTAACATATGCATTTAAACAAAAGAATGAAAATCAACACCAATTTAATTACATTACCTCAGCATATTTCACAATTTACCACAGACCTACGTCATATATCTAGTAAAGAAAATGTTGTTGCTGATGGTCTATCAAGGCTTGAAGAACAAGCTCCAGTTAACTATGATGACCTAGCCCAAGGCCAAGAAGATGATGAAGAGCTTTGTCAACTATGGACTCCCTAATAACCCAGGAAGGTTACGCCACAGTGCTGGGGATGGGTACAGCAAGGCCTGGATGGGAATTACAATATGCAGATTAGGAATGGAGTGGGGAGGCGGGTAAGAGGAGGAAAATAAAATAAGAAAATAAAATAAATATAGATTTAAATAAATATAAAAATAATAAAATTTAAAAAAAAAAAGAATAAAAAATATGAAAAAAATAATTAAAAATATATAAAATATTAAAAAAATATTAAAAATATACAAAAAGGAAAAAATAAATAAAAATAAAATGTGCACACGCTGCACGTACACACAATGCATACACACACACACATACACACACACACACACACACACATGCGCGGGTGCTCGCGCAATCACATACGCACACACGCACATTCAGGCACTACTCAAAGTAGGAGAGGTTTAGGATAGAGAGGTAGGAACTGTAAGGTATGGAAAAAAAGGAAGTTATCATAGGTTGAGACCTGAATGATTTCGGGATCGGAGAATGTATTGTAGGGATGACTTTCATCTTTGCAGTTCAGAAAAGCTGGTGGTTGATGGGAGGATCCAGATGGCCCAGGTTGTGAAGCAGCCATTGAAATCAAGCATGTGCTCTTCTGCATCCTGTGCCACAGGGTAGTCCACCTTGATTTTGGCCACAGTTTGCAGTGGCCATTCATCCTAATGGACAGCTGGTTAGTGGTCATGCCAATATAGGAAGCTGCACAGTGATTTCAGCACAGTTGGTACATTACATGCTTGCTTTCACAGGTGGCCCGGCGTCTGATAGGGTAGGATAAGCCTGTGACAGGACTTTATTTTATTTTATATTTATTTAAATCTATATTTATTTTGTTTATTTTATTTTATTTTCTTATCTTATTTTATTTTTCTCCCCTCACCATGACATAACCATTCTATCCCCTCTCCCATCCCCTTCCCAGTTTACACGCCGCAGAGCGTGATTCGAAGTACAGCAGCCGGAGGTGATGGTTGTATGACTGTGTTGTGTGCCTGTGTGATTGTGTAAATGTTCTATTTTCTGAAAAACACTATGGCCGATAGCTGAAAGTGTTGCATGTGTGTGTCTTTTGTACATGCCTGTCGCAGCTCATTGCCACGTCTTTGCAGTGAGTTGTAAACTGTCCTTATTACTATATTATTAATTGGTAAAAGTGTCTGTTTTGAATATCATGGTGTGTGTTTATGCTATGAATTAAGTACAATTCACAGTATTACAAAGTGATTTAGACGACATTTGAAATGATTTCATAAATAGGTCTCATTAAACTAAACAGTGTATAAATACATCTCATTTTATGAAACATTACTTCAGACTTTCATTCTAGTGAGTAGTAGTTTATTTTACTGTCTATATCTCTGACTTACACGTATCACCCATCTTTTCCTCACAGCATAGGTCATGTGTAACCTTTTCCTTCTACCCCCTTCCTTTTCCCTACTCTCCTACCTATCAAAGGAAAATATTTCCCAAAGCTAGTCTCCATTTATTTTTGTCGCCATTTTACCGAGCTAAGGTAAATACTATCCAGCCATTCTATTTCTTTTAAATAATATTTTCGCAACTCAGTGGAGAATTTCCATCAGATTAATCAGTTGCTGTCAATTTTGTAGTTAAAGAAGCAAAAAACATAAATCATAATTAATAATATTTATCTTATTTATTTATTATAATCATGAGGTGGTTCTTTGTAGCAATTGAGAAGCAAATAGAAAGAAATTTGGTGCAGTTATGTCTCACACACATTATTTGTGGTAGTACTTTGAAATCTGAGACCAGTATCAAAAACTTCAGTATATCATTTCTCTCTTATAACTTTGTCAGCTGTCATGTATTTCACATGAAAAATCTCTTCCATACAGCTTTGCTGCCCAGTGACAGAGTATCTGCAGTAATGAGAACTCCCTTACCATATACTGAAGGCCTCACAAAGGCCTTCACAGACAAGTGTTTCCTCCCTACCTGATCCTTGAAGGGATTTCCCATGCTATAGCCCTAAACACCACCAACAACTAACCACAAAGGAGTGCCCTTATGTCAGTCATTACCATCCCAGACTGGAACAACAGAACCACATCCTTCATCAGAGCTTTGATTAGGACCGGTAATGGACACATCCTATTCAGTACCGTACTGATCACTTCTAACGTGGTGTTCTAACAATCTCCCAATATGCAGAGCATCCTACTCCATCCCTGTGCCAGTCCCAACCCCAACCCTTTACCACAAGGATTGTATCCCTGTGGAAGCCCACAATACAAAACCCACCAAATCCCCCACCCAGCACTTCCTATTGCAGTCCCATCACAGAATTACCCAGCTTAATCAAAGGCTGGACCATCTGTGATAGCAGCCAAATCATTTGAAAAATCTGCTACAGTCATTCCGAATTTTTTTGTGGCCAAACTGTGCCCAAGAACATGGTGGAGCACACTCTCCGCAAGGCTCTTCTTATTAATTTTGCTTTTTTACATCAAGAAATGCATAATTAAATAGAGCTACTTTAAATATTGTTGCTGGTAACATATTTCGCTCACCTCTAGACTTATTATCTTCAGATTTAATAACAAAACAGTCAAAATCATTTGAAACCAATTGTCGGAGACATCTGCACTGTTGAATGATCTAGATCCCTCTGTATCTGATTATAGTTACTTCTGCTATGTGGCAGCACCATGCAGCACTCTTTTCACTCTCCGGGAAACTGGATAAATCAATGCGCAGTATTACCCCGCTTTACAGCATTGCCCCGTTCTCCCCTAATGGGTGCATGAGTTGTCCTGAGTTATTGTGTTAATTTATGGATGTTCTTTTGATTATGAAGACTGTATCTGTAAATTTAAGTTGTATGAATGTGATTGTCTTTTCTACATGCCTGTCTGCAGCTCAGCAGTTGTCTTTAAGTTACTACCTATCCTTGGTATAATGTAAAATGTATAATTCATCAAAAATACCTATTTTGTATTATTTTCTTGGCGCATTGCCATTTACTTGGACAAGACCAATTCTCAGTGGTGAATAAAGCAATAGACATTTTATATGTTACTTTATAACTTGCTTACATACAAATAATGTGAAAATTGAATACTCTCTTGATATAGAAGTAAGAAGACTGTCTAAAATTATGTTTCAGTGAACAGTTGTTCATGAGAACAGCTGATCTGATGGTATCTGAAGGATATGCTGATGTTGGTTACGAGTATGTAATTATTGATGACTGTTGGTTAGCATCATCACGAGATGCAAATGGTCGCCTCCAGCCTGACCCAGATCGTTTTCCAAGTGGCATTAAAGCATTGTCTGATTATGTGAGTTGAACATCTTAATATCATGTAAAATATTCCAGTAGATAATATTTCTGTTCTCTATAAACAAAAATGAGGAAAGGCAACTACTAACATGTAGCAGGTAGTATTCATTGTGCATGGATTCTTTCAATCTCCAAAATTTTTCTATTGCAACTCCACACTTCTTTACAGATGCCTAAGTGACACTTAAAAGTCAGTGTTTCTGTAGCCGTGGATGGAAGTATGTGGGTGTCTGTGAGAGTATGGAAATATATGAGTTGGCATCACATTTAGTTCCCCACTCAATGTGCACACAGTACTACAGACATATGGATCTAGGAGTAGTCTGACCACTATTTAGAACTTTGTAGGTGGATGGAAGTACCAACAGCTGTATAGAAATTCTTTATTTGATTTTGCGCAACTGGTTTTGGTGCTTCAATTACACCATCTTCATGCCGCTAGCCAAACAAGACAAATACAACGATAATAATACTCTTAACCAACAAATCCATTATAAAGTTATGTATAAAAATGTTAAGCAGTAAATAAGTCATACGTAAGATAAAACTAGTGTTCAATTTTACAAGGTCATTATCTAACCAATTATTGTCAATTATATCCTATAAATTAGGTATAAAATAAAGATTTTTGACTTACCTAAAGTACAGGCTCGTCGACAGAAACACCAAACACACACAAAAACACACAAACGAGCTTTCGCCACCAGAGGAAGGAAGGAGAGGAGAAAGGGAAGGATACGGGTTTTAAGGAAGTGGAAAAGGAGCCATTCCAATCCCAGGAGTGGAAGGACTTACCTTAGGGGACAAAAAGGAAGGTAAACAAATACACACACACTCACACATATCGACATGCAAACACACCTAGGCAGACATTTGTAGAAACCAAAGAAGTTGGACAGAGATACCACTTCAGGCAGAGGCTCTGTCCACCAAACCGAGGCAAAGATGTTAAAGATGGCGGGCGGGAATTAGAATTTAGCGGAGGTTGAGACCAGGTGGGCAACAGGAAGAGAGAATGTGTTGAAGGGCAAGTTTCCATCTCCGGAGTTCTGAAAGATTGGTGTTGGTGGGAAGTATCCAGATAACCCGGACGGTGTAACACTGTGCCAAGATGTGCTGGCCGTGCACCAAGGCATGTTTAGCCACAGGGTGATCTTCATTACCAACAAACACTGTCTGCCTGTGACCGTTCATGCGAATGGACAGTTTGTTGCTGGTCATTCCCACATAGAACGCTTCACAGTGCAGGCATGTCAGTTGGTAAATCACGTGGGTGCTATCGCAAGTGGCTCTGCCCTTTATCAGGTACACCTTCCGGGTTACTGGACTGGAGTAAGTGGTGGTGGAAGGGTGCATAGGACAGGTTTTACAACCGGGGGCGGTTGCATGTGTAGGAGCCAGAGGGTAGGGAAGGTGGTTTGGGGATTTCATAGGGATGGACTAGGAGGTTACGAAGGTTAGGAGGGCGGCAGAAAGACACTCTTGGTGGAGTGGGAATGATATCATTAAGGATGGATCTCATTTCGGCGCAGGATTTAAGGAAGTCGTATCCTTGCTGGAAAGCCACATTCAGAGACCGCTCTAGTCCCGGAAAGTATCTGGTGACAAAAGGGGCACTTCTGGGGTTCTTTGGTGGAAGGTTCTGGATTTGGGGGGATGAGGAGGTGGCTCTGGTAATTTGCTTCTGAACCAGATCAGGAGGATAGCTGCGGGATGTAAAAGCTGTTATTAGGTTATTGGTGTACTGGTTCAGTGATTCAGGACTGGAGCAGACTCTTCTGCCACGAAGACCTAAGCTGTAGGGAAGGGAATGTTTGATGTGGAATGGATGGCAGCTGTCATAATGGAGGTATTGTTGTTTTTTGGTTGGTTTGATGTGGACGGATGTGTGAAGTTGGCCGTTGGACAGATGGAGGTCGACAGCAAGGGAAGTGGCATGGGATTTGGAATAGGACCAGGTGAATTTCATGGGACCAAAGGAGTTGAGGTTGGAGAGGAAATTCTGGAGTTCTTCTTCACTGTTGGTCCAGATCATGAAGATGTCATCAATGAATCTGTACCAAACTTTGGGTTGACAGGCTTGGGTTTCCAGGAAGGCTTCCTCTAAGCGCCCCAAAAAAAGTTTGCGTACGAGGGGGCCATCCTGGTTCCCATGGCTGTTCCCTTTAGTTGTTGGTATGTCCGGCCCTCAAAGGTGAAGAAGTTGTGGGTTAGGATGAAGCTGGTTAGTGTATTAAGGAAATAGGTTTTAGGTAGGGAAGTGGGTGGTCGGTGTGAAAGGAAATACTCCATCACAGCGAGGCCCTGGGCATGTGGGATATTTGTGTATAAGGAAGTGGCATCAATTGTTACAAGGATGGTTTCAGGAGGTAACAGACTGGGTAAGGATTTCAGGCGATCGAGGAAGTGGTTGGTGTCTTTTATGAAGGATGGGAGACTGCACATATTGGGTTGAAGGTGTTGATCTATGTAGGCAGAGATTCGTTCTGTGGGGGCTTGGTAACCGGCCACAATCGGCCGGCCTGGATGATTAGGTGTGTGAATTTTAGGAAGTAGGTAGAAGGTAGGGGTGCGGGGTGTCGGTGGGGTCATGAGTTTGATGGACTCAGGTGAAAGGTTTTGTAGGGGGCCTAAGGATCTGAGAATTCCCTGAAGCTCTGCCTGGACATCAGGAATGGGGTCACCATGACAGACTTTGTAGGTAGTATTGTCTGAAAGCTGACACAGTCCCTCAGCCACATACTCCCGCCGATCAAGTACCACTGTCGTGGATCCCTTGTCGGCGGGGAGAATGATGATTGAATGGTCAGCCTTCAGATCACGGATAGCTCGGGATTCAGCTGCGGTAATGTTGGGAGTAGGATTATGGTTTTTCAGGAAGGACTGAGAGGCAAGGTTGGAAGTAAGGAATTCCTGGAAGGTTTGAAGGGTGTGATTTTGAGGAAGAGCAGGTGGGTCTCGCTGTGATGGGGGACGGAACTGTTCTAGGCAGGGTTCAATTTGAATGATGTCTTGGGGAACTGGATCACCAGAAGTAGCATTATTTTTCTTCGTAGGAAATCGAAGAAATAGTAGGTCTTTGACAAGGGCTGTCTGGTTGAATTTGGGAGTGGGACTAAGGTGAGGCCTTTGGATAGGACGGAGGTTTCAGATTGGGAGAGAGGTTTAGAGGAGAGGTTGACTACTGAATTGGGATGTTGTGGTTCAGGATTGTGTGGATTAGGATTGTGAGGATTAGGATTGTGAAGTTTGGGGGGGAGTGGAGCTGGAAGTGGGAGATTGAGTAGATGGGAGAGACTGGGTTTCTGTTGTGTGTGTGTATATGTGTTCTATTTATTTGTGCTGCTGTCACACATGTGCTCCTTCCTTCACCTGGTGAGTAATCTTCGTCTATTTCATATGAAGCTGCATTTTATGATATAATTGACACTAATTTGTTAGATAATGACCTTGTAAAATGTTTATTGTTGAACAATAGTTTTATCTCATGTATGACATATTTATTGCTTAACATTTTTATACGTAACTTCATAATGCATTTGTTGGTTAATAGTATTATTACTGTTGTATTTGTCTTGTTTGGCTAGGGGCCTGAAGATGGTGTAATTAAAAAACCGAAATCAGTCACACAAAATTAAATAAGGAATTTCTGTACAGCTGTTGGTACTTCCATCCACCTACAAAATGTAATCAGTTGTGTCCCAATCCATAATTTTGGAGAGAATTAAACTATTTACTACAGCTGCAAAAATCTATCATTCAGTGGACTCAGCACAACCAGTGTCCAGTCAGCATGTGAGCAGAATCTAACTGCATCCACACACACTGCAGTTGTTACTGGTGCGGGACAGGGGATGGAAAGAGGGAGTGTTGGAATGGAGTGAACACATGCTATCAGTGAGCAGATTACAGTTATGGAAACAAGGATTCCGGGGGCCGTGGCCCGTGAGTGCATTAAGTAGATCAATAAAAGAACAAATTAAATTAAACAAGGAAATCACTACAAATTTTCATTGTCTCTTCAAATTCATGTGTTTGTAGCATTGAATGATCATAACTGAACAATCACATGCCTGTGTCAGAAAACATGCATGTTATTGGTACTGAATAGACATGAAGGCCACACATACATAATAGGCATGTGAAGCAAAGACAAGTGGTAGCACTCATACAACCACATGGGTGAGTTATGCTAATACTGTCTGATATTGACACATGAGTAATGGCTGTGCTAAGCAAAGTGTATTGTTTATTGTAATATGAAAACAGTATGTTACCACCGTGGGGGCAACAGCTATCTGATAGCAATGAATTGCCACCTTCACTTAACTAATCAGTCAATGTATGGTTTCACATTTATCAGCATGACTAAAATTATCCACAGGAAACCAAATTCACACGGCAAGTGAAATGTGCTACAGCTCACCAGAGAAATATGAAAACAGACCATTTAGATACCAGACACAGCAGCAGGAAGTACACAGCATAGGCAGCCAATAGTCAGGACCTAGCATCTAAATTCCAAAGCATTGTAACACAGGAATTGTGTTTTTGGAGTCAGCTGGTTTCGAAATCAAACAAGGGGAATGAACATGCGAGGTGTGCTTGAACCTTGTGCCATCACAAGACAGACTGTGACAGACTAAGCTGAGATTGCTGGCCACCTAAATGTGAGACTTACATGCTGAAGGTGTCTTTATTGGAGTGGTCACACAACCGAACTATAGCCACTGTATACTGAATATGGGCCCAGAGCCAAAGATCTTGGGACAGAATAATGCTGCATTCAGGGTACTGTGTGCTGTTGGAAACTATATGACTTGTTTTGCTTTGCCAGCGATGTGAGATGGTGCCAGCCACTGGTGATGCAAGTGGCACAACAGGAGCTTGTAAATGCAGTAGAAGAAGAGTGTCGGCAAAATCTCTGTGCTGTTTGATGTATCTTTGTTTCATACATAAAATCATTTACAGGTCTAGCCTTTCCCCACTTCTGTTTATTATTTCCACCATTGAATCCTTGTTACTGTAGCATTTTGTTTTTCATATCTTCTTTTTTTCCACTTACTTAGAGACTAAGCAATAAATTTCACATTTAATGGCAATTATATGTAATATATTTTTAAAGGTACACTCAAAAGGTCTAAAATTTGGAATATATGAAGACTATGGGACCTATACCTGTGCTGGGTATCCTGGTATTCTGGGACACATGGAAACGGATGCTCAGACCTTCGCTGACTGGGAAGTAGACTATGTGAAACTAGATGGTTGTTATGCAGATACAAAAGATATGAATGAAGGTATCAAAATTGTATACATTCACTTTGTTTTTAAACTGGAGGTCTTGAGCTGAAAAAAATAGTTTCTTTGTAACAGTAATCTCATCTTATGTATGTTTAGTATTATTATTATCATCTAATAATGGAAAGTCCAATTTGGAATTAATAATATAGTAATAGGACAGTTTACAAATCACTGCAAAGACGTGACAATGAGCTGAAACAGGCACATAAAAAAGGCACCCAAATACAACACTTTCAGCTGTCAGCCATGGTCTTCTTCAGAAATAGAAACATTCACACAATTACACAGGCACAAAACACAGTCACACAACTGTCATCTCCGGCTGCCGCACTTCGGAGTGCAGCAGCCAGAGATGGTGGCTGTGTGATTGTGTTGTGAGCCTGTATGAATGTTCCTATTGATGAAGAAGGCCATGGCTGATAGCTGAATGTGTTTTATGTGAGTGCCTTTTTTATGTGCCTGTCACAGCTTGTCATCATGTCTTTACGGTGAGTTGTAAACTAGCCTATTGCTATATTATTATTATCTGTTAAAATAGTGGTATGAAAATAGGTAAAAAATGACTATAAACAGTGGTGTTCAAGAATGTTCAACAAGGAATATTTTGACATCCATTCATTACATGAAAAATGATAGTTTCTGTTAATACATCATTTGTCTGAGTTGAGAAATAAATAGGGAATTTAATACATTTGTACTACTAGCATCAAATGGAATTAATGGTATTTGACAAAAATAAACCGAACATATACTCACAACCTGCATTGAGATAAATGTAGTTTTGGTGTCTTTAACAAAGCATAGGGAATTGCAGTGCAGATAAACAGTTATTCCCAGATACGTTATTGCTTTCCTCATCTGAAACATTTCCCATAAACCAATTTTAATAACAACTTTTACCCCATTCTGGAAGGCAAATTATAACCTAGCCAGTTTATAAACTATTATGCCATCTCCAAAATCACAAAATGTTCTTATGCCAGTCAGTAAATAGCTCATGCCAACTCAAAATTAAGTAGTGTTCAGTGATTTACCCTATGAGCAAAAACTATGCCATTCACAATAGGTAACATATCATAGTGTTAGTGAGTTTTAAACTATGAAGGTCATTGGTTAATTAATCAGTATTGTGTTCATACTAAATACTGCAAGTGACAATGTACATCTTAAACAAAAACTGTAGATCATCATCAGTGTTGGAAACTGTACCAGTCCAGTGCCGGCTGCTGACACTATCACATCGTTCAGAGTGCTAAGCATCATAATGTAATTTGTGTGAAATTTCATTGCCAGTCAGTTTCTTCATTTATGTTAATGCTTCTGTTTTTAAAAGGTTTATTCTTGCCTACTTGGCAGATTTTGTTTGTGCTACTGTTTTTTTAATTGTTTATTTGATAAATGCTGTTGTGTACAGTTTTTATCTGCGACTTGTATATTTCAAAACAAGTCAGAGACCATTAGTATAGCTAGTTATCAGACAGTCCAGTGCTAGCTGCTCCCAGTCTCACATTGTTCAGAGCATTAAGTACCATAATATATTTTTTGTGAAATTTTATTGCCATTCAATTTCTTCATTCATGTTAGTGCATCTATTTCTAAGAGGTTTATTCTCATGTACTTGACAGATTTCATTTGTGCTGCAGGCTACGTTATTTAAGTATCAACTGTATTTTTCTTACTTTTCGCTTCTTTATTTCATGTTTCGCTTTTAGAAAGCTTTTATTCCTGCATATTTGATAATATTGTCCTCCATAGATTTTCTTGTTTATTTTGAAAACTGCCAGAGACAGTTTCATTGTTTTTTATAATATAGTTAGAACTGACTACAGTTCAGTCAGCATCCAGCTGCATTTATTGAAGTATTGGACTAGTTACAAGTTGATTATTTAGTTTTCTACTCTTCACAGTTAATTGTATCGATAGGATGGATAGAATGTGTGCATGCTTTGTGTGGACACAGGAGAAGTTGCTTGCAGTTCACAAACAGGTGAGCGCACTGCTGGCTATGGTCAGCCGCCTCCAGGCTCCTGTCTCAGGGTGCAGCAGCAGAGGGGGAAGTCTGGGGTGTCAAGTGGGATACCTCAGGTGTCTCATGCTTCACCCACTGTCCCTGCTGTTGAGGCACCTTCAGGTGTACCAGGTGTGGTAAAACTGCCCTCTCCACAAGGGGAGTGGTGGCTTGAATGGCATTTGCTTCGCTTGAGGTGGAAGGCCAATGTGGAGGATGGCTGTATAGCCACACCTGTTCATCCTGTGAATGGACATGTGGCCACTCCTTCTGTAGGGTATGAGCGGGTGCACAGGGGGAGGGGATTACCGGTTACTGGGAGCTACTATGTTAGGCAGGTGATGGAGCGCCTTAGACAGATAGTGTCAAGATCCTGGAAGAAGTCCAACATGCACTCAGTGAGTCTGCCGGGGGGCCTCATCCAAGATGTGGAGGCAGCCCTGCTGGTGGCTGTCGAGCATAGAGGGTGTAGTCGGCTGCAAGTCATGGCTCACAACAGCACCAATGGCACTTGCCGCTTGGGTTCTGAGGACATCCTCAGTTCCTATGGGCAGTTGGTGGAATTGCTGAAATCTGCTGGCCTCGCATGCAGGGTGCAAGCTGAGCTGTCAATTTGTAACATTCTTCCCAGGGTTGATAGGGGTTCTTTGGTTTGGAGCTGAGTAAAGGGTCTGAACCAGAGGCTTCACCCAGTCTGTAACAGTCATGGCTGTAAACCTCTGGATCTGCATTATCAGTTGGGGAATTGTAGATCAGGGATGCACTATCTTCAGGAAGCAGCTACTCGGGCAGCAGAGTACTTGTAGGGTGCACATGGTGTTCTTTTTTAGGCTAGGTGCTGGTTCTGATAATTACTTGCCAGTCAACATTCTCTCAGCAAATTCAGAACAAACTTCCCGAACTTACCACGCTGCAGGGAAATTATTGTGCTCAGATAGTATTAGGCTCCGAAAGCTGGCTAAATCATGATGATGGTAGCTCATAAATATTTAGTAAGATATGTAATGTGTATTGGAAAGACAGATCAGACACAACTGGAAGTGGAGTGTTCATCACAGTGGACAAAGATATTATTTCTACTGAGGTCGAGGTTGAGAGTAACTGTGAAATTATCTGGGCACATATAACAGCTCCAAGAGAAGTAAAGTTAGTGGTTGGGCGTTTTTACCCCCCCCCCCCCCCCCCCAGTGCTGCTGTAGCAGTTTTAGAGTCATTCAAAGAAAGTCTATGCCAGGTAGTGCATAGGTTGTGCTGTACCTGGCCGTTGATGGATGATTCTCGAAGTTCTTGATGATCTTTTACAATTGTTGCTCTTGGTAGCAACTGGCTGGAATTTCATGGTATGAGAACTAATTCACTACAAATAACATAGACAACACACAGAATTACAGTTCTTCGACAGTTTAATGATTTATTATAAGTGCAAAAAAATAACCTTAATCTACATTACATCCTGTGCTGTCCATAAAAATACAGAGCCCCAATAAAATTCAATTATTAGTAACATAAATACACAAAATAATACAAAATGAATGACAAATATACATTTCTTGCAGGTTGGAAAAAAATAGCACTGTAGCACAAGAAGTGTTTCAAGGGAGGAACACTCATCTCCCAGTTCTTTCACATCATTTCACACCACACACAGATAACTTATCTTCACAGTGGGTCCATGCCTTCATCAGGTCCTCAAAAAGGGTTGTCCCACATGTCTTTGTCCTGGAGTGGCTCTCCCCCTGCATAGTATATGGTTGACTTTGTCCACGAGGTGGCTCTCCTCCAGCAGAGTACATGCAAAATATACAAAATTCCCTACATTAGTACCTCAACTAAACTTATCACTAACTACACAAAAATATTTCTTCCCTACCATAAACTATACACAAAATGGACCTACTTGCAATCCTATTAAGAAAATCTTTATAGAGGCTAAAATTACTCAAAAATTGAAATGAAATTTAAAGCAAACACTTTAAAATCATATTGTTTTTCCCATACCAAAATCTAAATGTTTATGCTCTTGCATTGCAGTACCAAGATGATAAAATATATTGCTACAGACAGCATATGAACCAGAAATTATGACCCCCACTTCCTATTCTCAGGTGACAAATACCAAGCAGTAAATAAATGATCAAAATATCAAATAAAAAAGACGGTAGCTTCATAAACTAGTGTTATGCTTAAAATTTGCAAAAGCATCATACACAGAACCAGTTGTATCTGTCCAAGATAAAATATATAATAATGGAAAGTCCAGGTTGGAATAAATAATATAGTGAGGACAGTTTACTACTCACCGCAAAGACGTGGCGACGAGCTGCGACAGGCACATACAAAAGACACACACATACAACACATTCAGCTATCGGCCATGGCCTTCTTCAGAAATAGAGCACTCACGCAATCACACAGGCACACAACACAGTCATACAACCATCACCTCCGACTGCCACACTTCGAATCACGCTCTGCAGCGAATCGGGGACGGGAGGGGAGGGGGAGGGGATAGAAAGGTTACATCACGGGGGTGGGGATGGGTTAGATGGGAATAACGAGATGCAGCTTAGGAATGGAGTGGGGAGGCGGGTGAGGGGAGAAAATAAAATAAAATAAAATAAAGTAAAATAATTCATGTACACTGCAAGTGCACAAGACCACACACACACACACACACACACACACACACACACACACACACACACACACGATCACACATTCACACACCACTCAAATCAGGCGAGGTTTGGGATACAGAGGTAGGAACTGTAAGGTATGGGAAAAAAAACGGAAATTATCGTAGGTTGAGGCCTGGTTGATTTCGGGATCGGAGAATGTATTGTAGGGATAACTCCCATCTGTGCAGTTCAGAAAAGCTGGTGGTGGATGGGAGGATCCAGATGGCCCGGGTTGTGAAGCAGCCATTGAAATCAAGCATGTGCTCCGCTGCATGCTGTGCCACAGGGTGGTCCACCTTGTTTTTGGCCACAGTTTGGCGGTGGCCATTCATCCTAATGGACAGCTGGTTGGTGGTCATGCCAATATAGAAAGCTGTACAGTGCTTGCAACACAGTTGGTAAATTACGTGGCTGCTTTCACAAGTGGCCCGGCCTCTGATAGGGTAGGATAAGCCTGTGACAGGACTGGAATAGGAAGTGCTGGGTGGGTGGATTGGACAGGTCTTGCAGCGGGGTCTTCCACAAGGATATGATCCCTGTGGCAGTGAGCTGGGTTTCGGGGTGGCATAAGGATGAACTAGGATGTTGTGAAGGTTGGGAGGGCGACGGAACACCACTTTAGGAGGGGTGGGAAGGATCTTGGGCAGGATGTCTCTCATTTCAGGGCATGAGGATAGAAAATCAAAACCTTGGCGAAGGATGGAATTGGATGGAATCTGTATAAAATCTCTTACTTCTTAATGCACAAATCTTACCTAGTTATCTGTAAGATAGAATCCATAGAAAATCTGCAATAGCAGAGACAGGTCCCCTAACCATTAGTGTCCTACCTATTCATTATCATTACTTCATTATACCTCATAATTAAATAATAATCATATGTCACTAATATTCTTCATCTTATCTCACCTCTTATCTATATCCTCATAATATTCCATTACTTTAATTCTCATTATATCTCATTTGTCCACCAACATTCATTTCAATACCCTATCAAAGAAAATATGAAAATCCTGTCAGAGCCATAACAAACTGCCAGAACCCTAGTCTACAGTAACTTACCAGCTCTTACTACCATTACTTCAATACAAACAGAACCCTATACATTTCAGAACTTCCCTTTTCATTATCATATTGCTTTAAATTCTTGAACACAGATACTATTTCCCACATAGCTATGATTGTTTTGCTCACAACACACTTGGTAGATCACTACTGCACTAACAAAGTGTAATGCATTGACTTCATCTTGGCAAATACCCAATTTAACCTTCATTGCACTAAATTTAGGTGTAATCCTTTGCTGCTGCTAGATATGCTGTTCAGAAGATATATAATTTAAGTGGATGATACTGCATTCACACAAAGCTAACATAATACACTCTACACTATAGCAATCTACAATTACACTGTAGTAACTTACAGTTACACTATTACATCTAACTATATTACCCAAAACATAGTAAGAGAAGATTCACTGACTTACAAACTACTCATAGGATAGTAGAAGAAGAATAGAGTGGCCTAAGAAATGAATAATAGGATCACCCTGCTGAGGGAAGGCATTACTTGCCAAGTAATGTATTTGTCAAAGAATGACAAATCCCCTACCTACTTAGTTTAAACTATTTGTATATGGAGCATTTTCTCTTTCCCCACTCCTGTCTCTTCAGCTCCTATCATTCCTATGCCAATTCTGACCATTCTTATTCAATCTGTTTCTGTCATTACCATAGCTTTTTACCATAATCAGATCTACTCATTCTGTTTACATGAAATTCTATCCCATGATGGTTATTATTGCCAAAATTCTGTCTACGAACCTCTACATTTGGTTTAATTATTTCTACTCTGTCTACATAATCCAAAAAGTCACTCATATTACTTCTTGGGGTAGCTACAAGCAGTTACCTAACTCTATGAGGCAATTTTCTTCCAGACCCATAATAATATCTTCACTGCTCAGTATTTTGGCTAAATATTTAACTTTGTTGATCCAATATTGGCAAAATTCTTTAACAGTACCTCTCCTAGAGTCATACCTTTCCCAATTCCAAAACTCACTAAAAACTTTCTGTTGTTTCCCTTTAACCAATACTCATTCAAAAATGACTTCTTAATTGTTCCCATGAAGTACAAGAATCTGTTACCCCAGCTGTCCAACTGTAAGCATCGCCCTTCAAGAAGCCCCTTACAAACCATATTATCTCCTTATCATTCCAAATTTCAGGCAACTTATTAAATTCCCTAATGAAATCAAGAGGATGTACATCACAATGAGGTACAAAGTCATTAAGTTTTTCACAATTAACAAAAGAAACATTGTTACCCCCAGCACAAACACTGTATTCTATATTTTCTACTTTTTTACTTTCTGATCAATCTCTACAAATTTAGAATCCACATCCTCCAATTTCTTTATCACAGATACAGAGTTTCTTTCACTTTTTCCTCTACCATGCCCAACCCAGATTCCAATTCAGGTTTACCTGATCAATTTTATTTTCAAGTTCCTCTTTATTCTCTGTAAAAGATTTTCTGACAGACTGAAAGCTGTTATCACAATAACTAGCAAAAGTTTCCACTTTTTTTCACATAAGTTAATTCTATCGTGATTACTTACACAGGACTTAACAATTTCATTTCATTGTATGTTGATATTTTCTTCTACACTTTTTATTTTATTTTCACAACTAGCTTTTACTTCACCAATTTTCTTATTTAAATCTACTAGAGTATTATGTAATGCATTAAATTCCTAACACAAATTGCTATTGTTTTCATCCATTTTCTGACTTGATTTCTGACACAAATCACCAATTTCACTATTTTATTCCTCTATTTTCTGATTTAGATCATTTCCATTTTACTTTCAACAAGACTCAATTTTGCAATTAAAAATTTTGCCCAATCAGGAGGTTCATTTTAAATTGACTTTACAAAACCATCACCATCCATTATTATACCTACACCAGATTGATCTAATTCATGTTTGTAACCACTGTCTACTATGGTATCTTATTCTTCCTCAATTTTGGTCACCTTATCGAAACAAACTTATTTCTTTTCATAATTAACATTTGCTTCCTAATGTCCTTCAGCTACTAACTGACAAACTATTTCACATTTATTACCCATGGTTGAATTCTTAAGAACCTTACCTTAGAAATACAATTTTTTCTGGTGGCGATCAACGATCTCATCAGCGATGTACAGCACTGCTTACAAGGCAATGTCCAAGGAACTCGGAAGAGCTGCTACTGTGATTTCAAAGACCGCAGCAGAAATACATTTAATGTGACCAGAAATGCACATTCCACATGTCAGTAATATGAATAAACACTGTCCGTGTGTGGAATACAAAAGTTATAGGTGTACATAGTAAAGTGGCACAAATATTAATTAATCACTGTAGATACACTCTCCACACTAACAACATCGATGAATTTTTACATAATTGTTTAACATTAAAGTTCAAACTGTCATGGCTTGTGCTTCAGATCGAGAAAACAATACTTTGAACTAGCGTGGCCTGTGGCTCCGATACTGACTATACAATACTCTGATACATGCCACAATAGCATCCGATTTATATGTTTCAAAGAATTTCACTGAAAATTACGTATTGTTAATTGAATTCATTACATTAATTATGATGGAGAAGTAAACAGTTACACCTGGTTGCAGTAAAAATTAGCTTAAATAATACAGATTTACTGAATATACAAATTTTGGTAAAATGAATTGTATTTCATTTACCTTTTCAACGAAATTGGCTTAGCAACAATACTTTCATAATTAATTTTAACAATATACTTCTGTCACAAATTAATTAGTACTTGCTAATTAAACAAAGTCTCTGGTGTCAAATAAGAGAAAATGAATTCAGCTAGTTACTTTATAACAAAGAATAACAAATGTTTTGGAAAAGAAAATGATAGTAGACAAATTACATTCATATCTATTATTATACAACATTGGTAACCGGAGGTTCAGTAACGCAAGCAGATGGGAATAAATTCCAACATGCTTAGTTACATGGTATCTGGTCCATGCAATATTAGTCAGGCGAGAGTTCAGACTTAAGAGTGTAGATTGGTACCTCTCTAGTTTCATTTCAGGAAGTACAAACAAGCAGTCTTGTAAACTACTGTTGGACACGCATGCCATGGGCACCTGTATGGCATCTTCCTATACCAATCTGTTCATTGGCCATCTAGAGGAATCCTTCCTGACTACCCATAATCCCAAACCCCTCATCTGGTTGAGATTTATTGATGATATCTTCATGATATGGACTGAAGGTAAGGGCACACTATCCACATTCCTTCAAACCCTCAACATCTTCTCATCCATTCACTTCACACGGTCCTACTCAATGCAACAAGCATCCTTCCTCAACATTGACCTCCATCTCAAAGGTGGCTCTATCAGTACCTCCGTCCACATCAAACAACCATCAATAATATAGTAAGGACAGTTTTCAACTCACCGCAAAGACACGGCGATGAGCTGCAACAGGCACATACAAAAGACACACACATACAAAAGCCACACACATACAACACATTCGGCTATCGGCCATGGCCTTCTTCAGAAAATAGAACACTCACGCAATCACACAGGCACACAAACAGTCATACAACCATCACTTCCAACTCCCATACTTCAAATCACGCTCTGCAGCAATTCTGGGACGGGAGGGGTGGGGAGGGGAGGGGAGGGGAGAGGGGATAGGAAGGTTACGTCACGGTGGTGGGGATGGGTTCGATGGGAATAACAAGATGCAGCTTAGGAATGGAGTGGAGAGGCGGGTGAGGGGAGAAAATAAAATAAAGTAAAATAAATATATATACAAAATGCGTGCACACTGCAAGTACACAAGACCGCATAGACACACACACACACACACACACACACACACACACACACACACACAAACACACGATTGCACATTCACACACCACTTACAATAGGCGAGGTTTGATATATATATATACATACAAAATGTCTGCCTAAGTGTGTTTGGATGTGGATATGTGTGAGTGTGTGTGTATTTGTTTACCTTCCTTTTTGTCCCCTAAGGTAAGTCCTTCCACTCCTGTGATTGGAATGGCTCCTTTTCCACTTCCTTAAAACCCCTATCCTTCCCTTTCTCCTCTCCTTCCTCCCTCTTTTTCCCGAAGAAGCCACCACTGGTGGTGAAAGCTCGAATGGTTGTGTTTTTGTGTGTGTTTGGTGTTCCTGTCGACGAGCCTGTACTTTAGGTAAGTCAAAAATCTTTATTTTATACCATTATATATATATATATATATATATATATATATATATATATATATATATATATAGAGGAAAAATTCCTAACAGGAAAAAAATATACGTAAAAAATAGATGAAGAACACTTACCAGGCGAAGGGGCACAGGCAGTAATAGTAACAAATAAACACACAGACACACACACACACTCAAAAAAGCTAGCTTTCGCAGCCCAGCTGCTTCATCAGGCAGAAGGGAAGGAGAGGGAAAAGGAAATGATGAGGATTTAAGGAAGGGGGTAAGGAGCCATTCCAATTTATTTACCTTCCATTTTTTCCCCCAAGGTAAGTCTTTCCTGTCCCGGGATTGGAATGGCTCCTTACCCCCTTCCTTAAATCCTCATCATTTCCTTTTCCCTCTCCTTCCCTTCTGCCTGATGAAGCAGCTAGGCTGCGAAAGCTAGCATTTTTGAGTGTGTGTGTGTGTCTGTGTGTTTATTTGTTACTATTACTGCCTGTGCCCCTTCGCCTGGTAAGTGTTCTTCATCTATTTTTTACGTATATATATATATATATATATATATATATATATATATATATATATATATATATATATATATATATAAAAAAATAGACGAAGATTACTCACCAGGCGAAGGAGCACAGGTGTGACAGCATCACAAATAAATAAATGAATACACACACACACACAATCGCAAGCTTTCGCAACCCAGTTGCGTCTTCAGGCAGTAGGGAAGGAGAGGGAGAAGGAAATGATGAGGGTTTTAAGGAAGGGGGTAAGGAGCCATTCCAATCCCGGGAGAGGAAAGACTTACCTTGGGGGAAAAAATGGAGGGTAAACAAATGCACACATGCCCACACATTCACACAGACACAAGTACACCTAGGCAGACATACTGTAGAAAGCAAAGAAGGGATTGGAATGGCTCCTTACCCCCTTCCTTAAAACCCTCATCATTTCCTTCTCCCTCTCCTTCCCTACTGCCTGAAGACGCAACTATATATATATATATATATATATATATATATATATATATATATATATATATATATAAATTATAGAGGGAAACTTTCCCGGTGGGATAAACAAAAATAAAAATAGAAAAGAGATGACTTACCAAAAGGACCGGCTCGTCGAGAGAAACAAATAAAAAAAAAAAAAAAAAAAAAAATCACACACAAACACACATACAAGCTTTCGCCACCACTGGCAGCTTCTTCAGGAAAAAGAGGGAAAAAGGGGAGGAAAAGGGAAGGATATGGGTTTTAAGGAAGTGGAAAAGGAGTCATTCCAATCCCAGGAGTGGAAGGACTTACCTTAGGGGACAAAGAGGAAGGTAAACAAATACACACACACTCAGACATATCGAAACGCAAACACACCTAGACAGACATTTGTGAAAAGCAAAGAAGTTGGACAGAGATACCAATTGAGGCAGAGGCTCTGTCCACAGAACCAAGGCAAAGATGCTAAAGATAGTGGGCGGGAATTTGAGTTAGCGGAGATTGAGACCAGGTGGGCAACGGGAGGAGAGAATAAGCTGAAGGGCAAGTTCCCATCTCCGGAGTTCTGAAAGGTTGGTGTCGGTGGGAAGTATCCAGATAACCCGGACGGTGTAACACTGCGCCAAGATGTGCTGCCCGTGCACCAAGGCATGTTTAGCCACAGGGTGATCCTCATTACCAACAAACACTGTCTGCCTGTGACCGTTCATGCGAATGGACAGTTTGTTGCTGGTCATTCCCACATAGAACGCTTCACAGTGCAGGCATGTTAGTTGGTAAATCACGTGGGTGCTATCGCAAGTGGCTCTGCCCTTGATCGTGTACACCTTCCGGGTTACTGGACTGGAGTAAGTGGTGGTGGAAGGGTGCATAGGGTAGGTTTTACAACGGGGGCGGTTGCATGGGTAGGAGCCAGAGGGTAGGGAAGGTGGTTTGGGGGTTTCATAGGGATGGACTAGGAGGTTACGAAGGTTAGGTGGGCGGCGGAAAGACACTCTCGGAGGAGTGGGGAGGATGTCATTAAGGATGGATCTCATTTCGGGGCAGGATTTAAGGAAGTCGTATCCCTGCTGGGGATGACATCCTTCCCACTCCACCAAGAGTGTCTTTCCGCCGCCCACCTAACCTCCATAACCTCCTAGTCCATCCATATGAAATCCCCAAACCACCTTCCCTACCCCCTGGCTCCTACCCTTGTAACCGCCCCCGTTGTAAAACCTGCCCTATGCACCCTTCCACCACCACTTACTCCAGTCCCGTAACCCGGAGGGTGTACACGATCAAGGGCAGAGCCACTTGCGATAGCACCCACGTGATTTACCAACTGACATGCCTGCACTGTGAAGCGTTCTATGTGGGAATGACCAGCAACAAACTGTCCATTCGCATGAACGGTCACAGGCAGACAGTGTTTGTTCGTAATGAGGATCACCCTGTGGTTAAACATGCCTTGGTGCACGGCCAGCACATCTTGGCACAGTGTTACACCGTCCGGGTTATCTGGATACTTCCCACCAACACCAATCTTTCAGAACTCCGGAGATGGGAACTTGCCCTTCAACACATTCTCTCTTCCCATTGCCCGCCTGGTCTCAACCTCCGCTAAATTCTAATTCCCGCCCACCATCTTTAACATCTTTGCCTCGGTTCTGTGGACAGAGCCTCTGCCTGAAGTGGCATCTCTGTCCAACTTCTTTGGTTTCTACAAATGTCTGCCTAAGTGTGTTTGGATGTGGATATGTGTGAGTGTGTTTGTATTTGTTTACCTTCCTTTTTGTCCCCTAAGGTAAGTCCTTCCACTCCTGGGATTGGAATGGCTCCTTTTCCACTTCCTTAAAACCCGTATCCTTCCCTTTCTCCTCTCCTTCCTCCCTCTTTTTCCCGAAGAAGCCACCACTGGTGGCGAAAGCTCGAATGGTTGTGTGTTTTTGTGTGTGTTTAGTGTTCCTATCGACCAGCCTGTACTTTAGGTAAGTCAAAAATCTTTATATATATATATATAAAAATAGATGAAGTACACTTACCAGGCGAAGGGGCACAGGCAGTAATAGCAACAAATAAACACACAGACACACGAGTATGCTGATGCAATAGCTCCGTACTTAGCTATAATTTACAACCGATCACGCAGCGAAAGATCCGTACCCAAAGACTGGAAAGTTGCCCAAATTACTCCAATATTCAAGAAAGGCAATAGGAGTGATCCCCAAAATTACAGGCCTATCTCATTGACGTCGATTTGCAGTAGGCTTTTGGAACATATACTTTGTTCGAATATTATGTACTACCTCGAAGAGAACGACCTATTAACCAATAGTCAGCACGGATTCAGAAAGTATCGCTCTTGCGAAACACAGCTTGCCCTTTATTCACATGAAGTGTTAAGTGCCATCGACAAGGGATCTGAAATCGATTCCATATTTCTGGATTTCCGGAAGGCTTTTGATACTGTACCCCACAAGCGGCTTCTAATGAAATTGCGTGCTTATGGAATATCTCCCCAATTGTGCGATTGGATTCATGATTTCCTATCAGAAAGGACACAGTTTGTTGTAATTGACGGTAAGTCATCAAGTAAAACAGAAGTGATATCTGGCGTTCCACAGGGAAGCGTTATTGGTCCCCTACTCTTCCTCGTGTTTATAAACGATTTAGGAGATAATCTGAATAGCTCCCTTAGACTGTTCGCGGATGATGCTGTCGTTTATCGGTTAGTGAAGTCAACAGAGGATCAAAAGCAACTGCAAAGCGATTTAGACAAAATTTCTACTTGGTGCGAAAATTGGCAATTGACACTAAATAAAGAAAATACACATGACCACTAAAAGAAATCCGCTGAACTTCAATTACGCGATAAATCAGTCAAACCTTAAGGTTGTAAATTCTACCAAATACCTAGGAGTTACAATTATGAACAACTTTGACTGGAGAGAACACATAGAAAATATTGTGGGGAAGGCGAACCAAAGGTTACGTTTTATTGGCAGAATGCTTAGACGATGCACCAGCTCCACCAAAGAGACTGCCTACATCACACTTGTGTGTCCTCTCTTGGAGTACTGTTGCCCCTTGTGGGACCCTCACCAGGTGGGACTGACGAAAGATATTGAGAAGGTTCAGAGAAGGGCAGCTCGCTTTGTTTTATCACGTTACAGGGGGGAAAGCGTCACGGAAACGTTGCACGAATTGGGGTGGAAATCATTAAAAGAAAGACGTTATTCACTGCGGCGTGATCTGTTTGCGAAGTTTCAATCACCGACTTTTAGTTCTAAATGTGAAAATATTTTGCTAGCACCCACCTACTTAGGGAGACATGACCATCCCAATAAAATAAGAGAAATCAGATCGAAAACGGAACGATTTAGGTATTCTTTCTTCCCGCGTGCTATTAGAGAATGGAACAGTAGAGAAAAGTTATGAAGGTAGTTAATGAACCCTCTGCCAGGCACTTAAATGTGATTTGCAGAGTATCTATGTAGATGTAGATGTAGATGTAGACACACACACACAAAAATGCTAGCTTTCGCAGCCTAGCTGCTTCATCAGGCAGAAGGGAAGGAGAGGGAAAAGGAAATGATGAGGGTTTTAAGGAAGGGGGTAAGGAGCCATTCCAATCCCGGGACAGGAAAGACTTACCTTGGGGGAAAAAATGGAGGGTAAATAAATGCACACACACCCAATGTGTGGGTGTGTGTGCCTGTGCCCCTTCTCCTGGTAAGTGTACTTCATCTATTTTTACGTATATTTTTCCTGTTAGGAATTTTTCCTCTGTGTGTGTGTGTGTGTGTGTGTGTGTGTGTGTGTGTGTGTGTGTGTGTGTAGGGAATTTATCATAGGTTTGAGGCCTGGTTGATTTCGGGATCGGAGAATGTATTGTAGGGATAACTCCCATCTGTGCAGTTCAGAAATGCTGGTGGTGGATGGGAGGATCCAGATGGCCTGGGTTGTGAAGCAGCCATTGAAATCAAGCATGTGCTCTGCTGCATGCTGTGCCACAGGGTGGTCCACCTTGTTTTTGGCCACAGTTTGGCGGTGGTCATTCATCCTAATGGATAGCTGGTTGGTGGTCATGCCAATATAGAAAGCTGTACAGTGTTTGCAGCACGGTTGGCTGCTTTCACAAGTGGCCTGGCCTCTGATAGGGTAGGATAATCCTGTGACAGGACTGGAATAGGAAATGCTGGGTGGGTGGATTGGACAGGTCTTGCAGCGGGGTCTTCCACAAGGATATGATCCCTGTGGCAGTGATCTGGGTTTTGGGGTGGAATAAGGATTAACTAGGATGTTGTGAAGGTTGGGAGGGCGACAGAACACCACTTTAGGAGGGGTAGGATCGATCTTTGGCAGGATGTCTCTCAGTTCTGGGCACTAGGATAGAAAATCAAAACCTTGGCGAAGGGTGGAATTCAGTTGTTCGAAACCAGGGTAGTACTGGGTGACAAGGGGAGCACTCTTTTGTGGATGGTTACTGGTGTTAGGAGAAGGATTTGGGGTGTGTGAGGATATGGCACGGGAGATATGTTTGCGGACTAGGTCTGTGGGCTAGTTTCTGTTTGTGAAGGCCTTTGTGAGACCTTCAGCATATTCAGAAAGTGAGTTCTTGTCACTGGAGATATGCCGTCCATGGGTGGCCAGGCTGTAAGGGAGGGATTTTTTGATGTGGAAGGGATGGCAACTGTCAAAATGTAGGTACTGCTGGTGGTTGGTAGGTTTAATATGGATGGAAGTGTGGATGGAGCCATCAGTGAGATGGAGGTTGACATCCAGGAATGTGGTATGGTAGTTTGAGGAAGACCAGGTGAAGTGGATGGGAGAGAAGGCATTGAGGTTCTGAAGAAAGGAGGATAGGGTGTCCTGGCCCTGAGTCCAAATCATGAAAATATCATCAATGAACTTGAACCAGGCCAGAGGTTTGAGGTTTTGGGATGCTAGGAAGGATTCCTCCAGGCAGCCCATAAACAGGTTGGCATAGGAGGGTGCCATGCGGGTGCCCATAGCTGTGCCTTGGATTTGATGATAAACTTTCCCCTCAAAGGAAAAGTAGTTGTTAAGTAGGATGAAATTGGTGAGGGTTATGAGGAATGAGGTGTCAGGCTTGAGTTCAGAGGGACGTTGGGAGAGGTAGTGTTCCAGAGCAGCAAGGCCATGGGCATGTGGGATGTTGGTGTATAGAGAGGTGGCATCCACTGTGACAAGTAAGGATCCAGGAGGCAAAGGGGTGGGAATGGTGGAGAGTTGATGAAGTAGTTGGTATCCTTGGTGTGGGAAGATAGATTTTGGACAATTGGTTGGAGGTGTTGGTCAACTAGGGCTGAAATTCGTTCAGTAGGAGCAGAGTAACCAGACACAATAAGGCGTCCAGGATTATTAGGTTTATTTTGAGTGGTATGTGAATGTGTGTGTGTGTGTGTATGTGTGTGTGTGTGTGTGTGTGTGTTTGCAGGCATGTGTGCACTCACGTGTGCATGCGTGTGTGTGTGTGCGTGTGTGTGTGTTTGTGTGTGTGTGTGTGTGTGTGTGTGTGTGTGTGTGTGTATGTGGTCTTGTGTACTTGCAGTGTGCACGCATTTTGTATATATATTTATTTTACTTTATTTTATTTTATTTTCTTCCCTCACTCGCTTCCCCACTCCATTCCTAAGCTGCATCTCGTTATTCCCATCCAACCCATCCCCACCATCGTAATGTAACCTTCCTATCCCCTCTCCCCTCCCCTCCCCTCCCCTCCCATCCCCGATTTGCTGCAGAGCATGATTCGAAGTGCGGCAGTCGGAAGTAATGGTTGTATGACGACTGTGTTGTGTGCCCGTGTGATTGCGTGAGTGGTCTATTTTCTGAAGAAGGCCATGACCGATAGCTGAATGTGTTGTATGTTTGTGTCTTTTGTATGTGCCTGTCGCAGCTGGTCGCCACGTGTTTGCGGTGAATTGTAAACTGTCCTTATTATATTATTAATTTCAACCTGGACTTTCCATTATTATATTTTGTCAAACAACCATCAGCAATACCTCTATTTTGACAGCTGCCACCCATTCCACGCCAAAAAGTCCCTTCATACAGCATAGCCACACGTGGTCATCACATGTGCAGTGACATGTAGTCCCTTTCCAAATAAGCCTAACACCTCACTGAGGCCTTCACGGACTGAAGTTACCCACCAAACCTTGTACAGAAACAGATATCACGGGTCCCGTCTGTCCAGTCACCTGCCACCTCCCCCACACCTACCATCTGGCCATAACAGAGCATCCCTCTCATCACCCAATACCACCCAGGACTGGAGCATTCCAACCACACTTTCTGCCAGTGTTTCGATTACCTTTCATCCTCCCCTGAAATGAGAAATACCCAATACAAAATCCTCCCCACCCGCCACCCCCCTACTGTGGTATTCTCCCGTCCACTGAATCTACATAATATCCATGTCCATTCCTGCACACAATCCTTTACCCCTTGGCTCATGTACCTGCAATAGACCTAGATGCAAAACCTGTCCTATCCACCATCCCACCACAACCTACTCCAGTCTCACCACAGTCATTTCCTATCCCATAAAAGACAGGACAAACTGTGATAGCAGTCATGTATACAAACTGAGCTGCAAACACTGTGCAGCTTTCTATGTGGGCATACCTGCAACAAGCTGTCTGTCCAGATAAATGGCCATCATCATACTGTGGCAAGAAAACAGATGGACCAACCTGTTTCAGACCATGCAGCACTGCACGATGTTGCTAACTTCAATGATTACTACTCAGCCTGTGCCATATGAATGCAACACCAACTAGGCTGAATTGCACAGATGGGAACTCTTCCTACAATATATCCTACACTCCCGCAATCCCCCAGACCTAAACCTTCACTAGTTCCTGCCCCCACCACTCTCCTCTTCCCTTCCTTTCCCTACCCACACTCTACCTGATGTACATCTCCCTTTCCACCACATACTCCAGTCCCTTCCTGTTAGACAGCACAGACATCCCTCTAAAACATCTAACAATCCATGTTTTGTGTGTGTGTGTGTAGCAACCTATCCTTTCCAAAATATTGTTGAATCCTTCAAGGTATTTCCATGCTTTGATTTTGTAAATTGTCTTGAGATGGATAAGCTTCTGACTAGGAATCAGCATGGTTTTAGGAAATATTGCTCATGTGAAACTCAGCTTTTCTCACAAGACATCTTGTGAGCCATGGATGCAGGGTGGCAGGCAGATTGTGTTTTTCTCAATTTCAAGAAGGCATTTGATGCGGTACAACACTGAGACTGCTAACGAAGATACAACCTTATGGAATAGGTTCACAGATTTGTGACTAGCTGGACGACTTCTTAAGTAATAGAACACAGTAGGTTGTTACCAATGGCAAGTGTTCATCAGACATGGGTGTATCATCAGGCATGCAGGAGAGTGTGACAGAACCATTATTATTTTCTATCTATATAAATTATCTGATGGGCAAAGTAACTTTTAATTTGCGGCTGTTTGCCGATGATGCTGTAATAGCATATAGGATGGCTTAGGCAAAATTTCTAGTTGGTGTAAAGAATAGCAGCTAGCTCTAAATGTAGAAAAATGTTAGGTGATGCACATGAGTGGGGAAAACCATCCCATAATGATCGAATACAGCATTAGTAGTGAGCTTCGTGGTTCAGTCGCCTCATTCAAATATCTAGTGTAACATTTCAGAATGATATGAAGTGGAAAGAACATGTAAGGACAGTTGTGAGTAAGGTGGACAACCAACTTCAGTTTATTGGGAGAATTATGGGAAGATGTACTTCATCTGTAAACGCTTGTATGACCACATCTTGAGTATTGCTCAAGAAGATGAAAAAGATGAAGATGAATAGAGGGTGCTCAACAGCGAGGTTTTCAGGACAGTACCGTCAAATGGGGTGATATTGGACACCAAGGTGATTTTAGACGATATGGTTTATCTTCTCTTTCGTGCTGCATAGTAACAAATTAACGCTAATTTCCACCTCTGCACGCTGCTTATTTTATGCACGAGACTGTAATTTCCACATCCCATGCTCTCTCGTTTGGATTGATTGTTAACTGACTCAATAATTAGTCCAACAGTTTCATTGTCGTAAGTTCGCACTGTGTCATGGAGCAGAAACTTTCTGTTGTTGCAACTGGTGGAAAAGTATTGTACAGACATGAAGCAGTTCAGAGCTGAGAAGCTAGATTCATTACTGGTAGGTTCGACCAATGCGTGAGTGTCAACGGAAATGCTCTGGGAACTCAAATGGGAGTAAATAATCTGCTGCTGATATAATTCAGGTGACAAGGGTGAGTTAAGAGCCCTGGGCGTTGTCCTAAAGAACAACCACACAGAGAAAATGGTAAGGGCCCATATTTAATGTCACACTACAGCCGTTGTTAAATGCTACAGTTGTGGTCCAGAGTTTTCATTAGCGAAAGTTAGGGTTATACAACCTTTCAATATGTAATGACGGACAAATTTCCAAAGAAACACACCATAACTTATAAAACCTCTAAACAATATTCAACCAAGGCACAGTTTTTCCATGTTGCCAAGAGTAAATACAACTGATGGTTTGAGATAAAGGGTGCAATGAAAGTTTGACAGTAGCCACCACTTAACTACAATAGTTACAGCCTGGTATAGCCAATTTAAAGGCAAATAAGGCTAATATACCTATGCAAACACGATACCTTTAAACCTTAAAGAACAACTGATAAATTTTCTTAAACATAGCATTTACCCATAAGTTGAAAAAAACATGCTAACGAAAGCCCCCTTGAGGTGCAGGTACTTAAATTTAAATCACATCTGTGGTTCACTGAAATTAGCTGACACCGAACACACAATACCAGTAAGGGTAGGGGACTAAACTGAGAGTGTAAATAGAAATAAACACAATGGCAACTTATTTACCAATCAGGTTAACTTTATAGAAATTGAAAGTATGGGACAAGTAGAGGAAAAGCATACATTAAACCGACCAGATTTAGCTAGCTCCAGATTGAAATAGTTCTTTAAGTTTAGGACAAGTAGATGACACTCCGTCATGGCATGAGGTACAAAGGTTACTTAACTGGCAAACAGCAACAGCCACCCGGTAGAAGTTCCATCACCTAGACTTCACGCAATGACAGGGTGCCGACATGTCACTGCTTCGGGCCCAAGAAACAGAAACAGGGCACACACTGCCAAGAAATTCTGTAAACATACAAGCAAATGGCACAGTTTTTCGCTGTAGTAGGCCACAACAAGTATACAACCAATTCTGGGCAAACTAGAGAAACTAAGATTGAGCAGGATCATAGTTTAGCCCAACTGACTAGCAGACTATATTTAAGACATAAGATGTATCACCGGTAGTACAACTACTTTAACAGAAAACTTATTATAGATAAAAACAAAAATTTGGGCATGTAAACTGTCTTATAAAATGAACTACTGCTGTATGATTTCAAGTGGCCATGAGCTAATAACAGTATATGCCAGTACCTTTCACAGCAGTCTTTTAGAAACACCTGGCTCACTGATCAGGCAATGGTGCACAGATTTAGGAAAATGGTAACAGTAAAGATGACTGAATCTTCAGTTCCAGTTACATATAGACTTCATACAGTCAACATACTGAACTTTGGGAAGGTACTGCTTTAACACAGAATATTCAAATTAACAACAGTATAACAGAAATGCAGGTCTCCATAATTGATCCACTATGCACATTTACTTAACTGCACAGTTGTGTATTGGAGCAAATGCTTCCAGGATCCAAGAGGTGTCCCAGAGTGTCATCGAAGGGCCACATACTGTACAAAACTTCAGGCTTTCCACATATGGCTTACCAGGCTGCAAGCAATGTCCACTGCCACTAGCCCCAAAACATCTCCAACCAGCAAGTGACACCACATCATTGCTGCAGGCCCTGTGGATGCCGGCTTCATGCACCATTGCCCAGCTCCGACTCACTGCCGCCTTACACCCTGGGCATAGCCTTTAACCACCAAAGATCTTAATAGTAGCGATGACTGAAATCGATCTTATCAGAACAAGCAATGCCACCAGGGAAGTGGCAAGTCGACCAGCCACATGGCACCACAGCTCAGTGGAGTTTCTGGGAGAGTTCACATTGCGGGGGTTGAGCTATCAAGAGACGAAGTCTGTCTGTTGAGTCATCACACCAGATATCCCCTGTGACACCTTGAAATGATGAAGTGGACAGAGGGGGAGCACGATCGGAAATGAGTTGTCTTAAGTCATCATTGGCAAGGTTGGAGAGGTGGATTAGAGGACAAAACTTTATTGTAACACCATTGACTAGCTCACACAGACTGAGTACAGATTTTTGATTCGGCAGCTGGGAAGTGGCTCACCCAAAGAACATAGTTACAGATGAAACACATTGTACCGAGGAGATCAAAAGTGTCTCAACAACTATTGTCACCACAAACAATTGCAAACAATCAATGAACTAGTTAAAGATAAACTCACTGACAAAGAGTCTTGCTTTTTTAATGATTTATATTATAGATGGTGATCTCTCCACAGTTTTAAGTACTGGTCCAGCACACATTTTTAAATTTTATGAAGGTTTTAAAGAAAGTATTGTGAGCAATGAAATCAAAGATAAAGTGCAATTAAATCAAAGAACAAGTGTAATGTCAGGAAATGTTGATGGTTTTTGTTTCAATAAATACTTAGTGATAAAGAATTTGTTACAGGATATCATACGTAGAAGCTGAAAGTGCATTAAGAGGAGAGAGGAATGGACAATATAGGGAAAAAAAGAAAAAGAAAAATCTGAAAACAAAGACATCAATCCAATAAACAGCAAATTTTAATGCAGAATTGGCCTAAAGTCTGCAGTTTTATTTTATTGTTGATTATTTTATACAGTATCAATATTTGTATTTGTTTGCACAGTTCAGTAACATTTAATATCTTGAACAGGTTACCCTGCATTTGGCAAGTACTTGAATGCAACAGGTCGACCTATGGTGTATTCTTGTAGTTGGCCTGTATATCAAGAGCAAGATGGGCTAGCGGTAAGTTGTGTTTTATGTTAACACTCTTTTATTCAATTACATAAATCTTATAGCTGATTAAAACAAATAATTTGGCAGTAATAATAACAGGTATATATTGTAATTATTGGAATACTCCACCAACAAAACCAAATAATTGTCTATGTTAAAGAAGCATAAAAAATGACAACCCTGCTGGTGAACACAGAAAAAAAAATCAGTTTTCATTTTCATATAATAATGGAAAGTCCAGGTTGGAATAAATAATATAGTGAGGACAGTTTACTACTCACCGCAAAGACGTGGCGACGAGCTGCGACAGGCACATACAAAAGACACACACATACAACACATTCAGCTATCGGCCATGGCCTTCTTCAGAAATAGAGCACTCACGCAATCACACAGGCACACAACACAGTCATACAACCATCACCTCCGACTGCCACACTGGCAGAGCGTGATTCGAAGTGTGGCAGTCGGAGGTGATGGTTGTATGACTGTGTTGTGTGCCTGTGTGATTGCGTGAGTGCTCTATTTCTGAAGAAGGCCATGGCCGATAGCTGAATGTGTTGTATGTGTGTGTCTTTTGTATGTGCCTGTCGCAGCTCGTCGCCACGTCTTTGCGGTGAGTAGTAAACTGTCCTCACTATATTAGTTTTCATTTTCATATTTTTGTAATGATTCATTTACTTGCAAACTGTACTTTCTATTTCAGGTTGATTTTGAGCTCTTAAAACAATATTGTAATCTTTGGCGCAATTATGGTGACATTGATGATTCATGGAGCAGTGTTACAAGTATAATGAATTATTTTTCTTCAAATCAAGACAGAATTGCACATCATGCTGGACCAGGTCACTGGAATGATCCTGACATGGTAAGTTTTGAAATGGAATTACATGCAATTTTTTAAAGCAATGTTACAAAGGAAAATAAGACTGAAAGAAAGGTGTACAAGGGTAGTTCAGACAATTAGTTCCATTTCAGTTTTTTTTTTTTTTTTTTTTTTTTTCTGTGACACTGCCATGATTGCAGACACATTTCACATCATTACGAAATGTCATATTTGTGATCTATGGAACAAGTATTAATCTAATCTAAAGTCTGGGCTAGACCATGTAGTCTGTAGAAGAACTTTAATCCTGTAATCAAAATTTAAATAAATCGTTGACCAAGAACAGAGCAGAACATGTTGATTGATTCTACTGTTGGTTCTTGGTGAAACATTTCAAATTAAATAATTGAACACTTGTTATTTCCTTGTTTCACAAACTTTGTTTTTATGACCTAGGTTTTGGGTTATGAACTCATTTTCAAGTACTTTTCTGATTCCAAACTTGTTACACCAATGAAGACAAACCATTATGTTACTACAGGTTTCTGTTTATTGATTTTAACTTTGAGAGAAAATACTTTTACCTTGCAATTTAGGAACTATTGCACTTGCATTGCCTTATTAGAATAACCTTAATTATCTATTGTACTAACATTGTATTTAATGGTGTTATCTGTAACTGAAATTACTAATCATTATTGTACCTTGAAAAAATGAACAGTTTATTGTGCAAGACCTTGTTTCTTGCCAATGGCCTTCTCAGGTTAGTAATATTGTTATATCTACTGCGCAGAAGTTACTCATAGTCTAAAAGAGGCAAATAATTGAATTCTGTTTCTTCATTCAGTATCAAGTTTGGGTCTGTGTGCATCTGTTTTTTAATTTCAAAAATTTCTAGTTGGGTCAGTTTTGCACCTTAACCTTCTACATGTAAGACTTCTACATCTATGGCATATTTTTGCTCTTGTTCTAAGCAGTTTTGGGCAAAGGTCGAATCTGGCTTTCTTAATCTCCAGCTCCTGTGGTGTTCCCTAAGCCTAGTACAAATTGACTGGCCTGACTGTTCTATATACTGTTAGTAATGGTGATCCTGCTGATGACAGCACTACTAAAGCAGAGTTACTAAACATAGCTTTTAGAAACTCATTCACCAAAGAAGACGAAACCAATATTTTAGATTTCGAATTACAAACAGGAGCCATAATGAGTAACATAGAAGTAGATATCATCGGAGTAGTGAAGCAACTAAAATCACTTAACAAGAACAAGTCTTCTGGTCTTGACTGTATATCCATTAGATTTCTGATTATGCTATATTCAAGAAAGGCAGTAGGAGTAACACACTAAACTACAGGCCTATTTTATTGATGTTAATTTGCAACAGGGTTTTGGAACATATCCTGTATTCAAATATTATGATTTATCTCGAACAGAATGCTCTATTGACCCAACGTCAACACGGATTTAGAAAATATCATTCATGCGAAACACAACTAGCTCTTTACTTACACGAAGTGCTAAGTGCTATCGACAATGTTTTGCTAATCAATTCCATATTACTTGATTTCCAGAAGGCTTTTGACACTGTACCTTACAAATGGCTTTTAATCAAATTGCGTGGTTATGGTATATCACTCCAAATTTGCAAGTGGATAGGGGATTTCCTGTCAGAGAAGACACAGTTCACAGTAATCAATGATAAGGCATCAACTAAAACAGAGGTGGTATCGGCGTTCCACAGTGTAGTGTTATTGGTCCTCTGCTGTTCCTTATTTACATAAACGATTTAGGAGAAAATCTAAGTAGCTCTCTTAGGTTGTTTGAAGTTGAGGCCATCATTTACCATCTACTAAAAGAAAATCAAATCAACTGCAGAATGATCTGAATAAGATATCACTATAGTGTAAAAATTGGCAATTGACTCTAAACAATGAGAAGTGTGAAGTTGTCCACATGAGTACGAAAAGAAATTCGTTAAACTTTGTTTACAAGATAAATCACTCAAAAGTGAAGGCCGTAAACTTCACTAAATACCTAGGAATTACTGTTACTTCAGACTTAAACTGGAAAGAACACATGGATAATGTCGTGGGAAAGGCAAACCAGAGACTGTGTTTTATTGATAGAACCCTTAAAAGATGCAACAGAACTACTAAAGAAACTCCATATACTACACTTGTCCGTCCCTTTTTGGAGTATTGCTGCCCAGCGAGGGATCCTTATCGGGCAGGTTTGATGGAGTACATCGAAAGAGTCCATAGAAGGACAGCTCGTTTCGTATTGTCACCGTACAGGGGAGACAGCGTTATGGAAATGATACACGATCTGGGATGCGAATCATTACAATAATGGCACTTATCACTGTGGCGTGGCCTACTTATGAAACTCCAATCACCAACATTCTACTCTGAATGCGAAAATATATTGTTGACGCCCACTCACATAGGTAGAAATGATCATCACAATAAAATACAAGAAATCAGAGCTCAAACGAAAAGATTCATATGCTCTTTCTTCCTGCGCGCTATTCGAGAAAGGAATGGGAGATAATTAGTATAACGGTGGTTCGATGAACCCTCTGGCAGGCACTTAAATGTCATTTGCAGAGTATCCCATGTAGATGTAGAACAGGACTTGCACGCTTTACAACTGATTTTATATACACCACTGTTCATAATGACTGGCTGTTTGTCCTTTGAATTGAACAGACTTTTACCTGAGGTATGTGGGACAAAGAAATATACTGAAAATCCCTTTGCTTTCAAATTGTTATACAGCCTATTTGAAATATTACTTATGAAAGGCAACCTACACCATTTCCTTTTTTTATTTTGCTGTGGAGTTTACTGGGTAGAGTAGGGATCGTGCTTGTTTCTTCCTTTTCTTGTCAAGAATTTTGTCAATTATGGAGGAATAAAAGTCATTATTTGTTGCTATAGTTTTTATTGTATCTAGTTCTTGGTCATGGTCTTCTTGGGTCATGGGGATGGACAGGAGTCTGTTTATCATATGGTGGAATGCTGCAAGCAGTATTTTTTTAACCCAATCTTCTTTCTAAGAGATATGGGAACAACAATGACTTTTGTATTGTTACTTGCCTCATATCTTTGGACATTTTAGCAAATGTGTTGAGATTTTCAGGGTCAATGACATTTATACTCATTTTTGTCACAAATATTTAACTGTTTGAAAAGATGTGAGGGAGAGCAGCCTTTGGGCATCTGTACGGTTAGAAAGGGGTGCTGCTTACAGTGTCACATGACCTGAAGGTAGCTTTTCAGATTCATTTTGTTACAGTCACTTAGCAGTGTAATCAGTTACTTATTGGGTGCATATTCATGTGTTCTTGATGTTTATTATCAAAGAAAAATAACCAATGTTCAGTATTTTTAGAAACAAATTACTCAACTTTAAGCTTGGAAGAAAAGTGTGAAATAAAGAAGCTTTGTAGGCCAATGCCTCAGCTTGAGTTGAAGCAAGTTGAAGCACTGGCAGTCCAGTGCCAGCTGTCACCAGTGCCACATCGTAAACAGCACTAAGTATCTGAATTTAATTTGTGTCAAATTTAATTTGCCAGTCTAGTTCATTTTCGGTAGTACTGTTTTAAGAGGTTTATTCCCGCGTACTTGCAGATTTCGTTTGTACTACTGTTTTAATTGTTTATTCTCTCGAATTTGATAAATACCGTTGTTTAGTCTTCGTCTTTGACCGGTGTATTTCAAAACACGTCAGAGACCGTTACTAAGCTCGTTATCGGTCAGTCCAGTGCCAGCTGTCACCAGTGCCACATCGTAAACAGCGCTAAGTATCTGAATTTAATTTGTGTCAAATTTAATTTGCCAGTCTAGTTCATTTTCAGTAGTACTGTTTTAAGAGGTTTATTCCCGCGTACTTGCAGATTTCGTTTGTACTACTGTTTTAATTGTTTATTCTATCGAATTTGATAAATACCGTTGTGTTTAGTCTTCGTCTTTGACCGGTGTATTTCAAAACAAGTCAGAGACCGTTACTAAGCTCATTATCAGTCAGTCCAGTGCCAGCTGTCACCAGTGCCACATCGTAAACAGCGCTAAGTATCTGAATTTAATTTGTGTCAAATTTAATTTGCCAGTCTAGTTCATTTTCGGTAGTACTGTTTTAAGAGGTTTATTCCCGCGTACTTGCAGATTTCGTTTGTACTACTGTTTTAATTGTTTATTCTCTCGAATTTGATAAATACCGTTGTTTAGTCTTCGTCTTTGACCGGTGTATTTCAAAACAAGTCAGAGACCGTTATTAAGCTCGTTATCAGTCAGTCCAGTGCCAGCTGCCAGACTCAGTTTTTGTTGATTTGACAGTGTAGTTACCACTGACCACAGTTAAGTCAGCAGCCAGCCGCCTTCATTAGAGTACTAGGCTTCTTTAAAGTTGTTAATTGCTGTTAATTGTATCGATAGGATGGATAGGATGTGTGCCTGCTGTGTGCGGACGCAGGAGGAGTTGGCCGCGGTTCGCGAACAGCTGAGCGTGCTGTTGGCTACGGTCAGCCGTCTTCAGGCTGCTGTCTCTGGGTGCAGCGATGGTGGGGAGTCTGGTTCGTCGAGTGGGACACCTCAGGTGTCTCGCGCTACGCTCTCTGTCCCTGCTACCGAGGCACCTTCAGGTGTACCGGACGTCGTCGAGCCGCCTTCTCCGCAAGGGGAGTGGCGGGTTGTACGGCGTTCGCGTCGCTCGAGGCGGAAGGCCAATGTGGAGGCTGGACGTCCGTCCGTGCCCGTTCGTCCTGTGAGTGAAAGTGTGGCCACTCCTTCAGCAGGGTCCGAGCAGGTGCACGGGGGGAGGGGATTATTAGTTATTGGGAGCTCCAATTTCAGGCGCGTGATGGAGCCCCTTAGGCAGATAGCGTCCAGATCTGGAAGGAATTCCAACGTGCACTCGGTGTGTTTGCCGGGGGGCCTCATCCGAGATGTGGAGGCGGCCTTGCCGGCGGCTATCGAGGGTGCGGGGTGCAGTCGACTGCAAGTCGTGGCTCACGTCGGCACCAATGACGCTTGTCGCTTGGGTTCTAAGGACATCCTCAGGTCCTACGAGCGGCTGGCGGAATTGGTGAAGGCTGCTGCCTTCGCACGCGGGGTGCAAGCAGAGCTGTCGATTTGCAGCATTGTTCCCAGGGTTGATCGGGGTCCTTTGGTTTGGAGCCGAGTGGAGGGTCTGAACCAGAGGCTTCGCCGACTCTGTAACAGTCATGGCTGCAGATTTCTGGATCTGCGTTATCGGGTGGGGAATTGTAGGGTGCCCCTAGATAGATCAGAGGTGCACTACACTAAGGAAGCGGCTACTCGGGTAGCAGAGTACTTGTGGAGTGCACATGGGGGTTATTTAGGCTAGGCGTTAACTCTGATGAGCACTCGACTGTCAGCATTCAAACAGCGAATTCAGGCCACGTTCGGAATAAAAATTCGAACATAAAAATATTAGCCGCGAATTTACAAAGTATTAGAAACAAAGTTCCCGAATTTGCAGCGCTGCATGGAAGTTATTGCGCTCAGATAGTTTTAGGCACCAAAAGCTGGCTAAATGATGATGTGGAAAGTTCAGAAATATTTAGCGAAGCGTGGAATGTATATCGGAAAGATAGATCTGATACAACCGGAGGAGGAGTGTTCATCGCTGTGGACAAAGATATTGTTTCTACTGAGATCGAGGTTGAAAGTAATTGTGAAGTTATCTGGGCACGCATAACAGGTCTAAAAGAAGTAAAGTTAATAGTTGGTTGTTTTTACCGGCCCCCCAGTGCTGCTGTAGCAGTTTTAGAATCATTCAAGGAAAGTCTACACCAGGTAGTGCATAGGTATCCGGGCCATGCAATATTAGTCGGAGGTGACTTCAACCTTAAGAGTATAGATTGGGACCTCGCTAGTTACATTTCAGGCGGTACAGACAAGCATTCTTGCGAGCTACTTTTGGACACATTCTCCGAAAACTGTCTTGAGCAGTTAAACCGGCAACCCACGCGCAATGGAAATATTCTAGACCTTATAGCCACAAACAGGCCTGACCTTATTAACGATGTCTGTGTAGAGACAGGAATTAGTGATCATGACATCGTCATAGCGTCGATGGTGACCAAAGTTCATAAACCAGTCAAGAAGGCTAGGAGCGTGTTTTTGTTGGGAAAAGCCGACAAGCAAATGTTACGATCGCACTTAGAAAATGAATGGGCATCGTTTAATTCTGGGACTATGGATGTAGAGGAATTGTGGACTAAATTTAAATGCATTGTTAATGAAGGGTTAGAGAAATATGTGCCAGTAAAGACGATTAAGGATGGAAAAGATCCACCGTGGTATAATAATAATGTTAGAAAGCTGCTGAGAAAGCAAAGGCTGTTGCAGTCTCGATTCAAAAAAGAACACGCAAATGGTGACAGGCAAAAATTAGTAGAGATTCGTGCGTCTATAAAAAGATCGATGCGTGAAGCATACAATAATTATCACAGCCACACCTTAGCAAAAGATCTTTCCGAGAACCCGAAAAAATTCTGGTCCTATGTAAAATCGATAAGCGGGTCAAAGCCCACTGTCCAGTCACTAGTTGATCATTCCGGGGCAGTAATAGAAGAAAGCAAACGGAAAGCTGAAGTTCTAAATTTAACCTTTAAGAAATCTTTCACGCAGGAGGACCGCACAAATATACCATCATTTGATCAACCTACTAATTCCGAAATGGGGGACATAGCAATAGGTATTTCCGGTGTAGAGAAGCAGCTGAGAGGGCTAAATACGAAAAAGTCTGCTGGTCCGGATGGAATACCAGTTCGGTTTTACAAAGACTATTCTGCGACATTGGCCCCCTACTTAGCTTGCATTTACAGCGAATCTTTAACTCAGCGCAAAGTTCCTAGTGATTGGAAAAAAGCGCAGGTGACTCTCGTGTATAAGAAAGGAAAGAGAACTGACCCATACAATTACAGGCCAATATCGTTGACATCGGTTTCATGTAGAATTTTGGAGCATATTCTCAGTTCGAATATAGTAAATTTCCTTGAAACGGAAAAGCTTCTTTCCATGAATCAGCACGGGTTTAGGAAACATCGTTCATGTGAAACTCAGCTTGCCCTTTTCTCACATGACATCTTGCGAGCCATGGACGAAGGGCAACAGGCGGATTGTGTTTTTCTCGACTTCAAAAAGGCGTTCGACACGGTGCCACACTGCAGACTCCTAACGAAAATGCGAGCTTATGGAATAGGTTCTCAGATTTGTGACTGGCTGGAAGACTTCCTAAGTAATAGAACGCAGTACGTTGTTCTCGACGGCGAGTGTTCATCAGAGACGAGTGTATCGTCAGGCGTGCCCCAGGGGAGTGTGATAGGACCGCTATTATTTTCTATCTATATAAATGATCTGATGGACAGAGTAAGTTGTAATTTGCGGCTGTTTGCTGATGATGCTGTGGTGTATGGGAGGGTGTCGTCTGTAACTGACTGTAATAGCATACAGGTTGACTTAGACAAAATCTCTAGTTGGTGCGAAGAATGGCAGCTAGCTCTCAATGTAGAAAAATGTAAGGTGATGCGCATGAGTAGAAAAAACAATCCTATAATGTTCGAATACAGCATCAGTAGTGAGCTTCTTGATGCGGTCGCGTCGTTCAAATATCTAGGCGTAACATTGCATAGCGATATGAAATGGAACGAGCATGTAAGGACAGTTGTGAGTAAGGCAGACAGCCGACTTCGGTTTATTGGGAGAATTTTGGGAAGATGTACTTCACCTATAAAAGAGACCACGTATAAAACGCTTGTACGACCACGTCTTGAGTATTGCTCAAGTATTTGGGACCCGCAGCAGATCGGTTTGAAAGAAGACATAGAGGCGGTTCAGAGGCGAGCAGCTAGATTTGTTACCGGTAGGTTCGACCAATGCGCGAGTGTCACGGAAATGCTCCGGCAACTCAATTGGGGATCGCTGGAAGAAAGACGACGCTCTTTTCGTGAATTTCTGTTAAGTAAATTTAGAGGGCCGGAATTTGAAGCTGAATGTAGTACGATCTTGCTGCCGCCTACTTACATTTCGCGTAAAGATCACAAAGACAAGATAAGAGAAATTAGGGCTCGTACGGAGGCATATAGGCATTCTTTTTTTCCTCGTTCAATTTGGGAGTGGAATAGGAAAGGAAATGCCTAGTAGTGGTACAGTGTACCCTCCGCCACGCACCTTACGGTGAATTGCGGAGTATGTATGTAGATGTAGATGTAGATGAAACAAGCCGAGGTAAGACATTCTGCAGATCTTTTAACAAAAATATAACTAAAAGGGGGGGGGGGGGGGGGGGGCAACCTGTGTCCTTTCCCCAGGCACCACTCACAGAGGTGCACCAAACTGTCTCTTTTGACAGGGAGGGGGGGGGGGGGCGGAGGGAGTGCCACCGTCAAGATCTGGTACTCAAAGAAGTGAACACACAGTCATCTAAAGTACCAGTTGCCACTACCCATCAGTATAGTGGCAACATGCAGGAAACATTTTATTTTATTATTTTTGTTATTTTATTTTCATTATTACATGCTAATAATATTGTTCACAGGAACCTTAATTTTTAATAAGTTTCCTTTGTGATGAAAGTTATATGTTAAAGACAGATCTGATAGTGCCAGTATAACCTGGCAAAACCAGTTATCTAAATGAAAAAAATATTGATCTTGGGTGTTGTTATCTGTTTATACTGTGATATGTTGTGAAATAATGAACATTAACACGTCTATCTATTTTTTCATCTGTATTGCTATTTATTTTTTAGCTGCTTATTGGGAACTATGGATTGAGCTTGGATCAGAGTAGAGCCCAAATGGCAGTGTGGGCCATACTGGCAGCACCATTACTTATGTCAAATGACTTGAATGCTGTGCGGCCACAATACAAGGCAATTCTTCAGAATATAGATGTCATTGCTGTCAACCAAGACCCACTTGGTATTCAAGGTAGAAGATATGGGAAGGTAAATATTGTAATGAATTAATATTTTTGATCAATAAGAGACACAATAAGAAAACTACCTTTATCAATGAAGATAGAATTTTCATTTAAATTATAGGAGTAAATTATAAATCACATTTTTACGTCTGGGGTCATTCTAAGTGTTTTGTACCAGGACCAGAGATAAGTTTTTATGTCTCCTGTTGTTGTCAAAAATACCTGATGCAAACCTGTCTTATATTAATCTATCAAACTTCGATGGACAACATAAAATCCTGGTTAGACCATAAATGATATGATGAAAAACAATCACTCAGCACACTGGGGAATTCTTATTACAGGTGTCCAGTTGTTGTATAAGATATATTTTTATTTATTTAACCCATCGGACAGCTTTGAGACAGTATAAGGCAACATTTATAATTACATACAAGTGTTATCCCTGTTGAAACACAGGTTGAACTGCAATTTTACAACAAATAAGTAGTGTACAGGTTAAATTTAATTTGTGGTAAACGTTTCACAGTTACATATAGACCTTTTGAAATACAGGATGAACTGTCAGTTGACATACAGCCAGTATACAATTATAATTCTACTATAAATTTACTTTAATTTTGGGATACATAATAGGATTATATAAATTCTTACGTTTAACACTTACAGTCTTTTTTTTTTTTTTTTTTTTTTTAAAGCCTACATTTCAGTAATAGCTCTTTGAGATCACTATTAATGAATTCCTCAACAGTATAGAAGGCCTTTTCTTTCAATCAAGATTCTATAGTTTTTCTGAATTTACTAGTTTTCATCTGTCTTATCTCACCAAATAATTTGTTAAAGAAAGATTTTCCTGCATAAATAAAATGTTTTTGTATTTTTGTTAATCTGGTGTTGGGAATGTCCACAGTGTTTCTGTTCCTGGTTTCATAAGTATGAATATCAGACCTTGTATCTGGAACCAGTGGTATCACTTGGAGAAGGGCTGCCTCCCCCTACCCCCAAACTCCTAGAAATTCAACAATATTAAACAATTGATGGGAGAAATTAAAAATAAATAAATAATCCAAGGAGATTATAATTTAACTAAATTTCTCATTAAGTTGTTATCTAAATTTCTCATTAAGTTGTAAAAAAATATTTTTATTCTTTGAAACATTTCTTACCATTAAACAATTTTCCTTCTTTATTTATTGCACCTTTATTTCTTTGTTCTTTCATTCTCTTTGTCATCCTGCACTACCTTGCTGACTGGTAAGCCACTGATTAAATAAGCTTGAAGTTCATATCACTTCCAACTACACTTTGCTTAAAATGAGGTGAGGGTGCTGTTATCAGTCATAATGTCACATACTATTTTCGTCCAACTACAACATTGATTGCAACAGACTGGTATGCTTGCTGCAGGATTTATTGTGTGCTCCACAGATGAGGTGCACTCTCAACTTTGAAGAGGATGTATACTAAGTATGATAAAAAACTAATAGCATTTTTTTTTTATTTTCCAGGCTTTATACATTTGATTTCCATTTCTTTATGTTGTTGGTATCCATATTTCTGATTTATGTTCCTATGTTCAGCTTTTTTGAATATTTACTTTGTTGACAGCCAAAAATTTTGAATGTCTTTTCCAGTACTCAGCAGAATTTTTTTTTTTTTTTTTTTTTTTTTTTTTTTTTTTTTTTTTTTTTTTTTTTTTTTTTTTTTTTTTTAAGTCAAAAGTTGTACATTAAATTTTTCTTGAAAAATGAAGTAAAGTGCTTAAAATTGACTGTGACATTTGGCAAATCTGTTTTGAGTAGCACAAGAGTTTATGAATGGCTTAAAAGTTTTGATGTGAAAGGGGTAAAAAAATGGTTCGTGTAAAATGAATCAGTTACCATCAGAGAGGTTGCTAATGATGCTGACATATCCTTTGGCTCATTTCAAGCAATTTTTCAGATGTTTTGTGTATGAAAATGTAACAGCAAACTTTGTTCCAAAATTGTAGAATTTTTACCAAAAACTGTATCTTGTAGACATCATTCAGTTATTGCTTAATGAAAATAACAGTGATCTAGAACTTCTAAAGAAGCTTATAACACTTTTGGAATGACATATTTTTACAAACAGCCATACTACTTCCATTTTTTTTTATCCACCAACAGTTTTGATTAGAATGGACCATCATCTTTTATAATGCTGTCATGATATATGTTATGCAAATATGATTTCATTGCATATTAACCTAAAAAAGTTTAAACAATGTGTGCTAAGCCACACGTCTGAATGACAAGCACATGATAAGACATAACTATAAAGATTAACACTTAGCTATAGAAGATATCATAATGACTGTTGTGCTGTCAATGTCCACACTGCAGCGACTAGTGCCTCATGGTTGCAGATAACTCAGATGCAGCCTACATCTACTAGGTGACTACATGGCCACTGCCAGACCACACAGGCACAGTCACTACATAGCTGAGATCACAGTTTCAGAATACTTATAATCATGCACCACTCCTACATGGTAGTCTAACTTCATGTTGTGGTTACCTTTTACACTCATCCAAGCACTGAATTGCCATGGACTTCACAGACAGCACCTTAGTTTTGTTTATTCAAGAAGTTGTTGTTCTGTTCTACTGTGGTTTTCCTGTTATTAAACATGTTCTTTGCACATGCTTGTGTTATCTGATGTCCCATCCATCTCAGATGCAACAAATTAGTGGTGACTGAGACTGGTTGTTCGTTTCTGTTTGGCAGCACTCTTCCCTTCTTTCTAGTCAGGTGTCCAACAGTCTCCATCCACAACATCATTGTGTGTACAGACTGGGTTTCATGTTTGGGACATCCAACTCATTTTCTCTTGGTTTTCATCATGCTTGTCCTTTTCTGTTTGTCATTATGGTTCCTGAGCAGCAGGTCCCCATGGCACAACTTACGTTTCTTAACTATCAGTTGTTCCAATCACTCAGCTGTTGTAAAAACTGATATTGTTGTTGGACAATAGGTGGTTACTGCTGCAGGCTTTGAATCAACATAACAGACAAATGACACCAGTCACCATTACTCAATCCTGCGATTTTGCACGTTCAATATTGCTATGGAAGAATGAGATGAATACAAACTGCAGTTGTTTCAACACTCTGCAGTCAACAACATTTCAGGTGTTGTTCAATGCTGATATTTCTTTTCTTTGACTGTTGTAGTAATCTCACTCAGGGTCGGCACAAGCCGAACTGCAGCCCCGTACAAGATGCAAAATTGCCGTCCCCTCGTAAAAAACCTTGTTAATGATAAAATCAGTTAATTTGTTTCTGTATGACAGCTCTGCTGTCACATGTTTTGATAATAAAATCATGACTTACAAAGACATAGAAATATATATGTAGGCCAAATATACAAAGTTGGAAATCCTTTTACTGAAAACCTCAAAAGTTCTTCACCGATTGATTACAAATTTTTAAATCACATGCCTTTGAACATTTGGAAGGGCATGGGTTATATATTTATCAAATATAAATGGTTTTCGGAAATTCTCATTGTAAATTTCGATAACTTATACAGGAGAGTCAGTACATATTTTGATAAGGACCTCACCTTCATCCACTGACACTATAAGCACTTCTTTATCTTTGTCACTGTGAAACAAATCTCTCCCAGTGCAAGCTCTTTGTTTTCCATATTATGGAAGGAGCTAACATGGACCAAAACAAGAACAAAAGTCTGCTAATTGTGGAATCTACAAGGAAAGCCTTGAGAGTTATGAGCACTAGACTGGTAGAAGAGACATGTAAACAGAAGACAACCAAACAGAAAGACATTGCTTAAAGCTCAAATGTATGCATTTTGAAGCCCATTGTTACTTGACATTTTGTTCTTATTTTGGTCCGTATCACTTCCTTCTGAAACCTGGTAAGCAAAGTGCTTGCAGTAGTATAGAATTGTTTCACAGTGCCAAAAAGTAAAGAAATGCTCATTGCGTCATTGGATGATATACCCAGACATCATGGGTTCCTTATCAAAATTTTTCTATTCATTCCATTTCCGCTCTGGAAAGTCTAATACTGTTCTGAACATTTACCTATTACTTTAGTTGTAGCCTATAATTGTGAGTTACAGGAATTGTGCCTCTTTTTCCAAGATTAGGAAAAGCAAGGAAATTGCACCTGACGGGTCTTTATTCTATCGGCCTACTGCTAATACGAATTCTGTAGTTTTCATTAGTAAAAGATGCAGCAATAGCTAGTATGGTTCTTCTAAAAGGTAACAACTGAAAAAATAGCTTTCACAGCGATCGCATTGAGTTGCAATGGCAACTCTCAAGACAGAGAAATGAGTTGTCACAGAATTCCCCTCAGCTCGTCTCCCTCGCCTTGTCCAACAGGGACCGCCAGACCTGCCATTGCCTCTGCTTGGTGCCGCCCCGCTAATGAGCCACCCCATGTGGCCGCACATTTTGCATGTGCCTTGCGCCAGTTCTGATCTCACTGATCTGCATTGGTTTCTTTTCCAAACATCATTGCTGTACTTGATAAATATTTTTATTCTCAAGTATTGGTTGCCACCACTCACTACAACTTCTTTTGCACTAAACATCAACCATCCCATTCGTACCATGGTTCACATCATGTACCAAATTCATCACTCTACACATCGTTTTTCCACTGTTTGGTCGTCCCTTGTTGATACTCCTTACACCAAGGCATTTGACCATGAAGATCAAGTTTTCTCACCTCCTGCCTAACTGTCATAGTACTTGGAGTTGACCCTAATGCAGTTTGGAATACCTGTGTGATGGTCTGGATCGATACCTGATTATTATAGTGCATGACCCTCTTCAACTGTCAGTGGTCTCTATCAGTCAACAGATGAGGTCGGCCTGCACATTTTCATGCGTGTCCCTTCTCATTTCCACTTCACTGTCACATCAGAAACAGTGGATGTAGGGATGTTTAGAGCCATCTGGCAGAAGAATGTTCTTTTTGGCTGGTCATCGGAGCAAGAAAACATTTTCTGGATAAATTAAATTTCTACTCAGTGACAGGATTGTTGTGGATTTCCATATGACTAAACCAGTGGTCCTCATAGTTGATGCCTCTTACTATGGTATTGGGGCCACAAGATAAGTGATACAGCCTGCCTGAGAGCTTTGGCACCATAACTGCTCACCAAAGCTCAGGTCAATTACAAACAACTAGAGAAGGAGGCCATGGTGATCATCTACAGTGTGTCCAAATACCATCAATATCTCTTTAAGTGAAAATTCCAACAGCTGACAAGTGGTATGCCTTTCACTAATTAGTTCCTCCCAAACAAACCCATGTCCCTCCAAACAGTACAGAAACCTCAATGTTTGGTGCTTAACCAGGCGAACTGATTCTGTAAACTGTGTCACTAACCATGCCAATGCAGATACCTTTACCCATCTCCATGTTCTGAGGTAGAAATTGATTATTTTGAGGATGTGTGTTTCCACATTCACCAGATTAAGAAAGCTGCAGTGACAACATTCCCAACTGACCTCCATTAAATATCTGCAGCCACAGGCAAGATGCTACGATCTGGCTCCCCTGCTAGTATATTCAGTCCGGCTGGCCCACAACTGAGGCATCCCTTCCTAATCAGTCTGTTCATTGTTGATTCTTACAGTGTGTTGCTTTCTTGGACCACCATGGGGTTGTGCTTCTACGAATGCTCAATGAGCAGACCCGTGTGCTGGTTCTATCATCTCTCCAGCAGCACTTGAATTCGCTCAACAGGTGTCACTGGGATAGCATCCATACAAAATAGCTTGCCCAACAGCACTGTACATCCTTTGGAATGGACAAGGATATTGAATACATTATCTGACATTGCAAAGAATGTGTAGAGAACTTACCCACTCCTCCCCATCAGCTTTTCAATTGGCCCCTACCTGAAGGCCTCTGATAATGGCTGCTAATCAGTTTTGCTGTACCCTATCAGGGTTAATGGTGGCTTACTGTGATGGACACTTTTTCCAAATTTCTTGTCAGAGGTCCCTCTCACTTTCATGACATCAGCCAGTACAGTCCAAACCTTGACTACTATCTTCTTCCGCTGCGTCTGACAATGGCCAACACATGATGTCTGAAGAAGGCATAAATGTCAAAATTACAGTCAGGAAAGAGTCTGCTCCTGTTTCTCACATCATACAGTATGACGCCACTGATAGATAAGTGTCCTATTGAACCTCTCCAAGGCAAGTGTCACTAGACTATTTCATCTCCTTTATCTGCTGACTGCCCTTATGCCCCCGATCACTCTCCAAATTCCAGACGAAGTTGACAGGGAGAAGACTGCTTTTATTACACCTGGCAGCCTTTATGAATTCAAAGCAATGCAATTTGGACTGTCTTTTTTCACATTCATATGCATGATGGACAGATTGCTTCAACATCTTAAACGGATGACATGTCTTTGTTACCTAGATGACACAGTCATTTTCTTAAGGACATTTGTGTAACATCTAAGTTGCCTGTGAACTGTGCTGAAGTGTATTGAGACTGCAGGACTCCCCCTCAATCCAAAGAAGGGCCTCTTCATAAAAATCCTGGGGCACATAGTCAATGGAGATTATGTCTGTCCTGATCCAGATGAAGTAAGTGCAGTCACAGAATTTCCATCTCTTCAGCACATTCATGATTTGAGAAGTTTTCTCGGGTTGTGCTCATACTACTCATACATAAATGTAATAATACACGTCCATTGCAAGAACTTCTGCAAGGAAATGTCAAGTTTTACTGGGATGAGACAAAAGAAAGGGCTTTCTTGGCACAAAAGGGGGCTCTAACTTATACACAGTTCTAACCTTATACCAGCGGTCAGCAACTGGCGGACTGTGGTCCAGGTCCGGACCGCAAGAGGTCAAAAACTGGACCCCAAAAATATTTTGAAAGTATAAGTTACATACTCAAATTATTGTAATAAATAAATAACACATTTTTTTCTGTAGATAACAATTCATATGAGAGCCACCCTTATATATTTTTCTAGTATTTTACAATTAACTGTTGAATAATTAGAATCCTTAATGATTATTATAGCTAGAGTAAATAAATAGTTGATAAATGATGGAAATTTTCCTCAGAAATGCTAAATTATTTTTCAAAAGAGACAGATTGGCTGGCCAGTACTTACCTATGTGCTTTACCGCCGATAGTGACACAAACAAAGAAAAAAGAAAAAGAACAAGCTTTCGGAACACAGTTCCTTCTTCAGGTACAAGAGAAGGGAAGAAAAATAAATAGTTGTCATGATGTGCAATGCCTGAGAGTACACTGACAAGTGGTGGTAGAATGGAGCAAGCTCGCAGGTGATCCACATAAAAGCTCTGTACACATGAATGAAGCACCATAACTTTATTTAATGAACAATAAAATTCTATAAATCGGCTTCATACTCTGACAATCTCCAGCACCTCTATTTCAGTGGTCATGACGTATCCATCTAAACACCAATTTTGTACCCCTACTGATTGAAAGCCTGAAGATACTTTGCAAAATAATATAAGTTTTATTTTTATTTTTATTTCTTATACATTTATATTTTACATCTACTGTACTTCATTTTAGGTTGAGTGAGAAAATTAAAGAAAATAGTGAAGAATGTTACTTTTTCTGGATTTTTGAATACAAATATTCCTGTTTGTTGTATTTCATATTACTTTGTGAATAAATTAAAATAAAAAATTGATAAGGAATATGAGATTTTACTTACGGACCTCGATAAAAGTTTTCTAAAGTATCTGGACCCCACCTAAGATTACTTGCTGACCTCTGCCTTATTCAATGAGAATGCAAAAACTGAACTTCACACTCGCACTAGCAGTTATGGGATTGGTGCAATGCTCATACAAATTCAGGAAGGTGCTGAAAAGGTGATGGCCTATGTTCAGAGTTCAAGACAAACTACTCCACATCCAAGAAAGAATGTCTGCAGTTATATGGGCTATCAACAAGTTTTGGCCATATTTATTCGGCAAAATATTCACCATTGTGACAGACCACCATTCTTTATGTTGGCTGACTAGCTTGGAAGATCCATCAGGTCAACTAGCGCGATGGGCACAGAGACTGCAAGAGTATGATGTCACAGTGTGTAGTGTTACTGGGAGAATTGTGAAGTATTTGGGAATGATTCTTGGTTGATGACCATGAAGATCAATAATATATCACTATTTTAGATTAAAATTCACTCTTCTTCTTTTCTTCTTTCTTCCCTAGGATTATGCCATAAGAGGTCCATCTAGTCTGTACCCCAATCATATACCTTTAGTTTTCACCTAATGAAGACATCAGAATTTCTTCTCTGAAGATTGTTTCAGTGTGAGAAAATAGAGAGAGACAAAAAATATTATAAATAACTTGTCTTAAACTCGACTTTTAATCTTTGACAAGTCTTTTATTCTCTCCTTTAACTACAAAGAGGCATTTCCATACTTTTTACAGAAGAAAATTACACTAGTAGTGTTCGTCTACTAATGAGACCATCTCCACATAATATCTAATAACAATGTCAATACACAGAACATATGAACTCCATCACGGAATAATAATAGTTTCTGTTCCCTCTTTCTCAGTCCAGCTTCCAATTCACTAAAGCAAGTGGAAATCGTCCACTATATATCTGAAAAGTAGAAAAAAAGATCGGAAAGAAATATGTGATGACTAACATCTCCAAAGTAAATACGGTATATTTGACATTCTTATGTTAGGTCATAGGTTTGTAGTGCAACTCGTTATGCTACAAGTGGTAATAAAAAATGGGTGCAAACACAAACATTATTACAAACCATGGAGGCTTTGGAGAAAGGAGAAATGGCCAAAGGAGAGTTTCAACTTAAGAAATGGGACACTGGATAAGAGCAACTACAATGTACTGGGCTCCAAATGTCTACTGGTCTTTCTAACTCATCTCCGGCCAGTTATTCTCAAGTATTTCCATGATACTCCAATATCCGGACATCTGGGATTAGTAAAGGCCCTAGACAGAATCAGGTATTACTGGCAAGGTCTCTACCGATCCTTCAAGCTTTATGTGAATCACTGTAAGGAACACCAGTGATGGAAGCGTGTGCCGCAGGTACCTCTGGGCATCTGGTACCAATTCCACCTGCAGCAGCTCTATTCCATCAGAATGGAATCGACCTTATAGAGAGCTACCCAAAGTCGACAACAGGTAACCAATGGATAATAGTCTGCACTAACTACTTCACCTGCTATGCTGTCACCAGACTAGTACAGACTGCAGAAGCAGAAGAGATTGCAAAATTCCTTATAGAAAACATTATTTTGAAGCATGGTGCACCACGTGTGATGATATCTGATCATGGAAAAGTAAGTCAAAACTAGTATCAGAGGTAATGTCTCATTGTGATGTTGTCCACAGAATAAGACTGCCTACCATCCTCAGAAAAATGGTCTTACAGAAAATTTTAACAAGACGTTAGCAAAATCAAATGTTCAAATGTTTGTTAAGCTTATGGGACTTAACTACGGGGTCATCAGTCCCTAAACTTACAAACTACTTATGAACTACTTACGAACTAGGACGGCACAAATATCCATGCCCGAGGGGGGATTCAAACCCCCGACCGTAGTGACCGTGCTGACCGTGACTGGAGCGCCTCAGTCACCTCGGCCACCGCGGCCGGCAGACGTTAGCAGATATGCTGTCGATGTACACCGGTGTTGAGCAGAAAAATTTGGATACAGTATTCCATTCATGACATTTGCTTATAATACAGCAAGGCAAGACACCACAGGCTTCACACCATTTTTTCTGCTCCGTGTTCATAAAGATGAGATGAAACTGCATACAATGTTCCTGTTCCAACTGGATGACACTCAGGATGACTATGTGAAACAGCTCATCACCAGGATTGAAGAAGCAAGAAAGCGAGCTTGCATATAGACACTGGATGCCCAGGAGAAGGACCATCAGTGATATAATGACAAGCACTGACCTGTTGTATATAACCCAGGTGATCTGGTATGGATTTATATCCCTTTATGGAAAGCTGGGCTATCATAAATGTTACTGAAGCAATACTTTGGTTTGTTATCATGTCATATGCCACCTGTCAGACATTACATACAAAGTCAACGATTATGAGCCAACGTCAAAACAACAAAAACAAAGAGACTTTGTTCACATCTTCCATATGAAGCCTTATTATGATCCCAAAGATCAGATAGACAAAAATGGCTTCTTGTTCAAGGACTCAGAAGACTGTTATGATAATGATGTTGCCTCAACAGGAAGGCCTGTCACCAGCCATCTTCACTGCAAGAAAGGTGTGAGGACAGAATGGAAGGATTCGTCAGAACTGCCATACAGAGGACCCATGACATGATTTTGTAAATACCATGAGATTTTATGTGAATAATTGCAGCTGTAACTGATGTTTTCCTTGAAAGGAAATATCCGTGGATCGACACCACATCCTTATTATGAATTTATTATAGTATTTAGAGTCTGCAGCATGTGGTCTAGTAGTTCGTGTAGCTGCTAATGAAAACTAAAATATGCTTGTATGACACTACTGTGAACTGTAAGACACTTCTTTGAAAGATTCAGTTATAAAATTTCACCAACCTTTTTTTTTTTCAAAAAATTACAATACAGCCAGCTTACAATGTTTGAATTGCTTACTGTGATAGTTTTTGTTCTTTCTAAGATGCTTCATACTTATTTTTAAATTATTTTTCTTATTGATCCAAATATTTAAGACAATATGGAGAACAGCTATATGATGTCATTTGTTTTTCTTTCCACAGAAAAATAATGTGGAGATATGGATTCGGCCAGTAACACCTGTTGTGAATGAGCAGTATTCTTATGCGGTTGCATTTGTGAGTCTACGTACAGATGGTATTCCATATGCACTGCAATTTACTTTACAGGAATTGAATCTCAACAATCCCAATGGCTACAGATTCCAGGTATGGTGATAGAAATTTGTTGTAATCAACCTTACATCATTTAGCCATTACTTTTACAACATTAATAAAATACTGTTGAAACAAATGTACTTTTTTTTATTGTAGGACCTTTACGGTAATGAAGACTCCTTCATTATGAGCCAGAATGACACATTGCAGTTCAGAGTGGTGCCAACAGGTAACTGTCTGCCCCTAGCAAGACTTATCATTATTTCGGATTTCAACTGTTTCTTTTCTTTCAGCTTAAATTCTGATTCTTACATTTTTTCCCAGTATACTTAATGATGAAATAGTGAATGGGTGGGGGCTACATTTCAGGAAGTGATCACATCACCGTTATCAGGTGTGTTGACAAACTGAAAACTAAAGAGGTGGGACCAGGCTTTTATCTCTTACCCCCATCCCTACCACTGGCAAGCTGAGATGCCACCAGCTCATGTCTAAAACACAGATGGAACCTGGCAGCAAGAGTGCTGACAGAATAGGAGATGAACAAGCTGGTGGGAGAACCAGAGGGAGGATGATATAAAAACCCAGCACCATTTCTTCTTCTTTTAGTTCATTAACACAGCTGACGATAGGAACATGTAATGTTGTGCCTGTCACACACTGTCATCCAGCTGTACATCCATGATGACACATCTTTACTAAACCCGCAGTTTGATTAATTATTTGATGGTATACTTTTAAAATTGTACATTTTTAAATATAATTATGAATACTAATTTAATGTATTATAATTTTTTGTGCTTATCTGGAAACTTGTTATTAAATGTAACAGAAACCAGTGCAAAAATGAAGTTGCACGGTTTCACTCCACATTAAAAGTTGTGAAATATTCTTGATAAGTATGAAATACTTGCAATGTCAAATACACTGCCAGAAAAAAAAAAAGACACATTGAACTGAATAGTTATCATGCAAGATTTGAAAGAGTTGAAGTTATGAAGGAATGAGAATAGGTTGTCCTGGCCCTGATTCCAAAGCATTATGACATCAGTAATCAACCTGAATCAGAGCAGGGTTTGTAGTATTGGGATGGTATGAAGTTTTCCTCTAGATGGCCCATAAACAGGTTTGCATAGAATATTGCCATATGGGGGCTCATGGGTGTGCCCTAGATTTGATTGTATACTTCTCATTAGTCTATTTATGCTGTTATTGCATAAACAGTAACTTGAACCATTGGGCTATTAAACAAGCTAGCTCTTAGTTTCATATAATTGTCCTAGTGCCTCTATGAATATAATAATATATAACCAAGAGCCAGCTTGTTCAATAGCAGAAGGTTCAATGATGTTAAAACTGGTGTATATGTGATAACAGCAGACTAATGCTGTTATTGCATCCAGGTCCTCAATTGGTAAGATTTATGAGTATCAAGGTACCAGACTTGGAGTCTAAAGTGCTCTGGGAAAGGTAGTGTTCAAGAGTAGCAAGCTACAGGCATTTGGCATATTGGTTGTATGTGGCAGTGGCATCACCAGAAGGTAAAGGGGTGGAGGATGGTGGAGAGTCAGTAAAGGAAGTGTTTCATATCTTTGATGTTTGACACCACATTTTGAACAATTGGTTGGAGGTGTTGCTCAATGATGACTGAAATTCTCTCAGTAGAAACAGTAACCAGTTACAATTGGGCATCTGAAATTATAAGGTTTGTGGTATTTTGGGAGCATGTAGAAGGAAGGAGTGTGGGGTGTGTGGGCATGAAAAAGGAGATTGATTCTGGGGAGTGGTTCTGGGAATGGCAATAAGATTTTAGGTCATGTTGGACTTTAGGAATGGGGTCATCCAGGCACAACTTGTAGGTGGAGAAATCAGTCACTTGGCAGAGGCCTCCTCCCACGAAGTCACCAACATTCATCACAACAGTTATGGAACCTTTATCTGCAGAGATGATGATTAGGTTGTTGAATGGTGGTATGAACTGGAAGAGGAAGGATTCATTGGTGGGATTAGGTTGGCAGTGGTTGGAGGAACTGGTGGCAAAGTAGTGTTTCCATTGTGGGGATCAGCAGAAGGAGAGGTACTCTTTGACAAGTCCAACTTGGAGGTTGTAAAGTTCATGGTGACTGAGCACATTGTCCAATCCCAAGATTGCAGGCAAACATTGGTCACATATTTGGATAGAACAAATGTTTTTACTGTGAACCACGTGGCACCATGGTATTTTGTGGTCGTGACAAATGATATAAAGCTGCCCAATTGATTTTGTATGGATGTGTGTTGGAAAGCTCACATTAAGCTCACCCTAAATCCTCCATGACTTACAGAAACAGAATTCTGAAAACACATCAGTCGAGTATTGTGTTTTGGCTCACAATTTTTTTTGCATCAGCTGTGTGCAACACCAGTGCCAGAATTTCTTCTGATTGGTAAAACTGTGCATGGCAACAGATATCTGATGCTGCTGGCTTGCGCCAGGTGGGGCTGTTCTGATTTTCATGCATGTCTGCAATAAGGCAGACAGGTCATGCAATAATGTACTGTATCTTATTTTGTCCTTGTGATTCCTATAAGAAGGGTGTATAGGAAGTTTTAGTATATTGCTACATTCTCTGTTTAAAACTGATTCTAAAACCTGTAAGTAGGCTTTTTCTTATTAGTTTGAATCTATCTTTAAGCACCTGTCAGGTCAGTTTCTTCAGTATCTCTGTGAAACTCTTCATGCAGCCAACTGCAGGTGGTGGCTCACATCGGTACCAATGATGTGTGTTGCTTCGAATCTGAAGAGATTCTCTCAGGTTTCGAGTGGCTATCTAAAGTGGTAAAGACTGCCAGTCTTTTTTGCAACATGAAAGCAGAGCTCACCATCTGCAGCATAGTTGACAGGACTGACTGTGGACCTCTGGTACAGAGCTGAGTGGATGGTTCTGCAGATTCCTTGACTTGTGCCATCGGGTGGTGGGTTTCCAGGTTCCACCGAATAGGTCAGGAGTCCACTATATGCAGGAAGCGGCTACACGGGTAGCAGGGGCTGTGTGGTGTGGACTGGACGGTTTTTTAGGATAGGGGGCTTCAGGGAAAAACAAAATGGGCAATCTCAAAGGGTGCAGGTGGATCACAGGAGAAATGCAGATCTAGGAACTATCAGTATAACAGTTGTAAATTGTTGTAGCTGTGTTGGGAAAGTACCAGAACTCCATGCGTTAATAGAAAGCAATGAATCACACATCACTGTAGGCAGTAAAAATTAGCTCAAGCCGGAAATAAGTTCAGCAGAAGTTTTTGTAAAGGATCTAACTGTTTTCAGAAAGGATATGAGGCGTGTTTGTCGCTGTCAAAAGTAGTCTTTCATGTAGCGAAGTTGAAGTTGATAGTTCCTGTCAACTATTATAGGTAGAGGTTGCACCTGTAAATTGTAAGAAGTTAATAATTGGTTCCTTTTACCGGCCTCCCGACTCTGACGATAAAATAGCAGAAAGTTTTTTTTTGTTTTTTTTTTTTTTTTTTTTTTTTTTTTTTTTTTTTTTTTTTTTTTTTTTTTTTTTTTTTTTTTTTTAACCTGAGTCTAATTACAAAACCATACCCGACTCATATGATAATAGTAGGTGGAGATTTTAATTTACCCTCAATCTGTTGTTGAAATTATATTTTCAAATCAGGAGGTACGCATAAAACATTGTGTGAAATTGTACTCGGCACATTCTCTGAGAATTACTTCAAACAATTAGTTTAAGAGCCAACTAGAATTGTAAATGGATGTGAAAACACTCTTGATCTCTTAGCAACAAACAATCCTTAGTTCATAACGAGCATCAAAATGGATACAGGTATTAGTGAACAGAGAGCTGTCGTAGCGAGATTGAATATTGAAAGTCCCAAAGTTACCAAAAAAAAAAAAAAAAAAAAAAAAAAAAAAAAAAAAAAAAAAAAAAAAAAAAAAATGAAACATATATTTGTTCCGGAAAGCAAATAGAAATAAAATACATTGCTTCTTGAAAGATAGCTTCCACTCGTTTCTAACACTAAATGTAGGTGTAGATCAGATGTGGCTCAAATTCAAAGAAACGTTATTGACAGTAATTGATAGTTTTAGACCAAATAAATTAATAAAAGAAGGAGGTGATCCTCCTTGGTACACAAATCAGGTCAGGACACTGTTGCAAAAGCAACAGAAAAGGCACACTAAATTTAAACGAACACAAAATCCCCAGGATTGGTGATTCTACACAGAAGCTCGAAATTTAGCGAGGACTTCAATGTGAGATGCCTATCACAATGAAACTCTTTCTCGAAATTTGACTGAAAACCCTAAGAGATTTGGTCATATGTTAAATATACTAGGGGCAAAACACAAACAGTATCCTCACTACGTGATAGTAATGGCGATCCTGCCAATGACGGCGCTACTAAAGCAGAGTTACTAAACATAGCTTTTAGAAACTCATTCACCAAAGAAGACAAAAGCAATATCCCAGATTTCGAATTACGAACACAGGCCATAATGAGTAACGTAGAGGTAGATATCATCGGAGTAGTGAAGCAACTAAAATCACTTAACAAGAACAAGTCTTCTGGTCCAGATTGTATACCCATTAGATCTCTATCTGATTATGCTGAAGCGATAGCTTCTTACTTAACAGCCATATACAACAACTCCTCAAAGAAGGATCTCTGCCAAAAGACTGGAAAGTAGCACAGGTCCCACCTATATTCAAGAAAAGCAGTAGGAGTAACCCATTAAACTATAGACCTATTTCATTGACTTCAATTTGCAGCAGGGTTTTGGAACATATCCTATATTCAAATATTATGAATTATCTCTAACAGAATGATCTACCGATCCAAGGTCAACATGGATTTAGAAAATATCATTCATGTGAAACACAACTAGCTCATTACTCACACGAAGTGATATGTGCTATCGACAAGGGTTCGCAAATTGATTCTGCATTCCTTGATTTCCAGAAGGCTTTTGACGCTGTACCTCACAAATGGCTTTTAATCAAATTTCGTAGTTAAGATATATCTCCCCAAATTTGCGACTCGATAGGGGATTTCCTGTCAGAGAGGACACAGTTCGTAGTAATCGATGGTAAGGCATTGACTAAAACAGAGGTGATATCGGGCGTTCCACAGGGTAGTGTTATTGGTCCTCTGCTGTTCCTTATTTACATAAACGATTTAGGAGAAAATCTAAGTAGCTCTCTTAGGTTGTTTGCAGATGATTCCATCATTTACCTTCTAGTAAACTCATCTGAAGATCAAAACCAACTGCAGAACGATCCGAATAAGATATCAGTATGGTGTAAAAATTGGCAGTTGACTCTAAATAATGAGTAGTGTGAAGTCGTCCACATGAGTATGAAAAGAAATCCCTTTAACTTTGTTTACATGATAAATCAATCAAATGTGAAGGCCGTAAACTCCACAAAATACCTAGGAATTACAATTACTTCTGACTTAAATTGGAAAGAACACGTAGATAATGTCGTGGGAAAGGCGAACCAGAGACTGCACTTTATTGGCAGCACCCTTAAAAGATGCGACAGAACTACTAAAGAAACTGCATATACTATGCTTGTCCATCCTTTTATGTTGTATTGCTGCCCAGTGTGGGATCCTTATCAGGTGGGTTTGACGGAGGACATCAAAAGAGTCCAAAGAAGAGCAGCTCATTTCATATTGTTGCGATACAGGGGAGACAGCATTACGGAAATGATACAGGATCTGGGATGGGAATCATTACAACAATGGCGCTTATTGCTGTGGCATGGGCTACTTATGAAACTACAATCGCCAACATTCTCCTCTGAATGCGAAAATATATTGTTGACTCCCACTTACATAGGTAGAAATTATCATCAGAATAAAATACGAGAAATCAGAGTCTGAATGGAGATTCAGGTGTTCATTCTTCCCGCACACTATTTGAAAATGGAATGGGAGATAAAATAGTATAACGGTGGTTTGATGAACCCTCTGCCAGGCACTTAAATGTGATTTGCAGAGTATCCCATGTAGATGTAGATGTAGAAAATTTGTGGCATGTGTGCTTGCCTTATATGATGGGTCTGCCCACCAGGCAGCACAACTGCAGCTGTGCCAGGCCTCTGGTGGAGAGTCTGGAATGATACACTCCATGCCACAGTTGCACTGCAGGTTGTAAACATTGGATCACTTATGCCTTCCTTCTTGTAGATGGATGCGACGTGCTTAAAAATCAGGCATAGTACCTATGATAGATGTTGGTTAGAAGCGGTTGTAATTCATCCACAAACTGAATGTAGAGTCTGATAGCGATCCCATTAAACCATGAAGCTTCATTCAATTTTAGCAATTTCATTTGTTCTCAAAACTTTTGCAATTATGCAAGAACTAAATTGGGGCATATTCATTTGAGGAATAATTGAAAATGGAGTTTAATATTAGTATATTTCCTCATTTTTCTCAATTTAATTCCCTGTCTTATTCAGAAGTGTCTTGACATTAATTTAGGTACCACCAACAGTGTTTCCATATGAATGGAATTTCTTTGGGTTTTGAGAGAGATCTTTTGATAAACAATCTTCAACAGTAGATGTTGAAGGCATTATGCAATGCCTCTTGATAGCCAAATTCATTTCATTCAGTATCTATCTATAGGCCTACACTTTGTTTCTGTACTTCTGTTTCCTTTCTTTACATTGTCCATATACCAAGAATGATCCTTCAATCATGACCATGGTTGACATACTGCAACAGGCAGAGCTGTGTGCTCTGCTCAGTGTAATTATTTCCAAAAGCAACTGGGAATCAAGAAAATTTTTAGCAAATTATTTGCAATTTTCAGACTTTATTCTTGACTTATATTTCAACTTTGACTCTTCTATCATAGCAAAAATATTTTTTTTTAATTATTAGAAATATATGAAGTTCTAATTAAAGCTTTTCTTTTTCTTTTCACAGGAGTGAAGTTCTACAAAGCTACTGTAATTGAATAAGAGCATATTACAAATTTTTATTTCCACTGGAATAGCATTTCTATTCAAAACAACAAGATAGTGAAATAGTTTATACTGTATTTTCCTTCTATTTAATTCAGGAATTCAGGATCAGGTGGTTATCTTCTTGCAAGCAGTATATATAATTTTTGATAATTTTTGGTATCTAAATAAAGTTTTTACTAATGCACAGTGTAAATAGTTAAGAAAATGGCTAAGAAAAGACACATGTAACATGTAAAAGGATGTAACATTGTAAGACAATAAACTACACACAACCATGAATAATTTTTCTTGTATTTGTTATGAAACACAGCATTTGTGTTCTTTATATCCTTTTATACAGGATAAAATTTATTGAACTGTCTTAATATACATAAAAATTGAGGTGTTTGTGCCTATATTTCACTCTGCATCCAAAACTACACATTGCAAACAAATAGTGTTTGTATATGGTAGTAGGTATCAGTCTTCCATTGTGCACTATGGTGGTAGAGGGTTGCTAACAATGAGAGGCTGGAAGGTATCGGAGTTGAAAGTAACCAACTTATATGAAATTCTACATGTGGTGTCAATATTTAGCTCTTCAGCAAAAACTACACAATGGAGACGAATGAACTCTCTGTGTTGTTGTATAGTACAAAGTCTCCCATTGTACACCACAGCAGTTCTGTGTCAATAGTTATAAGAGGGTGGAAGATACAGTGGTCGAAATTTGTCAGCTTGAATAAAATTTGGACTGAAGACCAGCATGACTTTTGACACTATAATGGCAAAGAGGTTATATACAGCGAAACATGATGCACATTCTTCAGTTTTCTTCTGCAAGAAGCATACGAATAAAGAAAAAATAAGTGCATATTGCAGATTGAAAAGTAAAACTACCAAGAAAGATGCCAAAGTGTAAGAAAGAAATTTTGAAGCAAGAAATATAAACTTCAGATTTATGATTGGAATTTTAAAAAAACATGTGTTTTAAGGGTGCTGCTAAGACTATTTTGATGCTAGAAATGCGAGAATTTGGATTTGGAACCAAGGTTAGAATTTTTTTTAAAATGTGTTTCGGGATGTTTTGTATTCTGACATCAATGGTGCAATAGGGGGTGGCAAGTTGCATAGGAATACTTGATTAGGAAAGCATTTTTAAAGCTAAATCTATGAAATTTTATTTTTAGAAGTAGAAACAACCAATGCAGACCATCCCGTCTACAAGTGCGAAGAAGCAGGAATTAAGCTAGTATGAAATAAAACCAAAACTTCTGAATGGTTTACATTAGGATATTCAAACTGCATGTGTGGTGTGGGATTTGGTGAGAATTAATAAGAATTTATATGCACATGCCTACACAAGTTCTTGTTGTCCGCCATTTTCACAAGAATAAGGCGGAGCATAGAGTGGTTGTGAAAGCCTACCTTGGGAAAAATAACAGCAAACTGTGGCTTGAACAAAGTTTGCACCTGATTCAGGCTGAAGACAATTGGTCCAAGTTTGCTAACAATCAATAACAGTGGTGGCTTGTGCTCAGTTTCGTTGGTGGGGCCCAGACAAAAAGTTAGTACCCATTACAATAGAATCAGTCCGAAGTGTTCTTTATATAACCTCCATTTATATAACATCATTTAAACACATTCAAAAGATATTAAAAATGTGAGTTATGCAATAATTAATATAATCCATGAAACACTGCAGTTAATTAAAAAAAATGTCCATGCACTTGTGTGGGTGTCTGAGTTTATGCTGTGGTGACACAATCTATTGAAGAACTTGGGGGATTGGAGATGTTTGGATTTGAACTGAAGTTCACCAGCCCTTCTCATGCTGATGTCCATACTTATTGTAGTTGTGCTTCTGTGCTCTGTGTACTGATTGTGATGTCAAAATAAAAATGAACTGTGGGAGGACATATGTGACTTCTTCCCCTTTGGGAATGCACTGGAGAGACAACAGGGATCCTCCTGGCTTTTGCCTTGTGGCCAAGGTAAAACTCTGGGAAAACCTTGGACAGGAGCAGTTTCATGTGTATTTTACCTAACTAGCATGTTAACTAATGAAGTCTAATTTATACAGTACTAATTTATACAGTAAATGTGTAAGTCTGTTCTTTTGACTGGCAAACTTATCAATTACTCTGTTGTTGAAGTTTAGAATGTCACTGATTTCCTCCTTGTGAATGGAACATACAGCCAGTGAGTTCGGCCTTCACTGACTCATACTGTTCCTGAGGAAGGTTTTGATTCTTTTTAAGGTGCTGAAACTGCACTCTGTGTCTGCTGTTGAAATTGCTCTAGTTACCGCAATTTTTAATGTTTTGTGCAGTGAACGATTCTTCAAAGGAATGTTCCACAAATCAATGTAATGCCTCTAAATGTATCATGGCGATAAATCACTGACAGTTCATTTTTTAGTCTATCGAGGTAAATAAACAATTTAATGAAAAAGAATTGACCAAAGTGCCTGGAAAATGTTCTCTAAAAGAAGCAAACTTTTTTGGATCAATGATTTCGAAGCTGCTAAATACGTATGAGTTTTGAAATCTTCCTTTCAGTTTGTTGGTCCTAATGCCACACACATCTTCGGCATCTGCTGTCAAATTAAGTTCAAACCCTGGAATGTTCTCTTATATTTCAGATACAGCACACTCAAAATGATATGTAATGCAGTGGATATGGTAATGGTATTTGCACTCTGCATCTGAATTGTGTAATGGAAAATATCAATGTGTTTCATGATAAAAAAAATAAAAAATTAAAAAAAAATTTAAAAAAAATTGGAGGAACAAAAAGTGTGGCTGGTGAAGTAAATGGCTTCTCTTATTGTAACATCATCCCAGAAGTCCTCTTCTTGTAATCCAATAAGTGCAATTTGTTTTCTTTGACAGTATTTACAATGCGGGACTGGAAGTTTCATCTAGTTGAAGAGACGGAAGGAATTCTCTTGTTACAGATTGTCTGTAACAAATCACTTCACTTGGGAGATAAAAAAAAGAAAACATTGTAAAACCAGCAATAGTTGCAAATAACAGCCGTATCAACTTTATGCTTTTACTGCAAGCATTCTGAAGAACCAAATTCATTTGGTGCGCATTGCAGTGAACGCACTTGGCATGTGGAAAAGTGCTCTGCATCAGTGTCTGCACACCACTGTGACTGCCACTCATTACTGGGTCACCATTGTATGCCTGAGCAATGAGTTCTTGTTGAACATTGAAACGTTCCAGACATCTTTTTGAAACCTCACAAAGTCTGTATGCTGTCCTAACATTAATCTTTTCAAAGGAAAGAAATCTTTCAACAGGTTTCTTCTCCTAAATATACCGCAATATAATGACTAATTGATTTTTGCATGTAATATCTGTTGTTTCATCAGCCTGCACAGAAACAAAAGTGGCATCATTAATCTCTTTAATCAGTTCTTCGATGTGAATTTGATACATACAGTCCAGAATCACATTTTGTATTATGTGTGACACTTATTTACACACAGAATTACTAGAGCTGCTTAAGTGATCGTCTAATACAATGTCAAGATTTCCCATAAGAGATAACAAGTCTAAGAAATTGCCACGGTTTGCTGACTGTTGTTTTTCATTGTGAGCTTTTAGTGCTAACTCATGAGTTCCTCCAAACAATAAGCACTCTACTATTCTGTTTAATAGGTGTCTGTTCTTTGTAACTAATTCATTGTGTTTCTGAATTGACATTTTATACACTGAATCAATCTGAGCAGCAATGTTAATCATGCAAAACATTTTATATTTACCAGCATTTTCTAAATTAAGTCCACTTTCCTTGTGTTTCTTAATTTGTTCACTTAAATGTTTTAGATCCTTGCTGCCAACTGTTGTCCACAATCCTGCACCACCAAACAATACACAGTAGAATTGAAACAATTTTTGTTCTCTTCACTCACAGTTAGCCAAGACTTTTTGCAGAACCATCTATAGCAGAAAGTTTATTCTTCTTTCCATCAAGTTGAGACATAAAGAAATCCTTTGGTTGATGTGCACCAACCACTTCATTTCTAGCTTCTCTGCCGTAACAAATGAAAGGGCATTCTGACGAGTCTACTTTATTCACTTTATACTCAATTTATGAACACTCAAGTTGCAATGACACAGCTCCATAATACATTTTGATGTAGGTACTAAGGGCCAAGGGTCACCAGCCCCAAACGGAGAACCTGTGGTCAGGTCCATACTCCTGACCTGTGGTCAGGGGGTGGGGAGTTGAAGCACGACACAGCCCGCTTCACTGGGGCCTGCTTCACTGGGACCCAAGTCTCACTAAGGCGAGGGATGAGGAGGGAAAAGGAAAACAGCTCTGTGATGTTGCTGCAACTGCAGGGGCAGTTAACCCTAGAACGGACAGGAGAAAAAAATTTGCACAAACAGACGGGCTGGTTCAGACAGACCCAATGGTTTATTTACGTACTAGAATGAATAAAAATAAGTTTTCAACAAAAGTACCTAAAATACTTCTTTTAGTGTTTATTAGTAAGTAGCATACTCTTGCGGATATTTATAAAACAAAATCCCAGCCTGACTTCTGCTGTCGGCATGGCTGCGTAACGAAGAGAGGGGGGTCCACCGGGGGGATCCTCAGCTATGCTGTGGCAAGAGGGAAGTGAAAACATTTGATCACATCATTGTAAATTGAGTTAGGATATCAAGGGGGGAGGGGATTATGTCACACTCCAACTGCTTGATATAATACTGCAAAAGTATATCACACATTTTCTAGTGGGGCCGGGCCCATGTGGTCCTTTAGAACAAGCCACCCCTGATCAATAATTTGATTCACAATTTTAGAAAGAACTGGTGGTGCTCGAGGTGAAAGAGTTGCCAGTGTCATTCAAGAGTGAAAACCTCGGGGAAAACATGCACTGTGTTTCAAACCAGCTTCAGGAATCAATCGGACGAGCTGCAAAACAGATGGGAATGAACAGGGAGACACTTCAACAAACTGTTGTTAAATATCTGCATCTTTTCTCTTAGAAAAATTCAAACTCATCAGCTCCAGGGCTATGGAACAGTTCATGTCTTTTGCCAACACTATTATCCACAGAATTGATTGACAGGAGTTTGACGTGAATATGATTTGTTTTCGCACCAAAGTCCACTTTCATTTTGATGGGTTTTTACTGGCACATTTGGGGGACAGAGAATCACATTTCATGATCAGGAAGTCTCTTCATCCTCAAAGAGTGACTGTATGATGTGCAATGACCAGTTACAAAATAATGAGTGTGATACTCCTTCATGGTATGGTGACTACTGAACAGTATGTGAAGGTGTTGGAAGATGATTTCATCTCCATTACCCAAATTGACTTTGAGTTTGAGAAGTTGTGATTCATACAAGATGAATATGTGGTTCATGCAAAATGGAGCTCAACCCCATCGAAGCAGGAGAGTGTGTGATGCCCTGGAGGAACACTTGGGTAGCCGCATTCTGGCTCTGCATAACCCAGAGGCCACTGGTGTGGGCCTCTATTGGACACTGTATTCTGTGGATCTGAACACATGTAACTTAATTCTGTGGGGCTATATTAAAGTCAAGATGTGAAGCAATAACTCCAAAACCATTGCTAAACTGAAAATGGCCATTCAGGTGATCATCGACAATATCAATGTTCCAATACTTCTATGAATCATGGAGAATTCTGCTATTCATCTGCATCACATCATCACCACAGAAGGCTGGCACATCGAACATGTCATGATCAAAATCCAAATATCTGTAGTGACATTTACATGTTGAATAAAGTGAAAACTGCAATTTGGTAACTAATTTATGTTTTGTTTCATATAGTTCAATAATTGTCTCTCTGTACATTCAGTTATTCAATTAGTCACATATTTACATCATGTTCTCCATATACTGCCACTAGAGAAAATTATTTGAGTCAAAGAACTATCAAAATACACAACACCATAATTCACCGCAATATGACGAATGCCCTTTCTTGAATACAGTAACAAAGTTGTGCAAAAAAAATTCAGGAACACTTTCTTGTAATTGCATATTGTCTCCCATTACTGTAAAGAACTTTAAAATTGGGTTCAAAGGAGCCTACAACCTTTCCTTAAGGTATTGATTCCTACACATTTTGCAGTGGACAACATTTGTTCACAGTACAATGAGCAACAGAATGCCATTATTGACATCCTTTGACACTTTAGCCCACCGGATGAATCAACCTTTTTATAAGGGTTCTCACATGTTTTGGATCCACACCAGATTTCTTACTAGTAAGTTCAATCAACAACCAAGAAAGACATAATGGTATGAAAGTTGAAGGAGGAAAAAGTAGGCTACAATACCTACAAGTAGTACAGGAAAGCATCCCAAATGATGAACAAAAAATGGTAGAAGAGAAGTGGGGTAGATTCAAGGAAACATTAATAAGTGTACTGTAATTAATATGTGGGAGGACAACGAATAAAAAGAGATGGAAAGAAACACCCCTGTGGAATGATGAAACAAAGGATATAGTACAAAAGAAGAATAGAGCCTTTAGTGAATGGATCCAGAAGAGAACAGTAGAGACAAGAAAGGAGTATGAAGCAAGAAAGAAAGAAGCAAAAAGAGTGGTGGCAGAGGGGAGAAGAAAGTGAATGGAACAGTGGACCAGATGATGGAGGAGGATAGTGAAAGTTCAAAAAAGGTGTTATATGGGATGATTAAAAGTAAGAGAAAGAATGGTGTGATGGGTCATGCCCAAATTGTGAACGAAAGTGGTCAAGTTGTAGAGAACAAGGAAGAACTCAAGAATATGTGGAAGTTGTATTTTGAAGAACTCCAGAACCCAAATGGAGATCTGGATGAGGAGGACCAAGCTGAGGAGAAAGAGGAGGAACAGCAAATAGAAAAAGACCTTACATGGGGAGAAGTGGAAGAGGCATTGGCCAAGATGAAGGGAGGGAAGTCACCGGGTTTGGATGAGCAAAGTGTCAATATGGTGAGAGCAGCAGGAGAGGTGGGAATACAATTGCTCTATCGAGTAATGAAAACTGGATGGAGACAGAAGATGATACCAGAAGACTTGAAGAAGGGAATAATTGTCCCAATCTTAAGGAAGGGAAATAGAAAAGAGTGCAAGAACTATCTTGGAATAACACTGATGAGTCAGTGTGCTAAGATTTTTGAGAAAACTTTGGAAGCACGCTTTCGGGAAAAATTAGGAGGAGGCATGTGAGAAGAGCAACGTGGTTTCAGAACAAGAAGGTCCTTTGTGAATCTTATTTTTGCTGTATGACAACTGTAGGAACAACACTATGAATATGGAATAGATGTACTAATGATCTTCCTGGACATTGGAAAAGCATGCAATAGTGTACATAGAAGTAAAGAGTGGAATGCTCTGTAGAATAGTGGGTAGCAAAACAGACTATTTGGAGGCTAAGGAAATGTAGCATGGATGTGTGAGCTGTGTGAAAGTGGGAGGAGAGAAATCAGCTTGGATTGAACAGAAGAATGGGTTGAGGCAGGGATGTGCATTTTCACCATTACTCTTTATTGTAGCGATGTATGATATAATGAGTACAGTAGCACAAGTAATCAGTGAAGAAAAGATGAAAGCTATGGTATTTGCAGAAGATCTGATGATTTAGGGGAGTAAGGAGGAGGAAGTGAAAGAGCAATTGGACGTATGACAACAAACATTATTAGAATACAGGATAAAATTTATTATGAGTAAGAGTGACATGATTATCACCACAAGAGGAGAGAGGAACAACTGGAGTAACTATTGGTGGACCGAGTAAGGTGGTGCAGTGGTAACACACTGGACTCACATTCAGAAGGATGGTGGTTCAAAGCTCTGCCTCAAATGATTATGCCGTTTATGGGATGTTAAACTTCAAGATTCTTCCTTCCCAACTACCAGTGGGGAATGATTGAGGAGAGTGGAGAGATTCAGTTACAGGAAGAGAGATAAACGAGCAGGTGAGAAAAGCAGAAGCATTTCGGAAGAGTGTCAGAAGCCTAAGGGACCGTTCTGTCTTCATTCTGTGCCCAACTTCAACTGCCACTTCTCCTCCTTCCAGTATCGAGTGGCAGCTTCTGAAACACATTTTCCTTACCGCCAAGGTCAATCATGTCAGCTGTTTGCACTTTCCTCCTACATCCCGCTGAGGTGCTCATTGTTGCTCCGCTGGGTTCTGCTCAACAGTTGTCATGCCCAGCCTGAACCATCTGTTACTTCATCATCAACATGCCATCAGATCACCACCACCCACCCACGACACTGTCTCACATGCTGAGGCAAACATCGCTCAACGCCTTGGTCATCCCTCCCCCTCCATCCTCTCAAGCCAGCCTTTTTGGGAGCCAGGTTCACTGAGCTCTGCCAGTCATGTCAGTCTTGGATTAACTTCTGTAGTGTGTGTAGTAAAGTTGTGCTAGTATAGATACATGTAGTCTCATTGAGGCTCAAACCCCACAGTTAACCTACAAAGTAATCAGAGACAAAATGAAATGTAAAAACCCAATTACAGGTATTGGTTTCATCGAACACAAACAACTAAATTGGAATTAATAATATAGTAAGGACAGTTTACAACTCACTGCAAAGACGTGGCAACGAGCTGCGATAAGCACATATAAAAGCCACACACATACAACACTTTCAGCTATCGGCCATGCTCTTCTTTAGAAAATAGAACACTCACGCAATCACAACAGGCACACAACTCACTCATACAACCAACACCTCAGGCTGCCGCACTTTGAATCGCACTCTGCGGTGAGTAAATCAGGGACGGAAAGGGAGGGGAGGGGAGAGCGAATAGGAAGGTTACGTCACGGTGATGGGGATGGGTTAGATGGGAATAATGAGATGCAGCTTAGGAATGGAGTGGGGAAACGGGTGAGGGGAGAAAAATAAAATAAATACACAAAAAGTGTGCACACTGCAAGTACACACACACACACACACACACACACACACACACACATGCACACACACACGCGCTCACACAGTCTAGCGTGCGCGCGCGTGTATGCATGTGTGTGCGTGTCTGTGTGTGCGTGCCTGTGTGTGTGTGTGTGTGTGTGTGTGTGTGTGTGTGTGTGTGTGTGTGCGTACGTGGTCTTGTGTACTTGCAGTGTACATGCATTTCGTATATTTATTTTATTTTATTTTTCTCCCCTCACCCGCCTCCCCACTCCATTCCAAGTGCATCTCGTTATTTCCATCTAACCCATCCCCACCACCGTGACGTAACCTTCCTATCCCCTCTCTTCTCCCCTCCCCTCCCATCCCTGATTTACTCACCACAGAGTGTGATTCGAAGTGCGGCAGCTGGAGGTGATGGTTGTATGACAGTGTTATGTGCCTGTGTGATTGCGTGAGTGTTCTATTTTCTGAAGAAGGCCATGGCCGATAGCTGAAAGTGTTGTATGTGTGTGTCTTTTGTATGTGCCTCTCGCAGCTCGTCGCCACGTCTTTGTGGTGAGTTGTAAGCTGTCCTTACTATATTATTAATTCCAACCTGGATTTTCCATTATTATAACAATTAAATTGGTATAGACATGTCAGAAGAATAGAACAAGAAAGATTTCTCAAGTGCATAATTGATTGGATACCAAGTGGAAGAAGAAAAAAGGAAAGACCATCTAATGCATAGATACAGGGAGCTCAAGCAGCAATGAGGAAGAACAACATTCTGGAAGATTTATGGAAAAATACAGAAGAATGGAAAACAATGCTTACTATCTTAATGTAATCTAATGTAGGTGCTGTAAAATGTATTCACATTGTAAAAACCAGAATAATAATAATAATAATTACAAAGATAAGAGAAATGCAATTCAAGTACAAGTGATCTGACTCCTTTGGAGTACAGCATAGTATCAGTTTTTGCTATGGTATACAGAGTGAAACCACAAGGGACCGTTGAAAACAATTCAATGAAATTTTAATGTGATCTGAAGCATAAAAGATTAGCCAATTAGTTGTGTGCCCTCTTGAGGGATAATCATAGGGGAATTGCAGGGGTGAGGTGGGTACAACATGAAAGGTAGTAAAGGGTTCATCTAAGATCCAGATGTCACAGTAACATGCTTGGCGCCATCCCGCCTGGACCTTTGTTGAGCTGCAAGTGATTTCAACACCTATTCAGGTCTTCTGCTGCACTAATGCCTGAAAGTGGACAAACCCATTGGTACCTGTTGCAGTTTGCTTGCCTACATTCAGGCACTAGTTCTGGAGTAGATCTGAGTTTTGAAATCGTTTGCAGATATCTACATCTACATATATACTCCGCAATCCACTGTAAGATGTGTGGTGGAGGGTACACTGTACCACTATCAGTTCCTTTCCTATTTCACTCACAAATAGTATGAGGAAAAAAAAAAAGAATGCCTATATGCCTCCAACTAAACCCTAATTTATCTTGTCTTTGTGATCATTATGTGAACTGTAAGTAGACAGTAGGAAGATCGTTCCACTCAGCTTCAAATTCAGCCCTCTAAATTTCCTCAACAGAATTTCTCGAAAAGAATAATGTCTTTCCTTCCCAGAGCATTTCCATGACACTCACGCCTTGGTCGAACCTACCAGTAATGAATCTAGCTGCTCACCTCTGAACTGCTTCTATGTCTTCCTTTAAACAGAACTGCTGTGGGTCACAACCACTTGACCAATACTCAAGAAATGGTCATACACGCATTTTATACATGGTCTCCTTTACAGATGAAGTACATCATTCCAAAATTCTCACAATAAACCAAAGTCGGCTGTCCACCGTACTAACAACTGTCCTTACATGTTCATTCCATTTCATATCACTCTGCTATGTTATGCCTAGATATTTGAACAATGTGACTGCATAAAGAAGCTCACTACTAATGCTGTATTCGAACACTATGGGATTGTTTTTCCTACTCATGCGCATCACCTTACATTTTTCTACATTGAGAGCTAGCTGCCATTCTTCGCACCAACTAGAAACTTTGTCTAAGTCACCCATTACAGTCAACTAAAGATGACACCCTCCCATACACCACAGCAAACAGCCACAAATTACAACTTACTCTGTCTAACAGATCATTTATATAGGCGAAGCATCACAAATAAATAAATAAATGAATACACACACACACACACACACACACACACACACACACACACACACACACAAATGCAAGCTTTCGCAACCCAGTTGCTTCTTCAGGCAGAAGGGAAGGAGAGGGAAAAGGAAATGATGAGGGTTTTAAGGAAGGGGATAAGGAGCCATTCCAATCCCGGGAGAGGAAAGACTTACCTTGGGGAAAAAAATGGAGGGTAAACAAATGCACACACACCCACACATTCACACAGACACAAGTACACATAGGCAGACATACTGTAGAAAGCAAAGAAGTTAAGAAGTTAGACAGAGATACCACTTGAGGCAGAGGCTCTGTCCAGAGAACCGATGCAAAGATGTTAAGATGGTGGGTGGGAATTCGAATTTAGCGGAGGTTGAGACCAGGTGGGCAACGGGAAGAGAGAATATGCTGAAGGGCTAGTTCCCATCTCCGGAATTCTGAAGGATTGGTGTCAGTGGGAAGTATCCAGATAACCCGGACAGTGTAGCACTGTGCCAAGATGTGCTGGCCGTGCACCAAGGCGTGTTTAGCCACAGGGTGATCCTCGTTACCAACAAACACTGTCTGCCTGTGTCTATTCGCATGAATGCTCTTTGAATGAACCCAGGGTTTACCAGAGGAACATTTACACATGAGCTGATCTGAATCACAGCATATCAGAAGAAAAAACTAGCATACCTATGGATATGCTTCATTCCGCTGTGCAGAATACAATCCTACACTTTCAGACTCTTCTGGATACTGATGGCCATCATATTGAATCCCTCTTGTAGCAGTAATGGTACTGGTACGTAATGGTATGAGGTACCACAGTCTCACATTAAGAGTGTTTCAAGTGAATTTATTCTGCATTATTTCTCTTCCCCATGTCTTTGACACTGATGGTACAAATTTGGGTGCTCTTACAATAATTAACTTCTATGTTATAACACTTTAAAGAGAGAAAGTTTAATTACAACCACCCAGTATGTATGTATGTGTGTGTGTGTGTGTGTGTGTGTGTGTGTGTAAGAGAGAGAGAGAGGGGGGGGGGGGTAATGCTGATGTGCACATGCTAAACATTAAAGAAGTAAACATTTGCCTTAATTCTGTTTCATTGTTTTATTTCTTGTTGCTCCCATAGACATCTGGAAATCTATGTCACAAGTGATGAGACATTGTCTCCACTATTGAGGTGAGCACTGTTAACTTTAGCTATTTGAACTGAACAGTAAAACCAATTACTTGCCACTTCAAGTGGAATATGTACCAGAACTGTTTAGAGTGCTATTTAGTTAGAAAAAATTTACTTCAAAGTTTAATTTATGTGCTTGAGTCTTTTTGAAAATACATACAGATTTATTAAGAACTGTAGAAATTAATATTTGACATAGATCCCAACTCCTCTGAATTTAATATAAAGACTAAGTACTTTCTATTTCAGCTTCAACAAACTGAAGTACAAATTAGCTAACTGAAGATTAAGGGCAGTATTTTCTCCATCAATATTTCTGGCTGCTCATAACACTACATTTTAGACTCTAGAAAAACCAGTGGTAGGAAAAACTCATGCACAAAGACATATTTAAATATTTACAGGGTGTCATAGCCCTGAGCCCAATTCTTGAAAACATTATCAATGAAGCTGAACCACACCATAAGTTTGAGATCTTGGTAGGCTAGGATTGTTTCCTTCAGACGGTCCATAAACAGGCTGGCATAGAAGGCACATGCATTGATTTTGTTATAAATTTCCTCTGAAAGTAAAAGTAATTGTTTTTAGGATAAAGTTACTGATAGTTATGAGGAATGATCTATCAGGTTTAGATCCTGAAGGACACAAACTCCATAGATCCCATAGACTTCAGGAATTTTGATATGTAGACACTGGCAGTGAGAATATCAAAACCAATTTAGGTTACTGTCTTGGCAAGATGCAATAACTGCACAAGTCAGTTAATTTGTAAAGTCAAAATCTAACACCAGTGAATCTATTTTGCCGCATTTTGTGATTGGGCATGAAAGCAACATTGCAAGTCTTAGTGGTGAATGTGTCAGCTTCCTGTAGTTACAACTAGTACTTACAGAACAAGTACACATTATGTGCAGTGTAAGCAACAGTTTAGGCGCTGTTATGAATGAGCAAGGACAACTACAGCACAGACCATTCCCAGTATTTATACCCGAGAAACGAATACCACACCAATATATTTTTGTACAAGGTTTTTGTGGAAAATTACCAGCATCATAGAGGGATAAACAAAAAATATATTCTGTAACTGCCTACATGCAGCAGATTCTGTGATGTGTACCACAGAAAACACAGAGATATGCAATTCAGAACATTCTTGGAAAAATATTGGCTATAAGACACACAGGCCAAACTATTGTAGTGTAACATTGTACACTACTGATTCCTAGCTCAATCCAAGATATTCATAAAGTTTATTTTATAAGGGGTTTGGCACTGTGTGAGCAAATACTGCCAGATGGAATTTATTTCTGCATGTTTTGGCGTGTGAATATGGACTCACTTGTATGGAGTAAAAGGACTGCAAAGTGCCATGGAAGAAAGAGCCTCTATAACCTCTGTGATCAATTATCATTTGTTTTATATGTTGTAGCAATAGTCATTATTAATTGAGTATCTATCCAGAATCCATCAGAACTAATCACGTCAAGCTAAATTAATGTAGACAGCTTTGGAGACAAGTCGGATCTTCGAATATTATTTCCTTTAACACAGGGCAAGGATTAGCCAGACCTTGTGAAAGGAACATCTTAACTTCTGTATATTCATACTTAAGGACTAATCATACTGAAGGGTATCATACTGTCAAAATATTGAAGAAAACATGTAGTGACAGTACACTATGATCATAAGTGTACAACCCCACAACATACAGTCATAAGTTGGAAACGTTATGCAGGTACTTCGAAAGATGTGTAAACAAGTCACAGTAGTGAGACAACCCATGCCATCTGAGGAAGTGATCAGAAGTTTAAAGGGAAAACTTGACACACACACATGGGAAAAGTTAATAAAAGCTCCCACAGACGACTTTGAATTCCTCCATGGTCAATGAAATTTATATGATTCAGGAAGACTCCAAAAGTAATGGTGATGTCAATGAGAGGCATGTATTATTAATATACCACTTTGTGTGGTAGTAATAACAATGGACACAATAACAGCATACACAATAACAACGCAGGTAATAACATGAATGGACAAATGAACAGTGGAGAGCTTGTAATACAGCAAAATTTTGATAACCAGTTCCACCCAAGTTTTAACCTAACAGAATTCTCAAAACTGGGGCCAAACAATGGGAACCTATGATGTGGAAATTTTCACGGGCTAAATAATCAGTCAAATAATGGTCAGAATGGCAATCACCACCAACAGATTTATCAGAACTGTCCATCAGATGCACCCAAGCATTACCACATTGGGAAAGATCAGAGTCAAACTGAACTGATTAGGATAGTTGAGATAGTGGAGCTGGGACCCATAAACAATACACCATCAACAAAGTAAAGGCAGTTGTATCTGGCTCCCTGATATGGCCACAGGACAGGTATAATGATGGAGAAGACATTCAGGAAGAATTAGAACAAGATTGCTGTGGACAATGTGAAGTCAAAGAGGAAGTAATTCAAGCTGCAGTCTTAGACAAAAATTGTGGGTTTAACCACAACCACGATCAATGCTACTGGATGTAACATGAATGTTATTAGTGAAAAGTTTTCAAAATAATTAAAGATACCGTATATTTATGGTGCTCTTGTTTCTGGTGCAGAATTGTCTAATATAAATAATGATAATTTTTCCTACTTGAGTCACACTTTTCGTTTATTTACTTGTGTGACATTTCAGTGTCATAGCTCAATTCTCAAAGACAGTTTTTAATTCTAAATCATTCCATTTGCTTCAGTTTTTCACCTGGCAGAAAATCTTTCATTATTGTGTTTCTGAATTATTACTGTTAATGGTAGAACACAAGTTACTAATAAGCATTCAAGATTATTTTATTATGTTTTTTTATATTTTATTACATTCATGATTATTAATACATAACACATTACTTATCCTATTACCCAAGTCAGTGTAAAACATATCAAGATAAAACACTCTGCATTAACATTTGAACAGGGAGCCAATATAGATTTTAACACAGCCTTTGTGAGGTTCAGGTGTTAAATTATTCTTCAAAAGAGATAGATTGGCTGGGCAGTACTTACCTTAGTGTTGCACTGCTGATAGTCATACAAAGAAGAAAAAGAATGAAAAAATAACACTAGCTTTTGGAACAGGCTTCCTTCATCATGTAGGAGATAAGAAAATAATAAAGGAATAGGGAACAGAAAGGGAACGTAATTAATGGCCTAGGTCATAAGGATGATGTGTCAGGTCTGTTAAGTGCTTGCAGTGATTGAATTATTCAAACCTGATCACCAGCATAATTTTCATTTTGATTCATCAGAATATCTTTTAAAGCAAGATAACCACCAATAATACCACACTGTTTTATCATTTTAAAACAGGCCATTTTTGTGTTTCTTTCACTTATTGTCTAAATGTTGGTATAGTTTGACCGAATTTCATTAGCTGGATGAAATAAATTATTCAAAAGTTAAAATAACATGTTAACATCGCTGGGGGTCACGTGCTTTTCAGTTTCATTTACAACCAAAATGCTAAAATTTCACAACAGCTGAGACACTTCACTTTTCAATGATTTACTAAATCCCTCAATGGTTTTACTGGCTAGTTCACCAACGTGACTAGAAACAATTACATTCATCCTGTCCTTCAGTTCTGTTATTTTTTAAAACAGCAAATGAAACCATTGCTAATTAGATCCTTCTAATTCCAATAAACTTACAGTTTTTAAAAACAAATGCTGCTTGTAATTTTACCAGGTTTCATAATGTATGATCTTCATCTATGCAACCAGTTTACCTTGGGAACAGATTTTACTGAAAGTTGCTTGAAAAATGAGTGGAGAATATCTAAATTTGAATGCATGTAACAGGCGGCTTTAAATCAACTTCTCCATCTACTCAACACATACTCGGGATACAATGATATTGGCATATCTGGGAAGTTTCCATCCAAGTATGAATGGAAGAATTGTTTGATTTTACTTCAGATATGGAAACAGTTATTTGTTTTTGTCACAATAGCATTAAATTCTTTCAAATTCTTCTGCAAAATATCACCAAAGAAGACGAATTTTTGAGCCCAGCACATGATATGAATTAAAAGCTTTCTCATAATTCCCTTTAGTAGTTCACCGCATTTTAAAATGTGAGACAAAACTAAGCCTGCTCATTCCTTCACTACTTACAACAGAACCCAAACCTAGCTCCTCCACAAAGTTATGTAGGTGCATTACCTAATCATCTCAGGATTTGGTGTAACTTCTTGTAACTCAGCATCTGGATTTACAGTCTTGTAGTCTTGGATACGAGCAGTTGAACTCAGTTAATGGATAAGCTATTGGTTTTAAATTATGAAGAGCAACACCAGGTAAGTTTGAATTTTAGTTTAATACAGCATTCTAAATAACCTCACATATGAACAATAATCATTTCAACAATGAAACATCAACATGCTGATGGGCATAGTAACTGCTTTGAAATCTGAATCAGAACTGCTCTTTCATGCTCTCTGTGGGCCACCTTTATACACTATTCTCAACAGTGCCCTTCATTGTTAGAGTTGTTAAAATCACGTAAATATTAAATTTACAATAAGTTATCTTAATCTTGGTAGCATTTCATATTCTATAAATAAACTTAAATGTCTTCATCTTCCAATAACATTTAAACCTTTGTACAAGTTTCTGAAAACAGTAAATATATTTAAATATGAAAAACAACAATGAATAATGCATTTACGATAATAATTTATAGACAATTAATAGGAAACTGTTCCTAACATTTGTGGATTACGAGTATTTTCAACTCTGCAACAAGATTGATTGGAAAGAATAATGTTTATGCCAAGTTTGTCTACACAGTGGATTCGGTATTTATGACACAATTCTTCATTTTGTCAAAAATAATGTAAATTGGATTATTATTTACGACTTCCACAATTCTGAAACAGTACCATTGTCACCTCATGGTCTAGGTCGTGAATAACTTTCTCCTTCTGTTCCCTTTTTCTTCCCTCGTCTCTTATCTGATGAGGGAACCTAGTTCCAATAGCTAGTACTATTTTTTGTTACTTTTCTTTTTTGTGAGTGACAGTCATTGTACAGAACTAAGGTAGGTACTGGTCAGTCAATCTCTCTCTTTATCATATCTATCGAGAATTTTCATCAGAGTCTAAATTGATATGATCTGCCAGTGAAAAATGAAAGCTGTGTACTTTCCTGATCCCAATGCTAGTTCTACCTGCCTATATGAAGCTCTGAGATCAGTAGTTGTCAGGAATTTTGCACCATCTAGTTTTTGGAGCTATTTATTTAGGGATTGCAGTCAAGTCTGCACTGGCACAGTAGAGTCCCGAAAACTCGGCTCTCGGTAACCCAGCAGTCTGGATAAATCAACCACACCCTGGCACACCCCCTGGAATTATTCTGTTCTTGCATAATGCAGGAAATAAGTGAAATCCTAGTATATAGCTGTTACAGGCTATGCTATATATGGGCCAAGACATCATCTTTTCTTGTGCCACCTACACTCTATTTAAGAATCCTTAGAGTTTCATTAATGTGGTATGTAGATGTGTTTTCATACTAAAATCAGTCGTGATCATGCTGTGGGAGTGCATTGTTTTACATTGTCGTTCAAAATCAGTTTACGCTTGATGGACAAATAATGAACTTGAATACAGCAATGACACTAATGTGACACAGCCATGCACCCTCTCAATCTACCTACAGCCTTTGTCTTTTCTTAACCGCATTTTGTGAAGTCCATGCGAGTGTAAGTAACGAATATCATTTGTACAAATTTGTCTTAAATTTATTTCATGTTACTGTATTCCATCATTTGTATTGTATTCTGAAGTAACAATAGAAAGCATTTTTAAGACCATTCCCAATAACTTTGCATTTCACAATCTCGGCCAGCCTTCGGTCAACATTAGATCGAGTTTTCGGGACTCTACTGTATTATGTTCTATTAATCATTCTAGCATCTAAAACTAAACTTATCCCTCTCCTGGCTTTGAGACCATGAGAAATGAGCTACTATATAGTGACACAGATGTTTCAATGATACCCCAAGTAAGCATTTCTCGTATCTTCCTTTTGACTTCTTCACGTGTGAACCACAGGATTGAATAAGTTTGACAGCAATAGGTCCAATGAGGTGCAATTTCCATCCAGTAAACATAATCTTTAAATACCCACTGGTTTGGTGTTAAACACTTGGATACAGTACAATAATAAAGTACTTAACTGTTCCTTTTGTTCCTTGCTCAAACACTGACTTTCATTTACTTTCTGATCAATTTCATCTGCAGTCACAAATTCCTCATACAAGTCACTTGATATCATGTCATTATGACAGTCCTTCCACTGATCTTGGTTTGCTTCACCTCCTGACCTAACATTACTCAACTGCACAGTTACCCTTTGATAAAACTTGCTGTGTTGCTCTTTGGTGCATAGTAAATGTAGTAGCAATGCCTTTCCTCCTACCTTTACACAAAATTCACAGATCAACAATAGCACCCCCTCATTGCAAAATATCCATACAAAATAGTCACAGTGCCACCAACCCCTTAACCACAAGAAATTGATACTCCACTGTGCCACTCTCAAATTCTATTTCTTTTAACACTTGCTTATCAATTCTCTGAGAACAAGCTTCAATAACTCCAGATATTAGACAATTCTGCACCAGCAAAAAGAGAACCATAACACTATCTTTAATTCTTTTTAAAACAATCTTCACTAATCACATTCATGTTACATCCAGTAGCAATGAGTGTGGTTGTGGTTATACCCAAAATTTTTGCCTAAGAGTGCAGCCTGAATTACTTCCTCTTTGACTTCACATTGTTCATAGTAATCTTGTTCTAATTCTTCCTGTATGACTTCCCCATCATTATACCTCTCTTGCGGTCTGTATCAAGGAGACGCATACAACTGTCTTCTGTTTGTAGATGGTGTATTGTTTACAGGTCCCCCCTCCACTATCTCAACTATTCTAATCAGTTCATTTTGACTCTGATCTTGCCCACTGTGGTCATGTCTGGGTGCATCTGATGGACAGTTCTGATAATTCTGTTGGTGGTGATTGCCCTTCTGACCATTATTTGACTGATTATTTAGCCCGTGAAAATTTCCACACTATGGGTTGCCATTGTTTGACCCCCAGTTTTGAGAATTCTGTTTGTGTCTCAGTTGGTTAAAACTGGTGAAACCAGATATCAAAATTTCACTGTATTACAAGGCTTCCGCTGTTCATTTGTCCATTTCCATCCTTAACAACAAGTTGCAGTAACAGAAGTCCATGCCGACATTATGTCTGAAAAATATTGTGCTTCAATTGTATAATTTTTTTAAGCAAAATTTAAGTGATAGGGCAATATATACATTGCAAAATAACGCAAAAGTTAGTAACCTTCTCACAAAATCATAGAGAAATTAATACCAAAAAAAAAAAAAAAAAAAAAAAAAAAAAAAAAAAAAAAAAAAAAAAAAAAAATGAGGATGGTTAGCAACTCATTGTAAAGACATATGTTGAACCATGAAAATCACATTAAGGATTTCAGGCACAGCCTTCATGAGAAAGACACATACTCTCATTCATACACTTCACAAACACACAACTTCCATCATCGGCTGCTGCATTCAAGTATATGTTCTGCAGAGTCAGAGATGACAGCTGTGTGTCTGTGAAATGTATGAATGAGAGAATGTCTCTCATTCTCAGGAAGGCTGAGGCATAAGCAAAATTGTGTGCATATGAGTGTCTTTTTTAATGTAACTGCTGTGACCCAAAAGTCTTTGCGGTGAGTTGATTTGTTGAATTCCAGCATCTGGGTAGGCTGCATACTCTTCCAACATTTTGTTCCATGTATTCTATCACAGCTAACTTTGTAACTCAAATGGTGTGTATTTATCAAAACAAGATGCCGTCTTTGATGCTTAATGTAATGATGATGTGGCAAATGACATTATAACAATGTGTGTTTTTTTTTCTCATGTTATGATGTTTGTTGTAAGAAAATTGAATTTCCTCAACTGGTTCATATCAGTTACGTTGAGGATGCTGTGGATCAAAGGTGTACAGTATCAGTAGATTCAATATTTTCTATAAAAAGGGATTTACAAAACCCTGATGGACATTAGTTTCTTAGCTTTAAATGACCCATCCTAAAGTAAAACCCAACGAAAGAACATTGTAAAATGTTGGAAAATGTAAAAAGCAAGAAATAACACACACAAGGCATCAAAATACTCATTAGGAGCTTTGTTTATCACACAATAAACAGTAATCTGAATTTGGTAACTTTAGAGGAAATACCCACCCCCATGAACCACAGACATTGCTGAGGCGGGGTGGCTTGCGTGCCTCAACGATGCAGATAGCCGTACCGTAGGTGCAACCACAGCGGAGGGGTATCTGTGGAGAGGCCAGACAAACGTGTGGTTCCTGAAGAGGGGCAGCAGCCTTTTCAGTAGTTACAGGGGCAACAGTCTGGATGATTGACTGAGCTGGCCTTGTAACATCAGCTAATGTGGCTTTGCCACACAGCTACTGCGAACGGCTGAAAGCAAGGGGAAACTACAGCCGTTACTTTTCCCGAGGACATGCAGCTCTACTGTATGAAAATATGACAATGGCATCCTCTCGGGTAAAATATTCCGGAGGTAAAATAGTCCCCCATTCGGATCTCCGGGCGGGGACTACTCAGGAGGGTGTTGTCATCAGGAAAGACAATACTGGCATTCTAAGGATCGGAGCGTGGAATGTTAGATCCCTTAATCGGGTAGGAAAATTACAAAATTTAAAAAGGGAAATGGATAGGTTGAAGCTAGATATAGTGGGAATTAGTGAAGTTCGGTGGCAGGATGAACAGGACTTCTGGTCAGGTCAGAACAGGATTATAAGTACAAAATCAGTTGGGGGTATAACAGGAGTAGGACTGATAATGAATAAGAAAATAGGAATGCGGGAAAACTACTATGAGCAGCACAGCGATCGCATTATCATTGTTAAGATAGATACGAAGCCAACACCGACAACAGTAGTACAGGTTTATATGCCAACTACCTCTGCCGATGATGAGGAGATAGAAGAAATATATGAGGAGCTAAAGGAAATTATTCAGACAGTTAAGGGAGAGGAAAACTTAATTGTAATGGGAGACTGGAATTCAGTAGTAGGAAAAGGAAGAGAAGAAAAAATAATAGGTGAATATGGACTGGGCAAAAGGAATGAAAGAGGAAGCTGCCTGGTAGAATTTTGCACAGAACGTGATTTAATCGTAACAAACACGTGGTTTAAGAATCACAAAAGAAGGTTGTATACTTGGAAGAGACCAGGAGACACCGGAAGATATCAGATCGATTCTATAATGGTAAAACATAGATTCCGGAACCAAGTTATAAACTGTAAGACATACCCAGGGGCATATATAGACTCTGACCATAACTTGTTAGTCATGAACTGTAGGCTGAAACTAAAACAACTGGAGAAAGGTAGGAAAATAAGGAGATGGGACCTAGATAAATTGAAGGAACATGAGGTTCTGGAGAATTTCAGAGAGAGCTTTAGGCAACAATTGACAGAAACAGGGGGAAATAGAACAGTAAAAGAGGAATGGGTAGCATTGAGAGATGAAATAGTGAAGGCAGCAGAGCACAAAATAGGTAGAAAGGCAAGACCTAGAAAAATCCTTGGATATCACAGGAAATACTAAATTTAATTGATGAAAGGAGAAAATATAAAAATACAGTAAATGAAACAGGCAAAATGGAGTACAGACGACTAAGAAATGAGATTGACAGGAAGTGCAAAATGGCTAAGCAGGAGTGGCTAGAAGCCAAATGCAAATCTGTAGAAGAATGTATAAGAAGGGGAAAAGTAGATACCGCCTACAGGAAAATAAAAGAGACATTTGGGGACAAGGAAAGCAACTCTACGAATATCAAGAACTTATATGGGAAACCAGTTCTCAGCAAAGAAGGGAAAGCTGAAAGGTGGAAAGAGTACATAGAGCAGCTCTACAAAGGAAACGAACTTAGAGACGATGTTGTAGGAAGGGAAGAGGAAGTAGATCAAGATGAAATAGGAGATACTATACTGAGAGATGAATTTGACAGAGCCCTGAAGACCTAGGTCAGAACAAGGCCCCAGGAGTAGATGACATACCCTAAGAGCAACTAAAGTCTCTGGGAGAGCCAGCCATGACAAAACTATTTGAACTGGTGTGTAGGATTTATAAGACACGCGAAATACCCTCAGAGTTTAAGAAAAATGTAATAATCCCCATTCCAAAGAAAGCAGGCGCAGACAGGTGTGAAAAATTACAGAACCATCAGTTTGATAAGTCATGGATGCATAATTTTAACACGAATTATCTACAGGAGAATGGAAAAGCTGGTAGAAGCTCCTCTCGGGGAAGATCAGTTTGGGTTCAGGAGGAACGCAGGAACCCGGGAGGCAATACTCACTTTACGTCTTATCTTAGAAGATAGATTAAGAAAAGGCAAACCTACATTTTTAGCTTTTGTAGATTTGGAGAAAGTGTTTGACAATGTTGACTGGAATACACTCTTTCAAATTCTGAAGTTGGCAGGGGTAAAATACAGGGAAAGGAGAGTTATTTACAACTTGTACAAAAGCCAGACCGCAGTTATTAGACTCTAAGGACATGAAAGGGAAGCATTAGTTGGGAAGGGAGTAAGACAGGATTGTAGCCTTTCGCCCATGTTATTCAATTTGTACATCGAGCAGGCGGCGAAGGAAAGCAAGGAAAAATTTGGAGTAGGGATTAAAGTTCAGGGGGAAGAAATAAAAACATTGCATTTTGCTGATGACATTGTAATTCTGTCAGAGATAGCAAAGGACCTGGAAGAGCAGTTGAATGGAATGGACAGTGTGTTGAAGAGAGTGTATGAAATGAACATTAACAAGAGCAAAACAAAAATAATGGAATGCGGTCTTAGAAAATCAGGCGATGCTGAAGGAATTAGATTAGGTAACAAAACAATGAAGGTGATAGATGAGTTTTGTTACTTGGGTAGTAAAATAACATGCGATGGTCGCAGTACAGGGGATATAAAATGCAGAATGGCAATGGGAAGAAAAGCATTTTTGAAAAAGAGAAATTTGCTAACATCGAATATTAATTTAAGTGTAACGAAGTCTTTTCTGAAGGCATTTGTGTGGAGTGTTGCCTTCTACAGGAGTGAAACATGGACAATAAGCAGTGCGGACAGGAAGAGAATAGAGGCTTTTGAAATGTGGTGCATTACAGAAGAATGCTGAAGATTAGGTGGGTAGATCGCATAACTAATGAAGAGTTACTGAACAGAATTGGTGAGAAAAGAAATTTTTGACATACCCTGACCAAAAGAAGGGATCGCTTGGTAGGACACATTCTTAGACATCGAGGAATCGTAAATTTAGCATTGGAGGGAAGTGTGTGGGGTAAAAATTGAAGAGGGAGACCAAGAGACAAGTATAGTAAGCAGATTCAAGTGGATGTAGGTTGCCGTTCTTATGAGGAGATGAAAAGGCTTGCTCAGGATAGAGTAGGGTGGAGAGCTGCATCAAACCAGTCTCCAGACTGAAGACCATAACAACAACACAGAGGAAATACAAACTTTTAACATTTTTTTGTTCATCATAACTGATGCTCTTGGCATGCCTTTATTTGTGTCATTCATTACTTAAAAAAATGAAACATTGCACAAGTTTTGTGTACGTTTTTTCTCTTCCCGTCTCCCCTTCCTCCATGGTTCACAACATGGCGTTTCTTCACATTTTCAAGTGCAAACATGTACATAACTATTTGTTTGTGATGTTAGCACAGAGTTTGCATTTCACATACAATGCCCCCTCCAACGTACGTCGTTATTCTCAATGTTTATAATACATAAAAAAACACTTACATACATATTTTTAATCAAAATAAGATTCAATTCTTGAAAATTATCATGCTAATTATTTCAAACTGCTAGTCACACAAACAAAATTTATACTTAACACGGTGCCTGATTGTAGTGATAATGAATGGAAAAAGCCTATACGATGCTCCCAGACATTGCACTGTGAGTCAACTTCGTGTGTAATGAAAACAACGAAACACGAAACATGCATTAGAATAAATGCAGTGTCAAGAAACTTAACTGTGTAGTAGTTACGAACACTACTTGAAGATGAAAGAAATGCCAGCGTCATTCTATGTCAACTACATCAGATATTTCTCCACAAAGATCGTTTCGTGAAGTGGGTAAATCATAGGGAAAGTGTAAATGTGTTAACGTAGAAATGGGGGCAAATTAATATTGTGACCATAGTAAATTTGACAGGACAACAAAAAATGTTGTAAATGGTGAGAAAACATTTAATACAGGAACATAAAAAGTATACTGTATTAATACAATATCTACTTTTTCAAAGATCTGACAGTTGTTCTCTTATGGCTGCCTAAAGCATCTGGTTTCCAGGGATTGTCTTTCCTGTATTTCAGTTCTCATTCGACAAGAACTGTCACAATGCTGTAATGTTGTTCACCTGTTAAAGAGTGGCAAGCAGCCTCAAACAAGCAGTCTGCAATCAGGTGCCACCCCATCACAATGTTAAGTAGTTCTTAACAACTACCCAATGAGAACTCCCATATCATACCAATGTCTATTATTTTATTCTGTTCTGGACTTTCCATTGTTTAATTTTACATGCTCTTAAAACACACACACATGAATGTTAATGTTTCTCTTTAAAAAATATAGTATTCAGTTGTCAGTCACAAAATATTCATTCTAACCTCATACCATTAAGAAAATCCCCATCAAAACTGGATATCAAAATTAAACACATGGTCAGACCCTGGCATTTTGTAGATGAATCTATCATTACTTGACACACATGAGCAAGCTTTGCACCCTTTTTCAAGTTTCAATTAGACAATGTATCTGTATTACCCACTCCAATATACACACTACTGCAGAGAAAAATTTCATTTATAATAATGTGTTCATTGTGTGCATTCTTTTTCTTAAGTATGTTTACTTTTGGGGCATACAGCAGAGAGAGAGAGAGAGAGAGAGAGAGTGTGTGTATGTTTGTGTATATGTGTGTGTGTGTGTGTGTGTGTGTGTGTGTGTGTGTGTGTGTGCGCGCGCGCGCGCGCGCGCGCGCGCACGCGCGCATGCTCGCGCGCACAGCAAAGCATGCAAGTTTTAAAGGATCAGTGCTTATTAAACACAAATTTAACATTAAATGATATATCATTTTTTATTATGCACAAAGAAACATTTTAATTTTCAGAGTTACACAAAGCAACAGAAATATCTTGCCCTTTTAAAACTGATTTCTGCTTCATATGCGGATAACAGTTTTTGCAAACAGCTTTGCCTGAACAGAAGAACTTCCAATAGATTACAATGATTCTTGAAACCACTCTTAATTATTATGGAAGATTAGTTTCAGCTACAGATTTTACTGAAGAAAAAAAAATAGTAATAATAACCTTCATTGGATACATGAATGCTCCACATTGGAGTAACTTATGAACAATTTCTAAAGAGGTCATCAACACAGAATCCTGAATTATAACACTCATTAAGCAGCACATAAATCATTCCATATTTTACAATATATGTTTTGTAGAAATATTTTCTGTATGTATTACTTACATCTCTGAAGAAAGGAAACAAAAATTAAAAAATACTTGTTTCATTCTGAGGTAGAATGTGGCTGCTTGTTTTACTTGACATGACTTACAGTAATAGAATCACAGGTAGATCTTTCCTGCTTTATCAGTATGTATAGCATATATACATATCACAGTAAATTGAAGTGGCAACTGAAACATATTCTTTTGTCCTTTTTGAAGGGAATATTTGCTGAATTCTTGTGAGGTACCGTGTTGCTCTGTAACTTTCTTTTTTATGGGTCACCCAAAAACACTGGGTGATCTGAGCTTTTGGTAACAGCTTATAATATTAATTAGCTGCCTTGATGAGGATTATCTGAGAAAGTTTCCAGTGTGCATTGACTATAAAAATAAAATGTTATCAAATTTTCCCCACTTCAGGTGAACAAACTACACAACAGCAACACACATTTGCTGTACATTTGAAGCCATAGTTCACAGCATAGCACTGCTTGGTGAAAAAAACGTACAAATTATCTTATGTGATATAGTGTTGGTTGGGCTTTACATTAGGGAGAAACTGATCCATCTCTGGACTAGATAGATTGACACAGTCTCCATTGTCTTCAGAGTAAACAAACTTCTTAATGATAATATGTTATCTGCTTTAGCAAATACTGTTCTCTATCATCAAACAGTTTACTAAAAGTGATATTTAGCACAACTAACTTCCAGGTATGTTATGGAAGAAAATTGTAACTACTATTTCAAAGAAGGAGTGGATTGTAAATTTGATTTTAAATTCTTGAAGAATCTTATCTTCAAACTGATCACTTAAATAATGAAATTATGTCCAGAACACACTCCACATCATGACCAAAATTATGACTTAATTGTATGTTGACAGTACTGCTACTGTAAACAAACTAGCAAAAAGCAGTATTAAAACGTGTTTTGTGCCTACATAACCAAATGTCTTTTACAGATACAGAAAATTAAAATTGAAAACTTGAAACTCGAGCAGAGTATCTCTCTTTACTGTCTGCAAGAAAACTAATTCTTGTGTGGGAAAGAGCACTAAGGTGCTACTTAACTCTTTTCTTGTTTCTTCAATAGAGAAGAAAAATTGGCAAGGTATCGAAGAAGTTTGGTTGCATAATTGGAGTGCAAATAAGTTCTCTTCTCCACTGAGAACATCGAGAAAAGCACCGCGAAGATAAAGAGGAAATGGTAGAAATTGTCAAATTAAATTAGAAGCAGAACAGAGATGTTGATCACAAATAACATGATAGAGTGACAGGAAACAAAATACGAAACATCTCCATAAGCCAATCCCACATAAATCTCCCATTTCTTTCAAACTGTAAGATTTATGTAATATACCACATTGGTAGTTGCCCAGGCCAAAATCAAAGGTTTTTAATATTACATACAACTAGGAGAAAATTTGTAGTGAAAACAAAAAATGAAAGCACCTTGAAAATTTTCTTGTACTTCATGTGGTTAGAAATTTCAGACGAGTACTCCCATTTAAAAAATACCAACATGTTTAAGAATTAATTTCTAAGCTTCTGTTCTTCAAATGGTTTGAAAAAGTACATCCAATGTAGCAAGTTATAATATTAGCCTAACAAATATTTAAGCATTTTGTTAATTTTTCTTAAATACAACGAGCAGTGCTTGACACTGTGACTTATTGGCACATAGCAGTCACAAAATACATGCACATTTAGACAATGAATAATTCCATTTCTGTCTTCACATTAAAGCTTTGTGCTTTCCAAGTTTGCTATATGATAATACCTAGCAACATCTTTAGTTCAGCAGTGTTCATTGAAGCATGAAAAATTATCAACTGTAGTCTCATACAAACTGTTTGGTACATTGACACCAATGAAAAAATGAAGTATTATGTCTGACCATAGGATGAAGATTAATTTTAGGTGGCAGATCCTGCTGATAATTACATGCAGTACCCAATAATATGCAAGTATAAACCTAGCTAGGAGAACCACCCATAAGCTTTCCTCAAATCTATAACCACTTTGTAATTAGTATTGAATTACTACATAGCATGGGAATAAAGCTGTACAATTACTTGATTAAATTGATAAAAACACAATAAAGAATTTTTTCAACAAAGTGATCATAGATTGAGTTGCACCTATAGGTATAACTATATAAATATGAATGCATTATAATTTAGAGACCACATGGAACACTGTTTACAAAAGAAAATCTCAAGTTTATTTCATTTCATCATATTTATAATTGTGAATGAAAAAATAAAAAAGATGATAATTACAGAAATCTGTTACTCCGATAGTGTACAATTGAGTAAGTCAACAATGTTTATTGAAGGATGAAGAGATAATTAACAAAAGCATTCACAATAGCACAGTATCTATGAATAATAAATTCATTTTAGTTCCAAAAACATTAGCTTTCACATTATGGTGATCAGCACCATACAAAAATATCAAATAACAAAAAGGGGAAGATTCCTCCAAGCTGATGACACAGCTTACAATACAGTCAAACAAAAGTAAGGACAAATGTTGTACAGTACCACTGTAGTAACATTCAAGAGATTTGAGTGAACTACTTTGAGCTTCAGACAATATTCTCCACAATTGTCAAACACAACAATCATTCAGACAGTGATCATATGTGGTCCACTTAATATTGTTTATTAACAACAACAAAGAAAGGCTTTCCAAATATGACACAATGAAAAAAATATCTCAAAAACTAAGTAATTTGAGTCACATTGTACACCTCTTGACTAATTGTGTAGAAACAGGATATGCAAAAACAATTAAAATAACTTAGACAAGTCTGAAATATTAAAATGAAAATTACCATAAAATGAGTAATGGTAATAATACATCAAAAACAGAGTTGATGCCTCTACACTTCATAAGTAATTACCAGCATGTGGTATCTTATATGTATGGAAAATATATTTCTTCAGATCCAGTGATAAGTGTATGAAGCTCAAAATCTTTCCCACACATACATGCCAATATCAAATATTATGCAGCAGTCTTTTTGTGAGCAAAATTAAAAATCTATTTTATAAGAAACTACATACACATTTACATTAAGAGCACAAGAACTTCAGATAAAACTATTTTAAAGGTGTACGACATCAATAAAATTTATTACATGTGTGTAGTCAACAATTAGAAAATGAATGGTGCCATATATTTTCTCTATACAATAGGCCCATTGTTTTATCTTTAACTCCATGTTGTCCATTAATAACAGTTTATCCCTCAACACAATGCACCTGAGTTCTTTCAAAGTTTCTAAACACTTTCTCCTTTTTTATACTCAGAATAAAAGTCATATTTAACTGTGCAGCAGTATGCCACAGAATCCGAGCACTTTTCTGTCAGTGTGTCTTGTAAAAATTACACTTAGTCTTTTAGTGTCGGAAACACATTCACAGTATCACATCTGTTGTATTTCAGAAGAAAGGATAAATTGGTCAGTAAATAACTTCATACACAGTTGCTTTCTTGTCACCGGACCCTGTCACAATATACTTGTCATCAGCTGAAATATCACAGCTCAGCACAGATGACGACTCCTTGGACTGCAAAACAAGAAAGGACAACAATATCAGTTAAACTGTGGAATGTGTTAAAAATACAGAGGTTAACATGCAGGGTTGTAGCCAATGGTGGTATAAAAGGAATGAATCTCCTCTCCCACACACATACACCAAAAATTAGAAAAAAATTATGAATCTCAAGCTCAAAATGATGTTATATATTCCACTTTCCCTTGAAAATTCCACTGGTTTTAAATTGGTTGTTATACAATGTGCCCCACATAAAATCAGCAGCCTCATGTCAAATAGCTTGTTAAGTGGCAACACCATCCCTTCCAGCATCTCTTTTAAACAGTTACCTACATATATGAGCAGCTTGGGGGAACATAATGGTAATGTCAAATATGTTATATTATAGGGTAGTAAATGCAGCACATGAACTGCCGAATATAATATGCCAGGAAAGTGTTTTCATTTCATTCAACTGATAACCTTTTTCTTGTGTATTATATTCAGCAGCTCACGAGTTGCATTTACTACCCTATAATGTAATGTATTCTGCAATGGCCCTTACCATTATGTCCCCCTGAGCCTCTCGTATTTTAATGTTACTATTATCCGTTGATTTCTAGTTAATTCACTATTACTGTTTTGATATGGGGCACCCTGTAGCATTAAAATGAATTAAATTTTTCATGAGCTTCAGCAATAAGTTTCCCTTTGTTGAGTGAACGGAGATTTAGGAATGCATTTCAAACAAAAACTAATGAAAACTTGTGTTCCACTCTTCTCATTAACTATACTTTTGTCATTTGATTAGCAATATAAAAATAAACACAAACATATCAATATTTCTGTAAATCATATCCATATCTACAATTTTGTTTGAACACCATTTTTAATGTTTGAATGACAAATACAGATAACCAATTTAAACTTTATCTCAAATATTAATGATTAAAATTAACTGTAGATTAAATGGTCCCACAGCAAAAGAGCACATCCTCAAAACCCGCACACACTTAATGGACATGATAAGAAATACATTGTAAATGCACATTAGATCTGCACATTAACACCTTGACACACAGACTATCGGAATGATGTCACAGGCATGCCAAAGCCACCTGTAGTGGCTGCCAATGGCCACATGGCAGCTAATGTGTTAAATTCCAGTGACAAAACAGAAGGATATTGGAACATATTGTACCTGATTACATACTGTATAATGACTTTTGATGTACGTCAATATGTCTATTATTGCAAGCCACTGTACAGTAGTACGAGATACTCAGATCTGTATTGGTCACTTACTTTTCTATTCTAATGATAAAAGGAATTTTTTTTTTTTTTTTTTTTTGGGGGGGGGGGGGGGAGTACTGCACTTCAATAAATATTCAAAGCTTTATTATAAATGTAGGTGATCAGACTTCTGTCAGGACAACAGGATCTTTTGTCCAACAACTTATGAAGTTCATCGAGCCATTTCATTAACCACAATGATAACTCCTATCACAGTTGCACAAAAGACAAATATGTCCTGGTCAGAGTCAAAGATGGGACCATATTCTTGACTTGTCTTACAGCTTCAAAAACATGTAAATAAAATTCTTGGTATATTTGCACTTTTTTATGAATCAACCTAATTTCTTGAGGCAGTGAGCTCTCAAGATGGGCTTTAAGTTTAATACCAAGTATTCCTGAGTTCAGATGCATGCACCCTAAACTTCAGCAACACTACATGTCATATTGCAGGGCATGAGAAAAGCCCTGTTGGGCAAGCATAGGACATAATGTCAAAGTGACATGTAATACGATGCAACATAAAGTACTATGTTAATTTATTTGGCACAATGCTTGATATTGCATGAAATTTTGTGCTATATTTGATGATGTAACTTGATTTACAATGTGAAACTAGGTGATATGTTGTTGTAGTCTTCAATCCGAAGACAGGTTTGACACAACTCTCCACATTACTCTATCCTGTGCAAGCCTCATTTCCAAATAACAATGGCAACTCAAAATCATTTGAATCTGCTTACTGCATCCATTATGTGGTTTCACTCTGCGATCCTTACCCCCCCCCTCCCAAAAAAAAAAAAAAAAAAAAAAAAAAAAAAATTGACTATTCATCGATGTTTCAGTACATGTCCTATCAACCTAATCCTTATTTTATTCAAATTATACAACAGTGTTTTTCTCCTCAATCCTGGTCACTATCTGATTAGTTATCCAAGCTACCCATCTAATGTTCAACATTCTACTGTAGCATGGTCTTTATGGTCCATGTTTCACTCCCATACAAAACGGAACCCCTGATTAATGTGTTTAGGAAAGACTTCATTTAATATTTGATCTAAGCAAATTTCTCTTCATCTTCTGAAACTCTTTTCTTCCTTTTGGAATTCTGTGTTTATATCTTGTCTAGTCTAGCCATCAGAAGTTATATTATATTGTTGAAATAACATAACTCGTCTACTACTATTATTGTCTTGTTTCCTTATCTAATTCCTTCAGAATCACATTATTTAATTCAACAATATTCCATTAGTCTTAAGCCCTTCTTTCAACACACTGTCCATTTTGTTCAGCTGAAGTCCCAAGTCCTTTGCTATTACAATGTCATCAGCAAATTATGAAGTTGTTATTTTTTCTCTCTGAACTATAATTCCCTGTTGGTATTTTGGTGAACAAAATATTTGCTCTGTGCACAGTGAAGTGAACTAATGTGTATATATATTCCATGGTTGATATAAATGTTCTGTGGTCTCTGTTATATGTTCTGTGTGTATTATCTATAAGTGTATGTTGAATGGATGGGAACACACGAATTAAATAAAATACATGTTCCTAAATTAGTATTTCAACATATTTTGCTGTGATATATAAACCAACAGGTTATGGGCCCAGAGCGGTTTACTTAAAAATACATTTAACCAGTGAATGGTAGAAAATGTTAGTGTTTGATGCCAGTAATAGTTTTCAGTAATTATATTGAAACTGTGCAAAATGTCCACTGCCCAGATACCACAGATTGAGAAGCTTATGGGTCGAGAGAATTATGCTACTTGGAAATTTGCAGTAGAAGCTTATCTGCAGTTAGATGAGCTCTGGAGTGTTATTGATGGAACATTAAAATCCACAGATTCAGATTTCCAGAAGAAGGATCGTAAAGCAAAGTCCAAATTAATTCTTCTAGTTGATCCTGTAAATTATGCACATATAGAAAAGGCTAGCACAGCAAAGGAAGTATGGGAAAATCTAAGAAGAGCATTCGAAGATGGTGGCCTGACCAGGAAGGTGGGTTTGCTGAGAGAACTCATCACTACACGTTTAAATGAACGTAAAACTGTGGATGAGTATGTAAACAAAATCATCTCCACTTCGAATCGCCTAAGAAATATAGGTTTTGATATTGCTGAAGAATGGATTGGTACCTTGCTGTTAGCAGGACTCCCTGATAAGTACTCACCAATGATAATGGGTCTAGAGAGTTCAGGAATACCAATTACCGGCGACAGTGTGAAAGTAAAAATATTGCAAGATGTTAAGAATGTACAAGAATATCCTTTTCAAGACAAGGAAATGGCTTTGTATTCAAAATACAAAAAGAAGAAGCCTATTCGTTGTTATAAGTGTCAAAGAAAGGGCCATTTTGCACCACAGTGCATGGAAAAGGCAAGTACAGTTAAGGATCCAGAAAGGAAGGCAACTAATAAAGGTAAGGCACTTACTGCATTTTATTCTCATAATAAAATTGAAGGTAAAAGTGCAGATTGGTATCTGGATTCTGGGGCATCTATGCATATTACAAAAGATCAGTCAATTTTATATGATGTTTCTCCTAAAACTGATGTTGGCATTTCAACAGTGGATGGTTCTCAATTACAGTGTGAACTAGTAGGGAAAATAAATTTCAATTTGAATGTCAAAGGTGAATCACAAGATATTACAGCACATGATGTACATTACGTGAAGAATATTGCTACAAACTTGCTTTCAGTAAGTGAAATAGTGAATAAAGGCAACAAAGTAATTTTTGATTACAATGGTGCAGAGATAATTGATTGCAGTGGCAATGTGATAGCTACAGCAAGTAAAGAAAGAGGTATTTATAAATTGAATGTTATGCAAGTTAGAAATAGTTACCCAGTATATTCTGCACAAGATTTTTTATGGCATCGGAGATTAGGACATCTTAATAGAAAGAGTATGGTTTTGTTAAAAGATATGAGTACAGGGGTAAAGGAATGTAAGAGTTGTAACTCTCCTTGTGAAATATGCGTGCAAGGTAAACAAGCCAGATTACCTTTTAAAACAAGTAAAAGTAGGTCTACTGAGCTTTTGCAACTAATACACACAGATCTCTGTGGGCCTATGGAAGAGGAATCTATAGGGGGTAGTCATTATTTTCTAACCTTCATTGATGACTTTTCAAGATTTACGCATGTATATTTTCTTAGAACCAAGGACAAAGTGAATGAGATATTTGCTAGTTTTTGTGCCAGGGTTGAAAGAGAGACTGGTAAGAAGATAAAAGTTCTCAGATCAGACAATGGTACTGAATATGTAAATAACCAGTTTAGGCATCAGTTAAGTGAACTTGGGATCAAGCATCAAACTACAATTCGTTATAGTCCTGCCCAAAATGGAGTAGCGGAGCGGGCTAACAGAACAATTATAGAAAAAGCAAGAAGCATGTTACAGGATGCGGGATTACCAAAAAGCTATTGGGCAGAAGCAGTATCAACTGCAGTGTATCTAAACAACAGATCACCTACTAAAGCTGTACCACACAAGACTCCATATGAAGTTTGGACTGGAAACAAACCTGATTTAAATCATTTAAGAATTTTTGGATGTAAGGCCATGATAAAAACTCCAGACAAACTTAGAAGAAAATGGGACTCCAAATCTGAAAAATATATTTTCATTGGATATTGTGAAGATTCCAAAGGTTACAGATTTATAAATCCCAAAAACAAAAGGGTAATAACTAGCAGAGATGTGGTATTTTTAGAATCAAGTGAAAATGAAATAAAGGCTAAAAATAAATGTTTCACAGACATTGCCGAGGTGGGGTGGCTTGCGTGCCTCAACGATACAGATAGCCGTACCGTAGGTGCAACCACAGCGGAGGGGTATCTGTGGAGAGGCCAGACAAACGTGTGGTTCCTGAAGAGGGGCAGCAGCCTTTTCAGTAGTTACAGGGGCAACAGTCTGGATGATTGACTGAGCTGGCCTTGTAACATCAGCTAATGTGGCTTTGCCACACAGCTACTGCGAACGGCTGAAAGCAAGGGGAAACTACAGCCGTTACCTTTCCTGAGGACATGCAGCTCTACTGTATGAACATATGATGATGGCATCCTCTCGGGTAAAATATTCCGGAGGTAAAATAGTCCCCCATTCGGATCTCCGGGCGGGGACTACTCAAGAGGATGTGATCATCAGGAAAGACAATACTGGCATTCTACGGGTCGGAGCGTGGAATGTTAGATCCCTTAATCGAGTAGGAAAATTAGAAAATTTAAAAAGGGAAATGGATAGGTTGAAGTTAGATATAGTGGGGATTAGTGAAGTTCGGTGGCAGGATGAACAGGATTTCTGGTCAGGTGAGTACAGGATTATAAATACAAAATCAGTTGGGGGTATCACAGGAGTAGGATTGATAATGAATAAGAAAATAGGAATGCGGGTAAACTACTATGAGCAGCACAGTGATCGCATTATCATTGTCAAGATAGATACGAAGCCAACACCGACAACAGTAGTACAGGTTTATATGCCAACTAGCTCTGCCGATGATGAGGAGATCGAAGAAATATATGAGGAGCTAAAGGAAATTATTCAGACAATTAAGGGAGAGGAAAACTTAATTCTTATGGGAGACTGGAATTCGGTAGTAGGACAAGGAAGGGAAGGGAAGATAGTGGGTGAATATGGTCTGGGCAAAAGGAATGAAAGAGGAAGCCGCCTGGTAGAATTTTGCACGGAACATAATTTAGTTATAACAAACACCTGGTTTAAGAATCACAAAAGAAGGTTGTATACGTGGAAGAGACCAGGAGACACCGGGAGATACCAGATAGATTTTATAATGGTAAGACATAGATTTCGGAACCAGGTTTTGAAGTGTAGGTCATACCCAGGGGCAGACATAGACTCTGACCATAACTTGTTGGTTATGAACTGTAGGCTGAAACTGAAGAAACTACAAAAAGGTAGGAAAATAAGGAGATGGGACCTAGATAAATTGAAGGAACCTGAAGTTCTGAAGAATTTCAGAGGGAGCTTCAGGCAACAATTGACAGAAACAGGGGAAAATAAAACAGTTGAGGAGGAATGGGTAAAATTGAGAGATGAAATAGTGAAGGCAGCAGAGGACAAAATAGGTAGGAAGGCAAGACCTACAAAGAATCCTTGGATATCACAGGAGATACTAAATTTAATCGATGAAAGGAGAAAGTATAAAAATGCAGTAAATGAAACAGGCAAAATGGAGTACAGACGACTAAGAAATGAGATTGACAGGAAGTGCAAAATGGCTAAGCAGGAATGGCTAGAAGGCAAATGCAAGGATGTAGAAGAATGTATAAACAGGGGAAAAATAGATACAGCCTACCGGAAAATAAAAGAAACATTTGGCGATAAGAAAAACAGCTCTATGAATATCAAGGACACTGATGGAATACCAGTTCTCAGCAAAGAAGGGAAAGCTGAAAGGTGGAAAGCGTATATAGAGGGGCTCTACAAAGGAAATGAACTTCGAGACACTATTGTAGGAAGGGAAGAGGATGTAGATGAAGATGAAATAGGAGATACTGTACTGAGAGAAGAATTTGACAGAGCCCTGAAAGACCTAAGTCGAAACAAGGCCCCTGGAATAGATGATATTCCCTCAGAGCTACTGAAGTCTCTGGGAGAACCAGCCATGACAAAATTGTTTCACATTGTGTGTAAGATGTATGAGACAAGTGAAGTACCCTCAGACTTTAGGAAAAATGTTATAATCCCCATTCCAAAGAAAGAGGGTGCAGACAGGTGTGAAAACTACAGAACCATCAGTTTGATAAGTCATGGTTGCAAAATATTAACACGAATTATATACAGAAGGATGGAAAAGCTGGTAGAAGCCGACCTCGGGGAAGATCAGTTTGGGTTCAGGAGAAATGTAGGAACACGGGAGGCAATACTCACTTTACGGCTTATCCTAGAAGATAGATTAAGAAAAGGCAAACCTACATTTCTAGCTTTTGTAGATTTGGAGAAGGCTTTTGACAATGTTGATTGGAATAAACTCTTTCAAGTTCTGAAGCAAGCAGGAGTGAAATATAGGGAGCGTAAGGTTATTTACAACTTGTACAAAAACCAGACAGCGGTTGTCAGAGTTGAGGGGCATGAAAGGGATGCAGTGGTTGGAAAGGGGGTAAGACAGGGTTGTAGCCTTTCCCCAATGTTGTTCAATTTGTACATTGAGCAAGCTATAAAGGAAAGCAAGGAGAAATTTGGAGAAGGAATTAAAGTTCAGGGTGAAGAATTAAAAACATTGCGTTTTGCCGACGACATAGTAATTCTGTCAGATACAGCAAAGGACCTGGAAGAGCAATTGAACGGAATGGACAGTGTGCTGAAAGGTGCATATAAGATGAACATTAACAAGAGTAAAACTAGGGTAATGGAGTGCAGTGTAATAAAATCAGGTGATGCTGAAGGAATTAGATTAGGTAACGAAACAATAAAGGAGGTAGATGAGTTTTTTTACTTGGGCAGTAAAATAACAAATGATGGTCGCAGTACAGATGATATAAAATGCAGAATGGCAATGGGTAGAAAGGCGTTTTTGAAAAAGAGAAATTTGTTAACATCGAATATTGATTTAAGCCTAAGGAAGTCCTTTCTGAAGGCATTTGTATGGATTGTTGCCTTGTATGGGAGTGAAACATGGACAATAAGCAGTGTGGACAGAAAGAGGATAGAGGCTTTTGAAATGTGGTGCTACAGAAGAATGCTGAAGATTAGGTGGGTGGATCGCATAACTAATGAGGAGGTACTGAACCGAATTGGGGAGAAAAGAAATTTCTGGCATACCTTGACTAAAAGAAGGGATAGATTGGTAGGACACATTCTTAGACATCAAGGAATTGTGAATTTAGCGTTGGAGGGAAGTGTGTGGGGTAAAAATCGCAGAGGGAGACCAAGAGACGCGTATAGTAAGCAGATTCAAGTGGATGTGGGTTGTCGTTCTTATGAGGAGATGAAAAGACTTGCTCAGGATAGAGTAGGGTGGAGAGCTGCATCAAACCAGTCTCCGGACTGAAGACCATAACAACAACAACAACAGATATCAATAACGAAGAAATTGTTCAAGAACATGCAAGGGCACAAGTAAATTTAGAAACTACAGAAGAAAAAGCTTTTCAGGATAATTCTGATATGTTTATTGAAAATGAAACAGATGATGAGATTCAAGAAACTCCAGTGACAGAGCACATTAATTTAAGGCGTTCATCGCGTACTATAAAACCCAAGTTGTACCCAGATTATGAGACTTATATGGCTGCTCAAACATTCAACAATGAACCTCTGACAGTAGAAGAAGCCTTGGCCAGTCCAAATGCAGATGATTGGAAGAAAGCAATAGAAAAGGAATTGCAGTCTTTTTCCAAGAATGATACTTATGAATGGGTTGATAAACCACAAGGAAAGAAACCATTACGAGTGAGATGGATCTTCAGAATTAAAAACCCTGAAGAAGCAGTACCTAAATTTAAAGCTCGTTTGGTGGTAAAAGGTTGTTCTCAGAAAGAGGGAATAGACTATAAAGAAACATTTTCACCTGTGGTGAAATATGCCTCTCTAAGATATCTTCTATCTTTTGCTGTAAAAGAAAACTTGTTAATCCACCACATGGATGTAAAGACTGCATATCTCAATGGAGAATTGGAAGAAGAAATTTTTGTGATTCCACCAGAGGAAGCCAAGAAAATTCCTCAAGAAAAGAATAAAATTTGGCGCCTAAAAAAGAGTATGTATGGTCTTAAACAGAGTGGATATTGTTGGAATCAGTGCTTACATAAATCCTTGACAAAAATGGACATGAGTCAATCAGTAGCTGATCCTGGTCTATATTACAGAAGAGATGGAAAGGAAACTATCATTGTGGCTGTATGGGTTGATGATATATTTATTTTAACAAAAGGTGAAGATTCAATGAAAAACTTCAAGAAACAACTTCAGTCTGATTTTGATTTACATGATTTAGGTGAAGTGAAACAATATCTTGGGATGAAAATTCTAAGAAATAAAAATGGGGAAGAATTGTCAATTGATCAGTCAGTGTACACAAAGAGAATACTGGAAAAATTTGGCATGAATGATTGTAAAGCAGTTTCCACACCTATGGAACAGGGTGTAAAGTTGTCAATAACAGAAGAAGATAAATTGTGTGATGAGAAAACACCTTATTTGGAGGCAGTGGGAAGTCTTTTATATTTAGCTCAAACTTCGAGGCCAGATATTGCCTTTGCTACAAATACTGTGAGCAAATTTAATAAAGATCCTAGAACTAAACACTGGACTGCTGTTAAAAGGATATTTAGATATTTAAAAGGCACTGCTGATTACAAATTAAGTTATCACAAGGCAGGAAACTGGGAGCTAGAATGTTATAGTGATGCTGACTGGGGTAATGAACTGCATAACAGACATTCTATTACAGGTAGCTGTTTCAAATTGATGGGAGGATTAATATCCTGGTCCTGCAAGAGACAAAGAACAGTGGCTTTGAGTACTGTTGAGGCTGAGTATATGGCATTGTCTTCCACCATACAAGAAGTGTTATGGCTAAGGACTCTGATAAGTGAAATCGAGCCATATACAATCATGAAGCCAACCAAAGTATTTTGTGACAACATGGGTGCTATCAAGTTAGCACAGAATCAGATAACAAGTGTGCGATCCAAGCATATTGATATTAGGCATCATTTTATCAGATATCATGTAAAAGAGAAGCATATTATTATTAGTTATCTATGCACAGAGGATATGCTTTCTGATTTGCTGACCAAACCTCTTAGTAAGGAGAAATTCGAGAAATTGGTGACATTATATGGTTTAACATGAAGTTTTATGCACAGTGCTACAAGATAATGCAGTGTTCAAATATTTGTTCAAGGGGAGGTGTTGGTATTTTGGTGAACAAAATATTTGCTCTGTGCACAGTGAAGTGAACTAATGTGTATATATATTCCATGGTTGATATAAATGTTCTGTGGTCTCTGTTATATGTTCTGTGTGTATTATCTATAAGTGTATGTTGAATGGATGGGAACACACGAATTAAATAAAATACATGTTCCTAAATTAGTATTTCAACATATTTTGCTGTGATATATAAACCAACATTCCCTTTCCAAATTTTTCTTTGCTCTTCCTCACAGATGTTCAAAACTGATGTCTTGGTTTCTTTATGACCTTCATAATTGTAACAGTCAGCATTGCCTACAGCTTTCTCCAAATATATAAATGTTTTAGATACAGATTTGCCTTTCCTGAGCCCATTTTATAAAATAAATTGTGAGGTAATAATGTAACATCCAATGCAACGTATGTCCTGATGCATATTACACTACTTTCAAGTGCATTTCATGTGTGTCATTATATAGCATACGAGACATGTATGTAGGACACAGGGCAACTTGTGATTAATATGTAACCTGAGTTATTACTAATAATTAAAAAAGAGTGATAATGTCAAGACCTTCTTTTATTTAATAATTGAGATTGTGGTTCTTCACTTTTATATCCTTGCCTCTGGCCAGAACATATTTAACTTCTGCTGTACTATGATGATAGCATTTTTCAGTTCAGTTTCAAATATTTATTCTTCCATGGATAAGCTATTGTTGCAGTTAACAGGGATTACAAACTAGTAACCCTTCAAAATTTAACCATGAAAACTTGACTTTAAAGCAACACATCCTGATAATGGATAATAATCACCTGAACAATAAACTTTCATTTTGATCTTACCCATTTGAAGTGTGAAAGCGGGAGATTTCAAAAATTTACAAGATTAACTTTTTTTCCCCATAAAATATGAATGGTGCACTAAAAATGGAATTGTTAGTTGGGCATTACATTTGGCACACACATTGTCTTTTGCAAAAGGAATTAATTGAGGAAGCCAATTTGCCTGGGTGCCAGCTCTGTTCCAACTTTCAGACTTTGCTTATATAATCTAAGTTATAATTAGACAGTTATCCTAATAGATAAATGAGTTCCGGTCGATACTGCAAAAAATCACCTTATGTTCTTAGTTAAGAACCATGCACCAAAAGCCACCCCCATCAGCCCGTGATTCTGCAGACATGCTTGTCAAACATATTTGTTACAGCGATATAGCCCTGTAATGATATAACAGTATCCCGAATACTGCTAATGATGACTATTCTTGCATCAAACCTCTGGATTCCGGCAATACTTTTTTGTGCCAACTTAAAGAAGCTCTCAAACTCTGAAGCTGCATTCAAGAGTAAGTTGCAGGAAAATGTTTTATGTAGGCTGCTGTGCAGGTGTGTTCCATTTTACACTGAAGTCCCAAGCAGATCAAAGTTTTTTATGACAAAATATCTGGTTCTAGCAGATTCATAATATTAGATAGTAACATATCTAATTAATGTGATACAGTCTGAAGTGATCACTAACACAACAAAATACTACTCCATTCTGACTCATATTTATTTCAAATTTGTTTCACAGTTATCTAAATTCCACTCCAATTACAATTCACAGAAGTCAGTGAAAATTATTACTAAACTGTTCCAAGTTTCTTTAATTTTATTCTTTAACCAGATTTTGCTTCCACTATTCTCTTACTGTTGCCAAAAGCAGCTTTATTGTCAATGGTGGGCATGTCACATGATGTGGATTACTTTCTTCCTACTGTCTATAGTAAGCACATTGTCAATTGCTACACATGAAAAAGAAATGTATGAGTAAATTAATCTTAGTATTGCATAGTAGATATTTTTCAGTTTATTCCCTGAATTTTTTCTACAAATTCCAATACTATATTTAAGACAGTTTAAAGTTCTCATTGTAGTTTGGGCAATATTAGTTAACATTGATCCAAGGATATTAAATCACAAAATATTGATGATTACCTGGAAAATAGATGCTCCATATGGAGTTCGCCACGCATTGAGGAGATTGTCCTTACCAGTGGACACAAACCATTTCCCACATGCAGCGAACCTCAGAGAAAGCACACATGATTCATGTAGATGAAGTTGGTACTTGTCTGGTTTAGCTGCATGTAGCACCTATTCAAGGCAATACATGAACCAATATTAAAAATAGGTTTTTTGAGCTGCACAAGTTAAATACAAGTCATTATTAGAACAATTTTCAATTTACTAAAAACTAGTACTGTCTGCTATTTGCATGTATTTTATGTTTATTATCAGTAAAAATGTAAGGAATGATAAAACCACTAGCAATTTTACAATGAAAGGAGAACCATGAAAAGATTGAACTGTCGGTATGCATGAGGTTCCACTTTCATTTGTTATACTGTCTTTACCTTATCTTTTATTTTACTCAAACAATGGAAAGTACAAGATGCAATAACAACAATATTATGGAAATGATAGATTGCTACTCATTACACAGAAGACATACTAAGTCACAGACAGGTGCAGCAGAAAGATTCCTCAACAAAAGTTTTTGGCCAAAAAGCCTTTGCCCAAAATAGGAAACACATTTACTCAAGCACACCTCAAACGCAAATGACAGTCTGTCTCCAGCTGTTGTATCTGCGTGCGCGCGCGTCCAACACACACACACACACACACACACACACACACACACACACACAGAGAGAGAGAGAGAGAGAGAGAGAGAGAGAGAGAGAGAGAGAGAGAGAGAGAGAGAGAGAGATTCATAAGCTTTCTGTCTGCTTATGACCATTGTGTATTTTAGTTAGAATCTTTTGAAAAATAAAAGGTCCTATAACAGTGATCTAAGATTGCACTGAATATTTCTGTAGCCAGTGAAGACGTACACTTTTCCAACAATGGTTCTTCAGAAACCCACCCACATTTTCTCTATGAACATATTTATTCTTCATAGTTATAATTTCCTGAAATACCCTTACACACATGAAAATAACAAGACATCATGATCTTTACCGTCAGAACCCCCAGTTAATTCTTCTAATCAGAAGAAAGAACTAAAATTTTCTATTTGATAAAAACATTTACTCCAAATGTGTGTTCTCCACACTGCACAATACAGTCATAAAGAAAATTTCCGCTTTAAATGTCTGCCATCAAGCTATTATTCTGATCTCACATCTCCCCCTTTTGAACATTACATAGCTCTCCAAAAGCATATACCACCTTCATAGATCACATTCATCTCATAAATGCTGTTCGCTTCAAATTCCCTCACAAACTAAAATTTTACTCAGGTGTTGTGTTAATGGCATTGGTCTGGAAACAATCAACGTCTGCACTCACCTCAACATTGGAATTCTCCATTCCAACAGCAAGCCATTCACCTGTAGGGCAGTAACCCAGTGAAAATATTTGGGACGTAAAGTCATGTTGTTGTAACTGTCTGCCTTCGCGTAAGTCCCACGATCGCACTGTATTGTCAAGTCCACCTGTCCACAGTTTTGTGCCATCTGCTGAAATGTCTATACAAGAAGCACCGTCCGTGTGACCCTGGAATTGTCGCACCAGTGTCTGGTTGTGAAGGTCCCAAACAGCAATGTTGCCATCAGAGCAGCAACTGAAGCACACCTATAGAAAAAAATTAAAATATATAAACAAACAAACAACATGATCTAAATAAATGTGATACAGAAACACACTCCATGTTTCTACATTTATGAAGCTACTGTGCACAAGTTGTGCCCAAGTGTCTGTGTGAATGTAAATACTCTCTTTTTAACAATGGAAAATCCGATTTTAATGTCAATAATGGAGGATAGATAACAACTCACCGTAAAGAGGCTCACCCTGCTGCTGACAGCCACGAAAATAGATAATCACATACACACAACTTAAATTTTCGGCCATGGCCTTTGACAGAAAAAGAAACACATACTCTCACACAATCACTCAGACAACTATACACACACAACCACCATGTCCAGCCACTCCAGTTCCACCATTCTTGTTGTGATGAAGACTGGCTGAAAATTTATGTTGTTTCAAAGTTACTGTCTTTTCTACATGCCTGTTTGCCACTCAGTGATCACCTTTATGGAGAGTTGTTACCTAACCTCATATTACTTACCAAGTAATGTTAGTCAGATTGCAGTAACTATACTGAACATGTGGTTACAGTGAATATAAGAGGAACTCAGTATTCAGTTCAAACTGACAAAGGGATTTACATTGCTCCAAATGCACAATAGCATGAAGCACAAGCAAATGTGAAATCTAGATGCTCCCTTGCTTTGAATATACACCAGGTGAATTCCTTACTGTTACTAATCAAAGGGCAATAGAAGAGGAAGCACAGTGTGCAAATGAGAACATTTTGAAATATAGTTTCAAAACTGTTTATAATGTGAATAACTGATTACCGGTACTGAAGGCCAATACAAACTAGATATTATCAGACAGTCAACTTTTCATCACACAATCCAGATTAGAACTATGCTGTAGGCATACTGTATTTAAAGAAAAATACTTTTTCACACAAATAAATCATCATCAAAGAGTTATAACAACTAAAGCTCCATTTGCACCTGTGTACATGGAACTTAGTCACTGGCACCTGTGCTTACATTGCACAAGTTATGCCAGTCACACTTGGGGGGGGGGGGGGGGAGAGAGAGAGAAACCATGCATACTTCATTGGTCAAGCTCCAGTGCAGATTAAATTACTAAATTATTACTGATCATTGAGCAGTGGGGTTGTTCATCAGTGCATTAACTAATGGCATTGTAACAGCATACAAATGTGTGTTTATAATTTATATGAAGGCTGTTCTACTTGACATTGTGTAGATAGACTGCACCCGGAATGCTCCAACACAATAAAATTTTTGAACAAGCAACCAATTCATTTTCAGGGACCTATTCAACTCATGCAAATAGGAAACACACTAGGGAGAACTCACCTTTGAATCTGGACTGATGGCAAGTGCATAGCAAGCAGGTGCACTGGAAGTCAGCTCCGCTTTTATCCTCGGTGTAGGGGACGCCAAGTCCCAGATGCTGAGATTGCTTGCCTCTCCACCAACTATCAGAGTTCTGCCATCTGGCAGCAACTTCACCGAGCGAATATAATTGTCACGTTGCTGTAAATGGCGAAACATTACCATTATTGATGGAACAAAGGACTGGCATGGTGACATGATTATTAGGCTTTACTTCAACCTTCCCACACTACTTCAATTTGAGAGTGATTTATTGAAAGTTCATCATATAAGACTAAATAATATTTTTAAGGTACTGTGTTTTACATAGTTAGCACAAAGTTATATTTACAATCACATTAGGGGGGTATTTCTTATTTACATTGATGAAATCCTGGAAAGAAAGAACACGCTATCTTTTCAATCAAACTGAAGCTACTTTGTAGATTAAGAATGCATATCAGACCAGAGTTAAAATTGCACCCCTCACCTTTACCGACCAATGTTCTTATTTACTTACGCTGTAGCTATCTAGCAATGTCTCCTAGACTACTTAAAGTACCTTTCAGTCTGTCCTGCCTTTTCTTTTATATTCAACAAAAAGAGATAAACTTAATGGTGAGGTAATGATTGTCACTCAAAACACAGACAGTATGCATTTCCCCAACCCCCATTTAATTCTGTGATCTAAACTAAATTAAGCTTTTGTGACTTTATGATGAATGAACTAACCCATTAACAATAATCTTTGTTTCTTTGTTATGCTTCTATTTGCCACTGACTACTTCCTCTAAAAAGTAAATGTTCACCTATCATTATAACATTTTAATATACCATCAGTACAAACTGGTGTAATACCAACAATGTTAGAAATTAGCATATTATTCTATTACACATTTTGATAGTACACTTGAACTAAGCACACTTAAGGTAGAAAATGCATTTATACAATAACTAGAACAGCGCTTATCAGCACTTACCAAGCAGTCCAACTGCGAAACTGGGCTCTTCGAGCCAGGTTGACTTATGTCCCAGACTTTCACACAACCTTTACCACCGGTGTAGACATATTTAGTAGGGTTGCTGATAGTGACTGCACACACAACCTCTCCATGCGCTAGCGTATTGATCTGACGAGCGTGTCGTGGAATGCCTGGGCCAATGAGTGCATCTGGAGGGAATGGCACAGGCTGCATTTGGCCATCCGAACTGACATGGAAGGAATAAGCCCTGTTCCAAAATATAATTGCACATTTAAGAAATGTTTTTAGACTATACACGAAACAATAGCATCACAGCATATTTTAAACACCTTACTAACTCGAGTAATATATTTATACCAAATTATGTATACTGAAATATTCAGAAACTATGGTAAGTAAGGTTTTTCAGTACACAACAAGCACCAGTAGGCAGTATATGTCACAAGTAGCAATCACTGAAATGTGATGCACTGCACATCTAGTATATATTACAAATGTCAGATGTGTATGGCTATGATGCAATACAATAACATAGTTTATTAGTATGATTCCAGGTAAGTTTTGTATGGTCTCAAATAAGTATATGAATTCTGAAACTGAAACTCTTACCATAAAGTAATTCCTTGGTTTAGAGGGTATAAGGAAATTGGAAATCACAAAGAAAGAACAACTTTGTATTCCTCAAATAGTATCATACGGAAAATATTTCAGAGGTAAACACAATTCAAAACAACTTAAAGCAGATTTTTCTAGAAACTGATGAGGATAAGGCTTACAAAATGAGTAACTGGTGATTGAGAAGAGAGAAATGTCACTAATGATGTGATTTCACTACATCACAAAACTACTGCAACCTTATAAAGGCACACAATGCTAATTCACAAAATTTAGGTTTCTGTTTAGAATCAAGTCTGTGAAAACTGCACCCACATTCCTTGTTAGTAAAAAATTATAAGCACTTTTTTGCCATTCCACAGCAGTAAAGTATTCTGTTCGAATCCTGTTGGTCATGAGCAAACAAACCAAGCATTTATCCTTACTGATCCTCAAAATGATTCATATGTAGTTGACTTCAAGGAACATTAAAATAATAGTTTCATGTGAGAGTAGATTGGTAATTGCAAGTTGTTATCCCATACAGAACCGATGCATATAAAAAGTGAAGCAATCATCAATCCGAAGCGTGGTTTGAATAATGTTGTGCTTTACTAGGAATGGTCTTGTTGGAGGTGGTATGTTATTACCTTCCTCCAACCTCTGAACTGACTTATCCAGCCAGCTATGAGGGAGCTACAGTTTAACATGTATTCTGAACCACATTACAAATCAGCAGTTTTCACATTAACTACATTGCCAGAGGTGAAAGCAGAGATATGTAAGAGAAAAATTTTAGGATTGACTGACCATTGAACTCGCAACCTTTCAATTTGTATTCTGGCATTTTACCATTTGAGCACATAAAAATTAAAAATGTTATGGTTCTGATGGCCAAACTGATCACAGTGCCAACCACTGACACAGTCATTACTACTAGATTTTGTCACCTTGCACTGGTTTAAGAAGTGTAATGGCAGTATTTAAATTACAACAGATTTCTACCCTCAATGAGCTGTTAAACCTAGAATATTCTTTACCAAACTGTGTACATCTGTACAGAAGATCAAATAACATTTATTTTAAGCTTTTAATAAGTTTCATCACTATCTTAATATTATTTAGCACCCAATTTAGACTATACACTTACGGTTTTCCTCCCGGAATGCCTCCAAGGCCGGCTGGCCCGAGGGGTGCTCTCATCTGTGGGTGCGGTTCGTAGCTGACCAGGGGCGGCCTCGGATAGCTGTTGAGTGCAGGCGGCAAGTTGTTGTGCAGAGCGGCACCGTACGACTGCAGCTCATGAGGGCCGGCTCCGGCGAGGTAGTGCGGGTACAGCGAGGGGGGCTTCACTACAGGCTTCAGCCCACTGCCTCCGGCTGCCCCTGCTGCACTACCACCCCCGCTACTGCCGCCACTAGTCGGCGTTACGGACTTTGAGATCGGAGTTGTCGGTTTCTCGCCGTCTAGCTTCTTCGTCGAAGGTGTGCTCGCATTGGATGACGTTCCACTCCTCGGGCTGAAACATTTTAAATTGTAAAGATAATAATCTGCTTCATTAGAGTAGACCACCGTAATACAGAAATAGCCTTATTCCTTCATCGTTCCTATCAATATTGGCACTGATCTGTAATGCTTCACTATCCCATAGTTTGCATGAGGCTTGAGGAGTCTCGAAGCATTGAATGTTAAGTTTGGATAGTTGGTTTATTGTAAAATTTGAGTTTTTATAACTCTCCGAAAACTTCTGGAATGGCTCCAACAAATGAAAATTTGATAGCCAGCATTTTATCACTGTGATTATTTACAAGTATTCCACTATGTTATCAATCATGTAAGAAAAATAAAAAATACTGAATGACTTATTTGTTACAGGATATTAGTGTAGTTGCCAGGACACAAACATGCAACATCAGGTAATTATATATAGCAATACAACATGCCTTATAGTTTAATTATGATGAAAATTTCTGGTTGTGTATAAATAGTTCAGGAGACATGGATATCGGGGGGGAACGTGAAAGTGTTAAGTCTTCCAACAGGTGCACACAAAAGGAAATTTCTTCTTTTGTTGGGCTCAGAAAAAGCATGTAATGTTAGTTTTCTTTATTTTTGTTTCTAACAGTTGATAACTTCCTAATGAGTCATTTCCTTTACTCCTAAAATACAGACTGTAGAGTTTCATTGGACAGTATGCAGAGCCAAGGCCATTACATACAATATCTAAACAAGATACCCAGCCTGACGGCTCAAATATTGTGATGGTACAGAATCCATTATCCTATCTGGAAAGCGAAGAATTTACGAGTCAAGTATATTTCTCTTGCAGCTTTCTTAAGCATCAGGAACATACGATAAGAAATTAAAGCTCACAAACTTTCAAAATTTGTTGAGTTGATTCATTTAGTATTTTTTGCTTCATTTATAATGAAAACAAAACTAATTGCTAAACCTATGTTCAACATTCATAACTACTGCAACGTTTAGCAGATAGTATCTCTTAATTAACTGAGTGACATACTATTGTTCATAATCCAAGTCTAACTATTGGCCACCCTTGTAAGTGTCTAGCTGAAACGGTGCATGGTAAGAGTAATGTAATAAGAACAGAGCTGATGAAGCAATGAGCTTGTCATACACTGCTTTATTATTTGATGTGGAAAACATTACAAGCTGTACGACATGTGAACAAACAATAATTGTGTGACTTGTACATGCTTATTATTTAGCATGTACTATCTCCCCCATTCTGCTGAATCCTTTACAATATATCCTAATCAAAATATATGATTATCACAATTACTTCCAATATGTGCAAATAATGTAGCTGAATTATGAGTTACTAAGAAACAAGAGGCAAAGAAAACTTATCAATACCAACAACTTTTAATGGGGTCTTACAGAAAAACATGTTTCAATTTGTCAACAGCATTTTTTACTGAAATTTTATGTATTTCAATTATACATGTGAAATGAGATGATCATATTAAGAAAACCTACAAAGCCATGTACCTATCAGATTGTTTCGACAGCATCGGTACAGTCTCTAGTACTGACAGTAAGCTTCATCTCACTATAATTGGTGACCTATCATGGTTCAGTAGCATTTTCAACATTGTTTGTGTCATGTGTAGGCCAACCAATGCTGCTTACCACATCGTTAATGCAAGGACCGGTATCAACATAAAGCATTAGGCCTAGTTTGTTTTCTATTAAAAGTAAGATTATAAATCAGTGAAATTTATTCTTTCATACATGTACACTAGGCCCAAACTCTCACATGAATTAGCAAAATGCCACAGTAATGATTGATAATGGGCCAGAGAAGCAGAGAATTTGTGTCTGGCTGGAGGCACGGAAAGCTAGCACACATGGCAGTGGTGATGACTGTGTCTCAGTGGCGTACTTGTCAGTGTGACTACCTAGTAAGCAGGAGTGCCTGGGATCAAATCCAGACTGGGCACAAATTTTCAACTCTGCCAACTGATTTATTTCAGTACCCATACATTTCTTTCTGTGTTAAAACTACCTTTTAAAGTGTTTTTATGTGCCCATTCAACACAGCAATCTCAAATTAGTCTACTATGACAATCACAATATTGATTATTGTTAACATGAACAGCAAAATTCGAAGAACTAACAATACTCCAGCAGCCACAATACCTCACTGGTGCACACTGACTGCTATCACTGTGCAGCAGCACTTGTTCATTACCTGTCAGGATGTTGTTTATTTTTATTTTTTTATATTTTTTAATTTACATCCCTGTTGATAGATATTGCTGAACTGAAAACTGCTCTGGGCTACTTGGGGCCACTCTATTAAATAGGTACATAGAGATCTGTTGTGAGAATCATTTAGTTTATAACAACCAACAACAGAACACATTGCAAAATATGAAACTGCAAGATATCTTACAACATCTAGAAACTGTACAGGGTGTGTCTTCCAATTTCTCCATGGTGTCTAAGAAAATAAATACTCTCTCATATACAGATTTCACATGGAAAAAACTATTCATTGTGTTCACCTGTGTGGTCCAATGTGTTCTTTCTTTGGTGCAAGCTTGTCGAGTCCATTTTCTCGGGGGGATGCTGTGCCATTTGGTGGCGAAACAGGATCCTGCATAACAGAATGATCAACCAAAATTTTATTTTCAGAATTACTATGTGAAGGACAATATGAACATAATTTCACAATTAGGTCTTACAAGGAGACGACATGAGTATCGGATTTTAGAATTTCTTTATATTTATAGTATGTGACGTTCAGAACTTAAACAACAATCAGCCAAAGCCATTCAAAACAACTTGCAAAAATTCTGAAGAAAATCGACTTTGAAGGTTTGCAAAGTACATGTGAGTACCAATAATTGAAACATGTGCCGCATCTATCGGTGTAGCTTAGGTGGTAGCGTTCTGACAACACAACCATAGAGTTGGTGGTTCGAATCAAAGTCCCCCCCCCCTCCCCCAAATTCAGTTAGGCTACATAAAACATTTTGGGATCACTAATTCCACGTGTTGTGTCAGTTTTTGTTTATGTGTATGTAGACAAGCTGAAAGCCTAATGGTCTCGTAAAATAATAGTTGAGTAGGTTAGCAGCATGGAAAGCCATTAATAGCCTAGCTATGGCTACGACTTTCCATAAACAGTGTCGAAGCTCTTCACAAGCTGAACAATTAAACACTATCTTAGTCAACTAATTGTGAAGTAAACACTGTAAAAAATGTAACTTCTGTTTTCTTGATTGAAACCATCATCATTAACAACATTCTGTAAAATATAGAAAACTTTGAATAAAGAAAAAATATATGCACTTTTCATTAAAATTACCATTAGATATTAAAAATGTGCAAGTATTTGAAAATGATGAAAAAAAAAAAATATCTGTGACGAGAGGAGTCTAACCAATCACCCTAGGGTTGTAGGGCCAGAACGCTACCACCTGAGCTACACCGACACATACTGCAATTCATTAATGATTGGTAATTATGAGGTCTGCGTTAAATGGCTTTGGCTGATTGTTGTGTGTGTTCTGAACTTCACATACCATAAATATCAAAAAAATCTAAAATCCGATACACATGTGGTCTCCTTGTTAGTTCATCCCAAAAGTATAGTGTATTACTAATAACTGCCATTCGAAGTCATTATTAAGATTTATTATATTATCCTACTGACACATAAATCAAATGTTGAGAATTTAAGGTCAGTTACCTCACTCGCATCATCGACTACCAGGTCCTGATCGCTCTTCTCTCCATCACTTGCCTGAAACACAAAGTTTACTACTGTACTTTTCAATGAGACTAATACTAAATAACAGTAATTTTATTTGAAACTTATTTTGCAAAACATCATGAATTCTGTAGTCAGATAAGTGTTGTATAAAACAAGTAGACCTAATGAAAAACTTGGCACAAGAGTTCAGTACAAGCCACAGTTAATTAGTAACTTACAGTTTCATTCAATAAACTTCAAATTTAGATGTTACAATACTTAGAAGGTGGTGTGAGAGATATATGGGGATGAGAGAACAGGGTGAGAGAGACTGGGAAGGGGGGAGCGAAACAGGAAGGGAAGGGGAGAGAAACAGAGGAAGGGGTTGTTAGCAATAGTGCTTGGAACAGCACTGACAGCCACTGTAACTTACATGACAATCTTTCTCCTCCTTTTTCATTTTCTTGTGTTCGGGATCCGGCGAGCTACGTGGTCGATACTTTTCTCGCTCTGCTGGTGAGATTGAATTTCTCTGAAAAATCCAAAAAGAAACTAGCATAAGCATACTATTACTGATTTCATTAATTTGTATAAATTAATTAACTCATGTTGTCAATAAACTTCATTTTCAGATTATAAAAAGAAATTGTTTACAAAGGAAATTTGAAATTAAAACAGCAAATTTCATAACAGCACGGTATCAACCTAACTTCAAGTAATGGATTACAGTCTTTAATTAAACTGGTTCGAGAGCCTTCCACAATTATATGCAAGGCCGTATTTAGGGTATGCGACGCCCCTGTGTCGTAATTTAATTTACCCCCCCCCCCCCCCCAAAAAAAAAGAGAAATTGGATACGCCACTGCTATCAACACAACAACCTGAATTTAAAAAAAAAAAAAAAAAAAAAATTCGTTGATACAATTTTGCCGTCCTGTGCAGCTGCATATGTTGCACCTTCCTAAATACAGCCCTGATTATATGGCATATATTAGCAATAACAGTTATTTCTTAATCCTGAACCATTTGCGAACAAAGTCGTCTATTTATTTATCGGCCAGAATTTTGTTATCCATTTATTTAATGTAATAGGAAAGAGCATTGAATGTAGGTCTGAACATACAGAGGCTAAGTACACTTGACATTACCACGAAAGGAACTGAAGAAGTATTTGTTTACTCCGCTTGAATGAGTAATCTGATACAAGTGATGCCAAGTCTTTAAACACAGAAAAACTGATGATTTGATATGAAGACTGTATCACAACAATTCGTAGTAATTGAAATGACAGTTTTCTACCAGAACGCAGATACCGTTAAGTTGGATTACCCGTAAATGACAACCGCTCTCCTAAATACCTTACAATCTTATCAAGATTCAGACCTGTGGAGGGTTTTTAAAGGGAAAAAAATGGGTGGGGGACTTGCATTGCTGCACCCTTCCGAGAGCAGAAATTTATCGGGTAGCTTTTGGGACATCGTTGAAACACATCTTTACAGTCATGTTCAGAGAAATGGTATTTTAAACTTTTTTATTATAAAAGCGAAGTAAGAAAAATCAGTTACTAGCTTACTACGCAGTATTATAAGCAGGACAAGTATTTCCGTTGTAAACACGCTATTGTCTGATTTCCTTGCGATCTATCACCGATATTCAGCCGCTTCAAACGCAAAAGACCTGTGATCGCGACACATCAGCCAAACTGCCGTGTATTTCTGTACTTATGCTAACGATCCCGAGTCACGCTATCAGTCCCTCAGTGGATAGAAAACTAAATTCTCTCTTTTTACCCAAACAGAGAAAGTTTTAAAGACCTCATCAATAATGTGGGCCTAAAAATAAACATACTACATACTTTTCCTCGTATGTGAATAACACAGCCAATAACCCATCGCATTATACGTGAAATGGCGGAAACCGGTATTTTTCTATCTTTCTTCAGGTTTCCATTAAGGTATTACAAGCATGTAAAAGTTCCCTGTAATTACTATATATATATATATATATATATATATATATATATATATATATATATATATATCCCCCATGGACCATTTTCCCACCCTCTCTGAATACTCCAGAGAAATTCTCTGGTGACTAGTCAGAGATCAATGAGACTGTGATCTTCACATTCTTTTGTTTCCAGTTCAATTATTCATCCCTGTAACTTATTAGAGTTAAAAAAATGTTGCTTGTATCACTGTCTAAAATACGCGCTTGTACTTAGAGCATTTTCTGGATTTCTCAACAACCCGATATCAGGTAACATATTACCCAATTCATCGTACATTAGGCCCTACATACACTTTGACGTTCTATCGCTTCAAACGTACCATAGAGCCACAGTTAGTGATAAACCGACATAAGGGTGAGGTGAGATATTATTAAAACTCCCAGCAGCAGATGCCAGTGGTTATGGCAACACACAAATTATTGTTTTCTGTGCCTATTAATAGGCAATGTAAGTACACGAACAACATTTTGATTGCTGTTCGAACTATAGTAAAATTAATTTCATTAATTGGTTCTTCCTCTTACACAATAGAATATGATAAGATATTGGTCTAGTTTAGTGTTCTTATAATTTTACCGATTTCCTTACTATCGATTATGTTCGTTTAATCAATGTACTTGCTAAAACTGCACCTCAAAGTTGATGCAGTTATAAGCTAGTCATGTTTTTCGTTCTTAGGTTAAAGTCTAATTTATGAGTCCCGGACTGGTGTTTGGCGTGTACATGTTGGCAACGGCGCGAAGGCAGCCAATCAGGAGTCGAGTTCGCGTGGCCAATAGGATTGTTTGTTTCATGTTTATTGAATTTGGCGTCAGTTTTGAAATTGCCGTAAGCCCGAAACAGATTTCGTTATACATATATCAGTGATGTCGTGATTAAAGATTATAAGGTTTGTTAAATATTGATGTAGTTTTCGAGGGCAGTGTTTCACGAGGATAGTTGATTTATTGACCGGACAAGGGTACATCGAGAACTTGTCAACCATAGAGCAGGAACAGCATTAATTTCCGCAAATTTGTCGCGAATTCCGAGGGCAGTGTTACGTTGAGACTGAAAGTGCAGTAGGAGAACATTCGTGACGAGAAAACCTTTAAAATTCAGCAAGATCAGGTATGTGATAGCATCCCTTTCTGTATTACTATTATTTGTTTACAAACCATGAACATTAAAGTTGTTTCTTATTGGCCACGCGAACGCTACTCCTGATTGGCTGCTTTCATTTGCCTCATTCACCGCGCTGTTACCAACATCTGCATGCCGAGCAATAGTCGCGGACTCAAACTTGACTTGTACCAGTTCTTATGGGAAATGAGTTGAAGTGTTTGAAGAAACGAACGCACATAAATTATGATTCCACTGATACCTACAATTAGTAATGACTGCAGATGATTTAATTCAAATACGACCAGCTCTGGGATTGGGCCTATCTCCATGCCACGAGTCACTCGTTCGATACATATAGCTCGCTATGAAAGCGATATATTACTTCCCACGTCAGTTCACATGGGTTCTTGGAAATTATCAAAACATGAGTAAGACTAAAGATACAGTCACTTTCATGTTCCCACATTGAGTCTCTTTATAGGGTGTGAAAGTAGTTCATAATGCAGGTTTATTTTATTTTTACATTGCGTAAAACAAACTGTTACATCCCTGTAGTGACTGAATCTGAGGTACTTTTCTTATTCACGTTCTGGTTGCAATTTTTATTGGCCAAGAAATTTCATAAAATTATCATGTCAAGAAGCTACACAAATCAGCTGTTCCGCCTTCTTAGTTTCTTGTTAGCGGAGCGAGAGTCGAACATCAGGTATATATCAATTGCATTTCCGTTTCATTCGATGAACAAGGCTCCTAGGAAATTACCGGCAATTATATTTGGGATCTGTTGATGGTACATAACACACACATGCTCTCATTTTGAAGTGTATTGCGTATTTTGTTCTGACATGTTTTACATCCACGAAGATCTCTTCAATTTGGATCTGCTGGAACGGAAAGTACATCTATTTAATCTCCGCTCTTGCCTAGTCATCTCTCTAATGCATTCCATAGAGGAGACCGAAGAATTCATAGCAGTAATGTAACTGTCATTTGGGTCCTATGTTTGTTTATTCTTAAGATGAAGCAAAATACTTGCGCCAAAGGAATAACACGGCACATATACCGACCTTCTGCCTCGTGATTAGTACATGAACTCACTACCTTTAGGAACCAAGAATGAAAATTACAATGTTGCGTAAATATGACTCATCTACTGTTGCCTTGTTATTACTGAAACGGCCATTTGCCACCTAAGTAAATATCGCGAAAGGGTGTCCAAACGCTCGCAGTGGTGCTTTTCTCTCTCTTTTAATCACGCCATGCTGCGTTTCATGCACATGCATATTTTACTTGAGCCGTTTTTGCGTCGCGGCAGGGAAGAGCCCGCACGTGTGTGGCTAAGTTACAAAGCCCTGCCGCTGACACACACCATCGCTGCCTGCCTTAGATAAACCTACCCTCTGTGCGCGCACGGCTCTGCTGGGTTTACAGGCTCACCAGTGGGGCGAATGGCGGAACGGGAGATCAGAGAGAGAGAGAGAGAGAGAGAGAGAGAGAGAGAGAGAGAGAGAGAGACTCTTCTCGACCCCCGCCCTCTAAAACCCTCAAACGGACCATCAAGCCGCACAAATCCCTCCCTCGCCTATTTCTTTACAACCTTCCCTTTTCTCCCGTTCTGTGCCCCGTCTCACCTCGCCTCCCTATCCTACCCTCCTTCCTTACACCCTATACAAAATTCGCCTGCCCCGGGGGGGCGAGCCAGTGGCAGCAGGGGAGTCGCGGAGGGGAAAAAATCTCATATCCCCAGCAGGGCTGGAGCGTGATGGCAGGGTGGGTTATGGCTGGACCGCGTTACAGATAGAGAACGACTATTTTATGTCCGCCAGGGCCTGCGCGAGGGCGAACACCGCGCTCGCCACCGTTGCCCGGCCGAAGGGGAATCAGCACTCAATTTAATATTCACTTTCTGTTTAACGAGAGAGGCTCCCAGGCTGCCCCTGCCATTATGTACCGGACCCTCGTTTATTTTTAACAATAGCGGCGTCCCCCTCCGGCAGTTTCCCTGCTGCCGTCGTTCGTGGCACGACCCTCCGCCTTCCTCCCCCCGGCAGGGTGACGCCGTAGCCTCTGTGCCACCCCTGCACACCGCACCCCTCCACTCAAGTGTTTCGCGGTCTTGTAAATTGATTAAAGGATGAAGGGTGGGAAAACGCGCGACGAGCCGGGAGGCAGGGAAGCGGGGTCTGGCAGTGTCGCCCGCGTGACTTGCAGCCCTCTCGCCAGCAGCCGTAGAGATGCGGACTGCCGGAGCGGAGGGAAGGCAAGGGAGCCAGATAAATGAAATATAAGTCAAATGGGCCGGGTGTGCTAGCACGCCCCGCGCTCCGCTCCCCTGGCGTGTTTTATTTATATTGCGCGACGGCCGTTCCGCGTCGAATGGCTCGTCGCCAACAGATGGCAGCAGCAGTGGCGGCCCAGGCGGCGCTAATCGTGTTTGTCTCCCCAGGCGGCAGCACAGGCGAGCCATGGCGGGAGGGCGAGTTCATTTAGTGATCAAAATACCACCCAGCGCGCGCGCTAACAACGCGCCCCCTCCCGAGCAAGCGTAACTGCTGATCCGGCAGGCGCGCAGCCCTCGCTACGCTGCCGTAATTAGGTTTTGCTTTGCAACGAGGGTCGCCGACGGGTTTAGAACTGGCGGATGAGAGGCGGGGCGAGAGCGTGACGAAGGGAAGCCGCAGAGGACGTGCGATGTACGCTCGCGAGCACTGCGGGAGACGGTTCAAATTGTACTGTCAAGAATGGTACTTGCTGCTCCTTCAATTGTATTTCACACACACAAAGCCAGAGGGACCCATTATACTTGGTCGATGTTTCCAATTCATTCCCCACACTTTTCTGCGTTCTACAGTGTCGTTTCAAGATGAAACCATATAATAACAGACATTCTTTACGCTAGGTCTTAAATGAGCTACACAGACATAGAATGTAATTTTAATACCATCAAAGTAGATGTTTATACTGAATATAAAATATTTTATGATTTTAATTCAGAGATTGTAAGATCTGATGGTTAGTGACTGGGGGGGTGTGTCCCGCGTCAAGAACTGTAAACGTTTTGAAACTATTCTCAGCTGTCACAAGATAACGAAGAGAATGTGGTTACGTAAAGCGCGAACAACAAATTCTAACATATGCCATTATGTGATTTCTCGCCTGTTTAGAAAATGATTAGTTCAAAATGTTCAAATGTTTGTTAAGCTTATGAAACTTAACTACGGGGTTATCAGGCCCTAAACTTACAAACTACTTATCAACTAGCTTATCCTAAGGACGGCACAAATATCCATGCCCGAGGGGGGATTCGAACCCCCGACCGTAGTGGCCGTGCAGACCGTGACTGGAGCGCCTCAGTCCCCTCGGCCACCGCGGCCGGCAATGATTAGTTATCTCAGTGCATTTCTTCAGAGCCTGTTGTCTGTACATCAAGTAACTTACATTTTGTATCATTGAGGAACCTATCCTGCAGAAAAATAATAAGAGGTCTGTGTTACCTCACGATAAACAAACTCTGGAATAACTTTTTACAAAAGTCTAGTGACACACAGTCGACATAGGTTTTGAACTTTACATGGTGTCCGACACAGTACCAAAAGTTTAAACAAGTCACTTCAAAATGGTTCAACATATACTTTGGTTCACTGCAAAATAAAATAATTTACGTAGCACTGTGAAAGCTCATCTGCATAGTAATTCGCAGTGTAATTCTATCCAGCACATTTTTTACCTTAGTGTTAGTTTGGTTTAAAATTCATCATACATTATTTTTCTGTCTGTTGTTGCAATATTTGTCAGGTCAGGAATAACGAAAAAGTATCAGCCAATGTGTAATAAGAGTATCTAACGATACTTGAAAAAAAAATGCGAGTTTACGTCTAATTACTGTCATCATCATCACTGAAGCATTGTCGTTACATCGCGATATGATTGCAGTAGTGAGTGTACAACGCCGTATTTCTGGGTCCCTAAACTGATAAACAATCTAACACGGAGGAACGGTATCATTAAGTAAAGAGTTTTTCGATGAGCAAGAGAATTGGAATACGAGATTCGAATCGTCGAGCAAAATCTTTACGGTGCAACGAGAACACAATTCGACGTAATAACAGTTTCGCAAAATGTATCGGGTCGGAAATCGCGTGTGAATGCCGCCTGTCCGCGCGTGTTGTTTTTACATATTTTACGGCGGCAAAGCGTAAAACATACATCAACTTCAAACAGCAGAGTGCGCCGCAAAATGTGAAGCTACGACAAGCAGAAAAACGCGACCCGTGTAGATAAATATAAAACACCCGGTGTGCATGTGTGTGTGTGTGTGTGTGTGTGTGTGTGTGTGTGTGTGTGTTTAATGCTCGCTGCCATTCCCCTGCTGTGACGCAATATGCCCGACAGTAGTATGACAATGATAATCATTGGATCGCCAAATAGATGGCAACTCGTTGAATATTCAATTTGTCGCCGAATGTAAACTTAATCTGCTTGCAGTTCAATTTACTTTTTTGTTTTGCTTTTTGTTTTTTGTTTTTTTGGAAGCCCGCTCTACTCTCTGCTGGCGGTTATGCGGGTCAAATAGTAAAGGATTAACTTTCAAGTGGATTTAATGGCATTACAGGCTGAACACAAATTGACAGTTTTTCCCCCGCGCTGTTTTTGTGACGGTGGCGCGGCTGCGAACAACAGCTAAAACGCGAGACAAAAAACAGGTTTACAGGGTGGGGGCGCAGCCCGGCGAAGGGAGGTGAAACGGTCACACGGGGAAAGTGGCGGGGGGCACGTTGGCACGCCTGCCCTGCACACACGCTCTGTCGACATGACGCGTAACTAGCTCTTTAGTGTAACGACATATCTGCAATTTGCCAAATGCTCAGCTTTTTTCTCATTATTCGTTGTTTTATGTTTCCCATAAATCTGAACAATTTTCCCCATTCTGTGCCTGTGACTGAGTGAAACTATGAAACAAAATATTACCGTGTATCCCCAACTTTCCTGAATCATCATCAAAAAATTCTAGATTAAGTCTAGATAATAATAATAGTTGTAAGTCTCTTTACAGAATTGTCAACTATTTTAATGACCGGCGCTTTCATCTACAGGTAACTTTGAAATAATAATGCTTTTTTGTTATAACGTAAACTGTCAGTAGCGGCGGTCTGCATCATTACCATCGTCGTTGTCATCAAGACTGATAATGTCTTTCAGCGTAGAGTCTGGAGCATAGTACCTCTTATAATAATTCTCCACGATCCTTTATTCAATGCTAACATTGATGCGGTCGGATGCAAGAAAATTCTAGTAGAAGCACTTTATTACAAAAACGTGAGAGAGAAACGGGGGGATGTGCAAACATGAAAAATTACACTTCTTTACTACTCATGCTCGGCAATCTGAAAAACGGCGACTGACTTTCACCAAAACATCATTTCATGGAATGATACACGGTAGCCGGCCGCGGTGGCCGAGGGGACTGAGGCGCTTCAGTCACGGTCTGCACAGCCACTACGGTCGGGGGTTCGAATGCCCCCTCGGGCATGGATATTTGTGCCGTCCTAGTTCGTAAGTAGTTCATAAGTAGTTTGTAAGTTTAGGGACTGATGACCCCGTAGTTAAGTCCCATAATCCTTACAAACATTTGAACATTTTTGATACACGGTACGGACCTCTTCCTTCCATCGTGAAGGTCGCTAACGGTAATCTCTTGCCTCATTCTCACTATCCTACGGGAAATATATAGGGTGACACATTCAAAAGATTTTTTTATTTTATTTTATTATTAATTCTTTAAATAGCTGTATCAGACCAGTCTTTGGACTGAAGAGCACCACAGCGACACCGAAAAGATTATAAAATGTTTTTATAGGGTACACCTGACTGTAAATTGTAAAACCTTCGCTTCCAGTATAAAGTTTTCGTTTTTATTCGTCAAATATCCCTGATAATTGGGAAGATTTTCGGACTGATACCATAAAGTTTCGGTACACTTCGTGCTCTGTCATTGTACGGTGCGCTACGGAGTACAAGAGATAGGTGGATGTACAATGGGTGGAATGGATATCTGTATCTGTATCCATACTCTGCGAGCCAACTGAAGGTGCTTGGCGGAGGGCACTTCCATGTACCACTGACACATCGTCCCTTTTACATACCAGTCGCGCATGGCTCGCGAGAAAATAAGTTCAGGTACGCCTCCATGTGAGCTCTATCTTCTACTGTCGCGTTCTTTTCTCCAGGTATAGTTGGGAGGAACTATTATGCTGGTACAGTCAGAACATCAAACACAAAGTTGCTAGCAGACGCCTGTTTTGACTGAAACGAAACAGAAACACGCCGCACAGCAAAGAACTCGAAAGCAAAGAACACACACACACACATACAGACAATAAACAGAAACAAAACAAACGACATACAGAGCCTGCCAGACCACAGAAATGGCTATTTTTCAAAAACTTTTGTAAGAATTGTTATTGTAAAAAGTGCAAATATAAGCAGTGACAGCAAGTGGCCATGTGCTACAAATCACACATGAAGAGGCAAACATAAAAATTCGTGAGTCATAATAGTAGTCCAATTTATTCAGAATTGAAACAATCCAATTGCAAGAGAACTGTTACCGATCGAATTAAGTTAAAAAATCAAACAGTGTAATACAAACTATATTGTACAGCTGACCACTGAAGATGCTTTAGAATAAAGCGAAACGCGCCTGGTCTAGACAAATTTACAGTTGCATAAGACGGTCCCATAACCTATACATATTGTACTATAAATTTTTGCGATTTGTTTACATTCATAAAACTGTTCACAAATTAGTTTAACAGTATATTGTGCTTACTATTTGAGTAAAAAAAAGACTGCTCAAAATTAGTTTTGTATTATTTACGACAGCAGTGCTGGTGGTGTGGAGTGGGTGACGAAACTGCGCAAACTTAGCTACGCCTCTGTATTTCATTGAAAAAAAAAAAAAAAATTACATTTCCAGCTGAACGTGTGTTAAGAGTTGTTGTTGTTATGGTCTTCAGTCCGGAGACTGGTTTGATGCAGCTCGCCACCCTGCTCTATCCTGTGCAAGCCTTTTCATCTCCTCATAAGAACGACAACCCACATCCACTTGAAACTGCTTACTATACGCGTCTCTTCGTCTCCCTCTGCGATTTTTACCCCACACACTTCCCTTCAATGCTAAATTTACGATTCCCCGATGTCTAAGAATGTGTCCTACCAAGCGATCCCTTCTTTTAGTCAGGGTATGCCAAAAATTCCTTTTCTCATCAATTCTGTTCAGTACCTCTTCATTAGTTATGCGATCTACCCACCTAATCTTCAGCATTCTTCTGTAGCACCACATTCCAAAAGCATCTATTCTCTTCCTGTCCGCACTGCTTATCGTCCATGTTTCACTCCCGTATAAGGCAACACTCCACACAAATGCCTTCAGAAAAGACTTCCTTACCTTTAAATTAATATTCCATGTTAGCAAATTTCTCTTTTACAAAAATGCTTTTCTTCCCATTGCCATTCTGCATTTTATATCCTCTGTACTGCGACCATCGCATGTTATTTTACTACCCAAGTAACAAAACTCATCTACCACATTCATTGTTTCGTTACCTAATCTAATTCCTTCAGCATCGCCTGATTTTCTAAGACCGCATCCATTATTTTTGTTTTGCTCTTGTTAATGTTCATTTTATACACTCTCTAGACACACTGTCTATTCCATTCAACTGCTCTTCCAGGTCCTTTGCTGTCCCTGACAGAACTACAACGTCATCAGCAAAACGCAATGTTTTTATTTCTCCCCCCTGAACTTTAATCCCTATTCCAAATTTTTCCTTGCTTTCCTTCGCCGCCTGCTCGATGTACAAATTGAATAACATCGGAGAAAGGCTACAACCCTGTCTTACTCCCTTCCCAACTGATGCTTCCTTTTCATGTCCTTCGAGTCTAATAACTGCGGTCTGGCTTTTGTACAAGTTGTTAACTCTCCTTTCCCTGTATTTTACCCCTGCTGACTGCAGAATTTGAAAGAGTGTATTCCAGTCAATGTTGTCAAATGTGTTAAGAGTATAGTTTACAATTTAGGCCAAGAAATATAGTATATTTTGGGTAGGAAGGTTAGCGGCGAGTACATAATAGAGTAGGTGGCAGTTTGGCGGCAGGCGTGAGGCGGCGGTGTCGGCGGCCGGGCTGCGGTCTGGCATTACGTTTTAACGGCGACGGCAGCGCGCGTGTCGCGGTCGCCGCCTGCATTTTACATCGCGCCCGCCGCAGACATCGATAACCTGACACGTGGCCGCCCACCGCTTCCTCCTCATTAAACAAGCCCTTCCTCCACACCCAAAATCCTTCTGTTAAGCCCAGCTCGCGCTACTCGTCCGCGATACCCAGACACAGGCTTATGTACACAATACGTAATAGATAACGCTGGAAGTCCGAGCATGATGCTGTAGCACGAAAAGAAATTGCAACGCCTGAAGAAAATTGTTGGCGACCGAGGGCTACTACCATAAAGAGCTGCTTTTTTTTCCAGCCACATTTTATGAATTCAAATTGTAGTAAGACAGCCCTCGGTCGTAGAGATGTTTTTTCTGGGTTTCGGCAACTACTAGGATGCCTTCATCAGAAAAAAAAGGTCAAATGTTTGTAGAACTTTTGGGACTTAACTACGGGGTCAGCAGTCCCTAAGCTTACAAACTACTTATGAACTAGCTAAGACTAAGGACGGCACAAATATCCATGCCCGAGGGGGGATTCGAAACCCCGACCGTAGTGGCCGTGCAGACCGTGACTGGAGCGCCTCAGTCACCGCGGCCGCCCCCCTCCCGAAATAAAGAATATAAAAAGTACCGAATGTGAATTATTTGAATGAATTCTGCGTGAAAACATCGCCGCGATAGACATCCACACTGCTCTGTGTTGCTGAGAGGAATGGAGTTTTAGAGATGTGAAGTCCCTGTCAGTAATTTTTTTAAGGAAGGGGAATGAATTCGGCCGTGCCATTTGAAAGGAACCACTCCGGAATTTGCCTGGAGGAGTGTCGCGGAAAAACTGTCCAGACAAGAATCTCTTAAATACCTAAAGCCAGAAGTCTTTAAATTATTAAAACTTTATTGCTTGGTTCACATCTTCAAGCTCCCGTATCAATCACATGTTCGCTTATACAACTATAACAGTGCTAGGACCAACAGAAAAGGTCGCCGGCCGCGGTGGCCGAGGGGATTGAGGCGCTCCAGTCACGGTCTGCACGGCCACTACGGTCGGGGGTTCGAATCCCCCCTCGGGCATGTAAATTTGTGCCGTCCTAGTTCGTAAGTAGTTCGTAAGTAGTTTGTAAGTAGTTTGTAAGTAGTTCATAAGTAGTTTGTAAGTTTAGGGACTGATGACCCCGTAGTTAAGTCCCATAAGCTATACAAACATTTGAACAGACAAGGCCATATTCCTACAATCTGCTTGCGGTCCATATTTCTAATTAGCGCTCTACTTTAGTCGAATTTTTTGTCTCTGAAGCGTTGGTAATCGAGAAAGGTCGACGTCGGGGTCACTGGAGACCAGACACAAGCTGGAGACGTTCATATTGTAAAATGTTGTTTAAGGAATGAGTGGGGCATTCGTGACCTCGGTGTGGCAGGAGGGATGTAGTGACCGGTAGTGCACAGGACAGCGGCTCTGCTGGGTGCGGGCGAAAGCCACGTTGTGAACGAGGCCAGGCAGCGGTTAGCACAGCGCGCGTGCTAACCACGCCAAACAGCCCGGCTTCCTCGCACCTCCTCCAAACTTTGCTCTACACACACTCCTCACCCTCCGCATTTTGACACTACGTCAATAATTGCACTCTCTCTGTGTTGTCCCTCAACATTAGCACAAACTTCATCTCCGCACCGTTTCTCGGGGAACATTCCGAAATAACATAGCTGCAAACACACTTATAAACGAAAACTACTGGTTAGTTCGTGCCTTCCAAATATTCGTACGCGAAAAATCTGCCTCTGCTTCCTAAATGTGGAAATAAACTGACTAAGCAAACATCGTATGGTCCTCCTCTGATCTTAAGGAATGCAGTGGAAGTAAGGAATGCATGGAAGTAAGTCCATACGGCTCTGACACCAGCTGCAGAAGGCAGCCAGTTCTGGTCTGTTCGCCAGTGCAAGATCCATACAATGGAATCAGAGTTTTGTGACATCTCGGATGTGATCCTTGAGGTACACATCTGGGCTCCGGAAGGCTTCCTCAGTCTTTTATCGTCCCCTATATGTTCCTAGAAAAACACCCAGGCGGCGTAAGAGAATCGTCACGGTGCTGGAATGCCAAAAACTGATGGAGATTTTTCCCCCGGGCAGCTCAGCATGCAACGCACCATTCAGAAAAAAAGAAGCGACAGCGTGGTCATTAGAGACGGAGCTTACGCTCGGAGTGTTTGGACACAAGATAACATTCTGTCTGTGGTTTGGGTAAAGATGTGGAAGGAAATCGGAGGTGCCCTTTGAAAGGAACTATCCCGGCATCTGCCTGGAGTGATTTAGGGAAATCACGGAAAACATAAATGCCGGCCGCGGTGGCCGAGGGGACTGAGGCGCTTCAGTCACGGTCTGCACGGCCATTACGGTCGGGGGTTCGAATCCCCCCTCGGGCATGGATATTTGTGCCGTCCTTAGTTGTATCTAGTCCATAAGTAGTTTGTAAGTTTAGGGACTGATGACCCCGTAGTTAAGTCCCATAGACTCTACAAACATTTGAACATTTTTTTTAACCTAAATCTGGATGGCCGGATGTGGATTTGAACTACCATCCTTCCGAATGCAAGTCCAGCGTGTTACCAATCCGCCACCTCGCTCGATACGGCATTCAGAGATCCATCCAGGGGTCGTTCGATACCAGGAAAATGCATCCTGAACCTTAACTGAGACACCACCGCCTTGGACCATACCATATGGTTGTTAAGTAGTTGTTTGTTTGTTGTTAAGGTCATCAGTCACCCGTTGGGGAGCGGGAGATATATTTTCTGTATTTTATTTTGAATTACACCCACAAGATAAATGCTTACTGTTTTGCAAATTTATTATTTTTACAAACCAGTTTTAGGGTGTTACGCCATTATCAGGTAAAACACTACAGAGATGTCTGGGTTGTGTTTACCTGTTGATGGTGTAACAGTCAAAAACCGGCACGTAAAAATAAGTTTGCAGAATACTAAAATTTATCTCGTGTTTTTCAGTCAAAATAAAATATTCTGTCAAGAACGGAAGGAACAGTCATTGAATTCTGTATTTTATAGAGCCCTCATAATTTTCAGGTCCAAAAATGTAAGTCTTCATCCACTACTCACTTCGCCTAGAAAGTAACCTAAATTAATATTATGAATTAACGAACTGGTGAACGGACTATAACAGAATATTCCTGAGCTCCGCACGCTTGGACTGCACTGCTGAGGTTGACAGAGAGCCAGTTGTCGAACGCGCAACGCAAACACGCCGCCTGGCGCGGTCGCCAATCACCGCTGTTATGAAACAGTTTTCTAATCGACGCTGCAACAGCACCCGCGATACAAATAACGCCACCGAGTCGGGCGATGCGCGGCGTTTTCAAAAATAGACCGGGCGGCGGCATTTTAAAATACGCGACCAAAAAGCGCGCGCTATGAACTCGGCGCGAGCATGCTTTCATAAGAATTACACGTCCAGCGCCGCGAATCAAGAACTCAATGACGGCTTGTTTTCAAATTAAAGCAAAGCGCTTGTACCGGTCGCATGTTTTAAAATTAAAAGTCAATAGCCATCGAAGCTGGGAGCGCCGAGCCCCTGTTTGTGAATAAACAGACGCGAAATGAGTTAGGGATGTGTTATTATTTTAGGTTGCGAAATGAACATAAAACGCGCGCGTGCGTGCGCCCGCCTGCCTGTTTGCCAGGGGCGACCAAATATTGCCACAGGCCTTACCTGCCACGTCCTCATCTCGCCAAACCAAGTGTGCTACAGGGGCGTCTCGAATCGCCATACCTAGCTGGCACACACAAGGGGGGGGGGGGGGGGGGGGGGCAGAATTCAAATAACTAATATAATTACAGATACAGCAAAGGACCTGGAATGGACAGTGTGCTGAAAGGTGCATGTAAGATGAACATTAACAAGAGCAAAACTAGGGTAATGGAGTGCAGTCTAAGAAAATCAGGCGATGCTGAAGGAATTACATAAGGTAACGAAGCAATAAAGGAGGTAGATGAGTTTTGTTACTTGGGCAGTAAAATAACAAATGATGGTCGCAGTGCAGAGGATAAAAAATGCAGAATGGCAATGGGTAGAAAAGCGTTCTTGAAAAACAAATTTGTTAACATCGAATATTGATTTAAGCCTAAGGAAGTCCTTTCTGAAGGCATTTGTATGGAGTGTTGCCTTGTATGGGAGTGAGACATGGACGATAAACAGTGCGGACAGGAAGAGGATTGAGGCTTTTGAAATATGGTGCTACAGAAGAATGCTGAAGATTAGGTGGGTGGATCGCGTAACTAATGAGGTGGTACTGAACAGAATTGGGGAGAAAAGAAATTTCTGGCATACCTTGTCTAAAAGAAGGGATAGATTGGTAGGACACGTTCTTAGACATCAAGGAATTTAGCGTTGGAGGGAAGTGTTGGGGTAAAAACCGCAGAGGAAGACCAAGAGATAGATACAGTAAGCAGATTCAGACAGATGTAGGTTGCCGTTCTTATGTGGAGATGAAGACGCTTGCTCAGGATAGGGTATTGTGGAGAGCTGCATCAAACCAGTCTACGGACTGAAGACAACAACACAACAACAACAATTACTTTTTATTTAGAAGACAGTTGCATGGAACTTGTTGCAACATACATAATACTGTAATGTTGTATGCAATACGTACGCACACACTACTCTATACATAGGATACAAAAGTTTAGAAAACAAAATTTTGCGTAATATGTAAGTTTTCAGTGATATATAATTTTCGAGATGTACTGCGACCAGCAGCCTATATCTTTGGTGAAAGGGCAAGGATGCTAAAATGAAAAACATTTCTAATCTGACGTCTTCTGCGTATAAACTGCGTCCTGCTTCATAGGCGAAGTAGTTTTCAAAAATGGTCAAATGTTTGTAAATCTATTGGACCAAACTGCGTGGTCATCAGTCCGTAGCTTACAAACTACTTAAACTAAGGTCAACTAACCTAAGGACAACACACATACCCCAGGGAGGACTCGAACCTCCGACGGCGAGCAACCGCGCGCTCCGCAGCGAGGCGCTTTAGACCGCTCGGCTACTCCCCCGCGGCGAAGTAGTTTTCGAGATTTCGTGTTTAGCAGTGACGGATTTTCAAATTGGTCTGCAGAAGGCTTTTCAAATTTTGTACCGACCTGTACAATTCTATACCCCTATTTCACAATCATACTCATAATTTTTTGTCAATGGAATTTTAGCTTTATCTTTTGTGGACTATGGTCCTTATTGCAGCACATTTTTCCGTCATTAGTATGACTGAACTAGGGGATCGAAGGGTCACTTGCCAGCTTATTTTTACAACCCAACTATTCGCACAAGAAATAGTTTTTGTTTATATTTCAAATCAAATGTTCAAATGTTTGTTAAGCTTATGGGACTTAACTACGGGGTCATCAGTCCCTAAACTTACGAACTACTTATCAACTACCTTATACTAAGGACGGCACAAATATCCATGTCCGAGGGGGGATTCGAACCCCCGACCGTAGTGGCCGTGCAGACGGTGACTGGAGCGCCTCAGTCCCCTCGGCCACCGCGGCCGGCTTTGTTTATATTTTTGAGCTAATAAAAGCACAGTGGTGTAGACTTATAATGTGGGGTAAGTATTCCTTAATACGCCTTACACAATAATGTACATTCGATAAATGTAATGAAATAAGTTTTATTAAACTTAAAGTTTAAAAATTTTGGTTCCAAATTCGACGCATCTAGAATCTGCCGCTCTAGGCTCCAGCCAACTGGTAAATCCGTCGCTGGTGTTTAGTAAGAGATAATTACCTTTTGCTTTTATATATACACATTTGCCCCCTCAAACCCACTGTCTCCTGCGCCTTTCGCCTTTTATCTGGGTACTGCAGTGCAGCATTTTTTCCCCCACGTAGGGAACACATTCAGGAAAGTGTGAACGTTATCTTTGTTTCGACGGCCTAACAATTTAACGCCTTATTTTCCTCACTGTATACGTGCGGAATACGAAGTAGACGTGGCTTGTACTGGCCTTGTAGAAGACCCAGGGACGTACCAGTTAGGGGAGGGCCTTATCAGGTGTTTGCCGAGCAATCAGTGCTTGTTTATGCCACTGGCGAGGTTAACCGCGGACAATTCGCATCACAGTAAATACTGGCGTTTTGACAGCGCCACTATCGAAATTCAATTACGCGATAATTTATAAGGTCGCGGCGGGCAAACCGCGCCGCTGCCGGCTTATCCCAGCACCGCAAGCTGGCCGCGCGGGTTTACGGCGTCGCTCTGAAAGAGACCAGCCCCAATGTATATAGATATACATATATACATAAAAGGCGCGCTTTTCAATTTCGCGGGGCCGCTATAAAAGGGCGGGCTGCGCCGTAAAGGGCGGGCATTACTCCCTTAATCAAGGCCATAACCGTTTAGGAAGGGCTGAGGTCGCCAAAGCGGTTCCCTCGTAAAAAAGGGGGGTGCTAAAAGCGCAGCGGCCGAGAGTGTCCGTGCGGCTAACCGCCCTCTGCCGGGATTTCTTGGCAGCAGCGTCAGGTGCCCGTAGTTGTCCACTCGGCTTATCCGCTACCGGTATTTACGTGCTCAGAACGGGAGAGCGCTTCTTCATGCTAGTCCGACGTTGGGCCCGGTGATCTTGGGGTAAAGCGCTCAACGGGATACCGAACGATCGCGGGTTCGAAACCCAGTTGGACCTCGGATTTTTTTTTTTTTTTTTTTTTTTTTTTTTGTCTCGCCGACCTTTGACAGCCATTAGTACCGTAGTGAAGTAGCGACCGGAACTCCACTCACATGTTAGATAGACGTCTGTTCGGTAGCAATAGTTTTAAACTGCTAATTGGCCGAAATGACACTGTGATCTAGATAATTATTATGCAAATCACATTTAAGTGCATGGCAGACGGTTCATCGCACCGCTTTCAACATATTTATCGTTCCATTCTCTAATACCGCGGAACAAGGAACACCTACAGCTTCCCATTTTCGATCAAATTTATCTTCTTATTATGATCATGTATCCCAAGTTAAGTAGATGCTAATAAAATATGTTGACATTCGGAGGAGAAAGGTGGTGAAAGAAATTTCGCAAATACAGAGTTATTCAAAACGAAGGAACAGGTTTCAAAGATAGCACCATAATTCCAATGTTCCTGGACATACAGTGTAAAGTTTGTACATGAGATTCCCTGAAGACTTAGATCTCCTGTGCCATATCTCTTAATAAAGTTTATGGGCCTTTCCTGTTCATGACGAAAACTGTGCGAGGACTAACCTATCAAAAAATGGTTCAAAATTTGTTATTTCCACAACTTGAAGATGTCCAACATCCAACGCTACGTGAATGACACCATTCCAGGGTGTTGGATTGAATGAGGAGGAGCAGAAGATCAATTCCATTAGCCATGTCCTCCTATGTTTCTCGAGTTCACACCTTGTGACTTATTTATGGGGTTCCGTCTATAATGACCAAGCTGTCGACTGGACGTAAAACCCTACGCTTCCTTCCAAAAAATGTTCAAATGTTTGTCAAGCTTATGGGACTTAACTACGGGGTCATCAGTCCCTAAACTTACAAACTACTTATGAACTACTTACGAACTAGGGGGGGATTCGAACCCCCGACCGTAGAAGCCGTGCAGACCGTGACTGAAGCGCCTCAGTCCCCTCGGCCACCGCGGCCGGCAGCTTCCTTCCTTACTTCCTTCCTTCCTTCCATCTATCTATCTATGGGGTTATGTAAAAGATTGTGTTTCTAATCCCATTGTTGCATGACACCTTCGAATGTCTGGTACATCAAAGTGTGTGGCTGTGAATTTGATAACGAGAAATCAGCTTCTTTAGATGTGGCAAGAAATGAGCCCCTGTTTCAATTAACCTCTCAACGATGTAAGGAGTCGCCAGAAACAACACGCGATTCGGATTCCACGTTAAGATACAGGTCTCCTTTCCCCGGCAAATCGCGGTAGTGGCGTACAGTTGAGAGACTTGCACTGATAGCCGAAGTAAAAAAAAAATCGCACTGACGTGTTTTACGGCCCACTTTAGATTTGTAGTTTTATACGTTTTTGCAAACATTTTGGACCAAAATATTAACAAAAAAATAATAAGAGTGTCTGAAACCCTTTTAGGAAAAAAAATGGTATTGGCGGATTCCGAACCACCGACCTCTAGCGTCATAGTCCAACGCCTTGCCCAAAACTTTACGGCTATCAATCAAAAGATGAGTCCCTTAATCTCATACTATTGATGACCGTTGTTAACTGATGCTAATATGACATTTGAAGACACAAGATTATCATTTATCGTAAGAAGAACGGTGTGTTTTTGTTAATTCTTCAGTGCGCTATTGCTTTGAAATGATAACGTGTAAGTTACAATAAGAAAATCATCAAATACGCAACGCAAGATGGCGTATGCCGGAGATAGTTCTAGACAAGGAATGTCATGTGACATATCCGAACGGCTGGTTTTCGTTAATTCAATGCAGGATGTCAAATCTCCGTTATTTTTGCAAATATGTCTCAAACGATAGGAGATATGAAAAAACATAAGGGAGCAATGTTGTAGAGAATTTTCTCATCTGCAAATTAGGTTATTCAATTTTCGTGTCAGATGAATAGTTAAGCCGTTATTTTCATTTAAATTTCGACCTGTCAAAAGACGATCGCAAAGGCCAACTTTTAGTGTTACTACCGTAACCTAAAGTGGGCCAAAAGGTATAAAATGCAGTATGGATATGGAAAGAAAAGCATTTCTGAAAAAGCGAAATTTGTTGACATCCAAAATTAAATGTTAGGAAGTCCTTTCTGAAAGCAATTGTGTTAATGTAGCATTGTACAAGAGTAAAAGGTAGACGACAAAGAGTACAGAAAAAGATGATTGAAGCTTTAGAAATGTTGTGCTACAGGCGGGTGATGATGATTAAGTGGGTAGATCACGTAACTAATGACGAGGCGCTGAACAGAATTGGCGAGAAAAGAACTTTCTAGCATATTTGACTAAAAGAAGGGATCTATTGGTGGGACATATTCTGAGACATCAAGGAATCGTCAATTCAGCATTCGAGGGGGAATTGTATGAGGTAAAAATCGCAGAGGAAGAAGGATATATGAACATAGTAATCAGGTGGAAAAGGAGGTAAGTTGCCGTTCTTATTCAGAGATGAACAGGTTTCCACAGGACGGCGTAGCGTGGAGAACCGCATAAAACCAGTCTCAGGACTGAAGACCACAACAGGAAAGATACCACACGATTAACAAGGAACCAACAGCACCATCATACAACCAAAAATGATTAATGTCGTAAATATCAGTTATCAATGGGTAAGGCGACATTAAATCTGTCCCTTCTGTATCTTGAGACGAACAAGAGCAGGATTGCACGCAGAATGCAAGCAAAAAGTCCCCAACCTCCAATGTTATTTAGTAGTTTAATTTTGCTTTCGTAATGACAATCCCAGAAGTGCATGTCAGAATCTCCATGTTGTTATATTCCACCTGTGTGTAGCCAACTTTCTACGACAGCAGATTGCTAGTTTGTTCTCCGTTCAGGACACAGGTTATCCACAGTCCTGATAGTCTGACCAATACATGACATGCCATAGTTGCATGGGATACACCTGCCTTAAGCAAACCAGGACCATCCTTTGCGGATCCTAACACCGCCTTAGCTGGAGGTCGAGGGTAAGGAAAACAGGCCATTAACCTGGGTGCCAACATCCCTAAATTTTGTTTGTCTGTACAGAGATAAGCAGCGCTTATTTACAGTTAACCGTAGGAGGATAAATATATATAAAATATTGAAATTGTGGCGCCGTATGCTTTGGCATCCCCATAACTTTTCCCGGCCATAGTTGACAACGGCCAGCGGGAACCAACGGCCTGAAGCGGGCAATGCCATGCGACCTGCGTCCGCCAAGGCGTCACCCACCTGAGGTATGAAGGACGGACTCTACACCTCATTCAGCAAGCCTCCATCTACATGTCGCCGCCTGAAGTAGCATCAGCAGCAGTTAGATGTTCAAATGTTCAAATGTTTGTTAAGCTTATGGGACTTAACTACGGGGTCATCAGTCCCTAAACTTACAAACTACTTATCAACTACTTACGAACTAGGACGGCACAAATATCCATGCCCGAGGGGGGATTCGAACCCCCGACCGTAGTGGCCGTGCTGACCGTGACTGGAGCGCCTCAGTCACCTCGGCCACCGCGGCCGGCGCAGTTAGATGCAGAGATGTCCTTATAAGGTACGTCTCGCCAAACCAAGTTATCATTCAACACCAAAGCTAAGATTCTAAGGAGACGGTTTTACCTCTAGACATCAAGAACAGCTTTTGCTTTGAGTTGTGTGGTTCAACATTCTTTTCGTCTGCACTTGCAAAAATTATATAATTGTGTGTGCATCCTATTGTGTGTTTGCTGTAGGGCCTATGTTTAGTCTTCTTTCGGTTGCGGTTACTTCCGTTGTTCTTGGTCACCTTCGATCCTGCATAGAATACACGCTCCTTTTTCCAACGAGGCTGGAGGAAAAAATTATGTTTATCAATGTGGACACAACAGAAATACTGCATATGCGAAAGCTTAAGGAACCGGTTTCTTTGGCAGCAGCTCCATTTCCCATAAAATAAAAGCCAAGATAGCGCACTACATAAATAGCATCGTTGGCAATCAGGCGTTATCTGAGGATAGTATCGCCCACTAAGTGTTCATTTTCGGGGTAGCTAACTAATTACCTATGAAGCCGACATTAAGGGGAGGAAGGGTCTGAGAGGAAAAAAAGCCAAAAGAAAGTAACGAGCTGTGGCCGGAGGGGAGGGGGGGGGGGGCGAGGTGGCGGAATGTTCCCGAGAGCCAGGGCGCCGCAACACGTGTAGCCGCTGGCGCCAATTAGCCGGGAGCAGCCGCGTGCTTGTGCTTGAGGCCTCTGCCATGTTGGCAGCGCCGGCCGCAACTCTTTTGTTTCAGTGCCAACCGACCGCTACGACACGGCAGCAGCAGCCGCTGCCGCCGCCTCGCCAGCCGCAGACGCTCTTTTGTTTTGTTTTTCTCTTCTCTCCCTCTTTTTTTTTTTTTTTTCCTTCTCGCTGGCCCGTACTCCTCGCGTTCCCCATTCCGCAAGGTGAGCGCCGCGCGGCTGCTTCAACCCTTCTGATCCTCTTTCCTTCCTCTCCCCAGTTTTTTTTTTTTTTTTTTTTTTTTTTTTTTTTTTTTTTTTTTTTTTTTTCTCTGCTCTTTTTCTGCCCTGGCGCGCTGTTCAACATTAATGGACGCGGCTGCTCGCAGACCTCCGCCGCGCCGCGAACGCCGCACTAAAGAAGGTATTTTACAGCTACCGTCTTTGGCCGGGAGCTGGCGCGGTTTTATAGGACCGCATATCCGCACGGAGGAGCCAGGCGAGGCCGCAGCGGCGACAATCTCTGGCTGGACGGCGGCAGTTACCGATTCCCTCTTTGCTCGCGCTTTTATCGACCCCTCCCCTCCCACACCTCGCCGTCGTCTGGTCGCTCGTTTCGCGGCAATAGCTGGCCGGGCGCCGGGAATGGATTCTTCTTGCCCTCCCCGCGCTGGAATAGGACCTCGGATCGCGCGCACACTCGAAATTGTGTCGGCCCTTTTCCGTCCTGGCGAAGGAAGTTTTATAAAAGTTACAAGCCGCAGAGTTGCCCGCGTACAGCAAACGCGTGGGCGGTTATCGCCATCACCGTCTCCGGCTCCATCCGGGAAAAATAAAACTCGATGGCCTGCGACACTTGAAAACGTCTTCTACGTTGCCAAAATACTTGTATTCGGCTAAATTGCAGTGCCGATGTGCTATGAAACACTTGTCTGCTGAGAAGTCGTTCTATTGAGGGGAAAATTGTAACTGAAAAATTTGGTAACTATCTTACATTTTAGTTAAATTGGTTTTTGCTCAGACAAAACATCTCACTAGACGTGGGAAATGCAAAAAAAGATAAAACACTTCATGGCACTGTTTATTCAAAATACTTTTGTTATTTATTGTGTTATTCATGACACTGAGATGGTTTCCTACCTACGCTCAATATAACCAGTATTTAGTTTTTGTAGTTTTTTAGCAACTGTAGGTATGTAACATCTCATCTTATGAAATTGTAATACGTCATAAATTTACAGTAGCAACGTCAATTACAAATAACAGTGCCACTCTTCATTTTTCAAGTGACAAAAGTGGAAGTATGAATAAATACTTAATAACTGCGAAAGCACTACGGATTCTTTGCCTACGGCACTTCTCTCTGATGAGGAATCCCAATGATACTAACTGCACGTCCAGTTTACATATAGACTGTCGTGTTTCAACTAGATAGCCATTGATTGTTGACAGCCATTACAGGAATTTAATTTCGAAATAGTATTACGAAATTAATTGCTATTCAATTTATTGTACCTCTAGTTCTGTGGATGTAACAGTGTCAAGAAAACTCATGATTTCATAGAAGTGATATTTTCATTTGGAGATCTGATTTTTAGAGTTATTAGATAAAACAATAGTAAAGATCGCTAATTCTTTTTTAGATTGCCTGTTTCGTCAGGTTATACTACCCACCTTTGAACTGCCTGTAAATACAACTCTCATCACACAGAAAACTTAATAAATCTTCGCCAACACTATCACTGCCAATGTGATAATGAAAAAACTTATGAAGAGTAGTGTTAGCGAGAAACCTTTTATTAAGTTTCCTCTGCGATGAGAGTTGTATCCGACGATGGCGGTATAACGTATCGAAACTAGTGCTCTCCATAATGCAGTAATTAGCGATATTGGCTGTTTTATGTATCATTTACGCAAGCTGCAATTATATCTGTTTTTTGGAAGTGAATTAATAAAAGTCTACGGCTGCAGAACTATCGGACATTGGATTCTGGATGTTTCTAGGAGAGGGGGGGGGGGGGGAGAGGATGCTGCGCGGTCATTTCACTGGCACAGCAGTTACATCGCAGATTATTTTTTTAATATAATTAACGTTACTTACTACGATATCCGAAATTTCAGGTGTAAATTCATTATGATGCCATGAAACGTTACCCAACTTAAAGAATTTTCTAAATTTGTAATTTTTTGTCGCCACCACTGAAATTCAATTGTTCGCATAATGTAATTACAATAACAACAATTTTTATTACACAGTACTGGACGTGATTCAAATTCCTTTTACGGCCGGAAATTAAATTTCAGTTGCGTAAATGGTTTGTTGATTTTTTTCTCAGTGGTAAATATTTCTGGGAAGTGCGGTGCCCTACATTCCAAACGTGGCTGTCTTACGGCAATCTGATGGCCAAGTATAATAATAATTACACTTTTGACACGAATCGTGAACGCTTTTCTGGACTGCTTACTTTGCCATTTTGAGCCTTTTATCATTTGCGTCTAAATGTTTCAGATAGCAAGCAAATGTAAACTAAAACCAATGGTCGATCAGCCTCTGTCACATAGCGCCGCAAAAATTTGAGCATATTGCTAACAATGGCCGGCTGTTGTTTATACTTTTAACAAGAAACGAGATAAATTTTCATACTAACAACTATTATCTCAAGGCGACGTTTCGTAACAAGTCGACTTTTATTTAATTTTTCTCCTGTCCTTTAAATCGAAACAAGCAAACTGGTATTTATAAAATTTTGTTTAAATTATGACAAATTGAAGACGTGAAGTAAAGCAGAAAGTCGTGCTCCTGTACTTGGTCTTGCCTATTTTGGCTACAACTAAACGTCAAGATTTTTCTAGTGTAGAACACTTCCGGGAGCTTTTCTAGCTGAAAACCTTTCAGTCGCCAATCTTCTTCCAACATTAAGACCAGTACATCGTATTATATTTCGGCATCCACCGTGCCAGCTCACAATTATTTAATCAGCGCTCCTGTCCACTAGTCAGTGGGCACGAGTTTAGAAACGCCTGCGGCAAACACTTGGACGCAGGCGAGAGAGCGAAGCCAGTTCCGCGGAACTTGGAACCGGGAAGAATTCCGCGCGCCGTTACACCTGCTCGCCTTAACCTCGTTTTCTTCCCAACCGCGACGAAAGCAATTCAATTTCGCGGGAAAGCGGAGTTATTTTCCCCGCCCCTGTTCCTCCCGCCATTTCGCAAAATAATCTGCGGCACGGGCGCACGGACAATGGAGTGAAACCCCGCACGAAGGCATTAAGACGTTCTCCGTTCGTGATCTGCGAGCGAGATTGCTCTCTCCGCCGCGGCGCGGCGCGCGGGTCGTGCCGGCCTGCCATTTCTTTCCCCCCTTTAGTCTCCTCCGCCGCCGGCTACAAGTTACAATTACACCGTGGCGGCATCGAAGATTACAGTGCGGGAATATTGTTTAAATATAAGTGCCTGCGTTAGGAAATGGGCAATCTGCGATCGCAGGCCCTCCGTGATTGTGTTGTTGGCACGGGGCCGGTAATGCCCGCTGGAATTGCCGGCTTGCGCGCAGGCGTGACAATATGCCCCGCTGAGTGAGTGTTGAGCTCACGCCAAGCCACGCTGGTAGGTCCCAACTCTGTCCGCGGTCTAATGCCCAGGAAAAATGCAGAACGTGCTGAAAGTCAGTAGGTGTCCTGCAGGGAAAGATCTAGGAAAGGTACACTAATGCTCCTGTCCGAACTCAGTAATTAACCCGTGTGCGTGCCCGGGACTAGAAAAATGATATGCTCCGTTTGAATTTGTGCAGGCCTAAGACATTTCTGTGAAAGTACTGACAAGGAGACCACATGGGTATCGGGTTTTAGAATTTCTCTATATTTATGGTCCGTGAAGTTCAGAACTTAAAATAACAATCAGCCAAAGCCATTCGACGCAACTCGTAAAAATTATCGTGAAAATCAACTTTGAAGTTCTATAAGTACATGCAAACATCAATATCTAAAACGGTCTCAGCATCTGTCGGTATAGCTCAGGTTGTTGTAGCATTCTGGCTTTGCAGCCCTAGAGTCGATGGTTCGAATCCTGCTGTGACTTTTTTAATCTATTTCGTTGTGTTAGAATACTTACACAATTTTAATATTTAATGGTAATTTTTGCGAAATATGCACGTTTTTTGTTTATTAGTAATTTTCAATATTTTATTAAAGGTTGTTAATAATGATGGTGTTAAACAAAAAACAATTTACATGTTTTACAGTACTGGCGCCACTATCACTTGACAACGATAGTCTTTGATTGTTCACTTTGTGAAGAGCTACGACGCTATTAGGATATTTTGAAAGTCATCTTTCACTTATGGCTTTCGAAGCAACTAACCTACTCAACCATCGTTTTAGGCGACGACAAGGTGTTAAGCTCGACTGCACACACACAAACAAAAATTGGAAAAACACGTAGAATTAGAGATCCCAAAATGTTTTATGTAACTGAATTTGAAAATGGAAAAAAAAAAAATTGTCACAGCTGGATTCGAACCACATACTCCGTTGTCGTGAGGCTAGAACGCTACCACCTAAGCTACCCTGACAGATGGCGGAACTGCTTTAGTTATTGCTGCTTACGTCTACTTGCAAAATTTCAAAGTCGATTTTCTCGACAGTTCTTGATAGTTGCGTCGAATGGCTTTGACTGATTGTTATTTGAGTTCTGAACTTCGCGTACCATAAATATCAAAAGATTTTAAAATCTGATACCCAATTGGTCTCCCTGTGAGACAAAGTTAATAGAACACATGCATTTCCAAAACGTCAACAAAGCCATCCAATCTACATGATATTAATACCTAACGGAACTCTCCAAATTCATAACAACATTGTTCAAAATATTATCAAATATTAATCCCCTCCCTAGCTTTCGTTCTATCGCGGACCTCTATCGCACCCTGACCGCACAAAACTGGTCACTTCATATTCAGTTGCTAATAAGGAGAAAGAAGAAATGAGTTCCTCTTGCAAGAAATTTGGTCTTTATATTGAGCTTATTTGGAGAATCCTTTGTCATCTTCACAATTCAGGGCTGGTATAGAGGGAAAAATTGGGAAAGAATCGTAACGTACGAAGAAAACACCACCAGCAAAATCATATTCAAACGCTAATTGACACAATTCTTCCTGTTAAGCGCCTAACTCATCCAATTCTCCATTCAAATTATCCTTACGTCCTTGTCCTGTCTGATACTCTCTTCCCACCTTAGCCTTAGTCTTCTAACTCTCCTAGTTCCTTCGGGCACTGCACTAGATACCTTCTTAACCATCTTAATTTATTGTAATAAAGTTCCAGATTGCTGCTTATGTTTTATTTAATATTGCTACAGCTGTTTCGACAGTTTGTCATTCTCAAGCGCGTCTACGATGTTTGGACGGTAATTAATGTTGACATCTGGCGTAACTGTTGCTTTAACTGTCAGGTGTCATGCAGCTTTTTACATTAAAACTTTAATTTAAAGAAACTTTTATTTTTTTTCGTAATTAGCAACAGCTTTGTATATGTAAACATCTTTGGAAAAGCTGTTGCTAATTACGAAAAAAATATAAAAGTTTCTTTAATTTAAAGTTTTAATGTAAAAAGCTGCATAACACCTGACAGTTAAAGCAACAGTTACGCCAGATGTCAACATTAATTACCGTCCAAACATCGTAGACGCGCTTGAGAATGACAAACTGTCGAAACAGCTGTAGCAATATTAAATAAAACATAAGCAGTAATCTGGAACTTTATTAAAATGCCTTTCCCAACAATTAGGAAAAGACACCTTAATTTAGTTTTCGTTGACAGCAACATACTGACTGCATGAATTCTTGCGCGTATAATGACATATGACCCACTTTCGTGTTTTGTAGCCACCTTGCATCTGGAAGAGGTGTGGAAACAGTCTGCAACTTTCCTTCATTGCCTCATTTATACACGTACGTGCCATTTTTTCCAATATATGCATTTAATGTGCCCCGGCACAAGGCTTCTACAAAAATACAGATGTTAATTTACGATGAAATTTGGCAACATGTCTTCAAATGTATAATCACAAATCAGCAATTCAACTAAGCAAGTAAATTCTAAAGATCGATGCCGCACTCAAATTTTCTGGACGCTTGTCAATAATGGCACTCTTGCCGCCGGTTCGCTGTCCTCTGGTCTTAAGCTTACCACAATGTGTGTCGAATGACTACAGAAGCACAGCGTGTCCTAATATATTGAACGTACAACTATTACCAAATAGCATAAAAGGCAGATGACCTCTGTGGAGAAACTTACAAATAACAAGAAACTAGAACGTCTCGGGGTTCTCAGCATGATAAAAGAAACAGGCTGTTCACTGACGATCATTATGAGGAATACAAATGCAACCAACATTATCCCTTGGTGATTCATGCAGAAAGTCTCAAGAGATCATTCATGGTCCAGAATGCATAACATAATACGTGACACTGCGAAGTGTATAATCGTATCTCAGTTTATTGCTTTTGAGTTGTTTTCCAGTTTTCATTTTCTATGCAAAACAAGAATTTTGTAAGACCACAATTCAATCGTGACAAAGCGAATTTTCCTGCCTCGCCGAAGAATAGCGTAAACCACTGCTAGCAACCGCTTATTTGGAGGCGAGACGGACTATCGTGTGTGTGTGTGTGTGTGTGTGTGTGTGTGTGTGTGTGTGTGTGTGTCAGCGACCATTTATCAGCACAAGCAATTATCGCGCGGAGTGAATTGAATACTCTAGAGGCTCTGAGAAATATTTTTCACATTAAGCTATTTATATGCAAATAGGCTGTCTCATTACTTCTGGGTGCCGTCAGGTCCTGGCGGGCGGGTGCGGTGAACACTGCACTTAGCTTCACCTCAAATTCGACGAACGCCTATCTTCCTTCTCTCCTCGTCTCTGCCCACACAGTAATTACCGAGCAGATATCCCCCTTTCGTAACGCTATAACGAAAGGGCAGAGGGCGACAGAAAGGAGGGGGGAGGGTTATGGTCGACAAAAACCAACAGCAGAATCATGCACAGGATACAGATTCAGGACAGCCTCTGAGTCGTTCCAGTCCAGTATTGTCAAAGAATGGACGAAAAAAATTCGTGTGGTAATTAAACATTACTTTATTAAAGGCAAAACCCCTCAGGAGACTAAAGAGAAGCTTGATTAACATTATGGTGACTGCACCTTCGAGTAGAACAGTTTGTAAGTAGTTTCAAAATTTCAAATGTATGTTAAGCTTAAGGGAATTAACTGTGGGGTCATCAGTCCCTAAACTTACGAACTACTTATGAACTACCTTATACAAAAGACGACACAAACATCCATGCCCGAGGAGGGAATCGAACTCCCGACCGTAGCGGCCGGCTCAAAATTTTCGGAGTGACCTTATGGCCACAAGTGACGCTGGATGTTCTAGACGCCCTGTGGAGGTTACGACTCCAGAAATTATAGATGAACTCCATAATATGTTGATGGATGACAGAAGAGTTAAGGTGCATGAGATTGCTAGTGCTGGTGCATCTCCAATGAACAGGTACATAATATTTTGCATAAACATTTGGACTTGAGAAAGCTATCAGCAAGATGTGTGCCACGATTGTTCACGCTTGAGTAAAATCGTGTAAAGTGCTGCAAGGAACGTCTGCAGCTGTTCAGGAAGAATCCGCAGGACATTAAGTGTCGTTTTTTCACTGAGGATGAAACATGGATACATTACTATACTTCTGAATTGAAAGAACATTCGAAACAATGGGTTACCAAGGGAGAATCTGCACTAAAATGGCGAAGACCGCTCCTTCGGGCGGAAAGGTTATGGCGACGGTCTTGTGGAATGCACAAGGGACATCGACTATCTGGTACATGGTAAAACTATTACAGGTACATATTATTCATCGTTATTGGGCTGTTTGTAAACCGAGCTGCAAGAAAAACGCCAGCGATTGGCCCACCAAAAAGTTCTTTTACACCACGACAGTGCACCAGCACACACTTTAGCAGCTGTGGTCGCAAAATTATTGGAAACTGGATTCCAACTCGTTTCACATGCCCCCTATTCTCCAGACTTGGCTCCCTCGGACTACTCTATTCCTCAATTTGAAGAAGTGGCTGACGGGACGAAGATTTCATTCAAACGAGTAGGTGATTGCAGAAACTAATAGCAATTTTGCAGATTTGGACAATTCCTATTATTCGGAAGGGATCAATAAATAAGAACGGCGTTGGTCGATGTCTAAAAGGAGACTAAGTCGAAAAATAAAAATGGTTTTCTCCAAAGAGTTTTAATTTTTGCACATACTTTTCAAACGCCCCTCGTATAACTATATGTACTTCAACTTTCTCAAAGACTAGTTACAACAGCATGTGTCATCCATAATAAGAAAAATACAAACTTAGAAACTTTCTATTGTATGGAGAGTATTGCAGAGCGCTAGTATTATTTCGTGGAAGGCGTTTGAGTGAATGTATGAATTGACATATTCCTTAGTAGTGAAGTTTGATAATCCCGCAGAGTAATGGTACTGTAACTGAGCATGAGGTGGGGAGAGCATGAAGTACGGGCAGAGAGAGAGAGCTACAGGAAAGGAAAGAGTTAGATGCGTAACTAACACTGCCCGACAAACGAGATTCGATTCAGATGTTTTGGTTACGCAATGTGGCTCGTTACGGGCGCAATTAGTTTTAACTGCGGCCGCGGCTCCTAGAAGGCCAGGAGGCGCTGGAGAGCGGGGAAGGGCCGCGGCGTTGCCCAAGGGGGCTTGCACCAACAACTGACCGCGCCAGGCAACTCATTTCCGCTCTTCGCAATACACACAGCCAACGACCCTTTTAAGTGAACTATTAACGTTTCGCGAACAGTGTCTCGTATGTATATTCGAAGCGGAAAAATAAAAATTTAGAGAGGAGACATGCCCCAACAGTGAGAAGGAGAGACAATATAATTCACCTGGCAGGCCTGTAAGAAACATCGAAGAGTGTGAATGAACAACACGGGAAACATTACTGCCTACACAACAGTACGAAGACAACAGATGGGAACAGACATGGAGCGTAGCAGCCGATACAGAAGATTCCCTTCGATGGTCAAGATCAGTATTTTTCAACCTTCTCCTATATGCGACTCTCAAGTAAAAATTTTCTGGCGACCCCCTTTCCAAATAAAAATATTCTGGCGCTATTTTGAAGAGCATAATGAAAATGTAGTGAGAGATAAACAAATCTCGTATTGTTGAGGGAGAAAAGTTTTACATAAAACTAGCTGAAAACCCGGCGTTGCCTGGGAATTTATTTATTTATTCCTGACATTTTTCAGGTATATATTCATTTGTATAAGAGCTATTTGTCTGTAATATCTCTTGGGAATAATATTAGTAGCAAAAAAGTAATAGATTAAAACTTGGTGCGTGATGGGGCGGTTTTCCATGAACTTTACTGTGTATGCGATCATATCTCATGAACTACATGTCGTACTGTGATATAATTTAGAAGGTACATTCAACTATATGTTTGTATACTGTCTGTAAAATTTCCTGATGTTACAATTTGTAGTGTATAAATTATGAATCTTAACGTCATACCGAATGCCATAGTTTTACTCCATAAACAGCGGAAAAGTAGTAAGCGAGAAACTTTTTTCATCATTTTGCTATGGTTGTCAGCGAGAAAAAGTTTAATGAAGGTTTGAAATTATGTTTAAAGTTTGTTGCAAGTCGCTAAGTAGTCTCATTCTCATGCAGTGTATTTTTACCGACTCGTCGCATTATATGACATTTTTTGCGATTCCTATTGTTTATGACGCTGTATCTCCTGCACTATGCGTCATATGTGATTCTTAACCCTGCGGCAATTGTTAACTCACGGTAAGGAATGTGTACCAAATTTGGTTGAAATCGGTCCCATGGTCTAGGAGAAAATGAGCAGCATTGTCGCTAAATGCAGCGGTTTTTCGCACATCTCATTGTTTATGACGTCATATCGCGTTAACTATATACCGTACGTGATTCTTACACTTGCGGCGACCATCCTCATGGATTGAAGCTTCCGTGTGCGAAATTTCATAAAGATAGGAACAAAACTGTAGATTTGTATGCAACACGTACAAACATACGGACACACTGCTTACTATATTAGAAGATACGACCGCACCTAGAAGCACGTTTCAGTTGGCTCTATAAGCCCGCCACAGAAACTGGCGCGCCGGTTAAGAAATCACGGTTTTCGCAAATGAGAAAAGTTGGCAGCCGCAAACATTAGCGTTAACGTTTGTTTCCGATATATCGACGCTGGGCGGGCCGAGTCGCGCAGCTGTGCCAGCGATCCGAGTAATATCAGCGGGGCGCCGCGCCGGTTGCCGCGGCACAACTTTTATTGCGGCTGCCGACAAATTTCCGATTCGAATTTGCTGGCGGCGCGTCGGCTCGCAGTAAGGGCCGGAGGCGCGCCAAGTTGCAGCGTTAGGCGGCGACCGCGCGATAGCGAGCTAGGCCGCAGATCGAAAATGTTCCAATGTTTGTAAAGTTATGGGATCTAACTGCAGTGGTTATCCGTCCCTGAACTTACAAGCTACCTAACCCTTTCATTCCCAGTGTTATTCCTGAACAACAACGTATTGAAAGTTGATTTATACCGTATTTTGTGCATCAATCCTTAAAGTTGCTTTTTTTGTTTATGGACAACATTCTTCTAGTACGACATTTTGCCGCTTGGTACGGCGTGTAGCCACTTCTGAGGCATTAAATCTGTCCCTCTTGGAGGTTGTGTTGCATTACCGTCTGTACGTGGCCGTGAATGTGGTTCATGTTATTTTATTTTAGCAATGAATTGTCTTGTCTTTGGCGCCGTGGCAAAGATTATGTTAGAAGTACTTATCTGGCAGTGTTAACTATTAACAAAATAACGTCAAAGTGTTGTGCATGAAATACATGACATAAAAAATCAATAGTCCGACCAAAAATTTTAACACACATATTTTGATGTTTACTGCGCTGTATTAATACAGAAAACATTGAATTTTCCGATTTCATAATGTGGAACTGAAAGAGTTACACTACCTTATCCTAAGAATAACGCCCACATCCATGTCCGAGGGAAGACTCGAACCTCCGACGGCGAACGTTCGCTCGCACCGTAGCAAGGCGCCTTAGTGCGCACGGCTATTGCGGCGCGGCTCCGCAGTCGAGCTCGACGTCGCTCTGCAGGTATCACTTTAATTTTTGGTTGATGCCTTTCCATCAATTACGACGTCCTCTCTGACAGAAAATGACATAGCTGAGACGATCTTCAGTTGCCACGCAATTTGATTAACAGCCGTTTGTGATATACAAAGCATTCTTGAAATCTAGAATGAATTTTAGATTTTTTGCCAATAACACTCATTACTTTGTGTGAGTAAAGAGCTAGTTTCAGAAGGACGACGCCGGCCGCGGGGCCGAGGGGACTGAGGCGCTCCAGTCACGGTCTGCACGGCCACTACGGTCGGAGGTTCGAATCCCCCCTCGGGCATGGATATTTGTGCCATCTTTAGTATAAAGTAGTTTATAAGTAGTTTGTAAGTTTAGGGACTGGTGACCCGGTAGTTAAGGCCCATAAACTTTACAAACATTTTTTAGAAAGACGACTTTTGTAAACCCCTTGTGTGTATCAGTTACTTGTTTCTAAATATTTTGATCGCACAACCAATTAATCGACGTATTGAATGTATAGAGATGCTTTGAATACAAATTTGGGCTGTGGCCGGGATTCGAAACCAGGACCTCCTGATTACTAGGCAGACGCATTAACCGCTCAGTTAATGCAGCTACACGGACTGTCTTAAAGTAAGTCTCCCTTCACACCACATACTTTAATTCTGCCGCAATGTTCGCTAATGAAATCTGTATCAAAGTTGCCAATGCTGACTAATATTGGAATAGCACCACAGCAATGAACGTTACTGGGAACAATGCGACCTTTTAACTCAGCCATTGCTGGAATGCTATTCCAATATTGGAGAGCCTTGGCAACTTTGATACGAATTTCGTGAGGGAACATTGAGGCAGAGTTTAAGTATGTGATGTGCAGGGAGACGTGCTTTAAACCTATAATGCATAGTGTAGCTGATCAGCTACATACCTAATTTTTCCATTATCTCTCAAACTGATCAACATTTTACCACAAATTCATTTGTAGCTGTTTGTATACATAGTGTTACATATGCAAGAAGCACGTCACAGAAATTGTAAGTCGCAGAATGCTGCTGAATCACTTCGACAGATAGCTGCATTGAGTTACTCGTAACATGTGCGTTTGTTTACTGTCATATACCTCCTTTGCCATGTAAAAGTGCTCGCTCACATACTACCGTTGCATTTTGTAAAAAGATCAGCGGCACAATAGTGACTGCATCGCGTACTTAATGGAAGCACTATATAGCTGACCAGCTATTAGCGATTTGTTGCTAGTAGTGAAAATAATTTTAAGAAATTTAAAAAAAAATATATTTGTCTCAGCTTCAAATAAAAAGTCATGCATTAAGGGGTTAAGACAGTCATGTACACGTATTATCCATAATGCTTTGTTAGCTGAGTGGATAAGGCGCATGTCTATTAAGCAGGAGGTTCCGGGTTAGAATCCCGGCTACAAAACGAATTTTAATTCAATGCCTCTACATATATTCAATATCTTTGATATGAGACAATATATGTCTCAAGGAATTGAATTATTGTTCTAGAATGAAACTTTCATTCTGCAGCGGAGTGTTCGCTGATATGAAACTTCCTGCCAGATTAAAATTGTGTGCCGGAACCGGGACTCGAACCTAGGACCTTTGTCTTTCGCGGGCAAGGTCCCAGGTTCGAGTCCCGGTTCCGGCACACAATTTTAATCTGCCAGGAAGTTTGAATTATTGTTGATATCAAATGTTGGAATTGTCAAAGCCTAGGGTTAGGAAATGAAGACGTGAAATAGCTGTTAGGCAGCAGCTTTAACGGGGCGCCAGCCAAGCACACAAGTAAGAGGTTTAATGTGGATTGTCAGGCATTCCAGTACACGTAACGCCGCGTGTGGCAATTAGTGTAATTTATCGCTGGCAGCCTCGCCGCCCCCAGTTCGAGGCGTCGTCGTTACAAATCATTTGGCAGGCGCTCCTGAGAGCAATAAATTTGCATGCGTTAGGGCGGACACGGGAAGCCCATAGCAGCGACACGCGGCCCGCCGCTGGGGACCGCGGCCAACACGCCGACATGCGTCATCTGTCCACTCGCCCGAAGAACCACACTCCACTCCTCCTGCTCACCGAGGCGAGATGCTCTACTGCGGGCTTCTATTTTTTTCAACCTCTGTTTGAGATACACCATCTTTCGCGTACTTTATTAGAAGACGCCAAGTCTGGAATTCTTACACATTATGAAAACTCCTTTCGTTTCCCAACTTGTTTACTGTAACCAAGCCTCGAGTCATTTAACTGCCACTCCAAGACCTTTTTTCCGAAATCTGTTCAGCACTACCTCATTAGTAACCGATTCTACTCATCTAACCCTCAGCATTCGCCGCTAGCACCAACTTGTATTCTCATATTGTCCGTACTGTTTATCAACGACGTTTGACTTTCGTAACCTAGAAGGATACACTGGACTTAAATACCTTAGAAAAGACTAACAAGGAAAGTACTTGGGCTCGAACGAACACATATACACCAAAATCGTATGAGAGAGTATGTAAAGGTCCCTTATTGCACTAGCGATACTCCCGCTACCTTAGAAAAGACTAACAAGGAAAGTACTTGGGCTCGAACAAACACATATACACCAAAATCGTATGAGAGAGAATGTAAAGGTCCCTTATTGCACTAGCGATACTCCCGCGTCTGCAAAACTCTGCAGTCGTCCGTTAGAGGCCTCTGCTTGTTCCTTGCCACATTGCACTTTGACCTGTCGGTTCGCCAGTAGGGACGATGCAGTGTCGCTCCGAAGTCGCGTTTTGTGACGTTATTTGGTGGTGAAGCATTAGATGGGGCGGCGATAGGTAATCAATCCTGCTAATGTATTGCGACTGGCTGAGATGAAGTTACGAAGAACCCTTCTTCGTGAAGATGGTATTAGTGTAAAAGATGAATCATTTGCATGCTTTCTCGTATCTGTTATGATACAGAAATATGAGCATAAGTTAGATACTGTTGTAACACTAACACATAATGATGATAATAGGGATGATAATGAAGAACAACTCATTGCAAGCGGTAGGGCTACGGTAAGTGCGGGGGGAGGCGATGGAAGCAGTGGCAGTGAATACCAACAGTCTTCCGAGAAGAAGGTTAAAGTTACAACTATCATCACGGCTTTTGATGACACTACACAAGAGAACATGTACGATGATTATTACATAAGTTGTAGTTAAGATATCTGCATTATGTATGGCGTCTACAATTACATCTACAGTGCTATCTAGAGCATCATTGCAGAGTTTTGCAGAAAAACGATACCCACCAGCCCATTAACGTGTATGTAGAGATCTTGTCACCAAACGTTCATACAGATATGTTTGTTCGAGCCCAAGTACTTTCCTTGTAAGAAATTCATCTTCTTCCAAAAAATACTGCCGTTTTATATAATTTCCACTTGGAATATTGTCAGTTACTTTGTTGCCTAAATAGTTCATCAAAGTTCTTCTGCCAACATCAAGTTTATTTTACCTTTATAAAAATCTATTTGGTTTCTTTTACTGATTGCTCAATGTACAGATTCAATAATATCGGATGCAATTATAGCAAAGGTAAAGCGGTAAACAATCCGAAGGTTAGTTTGAACACCACATTGCTTTCACTAAGCATGTCATTGCCTTCCTTCGAGCTTTGAAATGATTTAACCCGCCAGTTATAGAGGAACCTACAGTTTAACGTGGTTCCGAACCACGTTACAACTCGGAATTTTTGACAACATTGCAAGAGGTTAATTCATTCAGCATTGATTGCATTAGAATAACCAAGTATATTGGGCCACATAAACAAAGCCCTGAGAGAATCTTTTACTCATCTTCTTGGCAACCTTAAGGCTCTCTGGAGTTAACACAGTAGAGAGTGAACAGTAATTTTTCAAAGGCAATTTTAACTTCATTTTGAATCTACAACCACTGGCAAGTACTTTGTTAGCCTTGTTATAAATGTCTATGTCATCATCATAAGCCAAGGAGGGATCATTGACGGACGTGTATGAGTGAATTATTTGGCATCCTGCGTGAGCGCATCGCTCTAAAGTAAACGAAATGCGAACTTTGCCAACACTGAAGGTGACACAGTAAGACAAACTCAAAGCAAGCACAAAGCAACACGACTACAAATAATTTTATCCAACTTTTTGTGAACATGTCCCTGTTATAGTAATTGCGTCTCAGTAAGTAAACAAACAAGCACCTGCCGACCAGTTGCACGTATTGTCTCTAGCGGCACAGCCAGAATCGCCTTGGAGCTGCAACTTTTCAGTCAAGTTCCAGTCCTCCCACCAATGAAGTCCTGGCTGTACCAGGAGTCGATTCCGGCAGGAACTGATTCTGCATCTTTTGAAAGTAGACATGGTGGTACCTTAGCAAATAGGCGGACTACATACACACTGCCATTATCATTCATTCTGGTAAGCACCGGAATACGCGAGGGAGATTGGGAACGTAATTAAGGGGCATTATGAGAACGATCGAAAAGCGACGTGTAACCTATCAGGGAAAAATAACGCCGGAAACATTAGTGCAGCAGTGTGCACCCTTTTCAGCTTTTACTGAAAGGAAGTATCAGCTGCGCTCATCAGAAAGCGTGCTGGCGCCGGGAGGCTGGCACGCTATTACTGCCGGGATGAATGTAGCGGCGGCGCATTTCGCGCCACTGAGTTCTGCCGGCCAACAAAAGGCTACAGCACTGCCGTGATTCCCCGCTCCGGCGGCGGGGGGTTCCCCGAGCGGCAGCGTATTGTGTGTCTGGTGGCGGCCATCAGATGGCGGCCAGATATGTAAGGACCGGTCCAGTGCGCCAGTGCTGCCAACACACGCGCGGGCGCGCGCGCGCGCACACGCGCACACACACACACACACACACACACACACACACACACACACACACACACACACACGGGGGGGGGGGGCCGGAAAAATGGAAAAGAGACGCCCTGCCAATTTGCAGCTGAGAGTTTTACTGAACCAGAAATAACGAACAGAGCGCTGGACACTGCAACTCGATTTCCGGAGCTTTTAGAGGCAGCGAGCATTATTTTAAAAGGGAATTTTTTACGCATCGCTAAAATCGCGCTTCCGTCGCCGGCAGCGCCGGTGTAACAAAAAAAAAAGGGGGGGGGAAGAGCGGAGGTTTGGAGAGGAGGGCCGGCGCGCTGGAACAAAACCAGGGCGTTACCGAAAAGAGGCGGGCGGGCATTGTCTTTAACGTGGCCACGGGCACATCTAGGCCTCCCACAGATGCTGCGGTCCCCTCTTATTTTTACAGTGCAAACTGTCATACGTTACAGCAATATAAAGCTGCTTCCTGTGAGTGGTAGCTGCAAGGATTTCCAAGCATTTATGTACACAAATATTTTATCGCTGTTGGACTTTTCGAATTATCTTGCCCAGGGCGAATTTTGGATTTGACTGAAGTGAACGCACATATTTTATGAAATGATGTCGAAAAGAAGTAAAGCGACAAAAATTTTAGCCAAAATATGTACTGAAAGAGTGAGGAAATGATGTTACTGCAATCAGTAATAAATAAACCTGGTGGTGGTGGAAGTTGCGCCGCGGTGGAGTAGCCGAGCGGTCTAAGGCGCCTCGCTGCGGAGCGCGCGGTTGCTCGCCGTCGGAGGTTCGAGTACTCCCCGGGGCCTGGGTGTGTGTGTTGTCCTTCGTTTAGTTTACCTAGGTTTAAGTAGTTTGTAAGCTACGGACTGATGACCACGCAGTTTGGTCCGATAGTTTTACAGACATTTGAACATGTGTGTGGAAGTTGCGGTGGTGGTAATGATGGTATTTTATTATCTAACATAACAGAATAATGCCACTGGTACCTATCGAGTGTTAAAAGATATTTAGAAATTTGAAGCACTTCGATAGGGAAGTACTGAAATATTCTGAATGGGAACCCATGCCGGAAAAGTCATCCAACGACTACATCATCATTTCGGATCCTTCGAAAACTTTCTTCTACTGCAAGTTCTTTGTTTTCCATCATTTGGGAGGAGGTTGAATGGACTCAAACATGGAGAGAGAGAAAAAAAATGTTCAGGAAGCCGAGTGACATCGACCGATTGTCGTTGTCACTCGTCATTGGAGAGGCAAGTGGTGAGAATACTCTAGGTGTCTAAACATTTTTAAATGCAGCTGCGTGTGTCATCTGAAAGTCAATGGGGTTAATTCTCTTTCGTTGACACAGTTTCAGAAAAAATCAATTATAATATGAATTTTTAACATATTTCTCGGAATGGAACCATTTCTTTCACAATGGAATACATCATATTTCGCGCGTTTTGCGACGTATTTTTAACGAATGTTTCGCATTTCAGTTAAGACTTAGAAGTGACTTCTGCTGTTTAAGCAAGTCAAATCGTAAATTGGAATTTTTCTAAATTACATATTTCATCCCGTTCGTCTACGTATCGAATCGCTCCCTAAAACCGTTTCAGGCTTTGCGTTTACTCATTGTTAACGCGCTGATTGAGTTCCCGAAGCATCTCGTTAACACACATTGAGCACACCTGCCAATAACAAACCTAGCCACCCGCCTCTGAATTGTTTCCCTCATCTTCCTTTAAACCGATCTGGTGAGGATAGCACATGCGTCTTATATGCGGTCTCCTTTACAGACGAATTACATCTTTCCAAAACTCTACCAATAAACCGAAGTCGACCATCCGCCTTCCCCACAGCTGTCATTATATGCTCTATCCATTTCATACCGCTGTGCAGTGCTATACCTAGATATTTAATTGCTGAGAGTATAAAGCAGCACACTTCTTACGCTGTCTTTGAAAATTACAGGATTGTTTTTCCTACACATCTGCATCACCTTAGTTTTTCTACATTTAGAGCTAGCTGCCATTCGTTAATTCACCTACAAATTTGGTCCAAGTCATCCTTCATCCTACTACAGTCATTGAATGATGACACCTTCCTGTAGACGACAGCATCAACAGCAAACAGCCGCAGATTGCAACGCACTTTGTCCGTCATATCATTTTTAGAGATAGGATATAATAGCGATCCTATCACGCTTCCCTGAGGTTCTCCTGACGATACCACTCACACATTTTGGTACATGTTCAATATGTTCGTACCTTCGTCAACAGCTTGCGGTGCGGCACCCTGTCCAACGCTTATCGAAAATAGAGAAATACGCATTCTGCCTTTTGCCCTTCGTTCATAGCACGCAACGAGAGAAAAAGGCAAGCCGAGTTTCTCAAGGTCGATGCTTCCTACAGCCTTGCGAATATATACAAGAATTCTACAGCAAACTTATGTTAATGATTCGGTCTGTACTTACGTGGGTCCGTTCTTTTGCCTTCGTTATACACGGGAGTCACCTGCGCCGTTTTTCAGTCTCGTGGAGCTTTAGTCCAGTGCAAAGATTCGCGATAAATGCAAGCTAAGGGGCCAATGCCACAGTGAAATCATTGTAAATGGGATCTGTGCCCCATCTGGACCTGGCAACTTGTTTGCTTTCATCTCTCTCAGTTACGATTACCTGACATAGTCTGGACTGGAGACGATCGAATTGTTTTATAGTTTTCAAAATGACAAGCCAAGATTTTGTAAGCTGTCATGTTTTTAACTTATGTATTTTTTTTATACAGTGACTAAGTGCAATGTTGCACTTGTTATTTTATACCCAATGTTTTTAACAAGATGACCAGATTACAAAATATATGTGACCAGATGATGGTGACACAGTGCACCGAAACCGGTCGTCATTTAATAAATTGTTAGTGTGCGATCTCGACTTGTCATTTTGAAAACTATCAGTTGTGTGTCTGCATCGGCTATGCCTATTACAATGTCCTCTGTTTGGGAGTTACAGCAGTCATCGGGGGACCTATTGCGCGAATGACTTCTCGAATGTTAAATTTAAAACTTGGGCGTCGGTGCACGGGACGCTGGGGCAGGGTGAGCGGTGCAGCGAGGTGTGGGCGGGCGTGGGCGTCGGTGAACGAGGCTCCCTGGGGAGGCGGCATTATGCGCGACACGGCCCTTCCATTTGGCCGGCCAACAATTACCCAGCGGTCTTCGGCGCCCTCGGCCGACAGGCTCAAGCGGCCTCGCCTCGCCTAGGGACCACCGAGCCCGGCTGCGCGAGACGCCAGTCTCCAGCATTCTTCAGACCGCAGCCGACTCCAAATCGTTACACGCAATTCCTACCTGTTCGACAGTGAACATCCGTAGTATTGTTACAGCTCAAAATAGCAACAAACAAACTTGTTAAAATCTCACAAGGAAAGTACACGGGCTCGAACAAACATATCGGTATGAACGTTTGGTTGCAGGATTTCTACGTACACCTCAATGTGCTGGTGGGTGTCGTTTTTCTGCAAAGCTCTGCAACCATGCTCTAGTTTGCACTGTAGATGTAATTGTAGACGCCATACGTAATGCAGATATCTTAACTATAACTTATGTAATAATCATCTTACAAGTTCTCTAGCTTATTGTCATCAAAAGCCTTGATGATAGTTGCAACTTTACCCTTCTTCCCGAGAGACTGTTGGTATTCACTACCACTGCTTCCATCGCCTCTCCTCGCACTTACCGTAGAACTACCGCTTGCAATGAGTTCTTCGTCATTATCATCCCTATTATCATTATTATGAGTTTGTCAGAACAGTATCTAACTTATGCTCATATTTCTGTACCATAACATACGAGAAAGCATGCAAATGATTCATCTTCTACACTAATACCATCTTCACGAAGAAGGGTTATTCGTAACTTCATCTCAACTAATCGCAATACATTATCAGGATTGATTAGCAATCGCCGCCCCATCTGCCGCTTCACTACACAAATAACATCACAAAACGCAACTTCGGAGGCACACTGCACCGTCCCTACTGGCGAACCGACAGGTCAAAGTGCAGTGCGGCATGGCACACGCAGAGGCCTCTAACGGACGATTGCAGAGTTTTGCAGATGCGGGAGTATCACTAGTGCAATAAGGGACCTTCACATTATCTCTCATACGATTTTGGTGTATATGTGTTTGTTCGAGCCCAAGTACTTTCCTTGTCAGATTGCGCAAGTAATCGCCAGCCGAGCTAGGCGGAAGCAGGTCACGAGTTGTATCGTAAATGCAACGCCATTGTCTCGTGACGTGCCTACAGTCAGCAGTCTGCTGACTGCGACGGAAGCCAAGAAAAGTGAGAAGGTATATTCGTTAGCTTGAAAACATGTAACTACCCCTAACTCTTCCACAAAAATGAATAGCTAAGTGATAAGTCTGCGGTTAAAAGACCTGTTGAGTGAACGCTACAATTCCCCCCCCCCCCCCCCGGGCATGGATATTTGTGCCGTCCTTAGTCTTAGCTAGTTCATAAGTAGTTTGTAAGCTTAGGGACTGATGACCCCGTAGTTAGGTCCTATAAGTTCTACAAACATTTGAACATTTGAGTGAACGCTGCACTCTAAAGTAGCACACGTCCGGTGCTTAAGAACCGACCCACACGCCATAGCTTCAGTCGGTTTCTGGATTTATATATTCCCGCTTTTGGAAATTGTGGCACTTGGTCCTTGGGATCGATGATGCTCAGGAGAGTAGTCGTCGATCCACTGAACTGATAACTGTATTCAGCTCATGTCTCATATAAAGCAGTACAGACTAGTAGCCACGGGAGTCCGAGAACTACTACACTTCGAACTAATCATCATCGAAGGAAGATGGTAAACCGAGGTACTACCGTCTTTACAACGCTGGAGTATGGTTGCTGGCTCACGCCAGGTTAGGCCAATGATCCTGTCAACGTGCTAGCACTCTGGTGCTAACCCCAATAGAGTTCATCTGTCACCATGGCATCCGGCTCCAGTGGTTCCACATATGGATCCACTAGCAGCTTTTAATATAAATGTTTGCTTGTTCCCGGTGATGTGTGACAGTTGCCCCATGTGTGGCACCCTGTACTGAACTGACACGTGATTTGATGGCTTCGTCATCGAGAGTGGCTGGGCAGTCATTAGTTTGTCTCTTGTACACTGTCACTACTTTATTCAACCATTCAAGATACACCCTGGAAGTGGTAGAACTTGTGAAGCCAAACTCTTGCAGCATTACCGACAGCGAAATTTCCATCCCTCGGGCATCGAACACCATACCCCGATCGAAGGGTGTCAAGCTCGGAAGAAAGTTGCATGTAACGCAAATTACTTCCGCATCCACTTTTGACGTTTTGTATGCAACTGCAGCTGGAAGGGGGGGGGGGGGGTGCGCAAATAACACACCTGCCTTCCCAGTGAGTGACACTAGACGGGGGGGGGGGGGGGAGGCGGCTGATAGGGCTGAAGCCCCCCCCCCCCCGCCCAGCACCTTCCAAAGATTTTTTAAATTTTATTATTTTTTATTGTTTTGATTAGCTCGGCACCGTAAATTTGATATATATTTTTGGAAACATTTGTTTTGCTTATGGGAAACAGCACTATTATTTAAATTTATATATATATAGAACAGTCTTAGAGTGCAAAAAATTTTTTCGACTAGTTTCGGTCTTATTTTAGACCATCTTCAGGAAATTAAGCTCCATTGATGTTGTGGAGCTGACAGGAAACTTGGAGCCTTCTAGTGCTCCATATCATCAATAGAGCTTAATTTCCTGAAGATGGTCTAAAATAAGACCGAAACTAGTCGAAAAAATAATTAAATGTTTTGCACTCTAGACTGTTCTTTATATGTAAATTTGAAATAGTACACAAATCACAACGTAACAATAATTTACCAAGCAGAAGTGAACGTGACACTGGATCCCCAACGTGATGCCGCCACTGAGAACGTGTACTGCTGTTTCTGTGAGCGGTTTTAATGCCGCCGCAACCATCTTCGATGCTGCTATGCTGAAGTTACGAGCAGATTGCTCATATGTAGCGACCCGCTGCATAGTGTTATTTTAGTTCAATTTTACACATACAGTCTCATGTTAGTTAAACTGTAACGACACTCCTCTTTGGCTAGTACGTAGAAGCTGCTTAATTATTTTACTCCATTTCCATCACATTGCTCCTCATCCACTTTCAAATTAATGTGGGCGTACTCATTTCATTTCTTGTGAAATTGTTTTCGTAATACAATTGGTTGCATTAGAGGAAGTGTAAAAATAAGGTATAATTAATAAATTCAATAGGCTTTATTTTTAAAGAACTAGCCACTCCCCGCAGAACTAAATCCTGGCTACGTCACTTCTACGTTTATTCACTAAACTAGCACTACAGTGATTAATTACCTCATATGAGAGCTTCAGTCTTAGGACTACAGACCAAAGGGTAATGTATCTCTAATTTATGCCCATCAGTGCTAAATGTTTATCTTGAGAAGACGGGTCCGCCGTGATAACATAGAATTCGCCCATTTGCGATCTGTCGAAGCGATGAGCACGAGATAATGAAGTTGCCGAGGAGAGCAGCTCACGCTTAATAATACTGCGTTCCCCGCTCAGAATCGACGACTGAGATGGAACTGCTGGCGGCTGGCTCGAGCGCATGTGATCTTCCCGGAGGAACGAATGCATCGCAAAGCAGTTTTGTCGGAGAGGAGGCGCCAGGGAAGAAAAGTCGGCGCCCCAGGGACGCGAGAACCCGCCCTAATCCCCCACCCCACCCCATATTAATATTTGAGCGAGCATTTGCCTCGCCGCGGAGATACGGCCGAGAGGGAAGGGGGGCAGGGCGCAACGCGAGTCGACTCGGCTCGTCTCTCCCGCTCCGCAGGATTTTAACATAAAATATGAAAATTCGCAGAAAAGAGGGAGAGGGGTCGCGAGGCGGGCGGGCAGGGATCGCGTTCCATTAGTGAAGAGCGCTCGGCTCTGCTCAGACTTCATTCCGCTCCGCCGATAACAAAACCCCCCTGCAGGGGCTGCCGGCGGAAGAAGAAACAGGAAGCGCCGATTCCGGGCAACTGGAGCGCGTCTTAAAAGAGAGAGAGAGAGAACAAGTTCTTGAAGTGAATGCAGCATGTCAAATCGTAGTTCACTCATTCTGCATTCACTAAGTTTTATTGTGTAATCCTACTTGATGAGAATGCAATAAATACATCTGCAACTCCTCACCAAATTTGGCACACATTTCGTATTATGTGACAAGTACCGGTTCGGCAACAAGGCAGCTGTTTGCACCAATACATCGCAGGCGTGACCCATTCGGCACACCCAGCCAGATGGCGCAGTACTGACACATTGGTCTCTCATTCGGGAGGACTGTGGTTCAAATACACACCTCCAGGCACCCAGATTTAGGTTTTCTTCCCTAAATCACTCCATGCAAATGCCAGGCTGGCTGTTTTGAAATGATAAGGTCTATTCCCTTTCCCATCCTTATCCAAACAATCCGAGCGATAGCTACGCCTCTAATGACCAATCTGTCGACGGGCTGTTAAACCATAATGTTGCGTCGTTACATATATGACTGGAAAAATATTGGAATAAGATATTGTGAAACCGCTAAGAGGGAGATGGGACAATGAAAAAATATAAAAAAGATGATGGCATGAAAATCATCACTTCTGCACGATCATCATCTACATGGGATACTCTGCAAAACACACAAAAAGTGCCTGGCAGAGGGTTCAGCGAACCACCTTTATATTATTCATCTACCATTCCATCCTCGAATAGCGCGCGGGGCAGTGAACAATATATTCTCGCATTCAGAGGAGAAAGTTGGCGATTGGAGTTTCGTAAGTAAACCACGCCGCAGCGATAAACGCCATTGTTGTAACGATTCCCATCCCACATCCTGTATCATTTCCGTGACGCTGTCTCCCTTATCGTGGTCTCTTTCGATTGCAGTTACTGCCAAACGTTCCTTTGCTGACTTTTGCAATTGATTTTTTTTTTTTTTTTTTTTTTTTTTTTTTTTTTTTTTTTGTGGTTTTAGGGCGCACAACTTCTATGGTCATTAGCGCCCAGCTAAGAACATAGATTCGCTATGATCTAAAAAAATGTAGACTGTCAGAACAGCAACAAGAGGCTAAAAACGAAAGATAAAAGACAATTAAAAGAGTTAAATATCCTTGGATAAGTTGGCCAAGTTCATAAAACGCAAAACCCGAGCAGCTGCTCGTGTGTCATCAGCTAAAATTTCCTCCAGAGTAGACGGCAAGTGAAGGGCTACACGGAGATGATTAAAATTAACACAAGTCAGTAAAACATGTCGCACTGTCAGCAGTTCACCGCAGGAGCATAGCGGTGCAGGTTCAGCGGATAGCAAGTGACGGTGGCTGAAACGGCAATGACCGATCCGCAACCGGGCCAGGATGACCTCCTCCCGCCGAGAGGGGCGTGAGGATGTCCTCCAAGCGGTCGGGATCGGTTTGACAGTTCGCAATTTATTGTTGTACAGTGAAAGCCACACACTGTGCCATTGCGACACGATACTCCGGCGAAGAGCCCGTTGAACATCGTCCGATGGGACGCAAAAGGTAGCCATGCGGGGCAAAAGAGCTGCTGCCTTGGCTGCTGTGTCGGCGGCCTCATTCCCGGGCACACCCACATGGCCAGGGACCCACAGGAAAGAAACGTGACAGCTGTCATCCGCCAGCAACTGTAGGGAGCGTTGGATCCGATACACGAGAGGATGGTTCGAGAAAGGGTCCTTAAGACTCTGCAGGGCACTAAGGGAGTCAGAACATATGGCATAGAAAGGTTGGCGGTGGCGGCAGGTATACAAAACGGCCTGGTGGAGGGCGAAAAGCTCTGCCGTGAAGTTTGAGCACCGGTTAGGGAGCTTGTATTGGAAACGGTTGTCCCCGACGACGAAGGCAGATCCGACACCGGCAGTGCTCTTGGAACCATCAGAGTAAATAAATACGGCATTATCGAACCGCGAACGGAGTTCGACAAGCCTCGAGCGGAATACCAAATCCGGAGTGCTCTCCTTGGGGAGCGAACTAAGTTCGAGGTGTGTGTGAACCTGGGCCTGATGCCACGGTGGCAATGGGCTTTCGCTCAACCGAAGGGTGGAAGGAAGGGTAAAATCGAGCCGCTGTAGCAGGCGGCGAAACCGAACTCCAGGTGGAAGCAAGGCAATCGCAGACAACTGATATTGGCGATCGAGTGAGTCGTCAAAAAATAATCTGTAAAATGGATGGTTGGGCATCGACCGTAGGCGGCATGCGTACCGACACAAGAGTATGTCACGTCGATTGGTCAAGGGTAATACAGCAGCCTCGGCATACAGACTTTTAACAGGGCTGGTATAAAATGCACCGGTCGCCAGACGTAATCCACAATGGTGGATAGAGTTGAGACGGCGGAGAATCGACGGCCGTGCTGAAGAGTATACAAGGCTTCCATAGTCGAGCTTCGACTGAACAATGGCCTGGTAAAGGTGAAGCAGGACGGTACGATCCGCTCCCCATGACGTGCCACTGAGGACACGAAGAACGTTAAGGGATCGGGCACAACGGGCAGCCAGGTAGGACACGTGTGTGGACCAGCAAAGTTTCCGATCCAACATGAGTCCCAAGAATTTCGTAGTCTCCACGAAAGGGAGAGCAACAGGGCCGAGACGTAGAGAAGGTGGAAGAAATTCCTTGTATCTCCAGAAATTTATACACACAGTTTTCTCAGTGGAGAATCGGAAGCCGTTTGCGATGCTCCAGGAATATAGACGGTCAAGACAGCGTTGGAGAGAACGCTCCAAGAGACACGTCCGCTGGGCGCTACAATAAATTGCGAAATCGTCAACAAAAAGAGATCCGGAGACGTCGGCTGAAAGGCAGTCCACGATCGGATTGATTGCAATGGCAAAGAGTGCCACACTCAAGACGGAGCCCTGTGGTGCCCCATTCTCCTGGCAAAAGGTATCTGACAAAACAGAGCCCACCCGTACCCGGAACTTGCGATCCGCCAAAAACGCTTGAATGAAAAGAGGAAGGCGGCCCCGAAGGCCCCATGTGTGCAATGTGCGGAGAATGCCCGCTCTCCAACAGGTATCGTATGCCTTCTCCAAGTCGAAGAACACGGCTACTGTTTGACGCTTCTTTAGAAAGTTGTTCATAATGAAGGTCGACAACGTAACGAGGTGGTCAGCAGCAGAGCGGTGTCGACGAAAACCGCATTGCATATTAGTCAGGAGACGGCGAGATTCGAGGAGCCAGACCAACCGAGCGTTAACCATGCGTTCCATCACCTTACAAACGCAGCTCGTCAGAGAAATGGGACGATAACTGGAAGGAAGGTGTTTGTCCTTCCCTGGTTTGGGGATGGGGACAACAATGGCTTCACGCCAACTTGTGGGAACATGACCTTCAGTCCATATGCGATTGTAGGTACTAAGAAGAAAGCACTTGCCCGCAGGAGAGAGGTTCTTCAGCATCTCAATATGAATGGAATCGGGCCCGGGAGCAGAAGACCGGGACAGGGCGAGAGCACGATCTAGCTCCTGCATGGTGAAGGCGACGTTATAATTTTCACGATTAAAAGAGCGGAAAGAAGGCGGCCGTGCGTCCTCTACCTGCTTGCGAGGGAGAAAGGCAGGGTGGTAATGGGCAGAGCTCGAAACCTCCGCAAAGAAACGACCCAATGCGTTTGAAACATCAGCTGGGTCCACGAGGACTGCGTTCTCCACGGTCAGGCCAGGAATCGGAGAGTGGACCTTGATGCCGGACAAACGGCGGAGGCTACCCCAGACAACCGTGGAGGGAGTAAAACGGTTAAAAGAACTAGTAAAAGCTGTCCAGCAAGCTTTCTTGCTGTCGTTTATGATACGACGGCACTGCGCTCTCATACGTTTGTAATTTATGCAATTCTCCAAAGTTGGGTGGCGGCGGAAGGTGCGTAAGGCACGGCGTCGGGCTCGAAGCGCGTCGCGGCAGGCTGCAGTCCACCAAGGGACCTGAACACGACGTGGAGAAGAGGACGTACGAGGTATGGAACGTTCAGCAGCAGTGAGAATAACCTCTGTGAGGTATTCGACATGACTTTCACAGTTGGGAAAATGCTGATTGTGAAAAACAGCCATGGAAGAATAAAGCCCCCAGTCGGCTTTAGAAATGTTCCAACTGGTGGGACGTGGAGATGGGGAATGATGCAGGAAGTGGATGATACAAGGGAAATGGTCACTCGAGTACGTGTCAGAAAGTGCATACCACTCAAACCGACCGGCAAGCTGAGGAGTGCATATTGCGAGGTCTATATGGGAATAAGTGTGTGTTGTGTCAGAAAGGAAGGTCGGTGCACCGGTGTTGAGGCAATTGACTTGCCACATAGCTGATAACAGGAATAGTGTTCTCACAATAATGAAATAGAATGTGAACTTCGTGTAACATATTTTAAAACTGTTCTATGATAAAGTGCCGCACTACAAATGCAAATGTCGCGCGCTCGATTCCCGGTCACCCCTAAAATTTTTATGTAGTAGTTGTGAAAAATGTTGAGTTGCACCATAGTTCGGAATCCACCTTAAACTAGATCCCTCTATAACTGGTTGGGTAAAACGGTTCAGTGGTCAGAGAAAGGCAACTTCATACTAACTCCCCGACATGCCCAGTGTCTAGTAAAGTACAGCGGTGTTCAAACCATTCATAGGATTGCGTTACTCTTACACCTGGAAATACTTTAAACACCTGAAACTAACTAGAAAAACTTCTAGTATACTGCTTGAATTTGGGCGGAAGTGGTTCGATAACTTCAATGGTAATAATATTTAAAAGGCGCATCGTTGCGAATTTCTTTGCTACAGAACATTTCTCAGAACAAACTACGCTTTAGAGACTGGTTACCCTGTACAGAGGCATGAACGGCTCAAATGTAGTGTTGAGGGAGGTAAACAAGATCGATCATTTGAGTGATGGAGCTTGGTGAAACAGTTTGACTTCTTGATACACAGGCACGGAGCCGGACCTTGCGCGAGGATTGTGAAGTGCGGGAAAGAGGGGGAGGGTGGGGTGGAAGAGAAGTAAGGAAGTGAGAGACGACGTGACGAGGCGCAGCCGTCGCCGCGGTAAACAGACTGCCGGCCAGCGTCAACAACTGGCAGCGCGCGCACACAAACACCCGCGCCCACACGCCTTTGTTTGTTTACGCCCCGCCGACACGGGGGATAATCAGAGATGCGAGGCGTCAGCTCCGTTTTTGATTAAGAACACTCAAGAATCGGCCTTGCTGGTGAACGAACTGCTTTTACCAATCCAGCGATCATCCTGCCCCCCCCCCCCCCCCCCACAAACACACTTCGTGGTGTCCGTAATAAGTCAATAGTAATTTGGTAAAGAATCGCGTCGTTCCACGGTAGTTCGCAGTGAAAAATTAACTCCCCCCTCTCTCTCTCACTCTCTGCAAGATATATCAATTGTTCAATGGATGCAGTATTGCTGCAGCAGCTGCTGCTATAGCTGGAACACATGTAAAAGCACGAGCGGGGAAAAAATGGAATACTACAGAAGTTCTGCCGAAGATTGATATATTACAAGAAACTGAAGCACGGAAAGGAGCTCGTGTACGGCTACACACAGACCGTCGTCATTATCCAGTTATCCTAGTCTGAGTTTCTTCTTATATGGTAGCTCCTCGTGCTGGCCTTTAAGGTCAAAAAAATTTCGCCCGACCGCCGTATGGTCTGCCTTGCGTCGGTTTATGGTCACAGCACACACCTTTGCCCGTCCGACTTGCAGGTCGGTGTGGCCCATGTCATCAAAACCACATGTAGTTGCGAAACGAGTCCAAGTTTTTACCACATCGCTCACACGCAGCAAAAATGTTCAAGTGATTGTAAAGCTTATGGGAGTGAACTGCAGGGTCATCAGTCCCTACACTTACGAACTAATTATGAACTAGCTAATTCTAAAGACGGCAAAAACATCCATGTCCGAAGGGGCATTCGAACACCCAACGGGGAATGGCCTCGAGCATCGTAGCATAGTGCCTCAAAGCGCTCGGCCGCGGCTCACAGACAGCACTATTATTCTTGCTACTTCTCTTGAAGGAAGGTCCCTGTTGACATAAAGCAACAATCCGTGTGCAAACAGAGGTCCATTCGACGAAATGGTTACGCCTTGGACGGGGGAGCTATAGTCAAGTTCGTTTACATGTCAATGTACGTCCGGGAGGAGTGTATTTATTGTCCTCGCGCAATTCGCAATGCTTTCGTTAAAAAAATTGCAGAATGCTTTACCTCGGCTTGTTTGATTTGCCTAACTCGAGCTGAGGCGTCAGCCTACCAAAGCTTCTTTATTTCATTATTCTCTTCCAAGCTTGATGTTCAAATGTTTGTTAAGCTTAAGGAACTGAACTGCGGGGTCATCAGTCCCTAAACTTACAAACTACTTATGAACTCAAAATATCCACGGGTGTACTGCCGGTCTGTCCAATGGGAACAATATTTCGGCGATCATAGATGTCGCCATCATCAGCTGAACTGACGGACTGAGCTCCTGGAAACTACTTATGAACTACCTTATACTAAAGCCGACACAAACAAATATGGAGGGCGGATGTGCAAGGCGAGGTGCGCAGTAGCTACATTGTCTTGTTTCTGGACCATTCGTGCTTACCCGCCAGGGCTCGAGTAGCCAGGCGCTGGTGTCTCTACCACTTTCAACGCCAATGTTAAAAGCGGACTTTCCCCTCGCCCCTCCCTGCCGCGGGAGCTAACACATGCTGCTTTTAAGGAGTTCAAAAAGGTTCAAATGTTTGCAAATCTATCGGACCAAACTGCGTGGTCATCAGTCCGTAGCTTACAAACTACTTGAACCTAGGTAAACTAACCTACGGACAAACACACACACACCCATGCCCCAGGGAGGACTCGAACCTCCACGGCGAGCAAACGCGCGCTCCGCAGCGAGACGCTTTAGACCGCTCGGCTACTCCACCGCGGCGTTAAGGGGTTCAGAAAAGAATTTGAACCACAGCCGCGCATGCGCATTGCAACGCTGCAGCCACTGCCGCCTATAGTAACCGGCCGCGTTACGAGTCCTGTACGTGCTCTCTGGGGCGTAAAACGTTTCTCATGCTATAAAAATACTTCGAATGTGCATATAAAATGATTGATAGAAGAACGGAACGAAGAATGATAGTTTAAGAGTACTTTTTTAATTTTATTTGTTTTTTCCACGACGAGCTTTTTCTGGACGTTCACTGAATCAGTGAAGACACCGGACACACCGCCACGGGTCAGCATCCAAAGACATAGGGAGACAAGATCATCATAAGGAAATGAGATTGAAAACGGAAGGATTTATGCGTTACTTTTTGTCGCGCGCTGTTAGAGATTGGGAAGGCCAGATGGAGACGGTTGGCTGAATCGGCTGGTGTGCAGAGCAGCAGCAGCAGAGGCGCGCAGCGAGGCGTTAACGAGCGGCCGGCCACAGCGCCAGCCCCCCCCCCCCCCCCCTTGCGGCCAAACCGCCAAGTTGCGGCGCGCCTTGCTTCTGTTTTGTATTGATCGTGCGGCGGCAGGCGTGGCCTGCTAGGGCGGAGCAGCCGCCACCGCAAGGCGTAATGAAGCCGCAAGCCAATTATATAAGCCCGCCCATTACGGCTAATATTCCCTGCCGGCGGCCGGCGAGGCGCCGCCAACGCCGCGCTTAACTGCCACTCGCCACTTCACTCCACATTTAAATACTTTGGCCAGCGGGCAAAGCTGTTAGAAAAGATCATAGAAGGACAACTTAGAAAGGTAGTTGAACCCTTGCTTGAGGAAGGACAACGTGGATTCAGGAAAGACCGAGGTACTATGGATCTTATTTTTGCAATAAGAATGCTAACAGAAAAGTACTGGGAATGTGGAATAAATCTTGTTATATTTGTAGACATCGAAAAAGCATATGACAGTTTTCCTCGAAGCAAGATATAGGAATCTTTGGAAAACGTATAGGCGCCAAAGTATGACAAATAAAGTCAAAAAGCTATACCAAAAGTGTTATAGCTGTGTCCACATAAGCAACGGGCGATCAGAATGGTTCCAAACAAAGAGAGGTGTCCAGCAAGGAAGTGCCCTATCACCACTCCTATTTGTAATAGTCATGGACACAATTATAAAATCTAACAAGAAAATAGACAGCGAACCTAATGCCCTTGTTTTCGCCGATGATTTGATGGTATGGGGAGAGACAGAAACTGAAGCACAGAGGAATCTGAATGATTGGAACAACACATTCAAAAATTTCGGACTAAAGAGAAGTAAAACAAAGACAGTAGAAATGACCATCAACAGGCAAGGAACAACATCAAATATATTTCTAGATGGGGCTAAAGTAGAATCTGTTTCATTTCAAATACCTAGGAAGTATGATCTCTAAAGACAACACAGTTAAGCAGGAAATACTCAGCAGAACACAGAAAGCATCCAGTTTTTACAGTCAAATAAGAAATCTTCTCTGGGATGATAAAATGCCACAAAAAGCAAAAGCAACCATGTACCATACCTATTTTGTTCCAATCCTTACATACAGTTTAGAAACATGTACCCTACTAACCAGAGACCTCAGTAGAATTCAGGCAATGGAAATTTGATTCATTAGAACTATGAATCAAACAATCAGGCAGGATAAAATTAGAAATGAGGTGAATAGAAAAGTAGCTGGTATTGAAGTTCCTGTCACCAGCATCATAAGGAAACGTAGACTTCAATGGTATGGGCACTTAATGAGAATGAATAGTGGAAGAGCTGCTAAAAAGTATTTCAACCTCAACCTCATAGGAAGACCACCTCGGGGAAGACCAAGAAAACGCTGTAAGATCAGATGTTGAGGACAAAGGACACAAATGGAAAGACATTCTGGAACAGAAGATGTATGAAGACAGGAGGAGATGGCGAGCGCTTGTACACCACACCCGGGAAACTGGAGCTGGAAACTGATGATGATGATGATGATGACCAGAGGGCGATGTCTTAGCCACACCTGCTGCTAAGCGAAATCTTTGTTCATTGCCACTATGGCAATATAAAATCCTTTACAATCAATATCTCCTGGTTACCCGCCTACTAAATCAAGATTTATTTAACTACAGCTCATGGTCCTTTAAAAATGTAACTCACTCTCATATTTGTCTGGCGGGTGACGTGATAGAGCAGTCCGTACAGTCATGGTGATCACTGTGTCCAGGTGGCAGAAAGGTCAGCCCCACTGCCTTATAGCAGTAGGACCAGTTTAGAATACAATACGGTACAGATTAATAATAATAATAATAATAATAATAATAATAAAGGTATCAGACGCTAGTATTGTGACAAAAGGGTTATGACAACCCATCTTTTTCAGTCTATACGTACGTAGAAGTGGCTCTCCGAAATTGGCAGAACAACTGCAGAAGAATGAGGATCAATAACATTAAGTTTTGCTGACGATCAAGCCATTCTAGCACAGATGATTATGATCTTGACTTTACAATACGACGGCTATATCAGGGATATAACAGAGGAGGACTACAGATGTGTCTAACGGAAACAATATCTGGTGGTGAGTACGGACGCTAAATTTGAAGTAAACGTAAGTGAAAAGGAAATTACGAGTCAGACAGAAAAAAATATCTCGTTGCATATTTGATAAAAATGGATAGAGCCATAAGGAATACAACAATGCAGAAAAGTATTATGTTGTATGATTTCTTTTTCGTAGGACAGGAACTTCTCTAGCAGAAATAAGAAAAGAGTGGGTAAGATAGTGGTGGAATCAGTGCTGTGATATGGATCAGAACTATGGATCTTAAACGCTGATTTCAAAAAAAGACTACTAGCTGTGGAAATGGATTATTTACGTAGGGTGCAACAATATCTAAAAGAGAGGAAGACAAAAGAAAACAAGAAAACTAATGTTAAAGTACGAGCTAGAATGAATGCAGAAGAAACAGTCATAGAATTGAAAGGAAATCATTAAAATGGTAAACGCATATGTTGACATTTGAGTATCATCGGCGGCCGAAGAAAATCAATGACTGGAAACCACCAGGCAGACCACATTCTTGGACGGTTCGCGGCATATGCAAAGAAGACGCGCTGAGTAAAAAGACTTGGCGGAAGGTAACAGGAATACAACACGTTATTAATCCTTGTATTAATTAATCCTGCAGCAACAATAAACAATAATTCATTTGTCTCAAATACGAAATACGCGATTTGTTTAAAAATGAACTTGCTATGTGACATTATCAATGTCGTCAGTATACCCACTGTCAACAAGCTATATATAAACATATTGGGCGAAACTGCTTGGGTCATCAGTCCCTAGACTTACAAACTACTTTAATTTACACTAAGGACAACACATACACCCCTGCCCGAGGAAGGATTCGAACCTCCGGCGAAAAAGGCCACATAATCAGTAGCGTAATGCCTTAGACCATGCGGCTACTCCCGCACGGCAAAGCCACTGTCGATTACTGCTGCAGTAATATACGTTTTGTTCCCGTTTGTCTACATTAGTTTTTGAGAGAGAGAGAACGAAATGCCTGAAGGCAAACACCGCCCAGCTAACGGATTGGGTAAATAACTAATAGCTATGGCGTCGCCTAACGTTTTCTCCAACAGCCGGCATTTTCCAAGTTCAAATACAGCGAGACACAAATGTGCAAGAAATGTTTTCATTGTGTTCGACTGCGATAGTAGTTTTCACTCTCCGTAGGGACGTGGAGGGCATCGTAATCAGTTAATGCAAGTGCATTGTCATATTCGAAAAAAGAGACAAAAACCTGGTCATCTGTACTATATATAAAAAGACGTACGGCGCTTCCATTTAATGTTGCCCAAATACTATTGCACATGGCTAATTTTTTTTCTTCCCACAGTGAGATTTCCATAATTTTTCTATATCTCCTCCAGGAAAATGCCGGGATGGTTCCTTTGGAAGGGCACAAACGAATTCCTTTCCCATCCTTAGAAAACCAATCCGGGAATTTGTCCGTCTCTAATGACCATGATGGCGACGCTAATCTAACTTTCTATTTAGGCTTGAATTATAGCCGAGGGGTGAAACGGTAGGAATTACGTGGCGTGTCAGCGGAACTAACGAACCATCGGAAGTCGTGTCGTTGAAGAGAGGACAGAATAATGCGCCCACATCTGGTTCGGCGAGAATGGAAGCAGTAAATGTTTTACGTCGAAAGTTACGGTCTCGAAATAAAAGTTGTAAAGAGCAGCGCTTTTGTGACTTCTCGCTAGCCTGTAGTAAGGCCTGGTTCCTAAGATTGCGCCAGATTCATTTCACAGCCTAACATGATGCCCTGTTCTGTTTGCCCCCATTATTTCCAGTCACGGCGGGAATGTTACGTCCCTTGTCTCTGCATTTCATGCTTACCAAGACATTAATGAGAACCATTTGGTCGCGCATAAAACCGGAAGTGAATGCTGACTCTGCCTGTGTTACTTCATTCTATTTGTTTTCAATTTTGCGCCCCCTGGTTCATAATCTACAGGAACCCGAATGTCAACATCGTAAAACGCCTGAGTTCATTCTCCACTGACGTGTGGCGGCTCGCATGATGCACCAGTCGCCCATCGCTTCGGTATTCGCATTGAAATGGTCCCTGCTGAGTTTTCAATTGGCCAATCTACATGACATTTTGTTTTAAGACAGACAAGGGCAAACCACTGATTTCATACTGCCGTTTCTCTCTCCATCGTTATTCTCTGCCCAAAAGCGACATTTTTTTCAGCACTTAACAGAACCGGAAAAGGTACTGTGCACCGTCATAAAAATCTAGTTGGTGTAGAGGGTAAGGGATCTATACATTCTCCTACGTCATTTGGTGGGATATTTCAGAACAACGAGACTGACATTCAGGCCAGTGGCATCGTCCCAGGCACTCCTGCAAAGACATGAGCACTGGTTATTTCCAGTAACCTGACGATTTAAAGAAAAAAAATTGCATTGTAACTTTCAACGCACCTGGGGCTGAACTCAAGAATACACTTTTTTTTTTTTCAAAATACTTATGAAAATATCTTAGTCATATTTCATTTTTGGCCTTTCTTTCACAATTTGTGTGTGTGTGTGTGTGTGTGCCCGCGCGCCCGCGCGCCCGCGCGCCCGCGCGCCCGCGCGCCCGCGCGAACACGTACCTTCACCGTCTCCTCACCCCACCACGGTCGCATATGTTGCGTTGTGCCGAAATAGCTAAACAGACCCATACAAATTATCCTCCAAATTATGTCATCAAGATCCTTAATTCATCTTTGCTGTTCGTTAGTCCCGCTAAAACACGCGAACGGCTGAATCGTTTTGGCGAATTTTAGTCTTGAAATATTCGTGCAAGTCCAGTGGAGGTTTAAACGGCGAAAAAATATAGAGAAGTTGTCCGGAAAAGCGGAAAATCGGGAAATACTGAAACAGCTTTTTCCAGTGGGATATCAGTATCATTCGCCTGACTGCGAAAAATTTTGCATATTTGAGGTTCAAAGCAAGAGTAACGTTCTTATGATATAAAAATTTGGAAACATATCCCGGAAACACACCAGATGTATTTCGCAGCATTGGCCAGTAATGTTTTATTAAACAAAACACACACACACACACACACACACACACACACAGAGATTTCAATCACCTAGTGACCATCTTCAGTGTCATTCAAACAAGCATTATGAATGCCCTGAATTTAACTGGTTATTTCAAACTTTGACACTGGTCACTAGATGATTGAAATCGATCTGTGTTTTAATAAAACATTAACGGCCAATGCTGCGAAATACATCTGGTGTGTTCATCATTGTGTGGTCGTGGAGCACCTCCAGAAAATGGAATCTAACCTCAAAAAACCCGAAAAATTCGAAAATTCAGAAAAAAAAGGTCTTTCTATGAAATATCAATATCATTGATCTGATTGCAATAAAATTTTGCACATTCGATGTTCAAAGCGAGAGGAAGGTTTGAGTGAAGTAAAAGTTTGGAATATTTGGCCAGAAAATAGGAAAATTTGTGGAAAAATGAAAGAGCTCTTTTATTTGGGATATCAATATCATTCGTACGAATGCGACAAACATTTGCACATTTGACGTTCAAAGCAAGAGTACATACATATTAGTAATTGATAAGCATTGCCAGGTCGACTAGTATTCAATAAGAAACCAGGTTTCGTGTTCAAAGGGAATCGCAAACATCCTAAACATCAGCGCAGTACCCACTAATGTTCTAAAGCATATACGAGAATGGTAACCACTTTGTGTGAGCACACACGTGATATGGGAGCTGTGCCAATGCTGGAGCACTGGCGGAGGGCGCCTTCGTTTGCTGGCGGTCGCGGCGTGTGGAAAGTGTGGCGCGGCTTGTTAAAGAGTCGACCAGGAACGCGGCCGCCCACTCGCCAGCAACACGGGCCGTAAATATTGCTAAGTGATAGCGGCAACGTATGCCCGTTCATTCCGGCCGCGTGAATTTAAAGACGCGCCGCTCGTAAAACCCGAGCCGGGTGGCGGTTAATAAACATGCAAATGACGGCGTAAAATTCCAGAATGGCGATAAAGAAAAGAAGGGGAAAAAAACGGCGCCTAAGTAACTGGATTTATTCTCACGAACCGAATTCTCCAGCGAACATATATATTTCGGATGTGACACGTTTAGAGTCTGGAACTTCCTGTTCTTGAGACATACTTCGACGGTGCAAGTTACGTGACACGAAGCTGAAACTTGCAAATGTGCAGCACGATGATTTTCGACTCGGTAATTCGTCCACTGTAGGAAGATTACCCTTCGCGGTCAGTAGAGATGAATTTTGATAAGAGGATGTGACAGATTTTTTAAGTACGCAATACGGTGATATACAAAACTTCTGCACGAAAGTGACTTTTGGGTGACGTGCGAGCCTCGTAAAAAAGGTAAAGCAGTCAACAATCCGAAGATTGGTTTGAACACCACAGTGCTTTACTAGGCATAGTCCTTTTTGGGGGTGGTATGCCGTTGCCTTCCTCCGACCTTCAAACTGACTTACCCAGCCAGCCAGTTATAGGGGGACCTACAGTTTAATGTGGGTTCCGAACCACGGTGCTACTCGGTATTTTTCACATGATCAGTACTGCCAGAGGTGAAAGAAGTGGAAAGTGAGAGATAAAAATCCTAGGACCTGGCGGGGATCGAACCCGCGACCTTTGGATTTGTAGTCTGACACTCTACCATTGTGCAACCGAGGCGCATGAATCTTGAACTCTGAAGAGAGAGAGAGAAATGTGAGAATATTAATCTTTATGTGAAGATCTCAAAGTTTTATTTTAATTACGACTAGCTTCGGCTCATTATTGACCTATCCTCATAACATTAATTGCTTGGAAGTCATTATTTTTGTATGAGCCACCTAGTGTGTCACAGCCACGTATTATACTGGCCGGTTGTTATTAAACCAGGAATTAATGAAACACAGGCACCCGAACAACGCGGTAATAAGGCCTGTGTATATTCGTGTTTCAGTCTGCACCAGATCATACTGTTATTGTTTTAATAATTGGTCAGGATACTTCGTTGCTACTTTTAAGCTTAGTGGCACAAACTAAGTGACAGACATATTAATGGGAACTTGAGATAGGGTTTTATATTCACACATTTTTATTTTAATTGGAGACAACTTTTTTCTACATCAAATAGTGTAGTGCAGGCAGTAACAAAGAGAAATGACACATTTATTCAAGGACAATAGCAGCACCGTCCCCCTGGGACATGGTTGTTAATAGGACGTGTGATCGCCACGGATGACAATGCATCGCGCTTCCAAAAGTCTGGTGAGGACTCCGAGGTACGCCGTTGGTAACTGCCAGATGGTCGCTGGTCCATGCGTCTACCCACTTCATCTCACAGTGTAAGGCAGCACAATTATAGTAGTTGTCAACCGCGCTGCTAAGGGATTGGAAACGCTCTTCCACAAGAACACCATGCGAGCCGTGTACCACGTAGTACATCAAGTATATCTGTCGATGGAGAGCGCACACCTAATTAAGAACCTGTTCAGTAAACCATCATAAATGGGGTTGACTTCTGAGTGATTACTGTTTTTGAATAAAAGTGACTTACCGCTTCTCTCTACTTTCTGTTTATGACCAAATTTCCATTGAGCTGTCTCACTTGGCAGTTGCACAGCATGTGAAAATTTCTTTCATCCTTGTGTATTGCACATCTGTATAGAGCATGCCTCTACACATCTGAAGTTTCGCACAGGACCAACTGCACCCTCCCCTCCCCAAATATACCACAGTTCGGAATAACATTCTGAATTGACTTGAAGGCCAGCTGTCTATTATCGATATAAACTCGTCCGTGTGATCGCAGCGCCATGTACCGGAGAACTATTGCTAGAAACGTACACAATGTTTCCCAGCGGCAGTGGCATTTTTCAATTAGATAACACGCCATGTCACAAGGCTTGGAGAGCGTTGGAGCGATTCCAGAAATATAGAGGCGAGTTGCAGTTACGCCTTCTCCCCATCCCTAATCCGTTAGAATACATGAGGGATGTGATTTAGCGTGGTTTCATAGTTCAATGCACCTTCGCCTAAATTTACCGGTAATGGGTGATTTGTATATGCGGATGTGACGTCAACTCCCTCTAGAGACCTATGAGGGCCTCATTCCTTCCGTACAAAGACGCGTCGCCGATGATATTCGTTCCAAAGGTAGACATACCGTCTATTACGTACTTGGTTATAATGGCCTAGCTGGTCAGTCACCATGCAATATCATCCTAGGTCTATATCGGTCTTTCTGATTACAACTCCCGCGTATGATCTCGTCGGCTCCTCGTGATCAGATTTGGAAAATTCCGCCGGCCCGCCTCGACACACCCCCTAGCGCCTCCCTTCTGGGCATAACCTCCGACAGAGGGCAGCCGAGTTTTTGCCTGATGGATTCTGACGATCCAATTAAATGTGCCGACAGGCAGGAATCGCTCTGCCGGAGGCGTACTGTGGGGGAGAACGAAGAGCGGACAAAAAGGGGAAAGGGTGGGAGGACGAATGACGAGACGTGTGCGGGGGACAACGAACACTGCAGGGGGCGTGGGAGGGGGGGGGGCGGGGGAAGGGAGGTAAATGAAGTTCCCGGGCGAGTGACCTCGCCGGCGACAAAGGCCGTCACGTCGCGGCATACGTCAGCCAGCGCGGCCGCGCACACCGTCTTTTCTTGCCTTCTCCCTTTCTTTCTCTCGTTTTTTTTTTTTTTTTTTTTTATCTATAGCCCGGCGTTCTTGACACTGCTTTCTCGCATTCGTGCCCTGCTGCGGCAGTGTCGCGCGGGACACGTTTTGTACGTGTGTGTGTGTGTGTGTGTGTGTGTGTGTAAGAGAGGAGGGAGGGAGAGAGAGATGACAAGCAGAGGTAGAAGACAGACGAGACTTGCGTGCAGGGGAGGCGAGCAGAAGGGCGCGGACAGAAAACGAGGGAGCGGCGAGGGCGAGGGTCGGGACGGAAAACTGCCGGAAATTGTTCACGTCGTCCCCGGGGGCGGCGGCACAGCCAGCCGGGCGTAACCCTCCCTTGGGGCGCGCTGCGGGGGACGTGTGATATGACGTGAAGAAAGATACACACGGCGAGCTGTTTAAACTGCAAACACCGGCCGGCGCCGGATTGGTCGCGGTTTACTGGGGCGGCGTGACGTCACGTCGCGGCGGGTAGCTGCTCGCGGCGTGACAGCCCTGTGCTGGGATTCAACGCCGCCGGCACACGTGACGTCTACTCGGATGACAAGGTAGCACCTGAGCACAGTACTCGCTTATCAATCCGCTTTACAGTGTCAGTCGTAATATAGGGTGACCTGGAAACCCCCTCACACGTTAATATTTATCACAGTGTATGATGGTAACGTTGTCAGGATTGATGCGGCAAGTCTTCACGTAAGTTGGATCACCAAACTGTCACGTCATCCGCAGGAACGAGAATGCCGTCTGTGCACTTATCTGGTGATAGTTCGCCTGAAGAACAGTGGCAGATATCAGCGACTTAACTTCGAAGGGGCAAGTTGGCCAAAGAACAGAAGCATAAGAACGTAAATATGACGAGTGATGGATATCTTGTAGTTCTACCCGTCAACACCATCAAACCAATGGGAAACATTACTCCAGCGAGCGCGTCAGTCATGCGTTCATCCTACAAGTGGATCAGAGCGTCTTCCTCATACCCTCCCTTGAATGCAGCCTTTCCCTTTTGAAACACCATTACGTGTGTTAGTTGAATTGCTGGAAGTAGGCTGCTTCGGAAGATACAAGCGGTTCCGGTTACTTCTTCCTTTCTACTTTCTTTTGTGTCTGCCCCGTCATGTTTCCAACTTCGAGTCCCATTACCAATAATCGACTTGGGTAGGCATACTGGACAATTACATAACGAACTGATGGAGTAACCGCAGTTGAAAAGATGATGGAAGGAAATAGTTGCAAGGGCAGCTCTGGATATTTATATGTAATGTAGGTCGCCAATGTGTAGAGAAGATAAGTTTCGCAAATACAAAGAGGATTGCTAACGGAAACGATACGAATGAAGAGTTGCCCCCCTTTGCACTGACTACCGAAACAAGATTTACCCAGCGAACACAGAATGTGCTCGCTGGTCGCCAGAAATGAGTTTACTTGAACAAAACTAAGGTCTGATGTCTGTGTATGTTACCTGTGAACTCAGGAATAAGAATGCCTGTGTTTGCGTGTTACGTAATACTTGATTGCCTTCCATCGCAGACAGCATTTTATCGGGAAGTGTGGGGAGTAAAAAAGGGAATCGTTGGCGCTCGATCGAAGTGCGAACGAGAGGTGAAGAGGCGGAGTGGCTGGCGGTCGGACGATCTGATAGGAGCAGAACAACGGAGGCCCTTAAATTAGCCGCGGGCGGGGAAAGCCGGCCGCTTATAACTGCGGCGATAGCCATCGCTGTGCTCCCCTTTTTAATTCTGTTCTGCCCCTATTAGCGGCCGCGGGCACTGCCGACTACACGCAGATTACCAGACAGGATCCAGGTTTGCGAGGGGCTTCACCCATTCCAGCTTAGAACCTGCTACCTTTTGGAGGAAGGGGAGAGGCTTGAGCCCCTTAGCCGCCTTTGTATCCGTACCGAAATTCCGTCTCGCAGGCTCTAGCGTGTGAGGAAATCTCTACTGCTCTGTTCTAATGGGTGCTAGGGAGAGACGATTAAGGCTGCGTACTCCTTTTCGCGAGGACTTCAATCCCCTGAATGGCCATACTAATTTAGAGGATCACAAACTGGTAGGCTTTTTCGAAGTCGATACCTCATCTTCGTAGCTGGAGCTAGTGTTCAGCTTGCATTAAAGTGGAAGAAACGAGTTTGTTTTTACGTGTTGTATGGACGGCCAAGTCTGCTGTAGCGAAACAAATGCACAGACATGTTACCTTGGCCGAATTGAGGTAACTATGAAGACCCTAACTTAGGATGGCTGTTCGGCGATATGGTCCACTGCCTTCCCCAACGAGAACGCAGTGTCGGAGCACATCATTGTATTCTAATTTGGAAGAAAAAAATCCTAGTAGTATATGATGGACTTCCAACGTGCACATAGCGTCTCATGTAGCATTTTAGTGTGTTATTAATAGCTTACTATTTATCGACTATTTTTGACTTTTTTTTGTTATTTTCTGTAGAAGATTGTCAGTGTTATCATTAAGGTACTTGTGAGCCTCGTACTGTGGCATATGACTCATTCAGCTGGGATTCAAATCGGCCTTCAAGCAGCAGTATTAAGCTCTCGTGGCTTCGCCGTTTGTATTGACTGGGGGGTGTCTTCGAAAAGGATGCTCGCTACTTGTTTTCCCGCCATTGCCCAAAAGACGCTGTGTGCATCCCTTATTTTCATTTGTCTTCTTTCGAGCATCGTGTAACATTAGGAGGGAATTTAAACCGCGCCGTGATAGTCGCATCTACGACAGTAAGCTTTGTTAAGAAATTTACTGATCAATATCGCAAGAGTAGTAGACTTCCGCAAAACAAATTAACAATGTCTTTCAGCAAGTCCGCAATTCGGTGAGAATTTTTCATAAAGCGCCACATTTGATGATCATACCACCTTATTTTCAGCTGTTATTTCTCCGCACATTCCAAAGTCTCCTACGTAGTTCCTTTACTATGACCGTTAGTGTGTTTCTAAGAAATCGTCGACCACTGCAAGGAACACGAAATTAGCAGCATTTGAAATGTGATGTTGCAGAAGATTGTTGAAGGTTAAATACGTAGCGAGTGTAACTAGGTTGTAGTATTGAAAAGAATCGGCGAGAAAATTAATTTGTTGTACCATCGAATTATTCGGGAGCGTGAAGTTCTTATGTGAAGATTGTGAAACGATGACTTTGACAACATGCTGTTCTGAGCCCTTCAATTTACGTAAGAAAAGGGGATATGTTGCTGGGCTACATTTATAGAAAGGCATCGTAACTGGTTACGGCTGAAGTGTTGGCGCCGCGCAGGAATAGCCCTGCAGTTAACGGCGTCTCGCCACGGATTGCGCGGCCGCTCCCCGATGGAGGATCAAGTCCTCCCCCGGACGCGCGCGCGTATTGGTGTGTGTATATGTGTCAATAGTCTGTAAGTCTAGGGACCTATGATCTCAGCAGTTTGGTCACGTAGCTTTCAAAACATTTGAAGTGTTGGGATTATAAATTGTGAAGTCGGCCTGAGCAATTTGACCCGCTCTCCACCACCACCACAGTAGCGGCGGCACTACACGCACTTTGAACAGTCTTTGGGATGTGACGTGACGTAAGTGAAGGACGTCTATACGTGATCGTTGAGTAATGTTTTGTTTGTGGTCCTCCCACACTGTGAAGACAGTGTGTTATTGCTGCCATGTTCGTCCATAGTGCAAATAATACAAAATTGCCGCATGTTACGAGAACACTCAGCACTTTATGAGTAGAAATAATAGGCTAACTGATTGTCGTACACAAATGAGTGAATGGATAAACTGTGAGGCGAGGTGTAAGGCAATCAGGGCCTGAGGCTGCAGCGCTGTGCCCGTGAAGAAACAAGAGACGAGGTGTCAGGCGGCCGGATGCGAGGCGAGGCGCCTGTGGGAACAGGCGGGCCCGTATCCCGTGACCGCCGCAGCTGGGAGCCACCTCTCGCCTGCATTCTTTCTCTGCACCGCCGCACTAATATTTTGGCCTCCATCACCTTTTCTGCCGGCCCTCTTGCCTCATTTTTGTTAAACTATTTGTTTTCCAGAACACACTTTTTTTAATGCCAAAATCTTTTTGCCAAATATCGGGTGACTTTGGGACAAGGCCAACTTCAGATTTCAAATACGAAAAAGTGTCCAGAATACCACTACTTTCAATGAATCTCCTTCACAAAGAAGAACGCCTACTGAATCTATGCCATAAAGGCAGCAAAGATTCATATTCAGCTTTTAGGGAAGAAAACGACGTGCTTCCTTATAAACAATTGCCTCCTGATCGTTGAAATACTACGGATGAAGGCCCGAGATGACCAATATCTGGCACTATAGTGGTTAGTTGCTTTGTGGCTTTCCAGCTCTATCGAAAGGTAAAATGAGTACCCTCGCGCTCGCCATATAACTCAGCTGGCTATATGAATTCAATGGAAATTTGTATCTATATGTTTCATAGATAAAAATAATAAAATAATAATAAAAAAACAGATCGAACCATGAAGCCCATTATGGAGGGACTACTTCAACACGGTATGAACTACTCCATACGCCTCATATTTACGCTCTTTCACATCGGAAACGGATGATATACGAGCCGGCCGCGGTGGCCGAGCGTTTTGCGGCGCCCCAGTCACAGTCTGCACAGCCTCTACGGTTGGGGGTTGGAATCCCCCATCGGGCATGCATATTTGTGCTGTCCTTAGTATTAGCTAGTTCATAAGTAATTTGTAAGTTTAAGGACTGATGACCCCGTAGTTAAGTCCCATAAGCTCTACAAACATTTGAACATTTTTTGGATATACGAGTTAGAGTGACGAATTCGAGAGTTTTTAATGAAATGTTTGATATCGTGGCGTAGATGCTGCCAACCCGGCAACGGGAAAGAGTTTCTAATAAAAGGCACACCCGTACGACTCTGAGGTTGCCCGTTTTAATAATTAATTACTTCAGCGATAGGATCCATTGGTGCATGTCCTCTGTATTTTGAGGGAAGTACTAAGTCAAAGGGCTAGACAATATCTTTTTAACGTTTCGCACAGAATGTTAATGTGGCTCAGAGGGACAGTTACCGGGACACCAGTTGGCATATCTGTGCCGCTCGATCTGGACCGTATTTGGACGTCAGTGATTTTTGTGACGTCCGATCACTCATGTTAAAAAGAATTCGCACTATGGAACGTGCAATTAGTATTTGGGACACATCTCATTTGGTTTTCGTGGAGACGAAAGCTATGACGAGTCCCTATGCCACCTGTCAAGGAACGTCTAACAAGACGTGACTGTGTACTTTAGGCGAAGCGAGGGCAGCGCGTGTGCTGGTGGCCGTAAACGAGGCGGCAGGCGGCAGGCGGGGAGGCGACTGTACTGTAGGGCGGCTGCCGCCGCGCCCTCGCCCTCGTCTTTTTTCCGCTCGGCTGAGCCAGCAGTGTTACCAACCGTAAACAAGGGCGGCGGGGCTGGCAGATGGGGCCGCGCCCCTGCGTAACCTAATATTCCCCCCTGCGCGCGGCTCCCGCGGTCCTCAGCGCCCCCCCCCCGCGCTATTATGTACAATAACTGATAAGGGCCCGGGGAGCGAGGCGAGGGGTGTGATAAATTGCGAGGGCAGTCTGCGCCGTCCTTTGTCTGCCGCTGCCCCTCCCCTCCCCTCCTAACGTCGCGCTGCCTTTCTCGCTCACGTCTCACCAACTCTTCGCGCGTGACTCATTATTTAATCACCCACTCGTGCTGAGTACTTCTGGCGTACAGCCCCCATTATGTAGGTCGTAGGACTTATGGAACGTTCGTTAGCATATTAGCAGCCACTGATCAGGCGTCAAGTATACGCCCCTTATTCTGCTAGGAAGACAGCTGCTGATTGTTCAATGCTTTTGGTCAGCCGGCCATGGTGGCCGAGGGGACTGAAGCACTCCAGTCACGGTTTGCACGGCCACTACGGTCGGAGGTTCGAATCCCCCTCGGGCATGGATATTTGTGCCGTCCTTAGTATTAGTTACTTCATAAGTAGTTTGTAAGTTTAGGGACTGATTTTCGAAATGCGGTAAGGAAAATTACTTTCACGGTCATGAACGTATGGCAGGAGTTTATGAAAGTAGGTACTACGAAACAGTCTAAAACGTAAATAAACATTATTTTCAACATCAACTTAAGTTTTTTACATGGCTACCCCATATTATTTCTGTGCTACGATTCAGTACAAAGTGCTAAGGATTTGTATATGTATTGACACTTAGCAAGTATCTTAGACTGTCAGTGGAACTTCGATAAAATCCAGACATTGGTGTGAAATACTTCAGTCTGATTGTACGTCACCAACGCCAGAGCTGTAATAAACTGTATGTGTAGGATCTATCTCTCTAAGCGTGGCTGCCGCGCGGGAGTAGCCAAGTGGTCTGTAGCGCCACGTTGCGGATACCGCGGTCTCCCGCGTCGGAGGTTCGAATCCTCTCTCGGGCATGGATGTGTTGTTTTTAGTATAAGTTAGTTTATAAGTAGTTTGTAAGTTTAGGGACTGATGACCCCGCAGTTAAGTCCCATAAGCTTAACAAACATTTTTTTAAGCATGACTACGTCGCCTTACCAATACCATGCCCACAACAGCCTCACCCTCTGTGTACAAACGCTGGGGAAATACGCGAGATTCGTCTCGATGCTGAAGCAGGACGCAGATAGGACGAGGAAGTAATATACAAATGTGCTGCGCTGTTTCATTGCAGAGAAATGTCTCAGATAAGGAATCCTAACGGTTCGTGATACGATTACTACTGTTTGACAAGTGGGCTGACTTTCACCATAGCCGCGGTGGAATAGCCGTGCGCGCTGAGGCGTCGTGCTGCAGAGCGCGCGGCCGTTCGCCGACGGAGGTTCGATCCCCCCTCAGGCATAGGTGTATGTGTTGTCCTTAGGTTAGTTTAACCGCCGTCGGAGGTTAGAGTCCTAACTCGGGCATGCGTGTATTTGCTGTCTTTAGCATAAGTTAAAGTAGTTGTTTAGCCTAGGGAATGACGACCTGATTAAGTATCACATATTTACAAACATTGAACGCAAAAGAAATTGGATGCAATTTGTTGAGCATTCGAAGTCTAACAACGAGCTCAATCTCGTGCGCTCGGGCAGAAGCGACGGCTGGATTGTTTCCGTGGCAGGCGGGATCCAGATAGGGGGAACTTTGGCGGCGCGCGCATCAGCATCACAAAGCAGCCGAATTATTATCCGCAACCCTTGACTCAATCCGTCTTCCTCCCCCGCGGGCGCGCACAATGGCCGCCGAGGCTGCGGGGGAGCAGAAACCCAATTAGGGGTGGCCGGCACTCCACGGCTCTGTTTTACATCGCCATCGCCGACTAATTTGTCAGGCCCTCCACTCCACGCGCCCCACACTTTTTTTCATCCCCCCGCTCTCCAGTCCGGTCGATCGGCCCCATCACTGCTGCACGGTAGCGCGCTGGAGTATCGACACCGGGACGTCTCGTTTGTGACAGGCGCTCGCGAGCTCTCTGTCCTCTGACGCCTTCACGAGAGGGCAATAGCAGGTGATAAAAAATAAAAAGGCTCGCCGGAAAATAAAAAAAAGTAAATTCGTCGAAATTCTGACTGCGGGCGTTATACGCTTCGGCTGAAAATGTAATACAGAACACAAGATGTCGTTAGCGGGCTAATGAAAAAGGCTGTGCTCAAAACGCGGTGACCTCTTCCGCATTGAAACTGGATTCCATTATATGCGATTCACTGAAGCTTTGGCACAACGCAGGTGCTAGAATGTTGAATTCAGTCACACAATGCCACTCTGAAGAGCTTCATTTCCAGCGACAATATCAATCTGCAAGTCAGGTTTAATATTACATGTTTGAAATAATATTAACTGACCCTCTCGGTTAGCCGTGTAGTGTAACGCACCGCTTTCCGAGACAGGGAGGCGTACCAGCGCCGGTTCGAATCCGCCCGGCGGATTAACGAAGCGAATCGAATTGTCGATCTGCCGGGATATGGTTTTTAGGCGGTTTTCCACATCCTCCTAGGTGAATACCTGGCTGGTACCTAAGACCCGCCTGTCACACGATTCGCAAACACTTCGTTACACTTTACACTTTCACACATGTAACACTACATATAGTCATTTGGGATACACATTTCCTCCCGGGATGGTGACATGAGGGGCATCCGGCCACCTCGTGAATATTAACACGCCGAATACGGATTTAACAAAGCCGACTCTGCATGTGCGGGGACATCGCCAAAGAGAAAGAATTTGAAATAATTTCAATGGGACTTCATTGAAATTCTGCGTGGTGTTGAAACAATGATGCTGTCAAAGCGCATATCAAAAATGTATAGAACCAGACAAGGAATGAATCATAGGTTCGAAATTAAAACATTCTCTATGAAAGGTAACTTAAGACATATTTGGGGAGGCGGAATCCCTGATTTGTTACTAGTTCTATTTATCCCCCCAACCGATTTCTCTCAGTTACTTCTGACGACACGAACTTTAGTTCTTATATTTTAGATATACTTAAAAGCTGTTTAGTATTTTTCTGGAAACTTATACTGTGAGATCCACTTCTAATAATGCACTCTAAACCGTTAGTGTTATAGTTATTCCGAAGGGCGACGGCATTTTTTTTTTAATGTCAGACTCTTCTGTAGCTTCACGGAAAGTATGACATTAACTGCGAAATGGGTAAAGTTGAAAATGTGTACCCAGCCGGGATTCGAACCCGAGTCTCCTGCTTTCTAGGCAGTTGCGCTGACCCCTACACCACTGGGGACACAGCGGTCATCAAACCTGCACGGAATTACTCAAGCACGCCTCCCGCCAGATACAAATTTGCAACTCCGCCCTGCCCAACTAGAACTCAAACTCGTAGCAACTTAGTGCTTATTCCCGTAAGAGTAAGAGCCTAGGAGTGCTTGCGCACTGAAAAAAGGATCACTGCCCGTAATCGGCAAATTTTATAATCTTCACATTATATAACTGTCTGTGTAGTAATCGCCCGACGTTCCAAGGATGTTGTAAAACCCTAATTTTTTTCTACATGATTCAGATCCAGTGCTTCCAACCATATAAACCTATGAACAGTTTCGCGCTGTTTTCATACATAAAATACCGTAAATGAAGGAGGAACGTTTATTATGCATCATGCTCTTTTCCACGGACGTGAGCGCACGAGTAGGGCTGAGGGAAGGAAAACACACAGCAGACAGGGCGAGCTCTGGCTTCCACAAAATAAAAAGCTTTCGCCAGGGCGGCAATTTCGATGTCATCAAGTATTAAGGACGGCACGGCGCGGCGCATAATGTGAAAGAGGAGAGGTTAGCCAGTACAAAAAGAGCGGCCGGGGAGCGTGTAGAATTAACGTTGATGGAAATCTGAGTGGCCCACTATAACGGTAATACAGTGTTATAATGCGGGTTTGATCGCGATAACAAAAAGCGATAATATCTCTGTTCGTGTTTAATGTGCGGAGAAGGGGAGCATAAAAACAGACCCCGGGGCTGCATATTAAAGCAATTTGGAGGCGCCGGCAGAAGAGGGTGGTCGTCTTTTTGGTGGCCTCCCCTGCAGACGGCGGAGGGTGAGAGGGGGTGAGTTAGGGAGCCCAGCTGATTGATAAGGTCACGGCGCAGCTGCCACCGCGGCCGCTTATTGGCTCTGCTGAGCCAGCCCTCGGATTACTCCGCCACCGCGACTCTAATCGTGTGTGTGTGTGTGTGTGTGTGTGTGTGTGTGTGTGTGCCCCCACGATACTGGAGGAATTTCATTGGGTAGCGACGAGCCGGTCGCGGTGGCCGAGGGGACTGGGCGTTCCAGTCATGGTCTGCACGGCCACTACGGTCGAGGGTTCGAATCCCCCCCTTGGACATGGATATTTGGCCGTCCTTAGTCTTAGTTCATAAGTAGTTTTTAAGCTATACAAACATTTGAACATTTTGGGTAGCGACGAGACAACATAAATGGTACCAAGATAACTTCTGAGGGCCGAAGTAAAGATGATATATAGAACGCAGAATGGCTATGGTAAGAAAAGCATTTCTGAAAAAATGGAGAATTTGTTGACATCAAAAAGTTAATTTCAATTTTTCTGGGGAGTAGCATTGTACAGGTAATGAAACATGGACGATAAGGAGTTCATACAGATGATGTAAGCATTTGAAATGTGGTACTACAGACTGATGTTGAAGATTGCGTGGGTAGATCGCGCTACTAATGCGGAGGTGCTGAACAGAAATTTCCGGCATATCTTGACTAAGAAAAGGGATTGATTGGTGACATACTTTCTGAGGCTTCAAGGTATCGTCAATTTAGTACTGGAGGGAAGCACGCGGAGTAAAAATTGCAGACGGAGACCAAGAGATGAATACAAAAAGTTTGTTCAAAAGGGTGTAGGTTGACGTTGTTATTGAGAGACGAAGAAGCCTTGACATGACAGGGTAACGTTGAGAGCTAAATCAAACCAGTCTTTGGACTGAAGAGCACAACAACAATTACGTCTGGGTCAAGTGTGTTAGACTCCCAAAGCAGTTGGAAGGGTGTGATCTGACGCCACGGTACGGAAGTATCGACGGAATTACTACTGGTTATTTTCCCCCTTCTTGCGAGGCTACTTTGTTTGAAGTTTCGAGTTTGTTATATTTAATAGATAGCTATCGTCGTAGTTAAGTTGGTATGCGCGATTTTTTTCTGAACAATAAATTACGTGAAGTACTTCGGAGAGGAAATAACATACGACCGCCACTAAGTCTACCACTTTACCTAATTTTCGTAAGATCATATTTGTGGTATTTGAATTTAAAGAAAACGTATTGATAATATCAATAACACCGAAATGCTGCTTTACGTGATACATTTAATGCCTAAAAATACAGCAATCTGTGGTATGGTAGTGTAATCTTTCTTATGTTATGGTACTGTGGCGTACATTTCGAAATTCGATACAGAGAACATAGGAGAAATTACAACACAAATCTTTCAGCATTCTTTAACCACTCGAAAACGTCACGAAGCCTATCATATCAAAAACGCAATGCAAATATTACAACATAACACCAAAAGGTTATCGGATGAACATTTTGGGAGAGATCGAAATTTACACACACTCGAAGACCCGACGAAATTTTAAATGAACAAACAGAACTAAAGCACAAACATTATTTCGACGACTTTATTTAAGTTTTATACTAGAGACAAGAACAGATTATACGCCGCAGTATCATAACGTAACAAAGATCACACTACCATGCCACAGATTCCACGAGACACAATAGTAAACAAACTATAATCATAGAGCATCGCTGGAGGATCTGCCAGATACACATGTCAGAATAGTAATAATATATTAATAACCTGACAAGTGATTAAATACAATCAAAAGAATATTTAGACTAATTATATGAAGTTATCGAAAAAATACCTCCACGATGTAACGTGGACGTAAGTATGGACTAAAATGTCACTCATTTTAACCTGAAATCTTTATCCGCAGATAGCCCGATGATGGCCACAGAGCCGAAATAGGCGTATTGCTGCATTTATAAGCGTTAAATAACCTCTAAAACGTAAAGCAACATTTCGATGTTGTAATATATATGATTAAAAGACATACACACTGCTGCAGACCCAAAAGAAATAAAAGAAAATATTTTGTTACTGATTTGCTGTACTGATACTAAAAGAGTAGCTGCCCTCTAAAGCTTTAACACACTATACAAAATCAAATTTAAGATCCTATCATCGAATACTATTGCAAAGAGAAAATATTTATAGAAGGTAGGTTAGGGTTAACGTCCCATCGACAGCTTGGTCATTGGAGACGTAGCTAACGGATTGTTTGGATACGGAAGGGGAGGGAAATCGACTGTGCAATTTCAAAGGAATCACCCCGGAATTTGCCTGGAATGATTTAGGAAGATCGTGGAAAACCTAAATGTGGATGAGCGGATATAAAATTGTTACGGCCACAATCGGTACAGTGTTCAAAATGCTCCAAATGACCACTTATTTTCAGAAACAAAGAAGATATTGGTGGCGAGATATGTTTCGAAAGCTCAACCTGAAGTGTCCTGTACGTGGAAATTATTATTGAGTGGAAGATAAGAGTAGCATAAACGTGTGCCAGGGAAAAAGCGTACTTAATCAAGATAGTGACGGGATGCGGGAAACGGTAGATGGACAACCATGCCAGCACCCTCTTTTTGAAACACGTGAAAGAAGAGACAGTACAAGCGCAGCGCGTGCATGGCGAAAGCGGAGCAGTGTTGTCTCCCGTGATACAATTACCAGGCCAAACACTTCATCGTGGGACGTCTGACCTGGCGGATACTGGGTGGAGTCAGGCGGCAAACGACGTAGAGAGAGAGAGAGAGAGAGAGAGAGAGAGAGAGGCGGGAAGAGGCGCGAACTCGGCGTCCGGAAAAGCAATTTATTGGCGCGGTGCGGCCGAGGGCGCGGCGCGGCGCGGTTTCTTGCCCGCAGGCTGCAGCGGCGGCAGTTAATTACTGGAGGCAATTAATTCCTACAGGTGGTTGGCGGCCGGGCAACCAGGCGCGGCGAGGCGGCAGCGGCCGCGGCCACCCTTCCTTGTCCGCCGGGATTACAACCGACATTACACACGCCCCCCCCCCCCACCCCTCCCTCCCTGTGCCGGGGCGCGGGTCGAGGCCCGGCACGCGTCGCCTGGCGACGCACTTCTTCCCACGCGCCACGTCACTGCGCACCCAAGTCATAGTCGACGCAGGGTTATGTCTCTCTACTATTATTATAAATGATAATGTGCCGTATGAATAAAACGGAGTATCTGTTTTATACTCTGAATTCCAGAGAACACACTCAGGTTCGAGTGAATAAAGTGAGTCGGTGAATATACTTCCGTCAAGAACGTTCTCAGCGTAACAGGGTGAGAGAAGCTGCTCACAGCAGAGAACGTTCTACAATTTCGTATGAATAAAACTGGAGAAGTTTCTCACGACCGGAGAACATTCTCCGATTTCTGAAGTGAGCTCTCTAGCATACTTCGGGCTGATTAACTTCTAGTAAGTTGCGTTTTACTGTGGTTTATAATAAAAATTACAACATTTGTGTTACTTAGAAGGCAAGACCAAGTTCCTTTATACGTAGTCTTTAAGAAATACGAGGGGATTTAAAAAGTTAATGCAAATAAAAATATTTTGTTGACGAGTAGCTTCCTTCAGAAAAATCGTGAATGTGCACAGAACATTTTATATAGCGACGAGAGTGATGTAAACGGAATGTTTTCATTACTGACATAGAAATGAAACACAAGTGGATTCAGCTGCGTGTTTTACACATTTCTTTGGATTGTATGTTTACAGTTGTAAACAGCTACATAGCAAAATAATATTGTTTTTAAATCGGGTCTGTTAGTTCAAAAAATTTGTATAGCTTATGGGACTTAACTGGGTCATCAGTCCCTAAAGTTACAAATTACTTATCAACTAGCTTATCCTAAGGACGGCACAAATATGCATGCCCGAGGGGGGATTCGAACCCCCGACCGTAGTGGCCGTGCAGACCGTGACTGGAGCGCCTCAGTCCCCTCGGCCACCGCGGCAGGCGATTTATTAGTAAGGCCTTATGACGTTAGTTCCAAATACAGTGCATACCAAGACTTGACAGTTTCTATCACAAAATAAATATTGCTGCAATACAAGGTAGGCCTACTGAAGTATTGTTTCTATCCAAACCGGTCGGCCCATTCAAGATGCGTTTTCTGACTTCGTAATCGTAACTTTTGTTATGTTAGAAGGAAGTAGACACGACAGGAAAATTAATAACTGATTAATTACATACCTAGCAGCCTGTTTCTTGTAACAAAATCACATGTCCTAACGCTTATGAGCAAACCATTAGCTGTCATATTTAACAACATGTAGGCCTATCTCATGTTGAAAAACTCCGACAGCATTCAATGTCGCCACAATGCGATGCATTCTTAAAATTTCGTTCGCAAATTTGCTAACCCAACATCATTAACAAAAAAGTTTCTCGCTGGAGCTTCTGCTCTTTTTTATTCAAACGACCCAATGTCAGTCTGTACGTTCGTTTGTGACCCGTTCAACCGTTAACTACACAACCGATAGTCATGAAATTTTGCGTACTAGTTGTAAGAAGTACAGCAAAGGATAAAGATTATATTTCATCCAGAAAACAATTATTGTTCCCGACGGATACAAAAAAACGCTTTTACACAGTCGTCCGGCGTAACAAATCGACCTTCTGAAAGAATAAAATTGCAACAAACACCTTGGAGTAGCTACAGGAAAAGGGCGTTGTGGCAACCGTGAAGAAAATCTGATGCCTCTAAAATGAAATAAATAAAAAACTCAAACTTCCCGGCAGATTAAAATTGCGTGCCGGAACCGGGACTCGAACATGGGACCTTTGCCTTTCGCGGGCAAGCGCACTACCAGTTGTGCTAGCCCGACACGACTCACGATGCCGCCTCACATTACTTCCGCCAGTACCTCGCCTCCTACTTTCCAAACTTCACAGAAGCTCTCCTGCGAACCATGCAAGACTAGCACTCCTGGAAGAAAAGATATGGCGGAGACATGGCTTAGCCACAGCCTAGGGGATGTTTCCAGAATGAAACTTTCACTCTGCAGCGGAGTGTGCGCTGATATGAAACTTCCTGGCAGATTAAAATTGCGTGCCGGAACCGAGACTCGAATCTGGGTCCTTTGCCTTTCCCGGGCAAGCGCACTACCGACTGTGCTATCCCGACACGACTCACGATGCCGCCTCACAAGTTTACTTCCTGCATACGATGTACGTTTAGCCCTCGGGAACCACGGCAAACGCACCTATTTGTGCTGTGTGCAAAGGATTCTTAAAGTTTACTATTCTATAGATGGAAACTATAAACCTGTTTTTGTTATTACAATGTCGTTTTATGCACATTATAAGATCAGAGGATAGTCTTACGCCAAGCCGGCGACCAGTGGGTGAATAATATTACGTTACTAATGCTAATCGCGATTAAACTTGCGAACTTCGGTAAATGATGCTTTTCTTTGAAACAGTTGCTGTGAAAAAACATATGCAATTGTCAAGTCTCATACAGCTACTTTTTTTCTTTTCGATGATACCACTGCAGTGACATTCAAACACTGTTGATTACCAATAAGACACAAAATCTGTTTACAAATGTCCTTTATTTATTAATTTTAATTACATATTCCACTATTAGCTAGTGTATGTGGTATCATTGCCGATTTAGACTTATTACCAAGACAACATTACACTGTTTACATTATAACGAGTTTCAGCTTGAGGAAATTATGTGCGATCTCTGTGGCACAGACGTCAAGCTCAAATACGTAATTTAAAAACAATACAAGGTGGTCACTGTCTGTGCACTTCGTATAAAATTATCTATCTTACATAAATACAGATAAGTGTTACAGCAGTTTTTGTAAAAGATATGCACAACTGACTTACTGCTGAATTCTCATGGATTACTGTTTCTAAACGCTCGGATATATTCTTGACCCTTAACCCCTTCAGTCCTGAATTATTTTAAAAATAGAATAAATATTCTTGCACTTTTCATGTCTTAAGGCCCTTTATATTAGATATTTGAGCAAAATTAAAAATTTTCATACTTGTATCCCAAAATAATGTCAAATTGGACACCGAGTGTGGAGAGCAGTCTAGGATGTGAAATAAGAAGCCAACATTTATATATGTCACTCTATATTTATTGTGGATCTTATATCGCAAAGTGGATTTGTGCAGTATTCATAAATTAATACATAAAATAATTTCAGCTACTGATATCATGTCTGACGCACTATGCAATGGGTCCGCCATGTTCACTGTTTTTCATTGTAGCACAGATGGCAGCAATAAGCACGAAACTAAAAGCGACAAATATCCAGTAAACAGGCCACTGGTCTCAAAGTAAAGCGAAATCGTTTAGTGTTCTAAAATTGATAAAAAGTCTGTGTCCAATATATTGAACGTCAGGTCTGAAAGGGTTAATTAGTATCTTTATCCGCAGCATACGAAAGTTTAAAATCAAAAGCAAGTCGAAGCTACGCAAAATCTGAGTTGAGACTTGAATCAGTCTAGCCACTTCTCGTGTGTGGTTGAGGATATAATAGAGAGGGTAGGTTACCGTGCTCTCCTAACAGATCGTTTCTTCATAGCATTATTATTCCTCTTCTATTGAATTCATTAATGAAGAGGCGGCTGGGCGCAGAGACAGCGGTATGTGAAGCAACACACGGTATGCTGCTGCCTTGCACAGAGCCAGAACACTAGTTTACCCGACTGCTAGGTGAGCTACTCACGTGGCGCTCCTCCGCAGAGTTGAGGCCGGCCGACGGCGCTCGGACCGCTCCTGCAACACAAAACATTTACACTCACAAATGTTATCTCACTTGGCGTCATTTACAATTCTCTAAACTGGCTGGGTCTAACCACCCATGTTGCTGAAACCATTATTTTGGAAGCGAATAAGGAACTCCAGCAGGGCAAACTCCTGTCTCCCACGCAGAGCAGATGGTTGGACAGTAGGTTCAACTGTTTGTAAAGCGTAAGTGCGGGGTCATCAGTCCATAAACTTACAAACTACTTATGAACTACCCACCGACGGGGAACGGCCTCGCGCATCGGACGCTGGAGAGAGAGAGAGAGAGAGAGAGAGAGAGAGAGAGAGAGAGAGAGAGAGAGCGCAGGTGTGCATGAGTCACCTCAAGCTCCACCCTTGAAAGATTGCGCCACCATTATGTGGTTCTTGGCTTCTGAAAAACCAACATAAGTCGTGATGAAGGGGAAACAATGCACAGGGCTCCGTCTGAAAGTTCCTGAGCATACAGATAATAATGAACTATGCCAGCGTCATGCGGATAATGCTCAGTTCTACCTGCTTACAATGAGAAACGCCCCACTGGCCAGGAAACAAGATTACTATAATTATTTTTATACTTTCCCTCCACATGTTCAACTTATGAGGCAATGCAGCCAAACTGAACAAATATACTGCAAAAAATTATATGTACTTACGAGAGCTGTTCAATGAAGAATGATCACAAATTTTTATGGCCATAATTTACCGCGCAAAAATTTAATCTTATGATATTCTGTTAGCTTAATGTGAATCAAACACGCCGCAGTAGTTTCATTATTGGGACTCTCGGTTCCAGCCTATGGCAGGCAGGCAAGTTCAGACATGTTCAGTATCGCCTACCAGTAGAATGAAGATAACACGCAAGGAACAAGAGGCGGCTCAGAAATAATTTCGTCTCAAGAAATCTTCAGCTGAGGCCTATACAATGTTACAGGAGGAATATAGAAATCTGTTCTTCCTTACAGCAAATCTCTAGGTTGATTTAACAAGTTTAAAGAGGGTGTACCCGGTCCTCCAGTCACTGCTCTTATTAGGGAAGAAAACAACACTGCTGCTGTCATTGTGAAACAAGATCGAAGAAATACTCCCAAGATCACTTTCTGAAGTACTGAACATTTCATTGGGTACCACCCGCACATTGGTGACAAAAACCTTTACACATGAAACGTGTTAGTGCGCGATTGGTTCCAAGACTATTGATTCCCGAACAGGATATTCGCATGTAGGTCTGCAAGCAGTTTCAGTTGATGTTAGAGGACGAACCAGAGTTTCTTTCATATGAATCACTGCTTATGAAACTTGGCTACATCGTTTTGAGCGAACAGCAATGATGGTCAGTGTGAAAATCTCCCTCACCAACCCCCAAAAAAGCAAAAGTGGTTGCTTCTGATGGGAAAGTTACGGTCATTTCATTGATATTCATGGAATGGTTTATCGGCATGTCGCACCTGCACACACTCCAGTAACTGGACAATACAATGAGATCCTGCAAACAATACAAGTCCATATCAGGCGCAAAATACCACATTTTTGTGAAGCAGGATGGATGCTGCACTACGAAAATGTGCGGTCGTGTACTGCCAATGTTGTTGCTGAATATCTTGGATGAGAGAGAGAGAGAGAGGAAAAAAAAAGAAAGTCAACGTGAAATGCATATCTCTCACTTCCAATAGTCCGTATATAGCAGCAGCTGACTTTTCTATTCTCTAACTTCAAGAAACGCCGTCGTGGGAGGCGTTATCCATTGTCAGAAGCAGTAGTGAGGACTGCGATTTTGAAGGAGCTCTCAAAAATGGTTTCCAGCATGTATCTGAAGACTAGCAGAATCGCTGGAACATGTGCATCGCAGTCATGGGAGACTATTTTGAGAAGGACTATCAACATTGTGAGGATGAGTGAAGGTATGTTGTAAAAATAAAAAAAATATTCTTTACTGAACAGGCCTCGTACATTAGTGATCATCTTGCAGAAGTGTCTTCACTGGTGTGTCAATCGGTATAGTTCCCATTGGGATTTGTGACTAATATCAAGAGCGAATGTTCAATGAACTGTGTCATTCAAAGCCACAATAGTAGAATTGAAAATGATTTCCTAATATTGTCTCTTTCTAGAATTCAGAATGGAGTTTCATGTTATGCTGCAAAAAGCCTGTAGTACGTTGCCATTGGTCATCAAACGGCAATTGAAAATCCTTGAATTAACAAGGAATACCTCATTAACAACAACAATTTATTGTATTCGCTTAAACTTCGGTCAACTCCAATGTTTAAACAGATTTTGACAGTAGCAGCATACAGACTGCATTAAATGCTTCGTTTGAAATAGTACATGAAAACAAACAGCAGCTAAATAATAAGAGAGAGGTACCAGCGTTCCTCACACTGTACGCATGTAAACTAATTCGAATGTAAATCTCACACTTATTAGTAGGAGCCGGCCTGTAGTCCACAGGCGCTGAGGGCTGTCAATGGCCCGCCTCGTTGTTGTAATGGTCAGTAGGTATATAGAGATACCTAGCGTTCACTGCTTCTTCCTGTTAACGTGAACCTTGTCTGTCGAGGAGCTGCCAAATAGCTGCTGCATTAAGGTAACCTAGTGAAAAGCTTTGATTGGCGTGTTATAGGAGAACGAGCTACAGGTTGCATTTTATGTGGGCCCTCAAAGCCGCGTATAAATACAATACTGAGCCATATCTGACAATACACTTTCACTGTAGCAATAACCAAACATACACCGCTGGAACTAGCGCAGCGCGCGAGAAATAATTAATCCCACGTCAGAGCAAACGTGAGAACGCAACCATGGGGACTTTTTGGGTATTATACGAAAGCGTCACGTCTGTAACAAGGGAAATTATCGACGACTTCTCAAAGCGCGCACTTTTTCCGGTGGACGTACAAATTCTTCCTCAGGCGGCGTTTAATTTTCATCAATGGATGTTTAATTTCCATTAAATGGACTCCGGCAGCCCTCCCTCTCCCCCTAAAAGCATTAAGCTCAAACGTTTTCAAAGAGCGCCCGAGTTAATTTAATTTACGGCGAAAATAAGATTAATAACGGCAGGCCGGCCCTTTATGGCTGCTGCCAGGAAGGCCGCGCCAAGAACTTCAGCTACCAAGATATCACACTCCTAACTGGCAGGTATGTAGCACGCAGTCCTATCTGTGGTTTACTAAGACAATCTCTACAACAAAGAAAACACCGAGATAAATTACGAGCATAAAAATGGAACGAAGGAAGAAGCGGCTTCATTATTAGATGTACATTTCGTTCCGTGATCACAAGAACGTCGTCATTAGAGACTTGGCAAGATCGCTGACTGTTTTTGTTAAGAATGGAAAAAGGAAACACCAGTGTTCTTTTAAATGAATTTTTTCTGCATTTGCCTGGAGCAACTTGGGGAAATCACGAAAAAAACTATCTGGATGGCCGGAGGAGGAGTTGAACCGCCATTCTCCAGAATGCGAGTTCACCTGCTACCCAGTACGCCACCTCGCTCGGTATTTCGAGTACAATTACCTGACTCAGCACTGGATTGCAGACATGCACACATATCGTGCGAACACCACAAGAATATTGCTGTCAACACTGCACTAGCTCTACCCCCCCCCCCCCCCCAAACGTTTAGCTTACATGTTCTCCGCCTAAGAATTGGCGGCTGTCTTACAATTCGTCATCTTCAAATTTGGTTTATTCTGGAAGAAGAATTAATAGTCACTGCATGTGAGGTTAAGGTTGTAACGTGGTATATAATAAAATCCAATTTTTCATATAGACAGCAGTGCGCGAAATGCATTGTGCGGCTGGTCTATATCTGACGGTAGTTCCCCCTCATCGCCCATTCTTTGATGGCAGGCCTCAGCTACTCTCTAGAACCACGTGCAATGAAATCGAACAAAAGATCGCCTAGTTCTTTCCAGAAGTCGCTAGCAAACGTTTCCGACTGAAGAAAGGAATTTGCCCGAAATAATTTGGTTTTTGACAAATTTGACTTGTGGCACGGCATTGGCTGTTATCCTGATCCTGGAACGATAGCCAACACGGGTCATCGCCATAATAAGGTGGCAAAACGAATCACATCCAACTTGTCGATAATGCTCTGCTTATTATTTAGTTTGTCTGTTTGTCATTAATTGCAATACTTGGCTTTTCTGTGACACCTGTGTAAATAGTGGTGCGTCTAACATGACCCAATTCATCAAACAGGGTGTCGATCTCCGATCAGATGACAGTGTTCGGACCCCACTTGCACACTTACTTAGGTCTGGATACCCGCATTGGCACGGCTGTTTTCAATGTCGCCATGTCATTGTAGAATGTTTCGTCCAGTCGTCGAAAACCCATCATCTAAGTACAGCTGCAGAAAATTTGTACGCAACTCGCATATTGTTAGATCAACGACTACTGTCGACGTCACGAACGCTAAATATGTACGATGACTTCATTTGTGAAGTATAAGTTGGTGGCACTGCATTAGTTCAACTTTGTTCTGAGGTTGGAACAGTCAAACGACCCTGCATTTTCCAATACACCTCGTTTAACACCACAACCTGCAATTCAGCGGGAGGTATAGTGACATGATAACTATCTAAAGTCGACACTGCCCGCTGCACGTTACTTATACATTAAGACAAATTATTGGGAATTAAGTTAGCCATTTGTGGGACTATTTTTGAGCCAGTGTCAAAAATTCTTGGAACCTGGATGTACTCAGAGCTACCCTTTCCAACAGGCGCAACGGCCAGGCTTGCCAGGCGAGTTAATCCTCGACGGTGGCCCAAATGAATCTACGAATCGAAGCGCGAACAGCGTGCGCTCGCAACTGAACAGCCACTGTTCCGCTTTATGAACGTGACGGCGCTCTGCGTCGCACTTTATGGCAACGGCAGCTGCCGCACCAACTTCTTGAGGGCCAAACAGAACTAATTTCCCGTAGCTGCCACGGCCCAACAGTAAACTCAGCGCCTGAGTATTGCAAACCCAGTACCGCTGTCCTAACGACTTCTTAGCTACTCGCCAGTGCCGTACCCAAGTCTGGTGTAAATTGATGCCGTGAATGTAATTCACACCACATTAATCGTCACTAAACCAAAGCTTTTGTACAGCGTCTGTGACTAAACAAGTAAGGCTCGTAGAATATAGAAGATAGTAAACGTTCACTCGCACAATCAAACAGCCAGCGTCAAATCTGTTGTCTTCTAGCTTTAGCAATAAGCGTTCCTGGTGAGAGTCGAGGTCAAGTTATTCGTAACAAATTATATATTGTGGACATGACTCAAGTTATTCGTGATCGTTTGAGAATATGTAGAGAACCTAATCGAGCGACAGACGCATTCATTCCAGTTACAGTCAGCACGGCCAGTTTCATTGCAGATTAATGTTTTCCAACACCTGGGCATAAAACGATACTATTTCGCCTGACTGTTGTTGCCAGGGAAGAAATAAGTGTTACAAAATGTCGTTTACTAGCACTTATTAATATTATTAACTCCTATGTTTGCACAAATTAGAAAGGATTAGACTCTTATAGCAACATTTTGTTGAACCGAAATCTTAGGTAGAAAGCAAATCCTGCAACGACGTCAAAAACTCGTCATATTCTGTATTCAGAGGGAGATATTTTAGTAGGGTGTGTGTTGCATTTAGGTTCAGCGTAGGGTGTTTGTTCGATGCGCTCGCCTGGAAATGTTCTGTTTTCGAGGTTAAATTGCATTAATGACCTGGATTGAACGCTTCATACTCATCAGTGCGTCCTGTTTGAAGATGCAGTCAGCGATTTGCTACGAATATATATTATATCGCGAGACGGACGATGGATGTTAGATATTAGGGAGAAGCTGAGCAGTTAGTGCAAAATACTTTGTAATTATTTTGTTCTCTATCTCATCTCCACTCCCCCCCCCCCCCAAATCTCTCTCTCTCTCTCTCTCTCTCTCTCTCTCTCTCTCTCTCTCTCTCTCTCTCTCTCTCGACACTGAAACACCAGGGCGGAGGAGTTATGATAATGTTTAGGTTCACACTATCGAAGACCGGGATTAGTGCAAGTTGTACGAGTCATGCATAACAACCGTGATGACAATGTCATTAACTGAGAAATACTGGTGTACATGTAGATAACACATTGCGGACGGAGCACTTGGTCTAGATATCTAGCAACTGTTGTTTGTTGTTGTTGGTTTTTGGAAGGGACTAAACGGCTGCAACAACAACAACAGACAGAAATATTTTCGTAGTCCTGTTTTGGAATTCTTAATTCTTAGTATTGAATACTATCAGAAATGATGGATGTTTCTTACCACAAAAGTCAATTTCCGACGTTGAGAGAAACATTGTCTATTCATCGAGCTTCACTCGGATTCGGAACAACGGCAGCTGAAGCTCACACCCGGCCATCTAGAATTATACTGTCCGTTAATCGATGTGGTACTGTAGTAAACGAAGGCTTCAGCGGCAGTAGCCATTGCCAATAAAGTTTTATATTTAATTTTTCCAAATAAAATTCAACCGATGTTTCGGCCACTGTTGCAAGTACCTTTTTTCTTTGCGTCGTGTTTTGCCTGGCACGGCAACTAAAAGAAGGCCCTTGCAACTGTGGCTGAAACGTCGGTGGAATCTTTATTTATAAAGCAGAGTGTTCTTATATATTCTCCGACAAATATGTTTCTAGAAAAAAAGGAGATGGACAGAGAGAGAAGGGATGTGAGAAGTACTAACTCAAAGGTAGGAAGGAATGAATGAATAAATACCCGGGCATCGCCAGATGTTTAGCTGAATTGATATATTGAAGATGCGGCGAATGCCCAGAAGAACTGTGAAGATCGTGGTATTGTTCGTTTGAAAAGGGTTCTGCAGATTTTTTTCCCGATGCTTTCGTAATTATTAGTCTGTCTCTAATCACTTCTATGTGGACGAGACAAACTGCAATCCCCGTCCTCCTTTCTAGTGCGTAAGTACATTTTTTGAGACCGTGGATGAACCAAACCCCATGTAAGGTGCCAGCGATTGTGTAAATCATAATGGAAGAAATATGAGAAGTAAATGTAAAACATGAAGCAGTAAGCGTCATTAAAAATGAGAGCTGGGCGCTACCGGTGCTCCTAGCGCCAACAGCCTCTGATACGCTTTGCTACATCAGAGGCGGCGAGCGAAAAGCAATGCTTTGCTGGGGTGGGGGAGGCGTGAACCGGAAAGGCGGGGGTGGACTCGGCGCTCGTGACATTTCGCTCGCCCGTGGATTTAATAACGCAGTGCCGGCCCCTCATAAGAATTAACTTACCGGCCGCATCAAAAATTCAGCGCGACGGCGCCGGATAAAAGAGAAATTATGTTTTATAACTGAAACCGGCTCGTCCGCCGGTTCCCCTCCACCATCACTTGCCTTTTTTCAACGCCGGCTGTCGTTGTTTCTGTTCCAAACGCAAAAGGAAGTTTCATATTTTAGCAGATTTATAAATTACTCAGTAGGTGGAAGCGCGAGAACAAAGCTGGCGGGCATTTTAACCGGCGCAGCTGAGTCGATGCCGGCGTAATGCGCGTCAGCGCCACCATCCATTTCTGCCCGGCGCAACTCAATAAAAATCACGCCCCCTCTCTCTGCGTAAAAAAGAGAGCCTGGTGGGAGCAATGTACGACTGCACTCTGCCGACACTCCAAACGTTAGAGCTCATCGTCGACAAAATGCCGTATCAAGATAGCAGTGTCACTACGCTTGTCTGTTACGTAGTTCAAAAACTGTTCAAATGTTTGTACAGCTTATGGGACTTAACTACGGGATCATCAGTCCCTAAACTTACAAACTACTTACGAACTAGGACGGCACAAATATCCATGCCCGAGGGGGGATTCGAAGCCCCGACCGTAGTGGCCGTGCAGACCGTGACTGGAGCGCCTTAGTCCCCTCGACCACCGCGGCCGGCGTCACGTAGTTCAGTCGGTCGCTTGTACAGTTCTGCTTTAGGTAAGAACACAAAAGCACGTTCGAAGTTCTAGCTGCTGGTCCCAGAACTATTGTTTTTGGTAGAGTTTCTCAACATTTACCTTTGAGGCTTGCCGAAGTACGTTCCTAAACTTCCCCTAGATGCAAAAAAGCAAACAACGAAGCGCATAAAATTATTATTAAGTGATACACTTGTTTTTAATATTCTAGATATTTTACCTGCGGAATATTAAACGACATAAAAAATCTCGCGATGTACGACATGATACGTATTCGCAAGACACCAATGTGTCGCTACACGAAGTCAGGTATATTCTGGTACAGGACATTAGTTGTTAATATGAAAAATGACAGATCAGAACGTAATGGCTGGATATGAAATGTCAAGGCTTACTAACTGCTGCTGAACTGCAGTCAGTAAAATATTGTTTCCGAACTAACAGCTTTACGTACGAGAGTGAATGTGTATCTGCTTGGAGCTCCATAAATCTACCGTTTTAAGAATGACGTGTCCTTTACGGACACCTCGCTCTTGGCAAACATCCATGTATTCGCAATACGCGTCATTTGTTTGTAGTGATGAGTTGCTGCTGCCTGAATCAAGCATCGATACGCTGCAGATCTTTCAGGATTCTTGCAGTCCTATATACAGGGTGTTACAAAAAGGTACGCCCAAACTTTCAGGAAACATTCCTCACACACAAAGAAAGAAAATATATTAGGTGTACATGTGTCCGAAAACGCACTTCTCTACGAATCACATTAATCATGGAATGGAAACACACAGCAACAGAACATACCAGCGTGACTTCAAACACTTTGTTACAGGAAATGTACAAAATGTCCTCCGTTAGCGAGGATACATGCATCCACCTTCCGTCGCATTGAATCCCTGATGTGCTGATGCAGCCCTGGAGAATGGCGTATTGTATCACAGTCGTCCACAATACGAGCACGAAGAGTCTCTACATTTGGTACCGGGGTTGCGTAGACGTGAGCTTTCAAATGCCCCCATAAATGAAAGTCAAGAGGGTTGAGGTCAGGACTGCATGGAGGCCATGGAATTGGTCCGCCTCTACCAATCCATCGGTCACCGAATCTGTTGTTGAGAAGCGTACGAACACGTCGACTGAAATGTGCACGAGCTCCATAGTGCATGAACCACATGATGTGTCGTACTTGTAAAGGCACATGTTCTAGCAGCACAGGTAGAGTATCCCGTATGAAATCATGATGACGTGCTCCAGTGAGCGTAGGTGGAAGAACATGAGGCTCAATCAAGACATCACCAACAATTGCTGCCCAAACATTCACAGAAAATCTGTGTTGTTGACGTGAATCGAGGAAGTACACTACATATTAACGAAACAATTGGGTATTTTGACAATTGTCTGCACGAATTATTTCAATTTACATTTAAAGAGAAATACTAAAATGAGCTCTAACATGGAAATTAAGCGTTTCCGGACACATGTCCACATAACATTTTCTTTCTTTGTGTGTGAGGAATGTTTCCTGAAAGTTTGGCTGTACCTTTTTGTAACACCCTGTATAGACGTACTATACTACAGCTTTACGTTATCTTCTAGGTCACATATAGATAATGTGAAAGGTAACGATTCTATAACTATCCCTTGGGGCGTGCCAAAAATTACTGCCACATCACAAGATTTTCCCCCATTGAGAATGACATGCTTTGTTTTGTTTGTTGGAAACTCTTCTACCCGGTCACTTGGATGATCTGATATTCCGTACGAAAGCGTACACTGAAAAAGGTGAGTGGCTGGCATTTTTCAACAAATGAGGGCGGCAAAACACAGCCCTTAACCTTTGCTTAAGGGCAGCGGGCTGTGGCATTACCCGCGCCCCATCTCGTCAGTCATTAGGCTAGAGATGCGCAACCGCTGGCCGCTTCAGCACCTAGCGCTCCAACTGACAATTTTGGAATAATCCGAGAATCTACACTTGCGTCCTCATCAAAAACTGCTACCATCTTTTTCCTTTCAAAAGGCGCCGGTGTGTGCGACTGGATTCCCTGGCTTTCGCCAAGCTGTACTGTAACAATTACGGTTTCTAATATAGAGAAAAATTGGTCCCAACAAAGGCCGTCTGATTTTTGATGCTCAAACGTGCGGCGGGTGAAATATAGCTGCCCCCTTGCAAATGGTAAAACAGTATACTGTTCAGTTTCTACTTTGTATAACACAGATTAAATGCCTTTGGGTAACACATAGGGCGATACGGTGACTTATTCTGGAGCACTGCAATCTCTTTGCCCAGAGCGTCAGGCGGAGGATCTAGCAGTAGCTTGGCTGCTAGGGTAGTTCCAAGTCGGTATACCACATACCGTGTATGGATAGGTGTGGCAAAGATTCGGGAAAGTCTTGTGGTGCGTTAAATTTATTATAATATGCAAAAGTTAGAGAGCTTTCTTCGCTTTTCTTGGAGAACCTTACTGAAGTAAGAGGCCCTCACACGTTCAGTGACACTGCCAAGCCGCTGTCTGAGGGCGTGTATTGACGTATTACCATTGTCAGAAACATTTATTAGTTTTATCGGCTTTGTTTCTTTTGTTACATATTCACTACTTCCTAAAATAAAGAAATGATATCTGCATTAACCGAGTGTTACAGACGAGTAAAAACTATCACTCTGGAATCGATCTTCAAAGAATTATATGGACAAAATGGTAACAAATTCCAACCTAAAAAGAATTACTGAACATAAGTTTATAGGCCAATGCCAAGTTTTTAGTTGTATTCACGACTTTATTAATTCTGAAACATACAATTGACTTAAATTACTCCTGACTGCTCGTCGAGTGCAGATACTTCTCTAATTAAAGAGTTTTGATTATTTTGTCGTGTCAACATTAGTAACATGTCGTATTGTGCGTGAAGCTTCCGTAAAAAGAGGTCTTTCGGGCACGTATTCTGATGTATGTCAGTAAGTGGATGTAAAGCAAGCAAAGCGTTGCACTAGCTTACTTTTGGGTGTTTTGACATTTTCACCTTTTGAAAACGCACTGGCAACTGACAATATTTTTGATGATGTGAGGGTATACGTCAGTATAACGGTAATTTGACATACCAATAGTGTCAGTTACTGAACGCACAGGACGATTCATGCCATTCAGGTACAATAAGGAGTAGCAAATACTGGTGCTGAACTACCGTCCGGTATGCTCTTAAGAATCTCTTTCGTAAAAAAAGTTAACCTCCTAAAAGGAAGTGAGAAAATAGATTACAGAAACATCTGACAGTCTTTTGAATGATGGTCGAAATCGTGTTCAGCAAATGGGGTGCCGAAAGAGATGTTACAGTTCAGTGTTTGACTTAAAAGAAAATTAGCATTTCGGAGAGTACTAGATTAAAGTTTGTCTGCTGGATTATGCAGAGCATCAGACACATATCCCGTAGTATTCTGTAAAATTCACAACTGAACATGGTATTTTAATTCTCAACCCGCAACCCGTATTGTATACACGAATTAGAAGGTGACTTGTTACTTTCAAAGCAATCATTTCTCAAAATATTTGACTGGATGCTTCGTTACTTTCTAGTCAGGGGCTGCAGTGAGGTCCGTGGCGGCTTGGCGCGACTGTACCGGCGCGTTGCCATGACAACTCCCCAGGCAGCGCTGCCTCCCCGGAATTTCTTCCGGCCGCCCTCAATCTTGTGAGGCGGCCTTGCAAATTACTCGCCGCCTAGCACTATAAACTACCTTAATGAAATTTCTTTGTCACCGACGTCTCTCTCCGCGCCTTGTCTTTCTGGCCTATCCGCCCGACCCCGCTCAACTACATTAGTTAGTGGAAAAAAAAGGATCTTGTTCATGCTTCTACCGTCGAGAAGCCAATTTTTTTTCAACCAGCTCTAATTTAAATGTGCACACATCTAAATATGCACACTAAACGGTGCAATGAAATGTTGAAATTAGCCTTATGATGGCGCAGCATCAGCGATTATTGATTCCGAGAATGTTAAGGCATGTGAAGTCTCAGTATTACCAATTTAGCCGTCTTCAGATGCACAGTCCTACTGCGGCCCTTGCTGAGCAACATCTACTGGTCAACTTGCCACGCATGTACAGTACGTCGTGTTCGCTTCTAACTTCGTACAGCGCAATAACGCTAAGAAAACAAATATTCAGTACCGTACATAAAGGGAAATGAGAAATGGATACGTTTGAGCGGATTCCCAAACCCTGCACTGAAAAATCCCCATCATCCCTGCCAGAACCAGTGGGTGCAACTAAATTTCGGTACCTGTGACATAAAATGTGTACTCTCAGGCAGTTTGCCCCATTATTTCAAAATAACACCAAACATATATACATGATCAAATGGTTAGAAGCATGCCTACATTATTACGGCTATACGGATCCACTTCCACTACAACATCAATGAGGGACAAGTGAATCAATTACGTCCACATCCCTACTCTTCACAAAGTTATGAGAGAGGATAGTTATTGTACTATCTTTTACAGTTGCTTCCCCAAGCATTCACGTATGTTCCACGGGAGGAATGAGTTGAATTCCCATCAGTTATGGTTCTTGAAAAAGTAAGTTTTGGCATCAGACAATTCAATTTTGGCTTCTCGGCTATTTCAAACGCTACGCCATATGTGAAAGAAACTTGTGATACGTGGCCATTTGTAACACGGATCCCACACACGAGCTTTGATACATGCAATGCACGACGCTGCCTATATGCCGACGTCATTTAGGACACACAAAACAAAAGAGATAGTCACAAAACCATTTCTTCAAGTTCTATCATTGTCCAGTAGTTATCAGAAGGATAGCGAAGCATGTAATGTGAATATCATGCATTATGGATACATAGAATTTAGCAGGCACAATCTTACACACAGAGCGGAGTGAGTTTTATATCATTGCCAAGCACACTGCAAACAAATGAATGAAGTAAAGGGATGTAATAGGATCGCGAAGAGCTATCTATGGTGGAGAAAAAACATGTTCAATACAACTGCGACGAGGGGCTTCCTCGTGTATCAAATGAACATGTTTAGTTAAAATTTTACATAATAATCTCAAATTAATTATTATTATTTACTTAATACTCAGGCATTTGATACACATTCATTAGTCTTCTAACTTCCCAATACGATTGAACATCTGACATCCTGTCACAATATTGCAGTCTTTCACAGTTTCTGAAATGCTCCCAATTCATAATGGTGTCTTCTCTTTCACATACAACACACTTCGGTGAGGGAAAGATAACCAATCCTCTGCAAGTGTTCCGCATGGCAGTCGTGGCCAGTAATTCTTCGAAATGCTGCCACAGTTTCCCTTCGTGGGTGTTTGGGAAGTGCGTTCTTCCCTTCTAACAGTAGAAGCCATGTTTTTCCTTGCCCTTGTGTTGTCAAGTAGTCATAAAACTTTTTCTTGAAACTGTTGTTGATGAGTCTTTTAATGGAGATGTATGGTAATTTTGGGCAGTTTGTTTGAGAAATCTTGGTTCCTATTTTAGCTAGGATGTCTGCCATTTCATTGTCATGTATGTGCTGGTATCCATTGAAAAACTATTTCAGTTCCAGCTTTGGTGATTGAGGCAATAGAGGATTTTATTTCATTTATGCAAGCACTTCGAGGTGTTTGGAAAGATGCAATTGCATGTACTGCAAAAGTTGAATCACAAAATATAACAACCTTTTTGTGACCTTTGGATACGAACAAAAATTGTTTTAGTGCCAGGTTTATTGCCTCCAACTCTCCATCCAAATGGGAGTAATACTGTCCTAAAGCTTTGTAAAAACAAAATATTTGACTGTAAACTCCAGCACCAGCGATACCAGTCGCTTCAGTCAAGGACCCATATATATATATATATATATATATATATCCATTCTGTTTGTGTGTGTTGTTACTATTTATCTTTTCTAGAGACATATTTTTAAGAAGTTCTTTAGTTGTTTCTGTCTTAACAACCTTTTCATTCAGTTGAAGTCTGAATACGACTGGGCATAGTTTAAGTGGACTGACTGGGGCAGCGAAGTCTTCTTTACTGATTGGTGGACAGTGGTCTTGTCTTACTGCATCAATACATTGCATAAAGCCTTTTTATGTTTTCAGCCGGTTAGCATGATGTTGGTAGTTGTTCGAGTATGTGTCATTGGGTAATCTGGTTAATTTTTCATATTGGAGTAGCGCCAGTCTCATAATTTCTGATTTTAGAGGTGGAATGCCAGTCGGTGCTTGAAGAGCCGAAATTGGTGTTTTTTTACTGCTCCAGAAATCAGGCGTAAAGCTTGATTTTGAAGAACCTCCAATTTAGATACATTCGCTGGGAATAATACTTCACATCCATATAGAATACTTGGTTTTATATAAATTTTATAGGTAGAATTTAGAACTTCAAGAGAGCTGCCCCACTTTTTTCCAAATTAATGAATAGTGAGTACGAATGAGAATTTAAGGTTATCAGAGCAGTGAATTTTCTCGTCTTGATAGTTTGGGGTGGTCCGGCCAGTACTGCTTCCTAGAAGAGGAGAGGCGGCGGCAGCAGGTCTGCTCCCCACAAAGCAGCCTGCCGCATTGTGGGCTGCCTTTTGTCACGCCTGGCTCCCCAGCTGCTCTTCCTACAATGCACAGCAGAGGCCGCATCAACAGCACCCCTTATCATTCCACGAGGCCTCAAGGGGCGGCAGCTCTTTTGACAAAACACCTGCCCACTCTGGTGATCAAACGAATGCGGGCGATTTTTACATTCTGTGAATTCTCACATTCGTTCCCTAAAATTCTAGGGCGGAATTTGTGTTTACCAAATCGACTGGCCCTTCCGTATTTTGTTGTTAACGGTCAGCCATCTGCATAATGCTGTGAAATGTATTTTACTTATACTCTGGTCTCATTTATTTTTACTGATCAGGCGGACATTTCTTCCAGTAGCTTGCGTGATGGACTTAATTTAAACAGTAGGTATAATTAAGATTGAACGAGAAAGATTTTTATGGGCATAACTCTTCCTATATTTTCTAGTCTTGTGTATTTTAACCACTTTTTCCTGATATGTACGGGCGCTAATGACCTCTTCGTTGAGCACGCCCTAACCAACAAACACTTATCACTACGTTTACATGCAACACATCTTCCGGAAGACTAAAACCGATTTTCGTAAACCGTTTTTCGCTGTCGTGTTTACATGTCACAGCCTGGATTGGATTTACTATCCCACTTAATATGGCGGCTGAAAAACAGCTGATTCAGCTCCTGATTTAGTATCCACAATCGCTTTTTTTCTTTACTTAAAACACAGATTCATGCTCATTCTAATATTTATACTTTTATTTGACGCTAGAAAATGTCACTCTGTCCTTATGTACCGAAAATTCTTAACAAGAAAATACAATGTGACAAACCAAGAACTATTCAAAAACGGTTGCGTTTACATGGGCACGAAAATCGATTATGGAACTGGAAAATTGCTTTATAGATGTGGATTTCCAGAATCGATTTTGGAGTGTTTACATGACTAACCAAAAGCGGATTTGGGAAATCGGTTTACGAAATCCGGTTTTGGGAGCCCATGTAAAAAGGGTGTATGAAAGATGCCACGGAGTAGCTAGCAGTTACCATACTTGACAACGCCTTTGCCACGTTCGGGAATGTCAGTTATTATAAAAGGAAATGTCTCTTGATAAATACACTCCTAGCCATTAAAATTGCTACACCACGAAGATGACGTCCTACAGACGCGACATTTAACCGACAGTAAGAAGATGCTGTGATATGCAAATGATTTGCTTAAACCATTCACACAAGGTTGGCGCCGGTGGCGACACCTACAACGTGCTGACATGAGGAAAGTTTCCAACCGATTTCTCATAAACACCAGTTGACCGGCGTTGCCTGGTGAAACGTGTTGTGATGCCTCGTCGAAGGACGAGAAATGCGTACCATCAGGTTTCCATCAGGTCGGATTGTAGCCTATCGCGATTGCTGTTTATCCTATCGCGACATTGCTGCTCGCGATCCAATGACTGTTAGCAGAATATGGAATCGGTGGGTTCAGGAGAGCAATACGGAACGCCGTGCTGGATCCCAACGGCCTCGTATCACTAGCAGTCGGGATGACAAGCATGCTGTAACGGATCGTGCAGCCACGTCTCGATCCCTGAGTCATCAGATGGGGACGTTTGCAAAACAACCATCTGCACGAATAGTTCGACGTCGTTTGCAGCAGCTTGGACAGAATCAGCTCTTAGACAATGGCTGCGCTGCATCAAAAACAGAAGCGCCTGCGACGGTGTACACGACGACGAACCAGAGTGCACGAATGGCAAAACCATTTTTTTCGGGTGAATCCAGGTTCTGTTTACAGCATCATGATGGTCGCATCCGTGTCTGGCGACATCGCGGTGAACGCACATTGGAAGCGTGTATTCGTCATTTCCATACTGGCGTATCACCCGGAGTGATGGTATGTGTGTCATTGGTTACACGTCTCAGTCACCTCTTGTTCGCATCGACGGCACTTTGGACAGTGGCCGTTACATTTGAGATGTGTTACGATCCGTGGCTCTACCCTCCATTCGATCCCTGCGAAACCCTACATTTCAGCAGGATAATGTACAACCGCATGTTGCAGGTCCTGTACGGGCCTTTCTGGATGCGGAAAATGTTCGACTGCTGTCCTGGGCAGCACAATCTCCAGATCTCTCACCAACTGAAAACGTTTGGTCAATGGTGGCTGAGCAACTGGCTCGTCACAATACGCCAGTCACTACTCTTGATGAACTGTGGTATCGTGTTGAAGCTGCATGGGCATCTGTACCTATACACGCCATCCAAGCTCTGTTTGACTCAATGCCCAGGCGTATTAAAACTTTTATTACGGCCAGAGGTGGTTGTTCTGGGTACTCATTTCCAGGATATATGCACCCAAATTGCGTGAAAATGTAATCACATATGAGTTCTAGTATATTTGTCCAATGAATGCCCGTTTAACATCTGCATTTCTTCTTGGTGTAGCAGTTTTAATGGCCAGTAGTGTACTACAGCGTTTTTTACGGTAATGATACAACTGAGTAAGTGCAATTCGTGTATTTCCACACCCGTTTTGCTTTAATAAACGATCATCATTAGTGGTCGTGTGAGTGGTTGTTTTCTTGGTAAAGTATTAGTTTTTCATCCACCATCACAAAATTTGTGAAATAACCGCCCCAAAGCTGCCCCTCCTCCCTGTCACACACCAGTTTGCGAACTAGTGCGCTACCTCCCTCTGTAAGAAGAAATGGTGCAGTTGCCTGGTGTGTAACATGAATACTGATCCGTGCTGGTTTTACACGCAGGAAATTTTAAAATTACCGTCGTCTTTATATAAAGCGTTTCAGCAGTCTGAGGTGGCTTTCATTTTTTCCCGTATGTTGCAGTGATAATGATGCCTTGATACGTCGACGTACGTTTTTGTATGAGAAGTGGCGCCCCTCGAGTGTCTCTGGGTATGAATATTTACAACAGTGGCGTCACGGAAATTCTGAGTACACAACAGCAAATATACGCCGGCGATGCTGAGCCGTCACTTCAGGAGATGCGGTAACAGCGTTAGCATGCACAAGTAGAGGCGCAGGAAGTGTGAACAAACAAAGGCCCTCCCGTGTGATAAATTTACATGGGGCTCCTTTCCTCTGTTTCTAAGTGGTCGGACTTCCGGAGAGTGTTTGCCGGCGGGCAGCAAGGAGTGGCCCCGACATCAGAGGCTTGGCTGCGGAGCGCGTCTTAGGGCGCCCACTCAGCAGGGTTACTAGACGCTCAAACGAGACGAGTGCCGCCCACACGATACCCGCCTCTCTCAAGGACACCTTAACAGGCGATACTTCCTGCGCCCAGGACGCGTCGGAACAAGTACTGCACCATGTTCAGGCAAGAAGAAACCAATGCGACAGCAATAGCTCCGATTTTGTGGGCACGAACAGGGCGATTGGTGGCTTTCATGTAGCACTACATGGAAGCTTGAGCTCAGTAATAGAAAATAAATTGGGGTCTTTGTATCTACTGCCGAAACCGCAAAGGTAGTGCAAAGACGTTGGATAAAAAACAAAGGCAAGAAGCATAAGCATATTATTGTCATATAGTGATAACATCTCATTATAATTTTATCTCTCTCATATCTCGTTTCAAAGATATTTGCAAAAATAACGGCGATTTTGGGTTGTATGTATGTCGTGTCTGTCCGTCTGTCTGTCCGTAACGTGTTCCCTGTTTTTAAGACGAACTGTTCAACCGATCAGCACCAAATTTTACAGACATGATTGTAGGCCGCCAGAGACCAGAACCTCCGTTTTTCAAATTTTTCGGACAAAAAATACGGCAGTAATAAAAAAACGTTTGTAATATAATAGTAATTTGAAACGAACCGGTTACTGACACGAAAATTGTAACCTAATTGGTACAGGAGAAAATTCTCTACAACTTAGCTCCCGTATGTGTTTTTTATTATGTTTTTTTTTTTAATGTCTCGTATCGTTTGACACACATTTGCAAAAATAACGGAGATTTGAATTAACGAAAACCAGCCGTTCGGAGATGTCACGTGACATTCATCGCCCAGAACTCTTTCTGGCATACGCCATCTTGCGTTGCGTATTTGATGATTTTTCTTATTGTAACTTATACGTTGTCATTTCAAAGTAATGGCGCACTGAAGAATTAACGAGAAGACACCGTTCTTCGTACGATAAATGATTATTCGTGACTACAAATGCCATATTAGCATCAGTTAACAAAGACCACCAATAGTATGAGATTAAAGGAATCATCTTTTGATTCATAACCGTAGCGTAGTCGGAAAGGACTACGACGCTGAAGGTCGGTGGTTCGGAACCTGCCACTACCTCCATTTTTTCCCTTAAAAGGGTTTCAGACACACTTATTAATTTTTTATTCCAGGATGAAACTTTCATTCTGCAGCGGAGTGTGCGCTGATATGGAACTTCCTGGGAGATTAAAATTGTGTGCCGGAACCGGGACTCGAAGCTTGGACCTTTGCCTTTCGCGGACAAGTGCACTACCGACTGTGCTATCTCGACACAACTCACGATGCCGCCTCACAACTTTACTTCCGGCGAGGCGAGGTACTGGAGGAAGTAAAGTTGTGAGGCGGCATCGTGAGTCGTGTCGGGATAGCACAGTCGATAGTGCGCTTGCCCGCGAAAGGCAAAGGTCCCAGGTTCGAGTCCCGGTTCCGGCACACAATTTTAATCTGCCAAGAAGTTTAATTTTTTATTGTTTAGATTATTATTTTGGTCCAAAATGGTTGCAAGAAACTTATAAGACTAGAAATGTAAAGTGGGCTGTAAAACACGTGATGAGAGAGTTGGTACTGACCGGGCGCGGGCTTGTCGTCGCGGTGGAGGTCGGGCTTGGCGGCGCCGAGCATGGCGAGCGGGTGTCCGGGCGGGGCGGCGAGCGCGCCCGACAGGCCGAGCAGCGAGGCGGCGGCGGCGTTGGGCGGCCCGGGGTGCGGCATCATGGGCAGCGGCGGCGCGTGCGCCGCGTGCGGCAGCTGCTGCGCGTGCATCTGCTGCTGCAACACCGACACAGCCCCGGGTCAAACTACCTCACACCTAGCCCTCTAAAAGAAGAAAAAAATGTACTCTCCAAACAAACAAAGCCAGTCACTAACAGTCACTTCATTATAAACAATAATTCGCGTTACTTGTCCAGGAGCTATTGTTTGGCGAGTCCACCCTACAGCAAGCGACGAAGTGGTCCGTGCGACAAACATGGAGAAATGAAAGCCACTCCCCAGTACTTATTACATTACCCTCTGTTTTATTAACCTAATAGTAAATGCAAGTCTCATTGGAAACTACAGTGTAGAAGTTAAAAGCTAGATCTGTCGGAAATAATGGGTCTTCGCCATGTAGTTTTATTTTCAAACATCTCTGTGATTATGACGTCGTATCTGCTTATCAATGTGTCGTTCAATAATATTGTAACTCCTTTCAGGGGTATACGAGGCGCGTCCAGAAAGTAAGTTCCGTTTCAATTTATCTCCGCTGCAGTGCTGCGACTGCAGTTCCGCACATGCGCTGTAGACGATGTATATCAAGGAGAAGAACGTGCGCCATTTGGAGATCGCTGTCAGTTACGTACGCTTTGTTGTGCTCGTTTGAAATGTCGGCGTTGATTGAAAATCCCGCCGCCTGTGAAATCAGGTCGATGATTAGGTTTCTGAATGCGAGGAAAGTGAAACCAAGTGAAATTTATCGGCAAATTAGCGATGTTTACGGACCAAATGCGATGAGTGATTCGATGGTGAGAAGATGGGTCCGACAGTTCAATGGCGGGCGTAGTGATATGCACGATGAAGAACGAAGTGGGCGTCCACCTTTGTTTACAGAAGAACTGGTTCACGCGATTGATGACAAGATCCAGGAAAACCGTAGGTTTACAATTAGTGCTCTCGCTATGGACTTCCCCAAATTTCACGATCACAGATACATGAAATTTTTACCAAACACAGACACAGGCGGCAGATTTCTATGAAGAAGGAATACAAAACCTGGTGCCACGCTATGACAAATGCCTGCAAAATTTCGGCAGTTATGTGCAAAAATAGTTTTAGAGTTGTAGAATTTTGTACAATAAAATTTTTTTCCGTAGCTGTGTACAATTTCATTTTATTACCAAACGGAACTTACTTTCTGGACGCGCCTTGTATTTGGATATTGTTTGAGGAATATGCTGCGAACAGGGTAGTAAGCACTTTAAAAATGTCAAACACAATGCAGTACCTATTTACAGACGTCACGTTTATGACGGAATATCTTATGAAGTATATGTCATACAAAAACATTATTTACCATGTTCGTAGATTGCAATATTATGAAACTGCTTGCGAAATGTGTCGTAAATGGAGTTGGTAGTAACGACGTAGTAAATTACAACCTCATGCTTATTAGGGCGAATTTTCATACATTTCATTGTTTTTGACGTCATAGCATCAGAATAATATACGAGAAATCAGACCTCGAACGGAGACATTCAGGTGTTCTTTCTTCCCGCGCGCTATTCGAGAATGGAATGGGAGATAAATAGTATACAGGTGGTTCGATGAGCCGTCTGCCAGACACTTAATGTGATTTGCAGACTATCCCATGTAGATGTAGATAACACCTGAACTATATGTCGTAATACGAAATTAATTCGTAAGGTACATCCAGTGATGTGTATGTCTGGAAAGTAAGTCATGAATATAGTTACTAGGAAAGACGTAATAAAACGTTATGCGTGATGAGGCAGTTTTTCATTGTTTATGACTCCATATCTCACGAACTGTGTGTCGTACTATTATAGAATTTCGAACGTACGTTCAGTGGTGTGTGTGTGTGTATATACTGTCTGTAACATTTCTCGCGAATACAATTAATAGTGTACGAGTGATAATTGTAACGTCATGCCAAATTAATTTTACTGCATGAACGCAACAAACGTTTTTTCCTTTCGTCATTTTGCTGGGGCTGTCAGCTAGAAAAAGTTTCGTAAAGATTTGAAATTATGTTTAAAATTTGTTGCAAGTCACTAAATACTCTCCTCCTCATATAGTGGACTGATAAAGGCACATATACATCCTAAACCATTCCTTACCAGCCATTTCCTTGTCCAAAGTTCGCTCGTAATAAATTATACTTTCTGGTAAGTTCTTACGCCAGTTATCTCAACTCTTTCTTAGATGGTCCAAAATATCTATCTGCCAATCGGATCAAATATTTTGATAATTCTTGCTATTGAACTTAATAAAAACTCTTTCGTGTGCTGTATATCCCATACCTTCATTGTCCTCGCCAGTCGCATCTCGCTTACGTATATATCTCAGTAGAGAATAGTAGTTTATTCCATGCTTGTCTGCTGCTATTCGTAGTGAGTTTCCAGCTTTTACCTCATTATATGCTTCTTTATACCCCGACAAATCAATCTGCCCTCTGGAAGTATTTCTCATCAGACCTCTAGGCCTCTACAAAACAAAATTAATATATCGACTGTTTCAACCATACCTTTGGTAAAAGACAATTTATAGTACCGGTGGTAGTGATAACACATCAAAACTGGTCATTATTCCGAACTTTACAAGCTTCATAAAGTCACAGACAGACACTCACTATTTTGTGTTCAATAAAGTACACAATATTAGCATAAATATCAAAAGACAAATACTTACTTTTGGCTGTTATAACACAATAGGGCCTCTTGCATGTGACGACAAAGCGCAGGGAGCCGCTCAACATAGATTCGAGTTCCGACCTGTCTACCGCTTCGTCGTCCAATTACACCCCCCCCCCCCCCCCCCACTCCCTGCGTAACCGTTCCAGAGATATTTACTGTGTTTCAACCGTACACAGTCTACCCTACCTACTTCCTTGAATATTGCCCAGGGAACACATCTGTACGTTCATTCAATACGTCCACAGAATATGAATACTACAGCGCGTTTGTACACAGTGTGTAGACGTTTACGATGTGCAGTAAGAGGAATCTACGTCTGATCGTACAGGGAATGTTACTGTTCGTCAACAAGGACTTTCATCAAAAGAAGTTTTAAAAAGAACTGTCATGAGTCAATCTAATGTGTTAAGGCCCTGGAGTCCTTTCAGAACTAAAGGTAATCATCTTGACGCTGAAGCCCTTTTGATCTGTTTTCTTTATAAATATGTAGTTGCCTCTGTGTAAGGATCTGTCTTGAGCAGTAGTTCTTGTTTTATATACGCATACATGTTTTGCTACAGTTGTAGCATCTTCAGTGGGTCTTTTTATTGCTTTAAAATTGAACAACAGAAATATTTTTTGTTTTTCTACTTAGTACTGTTAATTGGAAATTCGTACAAGAATTTTGTGTTAGTATATATACCTCGTTTTACATGTTGTAGTTAACAGCTTTCTGTATTATTCGTGTAGGTGTTCGTTGCAACGAATAAACAAACAAACCACGGGGAAGGCTACACAAAGTAAGATTTTTTTTCATTTCATGTGTGGATCAGATGGATACGCGGTACACAGTACATACATTGTCGTCATATTTTCAGTGATTCCTACTGTAGGATGGTGCATTTATTTCTGAACTTGTAATGCAATTTTCACACCGCTCGCTTCTGACTGCCAAATGGACTGATTTGTAAAGAGCGCTAAAATCCCAGATATGCTTAATAGCCCTGCATATTTGCACTTTATTCGTTATAACTGTGCGTAGTGAAAAACTCGCTTCGCTTTTGCTTGTTGCACGTGCGAGTGCCCATCCAATGGAAATTACGTTTGCTCAATCAAATTGGTTTTTCTGTTACTCTAACGGGACAATGGGTTTATAGAGCGTGCAGGAAATTACTGTTCCGCTGGCTGTGTTTAAGGGCACCTGACAAATCCCGCCCAGTTCTGCGAGCAGGGACACGGCTACGCCCAAGTGTGTATTTTTACGCAATGCAATCTTTAAATCTTCGCGAGAATACTAATAATCCCCTCGGATAGAATGTCGCTCGCGTTTTATATATTTATCAGTCATGTGACTGCCACTTACATCTATAACTGGACATTAATGGTGACATAACATTCTTTTGCTACGGATTCGTTCAGTAAATGTGACTACGTATATAACACACACACACACACACACACACACACACACACACAGGGGGAGAGGGAGGGAGAGGGAGGGAGATTTTGTTAGAAAGTGTATCTCGAGTGTGTTTTCTGTAAATTTTTTGCTCCGGGAAAGTATGTAGTGTATGAACGAACTATTTGTTTCAAATGTTCAAAAATTATCTAACAAATTTCTTCTAGCTCTTAAGCCCCACGGATAACAAAAAACAAGTTACTGCAGAAGTGAGAAGCACGTAGCAGTTATTACGTAAGCTAATGCTACACGTTAACACACGTGAGTGATAATGTTTTGGAGCAAGTGATAGCAGTAGGATGGAATATAGGAGGCAATTTGGAATGTGAAAGCGAGAAAATGCAGTTCTAGTCTTTTAAGACGACCTATTTTAAAACTTGGTAATAATTGACGCCAACGTAGCGTTTACAGTAAGCGCTGGTTACTCAGCCAAGGGTGTGCATTTGTACCATCGCTTTCTCGGCGACATTAAAGGCGTATGTCAGTGTCCAAAATAGTTTTCCTGCTTTTACGTCTTACCCTAATCAAGTTGTGTGGAGCACAAAACGAAAAACGCTGCGAAAGATTATGACTTATTTATTCTCCGGTGGATCAGACTGTTGGTGAGATGAAATTTACTGCCTCCCTCCCTGTCGAAATATGGTAAGCTATACGGTAGCACATTGGTAGAGTGCCAGACGAAGAATCCGAAGGTCGCGGGTTCAATCCTCGCCAGGTCCTAGGATTTTAATCTGTCACTTTCCACTTCTTTCACCTCTGGCAGCGTTGCTAATATGGTTCGGAACCCACGTTAAACTATAGGTCTCCCTATAACTGGCTTGGGTATGTCAGAAGGTCGGATGAAGGCAACGGCATACCACCTCCAAACATGGCCATGCCTAGTCAAGCACTTGTGGTGTGCAAACCAATCTTTGGATTGTTGACTTCTTTACCTTTATGTGTATCAAATATGCAAGTGCCAGAGTAAGTGAAACAAAGGCCACGTCAATTGTACGTTCGTAATCGTTGCTTGGGATGAGGGCAGGTGAATGGGAGCATCGCACAAGCGGTATATGGGAATTTAAACTCTACCTTAAAGTAGCTACTCTTGCACCTATTTATGACACTAGCTGCAGAGGATTGATCTTAAGAACACCCTTGGCAGTAGCAGTTATGGTAAGGCTAAATAGAGGTAACTCACTCTACCACTCTGATCTGTTACATAGTGGGGTGACACTAAGAGCACGCACAGAGACGACCTTTAGAGGAAATGTCAGAGCAAGGTCTGCCTCACCAATTGAACTCACTCCGGGTGCCTGTTACATTTCGTAAGAGCGTCTGATACACTGATTTGCAGTACAACCACGAAACGCTTCTGTCTGGTTCAAACTAACCATCGAATTTGGAATTCTGTACGACAGAACCGGTCGGACGTGGAGAACTTGTTTGAGGAGGGCAAACTCTGTCTTTAGGAATCCGGTTTGTATGTTCAGCGAAAGTAGGCTATCACGGGAGGAACGCCGGCTTTAGGAATGTCCTTACGGCGGCGAGTAGCTCTGCCCGGCATACTAATGCTCTGTTTCGGAGCAAACATGGAAGGGAAAGCTCCGTCTGCCCACCAAAGAACCGCACTTCTGGGAAGCTCAGTTTTATATTTCCACACAGCATTTTCCAAATTTTTTTTATTTTTATTTTCCGTTGTTTCGTTCACAACAGTGGTGCATTTGCGCAGGCTTGTAGGTGATTCGTCTGAAGGAAGGAAGATTAAAGGTGTCGTAGTGGACTGGGACGTAAGTCTTGAGCTAAGCCGGCCGCGATGGCCGAGCGTTCTGCGGCTCGCCAGTCACAGTCTTGCACGGCCATTACGGTCGGGGGTTCGAATCCCCCCTCGCACATGGATATTTATGCCGTCCTTAGTTCATAAGGAAGTTTGGGGACTGATGACCCCGTAGTTGAGTTCCATAAGTTCTACAAACATTTGAACTTAAGCTGACGAAGGAAATCAGTCATGTGTTTTCAAGAAAACTACCCCATCATTCGCCTTAACCGATTAATGAAAAATCCTACTACATGTAGGGTAACCTGTGTCTCGATAGGGCACATAGACGGGTTCCGAATTAGATGCATAAAAAAACAGATCTGTACGATGTTGACATACATCCGATGTAGCAGTGGCAGTAAGAGCGCCTTTTTAACAATATACTGTAGCTCGCACTAGAAACAGCAGATTGTAACGAGTGTTGGTAGAGATCTACAGGGGCGTCAGCGCATATTACTCTCTGAATACGAGCAGCAAAACTGATACCAAATATCATGGGGTGTCTATTTAAAATTACGTATCCTTATATTAATTTTGGCCCTCTAAGAAAATATATGCTACATTCGTCACTGCAAGGGGTAAAAATACCATTGTTGTTGGAATGTATCTTTTAAGATGACGGCATGTGAAAAAAAATTATACAAGAGGTTCGCTCGATTTAAAACTGACTACTGATGATAAACCTCGTTCTGGACGTCCTTTACATGCCGTAATGGGTGAAAATATTGAGAAAAATTTACAGGCTGCGCAGACAGATCCTGGACAGACAAATGATCAACTGTCAGAGATTAATGGGTTCTCTCGCAGCGCGCTTCAGCGAATTTTAACGGAAAATTTGGGAATGAAAAGGATTGTTGCCAAGTTTGTTCATCGTGTTCTGACTGACAATGAAAAGGAAAGTCGAGTTGAAACATTTCGGATTCTGAAACAAGAGGTTGACACATCCAGATTTTCTTTCAAATGTCATTCCCACTGATGCGTCATAGCACTATGGTTACTATCGAGAAAAAAAATCAAATCAAAACAAAACTGCTTTACTTTGATGCTGAGGAATTTAGAGTTTATTCCCCAAAGGAAGGAAGGAAGGAAGGAAGGAAGAAAGAAAGCTTAGGGTTTAGCGTACTGTCAACTTGGTCATTAGAGACGGAGCTAACGCTCAGAGTTTGGGGGTGAGGATGGGGAAGGAAATCGGCCGTGCCCTTTGAAAGGAATCATCCTAGCATTTGTCTGGAGTGATTTCTCTAAATCACGGAAAACCTAAATTTGGATGGGCGGAGGTGGGTTTGAACCATCGCCCTCCCGAATGCGAGTCCAGTGCGTTACCACGGCGTTACCTCGCTTATTGCCAGTTTTTCAGTGCACCTGCCTTAAGTTGATTAGTACAGCAGAATTTATTAGTTCTTCGACATGTGACGGAATTTCCTGCTAATGTTACTTAACCGATATTTATTTTCGGTAGTCATGCCTCGACTGAATGACGACGAACGGTGTGGCTAAGCGCAAGCCAGTAGACGCCAGTTTAAGAAGCTTTTACTTTCTCGGTTCTAGACAATTGGTTGCGTTGCAATCATTTTAGAACGTAATTTCGCCTTTCAAAAATTGAATGTTCAAGAAATAAATTTACGCAGTACAGACATTTGCAATATATTTCCACTTGTGTTACAAGATTGAACTTTTAATTGCTTACGGCGTCTTCTTTCCTCCAGCCAGAGCGCCAATCAAACCTTTTACTTGGAAGATTTAAGAAGATTGCGCATCAGTGTTCGTCCAAAAAGTCCCTCACTAGTGACAGACAGGAAACTTGTTCTCCCACCTCGACAACTCACCTGCACACCCGGCCACTCTAAGAATGGTATGGTTCCGTTGCCACCCGCGCGACCTTTCTTTTCTTTCTTTCACGCTTTCTAAATTTCTTCCATCAATAGAGGCAGGAAGGGGGAAATATTTCGCAACTATGAAGAGAATAAGACAGAAAGAAAGAAAGAGAGAGAGAGAGAGAGAGAGAGAGAGAGAGAGGGAGGGAGGGAGGGAGAGGAGAAAAAACGAGGGGGACTAGACAGCCATTCGTAAAGAAGACTACAGAAAATGTTTCTGACAACAGAAACACCGGTGCTTTGCCAAATTACACCTCTCCATGAGCTTTCATTAAGCGCAGTGTGAATCGAATCTGGATTTCACAATTGGCGGCCTCCCCTTGTAAGTACTGGACCGCATCGTCTATATATAAAACGCACCGACATTCGGCCACTGTTCCAAGCGGCCTTGTTGTGGGTGTCGTGCTTGAGAAGATAGAGCTGTTGGAGAATAGCTGCCGTCGTCGGGTGGGGCAGGTGCGCTAGACACAGCGGCCTGGCGCGCTTATCTGAGGAATCCGGTTATGCAGAGGCGGCCGACAGCCGGCCGATAGTCGTAAGCGAGGGCCGCATTGTGCGCCGCCCCGCGCCGCTTACAGCTTCATCCGACTGCCGCTGCGTCCACACTCCGCAAGCCAACTCACTGCCTCTTCTTCCAGTCGCGTATGGTTCGCGATGTTTGCCTTTATGCCTCCTAGTGGGCCCTAGTTTCTCGAATCTTAGCCTTATGGTCGCTTCCTGAGATATTCGTAGGAGTCGTTGCCTCTTCGTGAAACGTACTCGAAAGTTTGACAGAAGCCCTTACCGCAATACAGCAGCGTCCCTGTTCCAACGTCTGTCGCTGCCCTTTCCAAATTATCCCCGTGAAGCATTCGCGCTTACTAGATAAGCCCGTAACGAAGCGTGCTGTTCCCCGTTGGACCTACTTTATGTCTTCTACTAACCCTACCTGACATATACTACAGTAGTGAGCAAGCCGGCCGCGGTGGCCGAGGGGACTGAGGCACTCCAGTCACGGTCTGCACGGCCACTACGGTCGGGGGTTCGAATCCCCCCTCGGGCATGGATATTTGTGCCATCCTTAGTATTAGCTAGTTCATAAGTAGTTTGTAAGCTTAGGGACTGATGACCCCGTAGTTAAGTCCCATAAGTTCTACAAACATTTGATTTGAGTAGTGAGCAATACTCGAGCTCTGACCGAACTGGAGTTTTGTAACCCATTTTCTTCGTTGACGGACTACAATTACTAATGATCTTCCAATGAATCTCAGTCTGGCATCTGCCTTACAACTGATTGTATATCATCGTTCCATTTCAAATCTATATGTACACTGCCAGATATAATATGGAAGTAACTGCTTCCACTGTTTATCCTGCTATTGCGCAGTTAAATAATTAAAAAAACTGTTAAACGCAGCAATTTACACTTGTTTAATTTGAGGCTGAATTGCTATTCCCAGCACCAAGCGTCGCCACACTACAAATCGTCTCCGTTTCGCTATTCTTTTCCAGTGTTGGGACTTCTCGCTAAATTACTGCATCATCTGCAAAGAGCCTCATCTTTCGATATTATCTACGAAGTCAGTCGCACCACATCAGCCATCGTCGTCGTAGAAAACAGCTAACTAAACATTTTGCACCACACGCAAACATGCAGGACAGAGCAGTGACTGAAGTAAAAGAGTGATAAACAAATCTGCAATGAAATTACCACTAAATAATAACTATTCGCTTCGAAACAACATCCCTTCGTACCCATCTGAATTCTAAATCTGCTCCTGGGCAAGGTTCACTATCTCCACTGCTCTGCCCCATGCTTGGATCTTCCTTGGCACAACTCCTGCGAGGTGGTGGAAGCATTGTTGCCCAGGATATCAATGACGATGGTTTCTACGATGGTACCCCGCAACTTACAACTCGTCCCAAACCAGTTAAGTCGGTTTTCTGTGGGTAAAAAGTGCAGGTCGTACAGAGCAGTTCATTCCTTCCACTTGAAGTTGTTCACCGGGTGGATCGTGTACTTCTCCATCATCTTCAAAAACTCACTCGTCGCAGAAATGTTGTGAAAGTGGCCATCAGATTGTACGACCCTGTACCAAATGCAGCATAGTCCTGATGGCGGCAGTGAGGCGTTCAGTACACAAAAACTCGTGACTAAGAACGACAGAGATTCGCCAGTAGTTTCAGGAAGCCATTTATCAAAATCAGTACCTTCATTACACGATAGAAATGGTGATGCTACTGATGACAGTCCTGCTAAGGCAGAATTGATTAACACAGCTTTCCGAAATTCCTCCACTAGAGAAGACGAAGCAAATACTCCAGAACGCCTATCAGGAACAGCTTCCACCACGCGTGATTTAGAAGTAAATATCCCTGGAGTATTAAAACAAGTTAAATCACTTAACAACAGTAAGTCTCCCGGTCCCGACTGTGTACCAATTAGGTTCCTTTCACAGTATGCGGATGCAGTAGCTCCATACCTGTCATATACAACCGCTCGCTTAGCGAACGTACCGTACCCAAAGACTGGAAGCCCTGTCTCATTGACGTCGGTTTGCAGCAGGATTTTAGAACATCTACTTTCCTCAAATATTATGAGCTACCTCGAAGAGGACGACCTATTGTCCCATAGTCAACACGAATTCAGAAAGTATCGTTCTTGTCTAATACAGCTAGCTCTTTACTCACATGAAGTGATGAGTGCTATCGATAAAGGGTGTCAAATAGATTCCGTATTTTTATATTTCCGAAAGGCTTTTCACACTGTACCTCACAAGCATCTTTTAATCAAATTGCGTGTTTATGGAACATCGCCACAGTTGTGCGATCGGATTCTTGATTTCCGGTCAGAAAGGACACAGTACTATGTAACTGACGAAGTCATCGAGTAGAATACAAGGGATATCTGGCGTTCCCCAGGGAAGTGTTACTGTACCCTACTGTTCCTTGTTTCTATAAACGATTTAGGAGACTATCTATCTTAGACTGTCCACGGATGATGCTGTCATTTATCAGTAAAGTCACCAGAACATCAAAATCAACTGCTCAATGATTTAGATATAAGCGTGGTGCAAAACTGGCAATTGACCCTTAATCGTGAGAAGTGTGAAGTCATTCATATGACCACTAAAAGAAATCCGTTAAACTTCAGTTACACGATAACTCACTCAAACCTACAGGCCAGCAATTCTACTAAATACCTACGAGTAACAATTACGAACAACTTAAATTGGAAAGAATACAAAGCTAATATTGTAGGGAAGACAAATCAAATACTACGTTTCATTGGAAGAATACTTATAAGTTGCAACAGTTGTACTAAAGAAACTGCCTACACTACACTTCTACGTCCTATTTTGGAGTATTGCTGCGCATTGTGGGAGCCACACCAGGCGAGACTGACGGACGATTTAGAGAGAGACGCGCGAAATTAACTACATGACACGTACATAGCGGTTTGCATTGGAGGCAAAGGCATGTATGTTTTTATCGTCCCGTCGACGACGAGGTTATTAAGATGGTGATTAAGTTCACGGAGGCTGTGTTTCCAAAGGATTCACAGTGGCATTTTCCTTTAAATCATCGCCCTGTATAGAACATAGTACTATTTGCTTTGGAATAGCGTACGGGCCATCTGGACAGCACGTTTGAAATGAGGAAATTTTACAGACCATGACTTCACGATGGAGCAGAGCATCTGTAGTTCTTTGGTTCTGAAGGTCACTTAACGTAATAAAATACTTCGTTTGCTAAGTAATATGATGTCACTACGTTTTTCTATCCACAATTTACAGTGACAGTATCGAACGATAATGTAATCTCAAACAGTTTATGTTAAAGTTCAGACAACAACAACCACCACCACCACACCACCACCACCACCATCACCACCACCACCATCACCAAACAACCACCACCACCACCACCAAACAACCACCAGTAGTAAGTAACTTTAGCCTCAAGAGTTTCACTTTATTATTTCAGCTGCACATTGTAGTTTCCAGTTAAAGTGTTAGTAAGGCCATTAGCTTTCCTTAATACTTCCGTATTTCGTTAAATCTTGGTTCAGCACAAATTGGCAAAATCACAGACAAAACTAACGAAACACTTCTAGAAAGATGTTGCTCTGGTACCACCAACTTACATTAAGTGTCTACGTCACAGTCATCATCAAAACTTGGCTTTTTGTTTCCACTACTTAACGGTAGATGACTGGTACAGTCCCAGTACAACTTTTCACTGCGTCTCAGTAAAAATGCAGAAAAAGTGATTTTTCTCGCTATTTGCATAAACACACAACTTGAAAACAGAGCGCGCCCTGTGCAAGTAACAGCTTTGATTGCTTTTGTGTAACGGACTCGCCGCGCCTGCAGTACGAGAGGTCCGAACACAGAAATCTGATTTCTTCACCATAAAATTTTTGAAAACAACAACAGCTACACTCATCACCCCCACGCTATTCAAATCAGCAGGTATCATCTCTAGAATACGAGATCGCGGAATAGACGAATCAAAGTTTACAAATTATTTTGATGACTATCTCTTTGTTCTAATAATAATGAATGCACTTTCACAACAAGCTTCTTCTGGGTGCAGAGTTCGCTCCAAAGACAGTTCCCCATTGGATATGGCCAGCACTCTTTCCAGTACTTTTTCCTTTCGTGATTACGTAAACGTTTCTCGTACATGATATTTAGATAACGCATACAACTAAGTATGCTCTTAGTTATACATTCTGCAAGCCTCTATTGCCTAGAGTTCTCCGAACCAGTGTCAGCGATTTTCAGTTCTTTGCCATTGGCATACTGAGGAGAAAATTTATGATTATGTGGTACTGTCTACGATCTAATATCTCAACTAATTTACAAATAAATGCAACCTGGAGCATCGTATGAACATCTGTAGCAAAGTCGGGATTCGAACGCGGCCCTCCTGTCCACTAGGCGGTTCCCCCCTCTGAAACTGTTGCTTCGCACAGCCACAAGCATTTCCTTGGTGCAGCTCCCTCCTCAGTACAAATTTTCATCTCAGTTCAAGTAGACACTCCCCCTTAGAATACACTGTTTCTTCGAAACCTGATACTTTAAATATAGGCAATAGTCGCTTTTCTTCTAAAAATTTCAACTTCAGTACTTCGACCACTACCGTTTCGCATGGAATACACCGACCCGTATCTATTCTAGCAGAACTATCTATTCTCTGAACTGTTTGATATCTGCCTTCTTATCTTCTAAACAAGAGTTCCAGACGTCAGAGTCACAAACTCTGTCAGACTTGCTAAATTCTTAACTTTTTTATGAATACTTAAATACTGAAAATATGGGTATCACATTTATCGAAAAAGCCATCGCCATTCCAGGTACTTAAGTTTCCTTTGCCGTCTGCTAAGCTATTAGAGTAATCACAATCCCGTTGTTATTAGATAGTATTCAGAGGAGCACGGGATTAGTGTCCGCGTGGCCGTTTAAATTTGGCATTAATGATCTAGAGCTACTTTGGCTTCTTCAGTAACACAGAGCGGTTTTTTCCACTCCACTGAAATAAGCCAGCAGGTTTCCGTTTTGGTAGTGCAACCTTACTACAAATGCTACTTCACCAAATGTGCGTTTTATCGTGGTGCAAGAGTGTCCCCACTTCGTTAGGCTACATATTATTTTACTAAGAGTATTCACAATTCCAGCCGATAAAAGAGTCGCATGCGAAACGACGTGTGTTACCCTATACTAAAGAGCACACAATTCGTGTGCCCCGTCTCAGTAAGTCAAAAACTTAATTTGACTGCAATTGCGACACGTCATTCGTCGAAAATGAGGGCAGTTTTTTTTTCTTTTGCTATGATTGTCATATTGATTCATTATATCTAAATTTATTTCTTATAACTTATCCAAAACGTTTTGTACAGATGGTTTGTATTGTCAATTTGGAATCGTCGCGCCTGGGATTGATCAATAACCGTGATTGGTTGTATTTATTTCTGTATTATTGTTGAGACTGATAACAGCAACGTTACTTACAACGTACATCGTTTTCTCATCCTTTGTAGCACACTAGGAAGCAAGAAATATTTGGTGCAATTTACGACGAAACTTGCGACCCTTGGTGAAAACTGAGTGGCGCCGTTATCTATTGGAGGAAAGTTCTGGCTCAACTGTTAATTTTTTGTCAAGTCTTACCTCCCAACGACGATGACTCCTCTAGACATATCTGCTTGCCTGGACGGCAGAGAACCGTCGGCTTTCGACGAACTGATTCGTGAGTCTGTGCAACATTCTTATGGTGTTCACATAATTGTACTACCACCTAATGAGCTCCGTATTAACTAAAAATGTGCCGAATTACGAAAACAGCATAAAAAGATGTGAAACAAATAGCCGCAAGCCATAACGACAACATACTAGAGCATCTGCACACTCGCACACACAACAACACACACAATGCTACTGGAAAAATCATGAGTGATGCGGAAAGTAGATTTACGCCGCTTGTTACTTTATACTTACGAAAAATTAAGAAAAAGCTGTCAACCTATAAGAATAAGCGTGCGCGTTACGAACACCAACAATGTAAAATTCAGCACAGCAATAATTGTCCAGAAAGCAGAATAAGAAGATTAAGTCGTCACACATGCATTTCGACGTCTAATACGTCAATACCGTTTATTAAGTAATTAGAAACAACTGAGCGAAACAAGACATGAAAGTAAGAAAGCACGAGACACAATATGAACGTAGTTAACTGAGATACGCCCATCACCGATGTTCATGCGCATGCGTAATGAAAGACAATACAGAAGGCTACGAACCAGCAGTCTGGGTAGGTCTGGCCGCTGTTGCTGAAAAACAGAAGAGATGAAATCAGGGGTTGCCGGGCCGGCACGCCTCGCTACAGCTAGCACAAACACAAAGCACACTCTGCCCCTTCCTCCCCTACTATAACTACTCAAGTCTTACCCTTTGTTTTATTCTGCAATATCTTACAGTTAGAAGTTACGCGTCTGCAAAGTTTATCATAAATGTTAGCGAATAATTTATGCCTTCAAATCCCCTTGTTTGTTTTAACTAGGCGTTCTGATCATTGTAATCTCTCGGGGAAAGGGGTCATTTCTTGTCCGTGGGAGGCAAACAACACGTTTATCTGCTCTGTCGTTACCTACTTTCTGACTGGCATGTTCGGTCGATGACGGGGGACTTACTGTAATTACGAAATAGCTCGTGGCTTACGGCCGGTAAATACGAAATCGAACGCCACAAGCAGCTGCCTACCTGTCGCTTCGTTTGGCCGTGATGTACTTTTGGGACATAAACTTCTTTGCATGTTTTTAATTGTGGTGTGTAAATAAAGGGCCGGAGAAAATAGTTCGCACACTTTCATAGGTTTTACTTACAAGTTACTCTTTGCGCAAAAAGTACCACCTATACGGAAATTGTATCACTGTATTGCGACTCATTACTTTCATCTAAAAAACAATATTGTATAGTTATTTGGATCTGTTTTCGTCAATGGTTTTTCCGGATAAATGCATGATAGAATGAAGTGATATCTATTCCAGAATAGGTGGAATTGTATGTTCATCATACGAATATTTCTGTTGCTAGGTAGAAGATCGGTTGAAATCGGGCTTTTTTGATTGATCACTTTTTTCTTCTTTGCAAGACATTCGAGCTTTTAAAGAAAAGCACCAATGTTTATCCCCACGAATCCGAAGCGACAGCATATGCTTACAATACTTATGCGTATATTCTAGCACAGGCCTAATATTTCTGCCCCATTGGAAACGACATACTATTGAAAGTGTTTTACCAAAGCAGGTCCTGGGCAGCAATCAGCTGAAGAGGTTCCATTAAGGCAACACGTAGTGGGAATTTAAAAGGTGAAAGCCGCATAGCTGATTCCTCATTAGAATTTGGTGTGTCCATGGCCGTCGTGCCCTTATAGTGATCGCTTCCCCTCCTTTGCCTATCATGAACAATGTAGAAACTTTGTGCCCAAAACTTTTTGGGAACAAGGCACCGCACAAGAGCGGCACGTGCAAAACAGCTTGCGCTCAAGTTTGCCAAAATGAATTATAGAGGGGAAAGGCGCTGACAATGAGCTGGTACGTGCGTGTTCTTAGCAGTGTTCACAGGCACCAAAAATGGCACCGCTCGAATCACGAACCATGTCCGCAAACTCACACAACAGTTTCAGTGTGGAAGACGGACACCACGCAAAATCATGTATAAATGAGATTGCGTGTACGGTGAACTCGGAACCTTTATATGAACATGGAACAACTAGCAGCAGTGTGTTGATTCGGAAACTGTAAAGGTGTTAAGTTTAGCTTTAGATGTTTTACTGATCAACCGAGAAATCGTCTAACATTGGAAACACATGCAGTACTTGATTAAGTAGCTAGGTCCTAATGTCGTTTACACAGCTAAGTATATGTGGTTTTGTGTAGTTCATGCCAACATCTTGCGTGTTGGTGTCCTCGGATCTTCCTGTCTGAAGACGCGTATTCCGTGCGTTTACAGTCGCACGCGATGGAATTATTGTGAGTGGAGTAAAATCTATCGCTAACACCTTCTACGCTACATCTACATAATAAAGTCCATATTTGGTACATTATCCGTGATATATTATTCTGTTTTTGATAGTTTTCTAATAGTTTTTAACTTATTCGGTACAATCACAAAACGATATTGAGGCAACACGTTAAAATGTAGCAGTAATAGTCTTTGAGTAGGGGAGAGAGGTGCAATACCGTTCAGGGGGGTAATACCGTGCACAGCTGTCTCCAGTTACCTAGCGCTGCATAGTGTTGCTACATGGCGAAAGGAAATACGAGAAGATCCAGAGAGTCTGTAAGCTTTTAATGGCACAAAGATTTGCAGAGGATGGGTTCATTCAGAACAGTGGATATATGTGCTGAAAAGTATGTTCGTGACTACTGCCGTTGAAATAGGCGCTCAATATTAATAGAGATATTTGAGTGCATTATGTTACGATGTTATGTTACCATTAAAAGAATATTTGATTTTTACTCTCTGTCAAGATCTATAATAAGTTGTGAAATTTACGTTTTTGAAAGGTAAATAAAAAAGTTGGAATTATTTCATTTGTTTTATTTTTACAGCGTTTTTGCTATTTTATTGTATAATGCCTTATACTGCACCACCTCTTTGGGTAATACCGCGCAACGTAACATTTTTACAAAACACCTGTAGACATGTCAGTATAACATACCAAATATGGAACCATAAACGTTTTTAACCCTTTCAGAGCTGTTTTTTTTCTCTGTCAAGGAAATTATTTTTAATGCTATAATACTTCTAAGTTAAATTTGCAATGATTTTAGAAGGAAGATTTATGCAATGATATCCACCCATTTTCATTCTACAACACTGCGTATACTGAAAAACAAGGCTTTTTTTAAAGGACTAAATTAATTAATTTTGTAGTACCAGCTGTTGTACTGAATAAACTAATCGTTCAATAACTACATCACAAAATAACAACTACTTTCAATTGTACAGTGGAATACAAGTAACCCACAATTTCCGTGTTCTGCGAAGTTCGCAAACTGCTACGCAGTGCAACACCCGCTTCTTAATATTTTTATAGTGATCTTCAGCATGTGGCAGTAGTTGTGCACGATGAAATGATTGACCACTCAGGTGTCGTATACCTATTCTGTCCATTGAGATAAAACGCTTCTGAACCACCTTAGACACCGTAGAAGTTATGTACACATTTGTAGCCAGAGGGTCCGAAAGGGTTAAGGAATTGATTTTTTGACAAAATATGTTCGCTTTTTCACATGAGTTCTAAAAAATATGAAATATTTCAAACATGGCTGAAGTGCAAGGTATGACCCCACCCTCCCTTACTATTAGGACTAACAACTTTCGGTTACTTTTTCCAAGTTTAAATTCACCAGGATATGATCTTTGAATGGTTATGACGTACCGGTAACTGACATTTTACATGACTAAAAATTTCTCGTTTCAAAAATATAAATTTCGTAATTCCTGGGACGGTAACAGTGACGTTGTATGATCTGGGAACAATGCTATATACTGATGCAAATATCATTTTGCCAACAATAAAAGTTACCGCTCGATTGAACAGTGTCGTCCCGATATTGCCGTATGTCTCAACAGTGGCGTAACTATGAGGGGGGGGGGGGTGATGAGGGGGATAACACCCCCCCCCCCCCCCCCGAGAACCACAACATGAACAAAAAACCAAGAAAAGGTTTGTCCTATAAATTGTTATGGTACATCGCCTTCATTTTCATACAAACAAAAAGAAGTCTTGTAACTTTCTAAAATATATTCATGTTATAAAGAAAAATTTCGAGTATTATTATTGTTCATTATTTTACCTTGATTATTAAAAGGACAGGATCTGTTAATCTACTACGTTTGTTGTATTCTAAAGAGAATCAATGTGTTTTCGAGTAACATAATTTTCTAAAACAACTGTATTTAAAAGTTTATTTTAATTTGACAAATTTTGCTGGTCAAGCAGATTATTCCCCCGCCGCAACCCCCCACCTCCCATAGCCAAGTCCTAATTTCGCCACTGTGTCTCAATATCCAGCACTGGCATTCTACGTTCTCATTTATTTGCTGGGTGTGTTGGAATCTATCGCCCCGTACAGTTTTCACACTGCGCCTCCCCGTAGTACCACGCACGGAGGTTTCACTTGACGTCTTCTTGTCCGTGGTTTACTTAAGGTCCTTTCTTCTCCGATTCTGCGGAGAACTACCTAATTCTTTATCTTATTTCTAACGTTGTTGTGCAGCAGCACGCCCAGTCTGCCGTGTTGGCTTTGCCAGTGCCAGCCGCACACGCAGTGTTTGACTGCTCTCGGCTCCTGCCTGCCAGTCGTCCTCGCGCACTGAGCCGCCGGCGTTTTTCATCTGCTGGGAATGAATCCGCGCGATTCCTGCAGAAGCTGCGCGCCCTAAGTCACCCCCCACCCCTTCGCCTCTTTTTTTTTTTCCCTCCTTTCCGCCCTCCTTCCCGCAGCCCGAGATTCCGCGGCGCCGTCTTCTCCGGCTGCCGGGTGGGGAGGAGAAGGTCTTATATTAAAAACTCCGAGGCGGGCTCTAAAGGAAGTTTTAGCTGGCGCCCACTTCTTCCTAATCAACATTCCAATCTGGTTCTTCTCCCGTGGCGACGCCGCCTCCGCGATCGAGAATTCAGGCGGCTACAGCGCGGAGGCGGCATCCATAGTAAATTAAGCGCCGCCGCGGCGCGGATTCTCGGCGTGTTTCTGCGCCTCGCAAACCGCTCCGCTCCTCATCTCTCGCTCGCTGCTGTCGCCGCCGTCTTTTCCGCGCCCTACTTTTTTCCGCCCCTTATTATGCGCGGCAGACGGCAGACTGTCGACGCGAGGAGACGGCCAGAGGGAATAAAAGCCAGACGGAAGGGGGTAAATAGTGCGGGAATAACAGCAGAAATAGGGAGTACTGGGGCGATCTGTAAAGGGTGGAGAAGGTTGTGTGTGGCAGCGAGATAACACGTGGGCGCACGCTGACGCGCTTCCGGCTGCCCACGATAGGCCAGGCCGCCCACGCGGAGGCTATGACGTTATGCCGACTTGCAAGAGTCCTCAGACCCCACTCCTTGATTGCTATATATAAATCGTGGACAGTTTCCTACAGTGGAGATACGTCTACGTAACAAGGAAAAAAAGGAAGCTTGGAGTTTAACGTCCCTTCGACAGCTTCGTCATTAGAAACGGAGCTTAAGCGCGGGGTTTTGGGTAAGGATGGGGAAGGAAATCGCCCGTGCCCGTTGAGGAACCATCCCGGCATTTGCCTGGACTTATTTAGGTAAATCACGGAAAACCTAAATCAGGATGGCGGAGGTGGATTTGAACCACCATCTTCCCGAATGCGAGTCCAGTGCGTCTACGTAATAGTGGATGGAAAACGATCATTAGTGAAGACTCCACAGGCAGGAATTCCATAAGGGTCGCTGATATCGCACTACTTGCTGTTCAACCTGTACATAAATGATGTACCGACGATCCCATTCGTTATCTGCAGCCTATATGCGGACGACACAGCTTTTATCACATCTGGCCGCAGCACTGACCAGGTGCTCACCAGTGCACAACGGCAGATACATGTCATGGAAGAATGGGCGCTATTTAACAAGATCTCCATCAACCCCACGAAGACTGCAGCGGTGTTCTTCACCAAACAGATTCTCCATTTCCCATTTAGAGTTATGCGGCAGCCGATCCCGTGGTCGACATCTACAAAATATTTGGTAATAACTTTAGACAAGTCTTTGACCTTCACCTAGCAAGCCCAACAACACAAGGACACGCTGAAGATGGTAAACGCTCTAATCCCATTCTTCACGAATAAAAACCTCAACGCGAAGACGAAGTATCAGCGCTACGGTGGAGTAGCCGAGCGCTCTAAAGCGTCTCGCTGCGAAGCGCGCGGTTGCTCGCCGTGGAGGTTCGAGTCCTCCCCGGGGCGTGTGTGTGTGTGTGTGTGTGTGTGTGTGTGTGTGTGTGTGTGTGTGTGTGTGTTTTGTCCTTAGGTTAGTTTACCTAGGTTTAAGCAGTTTGTAAGCTACGGACTGATGACCACGCAGTTTGGTCCGATAGATTTACAGACATTTGAACATTTGAAATATCAGCTTTATCGGTCGACGGTACTACCAAAGCTCCTCTATGGCTGCGCAACATGGGGTGTCATTTGCGATATGATTTGTCGAGGAGAAGTCAATAAAAGGAGGGAGGCTTAGAATTTAATGTCTCGTCGATACGGAGTTCAAGCTCGGATTTTTCGATAAGGATTTGGAAGGCAATCGTCTGTGTCATGTCAAAGGAACCATTCCGGAACATCCTGGAATGATGTAGGGAAATCAGCACGGCTGGGGTAAGATATTAACTGTCGTTATTCCGAATGAGAGTCTAGTGTGTAACCACTGCGCCACCTCGCTCGGTTTATAAAATAAGGCCGGGTCCACACATTGGAACCAAAGTTGACTCCAACCTTGGTACGGCTCCGTTGGTTGTCGGTATTTTGACTAAACATCAAAGAACGTTGGGCCAATACGGGTACGTCGTCCACACATTGGCGCCAACGTTTCATACTGTCTTTGCCGTCTGCTCGCCTGTAAACTGTTTTTCTTTGTTCGTTGTTCGTCGCCGTTTATTTTAAAGCTTCAAAATCTCTTTGCAAATATTAGAACTGTATCAGAAAGTGATTCTGTTGTGGAAGCAGCCACAAAAATCGAAATGCTACGTAAAAACAGGCGCGATTAGTGAAATTCAATGCTTTTCAGACTGACATGCTCAATCACTGAATGCAGTTTTAAAAAATTTTTAAACTTACTGATTTTGTAATTATTGTTCGGTAGGGAGTGATACAACGTACTCCATCACCTTTTACATGCGTTTCCTTTTTTGGTTTTCAATGACAAAATGAAATTATTCACACTCAAAACCGTTAATACATCGACCGCGATTAGTGCGTCAGATATGTTTACTATTCACAGAATATATGACACCAATTGCGATTGGGCAAAGCTGAAAACTGAAAATGGGCTGTGGGCAGGGCGAAGCTGGGAATTTGTATATGATGGGAGGCGTGCCTTGCAGGTGCGGTGATCACTGTGTCCCCAGTGGTGTCGGGGTCAGCGCAACTGCCTAGAAAGCGGGAGACCCGGGTTCGGATCCCGGCAGGGTACACATTTTCAGCTTTGCCCAATCGCAGTTGATGTCATATATTCTCTGAATATTAAATAATAACAACTGCAGGATCAGAAGTGACGTCTGTTCTTTCGGAACAGACGCCACATGTATATAGATATGTTTACATTGGCTCTCGGCGAATTCAGCTGAATGTTGGCTCCAATGTGTGGGCGCTGTCGCACAAAATATTGGCCAATGTTGGCGCCAGCGTTGGTACCAATGTGTGGACGCGGAGTAAAATGAATTCTCCAAATCGTCACTGGCGATCTCGTCCACACTCGACGGCTACACCTGCAATGGTTGTGTACCGCCATTTTCGTTAACAAGAGGCCTTTGCACCGACAACAGGCGCGCACCTCTTGCAGCCGGCGGGAGTAATGCGTTGTTGGGCGCATTTCTCACACGTGTGCGCGCACACGACCGAAGCGCCAATGAGCCGTAAGCGGCGGGGCGGGGGCGGGTCCATTAGTGGGTGGCGCCAGTAGGGTGCTCGAGCAGAGGCGGCGGCGGAAGCGACCGTCGCGCCGCGGCGCTGCACGCGGACCCTCGAGCAGCGCGGCCGGCGGCGGCAGCGGCGCCCACAAGGGCTTTCAAAAGGGCTGGAGGGCGCCGAGCACGCTCCAGGGAGGGGAGGGGAGCACGAGAGGGCGCAGCGCCGAGGGCGCGCAAAGCAAAGAAAGGCGCCGGGAGATGAAGTGGCGCGCCAGATATGAGCCCTACTTGTCCGTAATCACCATACGCCGCCATTGTCTGCCGGCGCTGCCTCCGACGTCAATAATTAATGCGGCCGCCGCGGGAGGCGCTGCCGTAGCGCCTGGGGGAATCCCCATCCGCCCTCGCCCGCGACCGCGGGACTCAAAGGGTGCGCGCGTTATTTTAATATCGAGCAACTGCCTTGAGCCACGAGTACCAAATGGGGAGAAGTCGGTATCGTCGCAGTAAGCAGTAATGCTGAGGAGGTGGTGAACACACACACACACACACACACACACACACACACAGAAGCACACAGTAGGGGAAGGGAACCGCCGAATGCGCAAAACCACATCTGCCAGAGGCAGAGAGCAGGAAGAGGGAGACAAAAAGAGGTTGAACAATAGGAGACTGCGAAGGGACGTCTAAATTATGAGATGGAGCGCTTTGTATTTCTGTGACACAATGCTGCTTTCCCCGGTGGGCGCGAGAGAGTAAATAATTTAGAGCAAAATACTTCTCGCGAGAACTAAGAACAGCGCTGCTCAAAGACAAGTGATCATTCTCTTTTCATAATTTGTGCATTATTAAAGAGTTGCATTACTTACTGATGTTAACTGGCCAATGCGAAAAATTATTTATCCTTTGGGTACGCTTGACCACACAAGACGGATACGATTGTACACTGTGGTCAGACGTGAAGTGGTACAGTTAAGAGAAACACTAACATACTTTAAGTGACACAAAAATACAACAAAGGGGGAGAAAGGGAACTCATAGTGTGACAGTATTCTCAAGAGTCACATCATGATCTACCGGTAAGGCGTCGTTGAGTTCACGAAGAATTCTTCCATTTTCTGTTAGGATCATCATCATCAGCCTCTCCCCCGCTACTGTTTTTTTTTTTTTTTTTAATCCGTCTTTGTATTCCTTGCGCTGTGGTGTGTTGGTGTACTGGTTCTAGTGAACACACTTCTCCAGTTCAGCTTCTCTCCTCCCGTCACCACAATATTTCTCTTTTCTATGCGTATTATTCTCGTCATTCCAATCAGATGAACCAAATCTAGGTTATTTTACTCCGCTTTCCCCTCTTCTGTTGCTGGGTCTTTCAACGTTATCTTTTGCATCACTCCTCTTGACTCCTGAACTTACACTATTCCTGCATTCTTTATCTTTTCCTCCTCGTCATCACATCTTCGTAATCGTCTCAGCCACATAACTGTAATAGGTCACACAGTGTTACCACGTCTCTTCTCGCGATAGTCTATCTACAATAGGTTTACTGATTTTAGTGTATTATTACTAGCCCGTTCCTTCGTCGCGGAAGTATACTTTCCATCAATAATATAGGTTACACTGGAGAGTACTGCAAGCTTTCTGGGCATAAAGTTGTTACAGGCGGATGTACGCCATTACAAGCGATCACAAAGCCACCTCGACTCAAACGGGCGTCTTTAGTGTGAGACACAAAGAAATTTACGCAATTGCTGCAAGCAACACTTGGCTCGGAACAATGGCACCATAGATTTAATAGGAAGTAATGTTCTGAGGATGCCGTAGCAAGGTACATGAGGTACACGACACCGACGGAGAGAGATGTGTAAGCAGCATAGCGCCGCTCCCAGACGTCATCAGCGGCGAACATCAACATTCTTCTTTGTCACAGCATTTCTCAACATTATTTGCAGTCTTTTTCCCTTCTCTGTAGTGGAAATAAAAACTCTTTTAGTTACCGAGTATTTGTCGTGCGATGGAAACAAACGCAAATACAACCTTTGCACTATCCTATATCGGCGTTTTTACAACCTTGGTTTGTGGCAGTGCTACGCATACGCTTTGCGTGCGCAGTAGACGGTACATATTTTGAAAAACGTACGTCAGTAGGGCGGTTTGCGGATGATCTGAAGACACAGAAATACAGGTTTCATCGTTAGCAGTGGTTTGACAGTGACGCTGTTTCGTTCTTTACGTGTGTCGTGAAATGCTGTCTTGAAATATTACGAGACTGCTTTTCCTATTCATTTGCAACACCTTTCTGCCTTTAGATTTAGCTCCAATTCATCACACCAACTAGACACTGGGCCCAAGTCATCTCGAATCCCTACTTCTGTCATTTCCTGTACACCACAACGTGGCCAGCAAACAGCCATTGGTTTCGCCCACTCGGTCCCTCATATCATTTATGAAGATGGTAACAGCAGTCCTACTGCACGTCCCTGTGGCGCAGATAAAGGGCCGCCATGAATATGGAGTGCCGCAGCCACAGAGATCGGCTTTATTTATAAGAAAGGCGGCCGCGGGCGGCGACTCGTAATGAATGTGGATGAGGGTGAGGCGAGGGCAACTTATTGCGTCACTCAGAGGGGAGCAGCCCTCGTTACGGTTTGCTGCCAGATGGGGCTGCTAAATCAACTGTCAACTGGGGGAGAGCCTCTTTTAATGGCCGCATCTTTCTTCCTTTCCGAGACGTGGTCGCACAGGGTCATTCAGATGGGGGACTCCCACCCTGTAATGCCACACCATCATTTCATTCACTTCTATTCGCTCATCGCTGAACTTTTCTCCGTCCAATTTGAATCGATGGTAACGGCGGAACTAATGATGCGTAAGCGGTGGTCGAGCCCACAACAAATACGTAATGCCCGTACACGTCACCGAAACAGTCTAGCAGCGTGCGACTGTTGCAGATTTGTTAGTTTCAGAAGCGCGTTTAGCAGGGACTTTAATTCGTGTGTGATACTGAACAGCTTGCAGACCAATAATACGACAAAAATGAGGATGGATACATGTATATTACGTATCCATTCTACACGCAAATGCATCTCGGTCTGCGTATTGAATTTTGTACAATAAGTGCGAGGAAGTCAATATAGGTAACGAAGTCTGGTCTAGTTATGTAAACTATCGAAAAATAACCGAAAAAACAGGATTGTGTGATGAAGAGAAGAGATAATATTTAATCAGGTGTCAGAAAATCTCAGGAGAAAAGCAATTCGGAGAGCGATCTTGTGAAACGCACAATAATATTCACCGAATGGATGACAAACTACGACCCAGCCAGGATAAGAAATCGGATCTGCTACTTTCTAGGCGGTTGTGCTAACCACTACACCACTGTGGACACAGCGATCTCGTCTCCCGTTTATTTCTCAGACATCACTCATATAGAACTTCCACAATAATTTATTTTTCTTCGCTACAAAGAATGTCTATTTATAATTTTCCTTTACTTTACCACTTAATTCTGAATGCAGCTATTTTTAGAGCGCAAATCTGTTTGATGAAACGAACAGATTGATACATAGATAATTCCAACGTGGTGCACCTTTCTGTGGAGCAGGATTACATTTCAGAACATTTGACCACTTGAAGTACTTAGGGAGTCCCGATAAAAATCTGTGTTTTGTAGAATCAGATGGTCATCTTGCAAGAACACTAGGCAGTTTTATCAGAATCTCAAGAAAACATCACTTGTGATAAACTTCAAAATACACGTTTTTTTTTTCACTCGAGTGTCCTTCTTGCAGTATGATAGAAATGTGAAGATAAAAGAAGACCCAAAAGGCCCTCAATATTGGAACGAATAAAGAATAGGAGAGAGAATAAATAATAGGATAACATCATTAACATGGCGTCCTAATTAAGATGAAGGATGAGATGGGCTGCTGACGAGGCGAGAAAGCCGAAGAGTAGTGTACCTGCAACAGCGGAGGAGAGTACATCCGAGAAGACAGAACTAGGAAATGGATAGTGAACACACTGAGCAGCTAGAAATGAAAGAGGGTAGTAGTTGAGTACACTTCTCGCGACCACTGCGGGGTGATCTCCGGTGCCCCGAGAGCAAAGCAGCACGTCTCGCCCGCTGTAGAGGAAAACCATTTGCCTACACCGAGGCCCAATAAGCCGTAAGCTGCCCCCAGACCGGTCTCCCTATAAACGTCTGCGGCCGGAGTATAAAACAACACACGCTACGGTGGGCGCCAATGCGAATGCGTAAGCAGGGAGTGCGAAGAAGGGCGGCTCTCAAATTATTGCTAGGACTTCCCGCCTGCGTATGGATGAGGGAGCTGCGTCGCCCTCCTCGGTCACATCTCCGACCTCCCCCACGCACCAGCCCGGCCCGACCGAAATAACGGACACTGTAATACGATTATACGGGGGCGAAAACACAAAAAAATATGTCGTACAAAAATTCAGGAAATCCTTTCAAATAGGATTTTGCGAGATTTCGGGCGACGAGCTGTGATGTGTGATCAACAAGCAAACGACCGGCATTGGGGGAGAGGAAACAAAAACAGAGCCGGGTGAGGGGCTGCGCGTCTGCTACGCTGTGCGGAACAGCGGAATGACCACAATGCCATTTATAAACGGGGCGCCGACTGTGCCACTCCACTGAGTCTGCCCTCCCCAATGCAAGCTGCGAACGGAAAGAACGGAGCACGACAAATCAGTCAAAATAGAATGCTCGGTGGCAGGCCCCCTACGCAACTACGAACGACGCGCGTGTCGGATTAATTATGCTGCTTTATATGTAGGAGCGCTGTGTAACTGCATTTTTGGCCCACTTTAGGTTACGGTGGTAACACAAAGTGGGCCTTTGCGATCGTGTGTTGACAGCTCGAACTTTAAATGAAAATAACGGCTTAACCATTCATCTGACACGAAAATTGAAAAACCGAATTTGTAGAGGAAACAATTCTCTACAACCTTGCTCTCTCGTGGTTTTTTTTCCCCTTCATATCTCGTATCGTTTCAGAGATATTTGCAAAAATAACGGCGATTTGACCATGTCTGTCTGGCTGTAACGTGTTCCCACTTTTTAGGTCGAACCGTTCAACCGATCGGCACCAAATTTTACAGACATTATTGTTGGCTACCAGACACCAGAACCTCGCTTTTTAAATATTTCGGACAAGAAGTACATTAGTAATACAAAAAATGCCGTTTATAATGTAATTTTAATTGCAAATAAACCTTTCACCTGACGACAAAATTGAATAATCGAATTTGTAGAGGAGAAAATTCTCTACAACTTTGTTCCCGTATGTATTTTTCATATGTCGTATCGTTTGAGAGATATTTGCAAAAATAACGGAGTTTTGGCATCCTCAATTGAATTAACGAAAAGCAGCCGTTCGCAGATGTCACGTGACATTCCAGGCCCAGAACTCTCTCTAGCATACACCATTTTGCGTTGCGTATTTGATGATTACCTTATTGTAACTTACACGTTGTCATTTAAAAGCAATGGCGCACTGAAGAATTAACCAGAACACGTCGTTCTTCGTACGATACATGATAATTTAGTGTCTACAAATGCCATATTAGCATCAGTTAACAACGGCCATCAATAGTATGAGATTAAAGAACGCAGCTTCTAGTTATTTAGCAATAGCGTAGTGGGCAACGCGTTAGACTGTGACGCTTATTAATTAATTTTTTATTGTTTAGATTACTATTTTGGTCCAAAATGTCTGTAAAAGCTTATAAAACTGAAAATCTAAAGTGGGCCGTAAAACACGTCAGTGTGATTTTTTTCCCCCTCTTCTGAAACGAAAGGCATCTCCGCCCACTCGAGATAGGTATATTTGTATGTACTACCTATAAAGAACAAACAGCTATTACAGTTACTGCTTACAGACGTCTTATTGTTATGAACCAAAAATATTTAAAAACTTTATAATCCGTTGAATCAGCAGCAAGGCACACATTTGCTTCAGATGTTAGCACTGAACTGAGTACGATACAAATAACAAAAGAAAAGTCACTTCCTCTCGGAGAACGCGCCTCCACAGATTTCATCTTCTCAGACATACCTTTGAGCTTCAATAAGAATAAACCGTCTAGATCGCTAAAATTATATTTACATTACCGAATTTCGGTATATGCCAGTATCAGATCTGAAAACCACTGAACTTGCAAAGTGAAGTTCAGCGTCAATAATAAAATCTGTACTTAGTGTATGGGCGTCAACTACCCAACTGGGTAGAGATTTTATTATTAAAGCTGACCTTTACTTTGAAAGTTCGGAGGTTTTTAGATCTGATGATGGCAGTTACTGAAACATCGAAGAAAAAAAAAAAAAGTGTATATAATTTTAGCGAGCTAGACAGTGTTTTTATTCTAACTGAAGAAAATGAAGATTGCAGACTAGTACAGGAAATTCGTTTCCTGTACACAAAAATATCTTTGACCAATTCGCGGTGAACAACTTTCCTGAAACCATGCAGTGCAATTAGGCAACGCACAGAGCTGTTTCAGCCAAGACAGTATCACATCATTCACAGATTCTTTACACTATTTTCTTAGTGTCTCGTGTATCATACGTCACACGGTTAGGAATGGATATTTCTGCATTAAAAGGGTAATCATGCTACACTGAAGAAGGGGAAAGAAAATAGAAAATGATAGAGACACTCATAAAAGTAGAACGCTTTCGTCACTAACGGTTTATATAAGAGGGAAATATTTGCATTTTTGTAACAATTTCTTCAACATTCAGAGCGATTAGTTGGCCATAGTAGACAAAGTGTGGTGGAATGTTGGCACGGCCAACTAATGAACGCAACAGCCAAACAAGTAGTATTTCACGGCCAGCCTGTAGTATCAGAAACACAATTTTCCAACTGACTACTCGTTCCCTCCCTACTCCTGTGCAAATTTTTTGCCCCGTGTTATTCCACGCCGACAACGGGTTCCCGCTCGGCAGGCCTTCGTAATTATTTCGGCTGGAACATGCAGCAATTACGCAAACACTGCGCGTGTTTAACCAAGTCCGTGTAAATTTTTATTATCGCCCGGGAACAACAGAACAGTCGGACAACACACAACGGTAGCAGCACGAGGGAGGGAACACACACACACACACACACACACACACACACAAAGAGAGGAAATTGAGCCAGCTACTACGCCAATACGTTAGCAGGAAGCTGTTGTGGGAACGTGCTACTATTTTTCCATGTTCGGCGTTTTCCCACAGCGCCGGCTACAGCGGTGTGGCCGAGACTACACGCGACAGCGTGAGAGCAAAATAAAAATAAAAAAGATTCCTGGGACAAGGCTTCCGGCAGCTGCCGGCTGCAGTTGGCGCCGCTACCCGCGCTACTGGCACCGGCACCGCTGGCGGCGCTGGTGTCGGCGGCGCTGCTGCCGCCTGGCGGAGTTTGTGCTAATTAGGTGTGTAAACAGAGCGAGAGCGATGTTCGCGCTGAGCGGTGCGGCGCTGCGGTGGCTCGGCACGGGCGGCGCGGGGCGCGGCGGGGGCGGGCGGGGCAACCGCACCTCTCTGGCGTACCACTGACATCACACTCACTAATCCATTAGCTGGCTGCTCGCCGCCGCGCCGCGCCAACCGGACAGTCGCTACCGCACAAAACGCGCCACAGCCGCGCCTGCGGTCGCCTCTCGCCGACCCGCGCGCCACGCGTTCTGAAACACGTGCACCGACGCTTCCTTTTCTAGACCCGACTCTTTCTCTCGCTTTTTTCCTTTTTCTTTTGTTCTCTAGTACGCTTTCTGAAATTGCTGAGTAACGTGATTTTAACTTTCTGATCCAGCTGTTTCATTATCTTTGAATATACTTCGTAATGTACCATAAGGTTTGTTTGCCCACTAAAATGGTTCACGAAGCATGGTACTGGAAGTACTACCCCTACACTTCTGCGGACCTTCGAATCGAATTAGTCACCCGATATTTGGGACACATTTTAATGTGTCAACGGTGAAAATTTTCCTTGGATGTGTGCAAATCAGTACTACGTATTTTAAGAGCGATTGTGGTTCGAACTCCGAAATTTCGGCTTGTTGTACCACAGTCAACCACAAAATCTTTTCACCCCCTATGGAATCAAATGTTCAAATGTTTGTAGAGTCTAAGGGACTTAACTACGGGTCATCAGTCCCTGAACTTACAAAACTACTTATGAACTAGCTAATCCTAAGGACGACACAAATATTCATGCCCGAGGGGGGATTCGAATCCCCGACCGTAGTTCTATGGAATCTACTGAGGTACGTGGTGGTGGTATTCTATGAGGCTCGTAAAAATCTTTCGCTTAGAAGCACCTAAAATAAAAACGTATATCGGAAAGAAGGTAGAATTTTTTGCCTTACACCGACGTAACTAACTGTACGACATACTAAAAGCTTTCAGGTTCGAATTATGATATGAATCACAAATTAAACCATTTAACAGAGTTGTAGATGGTTTCATAAAATGATATCCCAGATTCTCAGATATCTGTTCTACACGGTAGAGGAAAACCTCTAGTGAAACCTTTTGTCGACGAAAGAGTTGATTTGGCTCGGCACAGATTTGGAAATATAAGGATGGGAATGCGTGCTCTTGTAAGCAACCACGCCGTTATTCACAACAGGTTAGGAATACGGAGCCGCGGCAGAGTGGCCAAGCGCATTGAGGCGTTATGCTCCGATGTGCGAGGCCGTTTCCCTTCGGGGGTTCGAAACCCCCCTTGGGTATGGATATTTGTGTCGTCTTTAGTACAAGGTAGTTCATAAGTAGTTTGTAAGTTTAGGGACTGATGACCTCGCCGTTAAGTCCCTTAAGCTTCAAAAACCTTTGAACGTTTTGAGGAACACTGCAGGCAAACCAAAACTGTATGGCCGGACAGATATTCGAGGCTGAGCACATAGTATCCTTGACCTTTAATGACCTGAGCTCAAGATAGTTGTCGGCAGATATAAGAAACAAACGGTCTTAACTAGATCTTTTCCTGGAGATAACCACAATCTTGGTAATAGAGTACAAACGGTACTGAACAGCGAACTTGAAAAAAATTAGTCATGAGGGGAGACATGGTGTGCAGAGCACATGTGATAACCATCTGCAGCGACGCGATGTTTAGTGACAACGGGTCGATACAGTCACCCAGAAGTTGGTACACCGACCGGCGCTGAAATATGCCTCTACATCACTTTAATTAACATTCAATTAATGCCGTAATTCAGTGGCACTGGGAGCGTCGATTAGCAATCAAGTGGTCTGCTGACAGCCAGTACACGAACCACAGCTGCCTGGTTTGCGGAATCTGCGAATAGCCGCTAGCAATGGAGCCTTTCTGTCGGAAATAGCCGGTCAATAGGGTGAAGCGAGAGGATCCTCCGCCACGCAACATGTAACAGGGGCTTCAAAGAAGCTCTTTTGTCTCGAAAACCTCCTTGTCGAAGTGTCAAAAATGTTCAAATGTTTGTATAGTCTATGGGACTTAACTACGGGGTCATCAGTCCCTAAACTTACAAACTACTTATGAACGAGCTAATCCTAAGGACGACACAAATATACATGCCCGAGGGGGGATTCGAACCCCCGACCGTACTGGCCGTGCAGACCGTGACTGGAGCGCCTCAGTCCCCTCGGCTACCGCGGCCGGCGTCGAAGTGTCAGATAAAGCTTCTAAGGCTCATGAGCTGCTTCTAAACCATCCCAGTAAATTAGGAAAAAAGTTGAAAAACTAAAACCTGCCTCGTGTAGCAATTACCAGGTACACAATCCTTGGAGTTATTTGCAAACAAGTAAATGCTATTGTATGAAAAGAAAAATGCTGCCGCGCGGTTCTAGGCTCAATGTCAAGGACTACGCGGATCCTTCCGCCGGAGGTTCGAGTCCTCCATCAGGCATGGGTGAGTGTTGTCCTTAGTTTAAGTAGTTTGTAAGCCTAGGGACTGATGATCACAGTAGTTTGGTGCAAATGATCAAAAATTGGTAAATCTGACTTAACTGTTGTTGTTATCAGTCCATAGGCTTACAAATTACTTCAACTTCTGCTAAGGACAACGCCCACACTCATCCCCGAGTGAGGACTCGAACCTCCGATGGGAGCAGCGACGTGCTCCACAGCTAGGCGCCTTGGAACGCTCGGCTTTTTTGGGTGCCATTATGAGCTCTGAGCTTAGCTAACTGCAGGTTGTAGCCAACATCGATATCAAAAGTGTGTGTTGCTTGTATTCAGAGGAGATCCTCTCCGGGTTCGAGCAGCTATCTGAAGTGGGAAAGGAGTCCAGTCTTGCTGTCTTCTGTTGCCTCCCTGTATACACACACCCACGCGGCAGAAATATTCTGTGTGTCGCTCTTCAGTCTCTCTACAGAAGGTGCTCGGAATTAATCCGAGCAATCGGTAACGCAAAAATGGATCAGTAATTTCTATACTAGCAGCACACCTTACAAAGTTTTTATTATTCGCACATCGTTAATTTTAATTTAATTGCATTAGCTTTTCCTGCATTTTCGGTTCATGCTGTAGACAACCGTATGTACTTTTCCGTCAACACGGAAGAGGGTTCTATTACGTTTCTATAGAAATATAGAATTGGTTGGCACCCTTACCCACAGGCTGTCTGTCTGTCTCTCCCGTTAAAACCTCCTCTTCATCATCTTTCTGTCAGTTTGCTTGCATTCGTTATTTGCGTGCTGTTGACAGGAAATTATGAAATGTGATGAGGAGAACTAGTAAAGTTTTAAGATGCTGAACTGTGCTCAGCTCAGGCGTGTTTCGTAATTACGCCCTTCATAAAGAAGGCTGCTAATGGTTGTTAATATCTCACAAAGGTTTTCCTCATCACCGATTTGTCTAACCTAGGCGCTGGAACAAACTATAAACTGAATATGCTAGGAGGAGGATACCGAATTTTACCAATTTAACGTAGATTTGTGTTAGTTTCTGATGAACACTGTAAACAGACTGTATGGATTGTATAATTTTTTAAGTCTGAAGATCGATCAAGTACAGGAAAAATACGTACATTAAATGGCGGAAATGAGATTTTTACATTATCGCAATAGCTTGTATCAATTCATAAAAAAAGTGTGCTAAGTCATAACGTATATGTAGTATTCGACACGATGTAGGGAACACATTAATAGCAAAGCTATCAAAAAGTAACCTCGTTTCATGAACCGTCACAAATAACTGCATATCAGCAACTGTTGCTATCAAGATGTCTTGCTCCTTCTGTCACTCTGTGTGTTGCCGACGATACTTAACCGATGACCAAGCAACAAGAGAAATTTTAGCTAATGAATCTTGACAGTATTGTTGGGAAAATTAATGGCAGCAATACGACGTTTCCTGAATCCTATCTCAAGCTCGTGCGCAGCTACAAGTAAAAACCTATAGGTAATATCTTAAAAATTTTGCGCAGCTGTCAAGAGTACGAAGCGATTGTGAGAGCTGTTGTTATCTGTCGTTAACGAGAAACCGTGTTCTTGAGATTAGTCCCACTTGCGCCAGCTTTTCGATTGTATCTCCCCTTAACATGTTGCGTCCTTCACTAGCAAACAGGGCACCGTAAACTATAACACTTCAAAGTATCAGACATACTTGACGGCCAGAGTGGGCCATAGGGAAAGAAGACGCTGACGAAAGATTTCTGATTATCGTATAAGCCAAGTAAGCACAGTAACGAATAAGAATGTGATATGGTAGCGCATCGGAGCGGGTAAGGAAGTATAGGGCTAATTTTGTGGCTCTGGTTCGATTCTTCGTACATTCTAGTAAATTTTCTCATCTGATGTAATGCGAACGAAACAGCTGTCTGATATACCATCATAGTGGACGCTAGTAAGCCAGGTTTACCACTTTCTTTGGTTTTTCAGTGTACTTTCAAAACCATTATACAATAATGAGTGGCGAAAACATTGTAGAAGCATGAGGGTGTCAAGGAGATGGAGAAAAATACATGTTTAAAGTCCTAGGGGTCTACGAGACCTGTGTTCCTCCATACTGCAGTATAAAAGATGTTCCGGTTAGAGGGCTAAACATTTAGTAAGAACATTTAAAGCCGCGGCGGAATAGCCGTGCTCACTGACGCGTGGTGCTACGGTGCGCGGGGGGAGGGGGGGGGGTTCGAATCCCCCCTCGGGCATGGATATTTGTGCCGTCCTTAGGATTAGCTAGTGCATAAGTAGTTTGTAAGCTTAGGGACTGATGACCACGTAGTTAAGTCCCCTAAGCTTAACAAACATTAGAACATTTTTGCTACGGTGCGCGCGGCTGTTCGCCGTCGGCACTTCAAGCCCCCCTCGGGCGTGTGTGTGTGTGTGTGTGTGTGTGTGTGTGTGTGTGTGTGTGTGTGTGTGTTGTCGTTAGGTTAGTTTAACTTAGTTTACGTATGACATAAAAGTTTTCTGGGTGTTGTACCGCGTCATGATGTAAGAAGGCTATTACTTAAATAACAGACGTTACAGTGGCCTTCATCTGGGTATACAGATATTTAAGTAATAGCCTTCTTACATCATGACGCGGTACAACACCCAGAAAACTTTTATGTCATTGACTCTGGCGGCGGAAGCCTACGTAATTATATTAGTTTAAGTAGTTTGTAAGCTAGGGACTAATAACCAAGCAGTTTAAGTCCTATAGATTTATAAACATTATTTTATTTGAACATTTCAATTTACGTAAACATTTAAGTGTTCTTGAAATGCTACAGCAACAGAATTATCGTCAAGAGAAGGTGTTTTCGAAAGATATCCTAATTTGATCTCTATGATTTAAAATGCTTGGTACGCATATAAATATAGAGGAAAAAGACACTTAAATAAAAACTTTAAGTATGATGTGCACCGAAGCATTATTTCTGAAAAACGTTCTTGTTAATAAAGGCTTAATGCTGTAACAAGAAATCTTTGTAGGGCGTTCTGTTTTTTTCCTTTGGTCCACTCATGCAAGATATTTCACGAATATTAAAAGGTTCGTCTACGTGCTGCTTCTCACGTAGTTTAAACCAAATTAACGATGCCCATCCGCGACTTCCCTTATTAATGTAATGTTTGAAATAAGTAAATGTAAACCTACAGGACTAAACAGCTATTGTCATCAGTCTCTAGACTTACAAACTAAGTTATTCTAAGGACAATATACACACCCATGCCCGAGGGAGGTCTCGAAGCTCCAGCGGGAGCGGCCGCGCAGTCCGTGACATGGCGCCGTTATTGGTACGCTGCTTTTAAAGTGTACCTCAACTGTGTACTAGAACTAAGAGAGCAAACACGTATCACGCACCTGAAGGTGACTAGACGTGCAGCAATGCAATAACAAGTGACTTGCAAAAACTCGTTCATTTGCACGTTCCTTCAAATACGAAATATAGCACAGTACGCCAGACAAGTTAGAAAGTCGGCCGAGGATCCCCTGGAATTTGCCGTAAAGTAACGGCGCCGTGTGTGTGTGTGTGTGTGTGTGTGTGGGGCAGAGACCGCGCAAACCGAACCGCAGAGCGGAGCGGAGCGCGCGCAAGCAAGCAAGCACGCGGCCGTTGACACGGCGCGGCTCGGGTTCCGCGGGCCAAACTTGGCCGGGGGTGGGTTAGCACTTTGGCGGCAATTAGCAGCCCGTATACTTAACAAACACGTAAACACGCCCTGGCGGCCGCGCCTCACCTCGCCAGCTCCTATTTTCCTGCCCGGCAAACACAAACACCGGCCCATTTCCTATCCTCCCGTCACACACACACACACACACACACACACACACACACACACGCCGTGCATCCCCGGCTAGGCTGTAACTGAGCAAACAGCGCACCCGCAGGTCACGCGTACTCGCTAGCTGCGCCGGCTGCAAGACGCTCTCTCCAGGAACGGGCAACGTTACTATCTATGCTGTGTCATCAGCAACACCTGGCTCAAAATGACTTAAAAGTTCGTGGGGTTCACCGTTGGTAATGCTGGAATTCAATATAGTGTTGCCCGACCTTTAGCCTTAATGACAGCATCCGCTCTCGCAATGTTCAGTCAACCGCTGGTGGATGTCTTGGGGACTGCTGCACTCAGGAGAGGTATCTGTGTAAGCCTGGTTGGCACAAAGGAAGAAGGAAGAAAGTTTAGGGTTTAACGTCCCGTCGACAGCGGGGTCATTACAGTCGGAGCATTCGCTCGGATTTTTGGGGAAGGGTTAGGGGAGAAAATTCGGCCGTGCCCTTTGAAAGGAACCATCCCGGCATTTGCCTAGAGTGATTCAGGGAAATCACGGAAAACCCAAATCTGGATAACCGGAGGTGTATTTGAACCACCGTCCTCCCGAATGCGAGTCCAGTGTCTTACCACTGCGCCACTTCGCTCGGTGGGTTCGCACAAAGTAGGCGTTCCAAAACACCCCGAAGGTGTTCTAGAGGATTCAAGTCAGGAATCTATCCAGACCAGTCTATTACATAGATGTTAATGTCGTGAAACCAGTCTGCCACAGGCCGTGCATTATGTACAGGTGCTCGATCGTGATGAAAGATGCAGTCGCCATCCCCGAATTGCTCTCCAACAGTGGGAAGCGACAAGATGCTTAAAACATCAGTGTAGGCCTGTACTGTGATTGTGGCACGCAAATCAACATGAAAAACAGGACCACACCGTAACATCACCGCTTCAGAATTTTACTGTTGGCACTACACAAAAAATGTTCAAATGTTTGTAGAACTTATGGGACTTAACTACGGGGTCATCAGTCCCTAAGCTTACAAACTACTTATGAACTAGCTTAGTCTAAGGACGGCACAAATATCCATGTCCGAGGGGGGATTCGAACCCCCGACCGTAGTGGCCGTGCAGACCGTGACTGGAGCGCCTCAATCTCCTCGGCACTACGCAGGCTGGCAGATTACTTTCACTGGGCATTCCCACACCCATACCCTGTCATCGTTTTTCCACTGTTCAATCGTCCAATGTTTGCTCTCCTTACACCAAGCGAGGCGTCGTTTCGAATTGACCCGCGTAATGGGTGGTTTCAGAGAAGCCGTTCAGCCATGGTTTCCTTCAACTGTCGGCGGCCTCTGCCAGTCAGCAGACGACGTCGGCCTGTACGCATTAGTGCTGCACGTCTCCCTTCGCGTTCCCACATCACAAACAGTGGGATGATTAGGAGTGTGGAAATCTCGCGTGCGGAGATCTGACAAGTGCCACCGAATCACATCTCTGATCTCTGACGATGTCCACTGACTACTGAGGTAGCTGATATGATTATTTATTTATTTGGCGAGTGTCCAGATACTTTTCATCACATAGTGTGTGTGTGCACCCTTGTTAGAAAAACATCATCCGCTATGCAACAAAACTGTTTACCGGACTGAGCCTAACTGTCTTTGTGGCGCGGGCGGAAGGGAGCGTTGTATGGGGTGACACCTCGCGGGGTTGCGCGGTCGATTTACATAGTTCGTATGTCTAGAACTGACGACCTCAAACGTTTGGTCCCTTCCGATTAAAAACATCTGAACAATTCAACTTTTCGCAGTTCACACCGTTAGTCATCGAGTGCCTTGAGAGGACTCACGGCTTGACTCCACTTCCGCCTGTATCTCTTCCATTTTCTGCGCTTAGTGTCATTGGTTTCTTCTTAAAATTACGTCTTCTCCCCTACCGTTATTCTTACTCCTAACAAATTCTAGTGGCGCCCACACGTGACAGCTGTGGTGAATAAGGTAGTGACTGCGACATACGTACACGAAAACGGCTCCCTTGTAACGCACTACTGCACGGGGAGAGGTACGGCACCGGCCCAACGTATTCGTAACTGGTGAACCTATATCCACAGCAGACCAACCGCAAAAAAATTATCCAAAATGCGGACATCACAGTTCGTCATCTTTCCGAACTTCCGTTGATGAAAATATATTTGTAGTATTTAGTTACTGCTTTCAATCAATACTTCGTATCAAGATAATGTACCATGATACTGTACCAGCTATAATCCACTTACAGATCCTCACATTAGTCTACCGTTTGAACCGATTCATACTCGTAATCATGGCCTGGCCTCTGTTTGACTCAGCCGATGGCAAATCCCAATTTTCCCTTCCAGCCATCCTGGAACAATCCATTCTGAAATATCAACCGTCCTGCACTTTCTGCATCACATATACTTCCCCTTCTCAAGTTTTCCCTCGCCTGGAATCTGTGTGATTTCTGAACAATTGGAGAGAGAGGTGTGGGGAGACCTTCCAAAAGTCAACAACTGAATCGATTTCAGCACAAACTTTGTACATACGAGGCGCGTCCAGAAAGTAAGTCCCGTTTGGTAATAAAATGAAATTGTACACAGATACAGAAGAAATTTTTATTGCACAAAGTTCTACAACTCTTAAACTACTTTTCCACATAACTGCCGAAATTTTGTAGGCACTTGTAATAGCGTGCCACAAGTTTTTGCATGCGTCATTCACAGAAGGTTGCCGCCTGTGTATTCAACCATGTGGTAACAGCTCTTTATCATCGTTGAAGTGTTGACCACCAAGGACATTTTTTAGGTGTAAGAAGAGATGAAAGTCGCCAGGAGAGAGATCCGAGCTGTATGGAGGATGATCAAACAAGTCCCATTGAATTTTCCGTAAGAATTGTTTGGTCACATTCGGTGTGTGAGGTCAGGCATTATCGTGAAAAAAAAAAAAATCTTCTGACAGTAATCCTACCCTTCCACCTAAATTTTGTCCTTGGTGGACAACACTTCAACGATGATGACGAGCTGAAAGAACATGTTACCACATGGTTGAATACACAGTCGGCAACATTCTATGAAAAAGGCACACAAAACCTTGTGCCATGCTATTACAATTGCCTACAAAATTTCGGAAGCTATGTAGAAAAGTAGTTTAAAAGTTGTAGATTTTTGTACAATCAATATTTTTTCTGCATATGTACCAGTTCGTTTTATATAACTAAACGGAACTTACTTTCTGGACGCGCCTCGTGTATTCTTTATCGTCACGAAATGTGTGGCTGCAAGAACCAACCACGACGTATAGTTCACGACGTATGACGTCATGAGGGATGATTGTGCGTGTGCGGGATTATGTGCGATGGACACAGAATTGGGCAGAAGACGTTGATGGACAGATGGGGAAGGAACAGATGAACTAATATAAGAATGGAATAAACACACACGTGGGCAATGCCAGTCATCGCTTTATATAGCAATATTTTTACTAGTATGAATTCTTGCAGTTGAGCGGCGGCGTATCGTATGAACGAGAGAGAGAGAGAGAGAGAGAGAGAGAGAGAGAGAGAGAGAGAGAGAGAGAGAGAGAGAGAGAGAACGCTGAGGGTAATTCAAGTCAGGACGAATTCGCTTAGCTTGGGCATCTGTAGCTATAGGGAGGACAGGAATTGTTCCACCGGAGTCGAGTAAAGAGCGGGCGATTTGGCCGGTGTGCGAGGCTCCGTCTTGGGCGGCGTTCGGCGTTATCGTGATTGCGGCGCGCACGCCCGGCGAGGGAGAGCAGGGCGCTGGTGCTGGCGCAGCCCCGCCGGCCGCTGTTTGAACAGCAAACAGACGGAAGACAAGCAAGCGGCGAGCGTTTTAATGCACGCCAGCTCAACTCAAATATTGACTCTGGCCGCGCTGAGACCGCCGCGCCGCCACTACACTAATAGCCGCGGCCGGCAAACAGCGCCGCCGCCGGTCAAGAAAGCGCAACAGCCCCGCGACGCAACCCGGAACATGCGCGCCGTCTTGTTAACACTGTGCTCCGGGCTACCGGCTGGGTACACAAACCGAATATGGGGGGAAAAGTTCTAATTATCCGCTCGGAAATATGTCACGCAATTGTTGTTTTGTACGAATCTTTGGCTTCGCGACAATATATTGCCGACCGCGGTGGCCGAGCATTCTGAGGCGCGTCAGTCACAGTCTGCCCGGCCACTACGATCGGGGGTTCGAATCCCTCCTCGGGCATGGATATTTGTGGCGTCATTATTAGCTAGTTCATAAGTAGTTTGTAAGTTTAGGGACTAATGACCCCGTAGTTAAATCCCATAAGCTCTATAAACATTTGAACACATTTGATTTGACAATATATACGGAGAAAATTATCTGGAGATTCTAGCGAGAAGTGGTTGGCTGCGTTCACTTTGCTAAGAGACTCACAAGGAAAGTACTTGGGCTCGAACAAACACATATACATTAAAATCGTACGGGAGATAATGTAAAGATCCCTTATTGCACTAGTGATACTCCCGCATCTGCAAAACTCTGCAGTCGTCCGTTAGAGGCCTCTGCGTGTGCCTTGCCACATTGCACTTTGACCTGTCGGTTCGCCAGTAGGGACGGTGCAGTGTGCCTCCGATGTTGCGTTTTGAGACATTTGTGTGGTGAAGCGTCAGATGGAGCGGCGATTGGTAATCAATCCAGCTAATGTATTGCGGTTAGTTGAGATGAAGTTACGAAGAACCCTTCTTCGTGAAGATGGTATTAGTGTAGAAGATGAATCATTTGCTTGCTTTCTCTTATCTGTTATGGTACAAACTCATAATAATGATAATAGGGATGATAATGACGAACAACTCATTACAGGCGGTAGTGCTACGGTAAGTACTGGAAGAGGCGATGGAAGCATTGGCAGTGAATACCAACAGTCTTTCGGGAAGAAGGTTAAAGTTGCAACTATCATCACGGCTTTTGATGACAATACGCTAGAGAACATGTACGACGATTATTACGTAAGTTATAGTTCAGATATCTGCATTACGTATGGCGTCTACAATTACATCTACAGTGCTATTTAGAGCTTGATTGCAAAGTTTTGCATAAACACGACACCCACCAGCACATTGAGGTGTCCGTAGAGATACTGTTAGCAAACGTTCATACAGATATGTTTGTTAGAGCCCAAGTACTTTCCTTGTCAGTTACCTGAGGGCCCCTGTAACCTTTGCCATCGGCTCGGTCCCGGTGTGTGTGATCTCCTCTGACAGTTCCTGGCTGGATCAAGCCTCCCTATTTTGGAGGCTAAATTGTGTTAGCCTCCTGTCGCTAAATATATCCAAGACTGTCCCTGTGTGCTCCGAGTGCTGCATTGCGGCTTTTCTTCTTAGAAAGACGTCGCATGCGTGTGAATGAACTGAAACTCCCTCTAATGACGTTGCGAATACTGTACATTTCATATACGGTATGAGCGCAGGAAGGTTCCATCACATACTTAGGATTTACTTTGACTCTAGAAACAGGAGGGCTCTGCACAAAAATAAATTAAGCAACACAAATGAGAAATAATTATAGTCACTCAGCACACTCTTGAAAGACAAACATTTTTTTTAAAAGGTTCTCTGATCATCTAAAGCGTCCAACAGAGCCAACACGCAAACCATATTTCAGAACTACGTCCTAACAAAGGCAGCTGACAACTGCACAAAAACGAGAATATTCATCACGTTTTAAACGATCAAACACAAATGTAGGAAAGAGCTGTCCGTTTTCTCATTCCGTCTTCCGTACCAACATATTCGCGATCTTGTTAACACTGTTCAACACGCCTGATAACTATCCTAACAATCCTACGTAGCACCAACAAGTGATAATGATACTAGCTAATACCGACCTACTACAACCCGAAATATATTGACTACCATCAATAGGAAGGATACGATTTGCCACACTTTTCAGTTTAAGTAGCCACTGTTGGAGGTTACACTTCACGCATATAATTTGTGATAAAGATTTTGTGTTAGTCTGATGGTAGTTTCCGATAATAATGAAATTTGGGCATTATATTGCTAGATACACACAGAGTATCAAGGGAAGGCCGTAAACTCCACAAAATGCCAAGGAATTAATATCACTTCAGACTTAAATTGGAAAGAACACGTAGATAATGTCATGGGAAAGGCGAACCAGAGACGCTTAAAAGATGCAACGGAACAACTAAAGAAACTGCATACACTACGCTTGTCCGTCCGTTTTTGGAGTATTGCTCCGCAGTCTGGGATCCTTATCAGGTGGGTTTGACGAAGGACATCGAAAGAGTCCAAAGAAGGGCAGTTCGTTTCGTATTGTCACCATACAGGGGAGACAGCGTTACGGAAATGATACGGGATCTGGGATGGGAATCATTACAACAACGGCGCTTATCGCTGCGGCGTGGGCTACTTACGAAACTACAATCGCCAACATTCTCCTCCGAATTCGAAAATATATTGACGACTCCCACTTACATAGTAGAAATGATCATCAGAATAAAATACGAGAAATCAGAACTAAACGGAGAGATTTAGATGTTATTTCTTCCCGCGCGCTATTCGAGAATGGAATGGTAGATAAATAGTATAAAGGTGGTTCGATGAACCCTCTGCCTGGCACTTACATGTGATTTGCAGAGTATCCCATGTAGATGTAGATCAAGACTTGCACTCTTTAGAACTGATTTTATATACACCACTGTTCATAATGGCTGGCTGTTTGTCCTTTGAATTGAACAGACTTTTACCTAAGGTATGTGGGACATAGAAAATGTTCAGATGTTTGTAAATCTATCGGACCAAACTGCGTGGTCATCAGTCCGTAGCTTACAAACTACTTAAACCTAGGTAAACTAACCACAGGACAACACACACACACACACCCATGCCCCAGGAAGGACTCGAACCTCCACGGTGAGCAATCGCGCGCTCCGCAGCGAGACGCTTTAGACCGCTCGGCTTGTGGGACATAGAAATATACTGAAAATTCCTTTGCTTTCAAGTTGTTACATAGCCTATTGGCAAGTTTACCTATGAAAGGCAACCTAAACCATTTTATTTTTTATTTTTCCGTATAGCTTACTGGGTAGAGTAGGGATCGTGCTTGTGAGATAGCATCTTCCACTTGGTTTTGTGACGCTGGAAACGGGCGGGGAGTTCCAAGAAAGGGTGACGGCAGTCGGTGGCTGCGCTGGGTGTGAGTGTGAGGCCGTTCACACCGGCGGCGGCGCACGCGGCGGCACGCGGGAGCGAGCGCGGGAGCGCGCCTGCATACAGAACAGCGCGAGGGCCGCCTCTCCAGCCACTGGCCCGAGCCCACGGCGCGACGCGGAGGAGGCAACTTTGGAATCGAGGTTATTCGCTTCTACAAATTAAAACACCGTTTTCCTGCGACAATTTATTCACCAGGCGCGCCCGGAAAGTAGGTTCCGTTTGGTAATAAAATGAAATTACACACAGATACAGAAGAAATTTTTATTGCACAAAATTCTACAAGTCTTAAACTACTTTTCCACATAACTGCCGAAATTTTGCAGGCATTTGTCTTAGCGTGGCACGAGGTTTTGTATACCTTCTTCATAGAAATCTGCCGCCTGTGTCTTCAACCAGTTGGAAACAGTTTCTTTCAGTTCGTCGTAATTGGTGAAGTGATAACCGCCAAGGAAAGACTTGAGATGTAAGAACAGATGAAAGTCGCTAGGAGCGAGGTCAGGGCTGTACGGAGGCTGGTCAAACACGTCCCAGCCAAAACCCTGTAGGAGGTTTTTCGTCACATTTGCAGTGTGTGATCGTGCGTTGTCGTGAAGCAAAACAACACCTTTCGACAGCAGTTTTTTTTTTTTTTTTTTTTTTTAGGACTGGATGATTACCAGGGGCTCTTTACTCCCCACTTCGTAAAACAGGCTTCAGAACCATCAAACTAAGGCCGTTTTTGGAAAAATAACAAATAAAACGCCATCGCGAACGCACTCATTAACAACCTCGCCACTCAAGTGAGGACCTCTTTACGAAAAGGCAGGCAGCGGCGTCGATTTTTCGCTGCTCGCCCTGCGGAGTGTTATTGCGTTTTGCGTTAATAGGAGAGTGCGGTGTAAGACGGCGGGTGGAAATTAAAAGACAGCTGTCGCGCCGCTCTAATTGCTCTCGCCAGTGTTTTGTCCGGGCCGCCACCTCGGCCACTCATTAATTTACTCATTAAAAATGGCCATTAAGTAAAGCCGCTTTAATGACTCCCAGGTCACGCCCGGCGCTGAATTTATTGCTCGTAACTGCAGCCGAGGCTCGGGCGCCGAACTGCTCGCATAGCAGGGCCTCCGCTTCCACCGGCACGGCACTGCCCGGAGGGAAGGTGCGACGTGGTATCAGAACAAGGAACAAGGAAATATGGCGCGCTATCTCCGTCTATGGACATGGATCCGCGGTTACTCCCCGTCGCTGTTTGGTCCGATAGAATTACAAACATTTGAACATTTTGAAAACTCCCCGTCGGAGGTTCGAGTCCTCCCTGTGTGTGTGTGTGTGTGTGTGTGTGTGTGTGTGTGTGTGTGTACACGCGCGCGTGTGTTGTCCTTAACATAAGTTTAAACAGTTTGTAATTTGAACATTTTTGAACACGGATCTGCGTGCAAGTTTTAAACAGAGCCTGCCTGCCTCAGCTGACGCCGGCCGCGGTGGCCGAGGGGACTGAGGCGCTTCAGTCACGGTCTGCACGGCCACTACGGTCGGGGGTTCGAATCCCCGCCTCGGGCATGGATATTTGTGCCGTTCTTAGTCTTAGTTCGTAAGTAGTTTGTAAGTTTAGGAACTGATGACCCCGTAGTTAAGTCCCATAGACTATACAAACATTTGAACATTTTGAGCGTCAGCTGACACGGGGCCCTGTGTAAAACTTCCCCGTTCCCTCCAGCACGGGTTATACACCTTCGTCACCTTAAAAAAAACGTCACCTTAAAAAAAGTTCTAAGATTCGTGATTGACTTACTACCAATATATCAAAAGACTCTTACAACAATAGTTTCAGAATCAAAATTACGGATGACAGTTTATAAACTACGTGTTACAGCGGGCCCGATGCTTGCTTGCTCTCTCTCTCTCTCTCTCTCTCTCTCTCTCTCTCTCTCTCTCTCCTTTCCGTTTTCCTATATTAATGAATGAGAGGGTGCGGCTCGGTAGATAAGTGGTAAAGTGGAACGCTATATATGTTCGGTCGCGGGTTCGATACAGATTTTTATCTGTCACTTAGTGCTTCTTTCACCTCTGGTGACGTCGTTGATGTAAAAAAAAAAAAAAAAAAAAAAAATGTGGATTGGCATCCAAATTAAAAGATAGCTGCCCTGTAAATGGGTGAGCTCACAGATCGGAGGGAGACAACGGCGTACCACTTCTAACGGCATTATACCTAGTGAAACCCTGTGGTCTTCGAAACAATCTTGCGACTGATGACTACTTTACCTTTAGGTAAATAATACCCTATGACTAGTCGAGCGACGTTTTATGAGCGTACTCTTGGGTCAAATTTCTTTAGGCTTTTCCTAGTATATCAGTGGTTGGCATCTGTTCGTCAGTGCCAAATTTGCCGTTTCAGAAAAGTGCCTGCTGATCAATCGCGTAATGAAACAGTATTTGATATTTCACTCTACTTTCTGATACATTGACGTTTATTTATTTTAAGCTCTGAGCTATTCACGCACTCTTGCACAGCAGTTTGAGGAAGCTATACAAATATGAACCGTACATATTTTTAGCGATCGTCAAACGGCTTCCGCATCTCCTCGTAGATTTTCTTAGGTAGGGGCAATATTTCAGGAAATGAAACTGATTCTGCTGTGGAATTTGTGTTCAACGACTGTCTTTGACTTGTAGAAATTTTCAGCAATCAGTCGTACTGACTGATGAAAATTTCTATATGATTGAAAACTCGTTATCTTGCGAATACGTGTCGGCAGGATGTGCTCTCTACAGATATACCGGGTAAGTGTTCTTAATGAAGTGGCAGGAGAGTGGCTGTACAGGAAAAACCGCCGGTACCTTGTGAGCCCACTTATCAGACTCGAGTGCAACAACTTGCGACATCGCTACTCGAGTTGTCAGATAGGACAAACACTGGGCTTCTTTCTGTGTGTGCCCGGTCTTTTATCGGCGGGTCTGGAGAGCGATGACGCGGGTCGCTTCGCGCCACGAGGTGCCCCGCCAGTTGCGCAACGTGGTGTCGCCGGCTCTTCTTGCGCAAACATCTGACCTAGCGGCCAGAGGGTACAATTATTGCGGTAGCGTACAAGAAAAACACTACGGGCTCATGTCCGGTTATCGCTTCTGTCGAGCTCAACGTGCCGGTAGAGCGTGTTGTTTGCAGCACGAGATTTACGGTGACGTGGGAGCTAGGAGAAACTGAAGACATACAGCTGAGTTTGATACGGCCTTTGGTCCCAGAGATGTTTACAAATACAAAGCGTAACCGCCCATTGTGCTACGGCAGATCAGTTCATAAATACAACGTTGTGCATGATGGAGAAATTCTTCCTGAATGGCCGCATTTCGAAAGAATGGTCCAGAGCTGTCGAGTTACTCATCGTGGCTGTTCACATATAGAAAAGGACAGTCATAATATATCCATGAGGTTGGTTTATTTATTTTAGTCGATAATAATGCAAGATATTTTCCAATTTTGGATACTGATCTGATGATCTGAATGAACTTGTTGGACTTGGGAACTGAACCTCTTCTCCACGCCATGCCGCAGAAAAATAGATTATCTAAGCCCAAGACGAGGATTGTACATTTCACCAAAAGTAGAGAGAACGGCACTGGTTCAAAAGCCACACAACAGCCCTACATTTAACAGAAACAGTATCGACAAATGTGGTGTTTTATTGGACGATTCCAATCTTCGCTTGCGTTTGTACTGTCCCTGACTAAAGCCGTTACTCCGTATGTTGTCGGAATCTCAATCCATCAGAAACTTCGTTAGCTTCTCACCGTTTTTAGATGAAGTTAGAAAACTCGTCCGGTGTGTGTCTTCACTCTAGAACATTGCTCCCGCTCCATCCCTAACTTATGAAGTTGAATTCAGTACTACAAGCAATTTTGATACACAAAATAAGAAAGAAAATTCCACGCAATCCCTGCTAGGAACATTTCCACGAACCGATAGTAATAGATCATGAAGACGGAAACAATTTAATTGACTTTAGTGCAGAAGTGACAAAACTATAATCACAGATTTAATTTGTATAAATTAATATAGTTATGACTAAATATGGATGAAGTTGCAATTGTATAACTAAATTTGGGGTTTCTGCCGGTAAAACGAGTCGTACTAGCACCATATTTCGACCGCCTTACGCGCGATCGTCGTCTGGTGCTTGCCAGGATGAATCCTGATTCTCTCCCCTCAGGGGGAGCGGGCATTCTCACAGCTTGCACTGGTGCTCTTTATCAGCTAGAGGGGCAAGACGACACTGTCTGTAACTTCATTAACAAATAAAAATAGAGGTTAAACATTTTAGACAATTTTGCAATTAGGTAATGGAGAATTATAGCGTTCTTGATTCATTGTCATCAAACGATGACTTCACTTCCATAGGGGAATGAATGAAAACAACAAATAAGAAGGAAAAAAAAAGAAAAGAAACACCACTCGATTACATCTGAGGTAGCAGCTGATGATGATCGCGAGTAACGCGGTAGAAATATCGTGACGAGGATTACCGGCAGAAACCCCGATTCTGTAAGCTGACAACACCCAGCCGGGATTGTCTTAACACGTACAAGTTTAAGAGAGCATGGGAGGCGACAACAGAAGGAGGCAAAGTGACTCACCCCCACTACGGCGTTGAGCTCCGTCATGGTGACCTGCTTGGCGCGCTCCACCGCCGTCGCCACCTGCTGCTGGTGCTGCAACACAAGACACAATGCTCTTACTGCTGTCATCTCAAAGCCAATACATTCATCTTTTTCTGTTAATACTGCCATGTGAAGAGACCACGTATACTATTACGCTTTATAGAAAGAATTTCAACTTTACATTTTGCGGAATGGAACATATTAGTCTATCTTCACATGACTTCCGACAAATATATTTCGCATAACGGGTGTTCTTTAATTAAGGCAATACTCGGAAATGTGGCCAATTTGTATAGTCAAATGTGATTTTAAAAATTGACATCATTGTAATAAGTTTATCCAAAACACTGTAGTATGTTTTATTTATTTATTTATTCACTACATATCTCTAGGCGTCAGTGCCGTCGTCAGGTGTCTGGTATTTAGAGACTTTGACTGTTATTTTATATTTATATTTACGAATATTGACATAACAGTGTAAAATACGTAAATGGAACAATAAAAGAAAACCTTTTAAATAGTCAGTAAAGCAATTAAAGCCTCTATATACCAGACACCTGACGACGGCACTTACCCCGAAAGATATCTAGTGAATATATTACGGTGTTTTGCGCAAACCTATAACAATTATGTCACTCTACGACATCTGTGAAACACTGTGCGTACAAGATGTAAGTTGAAAAAAGTTTACAATTTTTTTAATTTCTCGAAATTACCCATTAAAACTGGTTCATTTAACTGTCTTTCGATTCCTGAATACAGTTTTCAGTGTTTGCGTTTGCTCATTGTTGACACAATATGTATTACAAATCGCCGCGGTGGAGTAGCCGAGCGGTCTAAGGCGCCTCGCTGCGGAGCGCGCAGTTGCTCGCCGTCGGAGGTTCGAGTCCTCCCCAGTGTGTGTGTGTGTGTGTGTGTGTGTGTGTGTGTGTGTGTGTGTGTGTTCCTTAGGTTAGTTTACCTTAGTTTATGTAGTTTGTAAGCTACGGACTGATGACCACGCGGTTTGGTCCGATAGGTTTACAAACATTTGAACATTCTTATTACAAATCAATGTTAACAAGGAGTCAGGTAATTTTAATATGCAGTAGATTCGCTTTTAGTTATTAGGCCTACCAAACTCTTACTATTCAGACATGCCCTGTGCTGATAGTTTTATGCTGCAAGTACTTCCTTCTCCACTTCACCCCTGGTTGGAAGACACTGCTGTGTAAAGAAGCGGAACCGTTAAGCGATCTCAGTAGTGCCGCACGCAGCTACAACTCAATAGCGCGGGTACGTATGCTAAAACACGCAGCAACACGTCATTCATACCATCAACATCAAGCGAACCCATCATGTTACAGAATGTTTTGCATCACATTGCCTGACAAATTTTTGGCGCTACGTAAAATGTAGCCAAAGTGCAACAGTCTGATCTGCTGGCACCACAAAATGGTGATCGGGCCTGGAGACTGCTGGCTGGGCAGCGGTAGTGACCTTGCTTACGACCATGCCGCTACTGGTCAACATGCGCGCTTACACCTCTATGTATTTACACGAGCGTGGTTTGCAAGTCCCGCCGACGAAGATGACATCAGAGGCGAAGCTAGAGTACCTGTTCGAGTGGTCCAGACATCGAACGCCTGCGCCAGCGCATCTGACGTATGCATACCGGCCACCGTCAACACTTTGACCATCTCTTATGTTCCTCACAGATTACTAATTGCGCAGCGCGCACGATTTGTTCATTCAAACCTGATTTAATCCGAGCGTAGGAAACATCCCTCACTGTTCGTTATATGTATGTAAACAGACCTCGTGTTCACACATTAATAATAATAATAATAATAATAATAATAATCTTACTACAAGAAGTCACAAACCCATCTACCTAGAACTGACAATGAAGTCAGCACTTATGTTTGTTCTTGTTTCGCATAGAAAATTACAGAATATTTACATGAGATACGATTAAGAGCTTAGAAAGGTATAAAAGTTTATATAAAAAATAAAAAGGTCGTAATTCACGAGAGTGTCAGACAGTTTGCACATTACAATCCATCGAGTCGAATAGATGACCAGAGTAAGGACGTAAAGAGCATTGTGTGTCTGGTGGATATTTTTGTGTACTGACACAATATAGGCATTTTAGTGAAGTTACCTATTACCGTCTGTAATACTAGTCTGACATTCTACTGGGGCTGGTCCATATTTTTCGGTGCAACCCAAGCATAAGTTATTTTTCTGACTGCCTAGCTTTGGTGAGAGTAATCTATTTTCACATGCAGGTGCCGACCAAGTATATTCGTTAGGAATAAAATCAGTCCAATAACATTTTCCACGGACGATGTACAAATATTAAAGAGTAATCATTGGGAATTGGGAGCCAATGATTACTCTTTAATATTTGTACATCGTCCGTGGAAAATGTTATTGGACTGATTTTATTCCTAACGAATATACTTGGTCGGCACCTGCATGCTTAACTAACAACGAAAGATAAGCATGCAGCCGCCTAGCTGCGAAGAGGAAGTGTTAAGCGGGAAATTAGAGGCTGTAGTGTTTCACCACTTGCACTGAGCGTATCTCCAAGTGATAGTGGCATTCTCCTTAACGTTTGCTATATACACACATTGATAATTTGATCCAACAAATGTTCAGTTTTCCATCCTGTTGTGATGACTTCATTCCTCTACAGTTTTCGATCTATGAAGTTGAATTTGAACTGTATTAGCCGCGCGTACTGGAGCGCCGTGTTGCGGTGCGCGCGGTCGTCCGCCGTCGGGGGTTCGAATCCCCCATCGGACATGGATGTTTATGTCGTCTTTAGTATAAGGTAGTTCATAAGTAGTTTGTAAGTTTTGGGACTGATGACCCCGCAGTTAAGTCCCTTAAGCTTTTCAAACATATGATTTTTTCAACTTATTTCAAGTTTCTGGACAGTATTGTTCCTGGTTCGTTTATTTACCAGTGGAGTTGCCCGTTGCCCCCCTTTTGTAAATCAATTCTGTCCTGGGACACGCCAACGTATATTGGTGTTAGTTTTCAGTCTATAAATAGGCTATATTGCAAACTTACCGATGGTTACTATGTTGATGGAAAGGAAACTCACTGGACGACTTGCTGATACTAAACACAGCACGGGAAAGGGCGTGTTTTCGACTCGGCAGTCTCCCAACGGCCCCTAGACCCCTGAGAACTTTTCTTATCAAAGCTACACGGCACAGTGGGTAGTGGCAACTGTACAAGGTAACCGTGGGTAACGACGGCGCACCTGCCGCTGTGTTGCTGCAATCAGCGCCGGGGCCAGAGATTACGAATAGCGGTCCGCCGCGCCGCCTCGTTTAATGGAGCCGTCAGCGGACCCTAATTGAGATTAATGCGGGCCTCTCCACGCCTCAGCGCTCGCGGCTTCCTAGTGAGGTGAGGGAACATGCCGCTTCTTCATAGACTGCCGCTTTATAGCGCTTCGTCTCTGTCTTCTCCAGTTATACGTGCAACTGGGGTACAACTAAAATTAGCCTAACACTAACAGCCACAGAACTTTCCAATGGGTTGTAGGTGAGAGAAGCGAAACAGAGCGTTTCAATTGCTACAGGCTGCATTAACTTTCAGCGCTAGCGTAGGCTTTTATTGTAGACGTCATATTTCCGAACTGTGCCGTTTTCTTGGCCAAGGAGGAGTGTGTAACTTAAAAAGATACTGTCATACTGCCTGTATGAACTGAATAGTGTGAGTACTAAATTTCACATGTTAGGAGAACCAACAAACAATTTATTTTTTGGTAAATTACTTACATCTGTCCTAATAAAATGAAAGTACTTTGATACTAATTAATTATGCTCTTATGACTGTAAAAATATGAGAAATTCGAAAAGATGTAATTTATTAAGAATGTGTAGTCCTACAGAGCAGAGGCTGGTCAAATGTTCAAATGTTTGTAGAGTTTATGGGACTTTACTACGTGGTCATCAGCTCCTAAACTTACAAACTACTTAACTAGCTAATACTAAGCACAGCAAATTCATGCCCGAGAGGGGATTCGAACCCCCCATAGTAGTGGCCGTGCAGACGGACTCCCGCAGCAGAACGCTCGGCCACCACGACCGGCTCTCTGACTGGTCCCTACTTCCGCTTCTCCTACATTGAGACATTCTTCAAAATATTCTCTCCGTCTGCCTAAAGCATCCACACGATTCACTAGTAGAATTCCTGACCTGTCCAAAAAACTTGTTGATTCTTTCTTCCCTCCCTTTCGAAGACTGCTAATTACACTCCAGAATGGTTTTTACGCGGTTTGACCCGTAGTTTCTAGCTAGTTACGAAAATCTACCCATGATTTCTGCCTGGATTCTGCAATTATCAGTTTGGCTTTGTTTACGTCTTCAACAGATCTTTACCTATCTGCCTGATTTTTAGTATCGAGCCATTTTTGAAATGCCTTTTTCTTTTTACAGGCTGTCTTGACTGTGTCATTCCACTAAGCTGTCTGCTTCTTCCTGTCTCTGCACACAACTGCTCCACTACATTATCTAGCCACTTACATTAGTGTGTGTCTGTACCGTGTCTACTCCTCTTCCAACTGCAAATGCCTAAATTCAAGTTTTTTTAATACAGTATTTTATTTGACCGATAAAAATCGACTGCTCAACAACAAACTATTATTTAGACATTCTAAACTAACTCAAGGCTGGATCAAGGGGTAGGAACTCTTTCGCATTGCAGTGCGCTCTTTCTTAACACGCCTATTCGAAAGATGTGTCTACTTGTTTTAAGCGATTATAATCAAATCCCTTAAAACAAGTAGACACATCTTTCGAATAGGCGTGAGCTAATGTGGCTTTGCCACACAGCTACTGCGAACGGCTGAAAGCAAGGGGAAACTACAGCCGTTACCTTTCCCGAGGACATGCAGCTCTACTGTATGAACATATGATGATGGCATCCTCTCGGGTAAAATATTCCGGAGGTAAAATAGTCCCCCATTCGGATCTCCGGGCGGGGACTACTCAGGAGGATGTTATCATCAGGAAAGACAATACTGGCATTCTACGGATCGGAGCGTGGAATGTTAGATCCCTTAATCGGGTAGGAAAATTAGAAAATTTAAAAAGGGAAATGGATAGGTTGAAGTTAGATATAGTGGGGATTAGTGAAGTTCGGTGGCAGGATGAACAGGATTTCTGGTCAGGTGAGTACAGGATTATAAATACAAAATCAATTGGGGGTATCACAGGAGTAGGATTGATACTGAATAAGAAAATAGGAATGCGGGTAAACTACTATGAGCAGCACAGTGATCGCATTATCATTGTCAAGATAGATACGAAGCCAACACCGACAACAGTAGTACAGGTTTATATGCCAACTAGCTCTGCCGATGATGAGGAGATCGAAGAAATATATGAGGAGCTAAAGGAAATTATTCAGACAATTAAGGGAGAGGAAAACTTAATTGTTATGGGAGACTGGAATTCGGTAGTAGGACAAGGAAGCGAAGGGAAGATAGTAGGTGAATATGGTCTGGGCAAAAGGAATGAAAGAGGAAGCCGCCTGGTAGAATTTTGCACAGAACATAATTTAGTTATAACAAACACCTGGTTCAAGAATCACAAAAGAAGGTTGTATACGTGGAAGAGACCAGGAGACACTGGGAGATACCAGATAGATTTTATAATGGTAAGACATAGATTTCGAAACCAGGTTCTACAGTGTAAGACATACCCAGGGGCAGATATAGACTCTGACCATAACTTGTTGGTTATGAACTGTAGGCTGAAACTGAAGAAACTACAGAAAGGTAGGAAAATAAGGAGATGGGACCTGGATAAATTGAAGGAACCTGAGGTTCTTAAGAATTTCAGAGGGAGCTTTAGGCAACAATTGACAGAAACAGGGGAAAATAAAACAGTAGAGGAGGAATGGGTAAAATTGAGAGATGAAATAGTGAAGGTAGCAGAGGACAAAATAGGTAGGAAGGCAAGACCTACAAAAAATCCTTGGATATCACAGGAGATACTAAATTTAATCGATGAAAGGAGAAAATATAAAAATGCAGTAAATGAAACAGGCAAAATGGAGTACAGACGACTAAGAAATGAGATTGACAGGAAATGCAAAATGGCTAAGCAGGAGTGGCTAGAAGGCAAATGCAAGGATGTAGAAGAATGTATAAATAGGGGAAAAATAGATACAGCCTACAGGAAAATAAAAGAAACATTTGGAGATAAGAAAAACAGCTCTATGAATATCAAGGACACTGATGGAAAACCAGTTCTCAGCAAAGAAGGAAAAGCTGAAAGGTGGAAAGAGTACATAGAGCAGCTCTACAAAGGAAATGCACTTCGAGACAATATTGTAGGAAGGGAAGAGGGTGTAGATGAAGATGAAATAGGAGATACTGTACTGAGAGAAGAATTTGACAGAGCCCTGAAAGACCTAAGTCGAAACAAGGCCCCTGGAGTAGATGATATTCCCTCAGAGCTACTGAAGTCTCTGGGAGAACCAGCCATGACAAAATTGTTTCACCTAGTGTGTAAGATGTATGAGACAGGTGAAGTACCCTCAGACTTTAAGAAAAATGTAATAATCCCCATTCCTAAGAAAGCAGGTGCAGACAGGTGTGAAAACTACAGAACCATCAGTTTAATAAGTCATGGCTGCAAAATATTAACGCGAATTATATACAGAAGGATGGAAAATCTGGTAGAAGCCGACCTCGGGGAAGATCAATTTGGGTTCAGGAGAAGTGTAGGAACACGGGAGGCAATACTCACTTTACGGCTTATCCTAGAAGATAGATTAAGAAAAGGCAAACCAACATTTCTAGCTTTTGTAGATTTGGAGAAGGCTTTTGACAATGTTGATTGGAATAAACTCTTTCAAGTTCTGAAGCAAGCAGGAGTAAAATATAGGGAAAGGAGAGTTATTTACAACTTGTACAAAAGCCAGACTGCAGTTATTAGACTCGAAGGGCATGAAAGGGAAGCATCAGTTGGGAAGGGAGTAAGACAGGGTTGTAGCCTTTCTCCAATGTTGTTCAATTTGTATATTGAGCAAGCTATAAAGGAAAGCAAGGAGAAATTTGGTGAAGGAATTAAAGTTCAGGGGGAAGAATTAAAAACATTGCGTTTTGCCGACGACATAGTAATTCTGTCAGATACAGCAAAGGACCTGGAAGAGCAATTGAACGGAATGGACAGTGTGCTGAGAGGTGCATATAAGATGAACATTAACAAGAGCAAAACTAGGGTAATGGAGTGCAGTGTAAGAAAATCAGGTGATGCTCAAGGAATTAGTTTGGGAAACGAAGCAATAAAAGAGGTAGAAGAGTTTTGTTACTTGGGCAGTAAAATAACAAATGATGGTCGCAGTACAGAGGATATAAAATGCAGAATGGCAATGGGTAGAAAAGCGTTCTTGAAAAAGAGAAATTTGTTAACATCGAATATTGATTTAAACCTAAGGAAGTCCTTTCTGAAGGCATTTGTATGGAGTGTTGCCTTGTATGGGAGTGAGACATGGACGATAAACAGTGCGGACAGGAAGAGGATTGAGGCTTTTGAAATATGGGGCTACAGAAGAATGCTGAAGATTAGGTGGGTGGATCGCATAACTAATGAGGAGGTACTGAACAGAATTGGGGAGAAAAGAAATTTCTGGCATACCTTGACTAAAAGAAGGGATAGATTGGTAGGACACATTTTTAGACATCAAGGAATGGTGAATTTAGCATTGGAGGGAAGTGTGTGGGGTAAAAATCGCAGAGGAAGACCAAGAGATGGATACAGTAAGCAGATTCAGACAGATGTAGGTTGTCGTTCTTATGTGGAGATGAAGAGGCTTGCTCAGGATAGGGTATTGTGGAGAGCTGCATCAAACCAGTCTCCGGACTGAAGACCACAACAACAACAATCAAATCCTTGTACCGATGATCAAATGTTCCTGGGGACTAACCATTTTATCCCTACAATTCTGAAACAATAGGGCTGATGACATCAATGGAAGAGTCAAATCTCAGAAGCCGAGGCGCAGCTTTGGCGCTCGTGACTGCCTCGAATGCGGGAGACACTACCCGGCATTAATGCGCAGAAGTGTCTGGAAGTCGGCGAGGCGTGGGACGCAAGGGCCGAGGACAAAGCGGCCGCGCCAGGCGGCGAAAAAGTCGCACCATTAAAAAACCTCTCTCCTTTTCTGCAGGAAGGCGGAATTACATAAATAGGCTGCCGAGACGCAAAGTGAATGAACAATACGGCGATGGCAAAAGATGTAATCAACAGTTAATGGTCTCAGGGGATAGGGAGCCGCCTAATGAATGGGCACACCGAAAAACAATGGCAATAGCGACAAAGCGGCGGCATAAAGGCGGTAAAGTAAGTGCGGCGCGCTAATGTGATGAAAACCCGTCGTAAGATGAGCTGGCCACCAAAGGATATCTGCCGACAGCGCCAGGCCTGTGCTGTCATTAAACACACAATGCCCGAGGCGCCACCAGGCATCACAATTAATATGTTTTCAGTCACTACAGTCAGGGGAGGAGCGGGGCAAAGCAAGGGAAGTGCAGTCTTCGCTGGTGTAAGTGTATTATGCACGAGGGCAAGTCGATGCAGGTGTTACATTGTAACCTGCGTGGCCGAGAAAAAAGTTACGAAATTTGGTGAAGGAATTAAAGTTCAGCTAGAAGAATTAAAAACATTGCGTTTTGCCGACGACATAGTAATTCTGCAAGATACAGCAAAGGACCTGGAGGACCAATTGAACGGAATGGACAGTGTGCTGAAAGGTGCATATAAAATGAACATTAACAAGAACAAAACTAGAGTAATGGAGTGCAGTGTAAGAAAATCAGGTGATGCTGAAGGAATTAGATTAGGTAACGAAGCAATAAAGTAGGTAGACGAGTTTTGTTACTTGGGCAGAGGATATAAAATGCAGAATGGCAATGGGTAGAAAGGCGTTCTTGAGAAACAAATTTGTTAACATCGAATATTGATTTAAGCCGAAGGAAGTCCTTTCTGAAGGCATTTTTATGGAGTGTTGCCTTGTATGGGAGTGAAACATGGACGATAAACAGCGCGGACAGGAAGAGGATTGAGGCTTTTGAAACGTGGTGCTACAGAAGAATGCTGAATATTAGGTGGGTGGATCGTGTAACTAAAGAGGTACTGAACAGAATTGAGGAGAAAAGAAATTTCTGGCATACCTTGACTAAAAGAAGGAATAGATTGGTAGGGCACATTCTTAGACATCAAGGAATTGTGAATTTAGCGTTGGAGGGAAGTGTGTGGGGTAAAAACCGCAGAGGAAGACCAAGAGATGGATACAGTAAGCAGATTCAGACAGATGTAGGTTGCCGTTCTTATGTGGAGATGAAGAAGCTTGCTCAGGATAGGGTATTGTGGAGAGCTGCATGAAACCAGTCTCCGGACTGAAGACAACAACAACAACAATCATTCGCTGATATTAGATGAAGCGCACTGTGGAAATAATACTGTCAACGTCCATGAATACAGTAACTTCCAGATAGATATTCTTTCCCTATCAAGTTCTGGTAATGATTGGAGATTGTTTTTTCGAAGCAAAGCTGGCAGCATCGAATAAAGGTACGTGTGAATTGATTTTTTCCCCACAAAAACGAAGTGTAGTTACTTTAAGTGATCAATTTACATATATCAAAAATGACATACAGAATTTATTAAGTACATATTACCTCTAAGGTCAGAATTAGGATCAAGTGGAGACTCAAGATTTCTTAAGATATCGTAATATTCTTTTAGTCACCGAGGAAAGAACTAATGTAGCATCCATAATCAGAATTCTGCTAAGCGACTATTTAAGTCAAAAGCTTGCAAGTGCTACAATTATCGGTTAAGTGAGGTATGTTTATTCCCGAACCTACACACAGTCGTATATTCGGTTGTAAAATCTTTTTTCAACGCGCTAATCAACTTTTCGTCACAATAAACGACGTAATTTGTCTCAAATATTCCTCCTGCAAAACTATTTATTTCGTAAAAAGTTACAGCTGTTTATGCTTCCTCCCCGCCATCAAACCGTAAAATACGATGTGAAAGTCACTGCTTCGTAATAGCGTTAATAAAACCGTAACGAAGAGAGTGCGTAGCACATTTCCATGTGACATGAGTTAGTAACTCACTTTAAATAATAAAAAAAAAACAGCTACATAATATAATGTCGGTAATTAGCAATAAATCTGCAGCGAAATGTAAATCAGTTACACGAGATAAAGGGCATTTTGTGTAACATTATACAAACAAAACTGATTTTCTAATTTGCTGCAAAAAGAATAATTAGTTTAGAGTGAAAATGTATTGTAAATCATAATCTCGACAGAGCTGTGTACAATCTACGGTTTAAACCTATTAATTTGCGAGTAATTTTAATTGTGTCACGCAGAGGCAGCTAATGTTCAGCGAAACAAAATCAATCGGCGGGCAAACAACTGCAGCGCGCGCCAGCCAGCACTCACCTCTTGCGACAGGAAGGGCAGGATCTGCGCGATGATGGCGTTCAGTCTCTTGGAAATCTCCGTCTGCAACACACAAAGAGCACAGTCTTAGGACATGGCGTCAGCAACAAGTAAGGCGCAGCAGCACTGTGTGTGTCTTTGCTCACCTCTAAACTCTCCAAGTAGTAAATACCGAAATGGCCGTTGTTCGTATGTATTTTTCCGTAATTAAAAATGAGAAGTCAGGATGTTGTACGATATATCTGATGATTGTGTTCTAAAGAGAAATCAGGTGAATACGCTAAATTATGTGGTACAGCGTCTACAACTTAGTACTTGTCACTTATGTAGTAGTTTGTAATGAATCCAGCCCTAAAAATATTTGTAAAGATTAATGAAGGGCCCGATACCCTTTTAATTATATAAAATGTTCACTCATTTCTATATCTAAAGGATACATATCTGTCAATACTTTGGTTTCATTCGAAATTTTCCGTAAATACAAGGGGTAATATACACAAAATTTTGCTATATTAATGAAATAATTTTTTTTTTTCGATATACTTTTCCAAAATCAACTAATGTTCATAAATCTAAGGGACTTAACTGCTGCGGTTATCAGTCCCTAAGCTTACAAACTAACTTATGCTAAGGACACACACACACACACACACACACACACACACACACACACACACACACACACGAGGGAGGAATCGAACCTCCGACAGCGAGCAACTGCACGCTCCTCAAAAATCCGAAAAACGGTTATTTTAAAAATCCTATCTTGAGCGGTTTTTACAGAAAGGTGCAACTAGAGTATGAAAAACAAAAAACGGTATAACCGAAAACCGGCGGTTTTAACGATACCCACTTCCTAAGCAAAGATACGAAATACAAGGCTTAACATCCCCTCCCCCCCCCCCCCCACAACGACCAGAAAAGCCATCCTATCACTCACACGGAAAACAGTCTTCAAAAGGGATGAATCTGTCTTTTTCCGAATATGAACACAGTTTTCGCTAACCCTTTCGCTATCACTTCGCTTGGTGTCAGATAAGCCATTATGCCAGATATGTTGTACACAAAACACCTACTGAAGTAGTAGGAAGCGCTCTCTCTCTCTCAGATTCATCCCTTTTGAAGACTGTTTTCCGTGTGAGTGATAGGATGGCTTTTCTGGTCGTTGTGGGGGGGGGGGGGAGGGGGATTTGGGGAGAGGGAGGTATGGAGAGCACTTTAACCTGTATCAGCAGCGACATTTGCAAAGCTAGGGAGCGGTGATGGTACCCCGTCCGCTTGTACGTTTTGTTTGTTACTGTGGAGCGGTGCGGTGCAGATGGACTGCCGGCATGCTGAAGCTAAGGCCGTGTTTATAGACAGGGGTTCCCTCGCGGCGGAGCAACCGCTGTGATTTCGCGGAGGCTCCGTTCGTCACTCGCACAGCAGGTGGTTCAGCCACAGTGACCTTGAGCACCCTGTTCTCACCTGGTGGCCAGACATGACGCACAGAACTCCCCATTAGCCGCCGTGCAAGCGGTTTGGAAGTGCAGCCGCAGGTATTTTGACGTCGCAGCTTAAGTGCGGAGGGGCCGCCGCCGCAACCGCGCCTATAAACAGGTCCCACGTTGCACACTGACAAACCACCGCGATTCTTCCGCCGCGGAGCAACCGCGGGCTATAAACACGGCCCAAGTCAGCGGCGCAGTGAGTGGGGGCAGATACAGCCGCCTCAGACCAAACGCGCGCTGCCTACTTGCTATTCACAGAGCGGCGAGGAACAAAAACAGACGGTCCGTCCGGGGCTTGCGTGCCGCCTGCGACCTCGCGTATCGACCGTGAAGCGGCGCTGCTAATTTATATATTCAGCGCATTTAGAGGCTCGCCGGCGGCCGGATTAAAGTTTGAGCGGCCACCTACAAAGCGTAGCGCCGCGCAGGCTGCATTTTTAAAACGCCATCCGCTTCACACGGCGCCGCCGCAGACTGCCGTCGCCGCCGGCAAAAATCCGCGCAGCCCGCACGTGACACGGCCGCAGGGGCAAAAAGCCAGCCGCGCTTCTACCCTACCCTACCGAGCATGCGGCAGCCCCACACTACCGTCACAATCGCTTGCACTCGACACAACGGTCTAATGCAAATCTCTACTATCCTACACTTCAAGTCGGCGTAATTACTGTAGCCTAGATACAGCTAATTCTCTCACCCCCACCCCCATTCTTAACAAATGTTCGTAAACCTACTGGACCAAACTGCACAAAACACACACACACACACACACACACACACACACACACACACACACACACACAGAGAGAGAGAGAGAGAGAGAGAGAGAGAGAGAGAGAGAGAGAGAGAGAGAGAGAGAGAGAGAGAGAGAGAACCCGTGGGAGGGCTAGAAACTACGCAGGGAATGTCTGCCCAGTCCGCAGCAACATTATCTTACAAGGAGACCACATGGTATCGGATTTTAGAATTATTTTATATTTATGGAACGTGAAGTTCAGAAAACAAATAACAATCAGCTCAAGCCATTCGACGCAACGCTCAAAAATTCTCCAAAAAATCTACTTCGAAGTTTTGAAAGTACACGTAAGTAGTAACAATTGAACCAGATTCAGTATCTGTCGGTGTAGCTCAGGTGGTAGCGTTATGGTCTCTCAACCTTCGGGATAGTGGTTCGAATCTCGCTGTGACGAATAATTTTTTCTGTTTTGAATTCCGTTATACAAAATATTTTGGGATATCTGATTCCACGTGTTTGGTCGGTTTTTGTTTATGTAGACGAGCTGAACAACTTGTCACATAAAACGATGGTTGAGTAGATTAGCTGCTTGGAAAGTCATTAGTAGCAACGGAGATGACTTTCCAAAAACAGCGTCGTAAGTCTTCACAAATGGATCGAAGACTACCGTCGTCAACTAATAATGAATCCAATACTGTAAAAAAATTTATGATTTTATTGTAACCATCATTGTTTTATAAAATATAGACAATCACGAATAAACCAAAATACGTGCATTTTGCATAAAATTACCATTCATTATTGAAATTGTGTAAGTATTCGAACACAACGAAAATAAATAAATATATAAAATAAAAAAGAAGCTGTTACAGCAGGATTCGAACCACCGACACTGATTGTAAGGCTAAGACGCTACCTCTGAGCTACACCGACAGATGCTACAATTACTTTAATTATTTGTACTTATGTGTACTTTTTGAATTTCGTGGAATTGCTTTGTCAGATTGTTATTTGTGTTCTCAACTTCATATACTATAAATATCAATAAATTCTAAAATCCGATAATGTGGTGTCCTTGTTAGACCACGCGGGTATTCACCGCGGCTGCTCCTTTCTCTCTCCAATTGTTATCGACCACTTTCTTACTCAGTTTGCAGTTCTTCCATGCTGCAGTACCTTGCTTTTAGTCAAGTCGTACCATAACGTTCTTTTCTGCCCAGATAAATAGAATCGTCTTCAGGGGTTATGCGAACTACCCGTATCACATGTTAAAATTTTTCCATTCTCGACTTAAGTGTACTGTCGCCTCCCTACAATTTAGAAACCGAGCAAGGAGCTGCAGTGGTTAGCACACTGGACTCGCATACGGAAGGACTCTGGTTCAAATCAATCTCCGAGCATCGAAATTTGGATTTTCCTTGACTTCCCAACATTACATCAGACAAATTTCGGAATCATTCCTTTGAAAGGCAATACGAGCTCTAATGAACACACTGTCGACACGACGTTAAACACAAACCTTCCTTTGAATATAAAATTGTACTCCAGACCAATGTTTTAAAAGATTTCGTAATCCTTAAAATGTAGAGGCGCAATGATGAAAAATAAAGCTAAGATCGGTAACGATGGAGTACTATGATGAAAAATAAAGCTAAGAGATCGGTAACGATGGAGTACTGTACTATCTGGAGTACTATCTTTCAACCGATAGTTTTTCAAGAGTAATCATTCCACTCCATTGCTCTTCGAAGTCTTTTCTTGTTTATTCTAGAGCTGTGTATGCTATTACCGAACTATTGTTATCTTTCCGCTATAGTCCATTTTCCAAATTTGTCGTTGCTTTTCTTTACAATTTGGTCCGCGTACATGCACAATAATGCTACAGCAGAGGCAGGTGTCGTACACACAATGCCAGGTTTTCTATTTTCGGTACCCCTGTCCTCAAGAGATGGAAGGAGAGATGATGTCTGTAGTAACTTTCTAGTTGACAGCTCACGAGCCGGAGCTGCTCTCTTCCAGAGTGCTCAACGTCACGCTTAACTATGCAATTCATTTTGCATTTTTAGTCTGGATCTCTTTCTTGATTTCTTTCCACCCCGATTCACACGTCTTCCCTTTTGATTACTCATTTAATCACTTATTAGAAGCATTCAATAAACGATACATGGATAACGGTGCTAGCGAGATACGTACTCAAACGTACCACTAACCACACGCTACTGGATACTTCCATACACGCCGCAATATGTCACAGATACAAGTGTTATATTACACAGCTTAGCTTACATTAGATGAGCTTGATGCGATTTACGCCAAACCGAGCTCTCCGCTCGCTACAATTCACGAAGGCTAATATTCAGTGTTGTTACTGGGTGTATACTGTTCCTCATCCAGTGGAATATAATTGTGTAGCAGTGTTCAAGTATTAGCTTGTCGTACGGAATATCGTGCGTTCGAGTCTCATTCTAAAAATAATTTCTAAATCAAAATTACGTTTATTCTTGTTTTCGTTAGACTAATTTGTACTGGATTTTTAAGTTCTAATACCTTGTTGTGTATTTTTAATAAGAGTACTGACATTGTTATTGCTCTTATTTCCGAACTGTGATTTTTTTTCATTGGAATCTGATTATGTTCCTAATAACCTGCAATTAAGAGCCGGTAGGACTGCTGAGTGGTTCGTAATACGGCACTTTTTGTAACCATCAGCCAGGGTGAGGAAATTTTCAGGTAGGCCCGAACATTGAAAGCGAGTATTTGCAGTCTGCTTTTAGTGCTGTATCTAAAATGTTTCTATCTGAGTTTGCTCTTAAAGGTAAGTTTTAATCGCTTTAAACAAAACAAGCACGATTGTAGTTCTGATGGAGTGGCTGACCGCCTTTTTGTCATATATATAATACACACTCATGGTTAGGTTTCGTGGAATTAATCTGGACAGAGGTGAAGCATCGTATGTGGAAATTTTGGGGTTTTCATCGGAACTGGCTTTGTTTAATTGATACCTTTTTAGGGGTAAAGTATTGTGTGGATATGTTAAGACCAAATAAAGACAGCTTCAGAAATTATTCCTAAAAAGGTAAAGTATCGTAAGTGCTATCCCCCAGTAATATTTCAAAACACTACATTGAAACAAAGTACATTTAGAGTTCTGCGAGAAGGAATACAAAAAGTAAGGCTCTTCACAACTGTGAATTAAACTCATTTTAAAGTCAGAAAAATTCGAGACGCAGAAGCGTCTTCCTGCTCTCCTGCAAAGTTAGCTAAATGTCACGATAGTTTACCTCTCACATCCAGAATTGATGTCTGTAAAACGTGTCTTCTCCAAAGTTCAGAGACTGATCACTTAAAATTAACTGTCGAGAGAGAGATTTTCGCCTGCAGCCATTAACTCCTGGCGGCTTCTTGCAATATTGCTCCGCACTATAAATGTAACAGCAAGTAATTTTAATGGGATTATAAGTAGGAACAGCGGAGCGACCCTAGGTGCCATCAGACAAAAAGGCTCCCTGTTGGTTTCGCTGTCGGCCTATTCTCAATTACGACCCCATAAGCAGTGTGCATAGCTGACCATCTGTCAGATTAAACGCGCCGGCTTCGGGGCTATGTTTGAGTGTGTAGGGTGGCCGGGCGGGATTATTACGTGCCAATAAGCAATCACGCTATGTCAACAACCGACTCGGCACTTTGTTGCCTGTACTATGATTTTACAGCTTAATATAAAAAGAGCATAGCCATCTGTGGCGTAACTGTAGGGTGACAATTTCTATACTGTCAACAGTATTCAACATAAATTGTGGTTCCCGGTGGAGCAGGAATAGCTGATCCCGAAAGTCTCAATCTCAGTGTTTCTGAAAGAGAATTTGTATTGCCGTAAAATATATACGAATAAATAAGATCTGAAACAGTTCATTTTATTGCTTTTAAGGATGAAATCTGATTAATTTCTCTCAAATTTACACTATAAATCAGTCAAATCTAAAGGCCGCAAATTGAACTAAGTACCTAGGATATACAATTACGAACTGAAAGGAACACACAGAAAATATCGTACGTAAGGGGAACCAAAGGCTACTTTTCCTTGGCAGAAACATGCAACAGTTCTACTAAAGAAACTGCCTACACTACACTGGAATAACAGATTAAAGTCCAGAGAAGGGCAGCAAAAATATTCAAATATTTGTAAATGTATGGGATAGTCCTTAGGCGTACAAACTACTTGAACAAACATAAGGACAAACACACACACACACACACACACACACACACACACACACACACACACACACACAGAGACACGAGGGAAAACTAACTTCCGACAGAGAGGAACCGTGAACTCCGCAGCAAGGCGCCTTAGAGCATTCGGCCCGAGCGGTCTAAAGCGTCTCGCTGCGGAGCGCGCGCCCTGGGGCGTGTGTGTGTGTGTGTGTGTGTGTGTGTGTGTGTGTGTGTGTCCTTAGGTTAGTTTACCTAGGTTTAAGTAGTTTGTAAGCTGATGACCACGCAGTTTGGTCCGATAGATTTACAAACATTTCAACATTTGATTTTTACCTCACACACTTCCCTCCAACGCTACATTCACCATTCCTTGAAGAAGGTAATCAGACTTAAAATATTGCTTAGAGGCGTGCTCGATTTAAGTGTAGCGAAATAAAATCAGCAGTCTCTGCGGTGTGTCTAGTGACAGACGACATCGAAGAAGTTATCCCAGGAGAAGGAAGTTGGTAAACGACAGAAGCTAATGCCTACGTTTCAGAGCATTAAGAGAACACGGACAAATTGAGATTATTTTGTTTTGCGGCGGCAGCAGGTAGTGGCCCTCGCGGCCTTCCGGCGCACGCAGCGCGGGCGGGCGGCGACAAATATTGGAGCCGCTGGCCGGCAGGTAAATATTTGGCGCGATATGTCGGCCGTGTTTGCCGCGCCTCAAAGGCCGCCTCGCCACTCGGCACACACGCGCCGGCCGCCGGCCGCCGGCCGCCCACAAGAAGCGCCGCCCCTCATTAGCCTCACTTTTATCCCGCCTTCCGTCAATACCGCCCCAGCTCAATTACACCACAGCGGGAGGTGTGGCCGGGGTAATTTGCCCACCCCACTCACTTCTTTCCTGCTTCTACGGTTCACGGGAAAAAGTACTGAAGATGTGCCACTCTGTGAGCTCTGAACTCACTAATTATATTTAGCGGTTCATTTGAGTTATTCTTGGGAAGAAGCGTACGCCCTCTGAAGAAAACTGCATCGACTGATACTGGAGTTTGCAAATCACCTCCGCTACGCTTTCAGGCTTGCTAAATAAACCGGAAATGAAGTACGCTGCTCTTCGTTCGGTCTTCTCTATCAGCCAGGGTGTGTACAGGTTTGAAAAGGAGAAAAAATTTAAGGAATGTCCAACCTAAATCAACGGCATACAAAAAGAAAATGAAAGCATTACTGTTTATAAAACGAATTATTCGCACAAATGTATGCGAAATATCTCGCACAGTAGTCAAAGACGCCTCAGCCACTCACGCGATTTCACAGCTGCAAAAAATAAAAAAATAAAAAATAAAAAATGTTGAAATCTTTGTGAAGCTTGCGGGACTTAACCCGCGAGAACTCGCGCCTTTGAACGTTCGCGATCGATCGCGTGTATAGCACTTTTCTGACAGTCGAAGAACAGTTTGTAATATAATTAATTTGTTGAAATAACTATTTCTAGTTGCTTTTATAAGAAAACGCAAATATTTGACTATTTAAAATTGGTAAAATGCCGATTGTTTTAAAATTACTGTGAGCAAAATGCTCACGCGCCAGACCTCGCGGGTTAACATCAATTAGTCCCTAAACTTACAAACTACTTATGAACTTATAAACAATTTTCTGAGAAGGGCAATCACAGCTTAAATACATTGCGCATCGCAGCAGACCGCCTCAATGCGCTCGACCGATCCGTCGCCGCTGAAAAGAACAGCCGCGTTGGAGTGGGCGAGCTCTCCAAGACTCCTTGCAGCGAAGCACGCAGTTGCTCGCCGTCGGAGATTCGCATCCTCCCCCTAGCGCGCGCTCGCGCGGTCCTTAGTTTACGTGCTTTGTAAGACTAGTGACTGATAACCGCAGCTGCTAAGTCCGTTATATTTTCAAACATTTGAAACGAATAACAGTCAGAAATCAAGCTCGTAAATCAGGGTCCATCGCATACATGTACGTATGAACCTATACTACTGCACACGCGTGGACGCACTGCAAAACAAAACAGGTCCTATTTCTCAGCGGCGGAACAGTCTGGTAGAATCGCAGTGTCGGTCATTCTACCGCTAAGAGATCTGGACGCGTTTATGTCTGGATGTTTATCTCTATTACTCACCTCTGTGCTGGGGTTGAGACACACGATAACGGCATTATCGTTCGTTTTGCGATCACGATACATTGCAAAGCAGCAATTCAAGTTTCGAAGCCCGTGTAATTTTTGTATTTTGATGAATAAGGAGATTCTAAGTAGTTTTTTTAAGCTACTCTATTTCTTGAACTACACATCCTGAGAATTCTTCGAATCATTTACCTTACCGACGATTACTTTTCTGCAGACATTCCATTTTATATACCTCAATATGCTTATTTCGGGATATTTTACGTAAGTAATTGATTAAGTTGACTTCTGAAATTGCGTTATCTGTGTATTCGCAGTACGTTACATCCGTTGAGCGTCTCTAAAGACCACGCTGTCAACTGCCTTCCTCCTTTCTTTCTTTCTTCCCTCTCCCTTGAGAATGACAAGCTGTACAACTCTGTTTGCTAGAATGACACGGTTGATCTCAAATTTCGATCATTAGGCGATAGTGCTGAACCATGTGGAACGCCTTCCGAAGGTCAAGGAGCCGAGCATCTTCCTACAGGCCTGTATCTACTGATTTCTGGGTCTCGTACCTTAGGAACCGGTATGCAGAATGTTTTCCAAACCGGTTTGATCCGAATACGTATTTTGGACATTAAATCCATGTATATTGGCTGTCAGTCAAGAAGGCTCCACCAGTACGATATTCAGACGAGAGGCCACTACCTTTTTTTTTTTTTACTAATGCCAGAAACATCGACTAATTCCCAAATGAGAAACATTAGTGAAAAACTGATAAGGTATAATAAGTATTAGGTGTTAGGAAGTTAAGTATTTGCTGTGGCTATAGCTTTACGTCAAAGTTACATTTTGACGATCAACAGGTTGGTAAGAGAACATAAACTTCCGAAATATGATGACAAACAAGAATGCATAAATTGCAAAAATTTGTGCCGGACCAGCATTCAACCCCAGATTTTCCGCTTCGGGCCAGCTGCCGCCTTAACCACTTGGCTACCCGGACAAGCCCCTCGTTCGCCTCTTCATATTCCCGCACGAAATCTTACGATATTACCGTATCTGCGGTCAAAAAATTACATGCCGTCGTTGCGTAGAAATAAATATAAAATGGTGTGGTGTCTTCTTTCGGACACCTGTACACAATGTACAGTAATTAAGTGCAATAGGGGACATAAAATTGAGAAGCCCAACTGACAGTAACCTTGGTGATTGTTGTGACGCACAATTTTGATTCAGTGTTCATGGTAAAATTCAATGGTTTCTTTTGAACATTTCTTCCGTCGACGCTGTCCATTTAGTGTATACCTACATCTTACACAAGGTTGATTTCTGCACCGCACGAGTACTCATTTTCTGCCGCTATCGTGGAGCATGTGGTTAATTATTACCAGCAAATACTTTTTCTGTCGTAATTGTTAACACGGCACTTTCAGTTGGCCTCGAACTCACGGAATTCTTCATGAGACGTAACACAAAATTTATGTCACATCTCCAGCCAAGCATCCAGCCCAATATTCGCTGTCATGTTAGAACTGTGCGCATAACAACAACACGAAAGTGTGTGTTGTCGATTTACAATTGAGTCAGCATATCGATGCCAGCTCAGATAAGGAGTGACAAGTATCAATGGAATCCACTGGCGTAATTTATGGCAGTACTGCCCCATACCAACACACGAGTATTGACAACAAGAATGCAACTCCTGATGGAGTGTCTGCTGATCAGCTTAGGGAGAGATGTTGCCTGTAAGGTAACACCCGGGACGTTTAGTTGGGCGGCGTATTCTTTCCCGACTATATTACTGATTTTAGTGGTATCTTACGCGTAGCAACTGGCACCATGGATAGGAGTGACAACATTCAGACGATCTGGCCAGTGTCCTACTGCATTACTACGGACTGGAAGAGGACGTGTGTGACATGAAGGTCCGTTTTTCATATCCTGCTAAGCACGCCCTAAAATAGACACACTGAACGCGTAATCGCATTTAGGAACTTTTCAGAGCTGGGCTGGCGAGGTCAGTGTGGGCAGCAGCAGCAGCAGCAGAGCCGCCGCCTTCCTGTTTATTCGGCCTCTCAAACGCGGCAGGTAAACAGCGCCGCAACTGTGGCCAAACAGCCGGCCTAATGGCAAAACACTGACCGCCAGGATACGCCCGTCTCACACAACAAACCAACATCTGCGCGCCGCGTCTCGTCGACCTGCCGAACCCTCAGCCAGCTTTCAGTCACGACGCCAGCAAAACGTCAACAAAGCTTTCTCAGAAATGCCAGGTGCGGAAAATCGCACCCTAAAACCAATTACATTATTCGTTCCAAATACACTCACGGTGTTGTGAAAATGTTTTAATATTTCCGACGCGTTTCGTCAGTTTGTGGCATCATCAAATCATATTAAAAGGGTGTGGCGAACCATCATCGGTGAAAGCTGCCACAAATTGAAATATATTAATTTTTTTAAGAATCCTAACTGGACACTTTAAGACAGGATTCTTCGTAAAGCCGGCCGCGGTGGCCGAGGAGACTGAGGCGATTCAGTCACGGTCTGCACTGCCACTACGGTCGGGGGTTCGAATCCCCCCCCTCTGGCATGGATATTTGTGCCGTCCTTAGTTGTAGGTAATTTGTAAGTTTAGGGACTGATGACCTCGTTGTTAAGTCCCTTAAGCTTAACAAACATTTGAATTCTTCGTAAGGAGCAGTGAAAAAACGCGCATGCCACCACAAAAGGTACATCACAGAACTAACACAGACGAAAAAGCGCACACGTGAGGATATAAAGTAAAATGGGCATTGGTGTTTTACCATAACGGCACATACTTTCACTGATCTGCGTCATTTTGAATGATATACACAAAGAAATCAGAGACATACAAAGATTTTTTTAACGAGTGGTCAGAGACTGTCGTCCATTACACTAAAAGTTAACAAGGTATTCCTCAACAGTTGTAGGAAGAAATCTGGTTCATTGTGTACGAGCTTAATACACAGTCTTTGCTCTCGACTACTTTTGTCTGTACTTTTACGGCGTCATACACCCAAGTTATGACATAACGCATCAAAATCACCGTCCGATATCGATAGGACCAACCCACCTATGGCTACTAATTAAACAAGTTAGTTTAAGTAGTTTGTAAGGGACCGATGAACAGCGTATTTACGTCCCTTAGGTTTACGAACATTGTAACATTGAAATCAATTTGAGAACAAAGGTAAGGAATCAAAAATTAAATAAAACCTTGTATGTAAAGAAAATCTCAGGTGAGACATACTGTGTTTGGATGAACGCATATAACATTTTAGCACATTACCGTCGCGAGTATACACAAATACAGACCACGCCTACCGGTAGGCATCTAATAGTTGGGTCAGCTGTTGCAGTACCCCCCACCTGACTTACGGTTATGACTTCGTGGATTTCTGAGCAATGTTACGGATCAAAGATGCACGCCATTCTTGACGCTGGATCTTTTCCCGTCCCTCGTTGCTGGTGACCCGTACAGCGGGCAGTTGATAGTGCGTTACGATGTGCTGATGCGACGGTCGCCGAGAAGGCAGCGCTACTTGTTATACCAAGGCTGCGCTCCAGAGGCTTAGCAGTGATGCTACCAACTACTCAACTACCTACTTGCTTGTCTGCCTCAGAATCCTAAACGCCCGGTCTCTTAACATCACGCACGCTCGAATCTCGTTAGAAAAGAGACGATAGTTCGGCCATTGAAGTGCAACTGAGTATTCACTAAGTGGTCACTGGATTGTCGTTAGCCGCGGTGGAGTAGCCAAGCGGTCTAAAGCATCTCTCTGCGGAGCGCGCGGTTGCTCGCCGTGGAAGTTCGAGTCCTCCCTGGGGCATGGGTGTGTGGTGTGTGTGTGTGTGTGTGTGTGTGTGTGTGTGTGTGTGTGTGTGTCTGTAGGTTAGTTTACCTAGGTTTAAGTAGTTTGTAAGCTACGGACTGATGACCACGCAATTTGGTCCGATAGATTTACAGACATTTGAACATTTGATTTTTGGATTGTCGTTACTTAACGATACTGTCCGCGACTAAACAAGAGGTATTCACTCAAAAGCACAGCGACAATAGGAGGCACGTCGAATGCTAGAAATAAAGAGACGGTTGTAAACTTCGCAGCATGAGAGCTCTGTTGCAGCCATGGCTCTTTGCGTGTCATCTGTCTATGCAAAGCTCGTATTCGCACTTCCCACAGCATGCGTGAATAGTCCCCTATATTCCTGCAGTGGCTCGATTCCTTGTGAAACACAGCTGAGAACTTGGCATATACCGCTATTGCGTTCGCTCTCTTCTAGAGGCATCGAATCGCTTTCTTTGGGAAGTGGGAAAAGTACTCGACGCGGCGTCGTGTGCAGTACTTTTTAATCCGCCCTCGTATTAAGCGTCGAGCAGACACCCTGTAATTAACGAAGTGAGGAGCGCCGGCGCCTGCTGCGGTTCGGCGTCGCACGCACCGCCACAAAAACATTCCTCATTTAACGGCTTAAGATTGCGACGCCTCCAATGAGATTTGAGGTCGTCTCCCGCGAGAGGAAATGGAACATGCCGCCAGAGAGAGAGGGGGGGGGGGGGAGAGAACTGCAGGCGAGACGAGCTGCGGGCTTGTCAGTCGAAATGAGCGCCGGATTTATTTTTTCCTCTCCTCCTTTTCTTCTCCCCTGCTCCTCCACTCCGCGAGTCGTGAAAGGACGAGGCGGCGGCGGCGGCGGCGGCGGCGTCCGCATTTCGCATACGGCCTGCGGCGCGGCGCGCGCGTGGGAACTCATCAGCGCGACGAGTGCCTTTTGGTTCCCTCGCTCTTTCACTCACACTCCCGCCGGCGTGATCATCAGTCCGCACGTACCGACAGCGCCGCAGTTTGTAAGGACTACTGTGCGCCTCCCCTCTTCGCTTTTCTTCCCTTTTCTTTTTGGCGGTAGCGCAATAAGCACCGGGGAAAAGCACGGGAGGCGCGGCTGGAGAGGAACTACACAGCTCACGTGAGGCGGCATAGCGCCGACTTCAGTTTCCAAAGGATCGCGCGCAGGCTTTCCATTTCACACGCCGCGCCGAAACCTTGCCCAGGCCGTCGAGCCTTTCATTTGTTTAATTACACTAATCACACGACGAGATAGCCAGGTTCGGACGGCGGCTTCGGTCCAACATTCAAGTATCTCGGAGGTCCGGTCTGCCATCAGCTAAATCCTATGATTGTTGTTCTTGTTACCCACACAGGTTTCGCCGCACTTGCAGCACCTTCACCGCGCTTGTATTAATTTGCTTGTTTTGTAGGTGTTTTTGAGTTGCAGTGCCTCCAAGTTTGATGGTGTCTTCATTATTTCAGAGCAGTGTTTTTCAATCTTTTGGAATATGTGGCCCCCTTTCAAGTTAAAATATTCTGGCGATTCCCTACCAAATAAAAATATTGTGGCAACAACCCCCCCCCCCGCCCCCCCAAGAACCGCAACAAAACTATGTTACCTCAAAGAAAACAAATTTAATCTGCTGGACGAAGTTTTTTGTGTATTTTTTGGAATGGAGCACGTGATCCTACTATTACATGGCTTCCAACAGAAAAGTATATTTTGCTTAACGAGTGTTTTGCATTTTAGGCAAGACAAGCATATTAATGAAATAAATCGGAATTTGCGATGTTATGGCTTCACTGTATTAGGTTTAGAAGAAATACCAAACTGTGGCGAATGAAAATTTGTGCCCGGCCGGGATGCGAACCCTGGATCTCCCGCTTACTAGGCAGACGCGTTGACCACTCCGACACCGAGAACACAGTGATCAGCCCGACTGCAGAGGACTCTTCCCTGCACGTCTCCCGCCACACACAAATTTCCAGGGAAGAGTCCTCTGCAGTCGGGCTGATCACCGTGTCCTCGGTGGCGGAGTGGTCAACGCGTCTGCCTAGTAAGCGGGAGATCCAGGGTTCGAATCCCGGCCGGGCACAAATTTTCATTCGCCACAGTTTGGTATTTCATCTAAACCTAATACAGTGAAGCCATAACATCGCAAATTGCGATTTATTTCATTCATTTGAACGCTGTAATTCGTCAAAAATATATATATTTGTACAAGCATATTACGCTGATTAAGAAAATTCCCACTCTGTACACAATTTGTAAAAAACTAGATCATTTTTCGAATTTTTCAGAAATAATCATTGTATAAAGTACTTTTACCTATCGATTGGTTCCTGAAAACAAGACTTCGCACTTATTCATGATTAACACACAGTATTATAAAAGAATCTATAATGAATGTAATTTTAACATGAAATATATTTCGCTTAGGCATACGTTTTTGTATTACTGACCACTGGTTACTTCCTCGTGTGACGACGAGCTCCGAGCAAAGCGGCACACAGATTGAAAAAACACTGTTTTAAGAGTGAAATAGCTTTATTTAGCTGTCAAACAAATACAGGCCCCAGGAGCTAGCTCAAGATGATTATACATATACATGACTGCCAGCCGTGAGAAGAAGCTGTCCGTAATCACATAACAAATGCGGGTGGGTGGGTGGGAAATCCAGGAGCCAAGAAAAATTTCGCAGTATCATTTTTGATAAACTTGTTTGTACAAAACGTCTCATGCCTTGCATCTCTGTCAAAACGTCTAAAAGAACTCTTAGTAGCTAAGACTACAGAAGCAATGTTTTGAATTCTAAGAAGACGAATAAAAGTACCAAAAAACACAAAACCTAACTATTACCGAAAATACCGTAAGTCAACTTATAAATCACGTGGGATGGTCCAGGAGCGAGTCGGCAGCATTAGTCGGCAATACCACGCCAAACTCTAAACGGTGTCTGGCTTCTTGTATTTACGGACGTCTTTACTGTGATGTCTTGATGTCCTCTGCTGGAAACATCAGCGACATAACGTTTGTGGCATTATAGTTGCCCGGTATGCGAATTTTACCGGAAGTTAACTATATGATATGAGAAATAGGTCACAGTTAAAGAAATGAAAAACGATTACTTTTTACCACTCTTAATAGTTACGTACACGTAAGACTTGTTTAGTGCACATCCATGACATTGCACTTTTAGAATTATGCATTTTACTTGTCACCGTTGTGTAATTAATATAAAAATGTGTTCATCAATTTTCGTGTTCGCGTATTAATATTATAACATGTCCTAAAGATAACAGTGTCCCTCTATTAGACACCTCCAAGTAAAAATGAGAAACCCGGAAATGACATTTCGTTACAGCAGACACGAACGTGCAGATCGGAACAGCAGCAGGAGAATCGATCAGTTCTGCAAAGCAGAGATAACCGAAAATACATACATCGCAATTTCGTTATATTCCTACCAGTGATGGAAACGGAAAACAGGACTATTCACAAAATTCGCTTTGGGCATTAATAATGCAACAGTTTTGTTTTCTTGAAATATATGTACTTCGATGAGTAGGAGATTTAATTTTAATCACACAAGTTCTGTTACTAATGGAACTGAGTTTTTTAGCGCGAGAGTACAAAGCATTCCACTGACGTATAAGAGATTAATTTTATATGAGCTCAGTTTTTATGAATCTCATTTGGTCTCGCGAACTACGAACAAAAAACTCAGTGGGGGAAAAAAACGAGCCCCGACGCAATATTACTGTTGATTGCTTCTTTTTTATACGCATTCGCGAACGTTCGTTTGATATAACATTCATAAATAACAATTGCGCGTGTTTTATATTTTGCAATTAATGCCTTGCGCCGCGGCACGCGGCTCTGAAAAGATATAATAAACTTATAGCGTTATCCCCGCGCTGCGATAAAGGCTCACTACTAACGCTTCATCTTCCGTATCAGTTTGCACAGCCTTTTGTTTTACTCGCCGATCTGTTCAGAGTCGAGCTGCTCACTCAACCAGAAATCGGCCTCTTGCATTATTCTTGTTCATCTTCCTTTCGATATCTTACATTCGTCGTTCCGATGCCTCTATACACAAAGTTTTCATTTTATTAAATTTCATCTTTAAAATTTTTCAATTTCGCTAGCTGTCTTCTTCAACCATATGTAATTTGCATTTAAGGTACTTGTTATGAAATCTTTTCATTAGTTATAAATTGAAATCCACACAAGCTACAGATTTTAGCGTTGGTGTAGAATTTTGAAATTCATCTCTCACATCTGAAGGGCAGAAATTATATATATATATATATATATATATATATATATATATATATATATATATATATATATATATATATATATATATATATAAAATAGATAACCTTCAACAGGATCATGCACATACACCGAGGCTTTCAAACCAAACTTAGGATTGATGACTGCTTTACCTGTTCTTTAACAAATGGTATCAAAATTTGTGCACTGTTCTGATCCCTCTAATACTGAGACGTGTGTGAAGATCAAAAGACTTGACGCAGGTATGGAGGTATGCAAGGGAACGGCAAGTATTTGTAGAGAAGAAGAAAAATTGTTTAAAGAGCAGAGACTTAAGTAATGCCAGTCAATAAATATTTAACTGCCGACATACCGTACGCCGTCAGAAACAGAGCTGAAAAATTAACACTTGAGAAAAGCGACACGCTGTCGTGGCAAATCATGGAATGACCTACAAGAAAAATGACGTCCCTTGGCCTGAAGTGGGCATATTGCGTAATAGATGTATAGCGGTTTTTCGTGCACGTTCGGGCCCACATTTTTCAGTAGAAAATTGCCATTTTTAAAATGTTTCTTGCACGAATGCTTTGTTTTCTTTTGGAATAAGGACCGACCGAATATTCCGTTTCGGTTACGGCCAAAATCAGCCGATTCTTCGGCTTTGCCGAAACTAGCTTTGTTGAACTTACTGATGAAGTCGGATCGCGTTCGGGATGGATTCAGTCAACAATAAAGCTTATTCTTAGTTGACGACGCGCCGTTTAACTGCTAGGAGTCTCTTCCGCAAATATTGCGGGTATTTTGTTGTTAAACACAATCGTACCTTACATTCTTGTACTACGTTAGTAACGTACGTAATGGAACGGGGGTGTCATACTGTTATGCTGCAAAGTTTTATTAATAAGTTTCCTTGAAAACAAGAAGTTTTGTAATGAATAATATGGGTTTGGGAAACATTGATAATGTGGTACACAGCATTTCTTATTCAGTTTGTGTAAATTTCTACTGGCAACAATCATATTATTAGTCTAAATTGTGACATTTTTGGAAACACATTCTGTTTCACTGCTTGAAGCTGATTTACTGACCAGCTTACAATCCATGTATTTAGAAATGCCAAAATGGAGATATGAAAGTAGTTTGTCGATCGCAAAAACGGAAGTGAAAATGGAAATAGAAAGCTAGCGCGCCCATGAAAAATAATAATAATAATAATAATAATAATAATAATAATAATAAATTGTGAAGAGGCTGCTTATGAAGCAATTATTATTTTCTGCGTAATTTTTTTTTTTTTTTTTTTTAAATTGTGGTAGGCATTTCCAGACGCTATCGTTTCCTAGTATCTACTTGCCATGTCTGTTGTGTACGTAAACAGTATCTTCCCAAAAGACAATATGCCGGACTGTGGAATTTTTTGTGGTGGCTATACAACAGTGCCTCGAACTCTAAGTGAACGGGACCGGTAAAACCTCGAAAAATCGAAATTAATGTGCAAAAAGAAGAAAATCGACTTTGAAAAGAATACACGTGTCAAAAAAATATGAAGGTTTTATAGTTTTTGAACTATTTACTTCAGGATATAATGGTGGAGTGTCTTTTTCGGTACCCGCAGTTTTTGTTTTAAGACTTTGGGGTTTATGCTAAAGTCCCTAATTTGCAGACTCGGAATATCGAGTCTCCACTGTACCCGATAGTGTTTACTTCTTGTCTAACTTACTTTAACTTTCGAAGTAGGAGAATAGAATCCAATTTGGAAGTACCGTCGATTTGTCATCTTCTACGGACTCGTGGTTAGGCTTCCCACACTCATGAATGCTTAATACAGGGGGGGGGGGGGGGGGGGCGGTTTTGCAGATTTTTGGAAAATCTAATGATTTGTGGTCCAATGTAAATTTACCGAAATTTTAACTTAATTACGCATGTTTCGGTTAACGTTTCGGTCTGATTCTACTTTGCAACCAAATGTCACGCTCCAGGGTGCACGATCGTTTCGTGGAGCTCACTCACGACGCGAGTGAAGCAGTCGCAGATGGCGCTATGTCAATTACGTCAGCAGCGGGCGACGTCGGCAGGTGGAGACAAAGGCGGGAAACGAGGAGGCCGGCATTCGCAATTAATCGCCCCGAGGCGGCCGGCCCATTCTTCAGCCGGCCATTCATGCGCTATATATATACACTGGACTTATCTTCAATTAACCCGGGGCGGCGCCGCGGCTGCCCGCAATAAGGAGAAAAGGACCCGCGAGGTGGCGTGAGGGGCGGGGGGGGGGGCGAGGGCTGCGGGCGGCGGCGGCGGCGGCGGCGGCGCTGGCGTCGTTTTATTCCCGCCCGCCAGCCTTGTTGTGCGCCACCCCACCCCACACCGCTGCTCCTCGTCTGCCGCGGTCACAATCCACTTCCTTTTTTCCTCCTGCCTGCCTACTCTTTTTTTTCCCGTCCTCCCTTTCTGCCCCCTCGGCGGCAACAGCAGCAGCCTCGGCGATAGTTTACAACGCGCTGTCAAGACCAGACAAGAGGCGACCCGAAGCGCAGCGCCGAGCCAGCACGCGGGACGAGAGGCGGAGGTGAAAGAGGAAGAGGAGGAGGAGAAGGCGGAGGGCAAAAAAGGCAAAGACAACAAACGCCGGCGCGCCAGAGAGCAGTTTAATGTCGGCACACACACACACACACACACACACACACACACACACCTTATCTGCCGGCCGGCTCATTACTGCGCCGCCGCCACTTTTCACGCTGCTTTAAGCGGCGTCACGCGCGCCTGCACGCGTGTGCGTCGGTGCGTGCCACCGTGAAGCCTGTTCCGCGTCGCGGCCCGCCGACGTCTGCGTCCGCGTGACGGGGGGCGGGGGAGGGAGGGAGGCGGCACGGTAGCCTGCTGACGCTGCCGGCTGGCGGGGGCGATCTCTGCCGGGCAATGACGCGTCAGCGCGCCAGAGAACACGCCACTGCTGCTGCCGACTCACTCTGCTCCTGTGCGCTAGTATAATGCCACCTCGCCGCTGTCGATACGCCACCAAATTTCGCCCTAGCAAAACGCCACTACAGCGCACCAGACGCGTCGTAGATTATTGCTGTTGGATTTTTGAAGGGACTAAAGAAGTGGCGTAACTATGGGGGGGGGGGGGATGAGGGTGATAGAACCTCCCCCCCAGAACCCGAGAGAGAGAGAGAGAGAGAAAAGAAATCGTATAACAGCAATCTGGTAAAGATTTGAAACTTGGGGTGTTTTACCATACGCTACCATTGGAAGGGAGTGAATTACTTTCTTCAACTGGAGTGGTAGATGGTAGTCTGAGTGGAAACTGACTAAAATTTTGCTCGTCAAGGAGATCTATACCCCCCCCCCCCCCTCCCCAAAGCCAAGTCCTGGTTACGCCACTGAAGTCAACAGCAACGGTTATCAGCCCCTTGTTTCGGTCTTAGAGATAAAACATTGTGTTAAGCGTTCCTAAGGAAATGCTTTAACAAGTCAAAGATTAAAAATCACTGGTAAACATGAGGAAACGATAGAAGTAAAAACGAAGAAGAAAACCCACCACCATTAAATCACATGATGAAAACCAGCTGCGTGAATAAAATCTAAAACACGTTCTACCATAGCAGCATCGTCTCCTAGCATAAAAGAAAGCGCACCTGTCAGATTAAAAGATTCTCGCAAGGCAAATAAAAATGGACAGTCCACCAGAATTTGGATCACTGTTAAGGTGACGCCACAGCCACACTGTGGTGCGTCCTCCCGCCGAAGAAGGTGGCCATGCGTCAGCCATGTGTGGCCGATTCGTAGGCGGCAGGTAACAACAGATTCCCTACGAGACGATCGCAGTTAGGACTTCCATGCGACCGTAGATAGCTTCACTGCACGAAGCTTGTTGAGTTGAGCAGAGTTAGCCCACTCGGAATCCCACAGGACCAAGGACCTTCTGATGGAACTCTAGTCGGAGATCGCTCTCCGGAAGACCAATCGCCAATGGACTGGAGGTAGTAGCCTGCTTAGCCAGCTGAACCACACGTTCGTTTCCAGGAATGCCGATGTGGCCTGGGGTCCAAACAAAGATCAAAGAGCGCGCGTCGTAGATGACTACGTCCATCATACACTCCTGGAAAATGAAAAAAATGATTTTGCCGACCCCAGCAAAGGGAAATTTTATTGACATTCTTCAGGATGCATACGAAACACGATCACACAGACAAAACTATATGCTCGTGAGTAAATCCGTGAGATGGTGAACAATGTCGACGATAATACAGTGTATATCCTCATTTTACAGTAATAGCAGCTGTAATTTTCCAATGGAGACGATCGTATTAGTACCGAACATAGTATTGCGGAATGGCTGCCACGCAGTTTCCACCTGGAGGCTCAGTTGGGCCAGATTTCGTGCCGCTCGTGCAGACCGCCCAACATGACGTTTCATCCTGTCACAAACATGCTCAATGGGGGACAGATATGGGGATAATGATGGGCAGGGTAGTTGACGTACGCATAGAAGAGCGCGTACGGGATAAGTGGGGACCTGTATTGACCTGTTGGAAAAGCATGTCGCCTTGTTGGTGCAGAAACGGTGGCAAGACGGTTTGAATGATCGTTTCAGTGTACCGTCTACTTCTCAATTTTCTCTCGACGATGACCAGGGAGAACGGCTAGTGTAGGATATGGCTCAACACTATGATGCCAGGCGTCGGACCCGTTTGCCGCTGTCGCGCACACTCCAGATTTTCACGCTCCCCTACACGACACCACACACGTGTACAACCATCATTGGTACCGAGACAACAGCGACACTCCACAATGAAGACGACACGTGTCAATTCGTCCCTACATAAGCGCCTACCGTGAGCGTGGAGCGTGAGCGGAGGACACCCTAAAGGGATCCATAATCGTGCATCATTGTGCGTGTGTGTGACGGGGGGGGGGGGGGGGGGAGCCATATCCTACACTGTCCGTTCTCCTCCAGCGATCGTCTAGGGAACATTGAACAGCGCACGGTAGACTCAATCATTCAACCTGTCACTCATGCACTAAAAAGGCTATGTGCTTTTCCAAGAGGCCAATGCACGTCCACATTTATCCCGTGCTCTTCAAGGTGTAATTCGACTGCCCTGGCCAGCACGATTCCCAGATCTGCCCCCCTTGAGCGTGTTTGGAACCGCTTGTAACACCATGTTTAGCAGTCTGCATGAGAAGCCCGAAATGTGGCCCAACTGAGGCACCAGGTGGAAATTGCGTGGCAGGCCTATACAGAAGACCACATTCGTCTGTATGGGAAAATTACAGCTTGTATTACTGCAAGAGGAGGACACACACGGTACCAGCGTAGACAATGCTCGCGCTCTGGTGGCTGCACTCACGTGCGTGTCTTGCATACATCCTCAAGAATGTGTCAATAAAATTTCCCTCTGCTGGGTGGACGAATTCATCGTGGTGTTCTTTCATTTTCCAGGAGTGTATAACAAAACACCAATTATATACGGAAATATAAAATGGACAAAGTAACAGAACAAAATTGGTAACTGTGTCTTAAAACTGAGCCAACCTCAGATCAAATCATGTAAAAATGTGATTTTCAGCGGTAGACGGCCTGGCGCGATGCACTGCCAGAGACGCAACCGCCGCGGAAGACAGACTGTGGAGAGGAGAGTCTGAGAGGCAGACATGTAGCGTAAACACGTCGGCGCGCTAGGGCCGCGAGATTAATCGCGCGCTGGCCGCGGGCCAAGCACTGGCTGTTGAACGCTGGCCCAGCAGCCAGCTGCCAGCCAGGTGATGCTGCACATCTGATGCATATACCTCGGTATACTGCCACCCTCCGATCTCTTGACATGCCCGTACTATCTCAGTCTTTAATCCTGTGCGGTCCTCTATTCCAAAATTCCTGTCACCCTCTCAGTTTTCCTAATATGCTTCTCTGGAATTTCATCTGGCACGCTTATATCCTGCAGAATTGTCACGTATGGACGCAGCAACTGGGCTGCTCCCCGTATCTCCACTGCTCCCTGGAACTTTATCTCTCTCCCTTACTTTGCAGTTGTATGCCTGGACGGAACAGCGCAGTGACCACGGATTTCTATTAACAAAGTCACTTTCGATCTGCAGCTACACACACACACACAGGTTGTCCCAGCTATCTTGTCCACCCAAAATATCTCTGGAACAATAACAGCTATTGGAAAAATGTTCAAATGTTTGTTTAGCTTATGGGACTTAACTACGGGGTCATCAGTCCCTAAACTTACAAACTACTTATCAACTACCTTATACTAAAGACGGCGCAAATATCCATGCCCGAGGGGGGATTCGAACCCCCGACCGTAGTGGCCGTGCAGACCGTGACTGTAGCGCCTCAGTCTCCTCGGCCACCGCGGCCGGCACAGCTATTGGAAAACGACTTTCACCGGTATCAATGTACGGCTGGGGCCCATGAATGTACATATTTGGAAACATTCTAAAACGAAAGCAAATGTGTTTTTTTAACACAAACTTATGTTTTTTAAATGGACACCCTATTTTTTTCTTTATAGCATGACAAATGCCAATGGCGTTGATTGCACCACAATATTCCAATTACATGCCGAGATATTGCGACGCGTAAGTTGACGCTTGAAAAACGCGAAACGCGCGGCTAGCGCACGTCCTGAGCGGCATGGGTTCTAGCCTGAGTCTCAGGACGTGCGCTAGACGCGCGTTTCGCGTATTTCAAGCGCTAACTTAGTGTCGCAATATCTCGGGATGTAATTGGAATATTGCGATGCAATCAACGCCATTGTTTGTGTGATTTGTCATGCTATGGATTGCTGAAGAAAAAATATAGGGTGTCCATTTAAAAAAAAACATAAGTTTGTATTAAAAAGCACATTTGCTTTCGTTTTAGAATGTTTCCAAATATGTACATTCATGGGCCCCAGCCGTACATTGATACCCGTGAAGGTCGTTTTCCAATAGCTGTTATTGTTCCAGAGATATTTTGGGTGGACAGGATAGTTGGGACACCCTGTACATGTGTGTTTGTATATATGTTTGTAATTCTATCGAACCAAACTGCGTGGTCATCAGTCCGTAGCTTACAAACTACTTAAACCTAAGTAAACTAACCTAGGGACAAACACACACACCCATGCCCCAGGAAGGACTCGAACCTCCACGACGAGCAACCGCGCGCTCCGCAACGAGACGCTTTAGACCGCTCGGCTACTCCATCGTGGCAGGGGACACCCTGTATATATATCCACACCAAAATCGTGGCTTCGTCACTTGGAGATACAAGGAACGGGGCACCGGGTATTTAAAGCAAACAGAATCACCCACAATCTAAGGAAACGAACTTCGCTACCACTGTCCTTCCATTGCAGACATCGACGCATCTGTGCCATAATTCGGCCGAGTAAGTACAGCGAGGTCCTCTGATGCCTCCTGACACTGCCGACAGAGGGAGTCGTCAAAAATCGAGAAAGCACTTCTTTTAGAGGAGGCGACTATCCTTTAGTGCAGTCGACGGCGCGGTGTCGCTATTTAGGACGCCGCGGGGCCAAATTGTATCAGTGACACGGCGCGAGGAGAGGAGGCCCTGTTTGTGTTGGCCGCGGCGGCAAAAAGCCGTCGAGAGATAGCCCGCTCTCCCGCGCCGCGCCGCAGGTTATATTTACACCGCCAGGGGTGCCAGCGGCAAAGCAAACAGCGCGAGCGTGCGTGCGTGCGCGCATGCCTCCCACATTGCCCTGTCGCCTGAGAAGTTCATCCAAACACTGCACGCCTCTAAGCTCCCGTCCACCCACAGCGTTTATGGCGTCCTGCCCTTCCCACTCACTAGCGGCATTCGGCCAATTTTAGAGTCACGTGTACTTTTAACCCTCGTAATACTTGGCTCGAGCATTCTAGTCCCGTTCTTTCAGCAAGAAATCCATCCTCAGTAATGACAGGAGCGGTATATGGAGACTGGTTAGCTGCAGGCTAATCCTTTGGGGAAGAGGCATGGCACTACAGGCTTATCGTAAATACCAATTCCACGTTAATAACTAATTGAACGAGAGGAAGCCAACAACTAATTTCATTTCGTTTCATTTGGGCCTGCAGCATTGTGTATGTCTTAAGGACATTTTGTTAATCTATGAAATGCCAAAATGCTGCTTCACTTTAAAGATGTTAAAAAACTGTTTACTATTATCGCAATAGGCCTATTTCGGCTCTGTGGCCATCATCAGGCTATTTCCATATAGCATCGTGGAGGTATAATTGATTATAATGACTGCAATGATTGCAGTATACATGTTCTTTAGATGGTATATATATTACGTTAATCAGGTCTTAATTTTTTACAGCTAATCTGTCAGTTTGACACATCTTCCAGCGATGCTCTATGGTAACCATCTAAAGAACATGTATACTGCAATCATTGCAGTCATTATAATCAATTATACCTCCACGATGCTATATGGAAATAGCCTGATGATGGCCACAGAGCCGAAATAGGCCTATTGCGATAATAATAAACAGATTTTTAACATCTTTAAAGTGAAGCAGCATTTTGGCATTTCATAGATTAACTAATTGAATGAAAGTACAGCTCCAGGTGCATTTATTGGTACTTTATTTAAGCCCACACTACCGGTTTCGGCCTCTATGTTAGGCCATTTTCAAGTGTGACAAACCTGCATATAACGTGTAGCAATAAGTTAAAAACATTACATGGTACAAGATAGAATGTTACATATATAAAAAGGTACTGTACAGAAGCAGAAGGAAACTTACGGTATGCCTTAGAGAAAGCAACAATAAGTAATTGAAACAATAGAACTCAGAATTGTGTGGGTGCAAAATTGCTGAAAATAAATTTATTTTCTTTTTTTGTATGCCTTACGTATCTTAAACATCCCTCTCTATATTAATGGCACAAACTTGCGCCTGAAAGGGTTATAGGACATAATTTACCCGCCCTTGCGTTGTTGTTGCATGTTTCAGAGAAAATGGAAAGAAAAGGAGAATGCACACATTTGTAATGCTTTGTGAATGAGGCATAGATGCACTCCCTGCTCCCATTTTCTACCCCTCTCCTCCACATACCTTCTCTCTCTTCGTCCATCCAATCATTTCGGCCTCTTTCTATGCAACTGCACCTCCTTCCTCTCCGTATTATCACGTTCTCCCTGATCGTTTCTTCCTCCCCCAATCTACATAAATTTCCTCCCTCTCCTCTGAGGTAGTGCCTTGTTTAGTGTAATGTAGTGTGGTCAGCTGCGCCTCGGTTGCACAGTGGTAGAGTGCCAGACTACAAATCCAAAGGTCGCGGGTTCGATCCCCGCCAGGACCTAGGATTTTTATCTGTCACTTTCCACTTCTTTCACCTCTGGCAGTATTGTTCATGTGAAAAATACCGAGTAGCACCGTGGTTCGGAACCCACGTTAAACTGTAGGTCCCCCTATAACTGGCTGGGTAAGTCAGTTCGAAGGTCGGAGGAAGGCAACGGCATACCACCTCCACACAGGGCCATGTCTAGTAAAGCACTGTGGTGTTCAAACCAATCTTCGGATTGTTGACTGCTTTACCTTTTTTGAGTGTGAGATCTTGATCGAATGCTTTGAAATTTTGACACATTACTGCATTTTTGCACTTGCATGTTTCTGTGTCATATGAATGTGATATACCTTTTATAATGAGGAAACGTTGTTATGAAAAGTAGCAAAAGCTTTATGCATCACATAATATGTAGAAGTATGTATGTTGGAAACCTGGCTACAATATTCAACGCTGTGTCAGAATTTCAAAGCAATCTGTGGAGATCTTCCGGAGCTCAGCGGCTGTGCAGGGACAAACGTTCACGCGTCGCAGGCTAGCAGCCCCGCGCGGTGTCGATCGCTGCGATTAGCGCGCCGGTCACGCCCCGCGGCGCGCCACACCGCAACTGCCGCCTTCACACCTCGCCCTGTGTGCCTGTGCTGTGACGTCACCAGCAGCCAAACCCCGTCCTCATTCTAATCTCCCGGTCATGTCCAACTTACAGGCACATTAAAACTGACTGACGGATCGGCATTCTAACCTGCGACATTTGCCTTTCGCGGGCCTCGGGTTCCGTCTGGAAGTTTCCACTGGAATGTCTGTGCAATGAGATGAGGAAGACACGCCGTGACGGCACACAAATCTGCCTTGCAACACTACTAACTACTGCAGCCCACTACCAGATACAGGTTTAGTATCTGACAGTTTCCAGGTCGGCCGCGGTGGCCGACGGGACTGCGGCGCGAAGGTCACCGTCTGCACGGCCGCTACAGTCGGGGGTTCGAATCCCCCCTCGGGCATGGATATTTCTGCCGTCCTTAGTATTAGCTACTTCATAAGTAGGTTGTAAGTTTAGGGACTGATGACCCCGCAGTTAAGTCCCATAAGCTCTACAAACATGTTTTTTCCCCCGTCTGTCCCTACACTTAAAAACCAGGTGCCCACAGGATGAGTCATGACGCAAACTGCGTCATTGAAATTTCTGGGGGAGGGTTAAAAATTAGTACTTTTATCCAGCCTGGGGGAGGCTTTATAAAACAATTAACAAAACGTGAAATAAAAGATATTTAATTTCAGTATTAAATGGCAAAACAGGGCCTGTAATAAATTTCTTACACTAACCTAAGGACGACACACTTATCCATGTCCCAGGGAGGGCTCGAACCTCCGACGGCGAGCAAGAGCGTGCTCTGCAGCAAGGCGCCTTAGAACGCTCGGCCACTCCACCGCCTATTTCAACAATCTTTTTAATCTTTTGTGTTCTTCAATAGCACTCCTTTTTAAAAGTTTCTGGCTAGTTTTAATTTCCACGGTTTACTTCGCCATGAAGTCCTTAGTATTAGCTAGTTCATAAGTAGTTTGTAAGATTAGGGACTGATGATCCCGTAGTTAAGTCCCATAAGCTATACAAACATTTGATTTTGAACTGTTTCCAAAACCAACGAAAAGTTATTATCAACGTTTTGTGTGATTATTCATCTATAACTAGAAGCAAAGCAATCTTGCTTCAGCCTAGAAGAATATTGGTTAGAAAATATACATACTTCCTGAGCTAAGGAGCCTAATTCACTCACGCCGTTTTATGCTTAGGAGTTGAGTCTTGTGACTCGGGGTTTGTGGATAAAATAAAAACATTTTGGCCGTTACTACCGTCTCTCAAAGCATAAATTCATTTGCAAGACGTTTCTGTATGTTACTCATATTCCCGCAGCAGCGAAGAGAAACAGAGCTATGCCGCCTTTGTGAGAGACAAGGTTTCCTAACATATCCAAAGCACCGCCCCTCCCCCCGCCCCCACACACACAAAGCGCGGTCGTGTGCACGCGTTTTACGAAGATGGAAAACGAGCTGCACGTTTTAAAACTTTTTGACTCTTTTTGATAATGATCCATTAGCGTGCACTATTGCTCCACAGGACGACATAGTCTGTGCTCACAGTCATAGTGCAACCGTAAATTCTTTGTACTACTACTAATGTGGATGACCTGAAGACAAATATGAAACAACAGGGAGAAACGAAATACCTTCACTCGTTTATACAGAATACACTTTTATAAATATCCGACACAATTGTCTCTGGAAATACAGTGAGATGTATCAAAACTGTGATTCCTACAGTGGGCGTGTAACAGCTACAAAAAATATAGGCTGTATCTGACAATAAGTAAGATGTAAATTAAACGGTACGCATGCACACGCACACACGCCCGAGGGAGGACTCAGGCTTCCGACGGGAGCGGCCGCGCAATGCCTGAAATGGCGCCTAAGGCCGCGCGGCTTCTTAATACGTTGTCAGTCATTAATAGTTAATACTCTTTATGACTTTTAGGTACAGTCTTACTGCTTAGAGCACGCGATCACTGCCAAGAAGCAAATGCCAACAAATGTCAGCTGAAACAGAACTCCAGCAGTTGAAATGTCCACGATTTTAAGAGCAGTATACCTACAGAGAGCTAATAAACTCTCTATTTACAAGCACATACCCTTCTACCAGTACCATCCTCCAGCAACAGAAAGCGCCTAAGACTCATGCCAGAACTTTCATAACCGCGTGTCTTAGCAGTGCATGACTGGTTTAGTAATAGAAGCCTGTATTCGTGAATGTAAGCTACCCACTGGCGCAGTACAAGAAGCAGTGCGGTGTGCCAGCACCTGGCAGCTGGGGCGCCGTGTTGAGGCTGGCCGGAAGCGTGCTCGAGTTTTTCCGTCCCTCAAGTTGGCAACAGTGGCGGTGCCCCCTGCGCTCCATTACCAGCGGTAATGAATGAGGACCAGTGCGGCCGGCAAAAAGCGCCGCATTCAATTACCCCGCAGGCGGCCATCCATCCATCTCGCTTCACACCCCGGCTGCACAAACACGCCGACATCTGGCCGCTACTGCCCCAGGCCCGCGCTAGCAAAGCGCTTTACACACCTACCTCACCGAGAACTGAGCACCCACAATTGCCAACACTCCAAACGTGCATCGCACTACCGCTGTTGTTGTGGTCTTCAGTCCGGAGACTGGTTTGATGCAGCTCTCCACAATACCCTATCCTGAGCAAGCCTCTTCATCTCCTCATAAGAACGGCAACCTACATCTGTCTGAATCTGCTTACTGTATCCATCTCTTGGTCTTCCTCTGCGGTTTTTACCCCACACACTTCCCTCCAACGCTAAATTCACAATTCCTTGATGTCTAAGAATGTGTCCTACCAATCTATCCCTTCTTTTAGTCAGGGTATGCCAGAAATTTCTTTTCTCCCTAATTCTGTTCAGTACCTCCTCATTAGTTACGCGATCCACCCACCTAATCTTCAACATTCTTCTGTAGCACCATATTTCAAAAGCCTCAATCATCTTCCTGTCCGCACTGTTTATCGTCCATGTCTCACTCCCATACAAGGCAACACTCCATACAAATGCCTTCAGAAAGTACTTCCTTAGGCTTAAATCCTTATTCGATGTTAACAGATTTCTCTTTTCTAAGAACGCTTTTCTACCCATTGCCATTCTGCATTTTATATCCTCTGTGCTGCGACCATCATTAGTTTTTTTACTGCCCAAGTAACAAAATTCATCTACCTCCTTTATTGCTTCGTTGCCCAATCTAATTCCTTCAGCATCACCTGATTTTCTTACACTGAACTCCATTACCCTAGTTTTGTTCTTATATGCACCTTTCAGCACACTGTTATACATCGCTAAATTTCACTTGGTGGTACTGCTACTTTCCACACATCCCGTACTGTAAAACCACAATGGTTGCTGGAAATCAGAATCTTGTACAAGAGGATGGCTCCCAGAAATTCTCGCAGATTACCGCCTGCTGCGAGAGATGATGGTGCTAGCAACTCTGAATAAAGTGCGTTGGAAAATTCTAGGTGTTTAGATGGCACCACCCAAATACACGCCAGTATCGCTGTGACGTAAGCCAGCCAATGAGAAGCCGTCACCTGGTTATATAAGCGGAAGCCTCCAGTTCACGGCAGTCAGTTTTACCCCTTACGACGACTATGGTAGTTACAGTCGAAATCTTGGGCTCTTACCCATATATGAGGCGGCAAGAAAAGCGAGAACATTTTATGCAAGGACTCCGTCGCAGAAGACTTGTACTCAACTAGTAAAACCGGTTTCAACGAACCTACATATGAAATAAATCGCAATTTGCGATCACTTTGGCTTCACTGTACTAGGTTTAAATGGGACACCAAAGTGCGGCGAATGAAAAGTTGTGCCCAGCCGGGATTCGAACCCGGGATCTCCTGCTTACTAGGCAGACGCGTGAACCACCGAGGACACAGTGACCAGCCCGACTGCAGAGGACTCTTCCCTTTGGTATTCCATCTAAACATAGTACAGTGAAGCCAAAACTGATACCAAATTGCGATTTATTTCATTAAATGAACGCTGTAACGTCGTCAAAAATATATAATTGAACTTACATGTGTTTTATGTTGCCCGTAACTATTGTAAATGTAGCTTCATGGTGAAGTAAACCGTGGAAATTAAAACTAGCCAAAAGATAACAGAAACTTTTAAAATGTAGTGCTACTGAAGAAAACAAAAGATCATCTAAATTGTTGAAATAGGTGGTGGAGTGGCCGAGCGTTTTAAGGCGCCTTGCTGCGGAGCGCGCTCTTGCTCGCCGTCGGACGTTCGATTCCTCCCTGGGTCATGGGTAAGTGGTGTTCTCCTTAGGTTAGTTTTAGTAGTTTATTACAGGTGCGTCCAACCCGGCCCTGTTTTGCCATTTAATATAGAAATATCTTTTATTTCACGTTTTGTGAACTCTTTTATAAAGCCTCCTCCCAGGCTGGCCAAAAGTACTAATTTTTAACCCCCCCCCTCCCAGAAATTTCAATGACGCACCCTGTGGGCACCTCTGGTTTGTTAAGTGTACGGACTGATGATCACAGTAGTTGGTCCAATAGGTTTACAAACATTTGAACATAATTTAAATTTATGGAATAACTAATGAGGTGGTACTTTGGGGGAGTGAATAAACATCTCTCACAATTTCATCACAGCAAAATTTTAAAAGCCGCGTGCAGTACAGTCTCATCAGACACCGTGCGCCGAACTCGGTGCCGCGTTTCCAAAATAGTACTGTCCGCACATGTTTGTAAATAATTCTTACTCTTATCTCAGACGAATATAGCGACATTAAATTGCTTCGAGAGAGAAGTCATTTCTGGTAAGACTATTAGGGGACTCACGACCAACACTTTTTTCCGCGAAACCTGCAGCTGCGGCACTGTGCCGCTCCTCGGTATTTAGAGGGTTAACCATGAGGGTGTTGAACTTTGAGTCTTGGATCGCTAAAGTTCACAAACAAAATTTTACAAAAATAGGTAGCGCATTTTTATTAAATAATCACTTACTTCTTCGCAATTTGCGAATTCTGCCGACAATAGCTGCATTCTTTAAGATGTTCTATTGTTTGGTAACAAATGAAAATTTGTGCCGGACAGGGAATCGAACCCGGGTCTCCCGATTTTCATTTGTCACCAAATAAGAATGCAGCTATTGTCGGCAGAATTCGCAAGTGGCGAAGAAATAAGTGATTATTTAATATCATAAATACGGCTGCGGTGCCATCAAGAGTGTCTGTTCCTTTGGAACAAATGTTTCGTAGTAGTGTATTTTTTCCTAGAAAAAAAAAATAAAATAAAAACTGTTACAACTGGCAGACAGACCCTGACACACTAACTGGGCTTGTACGCTCTGGCCACTCTTTTACACTCTTTCCGTGAGATGGATTTTGGTAATGAACGATACGAAAGGCGAAGTGTTGTTAAATTAGTTTTATTTGGAGCGCTGATTCGGTATGCGAGGGCGTAATTTTTCTCTGGAAGCAGATCTTAGTCATGTGTTCCAACGTGCCAACTTTTACACATCAATATCTCTATAACCACAAATAGGTGCGTATAGGCCGCTACGAGGCTGATCGGGCACTGTTTTGTAAATCGTGGGAAACCCGTGACAAAAGAAAGCCGGGGCCCGTCACAAACCACTGTGTTTGGCGGGGCAATTTCTCGCCTATTACAGTTATTTAACCGGCGCGCTGCCGTGGGGTGGGCGGGCGCGCTTGTACCGTGCCCAACAACACGCGTAAAAACAACCTATTTACAAGCTTCCCCGTGGCGTCCACTTGCGCGCTGTAATTAGCCGCTGCATTATTCATGAGAATTATTTCATTTTAGCTGCGGGAACAAAGTAGTCATTAATTAAACTCAAACAGCAAAATAATTACATTCAAAAACGAATTAGATAGCCCGGGAGGTGTGGGTGTGGACTTGCCTACTGATTGATTTTATACTCTGCTATCGGCCGGCGCAGTTTATTTTTTTGCCGAAATTTCATTTTAATCACCGGTCACGCGGGCTGATATTCGGCTTACACAGTTAACCCTGGTAATTATTGCACTTTTTTCGTCTGCCGCTTCTTTTCACAGTGGCGAATGGGTGGTCATGAAAAACGTGACTAGTGTGTCAGGTTACCTGGGAGAAACAGGGCGCAGATTGTGAAGTCAGAGACGATAGGCTGTTTCCCCTCATCTGATTGAAAGAAGTAGTGGGAAGCCTATGTAGAAGTAAGAGGAACACCACACAGTAACGTGTCCGACTGGGCTGTAGTGTGCGTTGATGGGAGAGACTGATTCTCCCTTTCCGATTCCTGCTCTAGCAGCCTCAAAAGAGCGGCAGTTGCCCGCAGAGGAACCGTCGCACTGAAGAATCCAATTCCCTGAGCTCTCCTCCTCTCAACAGCTTTTTTTGTTTCGCCCACTTCAAACGTAATTCGCAGTCATGTCTTATTAATAATAATTATTATTATTTTAGTACAGTTTGAAGGAATGGGGACTATGATGTGATTATAGTGTACTTTTAAATTTCATTTGAACTGATCAGCAAAAATGGCGAAGGAAGGCGGTAACGTCTCAAAAGAAACATGCTGGCCTTATTCTTTACGGTTGTATCGTGCTTATTGTATAATTTTACAAACCGATTGCTTTATCGAAATTAAACGCTGCTATCTTCTGATTTTTTTCTCCCCTAAGGTAGTTACAAATTTCCACGAAAAACTAATTGCCTCTTTTGACAACAATACACGAAGTACCAAATTATATACCTAACCGTGTTTTTCATTCACCTGAAATTCGTCTGGTACAAACACAGTTGCTCAACACAGTTGCCAGCAGATATTCTTGCCACCGCAAAAAAATTAATAAAAGCATTACTGTCAACAGCTATGATATAGCTTTGACAAACACACTTATGTAATGTCAGCTGAAATTTCTCCTCTAAGAGCACAAAAAGGAGTATGTGGTGATGGAGGCAGAATGACGACAGCCTGGTCCCACTTTTCTGTCATGTTCTTTTAAAAAGCAGTACAGTCACCTTATTGCATTCTGACTGGAGCATTTTGCAATTGTTCCCTGCCACAACAGGGTATACTTCTGTTCGTATAGAAGACGAAGACGTAAGATTGTATGATCTGCAAAAACCAAACTTGTTTTACCGAATACCTTTCTTTAAAATGGAACGACACTTCATCCACAACAGCCGTCAAGACAACATGGACAGGACACATGATTATTTGTGTGTGTGTGTGTGTGTGTTTTTTTTTTTTTTTTTCTTCTCAGGAACCACTTATGAATAAATTGTGTTTGTATTGGCATATAAAGCCAGCCCTAGACCACACCTACTGTACAAAAACCTACATATATTTCTATTTGTCTGGCGTGCAGGAAGTGAGTAATGTTTAAATTTTGGCCCAATACTGTAGGATAGCTGCAGTATGTCCATTCTTCCAGTACGTACAGAAATGACTGCTAGGCTAATACACTATCCCTCATCTCCGTGATCAAAAGAATCTACAGTATTTGCCACTGCAGAATCGAATTTTCGCATGTGGCATTATCGAACGTTTTAATACGGCATCGTGGTATGTCGAGCACGGTACGATTACTGTAATATCGGCGGTAAGCACATTTAATAGCATGCGGTAGGTTAGAAAAGCAGTCGCTGCTGCCATCGACATTATACAGAGTAAGTACTGAAAAACAGGTCGTGTTTTGCAGACCAGCAGTGTGCAAACAGAGGCGTACAGTTGCATCCCGCAGGGAGCGGCGAGAGATGGGGAAAAAATGCCGTGTTCTGCAGGCGAGCTGTGTTACGCGGGCTTCTGCCAAAATGGCGGAATGCGCAGCAGTAATTAACACGCAATTTTCGCGTGCATCTGTTTTAATAACCCAGATTGGCAGTCATTAAACAGCGAGCGGTGCAGTTATCAACCTCCCGCCACACAGATACGTTTTGCTACGGCTTCCTTTTTTTTCTCTCTATGATCCCTGCTTTGTTACTCCTTTTTGAATTTCTGCAATAGTGGAGCGCAGAAAAAACTACAATTCTGCTGCATCAATTTACACTCAGCTTAAAGTTTCCGTTTGAATTTTTAAGGGACAATCGTTGAAAGAAGAAATGCCCTCGAAACTAAATTATTGTACTGATTTTGACACCACACAACTGTTTTAAGAGCGCGAATACATCCTGCATAATGCTCACCTTCTAATGTTGACTATTACACCAGGATTGATTAGGTCTTCAACATATGACGGAATTTCCTGCTAATGTCACAGCACCCAGATCTGTTTGCGACAGTCTGCATTCTCGATTGAAGGGCGACCAACGGTGTGACTAAGTGCAAACCAGTAGAAATCACTTTGGGAAGTTTTTACTTTCTCGGTTCTAGGTAACTGGATGCGTTGCAATCATTTTGTTAGAACGTAATTTCGAGTTTCGTAAATAAATGGTCAAGAAATAACTTTTCATATTTCCAGATGTGTTACCAGATTGAATATTTAATTGCATATGGCGCCTTCTTTAGCCTCTGATAATTATTTGCATGAAGTTACAGCAAGTTTTATAATATATTGAAGCCGCAGGTTAACTGCAATTTTTTAAGATCACAGAGTAGATTATTGCCAATTTGTTATATTATGTTTAGAATGTGGTCTCGTTGCACAGAAATGAAATATAATTACATTTCTTGCCAATAGTACATGTAGCTTTTTTCCTTTTTCTGTGGCTTAATTGTGTGTACATGCACTGACTTTGTGGTAGAGAACGCGCCAACCTTTCGCAGCACTCGGTATTCCCTTTGTACATGTTAAATTTTGCATCACCTTCATCCCTTTTAACAAATCAAAACCCTCCGTTTTGGTACTGTTTAGTCGGTTATACTATTCAACATATTTTTTGTTTTCTTTTCGTCGCCATATTATTGTTCATCTTATTACACTTTTTCCGCGGAGGAGTAGCCGAGCGGTCTAATGCGCCTCGCTGCGGAGCGCACGGTTGCTCGCCGTCGGAGGTTCGAGTCCTCCCTGGGGAATGGGTGTGTGTTGTCCTTCGGTTAGTTTATGTTAGTTTAAGTAGTTTGTAAGCTACGGACTCTGTTTGGACCGATAGATTTACAAACAATTTTTTCTTACACTTTTCTCGCTTGCGCGATGTCTTGTGGTTAAGTGTTGGATTCTGGGTGATTCATTAAGGGATTGCGGGATGCCCCTGTGGCTTTCTTCACTACATAATTCTTCTTTGGTTTGTACACATTGTACATAACTGGTTGAGATTTATTGCTGTTTTACGACCGTCACCCCTTCATGCTTGAGTGAGTTATAATAGTGTCTTTAGATTGGTGTAGCACCAATGGCGCAGCTAGGGAAGGATGCAGCATTACACTTACTACTAATTCGTCTCTTCTAAAGAAGGGGAAAAAAGGAGAGAGAGTGTGTTTATAATTGGAAGCTAGTGCTATACGAAATTCGATATTCCGCCCAACATTTTTTCTCCCCTATCATTTTAGAAACCAGGGGCAGGAACACTCTCACCCCGGACCCCAGACCAAAAATCCCGGCTTCGCCACTGTGTAGCACGATTCCATTCGTTTATGCAGACAGAGTAATTACTTTGTTGGACTGCATTTGCGAAGTGTTTCGCCAGTAGCCGTAAAGTGTTGTCTTACTGAAATATTTTTATGTACTGCCATTCATTTTCTTTTAATTTAGCTGAACAATACTGTGTCGCAGCCCATCCGGAAGTTGTAATGAACAGGAAGGAAGGAAGGAAGCTTGGAGTTTAACGTCCCGTCGACAGCGTGGTCATTAGAAACGGAGCTTACGCTCGGAGTGTTTGGGTAAGGATGTGGAAGGAAATCGGCCGTGTCCTTTCAAAGGAACCATCCCGGCATTTGCCTGGAGCTATTTAGGGAAATCACGGAAAACCAAAATCTGGATGGTCGGAGGTGGATTTGAACCACCATCCTTCCGAATGCGAGTCCAGCGTGTTACCACTGCGCCACCTCGCTCGGTGTAATGAACATTCCGTGCAACAGTTGACAACTTTATGACAGGATACACCGGTGCAATCACAGCGATACCGGGGGCTTTAGAAGCCGAACGAACAGATGCGAATGATGCAGATAGGGAGGTTGTTCACGTCGATAAGTGGCATTCGTCTGATTTATGCGCCGACTGAGAGGCGGGAACACGCGGCTTCGTTTCGGGCGCGCGCTCGCGCTTAATAATGCAGGGAGGCTGCCGGTCACGTGACACGGCCGCCGCTGTAAATTGGTTATAAAGCAAGCGCGCCCTCCTGACAGCGAGGCAGGGCAGATAGCTGGTCCGCCGGTGATCCCCATCTTAGCGCGCGCCGCCGCCGGTAATCCGATTACACTGATGAATTATTAGAGGGCGCTGCCTGCGCCGCTCTGTTTAACATAGGAGGTAATTTCTGCCCGCCTGCTAACTGTGTCAACCGCTGCAAAATCCACTGCCGCCGCGCCGGCCTTGGAGATTGCCTCCCCGGTTGATCCGCGCCCCGCCAGATGTCGCCCTCCATTGTGCGCCGCCGGCAGATAACGCCAAACCCGCTCCATTTATTCCGCCCGCTGCCCACCCCGAGCGAAGCCTGACGTCACCGCGCCACCGGCGCTGCCAGCAGCCTGCGGGGAATACAGCGTCCGCAAACCACCACCAATTATTTGTGTTGTCGAGCAGAAAATGTTCGCAGGAAGTTGCTCGCTGTAATGCAAACTAACTTACTTTGTCATGTTACCCTGCACATAAAGTAGATACTGATTTTTGTGGAAACAGTCCCTATGTATGAAACTTCCTGGCAGATTAAACTTGAAGAATCCTTTGCACACAGCACAAATAGGTGCGTTTGCCGTGGTTCCCGAGGGCTAAACGTACGTCGTATGCAGGAAGTAAAGTTGTGAGGCGCCATCGTGAGTCGTGTCGGGATAGCACAGTCGGTAGTGCGCTTGCCCGCGAAAGGTAAAGGTCCCAGGTTCGAGTCCCGGTTCCGGCACACAATTTTAATCTGCCAGGAAGTTTCATATCAGCGCACACTCCGCTGCAGAGTGAAACATTCATTCTGGAAACATCCCTTAGGCTCTGGCTAAGCCATGTCTCCACCATATCCTTTCTTCCGGGAGTGCTAGTCTTGCGTGTTTGCAGGAGAGCTTCTGTGAAGTTTGGAAAGTAGGAGGCGAAGTACTGGCGGAAGTAAAGTTGTGAGGTGGCATCGTGAGTCGTGTCGGGATAGCACAGTCGGTAGTGCGCTTGCCCGGAAAGGCAAAGGTCCCAGGTTCGAGTCCCGGCACACAATTTTAATCTGCCAGGAAGTTTCATATCAGCGCACATTCAGCTGCAGAGTGAAAGTTTCATTCTAGTCCCTACGCAAAGGTAGCGTTTCGTTCATTTCCTTTACTGCAGATGCGATAACATTATTGTTGGACCTGGTGCGGGAGTCGGGTATCATAATAGCAACAGGACATAACGATAATGGCCATTTTTCGATAATTTGGAGCGGACGGAAGGCATTCTCTGAGGCTGTAGTGACCAAGACGACTGCCCGCAGGTTCGACTCCCGGTCCGGCGTATGTTCTCACTTCTACAGCTGCGCAGGGGACTAAGCGTACCACTGTCACTTCCTCCTATTCCAGTCGCGTATTGTTGGCGGGAAAAAGTGCCTGTATTCCTCCGTGTAGGCCCTCATCTCTCGCGTCCTTATGGTCGCTTGGCGACGTATACATATGAGGACTCTTTATCACAGGATATACGTTTTGGTGTAAAACAGACAAATGTTGTTCTGCTATTAATGCCGACTAGTTGTAAGCTACTTGGCAGGTGACGTCACTCCCCAAAGCGTACTCACCTTGTTAGGTTTTGATATACGAAAAGCACCGAACGAACATTTACGACAAAGCTGGAAATTCACTGGAAAAAAGGAATGAAGCATGTAGATGGGGGGGGGGGGGGGGAGGTGTTAATGTCTCCAAAAATGTTCAAATGTTTGTTAAGCTTATGGGACTTCACTGCAGGGTCATCAGTCCCTAAACTTACAAACTACTTATGAACTACCTTTCATTAAAGACGACACAAACAGCCGTGCCCGAGGGGGGATTCGAACCCCAGAGAGGGGCCAGCCTCGCGCATCGGAGCATAGCACCTCAATGAGCTCGGCCACTCCGCCACGGCTAACGTCTCCTCGGTACGGGTACACACTACCGGCGGGTGTGTAAGCGATGAAGACATGCAGCTGAGTGGGATGTAGAACGGCCAGCACAGTGGATTAGTGGTGACTGCGTGGTCGTGTCAGAGTTGTCACCAACCGAAGCAAAAGGAGTTCATTCTGACAGGCTGATCCTGATATGTCGACCCTCCGGATCATTCTATGCCGACAAGCGTGGGGGAGGATCGTAATCGCGTCACATCGACGTCTGCCACTGGAGAGATTGGCCGCAACCGGACTAGGCAGTGATTGACTTGAGCTCCCGCTGACAAACAGCTGCGTCTAGGGTGCCGGTGAGTGGGCGCATCGATTCGGCACTACCTAGGATGGTTCTCGTTGCCATCGCGGCAAGGTACTGCTGGTGTCGGTGGCCATTGAATGAGTGAACACAACCCAACGGACAGCCCGCGTCCTTATATATAAACGATTCATGCGTTAGTATCGTGCTGCCACTGCTGAAATAGACAATTCTCGTTCAGACATACAAAGTGTCTGTATGAACATTCAGTCCGACGACCGGCAAGATCCCAGATAGGCACGCTCCATCCCAGAGCATATATTGAGAATAATAGAAAATGCTGACAAGTTGTGGCCCTTCCTGCTTCTCGAATGCATACAACCGGGATCAGTGGTGCATTTAAGGGGAGGAGGGCCTACCCTTCCCCCCGAAATGATGAATATAAATTAAAAAAAATAAAAAAGGAATGGTTTCTAAATTATTTTAATGAGTGATACGTGAAGGCATAGCCGTGATAGACAATCTACTTCCCTGCATTTGGTGAGGGGAGCGAGGTGTTGGTGGTGTGAAGTTCGTGTAGTTTTTAAAAAATAGCTTAATGTCAACAATAAAAATCTTGATCACAGTAAAGTATAAGGGCTTCAGCGCAAACTAACCTCTGAATACCACACAATAAACTTAGTTTCGGTGCGGGCAGTGGCGGGTTGGACAAAGACTGTTTTGGTTTCCCTGGAAAAATCAATCCTCTGAATATGACCAGCAAAACTGAAACGAAATATCATGGGGTGTCCACTTAACATTACTTGTCTTTACATTAGTCTTACATCACCCCCCCTCCTCCCTCCGCGAAATATATGCCATATTCCCCACTGATCAGGATCACATTATCTTCTCCAACTCAATAACTTCATGTATCCAGGACAGGGTGGAGGAGGGATAGAGAAACGTATTGGTAATTTAGATCATGGCTTTATACCTTTAGCTAAATATTATTCCACCTTAACTGCCTTTTACAATGGAGGACGAATTTTAGATCCTGTAGTGTTTGTAATTTAGTTTCAGATATGTGAAAAGTGGCCCTAAAACGTTTCGTGTTGTCAAGATGAAGTTAGCTGCTTCTTAAGAGAAGACGTGAAGAACAAGTAAAGTGGTCATCAATCCGAATATTGCCGTTCAAAACGCTCTGTTTTAATGAGTGTGGTCCTGCTATCGGGGGAACTACAATGTAATGTGGGTTCCGATCCACGGTACTATTACGCTTTTTATACATAGACAAGTATTACCAGCGGCAACAGAACTAAGTGAGCCACGAATATCATAGGACTAGCCGGTGTCCAACACGAACCCTTCATATTTGAAGTCTGGCACCTTCCAGACTTGGAATGAAAATGGCGATACACGTCAGACGCTGCTACCAGCTCTTCCCTGCCTCTGATCTGGCAGCTGCAACCTCTCCATTGTCGAGCCCCTCTCTCCACACGCACGCACAAGTCTGGGGCGATGACACGACTAGGCTGCGCGCCACCGTAATATAATTAGCCAGATGGTTCGCAGGCACAAATCTGTGTTGGCAAACGCCGCCACGTGTCGCTCGGGGCACAGTCAATAGCGTTAATTAAAAAGCGCCCGTTCGCGCGCCCTCCCGCTGACACCATAATGAAAGCTTCCCCCAGGCTTCGCCGCCCCCACCATACTTTTGCAATACGTTCAGCTTAGCTGCATACAGAGAGAGAGAGAGAGAGAGAGAGAGAGAGAGAGAGAGAGAGAGAGAGAGAGAGAGAGAGAGAGAGAGAGAGAGAGAGAGAGGGGGGGGGGGGGGGTCCCTTGTGCCTCTCCGATTCCATAGGAACGTAGTCGTTTCCGATCACATCACGACCCATCACACTGCCGTATTTTAGCCATGAATGCACCTTTTTTTTAAACTATATTTCTGCTCTAGTGATAAATCACGCCACCTGAAGCTTCATGAGAAACCAACTCCTCGCGTGGGTTTCGTTCTGCGTGACGTATCGTGCGGTAACTGGATATACCGTTGTCACGGCACTGCCGTGTACCGGACTTGCCACCGACTACTGCAGTACAATTGCGAATGTATCGGGTAGCAATGCTCCAATATCAGATTGTGTACAATGTCTGGCTGGCGAAACGAACGCTACAGTTATATCGGTATCTCCATATCAGGACGAAAGTATCTACACTGACGCTATTGTTAGATATCAGTTACTTTAAGCATTTATGCATTTCTTCTTAAACCAAACAGGTTTTTAAAATAGAATGCGAGACGTAGAAATAAATTTACCTCTGCATGAAGAGTATGAAGGTTATACTGGATAATAAACAAAAGAACAAACTGGAAAAGTTTCTTGAAAAGTAGAGTGCTAAGTTATTAACCCACGCCTTCTGCTACACTCACAATCAGTTTACATACAGATGAAGACCGGTTCTCGTGTCATTTCCACGTACACTATTATTAGTGTCAATGGGGTCTTACACATAGTTATACACTTGGGAATGATGTGTGGTTTTTTATCACTGATTTTTGTCTCCTAATGGACATTTCAATTCTCATTGATTCAAGGGTATAAGATTAGTGTCAATGTTCAGTACTTTCAATACTCGGATAAGTATTACTATACTTTTGTCATTGCTCAAGTGCATAATGGATATTCCTTTTCTTGATTCACTAACTACTATTAAGTCGTCCTTGAGTTATTCCTCGCATGATATTTTAGTGAGTCGTTTAATTTGTTCTTAAACGATATCAATGTGTAAATTTGACAAAGACGTGGAATATGTATTAATGTGTTACACTGTAAAATACGACACGTTACAATCTCCAATCTAATTTTTTGTGCTCTTTTGGGATAGGAAAACTGCTTTTTCATTTTCATCAAAACCGCAGTGACATGGTATCCACTGTATTGCAATTGTCTAGTTGTTCTGTGGTAAAAATTTAATTAGTTCTTGGATTTCTTTATTTTTGGGTCATTTATGTTGATAACTTACGATATTGCTGCTCTGGAATCTTAAGGTATGACTGTTCAACTGTCAAAATGTAAAACATTTGAGATGAATACAAAAACCATGCGTTTCTAAACAGAAACATCGACTTTTTATTGATATTGTAAATTCCCTACTCACAATGCGATATGAAACCAGAAGCCAGTAGGATGGTGCATTCCAAAGCGCCGAGTTCTCTCGAGACGATTGTATTCTATTACTGCCACTAAACTACTACCCGCAAGAAGTAGACGATGCGCAGCTAACACGGAATTACTCCAGACTTGCAAATAGGGATTCTTAATGCGTAAATGCGGAGAAACGCGGAGCCACTCTGGCTAGCAGTTCCCTGATAGAGGCAATAAGAGCAGCAGGTCCGTGGAGAGGAGAGAAATTTAATAGGAATCCGGCCGGAGTGGGCAACTCAATTAAGGGCGTGAGGTCGCCCGCCTCGGCGCTAATGGCTGCCTACCCACGCTGCACCAAAGCGTTCTCGCACTTGCATTTTACGTGCTAACGCCTGAATACATTTTACTCGACCGTTGAAATATCAGGATACAATAAATGTGTTCGCAAGTGCCAATATGACTTAGGCTCAGCTGTACAATTTATTGGTGTCACACTAAAATTTGTGCTCGACCGGGATTCGAAACCCTTACGATATTGGAGGAAGCTCCGTGGACTGACCCGAACTTCCATATGCCATACACAGTATACTACAGATGAGTGCTCCTACATTGCATTATGCAACTCCCACACAAGGAGGGACGCTGATTACAAATGTCGCATGTCCTGTTCCTGTTTAAATGAACGTGCAGTCTCCGTTTTTGACTATGTAAGCAATGCAAAAGTTCTAAAACATATGCATGTTTGAAGAAACGGACACTGCGGCAGTAGACTAAGCGTGGCAAATGAAAGTATGGGTCGGTTCAGGAGGCGTTCAGGGTAACGCATTGCTGCACATCTGCTAGCGAAAAACGGGAATTCCAGGTCCGTACCGGCACAAATTTTCCACGTGTCACCGATAAATTATAGAGCTGATACTGGTCCATGCATGTCTGAAGGGTATCTGCATTTATTACGTTATTAAAAACGGACACTGAAGGAAGGAAGGAATCTTGAAGTTTAACGTCTCATCGACAGCATGGTCATTAGAGACGGAGCTTTCGCTCAGAGTTTTGGGTAAGGATGTGTAAGGAAATCGGCCTTGCCCTTTGAAATGAACCATCCCGGCATTGGCCTGGATTTAGGGAAATCACGGAAAACCTAAATCTGGAGGTGGATTTGAACCACCATCCTTCCGAATGCGAGTCCAGTGTGTTACCAGTGCGCCACCTCGCTCGGTAAAACGGAAATTCGAAATAATATATTAAGGTCACAAATACGACAGTAATATTTAACTAGCAGAACAGGAGTGAATGGAAGCAGTTTCTAATGACTTTTAGTTTTTTTACGATAGAAGAAATTCAATGAAAAATTTGTTAATATCCCCTTCTGTTTCTTGCCGAACTCATTATTATTATTATTTGATAAATTACATACTTTAGAGTATATTTACCGTTGAGGATGAAATGGCAGTATCGTCGACAGTTATTTCTGCTTTCCAACTGGTAAGCATGGTTGGTACTTCAGCTGACAAGGCGAGGCATACAATAGCGATGGGATACCTTCGGCCCAGTGCTTTTGAAAACATCGACGTACTTTCATTTTTTTAAAATTCAAGCTATACTTCGTTAAAATGACTGACAGACTGTAGTGGTGAAGGGTAGTGTATTCCGTATGCAGCCAACGCGCTACGCGAGGCTTATAGGAAACCATCGAGCTGATGTCGCTCAAGAATGAACTGCGACTGGTTGGCTGTTGCCACTGGAGTCACTGAAAAGTCAATCGCATGTTTATTAAGCTGTTTGAGACGAATAAAACGCACATTAATCTCACTACATTTGGAGCTCTTACAAGTCTGTGTTGATAATATTTCGACGGGATCAAACCATTATGTAACAGGCTGCCATAAATAATAACAGCACGGTGGACAATTACTAGCTGCTAGACACATCTATGTTAACGGACGCCGAAGGAAACAGTTTTAAATCTATTTAGTCAGTCGGAGAAGTTACAAAGCTCCAAGTTCTGAAGTACTTGCCAGGTCGATGTGTAGTAGTTCACTTCCCCATACAGGTAGTAATTTGATTTTCCTTGCCGCTGCTGTATTTTGAGAGCTGCACGTAAATTCTTTCTGTGGACTTTCCCAGGAGACACGGCAGCAACAGCACGTCTAGGACTCGCGCACACGTCATACTACATACTACCAACGCGAGGTAGCGGAAGTGACTTGTAATTTTCCTACGGCAAGAAGGTGGGCACAGAGAGAGAGAGAGAGAGAGAGAGAGAGAGAGAGAGAGAGAGAGAGAGAGAGAGGGGGGGGGGGGCGTCATTTCGTTGCCAGAACCACTGCCGCGCTCGCTCACACACTAGTCATCATACTTCACCTCCCCCAAGGTGGCAATCACAAGCACTGGCCCAGTACCTACACATTAGCCGCTGCCGTCAGAGTCAGAAAAGCTTACCAACTAGTTTTTAAATGTGAGAAGGGCTTACAGTCTTACAACAGCCATCATTAGGGACACTTTTCGCCTTGGGAAAACACTCCAGTTTAATGTGCTGCATGTAACTGAAAATTGTGTGCCCTCACGACCACTGAAGAAGCTTCAATTTCAAGGGGCAAACCGTGCGACAAAATATGAACTGCAATAATTCAGTTGCAATAGATCTAAACATCACCAACATTAAACAAAAAAGATGTGCAGCGCGTTCAGAAACATTAAAATGTAGTTATTAATTGCTGGCGTTTTAAGATTATTTTACTCTAATAGTCATTTAAGTTTGAATTTGATGAAAACTATTCCGACGATCATCTGAATTGGTTTCAGCGAAACCACTGAAAATCTTGACTGGCCGGGGGAGATATGAACCAGTTTCCTACCAACGTTGGGACTACTGTGTCAAGTGCGATTTTCTGATGAGTTGTGAGGTTTTTTAGTCAATGGGAATCTAGGAGAGGAGAGGAGACACGGAAGGAACAGGAGGAGGAGGAAGAGCAGGAAGATTGGGATTTACCGTTCTGTTGACAGCACACAGGACACTACGTCCTATTGTTAAGCTTTAAATTTGGGGGAGCAAATCTATCCTGAGTGTCAGAAAAACGGGTGGAGCGACTGAGTGATACCGCGGATGGCGAGATGTGGATTTAAACCGCGGAATGAAAAAAAAAAAAAAAAAAAAAAAGTTTGTATAGCTTATGGGACTTAACTACGGGGTCATCAGTCCCTAAACTTACAAACTACTTATGAACTAGCTAACACTAAGGACGGCACAAATATCCATGCCCGAGTGGGGATTCGAACCCCCGACCGTAGCTGTCGTGCAGACCGTGACTGGCGCGCCGCAGTCCCCTCGGCCGCCGCCGCGGAATGAGAGCACAGGGGAGAGCAGGAAGGCTATGAGGAAAAAGGCGCTATACTGGTGGTTTGCACAAGTGTTTGGCGGCAAACGGCCTACTCACCTGTACTTACAAACGCCCGACGTCACAAAAATAAAATCACAAAAGCCATCCACTGCTCGTGGTAATATTCCCAATACTGGTGTCAAGCATTTCCAGAAGTATATCTTCGTTCATCGAAGTAACGAATTAAATCGGGTTTGTCGGCCTGAGATTTTAAAAGTAGTATCATTATCTATTCAGATTACATCTCCGAACAACACTCGAATCAGTAGCTAAAGCCTTGCAACCACCTGTTACCAGTTTAGAACTGTCACATTCACTCAAAGGTCATACTAACCTGCTTCTTCTATCGCCAGCTGGTCATGACGTACCAATTAAGTATGCAATTTTCTGACCATGGACTGAAAAAACTAATCAAACAATTTTTTATTAAAAACAGTAGTGCTAGTTTATACCTCTATTTTATTTTTCCTTTATTTTACTTTATTACGGGACAGAGAAATGGTAGCGTTATGTCGTGCAACGAAACTTAAGTATTTACTATTTGAAACTCGTTGTACCGTCGCAATAAAATAACTTAATCACCTGCCTCGCCCGTTTTCCTTTAACTGACAAGGGAAGTACGTCAAGTGTTTAATTTCCTGCCAAGGCATCAATAAAGAAAGAATGAAGGGAATGAAGTTGGATATCTTTTCATGTGGTACCATCGAAACAATTGTCTTTAAGGACCATACATACGCTCAGACTTATCATCCGACCATCAACTGACCAATGAACCAATCAAATTCGTAGCCGCCTACACACCTTCCGACCAACTGCACGCAGTGATTGCGGCGCCTCCATGTTCTGGTGTGTGTCTGTCGAACTGTTTTTTATTTTCGCGGTTTTGCTGTGCAAACGATCGCAGGAAGGAAGTTGGTCTGGTAGCGCTACACAAGCACAATTTGTTGGGGTGGAGTTTTTTTTTTTTTTTTTTTTTTTTTTTTTGAGGGCGAGTGGCGGATTTCGGACGGCCACCCCAACTATCCGACAAGCAATGTTGGTCGGGAAGCACCTCCCCACGTCAAATTTATCGATAAATTAGTCACGACAAATAGGAACATGTGTAGGGACCTTAAGAGACGGAAGGGAAAATCTAAATGTACTTGGCCTGTTCAACTGAAAAGGATCAGAGAGCTAAGTAAATTTTTAGTTTTCATTATATTTGGTTTGAATTCCATTTAACAAAATGCAGTTATTTTACATAATGATACTAACAAGGCATTGGTCTGATTTTATTTCAAAATACAGAACAGATCTACAATATGACAATAAATGTTACGAAATTTTAAACACTAAGTATACGTACGTATTGAAACACAAGAAAGTTTACAGATCCCTCGTACATATGAAATAAGAAACACATCTCGGTTTTTTATTTTAGGAACATCGACGTAAATACAGCTGCTCACATCCGTTTCAAGTAGTATAAAAAATCTAATATATAAAGCAGAGTGTCCGTATATTTGTACGTTTGCATATAAATCTACAGTTTTGTTCCAATGTTTATGACATTTTGTACAAGCTTCAATCCATGAGGACGGTCGCCGTAAGTGTAAGAATCACATACGATATATAGTTCACGAGATATGACGTCATAACAATGAGATGCGCGGAAAACTGCTGCCATAAAGCGACAACGCTGCTCATTTTCTCCTAAACCACTGGACCGATTTCAACCAAATTTGGTACATATATTCCTTACGTGAGATAACTTCTGTAGGAGTACGAACCATATACGACACATGGTTCAATATGTATAACTCCATAAACGATAAGAGTTGCAAGAAACTGCCATAATGGGATGAGACTTTACAAATACACTATATGAGAATGAGAGTACTTAGCGACTTGCAACAAACTTTAAACAGTTTTGTGCTTGGCTGTGAATCAGTGACTGTTACAATACAATTAAATTTTTAAGGGGCAGCCCTAAGTCGCAAAGTACGAAAATAATCGTAAGCAGGTTTCAGTGCCTCTATGGGCACCTTTTTCAGACGAAGATGAATATGTTATAACTACATGTCAAAATTTAAAATAACAATTTAAAAAAATATATCTGATATAATCAGATAGCAATACCTAAAAAGTAAATAGTTGTAGACAGGATGAGCAGTCACTAGGGGCTGCACTATCTCCGCTGCCAATGTCGACAGATAACTCTTATCGTAATGTAACCATAGATCTCGGTGACAGCTGCACGGTAGCAGTGGATCCGTCAAGCGGCCCTGGAAAGGAATGGTTGTGATTTGGGGGAGGAGGGGGGAGGCTCGCATTCCAGGCAGCTGGCGGGCGTAACGGCCGGTTTCACGGTTCACAGCCGCGCCGTTAGGTGGCCACGGCCGGGCAGGTTGGCCGCGGCGCGGCTGGCGAGGGGAATTTTCCCCGCGCCGTGCGTGCGTGCGCGACGCCAGCACGTGGGGACGGCTGGCCACTTTGGCCGGGGAGAGGGCCGGCCAGCAATTATGCCGTGAAGTGGTGTGTGGCGCGGACATGCGGGCGGAACACCCTCTCGACCGGCAGCCAGCTGCCGGCCTACAACGGCGCGGGAAATTAGTGCCAGCATGTTGGCGACCCTGTCGGGGCGTCCCCCCGCCCATTCAGCCGGCGCGCTGGCACACACGCCGGCTGCAAGCTGACGCCGCGGCGCCGAGGCGAGGCGCGGGTTATCGAGTTACTACTGTGGCGGCAGGCGCGCCCGGCCGTGCGGGCTCTGAAAACCGATAGCCGCCGGCCGCCGCTGCCGCCTCGCTCTGCCCTGTTCTTGACGCCACGATTACAGAGGTGGCCCGACTTGGTTTCTGTAGCTTGCTTCCGCAGCAAGCATTAAAATTTTCGTTTTTTGGAATTCGAAACGCCGTTTTCCGGCTGCAATTTCAGTTATTTTCTCCAGACACTTTTCGCCCTCTTTTGTCTAAGTGCAACATCAGTAGATATCTACAAAATACATTTACAGTTGTAACATGATAAGATCATAAACAGTTCACTTCGTTTCGATCAAAATAAGTACGTGGCTATTCACGGTTACTTCTTTGTTGTTCCCCCCACTTCCTCGCAGAACAAGAAACTGCGTAAATTTTCGAGTTGGTGACTTCGACCTGTGACCATGTGGGAGGAACAAGAAAGAAGTAACTATGAATACTATGAACCGTAAGAAGCCACGTATTCAGAGGCGCCGACTTTTGAAAAATCAGTGTTGGTGCTCTATATCACGGTTCACAAATCTTCGAAACCAACCCTCCTGAAAATCATGTTCATGCATTTTTGAATGAGCAATACTTGATAAAAGTAAACAGGCAGTTGTTTGGCCTTTGAAATATAGAAGGAAGAGGAAGAAAAGGAAAGCACGGCTGCATTAGGACACTACAATAAGGCGATCTAATTGGCCGAAGTGGATATTTCGATATAAGTAACACCCCAAAACTTCTACAAGACCAATGAAATAATTTTTTACTGTACCTTAATATAATACATTTTGTGCGAAGCTATTCTGACAAAAGCGTTTGGAAGAACGCCGTCACCCAGGTTTAAAGAAAACTTTGAAATATTTTGAGATTTTGAAGTCCGACATCTAATTTTTTTGGTCAGTATCAAGCAAGAGCTGGATACTTCATCGAAACTTTCATCACTTCGAGATAACTTCATGACATCTCTGACAGTATTAATATAGTCCAAGGTTTTTTTTGGCCTGAGAGAAAAGCATTACAAATTTCAACTGAATCTATAATTTTAACAACAAGGGAAGTGACAAAGATAAAAACGATTAACTTTAGTATCAGCATCAGATTATTGAAGCTAAATTCCTGAAAGAACACAATTGAATTTTCATAAATACGTACACCTGAAATGTCAGAAGGACCGATGTGCTTCAGGATGAATAAAGCTAGCATAATGGGTAAAACACGGACACTCATTACTACTCGCTTGGTGACCCGCGTACAAAACTTATCATTTCTTTCACGTATGAAATATCGTCTCTCGCTATGGTCACGTTTTGAATTGCCTCTTGAGTCATAAGGTTTAAAAACTAAAAATTAAAAATTATTACAATTTTATTACTTTTTTCCCCTTATATACTCTGGTCCAGGCAATTAAACGGCGAAAAATGTCAGCCAAATAGTCTGCCTTTTTACACCACTCCTCGTCATTCAACCGAACTAGTTCAGCCACTAAACACTGAATAGCTCTCCCCGCAAGTGAAAATTAAAAAATCATATTTGACAGCCATCTGTTCTCAGTAGGCGGAACCAATGTGGAACAATAATTGAAGCGTTTAGTCTTAAGAGCCCCACATTTAAGGAATTGTACAATCTTAATGATTCAAATTGACACACTTTAAAATTCTGTTGAACTCATCTACAGAGCTCCAATATGACTGTGTTCAACCTATAATTAGGAAACCTTCTGTCTTGCAACAAATTATTTTAATCTTCCAGTCATTGCAGCTGCACACAAGATAACTTTCACACGATATCCAATTCTGACCGAGACGCTGGATACAGAATTATTCACTTCCTAGGAATGGGCCACAAACCGTATTGTTCGACGACACGCTTTACATAACCTATTGCTCGAAGCAATTTCACACATTACTTCGTCCCACTGACTTAACGAGACGGACTACATTTATACTGTCTTCCCTCGCCCGCCTGCACTGTTTCGCAAACACAGGCCGGAAAAAAAATAATTAAAATGAACTGCAGGAGCAAACTGGGCAGCGCGCATTGTAATGATCAGATTACAAGGTGACAAGCGCCCAATTGCATTGCCGAGCACGCGCGCTGATTGGACGCGATAGCTATTCCAAAACACGTTTTCACAGCCCTCTCCCTTCGTCCCTCTATACCTTTTTATTATTTTTTTGCGCACAGCAGCTCGGTCTACTTTCTGTCGGATAATGACGGTCGATTGCAGGAAATTAAAGCGGAAACGATTTAAATTTTGATTCGGCGAGCTTTAATTTTAAATTAAAAGTATTTCCCGTTGCTCCAACACTCAATCTGCATGAAAAATGCGTAATGTTGTATGAGTGCTGAAAAATTTCCAATGCATTAAAAGCAAACATCACGAGTTTTTACAGCCCCGAGTAAATGGCAGACCAACTAGCGGTGCTACGGTGCATTTAGAATTTCAATTTATGTTTTAATATTCGTACAAGAGAGGTATTAATATTTGCCGCTGTCCTACAATAATTATGAACGTGGAAATTTTTTATTAAAACAATTTCCTTGATCATTTCTAAATATCTGGGACTGTAATAGAAAATACACGCGCTGTTCATTCATCGTATTTAGTGAACATTATTGACGGTCTAAACAGGAATTATTATTAATATTATTATTACTACTATTATTAGCTGTTTGGTTTAAGAGTGTTACCTAGATAGAAGAACAAACTAAGTATTTCACATGAATTGTTTTATGAAGAAAGAAGATACTTCAATATGAAATTTCAAATACAACAGTTTCATTCAGCACTATGGTGTTTCCGGAGAAAACAGGCGAAGTATTTGCAAATATATATCTCCATTAGACTCGCTACTACTGTACTGTACTCGCCTCACTGTTGCGTCATAAATTTTGAAATTGTCTTTCCATCTATTTAAAACAAGAATTTCGACGAAATTTTAGGGAAACACACACACTTTCACCATGAACACTGACAATGTTTAAATTCGTCGAAGCAATACTGGTCCATACATAGTCACACACTTCATTCAATACAGCCCTTTGCGAGATGTTTCGAGTATCTAGGCTGACTGCCTCGAAGAACAATAATACCTTACACTTTGGTAATGGCAAGGTTTGCAACAGTTGAAACACACCCATAAACAGTTTACATAGGAAACTTTTAAATACTTATACCTACAGCAGCTGACAGAAGGAAATGAAATGTTTGACAGAAAACAATGCAAGCAGTCACGAAGTAAATCCCGAAAATTCAAAAAGGAAATGTTAAGTAGTAATACTCAGCCTGAAAACACTAGTTTGATCCACATCTGTGACTAGAACACGTCTGCAGAAGTTAGTAGTTTCCGTGGTTTTTTTTTTTTTTTTTTTTTTTTTCTCTTCTTCTTTAGAAACGGATAAGGAACGGCATAATCCTACAGTTTGCATTAGCAATAACGAGTTAAATTAGCAACGGATTTACTGCACGTCAGAAGTTCACACTAATCAACCTTTTTATGTTACTTCGTAAATTACCATTGTCAGATGTGTGGCGTATTATTACTGGCTTTTACCCATTATGCTAATAGTAGATATACTACCGAATTAAGTTTCTACAGAGCGGCAAAAGGGTGACGTAAGAGGTGGCATTAGGGAAAAAACAGGTGGTGCCATGGGAAATTGAGCCACTATGTATGAGGCTCATTCTCATTGGCTGTTACCACCTCTTCTTGGGTGCCATTCTCTCCAGATTCATTAGTATATCTAATAAACTAAAAGAATTTTCAGCTATATAATGTGTGTATGTTAAGCTGTAATGAAAATTATATCCTCCTCCTCGTAACTGTTAAAAGTGGAAACAAAATACTGACATGGTGTAAGTAGAAGGCAACCTTGGCCAGTGCCAGCCATTCTAGCACAGGGGCTCAGAGTAAACATGTATCTGACTAGCACGCACGCTTCTACCGTTAACAACTCATTTTATCGTAATTTGTTATTATGAGTGTTATATTCTTTCTGAAGTAGTTTTATGTGAGAACCGTGTCGTTCTGTGGTTTTTTTTTTTTTTTTTTCACGACAAACATAGTTGCCAATGAAATGAATATCTGGGATGCCAGTGAATTTTATGTTCGTTATTACTACAAGCTGATCATCCAGAGCGACATTTAGTTATTTTAGCCTCACTTCAAAAACACGGCATATGTGCTGAATATGTGTGGGGGATATCAACAACAAAAAGGCACCAGGTTAGTAACTTATCAGAGAGTATGTAGGCATCCGCAGCGAAATATTGTCATTTTGATTAAGTCCGCTTTGACTGCAAGAACTTTTATTTAAAATAGCACAGAGTTTAGTGTTCTGCCCTGATGGAGGAAACAAGTAACCCCCCCCCCCTTCATGCAATGTGCTTTCCTACTACAAATATGGACAAACGTAGAGTTTCGTAGTAATACGAGTGAGGGTAAAGGAGGGAATACATTTAGAGAGAAAGAGGAAAGTGTTTGGACGAATTTTCACGTCACTCCCTCAATTGTTGGAATGTTTGTAAACGTATTGGACCAAACTACTATGGTCAACAGTCGCTAGACGTTTTATACTAACGGTAACAAACAAACATCCATGTTCGAGGGATGACTAACCTCCGTAGCACGATGCCTTAGCACACGCGGATACTCTCGCGCGGCAAAATTTCATCACTCCCTTTGAGCTGTATTTTCTCTAAAAGAGCAATCTGTTTCAATGAGGCCAGAATGAAACTTTCACTCTGCAGCGGAGTGTGCGCTGATATGAAACTTCCTGACAGATTAAAATTGTGTGCCGGAACCGTGAGGCGGCATCGTGAGTCGTGTCGGGATAGCACAGTCGGTAGTGCGATTGCCCGCGAAAGGCAAAGGTCCCAGGTTGGAGTCCCGGTTCCGGCACACAATTTTAATCTGGCAGGAAGTTTCATATCAGCGCACACTCCGCTGCAGAGTGAAAGTTTCATTCTGGAAACATCCCTTAGGATGTAGCTAAGCCACGTCTCCACCATATCCTTTCTTCCAGGAGTGCTAGTCTTGCATGGTTCGCAGGAGAGCTTCTGTGAAGTTTGGAAAGTAGGAGGCGAGGTAATGTCGGAAGTAAAGTTGTGAGGCGGCATCGTGAGTCGTGTCGGGATAGCACAGTCGATAGTGCGCTTGCCCGCGAAAGGCAAAAAGTCCCAGGTTGGAATCCCGGTTCAGGCACACAATTTTAATCTGCCAGGAAGTTTTGTTTCAATGAGATTTTTTCTATCCTCTTCCAACAGTAGTGGTATTAGCGCAGTAGGAAACAGTGTAGCAGAAATTCGTCTGCGACGTACAATCCACAATTTGTGTGCGCTAGAGCCATAAACATAGAGCAGTTGAGTCAGTGCATGTCGTCCGGTATCAATTATTATCGGCCGAAACCACGGCGGAGCTGTAAGCGGCGGCTAGCGTGTCCTCGCGGTTTAGCATGCAGATTAAACTGCGAGCACAAACAGAAGTGGGCCGGCTAATACCGCGGCCGTGTTTCCAAATTTTGGTGAATATTTAAGTGCGCGTCTAAACAAGCGCGCGTCCGCTAACAAGGGCGGCAGCCATTAGCCGGCGGCGCATTCATTAAACACGCCGAGGCGCCTCAGCCCGCGCCCCGCGGCCACAATTAAGGCTGGCAACTTGCAGGCTCCCCGGGCGCAGCGCGGCTTCATTAATGACACATTTTACTAATGCCGCCACCGCCGCCTGTGAATCCTCCTCACTGCCGATGTGCAGCGCACAGCGCCGCGAACATGTAAGGAACCTGCGTCTTGCTCTAGCACAGCAAAGTGTTTGCAAATCTGTGGGACTTCTACGTCGCACACGAACTTCTGCTACAGTATTTCCTACTGCGCCAAGACCACTACTTGGGAGGAGGATGGAAAAATCTCACTGAAACAGATATGCTCTTTTAGGGAAAATGCAGCTCAAAGGGAGTGATGAGATTTTGCCGCGCGAGAGTAGCCGCGTGTGCTAAGGCATCGTGCTACGGACTAGACGGCCGCTCCCACCGGCGCCGCTCCCATCCCTCGAACATGGACGTGTGTTTCTTATCCTTAGTTATGGGACTTCACTACTGAGGTTATCAGTCCCCAGCCTTACAAACTACTTAAACATAAGGACGACGTACATACCCATGCCCGAGGGAGGATTCGAATCTCTGACGGGAAACGGCCTCACGCATCGGAGCATAGCACCTCAATGCACTCGACCACTCCGCGGCGGCTTTCGAATTTCTAGAAACAAAGAAGCTATTCAGTACTAACGAATTTTGGAACTTACCAAGGAGGCGGTACGTATCCGTCTCCATCACCCCGTTTACATGGGCTCCCAAAACAGGATTTCGTAAACCGATTTTCCATTACCGCTTTTGGTTGGTCATGAAAACACTCCAAAATCGATCCTGGTAATCTGTAAAGCGGTTTTCCAGTTCCACAATCGATTTTCGTGCTCTTCTAAACGCAACCGATTTTGAAGCGTTCTTGGCTTGTCAGACTGTTTTCTTGTTAAGAATTTTCGGCACATATGGACATCAAATAAAAATATAAATATTACAGAGTGAGCATAATATGTGTATCTAAGTAAAGAAAAATAGCTATTGTGCAGACTAAATCATGAACTGAATCACCTGTTTTTCAGCCGCCATTTTAAGTAGGTTAGGAAATCCGAGGCAGGCTATAACATGTAAACACGACAGCGAAAAACGGTTTACGAAAATCGGTTTTCGTCTGCCGGAAGATGTGTTGCATGTAAACGTAGTGCATGAGAAATTCATGAACTGAGACAGTGCCTTTCATCTTAATTTATCTTGGGAACTCGCAGCTAAGAAAATTTGGCAGGAGCGCAGAAGAACTTCAAATGAACCTGGAATGGGTATTTGATGACGTCGGTATCAAAGCAGACAGGTGACAGCAGCACGTTATACACACACTATTATTTGGAAGACTACATCCAGCTTAGTAGACTGTCGGGCCCACCCCATCCACCTCTAATCTCTCAACGTTGACGCGACACTATCAAGTCTGACGTCTTTAGTCACATCCCCCCCCCCTCTCTCTCTCTCTCTCTCTCTCTCTCTCTCTCTCTCTCTCTCTCTCTCTCTCTCTCTCTCTCTCTCTCTCTACTATCTGTTGGTACAACATACACATGATATTCTGATTTGCAAAGACTTGTTGGAGGAAATGAGAAGAGAGCTGATGGACAAAGCTGGAAGAATGGGACTAACGATAATTACGTAAGAGAACTAGTGGCAACACTGCTGTGGAGAAACTATGCAATGGAATCTACTATTGTCGCTGATAGCACAAGTTGTTGACATACCTACCTTACCTCCGAGCAAATGGACTCGGCCGTCCCACGTCACCGGCGTGTGCACAATCCAGTGAAAAATCACTTGTGAGCGAGCTGTCACTATGTTTTCGAAACAGGAACGACGGAGTTGGATCAAGATCCTCATGAACTGACGGATATGCAGAAATGGATGCTTTATGACGCTGCTCAGACGCACTTGGAGAGGCTCTCTTTCGCCGTATCGTAAGACTGGATGAGACATGGGCCATATCGTACGAGCCAAAACAGAAACGCCAATCCAACGAGTGCGTTAGAGCCGCGTATGGTGAAAGTTATGGTGAGTATAGTGTATAACTGTGATGTTACCCTAACGCATTACGTTTCTCCACGGCAGACAGTCAATACACAGTATTACTGTTTATTTTTAGAACATCTCCTGCGACCAGCTTTGCGAAAGAAGCGGCAACACTTTCTAAGCAACCGACCCATCATTTTGCACGACAATGCGCGGGCGCATACAGCACAAGCTGTGACTGCTCTGTTTAGTCGATGGGACTGGGAAGTACTGTACCATCAACCATGTTCCCCGGACATAAGTCCTTATGACTTTAATTTCATTCCGAAGGAACCGCTTCGTGGCATTCGCTTCAGAACTGATCCAGAGATTCGACAGGCAGTAGACCGTTCCATTCGCACGATAAACAGAATAGGATCTGCTAACAATATACTACGCCTTCTACATCACTGACAACAGGTTGTACACAACGCTGGAAGGACAGTACCAGGTGCAAAACTGTATCGCTTTTGTATCAGTTGTGAATAAATAGTTGCCACTATTTTTAAGTTCCAACCCTCACACTTAGGAGTCGTTAATGATAACACCAACAACCTTGAGACTGAAATTTTAACAAGAAGACAGTCAGGAAATGGAGGTTTCATTCAATGTTGTAAGTCAAAACTATGGTCATATATTAGGCATCTGATAATAATGTAAGATAATCATCAGACCAATAGTGACTTATGCCAGTGAAAGATGTACAGTGTGACAGAAGACGCTGAGAAGGTTGATCACATTTGAGAGCGAGGTACAGAGGGAAAAGTGTGGACCTGTAACGCAGAATAATGGTTGAAGGATAATGCGAAAGAGGGAAAATTCAAATGTTTGTAGAGCTTATGGGATTTAGCTACGGGGTCATCAGTCCCTAAACTTACAAACTACTTACGAACTAGCTTATACTAAAGACGGCACAAACATCCATGCTCGAGGGGGCATTCGAACCCACGACCGCAGCGGCCGTACAGACCGTGACTGACACGCCGCAGACCGCTCGGCCACCACGACCGGTGAAAGAGGGAAACCCGGGACATGTAGAAGTAGCCAGACATTGTAGCCATAATCAAAAGCCAGAGAATGAAATGGTATGGTTAGGCAGAGAGGAGAAATGTCAGCATTCTCCGAGATGTGACGGTGAACGGACGGAACAGAAAGAGACGTCTGGGAAGTAGAAGAATGAGGTGGATGGATGACGTTAGGAAGGATCTGCAGAAGATTGGAAGGAATGGAGAACAAGCTGAAGATAGAAATAGCGCTCTGTTGGACGCGAGGCTAAGAACCGGCTACGGTTCAAACGACCCGGGCGTTAACGAAGTAAGAATGTCATAGATCAGTGATGAAGAAAGATATACTTACTGGCTGCAGAGGACGTTCAGTGGAATAGAAATTCCAACAGTGTGTAGGCGCGGAAAAGGTCACAGAAAGGATGAAATGTAGTCGGATAAGGCAGGGAAGCGGCTAACAATGAGGATCCGTTACCAGCCGCGACGTTGTGGATTCGGAGCTAGGCAACAGGACACGTGTATTTAATTTGTCGTCCGCCTTTGATGTGTCCTTTCGCGCCGAGCGGCCCACTTGATATTCCCTTTAACGGCCACAGACGCGTCTTTTTTGTTGTTTGGCAGCGGCGGCGATCAATAGCTGCTTCGGCTGCCAGAAATATGCCGCCGCGCTCTACAAAATTAACGCCACGCTCTCTGTGCAGGCGCTCCTCGATAATGTAATCCCACTAACTGATAGGCCTCCCCGCGCTTAATAATCCACCGAGCTCAAAGTGGTTATTTGCATAAAGGCGCGGCACGACGCTAAAAAAAGGGCCGTGCGCGTGTCCAGCGTCGCTGCGCGCAACGCACGGCCAGGGCGGGAAGGGCTGCCTCGAGGCCGCTCTGTTGCACGAGGTGTGCGGCTGTCTCCAGGTGCGAGTTGGTTGCCACGCTTCCAGTGTATAACGTTGCCCTTGCTTCGTATGATGCCATAAATGTTAAAAGTAGATTTCGCGATTATATTTTTTGGACAAGAAATTGATTGTACCGTATGTTTGAATTTGAAATCTGTTAAAGTACTACACAAAATGAACATTAAAGCAAATAAACCGCGGGTTACATATTAAAGTCGGGCATCATACAAGCAACAGCACGTTATAAGACTTACGAAAAGCATCTAGCTGGATCCTGCGGTTCGTATTGTAGAAGCTGGAAATGATAACTTTTTTTTATTTAATATAAGGTAAAGCAGTCAACAATCCGAAGATTGGTTTGAACACCACAGTGCTTTACTAGGTATGGTCCTGTTTGGAGGTGGTATGCCGTTGCCTTCCTCCGACCTTCGAACTGGATTACCCAGCCAGTTATAGGGGGACCTACAGTTTAACGTGGGTTCCGAACCACGGTGCTACTCGGTATTTTCCACATGAGCAATACTGCCAGAGGTCAAAGAAGTGGAAAGTGACAGATAAAAATCCTCGGACCTGGCGGGGATCCAAACAGCGACCTTTGGATTTGTAGTCTGGCACTCTACCACTGTGCATCCGAGGCGCACTATTTAATATATGAACGTTGAAGATACTTTCCGTAGTAGATCAATGTTCACACTGTTCACTTCGCCTTTCATTGTTGTGTGACCGTGGGTGGAACATGAAGTTACTGGTAATGATAGAATAATTAAAAAGAAGAAAAAAGAAAAAACAAAAAACAAGAAAAAAAAGGACCAGACTTCGTGAAATTACAAAAGAAATGACTGTAGGTTCTAAAATCAAGCAAAGTATTGTATAAGGATGATTGATTGAAATTTTGCAGACAATGCGAAGCGATTGTAATGGCGTCTGAACATTAAACTATTACGGACGTCGAGGAGCTGAAAACAGTAGAAAATAAATATTTGACGTGGAGGGATTCATTTAAATACAAGCCAAAGAGAGGGGATGATTTCAAATTTAAGTAATATATTTTTACAACAACTTGCATCACTTACATTAGTGGTTACAGGTATGAAAGACGTCTACACCGATTAGATACAGACCAGAGAGTGAGTAAAAACTACTATCACGGTTCCGTCTTCTCGCTTGTTTTGAAGTAAAAAAATGGCGAACGAAATTAAATTAGTTGCATTGCGAATCAGAGGGAACCGGAGGCGATAAGCATCGCTGATCAAAGATAAACAAAACAATAAATTTTAAGTGTATCGTTACAAGTGCCTAATCAAATATGATGCGTTGTCGTCGGGAATCGTCTGGATTCTCCCGACATTTAAAATGACGTCCAGACTACAGATAGAATACAGCTTTTTGAATTTCTGTTGAAAATAATCATGTGATTTCGCCACGCACTTGCTTTCTCTTCATTGTCGAAGGTAACAAACATCTTCCCAAAAACACATACTTGTCAAGTGACAACATCGCCCTAATTTTCTCAAATGCGAATTAACACGAATTAAAAAATTTCCACCCTTCGCCTACGAAGCGGACTTGGTGTAATAAATGTGACCCGTATTATTTGAATTTTAAATCGTTTCTGAATACTATTATAGCCCCCATTTGGTGAACTCGGCAAAATCTAGTATCCCCAATACAAATGGCAACGAAGAAAACAGTGTAAATTAATTTAGTATAGCGGATATCTCGTTGGCAGTTGTTCTCAAAAATTAAATCAGCATTCCCGTTTATACTATTTATCTCTCCTGACAATCCCGACATTTTGATTTTTTTTTTTCATATGTTTAGTCCTCCAATCTAGCATCCCTAACTACAACTAGCACGTAGTTGTATGCACAACAGACTGGCAAACTTCATGTCTGAATATTAATTTCTCGAAGACCTGGAAGCAGTTTGTCTCTTAAATATAAGTTTCATCGATTAGGAAATGAAGTGTCTACGAGTCAACGAGGGAAAAATGTCTAAATTCTAAAACATTACAATGACGCGAAGAGAGGACCGTTGAGTGCATATTAAGACAGTATTCGTTCTCCGACACTATCGATGAAGGAACTATATACGAAAAAAGTCGGCAAGTATCGTGCGAAAATTCTCCGGTTTGATGCCGAAATTTGAAAACTTGGAAACTATAACTTCTTCCGCCACTCTGGATTAAGGCGCTAACAAATGACGCGATTATTTGTATATATAAAAGCAAGATTGATTGTATTACAGAGGATCGAACACATCACAATCTGTAGCATTACCCTTTCTTATTAAGCCTTCGTGTAACTGTTTTGGGATGTACTATTAATTTTGTGTTTTCTCGCACGTCCTCAAGCTGCTCTAAATGAGACAAATCGTGCTTTATGTAGGCCGTAGGACACCTTGAACACAATGTTTGGCAAGTGGTTTTGCATTTTGAAAGTGAGATACCGGTCAGCGATGTATTCCAGTCATCTTAGGGTGTCCTGCCAATATTCAGATACGTGACGAGCGGAGGAAATAAACACTGTCACCACTGCTGAAGTGAATTCCAATAAAACATGTGTGTGGCTCATTTGGCCTGGTGCAAGTCTTTCATCTGGACGTCACTTGGGCGACTTGCGTGTCCCTAGCCTACCCCAGTTAGACGACTTGGGAAGGGGACCTACAGCTTAATGTGGAAGTCAAACCGCAAGTCGTTTCTGGTGACTCCTCCCATCGTTGAGAGTTGAAGGCTCGGTTAAAGCGCAGACTGAAACAAATCTGAGATCCGACCGGGTTTAGAACCCGCGGCCCTTCGGAGTGAATTCCAATAAAACGAGGGACTTAAGTTTTATTTTTTAGCGCGGTGCAACGTGCTCCCTTTGGTCTGCTATGGGTGTTACAAAATTCAAGCGAGGCTCCTTTCGAGCTGCAAGCTCTAATCATGATCCACGAAGTCGCGGAGGTTTACAGCCCATTTCTTATTAAGGAACGATGAAATACTACTGTCGCTAAGTACGTCACCGCAATGGCATACAACGGATTCTAGAATATCGTTTTGTACGGTAGAAATAATGCACGACGGGTGTGTTTCTCATATGCAGTAGTAGTAGTAGTAGTAGTAGTAGTAGTAGTTGTTGTTGTTGTTGTTGTAATGTTTTTGGTGGTGGTTGTCTGCGTGATGACTGAGTAGATACAGCAGTAGACTCTAACCGTTTCACATGGACTGGAAACAAATACTTATGGAAGAGGAAGAGGAGGAGACAGCGATGACAATAACGACAAAGAAGATGATGTACACTGAACCTTCCGGCTGTAGTTCTGACGTAACCTCCCTCAAGTCGTACAATCATGGCTCCGTGCATTACCAGATTAGCTACTCTGTGATGTCTTAGTAAGTTGAGGTATAAATATCTTTCCTCGCTTTCCTCGCTTCATTCGCTAATTAACCTTCCACACGACTTCAGCACTCTTCCGCGGAGGGCGGCTACACATTTCAAATGTTTGTATCATTACAGTGCGCCAAATTCACATATCCCTTGAAATCAAAGCTACGATGTAAAGAAATACAACATTTTAAATTTGATTTTTCAGTGACAACCATAAAGGGGTGGGATTTTTCCGATATTCTCTCTCTCTCGCTTCCTTTGCACCCGCACCGCAGAGCCATTAGCACACAGCGCTGTGGCGACCCCCGCCAATTATTCACGAAGCTTTTTTCCATTATTTAGGGAGACCGTTAAGCGAGTCGGCGACCTACGCGTATTAGTAATTGATCCGACACAGAAAGCGCCTAACCCCCTGGCAGCTGCGGGGAAAAAGTTGCGCGTCCTTGGCTTTTTCCTGGAGCTTCCGCAAACACCTCGCGCTTGTTCGCGCCCTCGGCCCCCGGCGCATTTTACGCGGGTATTTTTCACCGCAGGCGCCCCCGAAAATAAATAAAAAGGAGAAACGGCCGGCGACCCCGTCCATTAATTTCGTTCCCCCCTGGCCCGGCTTAGCGCCGGCGGGCACCCCAGCAGCCGCCCCTCCGCCGCAGCTTTTGTGCCCCACCCAGAGGTCGGCCGGCGCCTTTTTTCGTCGCCGTATTTATTTATCGCTTCCTCGCTCGCCTCACAGATACCACTTGCCGTCCAAATAAATAAAGAGCGTGGGCGGACCCTCTATATCAGTTTTCATTTAGCGGCGACAGAGATGACGGCGCAGTCTGGCCGCATCCTTCCGCCCTACCAGCCCCGAGGCCGCACAAAAAAAAGACCGAGTGCCAACCTGCTGTCCACTGCCGACTGAGCCGTATCTTACGAGGGTAGGGGCGTTAAAAACCCTACTGCATCCGCCTTTTCCACTTGGAATAACTGAATTTCATGCCTACCAAGCCTTTATATCCAGTTACCTAACTTTTCGACCATAATAATTTCCTCTTGTGAAAACTTTTCCCTTTTCTGCTTAAATGTGAGATAGTATAAACACACACAAAAGTTGTTCGACTGTGCAGTTATGGGGCTTCGATATGGCCGTATATTATAAACAGAAGATCGTTCACTGATTTCATTACTTACGATACATATTACAGAGCAAAAGTTCTGTCATCGGGATTAATGAAACCTGAACTTTATGACTGTCTTTATTGCCTGAACATGTACAACAAAGTTATTCAAAAAATATACACAGTCGGAAAAGAGAGAAAGAAAAAGTAATGTAATAGTGGTGAATAAAACTACGTACGATGAAACACCATGCGACTTCACTGAACACAAATTATGAGATGAAAGGAGATAGCCAACCTTATCATTTACTCACACATCAAGCGTATGCATGCATACTGAAATTGGACAATGTATATATAGTTCACTTTTTCACCATAACATTCTGATTGCGACGGGACACCCACTTTTCAGACATGGGAGAGTTGCATCGTATTTTATTTAAGGTTTTATATCACGTCACCAGCCAAGAGTACTGTAAATGTTTTACACTGCCGAAGCTTTTTCTCCAGTTACAAGCTTGATATGCGATTAGTAGTTTGCACGGCACAATATAAAATTGAGTATAACTTGTTCTTGAGTATTCTTGTTAGACTGCTACCATTTGCGCCAGCCATCCGAGTATCCGTGAAACCATAAAGTGTCTGAAATCTGGCAGGGAGACTTTTCTGTAATCAGTAACATTGTCCGCCAACTGAACATTTAACTCTCTTAATACATCGTCGGTGTCGCCCTGAATGTATATAGGCTTCTGACGATACCTTTTCGTAGATGAGAAAGTATTGAGATCTCTCTGTTAGGAAGACTTCAGTAGAGACTAGAAAGGAAAAGATGATATGACGATATTGCGCAAGTTCTTTTTGGTGTGAAAGGTCACCAGACGCGAGCATAAGCAGTATCCAAGACGCATCTCTTAAGAGAAAGAAAAGACGAGTTTATAAACGTAAAAAGGAAGAGTGGGAGCGCCCTCGTGCAGAGTAATTTGTGGGGAGTGTCGGGAGGGCGCGTCAGGGTCGGCTGGCGCCAAGACACGGGGGAAAAACCGCCAGGCTCCATGAATCGCTAACAAGTTGTCGCCGCCGCCACACCGCGGGTCACCCACGGGCGCTGCTCTTAATTGAGGTTTTAATTGCGGGGCGAGAGTTACCGCTAATTACCTCTGTGATTATCATGCAGTTTCCCTCTCGCGCGTCTTAATGAGCCGTCGCCAGAACGGAACGGCGGCGAGAGAGAGAGAGAGAGAGAGAGAGAGAGAGAGAGAGAGAGCACCTTCTTGGAGAGGCGGCGCTGGGGGGTTAGGCAGAGGGGCTAATAATAGTGGTGCTTAGGGCGCACAAATAATTACCGCGCCAGTTGTCACGGCAACGGCTCTGCCGCCAGATGGCGCGCAACCTTCCTCCCCTCCGTGTGCGGGGTGAAAACTGATAACGCACAGCGACGCTAGTCCCTCTACCCGTCTCTAATTCATGTTTAAGAAAAACTCGCCATGTCGAACCACGAGGACATTTTGCTTCTGGTTATTTTGCACTGTACGATCTTCGGTTCCATTATCTGAGTTAGGTAGCAGCAATATTGGACAGGCAAACTACTGTAGTATTTGTCGTTGAAATTGATGCCCATTTACAGGAGAGTCGTGAGTTAGTGCTGAGACCTCGAGGTCTATATTGCAAACGGCAGTCTATTTTCATACATCGTGTCAGATTAAAATTGTGTGCCGGAACCGGGATTCGAATCTGGGACCTTTGGCTTTCGCGGGCAAGTACTCTACCGACTGAGCTATCCCAGCACGCTTCACGGTCCATTCTCACAACTTTATTTCTGCCAGTACCTCGCCTCTTACTTTCAAAACTTCACAGAACTTGTCCTGCGAATCTAGCAGAACTAGCACTCCTGGATATGGTGGAGACATGTCTCAGCCACAGCCCACAGGATGTTTCCAGAATGAAACTTTCACTCTGCAGCGGAGTGTGCCCTGATATGAAACTTTCTAGCAGATTAAAATTATGTGTCCTTAAGCTGTTGCTCAGTTCACGGATTCATCCTTCTGAAAGTTGTTGGCGAAGGACTAGAGATAGCCTTTTCGCTCATTTATGAAACATGATGTTTACTGCAAGGTAGCCTTTGCCAAGCAACGTACGATGTGTCGCGCATTACAAAAACCTACGTGAAGCCATACATGTATGAGCCACGTTTCATGATAAATTTGTAAACTGTGACAACGGCTGTTGTATGGTACCCACCGCCCTGCATTATATCAAATTTTATGCCAGTTATCTTCCTCTTGTTTTGTAGATCAAGGGAGCAAAATTTTATCGCAGTCGGGTGAACGGTAAGCAGGTACATAAAATATGAACCTAATCGAAGTGGCGATGTCCATATAGAATTACAAATTTCAATTTTCTCGATTTTTCAGCTGTTCCTTTAGGTTTTCCCATAGAGAAAGATAAAGTTACTACTTACAACGCCGCACACTGGTCAAGCCGCATTGATTCACCACATTTCGAAGCGGCAGAATGACGGCAAACTTTGACCGATCACAGAGGGACCAAGACTAGTATAGGAGACATTTCTAAAAAGGAACTCACATGGACGCCGCGACCAGCGGCACCAAAGAAGACAGCTTGCTCAGTTCGTCCAAAGCAGTTGATACCGCGTCCCTGGATTCATTCCATCTTCATTGCCTTCCGAAATGCCCCCGATTTCCTCTTTGCCGGCTAATGAAAAAAATATGACCATGTTGAACATTGGACCAGCTTTGCGATTTCATAGATCTCACTAACTCGGAACAATATGCACAGCTAAGATTTTCTTCGAGCATACCCTCACAGAAGGTACGGAATATATAAACGATCTAAATATAAGTGGGCTACGAAAACTACTGACCATAATAGTTTATTTTTCATGTTATCTCGAAACTTCCGCAATAGTAAAGATCAGTGACTCCCTGTTTCGCCCAAAAATTCTGTTAGTTGCCTTGTATAAAGTGTAAGCAAAAGGTCACGGAATATTCTGTTAGCTGTGCGTGCCACATTTACGGCGACGCTTTATTGAAGAGTAGGCCCTACTTCGCACAGAAAGAGCATAGATCAGAAATATTGCACATATACTCTTCTATCTATCAGCGAAATAGGGCAGGTGAAATGTTTGTGCTTGTTCCCGTGGCCTCAACGCTTCCACCGCTCTGTGCGGCGATGGTGCAGCCAAAAATCCCCAACCAAAATTCGGCAAGTTTTGCTTTTCCTAACGTCACACCAATTTACTTTGACACTATGCCAATCAATACTTTTACTTAATTTTATATTTGAAAGAATTCATTTCTGCAAACAGAGTTACAGATAAGTACATTGACACTAACCAACCCCAAAAAATGTTTCGACTTAAACACAGTTCAATTGTAGAATCAGTATTTGCAGTATTATCGTTATTACCTTCAGTAACTACAATTCAGAAGCTGTTCCTTTTGTTATATTAATCTTTAAAAAATTCAATAGCCTGAAATGGAATGATTTTTCAGTACTGCCTGTTTATGTCGTACAGCAATGGACACTTCATTCTTTTCGGGAGCATAAAAGCATCAAGTCTCGGTCTGGTACAAATTTTCAATTACTATTACGTATACATATTAAATGTTTGTTGGTTTACGTTCTAGGAGGCGATCCACTTATAATATTGTAAAAAGATATCAAAAAGCCAAGATCGCTGATCATCAATTTTTATTTACGACGACCGGTTTCGCTGAACTATGTCAGCATCATCTGGTCAAATAAAATATTTTACAAGGCCATAATCTTGTAATGTCAATCAGTTGTTATATAACAATTTACAGTGCATAGGTGCACTATGTCATTATTATAAACATAATTATCACTGAGTGACAATAGCAAACTCCACTGCAATAGCAATAGCAGTTTGCTATTGTCACTCACTGTGACAATTATGTTTTATTATAAGGACATAGTGCACCTATGCACTGTAAATTGTTATATAACAACTGATTGACATTACAAGGTTATGGCCTTGTAAAATATTTCATTTGACCAGATGATGCTGACATAGTTCAGCGAAACCGGTCGTCGTAAATAAAAATTGATGATCAGCGATCTTGGCTTTTTTATATCTTTTTACAATTAACTGTTTGTGGCAGTAGTTATTTGGGGAGCAGTAACTGGTAATTCCAGCGTTGTGTCGTGAACGACATGGTGGGGGTGGTTGATACTTTGCTCTAGGTGGCGCCAGGCCGGTGTTTGCGCGGTAATTATTGTGCGGAGCGCGGCACCGTTTGTACGCCCTTTCAGCCGCGGCCCCTCGGTATGAAAGCGCCGAGGAAACCCGCTCCCTTCCACCAGGTTTTTGCATCGCCAATCACCCGGCTTTTCCGACGCGACAACGGCCGCTTTCATCGCCGCGTAATTACATTCCACTCTGGTCGATGCCTGTGCGTATCGTACAGGAAACCAGCCAGCCGCATTCTCCAGGCGTGCCTAACGACACAACGGCGCCAAACAATCGCGATATCGCCACCATAACCGCGCGTTACGGCGTATCGCAAACGCACAGCTAAAAGCTGCATCAGGAATCCCGTCCCCCGCCGTGACAGTAACCTGGTTTAAGCTCTAGGGTCCACATGGCACGTGGTAAAAAGTGCCGAGTGTAGGGAGGACGCAGTTGTTGGCAGCCCTGGTTTCGCAGCAGACAAAGCGCTGGCTGCTGCGGATTTCCTGCTTGGCGGTCCCCGCCTAGCCTCCCCTTCCACCCCACCCCGACACAGCTTGCTGTTAGAACCCCGCACAGCTGCCGCCTCATGCTGCGCTCTTACCGACGTCCGCAAACGTCACTGACCTACCACATCCCCAGATGGAACACCGACATTCACCCGAAAAATACTGCAGTTCTACAATTCGTATGCCACTTTATGTTGTGTAGGGATGTTTCTATATTCCATCTTTTAACAGTCTCGAATAATTTTGCAGGAAGAGTGTTGGTAACCATCTCTGTGCGCTGAAATCTCCGTAATGTTACCATATGTACACTCATCGTCTTTTAGTGCGATGTATGAAGGAAAAAACATGATATTGGAGGACTCTTCTACGGACAGGAATTTTAACAGCAGTCCAGCGAAATGTATTTTGTTGCACCTGCCACTACTGATGGCTCAGTGCCTCCTTGATGCTTTCGGGCTTACAAAAACGAAGGCAGCCGCACGAGTACAGTACCCAGGATAGAAATCTGTCAGAAAAATCACCTTACAATGAAGTCACTTTAAAATAAACCAAATGCATTTGGTCTTATAGCCCTGTTAGGAAAAGACGTTGGTAAACGGATATAATCTGTGTAACAGCGATTGCGGAAAAAAGAGGCCATAAAAGCAAAGAAGTCATCGTTTATACCCGATATTTTATTAATCCTAAGATTAGAATTTCAATAAATTCTCTCTTTTATTTGAAGACATAAAATCTGCCACGATTATTGTATAGTGTGTAAATACTAAGGAAAAGATTGAAAAAATTCCTTAACTTGTTATGCGTTACTATCAACAAAACGTTCATAACTGGCCAGATGTATAGTGTTTCCATGATGTACCCGATGCAGTAAATGCCTGTAATGTTTACAGTAACTCATAATTCAACATTAGTATGTGTCGACTACCTTTACATGATAAAGGAGGAATACTAAAACGCTCATGTTAGCAGTAACTCAATGCAGCTAACTGTCGAACTGATTCAGTAGCACTCCGCAATTTATAATTTCTAGAATGAGCTACTAGCATATGTAACACTATGTAGAGAAGCAGCTGCAAATGAACTTGTGGGAAAATGTTGATCAGTTTGAGAGAGAACGGAAGAAAATAAGGTATGTAAGCTGATCAGGTACACTATGTTTTCGTGTCTATATGTCGCCGTTTGTCCTAGGTGTCGGTGGCCGAGTAGAGAGACACACACGGAAATAGGATGCACGCGTGTGCGGGTACAGAGCCTGAGATGACCAGCCAGTGGGATAGCAGAAACTAGGAACACTAGAACAAGATATATAATATTTCGTAGAAACTTTTACAAATTTCATGACTGCAGACTAATGTTATGCTGATACATAGTTTAACTAGGTAGAAGCCTGGATACTGATGAGTCTGTTCTAGTGCCTCTCCGATTGCCAAGTGACCGATCGAGTTCAGTGGTGCCCACGAGCGGGGTTGCAGCAGAGGGCGCTCGTTGCCGACGTCTAAGAACGCCGCGCCGTGCTTGCATAGCGGCGCGCGGCGAAAGTACGTGGCGCGCACTTCAGACTTGTGCGACACCACAACAGGACGGCGAAGGCCACAAAAATACCGTAATAAACTAAGTTCGAATACTGACTATGTATATTGAATACGTGTCGTGGAGATAAATTTTCTGGACGTTTGAAGCAGTCGACACATTGCCTGTTGGATTTTGTTTCGCCTTCTTTGGCAGACGTTTGTTTTGCGAGTTTTCTGATCTCTGACGTCAGAAAAACATAGGTTGGCTGAAAAGCGCGACACACAAACCAGAAGATAGTATTAGCAATTTTTTAATACGAATATGTAAGAAGTATTACCTGTTAGCAAAAATGAACTTAACGAATTGTAAATAATCTTCCCGAAAAAAAAAAAAAAAAAAGGGCTCTTTCAGGCCTACCATTCCTCATCACGGTTGAAAGTGTCAGAGTTGAGATGGAAGGGAAGCGCGTCCCAGCAACATGACAATTTCCTGTAAGATTTAGGCTCAGGGCGCGGCCGCGGGGACTCATTTCGGCGCAGAAGACGCGGCCGTCAGATCCGGCCACAATGGCTGGCTCCCCTGGCAGGAGGCGTGTTTACCCCGGGCACTCTTAATCCGCACATTGTGCGCGCACAATGGCGCCGCGTCCTAGTGCTCATTGTTTTCGCAGACGTGATTCCCAATGCCGCCCCCATTTCCTCCACCTGCTGCCTCTGAATGGCTGGATCAGCCACTCCCACTGCGGCCTCCAAATAAATCGCGCCGCCTGCCTCTATTTTGACGGGAAGATGTTTTGTCCCGCCTCCCCCGTGCGTTCTGCTGAAATATATCTGGAACGCGACGGAGGTCTCATCCAGTATTTGCGAGAGCACGGCACTACGCTGCCAGATCGACAGTCCTGATTGACAGCGCCGACGCGGATGCCGAGGTTAGCGGCCAGACTCCTGGCGCATAAAAGCGGTCTCCGTGTTTTGTGTAGGACGGCAGCAAGAGGCTTTCATTGATCCCAGATACACCAGACCGCCGCCATTCCTTTATTTTTACAGCAGCATTATTTAGTCCCTCAATATATTCAGCTATAGCGGCCAAAATCCTTCCCCTGTAGGCCTGCTCATCTGAAGCTAGGCGGTCACGAATATTCGACAGCGCAACAGGAAAACATCAGCAAACTGAGATATGAAGAGACGAAATAAATTCGACCACAGGAGGTAGACGCAATACAATCCCGTGTTGTAGTGGATTGTAGTTGTTTTAGATTGCAGTAAAAAAAAAAAAAAATTCTTATGACAATATATTAATATTTTTCGTTACCAATTGTTCTGTCCCATTGGTTGTAGTGTTGTCTACACTCTTTCTGACAATCGCGTGCTGCCATGAGATGTCGCACAAAAAATTATGAATGAGTGTAACCAGTATTATGACCAGTATAAATGGAGACTAATGCAGTAAGAGAAAAAAATTACAAGTTCTAATGCGAAAAGTTTCAAAAAATCTTTGGTGACATGGGAAATTTCTCAAGTCATTCTATAAGGAAACATGCGATGTGAAACAGTCATCTTTGTATATCACCAACACCCATAATCTGCCTTGTTACGGGGTTGTGGCTTAACACTCTTCCACTTTCACCAGTCCTGAGCCAAGCTTTTCATGTCCAAACATTTCTCTCCTTTGTTATTCTCCAACATTTGTCATTTTCCTACCCCTTATCATTCAACTTTCGTTCCACTCCTTCCTTCGGTATACTCTTCTCGCGAAAAGTTCTGATCATCAAAATGTTGAAATGTTTGTTAAGCTTAAGGGACTTAACTGCGGGGTCATCAGTCCCTAAACTTACAAACTACTTATGAACTAACTAATACTAAGGACGGCACAAATATACATGCCCGAGGGGGGATTCGAACCCCCAACCATAGTGGCCGTGCAGACCGTGACTCAGTCCCCTCGGCCACCGCGGCCGGCGCCAAGTGCTCATTTACGATTCCTGGACAGGAATCAAGCAGTTATCAAATATGTTATGATAAATATGTAGCACATTCGTCAACTGGTGCGTCACATTTCTGGTACTGATTCGTGACATATTGTACTGAGGGTTCCCAGCAAATGTGATTGAAACCACTTATCAACGAAGTACTTTCATGGCAAAGTGCTATTGACACCGCCGCGGTTGAGCAGCCGAGCGGTCTATAGCGTCTCGCTGCGGAGCACGCGGTTGCTCGCCGTGGAGGTTCGAGTCCCCCCTGGGGCATGGATATGTGTGTTGTCCTTAGGTTTACCTAGGTTTAAGTAGTTTGTAAGCTACGGACTGATGACCACGCAGTTTGGTCCGATAGATTTACAAGGGTTTTTTTTTTTTTTTTTTTTTTTTTTTTTTTTTTTTTTTTTTTTTTTTTTTTTCCTATTGAGACCATTTTCTTTCCTTTAATTTGAAAACAGGAGACGGCCGAAGGAGCCTATCTTCCTTGGAACCGCACTGCATCATTTTAGAATGAGACTTTTCATTCTGTTTCTACTTGAATTGCATATATGCTAGGTTTAGCTAGAGGAACCCTTCAGTTGGAACAATTTGTTTTGTTTTTCATATCCACTGGTGTGGATGGGTTGAAGGGGGGGGGGGGAGCTAACATGGGACCTGTTTCTTGCAGTCAGTACACACACCATAGTTTTCGTAAATTACTTGTGGGGGAAAATAAAAATAACCCAAATGAACAGGGCTTTTGCTTTTATTTAAAATAAATGTTGCTTAAAATCTAATTTTTCCCCCTATTTACTCTATTATTTAATAAAAAAACATTTGAATGTATCACATCTAATGGAATATGATAAACAATCAATCGCGGTTCGAAACCAACAAAACTGTCAACGACCGAGAGAGTTGTCTATTCGATAGACGCGCAGGGAATGACACGCTGCTCGCTTCGGCCGCATTGACTCATCTAGGGCAAAGCGGGCAAACGATAAATATAAGCCGTAAAGCAGAAAACAGATTTACTCCTGGTGTGGGTGCAGTGAAAGACGGTCATTATGAGAACGAACCGAGCAGCGTGGTAATAATGTAGCGGACCCCGTTCACGGGGGCAGAATGCAGGCCACCGGCGGCAGACGGAGGACAAAGCGGATTCGGCCCCGCACACATCGCGTATGCTGCGCGGTCGCGCGCCACGCACGGCCGGCGCATAGCCGCGGGCAAGCGCGCGTGCGCATTCCTCGCCACCTGGCCAGGGCCCCTGAGGCCAAGGCGGCCGCCTTCACTGCGCTGTACTGTCATCAAAGTAACTTGCTGCTTTTCTCCAACCATAGCGCTCCATGTGACGCCAAAACCGTTCCCCGTTGCCAAACTGCCATTTGATTTGATTTTTCTCAGGGAAGCCAAAACAGTCTTGGTCCAATCCGCCACTGCCCGCACCGAAACTAAGTTTATTGTGCGGTATCTCTCCCTGTATATCTAGTAAAGCCAACCAATGCCCTTGAACAGTGCAAGGAGTCCCTATACCAGTTCTTTATTAGACACAATTTCTTCGGGTCTGGTTGTCCCAAACGTTCTGTGCCTTTTACTCTCCAATGCAATGCATTCGAAGATTAGATGTGATGCAGTTTCATCACCGTCATCACAGATCCTACATTTAGCGTCCTCTTCTGTTATACACATTGTATGTAGGTGTTTTTTGAAATTCCCATGGCCTGCCAGCAATTCAACCATGAGTCTAATCTCTCTCCTGTTCAGGCCCAGGATTGCAGAGCTTCTTTTAAAACATGACTTTGGCATCATTACCTTGCCATGTTTTTGTTGACAGACTTTGGTCCAACATTCTACGTGCTGTCTTCTGAGCTAGTTACGTAGCTCCAATTTGATCATTGCGTTGGTGATTGTCAGGACAGGTTCCGGCCCAATAAATGGAGTCTTTGCCCCCATCCTGGCTAATCTGTCGGGATGTTCGTTGCCACTGATCCCCGAGTGGCCAGGGACCCACAATAGGTTTACTCTATTGCTTTCCCCTAGCTCCACCAGAACCCTGTGACATTCTGTAACAATTTTAGACCTTGTTGCAGGAGCTGCCTGTAATCTCAGGGCTGCCTGGCTGTCTGAATAGATATAGATGCTACGGTCTTTGTAGCACCTACGCAAATTCTCCTCCACACACACCCTGATGGCAGTGATTTCGGCCTGGATTACTGAGGCCAGTTTCCCTAGAGAGATGACGCCCTCCAGTCTTGGCTGCACCCCATATACCCCGACCCCTGGTCTGACTTTGACTCGTTAGTGAACCAGACAATATCCCCCGGTGTCGAACTATTTCCTCCCACTGCTCCCTACTTCCAATTGTTATATTGAAAGGCTTGTTGAAGCAGTATGGGGTTATAATATAGTCGGCTGGCATTTCCCCAACCTTTCCTATATTTACCTCACTATTTTAGTGTGTGATTCTAGATATCCCAAAGAGTTCCAGTTTTTGCCAGTTTTGAGTCTGTATGCACCAGCCAAACTGCCATTAAAACCGGTCAATTCCATTTCCTTAACTGGCTCATTTAAGGGACCTAAATGCTGCGGTTATCACTTCCTAGGCTCACAAACTACCTCACGCTAAGTTATCCTATGGACAACATACCCAGCCGAGGGAGGACTCGAACCTTTGACGGCGAGTAACCGCGCACTCCGGAGCAAGGAGCCTTACAGCGACCTCGTTCACTCCATCGCGGCTATCTGGCTCTCTTTCAGGATTTGTTTTGTGGACGATTCCTAGGTCTGCATTCCACCATTTAATATCAACTATAGAAAAAGAAGACAGGGACGACGGTTTTAAAATAAGTGCTCATGTACTAAGCACACGCTACTGAATCACTTTGTACAAGCCGTGATTTAATGCCACATATACAAGTATTATATCACACACATCGGCTTACATTTTGAGAAGCTCCGTATCATTTACGTCAAAACGAGTTCTCCACACGCTACATTACAGTCTATAGTTTGACTTGTAATGTGCTGAAGTTCGATGGATCGTAAATTCTGTGCGATTATTTTAAAATTTCAAATCATAGCTGCTTTGATTATTGTTTATATTATTTTCATTGAAATGTTTAAGTTGTGATACTTCTCTCCAATTTGGATCTGCTTGTGTTGTTAATAACCTGTAATTAAGTGCAAAGCACGACTGCTGATTGATTCGTAACACGACAGTTCATTTAAGCACTTCCCAGTGTGAGGATATTTTCAGGTAGACGAGAAATTACACTTTGCTTCTAGCGCTATGTTTGAAATTTTTCGAGCTTGCTCGTAGAAGTATGTTTTATTTTCTGTGATAGAATAAATTATGATTTTAGTTCTGCTGGAGATGGCTGATCGCCGTTTGTCGGATACACAGTACAATACGTGTGGTTAGTTTACGCCGTGGGACTAAATTGACACGCTTCTTTTGCTGCAGTTCAATCACTGATCACTCAGAATTAGCTGTCGACAGAACTTTTTGCATTGTCGCCATTAACTCTTGAAGGCCTCTTTCTACACTGCCACACGTTACAAAATAACATTAACTTCAGTTTTGAAGTGACCATGTCCGTTCGTCGCCTACAGTCGAGCGGTAGGCGGCTGCCAATGTGGCAACACCTTATCGCCACGTGACAAACGTCAAATAGCGAGTAACTGTAATCGGACTGTAGTGTCAATATCACTGCAAACCGCCCTGTATCACGATATAACCGTACAAACTGTCATCACGATTCCCTACAATCGTGTTGCGTGTGGAAGATGTTCCAGTCAGCGTACAAAAATGCAAACAATGACGTCAAATATGGTGTCAGACAGGGTCGTATCTGCTGGGTAGCCCCACATCCACAATAGCTGTGTACGTACAAGTTATAGACGGTGCAGTATCGCTCACAAAAGACACTGAGGCAGAAGTCCATAGGAGGCAGCACAGGCTAATTACCGATGTCCCGAGGGATTAATGTACAGACCACAAATTTCTTAAGTGTGACGACAGTTGAGAGAGACCAATATTTTGGGCAGGATCGACGATGTGTGACACCAGGAAGATAAAACTGTTATTGGGTTGTATGGACACGTCGGTGTTGGCGCAGTACAACTGGCAACTCACTTCGCAGCTTTCACGGAAAACTTTTATCGAGGCAAACAATCTACAGACGGCTACGCCTTCCCCCTGACGCTTATATTCACAGAATGGATCGCTTCGAGTGGAGTCGTCAGCATGCCACCTGGAGAGTCCAATAGCAGATCCATGTTCTTTTCAATCAGTCCAGGTTTGGCATGGAGAGTGTTTCTCCTCGGATTCGCATGTGGAGGGAACATGGAACCTTTTCGGGAGCCATCCATTTTGAAAAGATGACGATATCGACAAGGTTCCCAATTGATGAGGGGAGACATCTTTCCCACTGTAACATGAAACTGTACAGGTGTATCGGCGTAGTTTAGCTGCTGCCACGTATCGTAACGAAATCGTGGATCCTCATGTGCGACTGAAACGTGTTTTGGGCCCGGACTTACTATTGATGGAAGATAACGCTGGGTGTTGTAAACCGCGGGTGGTTGGTGTTTTCTAAGTAACGGAAGAGATTGCACGCGTTAGGATGCCAGCTCGCTCTTTAGATTTGAACCCCCACAGAGCGTGGCTGCAATGCATTCCCGAGACCGGCTGCATCACGCATGAAGAGTGGCCGTTACTTTTTCAACACCGGATTGGCATCATTCGCAACATGCCCCAGACTGCTGCCACGTGCTCACCCCCATACTGAGCACGTTAACCAGTTGTCGGAATGCTTTATTCATTACCGTTATCAATGTTGCAGTTGTTTCAATTCTGTATCCTTTCCAATTTTTTTATTTATTTCTTTAGTTTTAATATGTTTGTGTGATTTTATGGGAGAATAAACGAAACCTTCAAAATTTCTTTGTTGCTTTAATTTGGGCACCAATGTAGTTCAGACCACTACCGGAGGGGCTTGAGATTTCTCCAAGAAAATAGTTGGGCCATTACATTTTAGTCTTGCGCGGGTACAAGATGAAACCCCCATTACAGGAGAACAAACAAAATGTGAGGCATCCTCATTGAAGGTGGAAAGTCTTGCGGTGATTCATAGTCAAGTATATTCTTTCCCAAGACAGCATCTGACCAGAGAACTTTTTAATCAGAAACAGACTGGATTAGTGAAGAGGTGACAAACGCCAATTATAGTCGGTTCTGGGCACTGTCGGTGGCTTGCTGATCTGGTTTGCCGGATAAGTAGATGGAAGGGGCGGAAACCCACGCGTTGCCCTCATGTCAACCGAAAACACTGCTTATGAAGCCTGCCAAGCCCAGCGGAAACTGGCCGCTAATCCAATACGGGCGCGCCCGGACTACTTGTGGGCGCGTGTTTCAGGTGACCCGACCGCAGACCACAAATTCGCCCGCCTGTCCGCTTCTGTGTGCGGCCTACTCGCGGGGCGTCTAAACATAGCGCTACGCGGTAGCGCTCCACACTGCCTATGCGGTTTCAGTGCACTCACGTCGAGAAGCGCGCCTTATACACCAAGCCAATAGCTACCTGCCTCCTTTCTATTTGCTTCGGTGTCTGCTTTCAGGGCAACGTGTTAAAGGCGCCAAACATCGAAGCTGTACTCCCAAAATGTGTCGCTAGTTTGTGCGTATTTTCAATATGGTGCGTATCAGATTATTGGAATATACGATTACTCCTCTCATAATCGCAGATTTTATGACAGATGTCAACTACGAATGGGTAAAGCTGAAATTGTGTACCCAGACGGGACTCGAAGCCGGGTCTCCTGCTTTCTAGGCAGTTGTGCTGACCACTACATCACTGGGGACACAGTGATCACCGCACCTGTAAGGACTACCTAAGCACGCCTCCCGTCAGATACAACACACACATTTTCAGCTTTGCCCATCGCAGTTGATCTCATATATTCTGTGAATATGAAAGAATAACAACGGCAATATCAGAAGTGACGTCTGTTCTTTCGGAACAGACGCCACATGTATACAGATTACTCCTCTATTCCATACCCAGTTGAAGCGGGGCAACAATTACTGTCGATGAAGCTGTGTGTAAGAGCTCTAATTTCTATTTGAGTTCTTGTGTTTATCTCACGAGACGTATGGAGGAAGAAGTAATTTGTTATGAGAGACACTTAAAATTTCAAGTGTGAGTATCTCCGTGACAACCATCACCTCTGCCACTAGGCTGACAATTTCCATAACGCAATTATGCATACCAAAGACAACGCGCTTTAGTGCATCCTTCTTCTCTTCAATAAATCCAACCGTTTTACTATCTCAAAGATGATTACTCCAGTTTAGGTCGAACGTGTTTGTTGTAAGCCAGTGCTTTCATTTCTCATGGCATTTTCTTAAGTTTTTCAAATTAATCGGTGAGGCATATGTTTCCTACCAGAACTAGTCTTTTAAGGGCGGAATCTCAGATACACATTTGCGGACATTCGGAATGGTATGAGAATAACTGACGAAACAAATAGGAAAGAGCAGAGGGAAGACGAAAACATTGTCTTATTGCCATACGTACAAGGGGTCAGTGAACATTTGGGCAATATATTCCGTCGGTCAGGCGTGAAGTCGATCTTTCGGAGCAGCGATAAAATGTGTTCTTGACTGAATGAAAGAAATCGGTAGAGAGTGTCGACTAGTGTCCGTTAGGGAGATAGGTAGACCAACCAGGAGAATAATTTTAGAGCATGACAGATATATCCGGCTTCGGAAGCACACAAGTCTGTAGTGGTCACCGGGATGAGTGCTGCCAACAGCTATTTTCCCGTGAAGCCCGCGTGCTGGCGAGAAGGAAGTTTGGAGAGTCTATCGAAATAGTGAACATTACTAGAGCAGACGGGAGACCACAAAGGCCGCATCTACACAGTGTAGGCTCGCCTCTACCCGCACCAGGCCAAAAGTCAACAGCGCCACGTCACGCCTGTAGACCAGTTTTCCCATTCGCTTACTCAACCAACCGCAAGTAATAATGCAAATACAAACTGAAGGCGTTTATTTTCATCAAGGAGGCGAAATGATGCAACCAGCCAACGACAAGGAAAATGCTTTAGACGAAAGGGGGGCGGGGGGGGGGGGGAGATCTAGGTCGTCCATTTCCTAGCCTCAAAAAACAAAAATAAATAAAACAACTCGTTGAGCCAGGATCGCTAAAAAATTGTCACTTAACCGGTTTCGGTGAGCTCAGTCACCATCTTCAGAAGGTCCAGTACAAACACGCCGCGGTGGAGTAGCCGAGCGGTCTAAAGCGTCTCGCTGCGAAGCGCGCGGTTGCTCGCCATGAAGGTTCGAGTCCTCCCTGGAGCATGGGTGTTTGTGTTGTCCTTAGGTTAGTTTATCTAGGTATAAGTAGTTTGTGAGCTACGGACTGATGACCACGCAGTTTGGTCCGATAGATTTACAGACAGTACAAACACAAAACAACGTGGATGCAAATTCAGCTTCAAAGAAACATGGTACTGTGAAGTTGCGTTGTTTTGTTTTGTTTCGACACTACTGCCACCTAGTGGCAACCTGTAGCAATTCTGTTGTGCAGTTTTCCTGTTCGGTCTCCTGTCTGCTTAGGCCAAGACCACATTTTATTCATTATGACAAACCACCCTGTGATGAAAAATTTTAGCAAGATGTTTACTTGCGTTAGAAGGTTATGTCTCTATTTTTTTATATGACGCTAAGTGTTTGTACTGGATCTTCTGAAGATGGTGACTGAGCTCACCGAAACCGGTTAAGTGACAAAAATCAATTTTTAGCGGTCTTGGCTCAACGAATTGTTTTATATAAACTGTTGATCGCTCTCCAGTGGCGTAAAATGCCTTTTAACTATATAAAAAAATCTTACAATAATGTAACTACATACAACAGAGTTTTTTATGCTTGCAAACTAAATCATTTTGCGGTGGAATGTGTATGTCTGTCAACATACCTATGAAACGTATTATCTGGATACTGGGTCCCTTCGCCACAGCGTCGTTTTCCCCATTCGCGTTGCTTACCGAACCACACCCCGGCAACCAGATCCGGCTCTGACCGTAGCCAGACAGAGGCGCCAGATCTGCGTCCCAATATCTGTCGGCGCGTCCGCCAAATATGAGAACGCACACCAGCGAGCGTGGCGCGGCGCGGCGCTCAAGTGTTGGGCAAACAAGCGTCTACATTACGAAGCTTTTCCATCGGCCGCTCACCCCCCTCTGCCCTATTCTTTCCGCACACCCCCGTTGCTCAAACACAGCCCATCCACTGCAGATCTCACCTAGTCGTCTGATGCCTCCAGTGAGCGATCCCGCGATGAAAGGTTCCCATCGTTATTTACTGGCGTCAGCTACGGATCGTTTCAGGGACCGAACAGGCTGATGTAACGCGGCACGGAAATGTATGTACGTTAGAGCCCCATCTCCCACGACTGTTAGTCGTTTCTCTAAGCAAACAACCATTACGAGAATTTCTTTTTTCGTTTAAAGCAGATATGTCTATAATTAGTTCACACAGTTACGTTCCCAAAACACCGATTATCTTTTGAAAATGTCTCGTAGTCGTTCAAGGTCTCTCATAATTTAGAATTGGATAGCTATCAAACGCGAATTAAAAATTTTTGAAATACGTATTGCTCCCAATGTGACTGGAAACTAAATCACAAAATTATCTTCGGGAATACAGAAAAAGACAGCCCGTTAAATTTATCTACAGTCATTCGTTTCTTAAATCACAACGCGGACCTTTTCGAGGCAAAACCGCTGATCCGCCTTTTAAAAATAGAAAAAATAAACAATAAATAAATAAAAATATTAACAGACATTTATCATTAACATGTGGGACATGTACATTTTACGAATGACGTCTTGCATGAAAGTAACTGCAAGCAGTAAGAATATTACGTGTGTCGAAAATAGCATATTTGCACTTTCCTGTTGTTGCTAGACCAAAGAACACTTGCCGCAATTTAAGTCTGTTGTCAGTAACTTGATTGCTGTCCATTTCTAACGAATTTACTCGTAGCCACCGAAAGAAAAAAAAATTAAAAAAATTAAAAAGTATAGTGTGTTAAGAATGGAGTTTGGCTAGAGTAATATGAGTTTGGCCACATAGTAGACACACTGGTATAGCCCTTTCTGGACCTGCACGCACAATTGTGCGGTTCTGGTTTTGCTCGCTTTATTCCTTTGTGATCACGCTAGGAAGTTCGGACCTGCATCACACGATCGTGGATGGACTGTGATGTGGTGCGCAACTTGTGTTAGGCCCATGTTTCTACACTGTGTGACACCAGCAGTCAGCAAACTTCCAGTACACTTACAATGGTGGCAAGAAAGACTTGTTGACGAAGTGTTGATATCTTTGTTTTGACATGTGAAGCTATCGTATCTGACAGCCACTTACTTTTTTATGATCCTGTAATATTATGTCATTTCTTTCAAAGGCTTGTTACTGTAAGATTGTGCAGATCATAAAGATTTGTAGTGAAGGCCCAAAACATACAACTGTGTGGGTACAAAACTTGTGAACATAAAAAGGTAAAGCAGTCAACAATCCGAACATTGGTTTGAACACACAGTGCTTTACTAGGCATAGTCCTTTTTGGGGGTGGTATGCCGTTGCCTTCCTCCGACCTTCGAACTGACTTACCCAGCTAGTTATAGGGGACCTACAGTTTAACGAGGGTTCCGAACCACGGTGCTACTCGGTATTTTTCACATAAGCAATACTGCCAGAGGTGAAAGAAGTAGAAAGTGACAGATAAAAATCCTAGGACCTGGCGGGGATCGAACCCGCGACCCTGGCACTACCACTGTGCAACCGAGGCGCACACTGTGAACAGTAAAAAAAAAAAAAAAAAAATTGTGAACATAATTTTTTCTTTTTTGTAATGAGTTACTGTATGTATTTTGTATCTTAAAAGTCCCTTTATATTAATGGCACATTACCTACAACCTTGACATCACCTACAACCTTGGGTCTGAAACGGCTATTGGATGCTTATGTACGTGACGGATGGTAAAACTACAAGCAATACTATATATTTTCTTAAACGTTTATCTTAAGCACCGAGTTCTTGATGATTGCGTGTCCAAACGTCGTTGGCCAGAAATAAATTATGACCATTTCACGATATCGTCGGTATGAGACTTGTAACGTTAGGCGAATGGGAAAAAGGAAGCAAAAGAAATGAAACGATTACACTGAAATGTCTTCCAGTACACTCCAGTAAATGAGTATCACCTTACGTAGGCCATAGAGACGGAACGCTGTACGAATTGCTTTCGTGTAGCTGTTCTCCCGAATGAAGCCAGCAACATAAAAGGGGGAAGAAACGGAGGTTGTAAAAGAGCGCGTCTTCTCGCCTTTTTGCAGCGACCGGTATCGACGTGTCGGCCGCGCCCTCCCTGCGCGCAGTTAGTATGAATTATTTACACGGGCCCCTTTTTTGCATGAAATATGCCTCCAGCTACCAACACTCGCGGCCAGTTCCCGGAGCAAACATCACACAGTGCTTCGGCCGCATTAGCATACAGATAAATATTTATCGAACACTCGAGGCGACGCGGAAAAGGAAAAGGCAGAGGCAGCGGCAGCGCTAATGACTCACCTGCTTGTGCATCTCGACGTTCAGCCCGTACGACATCTCGTAGTACTGAAACGAACAACAAAGCGTTTATTAGTGGTCGGCTCGGCGCCCATCAAGATAACACAGCCTACAGCCGGCCGGCCCTATAATATTATGCGTGTTGTTTAACGGCACCCGAACACGGCATGCCGTCCCGGCAGAACCGGTCCTGTGTGTGTGTGTGTGTGTGTGTGTGTGTGTGCGTGAAAAAAGATGCTCGTGTAGAGGCCGGCCGGCAAGTTACAACTACTGTGTCCACTCACACTCTCACACAAAACATGGAGACCAAGCTGGGCCAACAGTCTGTCATCAATCATGTGCGCCGCGCTGTAACAAGCCAGAGACCGCCTCTAGCCTGCCGCCTACACGCTACACGCGGGCCCGACTGAGACATGGGGAGGCAATGAAGCTGTGCAAACGCTGGCCAGAATCGAAGCGTCACTGGACGACTGGAAAGAGCTTTCATCGCGCCGATCGAGCATTCCCATCTGACGTTATGCGTAATTCACCAAACAAGAACTAGGTTTTTTTTTTTTTTTTTTTGTTCTCTCTTTTCTTTCTTCACTTCCAAGTCCTTTCCGTTAGCATCGTGGTAAATACGAAGCCGGGAGCGTGACGAAATAGTCAACTGATCGCAGTGTGCACGCACTGCATTCCTTCAGAATAAGTGGGCGATAAAAAAGGTAAGTACACTGCTACCAGTTACCTATTGCGTCAAGCTGCCTCGTTCGTTCTTGACACGTGTCCAATCGCAAGACCGTGAAGTGCATAAACGCTAGTTCCTGCACCGTGAATACTGGTCAACGTTAGCTGCAAAATGCTCGCTTCGCGCGATGAAAGCGCAATACATCCCTGCAAACCATTAATGCCTAGAGTAACTTGAGCTGAGCGAAAGGCTTTTCGCTGACGTTGATAGTTCAGTATGTTCACTGATGGTTTTATTAACACATATTAATGCACTAGGGACTCACTGTAAATGATTACCGACTCACGACGTAATGGTAACCACATTTTCTGAGTAACTTCGCAAAATAATATTTATTTCCGGGTTGGCATCTACTGATGTCTTCAATTTCTCGTTTATAAAAACCGAAACAGAGTTAGCCTCAGCGGAAAACGCAACCGGAAAAAGTCATGAAATAAACCGATCCAGAAAGAGAGATAGATGTTAGGCAATGAAATCCTCGAAATTTATCAGTGACAAACTTAATTCCAGAGACAAAGGAGATTTGGCATTTCTGAACATACAGCATTTAATTCGTCAGATACAACTTTTGGGTCTCTAGCAAAATGAACAAAATTATATAAAAATGAATTAGGTGATTTTCATTGCCCACCATCGATATGTCTATTTTCTGAAAGCTGAGAAAATTAGTCTGAAAATAGTGCAGCTAATTTTCCCTTCTGAGCCAGTATTCATTTACAATAAGTCTATAATAGAGCGTTAATAACACAATTGTGTCTATCAACTGACGCACCATCTTTGAACGTCAACTAAAAACGTTTCGTTTTGACTGTGTGATTCTAGGCATTAACGATTATCTTAATTTCACCTCTAAGTGCATTTTTTTCGTTCGAAACACCACTAGAGAAACGGCTGACCAAAGTCGGAATGAAACTACCTCTGTCTTTCTTTTGGATTAAATATATTTCGATCTCTAGGACGAAGAGGCTATTCTGATTAATTGGTTTAGATGCAATACCTTTTTTCCAAGGGCATATTTTTTAAGTTTTACATCGAGGGCAAAATTTACAGAAACGAAAAATGCAAATATTTATTTACATTGAAGCTACGACAGGGCACCTATCATAGTTACAAGATTAGAAAATTTAAAGGATGAATGCATGAAGATGGGAGAAAAAGTTTTACATCTCACCTCAGATATTGGGACACAAATTTTAACAATTAATACAAGGTCTCTTACGAGTTCGCGAATTTAAATATGTTCACGACACGTGAATTAAAACGTGATACTGTTGACAGTAAATAACGCTTAGACTTAACAGGCGTATTCCTACCTGAATTAACAAAGTGCAATCTTGCATTATTGTAAGCGTTTTGTTTCATCAGGATTCTACAGCGACAGCAATAACTAGAGGAATAGATGCGCAGCTCACATGTGATGTCAGACAGCGACTAGTAACTAGGCTGGCATGTTTTAACCAGAACTAATTTCTTTAAAAACGAGAGCAGGAAATCATGCGGGAATCTACGTACAAATTGGTAAGCTGAAAGCAAAGCTATTCTACTTGTCATGCGGAGCTACAAGGCAGCACAGGCTAACTGCGCCAGCCATCTCGCCATGCGAAGCAGTCGACTCTCTCAGCGGCGATAAAGCACGGCAATTAGTGAGACGCGCGACACACACTGAATGGCATGCGGACGGGCTAGGCGGCTGTTTGTAAACTTGCGCGCAGCGCCAAGGCCGACCGCAGAATTAACGCCTGATAGTTTTGGCTCTCAAGCCGACGCGTCTTTCTCTTTGCGCAGGCCACAAATTAAATAAACAACACCGCGGAGTATATGCATTGCTCGAGTGATGCTTCTCGCACGCGCACAGCTGGCACCGAGTTGGATAACAAAAGGAAAAAGCTGGAACACTCTGTAGGCCAAGTGCTGCCTTGTAAAGAGAGAAATGGTTAGCAATGTTTGTAAAGGCGTATAAGAGTGGATCTCAAAACCACGCAATTCTCATCCCGCTGAGGAGTAAATGGGAACGACCTGGAACGAAGCAGTATGAGGACTTTGCAGCGCCGACGGCAGAAAAAATGATGAGTTAATTTTAATAAAGGGTTAATAGCGTTTGCCGAGTAATTACCAGGTAGTTAGTTTCCCGATTAATTTCTGGAGGTCGGCGGTGGTGTAATTAGAGAGCTGGGCTGCGGTGGCACCGGCTTCGCCCTCCAACCTCGTCCCCTCCCAACGTGGAGCTATCACTTCGGACTACGCACAGAACACAAGCTAAGACAACCTTTTTCTTACGCAGTGGGCGCGCCTGCCGACACGAGGAATAATTCAGTCCTTGTCAGATCTGCGGCGGCTGCTAGTCTATTTCCAAAGCGTCTTTTGGAGCTTTTATATTCAAATAGAGAGGGGAACTGAGGTATTTTTCCAGGTTCCTCACGAGACACGTCATCTCAAACAACTGCAGATAAAAAAGAAAGTATCTTACATTCTTCAGTGCGTCTTGAGATTCATGACGCACGTAGACTGTCGAAAGTTAACTGCCTAGTTCGAAATTCCGAGGGAGTTAACTGACGCGTATGATATTGGAGAAATTTTTTGTTCAGATGCTTGTAAAACTATTGGACCAAACTGCTGCTGTGATCAGTCCCTACAGTTACAAACTAACGATAAGGCAGGACTCTAATCTCGGACAGGAATGGTCGTCCAGTCCGTAGCAGGTTGCCTTAGACCAACACCACCTAGAGACACGCCGCGGCCGCCAACTGAATGGCTATTCTCTGGGGGCACGTCTTCTGCCTCGTAGCGGCCAGCCAGTAAGTTAGTTAACAGCCGCAGCCTGGTCAGTGTGACGTAGCACGGGCTGTTGTGAGGCCTCGTCTCTAGGTGGTGTTGATTAGACCACGTGTGCCACGGTGGAGTTGCCAAGCGCATTGAAGCGCTATGCTCCGATGTAAGAGGCTGCTCCCCGTCGGGGGTTCGAATCCTCCCTCTAACATGGATATTTCTTCTGTCTTTAGTATAAGTTAGTTTATAAGTAGTTTGTGTAAGTTCAGGGACTGATGACCGTCGCGGTTAATTCCGGCAAGTTTAAGAAACATTTGAACCTTTTTAGACCACGTGGCCATTCCGCGCGGTGTTTCTGTTTCGAAGCACGGACTGTGTGGAGGCCTACGCCTTTCCGAACAGGTTAATAAAGGGCTAGGGACATTTCAGAGGCCATTCAATGTCACAATGCCCACTATCTTATTTACATCTCGAGTATATTTCACCATCTGTGGTCAAGTTAGTTCTCCAAGTGATTTTTCTGTCACTATTTCGTTCACCTCTGGCAGTGATATGTATTCCAGCCCTTCGAGGTGAAGATCCCCCTTTTCACCTTTTCGGTTTGATTTACTTTTTTTTAAAAAAGGGGGGGGGGGGGGACAGAAGCAGGAAATTTCGTTCTTGAATCATGCTTCTGGGAGCAGTAGTGACTTTCGCTTGACATGTTTTCTTCGGATCCAATAAAGAAAAATTCTTTACTATTCCGCATCCATGATGAGCGATTCACTTTTTTTTTTCAGCGTTTCCGACCTATCGCGTTAGTCTTGTAAACGAACGAAAAAGTTGCCTCATCCACTATGATCTCTTTGCAGTCTTCGAAGACCAGCAGACGTGAGTCGTCGTCGTTGTTGTTGTTGTTGTTGTTGTTGTTGGTTTTGAGGGGACTAAACAGCTAGGTCATCAGTCCCGACGTGACTCAATAGTATTTGAAAGACGAAAGAGGAGAGGAAAGTAGCACTTGTACAGCATTGAAGTATGACTACCTACAAATCTACCAACATGTGTGCTAATGCCCGAGAAGAAATACTGAAGAGCCGCCACCGACAGATAGCTAGTTCTACTGAAGAGAGGCCAGACAAGCAGACGCGCAGCCCAGCACCAGTTCCCGGCATGCATCACATACCCCTCCGGCGTGGTTAGTTTACGTCCTGCACTCACCATCACGTAATGCCTTTGCATTTCTGTTTTCTCCGCGGCTAATTTGTCACACTCCAATTTCGCACTGAAAGCAAAGCAACGCAGCCACCAGGGCGGGCATGAGAAACAAACGGGCTGTGCCGGTGTTTTGTGTGCGTGTTAGAGCGGGCGGGCAAACAGGGGGAAAGGCAAACAAGCGAGGCATGCAGCTGCGGCACAAAGTCGGCGCCCGGCGACTCTGAAAAGGGCGGCGCGGCGGCGGCAGCGACCCAGCGCGGCAGTGGGAGGCCGCGGAAAATAAGCCTCAACTGATACAAGGCCGAAGCCAAAGAAACTGATGGGACGGGTAGGGTGCATAAAACAAACGGGGAGGATTATTTTAAAGTGGTCGTGCTGGGGAATGACTTGTGGTTGTGGTGTAGCAGACAGGGTGTACATGAGTAGACCGCACGCTTACGCACAGGAGGCGCTGCCGCCGCGCCGCGCACACAAACTTAGCGGCAGCTGCAGGATACTCACCATGACGTAGTGGCGCTGGATCTCGATCTTCTCGCTGGCCAGCTTCTCGCACTCCAGCTTAAGGCTGCAGGTCATGAAACACAACGTTTAACATCACATCAAGTAAGCGCGGCCGCCACATCCGCCACTCGCCGTCGGCGCTGTGGAGAGAGCGGTGCAGCAGGCCGACCGCGCCCCGTCGCTTGCGAGTACCGTCTGCCTCAGTCCAAAACATGCACCTTTCGCTCCCACGCTAATTCCACACACTGGCGAGATGCTCTGCTCAGTAATATCTACTTACCCTCCTCAGCCCTGTTAATTTTTTTTTTCAATATTGTTGAGTTTTGTCTGTATTTTATGATTAACAATATTTCAAAAAGGCCTCAAAAATATTTAAAAAAATCCTGACTCTATTATCAACAAAAACTCATGTCCCTCCAGGGAACATCAGGACACTAGGTACCACAACTGTCAGTATGGGGAGCGATATTCCTCTATACAGTTCGTGTTAATATACTTTTATTTACTTATGTTATAATAATAATTTCGTGTGGCTCAGTGGCCTGGTGCAAGTCTTTCGATTGGACGCCACTTCGGCGACTTGCGTGTCCCTAGCGTACCCCAGTTATCCCAAACGGGGAAAGGGGACCTACAGCTTAACGTGGAATCCGAACGACGTGTCGTTTCTGGCGACTCCTCACATCGTTGAGAAGTGAAGGATGGGTTAAAGTGCAGACTGAAAAAATCCGAGGCCCGACCGGGTTTTGAACCCGCGACCCTTCGGTTTCCAGTCGAGCACTTTACCCCAAGACCACCGGGCCCGACTACTTGTGTTATTAATGGCATAGACCGATTTTTCATTAACTAAAGAGTTGCGTGGAAATTTGAATGCTCACATAGCCAGCAAACCGCCTTGCCATTATGTCAACCATTTTAGCATTGCTGCAGAGTGAACAAATGGCAAGATAGTGAATCTTTTTCAGTTGCAAGAAGTGGTGCCACCTTCTGTTTGTGTGTTAAGATGCCAAACAGTGCGACAAACATTTGTATATTGACACCAGATATATTTTGTTTTATGTCCCCTACAGGGGACGCAGGGACTGAGGAGGTTACAGCAGGACACTGAGAACAATCACAACTTGAGTTGTGTGCAGAATCCCAGTGAATGTAGGCCTACACAGACATTGAAAACAGAAAAGACCTTTCTCACTCGCTGCTGAAAATGCTACCTAATGTTCGCGTTTAACTGCCACTATCAATAAACATATCTGAGCCAATAACTTCCTAAATCCCGAGATATATTGTAAATTTTAGCTACGATAACGATTATGGCCCAAAGAACCCAATGTGTGTCAAAACCGGTATGAAGTACCAGCTACGACTAAAGTTCCGGCAAGATTATCCCCATTTCGTTCAATGCTGAAATGCTATTCCAAAGTTAGAATGCATCAATATGGGTTTGTCTTGGGTAGGGAGATGGACTAGGGAACCTCCCACCCCTAATTCATCTGCATTAGCTGCAGTTCCAGGCTGGCACAGGGGGAGAGGGGGCATTATACAACACCGCCTAGAAAGACAAGGCCACACAACAGATGGTGTGCCACGTTACACGGAGGCCGCGACCGCTAGCTAACTGGCCGGCCGCTACGAGGCGGTGGGCTGTGTCGGCTGTACCCCAGCAGCCAGCCAGTCAGTTAGTTACGACCTCTCGGTGTGACGTGCCACAGCCTGTTGTCAGGCCTTGTTTTTCTAGTCGATGTTTATGTCTACCTATTTAGCAGGAAACCCAGGTTCGAATCCCTACCTTGGCACAAATTTTAATTCAATGTTTCCGCCTATACTCGCTAAAATAAATCTTGAACCGAATATCAGAGCATAAAAATCTTTGGTCGGCCCATCCAACACCTCCACAAAAGATTCGATTGGAAATAAAATTTTCTTTGTTAATGATAAATCAAATTTGCTTTCCCACTAGCACTGAAAGAAACATCGAATACCCGATGAAGTTTTATTTGTTTTGCTTACACCATGTACACATTATTGAATAACAACCTGGCGATTCTTAGGACATACTCCTGATACAGATATCGTACTGCAAACACAGCGAGGCGGGAAAAAAGAGGAAAGCTACACTGATCTTCCAACGTCGGTGCATGGGACATAGAAAGGTGCTTTCGTTAAATCCTGTAAGCAGTTTTTATAGTGATCCAGACAGACTCGTCGACTGGGCGTGGCCGGTCTGCCGCAGGTAATTTTGCGTTGATGGCACCAGCCGCTCGCCGATCGCTGCCACTGCTCTACGGGGCGGAAGTAGACGGGGAGCGTCAGTTTCTAACATATTAGAGTAACCAACATAAACCTAACTACAGTGCGCTCTAGCAACGTAACTTTGCTGAGTTATCGAATTTTCCACAGAAAAGCATGAACCTGAAAGAAAAGAAAGGGCACTGACGACAGGGTCTATAATCCTTTTAGCTGCCACAGGCCAAGAGACATATTTAGAACGGCATCAAATCAGTTTTTGATATGAGAATTACGAGTAGTCCCGCCTTTAAGAAAACTTCACTGCAGTCATTACCCTGTGCTACAATTGGGATATCTACTTATCGTCAATGAATACCTTTCAGTATCAAGGGTGGACAAAACTAATCGCCCCCCAATGAAGGGTGAAGTGGACACTTATATCGCGAATAACGAACGACCTACGACTTTTCTGTTGCTCCAGAATAGCAGTACGAGAGAAAAAATGTGTGGGCTAACTGATATACAGACGCGTCAAATAACTTTTGTCTGACAGTAGGTTCCGGACTGAAAACACAATGAATATTAATTTTTTTTAACGCGTGAAACCCGGAAAGTTACGACAGTCCCCGCTCTCCCTCGAGAGTAGGGTAAACTTGGTATATAGTTCTCGCAACCAGCCTCACTACGTCCCATTGTCAATTGCTCCTCCTCCAGTCGCGTATGATTCGCACAAAAAGGATATTTAAAGAAATTTAATTTTATTCCGTGCTCTTTCTGTGAAATATACGTACCTGGAAGCAATCAATATATTGCTTAACTCATTAAGAAATTTAGTGTCATACCAAGATACAGAACATAACACTTGCAGCGTCTGTCACTAATTTGCCTGTCATCTCCGTGACGCTTTCACGCTTACGAAATGAACCTGTAACGATCGTAACTCCTCGTAGGACCTTCCTCTATTTCTTCTATGAATCCTGTTACGAATCGCACAGTATTCAAATACTGGCCGAACGAGTGTTTTTTCAGGTACTTAAATCTGCTGACGGAATACATTCCCCGAGGAGTGTTCCAATAATGACCGACTATAGCATCTGCCTAACCCACGATTAATTATATGTGCTCATCCCATTTCGAATCACTCCTTTCGTCTACTGCCAGATAGTTTACGAAAGCTAATAGAGTCACTATGCAACAAGGTGAGCGAGATGGAGCAACACGTTAACATCAAGTTTTGTTTCAAATTAGGCAAAGCGGCCTATGGCATGTTAGTGAAAGTGTATAGTGTTGAAGTAATGAGCAAAAAGTCTTTGTTTGAATGGTTTAAACGGTTTAGAGGAGGTTGCGAAGATCCAACAATGCATGACCTCAGTGCTTCGAACGATTCCACAAGAAGCGTTTGCTGGCAGTTTCCTACATTTCAGAAATGTATTATAGCCAATGGTAATCACTTTCAAGGCCAGCAAAGGTATTTTGTTTGTAACTCTGGTTTCCTATACTTCCTCCGACCATCCACCGACCTTTTCAGACGCACCTTATATTACCGTTTGCAAGCGAAACAATTATTTGTTCCAGTTCGGTGTTTTAGCACGTGTGATTCTTTTAAACACATCTGAAGGGGCAGAGATTAAGAACGTAACCTGTAACCATTGTAAAGAGAAATGTGATAATAGACTGTAGTAAGAACATGAGAATTTCTTAAAGTTTTTATCAGAGGTGTAAGAAGAAAAACTGATCAAGGAACGTGGGAGGTTGCAAATTTTGCAGAAGAGGTGTTTTGGAAGTGTGGTGAGGAGCAGGAGCAGCGAGCGACGGCGACGGTCGTCTCACAGGAGGCCACACCCCACAGAGCAGCGCCAACACTCAACACTGATACACTATACATGTTGCTCAGTCTAAGAAAAGGTCATCTTTCCGACTATACCCAATTAGGATCCTGTTATGCTATTCTGTAGTAATTAATCACACTGCCTGCGATCCACACGTCAACAACATAGTGTGCAAGTTCTGACCACACAGGAACAGACATCAACGGCATTTTACCGCCTGTATAAAAACACGTGACACAAACCTAAGAGATTAGATGTCGATACATTACAACTTTATATGAATATCGGTTCGAAAATCCTTCTCTATTTTATTTCAGTTATCCATTCTATTCACTTATGTGTTAGTCCTGGTCTTTATCGTTCGGTCGTTTGGAAAGTAACTTCCTTCACATCACAGCAATGAATTAGATGTCTTAAGTGGCCGATGTACATCCCTCTAACCAACATTGCGTACGTTTCCCACACTGGTGGATTAGTTAACACGTGAACCCATAGCACCGATTTGAATCCAATGTATTTTTTCCTTTCGAATTTATAAAATTCTTTGTTTATTAAACTTCCGTATGCAGTTGCGTTGTTACGAGGGACGCATCCAAAGTACATCTGACCAAACAACGAATAAACCAGGACTTTCCCCTCAACATGCGGCGAATTATGAAACATAGTCTCAGGTGTCACATGGAAACAGGTGGTCGGTACTCCCTTATTTGATAAATTTAACATTTTCGCCCTTTAATAATAAATCTTTCAGCATTTTCGGACTGAATCGATTGTACTTTCTGTCATTATTCGACTTGAAAAATAAACGACTGTAACTTCTGACATGTTTCTGCACACCCTGTTTGGCTAACCAGTATTAGCTTCCAAACAGGGGCACTTCATCGCAGTTTGAATTTCGATACCTAAGACGAGATACGTCTATAGCTCTGCCAGGTGGTGTATTTGGTGCTAATGCTATTCTGACATATTCACTGTATAGCAGGATTTGGAACATGATGTTCTTGACATACAGTGAGCGTAATTACCACAGAACAGCGAATTGTTAGAATTGAATTTCCGATAACGTCCAAAAGGAGATAATTAATGTGTCCCCATGTACCATAAGATCTTTCACTGCTCATTCCTCAGGTATGAATCTTGCAAACGTTATTAGAAACATGGTAGTTCTAGCGGTGTCGGAGGCGACTACGCTATTTGAACAGAAGTAAGTGAAGTGTCATCGTCCTCTATTAAACTAAACCAAGATATTTGATAAAAATAACAAAGCTTTCCTTTTACAGCAGATTATCTCCGTTACACCAAAGAAAAAAAGAAACGTTCCTGACTTCCGACGATAATTCAAAGCATACATTTCAGAAGTTTTGTTTCTCCTACTCTGTTTTCTTTTTTCCTTCTTCACAGAAATGACTCATTAAAATATCTACAGCCCTAATCTAATGTACGCTGCTCAGTGGAGTGCGCCCAACTCATGAGATTTCTGTAAAGAAGCACACATTAATGCGATTGTCACATGTCAGCTTCGTTTTGTGCCTTATAATAATAATAATTTCGTGTGGCTCAGTGGCCTGGTGCAAGTCTTTCGATTGGACGCCGCTTTGAGAACATTGTACGGAAACAAGTTATCTGCTTCAGTGTACAAAGACAGTATATTTATCAGTAAATAAAATAGATTTTAGCCGCAGATTCGTCTCCCGGCCAGTGCCAGTTATTTCGGGTGACAGCATCTCACTTCCTTTCCTTGCTACAGTAAAAGTATAGGACGAATATGACTATGCAATTATTTCCACAAAACGAAGCAAGACATACACGTCGTGACATCTTCTTCCATCTTCATATTAGAAACGAAATCTTGAAAAAATGTATGTCAACAACTTAAAGCGTAATTGTAGTACGGAGTCATTCCTTGAGTATCTTACTGAAAATATACACGTACTGATATTTTCACTCTGACAGGTACACTCCTTAATAAGTCTTCAAAATTTGAATTCCTAATAGAAAATGAAGATGACACGACGTCTACAGATTGAAATGTATGTACAACTAGAAGTTAAAATCTCGAACAAGCTCAGTGTGTGACTGGAGTGACGGCGGAGGAAAATTCACATTTTCTAACTCTGATTGCTGCCGTTAATTACCTTCGAAACAGTAATAACGCCATCCTCAAAATCCACACTTTGCTTGCTCAAACTATATGGCAGTGTTGTCAACCCGTTGATGTACGACTGACTTTCGTCTCAAGTGCAAACAGTCGGTAATTTAGTTACGATCAACAACAATGACACGAATATATTGTACATACATCAACGGGTGTACACCATGTAAAGCAAAATGCTATGACTGTGCCAGGAATTATAAAATATGGTATAGACATTTAAGAATAATTTTCGTACCTGATCACAATAAACACATTAAGTACAACGATTGTAATTATAAGTAGTCAAACACTTAAGTTTCAAGCAATTAAATTTTTAGAGTCTTAACTTGTAACATTTTTGTCTTAATAGGAACTTTAATCTTGACAAACAGATCAATTAATTTTAATTCACCAGTAATTGCTGGCCATAGAAATACTGTACTTAACTGCTACAGACCTTATGAAAAGTTACAATTCATGATTCATATGTCCAAATACCAAATATGCATTAGGAAACATGAACTTGACTACAGCGTGTAGTGAAAGGTTGGTACTCACTTGTGGTACTGGGCCTGCAGGAAGTTGAACTCCTCCTTGATCCTGTCGCAGGACTCTGCGACGGTGAACTTGAAGGGCTGCGCCGGTTGTGGCGGCCCCTGCAACAAATTGAAACTATCCTCAGTTTCTCCCTCAACCTTTGCTTCAACATTTGTAGGCGGGACGTTATCCGCCTGTCTATGTTATACACGACAATTGTCGCATTTGTGACAAGGCTATTGAATGTAGAGTAACAAAATTTCTAACAGACATTATCTACTGCGCATTATACTGAACCAAGACATTTTTAACACGTTCGCTGCGGCTAACGCTTATAAGCCTTTCCGCGATCAACACGTCAGAGCTGTCGCCGCTGTGTACTCGTGTTAGTACAGGCCACCAAAAAATATCACGTAACATTTTCCTGTCTGCAGTTGTGTATTTTCGTCTTTAGTGGTTTGCTATAAAAACATCCCCTACACCCCTTGCAAATTTGTTATATGTGATTAGGTTGCCATAGCACCACACTGCAGACGAGACATGTTTCGTTTCCTCCGTTTGATAAACCTTTTGGTGTTTTCAGTATAATTCTTTCTCAATGAAGCGGATTTATAAGTTATTTGAATTTAATTTTCTTCCCAGTTTGCAATAAAAATCAATAAACCAGAGGCGTTGTTAGTGTGGTGTCGCACAAGTCCAAAGTGCGCGCCACCTACTTTCGCCGCGCGCCGCCATGCACGCACGGCGCGGCGTTCTTACGACGTCAGCCACGAGCGCCCTCTGTTACAACTCCGCTCGTGGCCACCACTGAACGACATCGTTCACTTGTGACTGAGATGGGAACCAGTTAACACTTCGGAATCTGATAGGCACCAGTGAAGACTTGGCTATCGTACAGGCACTAGGCAGACCTCTAGCTCAACTATGTATCAGCATTCTGCCGTACTGAGCTATGTAAAAGTTAAGTATTGTACAAATTCTGTGCAATATCTATCTCGTTCTAATTTACTCTAGTGTTTCTAGTTTCTGGCTGCTCCCCTCCGTACCTGCACCAGCGTGCTATCTTTATTCCTGTGTCGGTCTCATTCCACTCGGCCACCGACACCTACGACGGAAACGAGACACAAAAGCGGCGACGAGGCCGGGACACCAAAGTTAGAACTGTTTGCAATGACGCTTATAAGTCACAGAGCTTGCAGCATTCATCACCTAGTCGATGCACCCCTTAGCACCACCTCTTTTGCAGACGTTAAATTCGCTTCCAATATTACAGGTTTCGCAGGGGTCTGATTTCAGCTCTCCTGGCACGTGCGCTTACAGGCGTCCGCCTAGAGCGTTAGCGGCCCGCACTGGTGACCGCAGCGAACGTCTTAAGCTTTTTTTCCATTTTTTTTTTATAGAAGAAAGGATCAAAAATGGTTACAATATCCTTCATTTGTAATTTTATTTAGAATAAAATAATACGTCATTTTACATCATTTGAGATAAAGATGGTCATCTAGACACATATGTACATGTACATACATACTCCACAGTCCACCGTACAATTGCGTGGCGGAGGGGTGCATCGTACCATTGCTCATTTCCCTTTATGTTTTACTCAGAGATAGCCGAGCCAAAACAGATGCTTATATGCCTCTGTACGAGTCACGATTTCTTCTTTGTGATCTTTTTGCGAAAATCTAATTTAAAAAAAACTGACATTTTTACAGAAAAAGGACTTTCTAGTGAAAAATCAACGCCACATATTTGAGATACTCTTCTCAGGAATATTTCCATATTTGGAGTAACCAACACTTTGCAATATTTCCACAGTTGCCTGTGAAAACACCATCGTTGACTCCAATTTCTTAATGTCTTCTTACCAACAAGCGGTATGGTTGGTAGACGATTTCAAATCAATCTGCTGTAACACTCATTTGGATTTTGTGTTCGCCCTTGCCGCTCAGGCCTGCCGAATTCGCTAAATATGGGTTTCATAGCACTAAGCACAGCTGCTGAAAGACTCCTGCTCTCTTAAATTTGTACCATGAGAGTCACCTTTTGGGCAAAGTGCCTAACATGGGCTTTCATCTGTAGAATATTTATGAAAAATTACTGGCCACACGTCAGTCTTCACAGCATCAATACTGTCCTGTCTGTCTACACTGTCTCTGGGGATGTTCTATTTCGTTCTTAGATAGCCAACGTTGTCCTATTACTAGTTTACCACCATTTAATTTTATGCCTTTCAAGTCGACTTATGTTTGGTCCCCCAAACGGCATTGTACATGATCGACATTTCATTTTGGTAATTTCCAAATCGTCATAGGGGTTGCAATTCGTCACAATTGTGTATGTTTTTCTATCTCCTAGATTCCGAGCGTAACGAACGCCTCTTGTCTCTTGTAATATCTCAGATATTACCTCTTGATAAAAAGTTATACTTTCACAGGAGAATTTCTTCGGTAACACACGTACGAAGACCCTATGGGTGATTACAGAATAAGTCATCCTTCCGCTATCAGAATGACACTAATTTTTCCCAGAAATAGCTCAAGGTTGGTCGACCAAGGACGGCCGTGATTGGGTCACTGAACAAGTATTTGAAGAGAGCCGTGTAAGCAGATGACTAACATGGTGGGCATTATCAGGACAAACAGAATTGCCTACCTACGCTTAGTCAGCGATCCATACACAGAGGACCAGCACTATCAAACAGGAATTTTCCACATATCTAGTATGACAGCACAATGAACCAGCACGAATTTCTGACTAATTTGTACCATAAACGGGCAATACCTTCAATCAGTTTGTTACCTTCATTGTCAACAATACCCGATTATATTACCAGAAAGCACGTTTCTACTAATGTCACAATGTCAATTAATACTGGTATTAAACAAATGAGGTGGAATTGTATTATGTCACTTGTCTTCCCACTCCTTAAAATATTAGTTAACATTTGTAGTTAGCATATACCACTTGCTATACTCTCTAAGCCAGTGGTTCCAGGTACTGCTCCGCGAACGGTCCAGTAGTCTGTAAAATACTAGTACATATTGAGACAAGTTGCTGCATCTTAATTACTTTAAGCTCACTACGTCCGACTATGAAGGCTTTAGATTACACTGAAGCGAATGCTACAGGTTCAAGAATGTTGGCGAATATTGACTGGCAACGCATTGTATCTGCTCTGTGGCCCCACAACACTGCCTTATCTAATCTCAAGCACGGCGATTAACAGTTCTGAAAACGTTGTCAGATGGACTCATACGTCGTACATTCGTAGAGCAATTGATTTCTCACGGTTATTATTAAAAGACAAACACACTTCTCTGGGACAATCATCATATTACAGGCCGCCAACATGTTTATCTAAATCTCGAGTGTCTGTTCCAACAATTCTTTTCATTTATCTTCTTTACAAGATGGCTAATCGACCCGTCAAGGCCTTATCGAGGCCTGACTGAATACATAAGCTCAGAAGCAAAACAACACGAAATTCCGAGTGTCTGTATAGAAAGAAATTATTTTCAAGCATTGATTGTTTACGACAAATTTCATATTCCTTGTCAGGATTGCAGTCTAATAAAGAATTTATTTTAGCGCATATTACATTGTTTGATATCGAAGTGCGTCTCCAGGGTTCCTAGTAAAATAATCGCTACTCATGGAGAGAACAAAAAACAGACATCAATAACTACAAAAATAAATGCAGTTAATAACAACAGCTAATTGTTCTGGAAGCATACTGCTGAAGAGGTCAGTTTTACAGACAGTTAAATACCAAGAATATTCAGCGTCACTGAAATACTCCATATATTACAAACCTCAAACTCCGTAAACTACACTGTTCTTTTCACCCGCCAGAAGAATCCAATGTCGTGAAATTTTTTCCAACAAGAGGGACTGAGTAATTTTGATTTAGAACGCAGAAACTCTACCAAAGCAATCTTTCTACTGAAAAAACCAAGCTAAAGAATTATGTATGAAAAACTTTTTTTTCCATACCGAAAAACAATCACTGCAACTGACTGCACCAAATTATTTGAACGTCGCGAATTCTACAGCAGAACTGGCAATCTATGCAATATTGAAAACCGAAGAAAGTGTGGATGGTGTCCTTTCTGCAAGGCGTTCCGCACAGTGCTATCTTTGTACTGCAGCCTAGACACGATACCGTGCTTATCTCTCTATACTGTGTCGGTTACTGGCCCATTATCGTATGCTAACGAAGCTTCAACGAAAAACACATAAGCGACGTTACGAGACAGCCGATAGACGCGTGTACACATCGCTTCGACCTTGTAACATGCGGTTTTCTGGTAACGTCTCCAACGAGACGTTGACAACTAGCCTCTTTATTCTCCCTTCTGTGGCTGCAGAGTACACAAACACTGGACTCTGACCGCGATGCAGATATGCTGACATTTTCATCCTTAGCACAGCTTACACCGAGCTTCACAATATTTGTGTCTACGAGGAATAATCAGACTCCAACATGTGTATTGACAAGGAATTACAATTGAGTCCCAACAAAAAAGTGCTGCATAAGGAGAGGCATTGACTTAAAATTTGTGCTGTGTCCGGGACTCGAACCCGTGACTTACTAGGTAGGCGTTTGCTGTGTCCGGGACTCGAACCCGTGACTTACTAGGTAGGCGCTTTAGATCGCTCAGCTAACACAGCGTTGCAGACAAAGCGATTACACGGACTGTCTTAAATCACGTCTCCCTCCACACCACATGCCTTATTTCTGCCTGAATGTTCCCTGTGAAATGCGTATCAAACTGCCAAGGTTCTCCTATATTGGAATAGCAGCGTAGCAAAGAACCTGGATGGGAACAATCCTGCCTTGTTCCTCAGGTCGAGGCGATATATCAACAATATTGTTGATAGAAAAGTGCTGTGTTTACACAGGAAGATTATTGTTATATAGCTGAACCACATTGGAAACAGTTAGTTCCATAAAATACCTGCAAATAGACATACGCAGCGATTTGAAATGGACGACCATATAAGGCTAACCGCGGGTAAGGCAATGACAGACATTCATTGAAAGAATCCTCAGAAAGTGTAGTTCGTCAACAAAGTAGGTAGGTTCTAAAACACTCGTTCGGCCAAATAAATAATACAATTGAAAGAGAAGGATGATAATACGTAGAAATATTTTACCGAGTTACAATCCAACAATGAAATATTTGGTATAAGATTTACAGTTGCGCCATTTTTTTTAAAGATTTTAACCTTTTTTCAACAGCTGATTGCAGCTTAACACCCACTTTGCTACCCATTAGATATTTGGTCTGTAGTCATAATGGAGACCTGCGTAACAATCAAGTTCCTCAGAACGGCGGAGGACGACTTTGGATCACAGCTGAGCGACAATAATAAGAGGCGGCACAGGTAACGTCCATCAACATTGCAGCATCCAACGGGTTCCAAAGACGTGTTGTCTTTGCCGCTGATTGCCTAAGGACACTGCAACGCCCGAGTCAGTGAAGAAAATTGTGACGACAGTATCTAAATTACTAACTGCACTTTTCGCACAGATGGTTGAACATCAGGGCCATATTAATTTAAAATATTTAACTGATTTCTTAAAATGGCGGCTGAATGCAGACAGCTCTTCCGTTTGACGACTGTCTGGGTATCAAGGCTGTAAACTGTGGACTCATTTCATGTGTTATGCAGGAAATGTATATTATTTTTTTCTTCCTAAGCCATCTCGCAAGCTATCAACTCGCGCGGTGCATTTAACACACTTGAAAACGTATATCCGTCTTGTTAAGCTTTTCTCGCCTTTCTCAAAATTACCGATAACGTTATCTCTCGGCCGAAAGAGAGCTTTTAATATGTCGACCTGGTCATTCAATTAGAACAGATGTAATTTCGCAAGGAGGCCTTTCCAAGTTGTTTATCTGAAGGGAGCGTCGAGTGTCTGTCAATCAGACAAGCCGCTGCGATAACCCGGCTTGTCACTCCACGCTGAGTGCGATTGCACGCTCCTGAACAGCAAACAGCCGCGCACGGGCCAGGGGTTATCTGCCGCGCGGAGCAGCCGCCAGCGACGCGGACAAAGCCCATCATCTCTGCGAAGGCTTATTTAACGACCACGAGTCATTCTCCAGCTCCACCAACTCCTCTTAGAAGTATTGGAACATAAAACGCCCACAAGAAAGGGAAGAACGTCACTCGCAGCGAGACCACTGTGACAAATCTCTCTCTCTCTCTCTCTCTCTCTCTCTCTCTCTCTCTCTCTCTCTCTCTCTCTCTCTCTCTCCCCAAGATATACTTGTTTAGCAACTACCAGTATCACTACCTATAAACATTTAAGCTGAAGCAAGATTTATGAGCGAGGGGGAGCGGGTTTTTCCATTCATTTTGCGGTCCAGATGTCGACGGAGAACAGTAACTCGTGTACTCATTCCACAGTCCAATTTCCGAACACGTGTGTAGTCTTGGCAGAGTATTAGTAGAATACTAGGCACCTTTATCCCTTTAGAACTTTTAGAGGGTAGTGAGAACATAAAATTTTGAATAGGAACCCATGTCCAGAAACGTCTCGTTCCTGTTCTACGACAGTTTCAGTACAGATGTGAAACTCGTAAACGTCTGCTTAGGGGCAGAGAAATTTCTCAGACTTCCCTGTCCTGATATGCAACATGGAGTTTGTTCTGAATGCTCAAAATAGCCATGTCTGGGCGGACGAAAACCTTCATGCCAGGCATGTTCAGGGATTTCAATACAGGTTTGGAATTAAAGTGTTGGCAGGTATTCTGGACGGTCATGTGATTGGACCGTACCTCCCTTTGACCCAAGCTCACGGGTGCCTCATACTTAATCTTTCTACGACACGCATTAGACCCGTTCTTGGAAGATGTGCCATTGAATATCCGTCAGAAAATGTGGTTTCAGCATAATGGTGCACCACCTCACTTTTCACTGGCTGTCCGGAGACATCTCAACAGACGATTTCGTGAAAGATGGATAGGCCACGGTTGTCCAACCGCGTGGCCGCCACGATCGCTGGATTTAACCCCTATGGTCTACTACTTGTGGGGTCGTATGAAGAGCCTAATTTATGAGATCTTGTAGAGACAGTGGAAGATCTGATGGCACGAGTTCTGGTCGCTGCACAAGACACTGAAGAGACACCAGGTGGGATGGAGACAGTGTACCAGAACATGCTTCGGAAGTACAATGTGTGTAACGACGTTGGTGGTCGCCACATCTAGCCCCTAATCAGTACGTTGTAGCTGCTGCCGTAGATGCGGGGTTCTTGTTGTCGTCTAACGCAACCACATGTAAATTGTAATGAAAATGCGTAAGTAATAACAGAAAGATTCAGTATTCTTTTCAAATTGATTGCAACAATTGTACTGGGTCACGCCTAATTATATTCAAGTAGGAGTTTATGAGATAATCACCTGAATTGAAACCGTCGTGGCACGGAAACGATACGTTTTCTGACATAGGTTCCTATTCAGAATGTTATGTAAACACTAACCTCTACAAGTCCTAGAAGGTCGTAATGGGAATTTCCGACCACCCTGTAGATCCAACTGATCCGCTGGACTACTAGTGGTTTCTGTCATATTTCACTCGCGCTTTGGTCTACAGTTCGCATAGAATTTTTTCCCCAGTATATTTCGTTTCGTTATTTTCGGAAATTAACGTTATCAGAATATGCAGACCTATCGACAAGCAGGTTCCGTGTTAAAGCGTTTTCTACGCGGACACCAGTCACTCCCGTACATTACACATTTTCTGAGCGGAAAAGTTGGAGGCAGCTAACGTCATCAGTACAGCAAGCTACACGGCGGTGTACAAAACGCGCCCCGTCCATTTTATTCTGCGGCGAAAAAAGGATAAATAGGTCTGCTCATTGAATACCGAAAAACCGCAGAATATGGGAGCTAGAGCCTTTTTTATGGAAAAAATCTTTGGGTGGCGCGGCAGCGATGGGCGCCGACTACAATGACTGCTCGGCGCATTAATGTTTGTTACATTCATTGCACAACACGCGAGCTTTTTTCTCTCCCCCTCCTCCCCCGTGTATTATACACCTCTCCTTTTTTTTCACAATTTCGTTGTCCGACCGCTACGCGGTACGAGGCTAACGACGCGGATATTTATGAATAATTTGAACAATTTTTATTTAAATTATTCCGCGGGCTGGCTGGTGTTAATCAAATTACCATATTCAAATTGGGGCGGCTGGGGCGGTGCGTGTCCCATCCCGCGGCCGGTATTGATTCAGAGACGACGCAGCTGGCCGGGGATAAATCCAATTGTTTTAATATCCTTGCGCTCGCCTGCCGAGTTCTGGTCGGCCGCCCCCTCTGTGCGCGCAAAGTGGATTACTAGCGGGCTCAGCGCCGGAAACGCAATTCCGGAAAAATACCGACCGCTGCGGTGGGCCGCCGATTCCGGGGTCACTCCCCCACGTCAGGAGCGGAGGTGGACTGGCGGGTGTCTATTAGGGGAGAGGGAGTCACTGGTCAGGGGAAGGAAGGAGATTATGCTTTAACGTCATGTTGGCATGTGGTCATAAAGAGACGGAGCACACGCTCCGATTGCCCAAGATGAAGAAGGAAAATGGCCATGCCCTTTGGAAAGAACCATCCCGGCATTTACCTGGAGCGATAAAGGAAAATAACTTAAATCTGGAAGGTCGGATGCTGGTTCGAACATCCCTCCTCCCGAATGCGAATCCAGCAGCCTGTTACAACTGTGCCACTGCTCTGGGGAGGGGGGGACCAGGGAGAGTGTACGTTGAGGAAATGACAGTTCTGTCAGATACAGCAAAGGGCCTGCCTGGTGGAATCAGATGTTCAGATGTTTGTAGAGTTATGGGACTTAACTACGGGTCATCAGTCCCTAAACTTACAAACTACTTACGAACGAGCTAATACTAAGGACGGCACAAATATCCATGCCCGAGGGGGGATTCGAACTCCCGACCGTAGTGGCCGTGCAGAACGTGACTGGCGCGCGGCAGACTGCTCGGCCACCGCGGCCGGCTTGCCTGGTGGAATATCCAAAGGAGTAACTCGTGATAATAATAAACACAAGGGAACTGGAATTTAGCGTAATCGCATTGAATCAGACTATTCTGAGGGAATAATACCGGGTGATGTAAATGATTGCTATTTTCGCAATGACGTAATGTGTAGGATACAAAATGCAAACTGGCAATATCAAAATTTTCTTCTTATTCGTCGTCGTCGTCTCCCATCCATCCAACATCTAGCCAGGATGAGGTATCGATGGTACTTTGCACTTTTCTTGGTCTTTCCACCATTCGTCTTTGGTTCCATACCAGGTTTCTCTTCCTCAGACTCCTCTGTATTACGTCGATCCATCATGTTCCCTGTCTTCGTCTTGCCCTTTATCTTAAACTCCACCATTCTTCTAGGTATTACTTCCTCTCCGATCGTCTTCACATGCTCAAACAATTTAAATATATTTTCCCCTGAATTCTTTCAACTTCAGTTTCCTTCCTAGCATCTTCATTTTTCACTCTCTCTTCTTGTCTTTCCTAATATACTTCTACAGAACTTCATTTCAGTGGCTTGTATCCTACTCTCCTCTCTTCCAGTCATAGTCCCACGTCTAAGATGCGTATGTTAGTATGGGCTGACCATACATTTTCCCTGGGATCACTGTCATTTGCCGTCACTAGGTCTAGAAATCTCATCCCCAGATGTTTCCCATACTCTGAATGCTTCACCATTAATTGTCTCATACTGACGATTGGGTCCACTGTCGATCTGACAGGTCGAAAGCCATATTGCTCCTCTTCCAGCTCTAGTGGCTTGTTATTACGTTAACATTTACATTATTCTGCAGTAGAGGCAAAAAATTATCAATCTATATTTAAAGCGTGGCAGAACATCAAACTTATAAACACACAAATATTGCCATTGAACATTATTTATATTCGTTACAGTTGGTTTTACATGGGGCGGCGAGGGCGGAGGTAGTGATGGTAAGAGGGATGTAGCAATATAATTTTATTTAAGTACTTGCAGGTGTAAGGACGCCATCTAAAGAAAATAGCTTTCTTGCCTGACTTTAGAATTGCAACTATATAGCAGATTAGTAGAGTGTGCCGAATCGGCAGATAACAGATTTGAGGGTTGGGAGTTGAGGGACTGGCGAAACTAGCTGCGTGGGCGGTGAGTCGTGCTTGTGTACCGACTGGTGCAGCACTTGCCCCAAACGCAGAAGTGCCGTGTCCAGCGCGGTGCACACAGTCGTGCTGGCTGTGTGCTCTGGCCGTTTGTAGCCCCCTGCTCTTACCTCGCAGCCAGATGAATATTTGTGTCGTCGGCTGGACGGTAGCGCCGGGCCCTGATTTCTGGGGAGGCCAGTGTGTACATATTTACTGGCGGCGAGCAAACAGGCCCCAGATAAACGGCCGCCAGCAGATAACGGCCAGGCCCAGCGCGTCTGGCCGCGTGTTTGCCGTCTCTGGATGGGGCGCGCCCAAGATAGGGCCAGCTGCCACTGCTGCCAGTGCACTACACGGTCACTCAAACTGCAGTTTTCACCTTCACAACCACGTACAAATTTTTTTGAGGTTTGATTCCATTTTCAGAATGGTGATCAACGACCATACAATGATGAACACACCACATGTATTGAGCAGCATTGGCCGTTATTGTTTTATTTATGAACAACAGATCGATTTCCGTCACAATGCACTGAATGTAACTGCACTTATCCTTCAAACAATGCTTGTTTGAAGGATACACCGAAGATGATCACTATGTGTTTGAATTCGATCTGCTGTTTATAAATAAAACATTAACGGCCAATGCTGATCAATACATCTGGTGTGTTCAACATAGAAATTTATCGAGATAGCTTACAGAATCGGTAGCCGTCTCATTCTGTAGTGTACCAGTAGCCACTTCACCACCACGAGTGACAGCGATGTGTGTACTCTTCAGGGACGAGTCAACATTACGTAGCAGAGGCATGATCATCACCAACAAATCCATAACATGGGACAGCGGAAATCCACCTGCAACCCTGATAGCCCCGTATGTGTTGTCCCTTAGCCAATTGTAAGTGTAGGATTTTTCCTTTTCATGGAGAAATGAATATGCTCGAAAATCTTTTAATGTCACGTATCGATGAAAATATCTGAGGTGGGGTTTACTACCAAGAAGACGATGCACCAGCGCTTTTTCGTCACAAGTTCGAGGTTTCCTAGATAATCATATGGCAGGTCGGTGCACTGGCCGTGGCGGGCCAATGGCATGGCCACCTCGCTTCTCCACACATCAAACAATTCAGCCGCCTGAAAAATCGAATCCAAGCTGTTGTCAATTTACGGCCGATTTCCCGCAAAGAGAATGGTACAAAATTGATTACCGGTGGCATGTTTGCTGCATAACAAATGACGGTAAAATCCAACCAGAATGAAACTTATTTGAAACTTTCAAAAGACAAATCCATCGAGTCCTAAAGTATCTCAGTAACGTTCTATATCATTCCAAAGTTATAAAATTTTAGAATTACCCATTATTTGAACAAACGCGTTTTCTCATTAGATGAATGTAAAACGAAACCAGCAAAATTAACTCGGCTGAAACTAACGGCACTGTGTTACTCATAAGTCAGTGAAGATAGTAGACGAGTCTTGCTGTAACCGCCGAAACCTGAAGATGGCCTAAGGAAAGTTTTTCAGGAAAAGTAGAACTCGTTAAAATCGGACGTAAATTTTATTATTATTATTTACTGGACGTAAGTGCAGCATTGACGTGAACGGTGAGAACTGAAGCATTAGAAATGTGCTAGAGCAGAATGCTTAAAACTGGATGGTCCGAATGACTAACAAACGAAGAGAGATCGATTCAAAGTAGGAAAAAATGGTGTACCGAGTGGATATTGATTGGAGCCGATATGCATATAAGAGTTACACGGGATAAGACAAGTCACGTATTCCAGCTGAACACCAAAACGATATAAAAAAAATTAGGTGCTTCAGTAACGATTTCAAAACTCATTTTCACTTTAAGGAAACGAATTTTAACACATTAGCATCAAGAATCCGAGATCGTTACGGACATTAAATGGTTAACCTGTCAGGCTATCATCTTACAGCTCGTCAACTTTTTATGATTGAGTTCGACATTCCCCATTTTTTTTAATTTGATATAAAACCGATAAGGCAAAAGTTAGAAAGTTATAACAGGCCTGAAGTGGAGGATCGAGGACTGCATTCATGAGCGTAGGCATCGGTTCATAATGGAACCTGTGTTACAAATTTGAACGTTGAAAAGTTCAAAAGTTTATAAATCTAAGGTACTTCACTGCTGCGGTTATCGGTCCCAACGCTTATAAACTAACGCTAAGGACAACATACACATACCCATGCCCGAAGGACGACTCGAACCTCCGATAGCATGCAACAAAGCGCTCTGCAGCAACGCGCCTTAGAGCGCTCGGCCACTCCATCGCGGCTCGTTGAAATGGCTTCAAAGTTGCAGATATTTTGGATACTGATCTGCATTAAGTCATTGAATTTGAAAACCCCCAAAATCCCTGCCGAGGAGAATAAGTTGTCTACTGCCCCTGGCAGCATTTCTATATCCAACAGTTCGTGGATGCTTTAGCTTACTTGGAAAAATTTCCCACGCTCGATAATATTGAACTTGAGCGCATTCTCTCTCGATCGCTCCCTCCAGCTAACCATGTGGATCTGCATACGATCAACACGCTGAGTACGCCATATCCTTTGCCAGGACCCGTTCTCAATTACTCTTTTTTTACTTTTAGGCTCCGTTCTCTAGTGTCACATTCAAGATTGTATTTCATTAGCCTCGCGTAACGCGGAACCTTCCAATTGCACACAAATGTAGTAGCGCTACTCCGTGAGAGAATCCGACGTTTGAGAGACGAGAATTTTCGCAGGATGAGACAGAGGACTCGCCCGAGAAGATAAGGCGAGAATCTGCGACAGGCGCGGCTATTACACACACGCGCGCACAGGGCCGTGTCGGATGTAATTACACGCCCGCAACGGGGCAATTACTCACAAACCTATATCCTGTGAAAAAAGCGCAGCTGCTGTGGCGCCTTTGATGTGGCAGGTTTTACGACGCGGGCCGCTGACAAAACGCCAGCGGGGCATTAAAGATAATTACACGTCTTCCGCCGGACTAATAGGGCCAATATAATTACGGTAAATATCGGCTCCCTCCAACCACAGCGCGCCGCCTCCTTCCGGCCAGCGAGGTCGCCGCTGACACGTCTGCTGCCCCTCTTCTAACACGCAATCTCGCCTCTCTGACGCCAACGTTACCAGTCAGCTCGTCGCCCGTGTTCTGAGGTGCGAGGGTAGGTCAAGGCCAAAGATTAAGATTTAGTTTAACCAGCCTCTGAAGCAATTCAAGCACCCCACGGAAAATTTACACCTGGAAAGCCGACGGAGGATTTGCATCTTCCTGACTGCAACATGACGACAGGTGGCACTGGCCGAAGAGGCGCCACGAGTGTTTTGGTAAAAGAGTACGGTGTCTATGACGTTAGGACGCTTCATTGTAGGTCTTTCGGAACGGAACTCATTTGTCTCAACGAAACAGAACACTCCAGTGTTGGCCTCCCGTCAAGTAAAATCACATTAACTTTTCTGATCGTAACGAATGTACGAAGCTACGAAAGCATCGGAATTTCTATCAGCTGAACCGTCACTAACATCAATGGACATTTCCGTACAATTGTGTTTTGAAGGCGGTGTCACCTGAAGCTGGCCTGTACGTCGTTAGCCCTCTAAGTGATGGTGTTAAAATATATAGGGTGTTTCACAAAATGTTTTGTGTGTGTTTCTATCGGCGGACCTGTATATATATATATATATATTGTTTGACTTACCGCACAGGTTCGCCGTTGCGTTTGGTTGAGATGAAGTTACGAAGAACCATTCTTCGTGAAGATGGTATTAGTATAGAAGATGAATCATTCGCATGCTTTCTCGTGTGTGTGTTATGGTACAGAAATATGAGCATTAGTTATATACTTTTCTAAAACTAACCCATGATGATAATAATAGTGATGATAATGACGAAGAACCCATTGCTAGCGGTAGTGCTACGGTAATAGGCGATTGGAAGTAGTGGCAGTGAATACCAACAGTCTTCCGAGAAGAAGGTTAAAGTTGCAACTATCATCACGGCTTTTGACGACAATACACTAGAGAACATGTACGACGATTATTACATAAGTTATAATTCAGATATCTGAGTCTACAATTACATCTACAGTGCTATCTAGAGGATGACTGCAAAGTTTTGCATAAATACGACACCCACCAGCACACTGAGGTGTACGTAGAGATACTGTAACCAAACGTTCATAAAGATATGTTTGTTCGAGCCCAAGTACTTTCCTTGTAAGTAGTGGCGTTTTTACAGTTTCATCTGTGTACAATTTTTCCTCGTGTAAGATTTATTTTGTGATCATTTTTAGGTAACTGTTTCAATTCTTCTGATGAAGTAGTCCTTACTGGAAACGAAATCTGCGAAAAATTACGCAACCGGTTGGCTGATATAGAAAATTGTTAAAAAAATGGATTACGGTTGCTGTTAATCAGCCATATTCAAAATTGTAGTCATAATCAGTCTGATGGTGGTGGTGGTGTGATACGTGCGATCGTGCAGAGTGGGGCGCGGAAGCTCACAGCTGCGGCGAGCACTCGCCTCAACCTCAACCTCGGGGTGTGTGCGGGTGCGGCCGCAATTACGGGAGAGCCTGGGGCACGCCCGCCGTATAAATCGTTGTAATGGCCGCCTATAAAGCCGGCGGCACTTTATACGTGCCTTTTATTTGTCGGCGTTAACTCGCGCCACCGCCGGCGGCGACGTGAAGAAAAGAGGAGGCGAGGCGAGGGCGTGCCGAGTATATTGCGGGCGCCTCGCCTCCCCCCCCCCCCCCCCGCGGTGACAGCTCCTCGGCCGCCTCGTTGACCCAGTGGCGGCTCGCCCACCCCTGCCGACGACCCTCCATCGATCATAGCGGCCGCTCGCTTTACTGTCCGAGCACGACCCGAGCTCCACCTATTACCGGACACCCGATAATGCCCACTGCTTGCCCTCGTCGCCGCTTCACACGCTCTTTGAATAATTCACAAACGCTTCCGATTTTCAAATGAAGGCGTTAGAAACACGAAAAGGGACTTGTGAAATAAAGTGGTTTTTTAGCTTCCACACCATTTTTCGGTAAAACTATTATTATAGAAATAAACTACATGGCATTGTGGCGGTGTATTACCGTCTTTAGCAACTAAATGAAAGGCGTATTTTTGTGCGCCATACGCGTTTCGCTTCTTTATTTGTGAAGCATCATCAGTGGCCTGTAATACATGTTATTTTTGTATAATACTGTAGTACAGTCATTATAGGTATTTTTCACAGTATGACAGTTAACAGTCTTGTTACAATTTCTAAAGTTCGGATCTACTAGGTTAGAAACAACCTCTGTAGCACTAGCTTTTGCAAAGTTAATTTAATTATCCAGTTTTTGGCCCTACTTACGGTTTTCTGTTTTATTCCATGTGTGTCTTCATGGAGATTTTTTTTTTTTTTTTGAGGTCTTCAGTTGGATACGGTATTTTCGTTCTTGATGAAAACCCTTGCATCACCACTTCACTGTGTACTCGTTTTTGAACGTTTGTTTACAATGTTTAGTGTTGCCAATTGTCATTTTCGTCTGTATCTTGTTTGTGTTCCTTGTATCTCTGAGGGTATCGGCTGTTTTTTGTTTGTGTTGATGACTGTGTGTGTGTGTGTGTGTGTGTGTGTGTGTGTGTGTGTGTGTGTGTGTGTTTTGTTATTTGTATTAGTTTTTTGTGAATATGGGAGTAGGGGGAGGGGGAGGGGAGCGAGTGGGATAAGGTGGTAGGCCCATTTCATGTTTCATTACCGTTGTTGTGGCCAGCTTGATCAGTGAGTTGTTACTTATGTTGATCAGATCATTGATCACTTTCTTATTCATTGCCAGGACTCCCTGTATATGAAAGTTTTCTTGTAGTGTCAGGATTTTTCTGTCTCGATTATTGGTTCTTATAATTTTCATATCTTGTTCCATGGTGGATGGTTCATGTCCGTGTTCTATCAGGTGTTCTGCAAAGGTGGAGTGGCTATTTCATACTTCCTGCTTCTTATATGTTCTTTATATCTGGTTTTGAAGTTTCTGCCTGTCATTCCCAGATATACTGATTTATATTCTTGGCATTCTAGCTGGTATATAACTGCCCCTTCATATTTGTCTGGTTTATCTGTTGTTTGCAACTGTGACAGAAGTGTGTTTCTTGTTCTATAGGCAATTTGTAAACCTTGCTTCTTTAGTATGTTTGCTATTTTGTGTGTTGATTTGTGTTTGTATGCAATGATGAAAAAATGATGAAACTATATGGCGTTTGCAGATGATTTCGCTACACTTCCCGAAAAATGTATCTGCAATAAAACAAATCTCTTCGAGCAAATACCCTGCAGAACAGGGTTAAGAATTTCTGCAGAAAAAAGAATAAAATTCTTAACCTATATTAAGGAAGATGTAAATTTCCTGAAAGCAGATATTGCCGAAATATAGGTCATCGAAGAAAACGAATTCGTAAAATCTGCAATAAAGGGAAGGTTGTATGAAATGTGCGAGGATCTGTATAATTAGAGACCTATACAATAAAATGAGACTATCCAAAAACGCAAAAATATGCCATAACACAATAGTGATGCCTGGATGTCTATATGCAAGCGAATATCTGGCATCAAAGTATAATTTATTTCAATTAGAAATACTAGAAAGGCGAGTCGTAAGGAAAATATTAAGGCCACAAAATAGCGAAAGATTGAACTTGAGGGAATAATGCTGAAATGTACAAAAAATATCGAAAATATTTCAAAAGTAATGAGAAAAAGAAAACTGATCCTATTTGGATATTTATTCCAATGCAGAATATAGATTATCGAAAAGGATTTGAAAATAGCTATGGGGCTAAAAAAGTTCAGACAACTAGCTGGGTCCACGAAGTAAAAAATGATTTGAAAATAATTTTCGGAGAGCAGCCGGAGATGGCGGTTGTGTGACTGAAGTGTTCCTGTGTGAAGGGATGAACTTCCTTTTTTCTGACGGAGGCCACGGCCGATAGCTTAAGTTGTGTGTGTGTGTGTGTGTGTGTGTGTGTGTGTGATGTGCCTGTCGCAGCTCATCGTTACGTCTTCGCGATTCGTTGTAAACTGTCCTGCTCATATTATTGACTTCCAAACTGGAGTTTCGTTATAATATCGCAATTTTTTTATAACAGAGAAGCCTTTCGGGGAGAAAGTACTGAAAATGGAACGATTCCAAGGCAGAGTGAAGATAGAAGAAACAGTGGACAGGTCAAAGCATACTAGAAGGAAAAAAAAAAGAAAGAATGACGAACTCAAATTGGAAATGTTCAAATGTTTGTAAATCTATGGGACTTACCTGCGCTGTTATTAGTCCCTAGCTTACAAACTACTTAAACTAAGTTAAACTAACTTAAGGACAACAAACATCCATGCCCGAGGGAGGATTCGAAACCACGACGCAGGAGGCCGCGCGATACGTAAGTGGCACTCCAGATCGCTCAGCTACTCCCGCGCGGGGAATTGAAATTGGAACGTGGTCCGCAGCTTCGCAGAAAACTAAGTAATAGTATTGCCCTTCAGACAAGTGTGTTACGTAACAGGTTAAGGAAAACATTCAACATTCAATTTTCCAACATAACGCGCTTTTAGGGCTGGTTTCCACGGTGCCCATCGCATGTAATCCATGTGCTAGGCCGTGGGGATACCCTTTCAAACGTAAGTCGGTACACTGACCAGTGCCGTATCAGTGTCAATTGGTGCCTACCTCCTCTGAATACAATGCTATATTTCTCTTACAGTATGATCACAAATAAAACGGAATAAGTATTATAGCGGATGGAACAAAAGCTTCATCCATTCTATTTTATCCATAACTTGCTTCTTTAAAATTAATTTCTGAGTAAAAAATACAATTTTATACATTATGTGTCGGAACCTGCGACGGTTTTTTGTAATAGGTTTCAGAAATTATTGCAATCAGTCTCCTTTTTCTTGTCAATAAGATTTATTGTACCATGACCGGTTTCAAGCTGCCTGGCAGCTCATCAGACGGTATATATACATTCCGTGCGAATCCGAACTATACAAATGTAATTCGCACTTAATGTATATATAGCGTCTGATGATAAGTTGCTAGGCAGCTTGAAACTGGTCATGGTACAATAAATCTTCATTGAGAAGAAAAAAGGCGACTGGTTGCAGTAGTTTCTGAAACCTAAAGTGCAATTTGATTCTTGCTACGAATTAAAAATCACTAGCCTCTGCGACAGGAGTACTTGTTGACGTAAAGTAGGCCGCAACCGGTTTCTAATAGTCGGGTTCACCTTCAGACAAAAAACGACGTAAACAATATCTCTGACGTTATAAACATGGACAATCGTCTGAAGAACATTATGTCGTTGATGATAGAGTCTGTTCGGAACCAGTATCATGAACAGCGGCTAATTGCTGTTGTTTACGTCGATACGGCCAACAGCGTAATTCTAAAAATGTTCAAATGTTTGTAAATCTATCGGACCAAACTGCGTGGTCATAAGTCCGTAGCTTACAAACTACTTAAACTAAGGTAAACTAACCTAAGGACAACCCCCCCCCCCCCCACACACACACACACACACACACACACACACACACACAACCACAACCACAACCACAACCACAACCACAACCACAACCACAACCACAACACACACACACACACACACACACACACACACACACACACACACACACACACACACACACACACACAGCCATGCCCCAGGGAGGACTCGAACCTCCGACGGCGAGCAACCTCGCGCTCCTCGGCGAGGCTACTCCACCGCGGTAGCGTAATTCTGGGTACCACAATATCGCCTTAATGATTTGGATACAAATCAGTAATACATTGTAGTTTGTTTCTTGGCAAATAACAGATTTGACACTTTGAACTTGTTTCAGTTTACATAATAGTTATGCAGTTGACGATGGTGCGAAACTTATCGCTCCACAGTAATCGGAAACACACGTTATTTAAAATAAATTAAAAAAACCGGTAAGTAGTCCGAGATGTGAAGTAGTTGAAAGTTGTTGATTTACAGTTAGAGCTCGCAGGGCGGTTGCGACAGGCGACTTCCTGGCGGTAAGGCGAGCCGGCGCCGGTTTACGTCTCGGCCTAAAAATAATGCTCGGCCCTGCCTGTGCAGCAGCGGCAGGCCACGGCGTCTCAAGTCTGGTGCACGGCCGGAACTAGAGCAGCGCTAGACACCATTGCTGAAAACACTGCAACAAACTGCTGCACGAGTTCTGTTCAACACTCTGACCACTCGTAAAACTGTCAGTAAGGCAGTGTGCATGAGTTATTACCTTATATACTCGGCTGTAGTTCGCCACCGCCTACAAAATTCCCGCTCCCTACCTGTAAGTTTCAAGTTAAAATACGAAATATGCAGTCTCAAAAAAATGCGTAGATTTGTTAGTTACGTGAAATTCGGCGCCACTAATTTACACGAAATTTGGCAACAGTGCCTGCCGATGCCTCTCGGAACATTGGTATTTTTATGACATAATGGTAACAACAGTTGAGTACCAACTACTCTCCAATCAGTATCGCTATGCTTGCATTTTCCTGCAGTTCATGGTGATTCGAATTTATACTGTGAACAACATACGATAATGAGTACCGGGAATCGGAGAATTAGCTTTACGGCACTGTTTTATTAAGAGCTCTTGAATAATTCTATCCATGCGGCAGCTCGTAAATTTGAAGTGAAAGTAAATTGCTAGTGGAGAAATCGACTAGTTATTGTCAGCGAAAAAAAAAAAAAAAAAAAGCTGAGGTGGAATGGCCGAGCGATCTTATGCGCCTTGCTGCAGAGCGCGCGTTGCTCTCCGTCGGAGGTTCGAGTCCCCTTTCGGGTGCAGGCGCGCGCGTACGTACGTGTATGTATGTATGTATGTATGTATGTGTGTGTGTGTGTGTGTGTGTGTGTGTGTGTGTGTGTGTGTGTGTGTATGTGTGTGTGTTCTCCTTAGGTTAGTTTACTTAGCTTAAGTAGTTTGTAAGGCTAGGGACTAATAACCGAAGTAGTCCCATACATTTACAAACATTTGAGCAATTTGACTAAAAAAACGAAATAAGTGGATGTGGCCCAAACATTATACAGTGGATTGTCGAAACGCGAAACAATTATGCTAGGTTATATAATTGACTTAAATGCCGAAGACGGGCAACGTTCCTTTCTTCAGTGCAGAGGTACTCCTAGGCCCATACTCTCAAGCGAATTAGTTTACAAAAACTACGAATTTGAGTTCTACTGGGCAAGGATAAAATTGAGAATTCGTGTCTGACGGGAGCAGTACTTGAATAATTCCGTGCAGGGGTGGTTATCGCTTTGTCCCCAGTGGTGTAGAGGTCAGTGCAACTGCCTAGAAAAGCAGAAGACCCGGGTTCGAGTCCGGGCTGGATAGTACACATCTTCAGTTTTACCCATTCGCAGTTAATGTCATACATTCCGTGAATATAATTATGCTGTGGCACATCAGATGCTACAGTTGATAGCGCGCGAATTTTAATAAAGTAGGGATTTCGTATAGTGTGATACAGTGATAAATTTAGCTCATCCTGCACCAAGCGAATGCACTATTGAATTTACAAAGTTTCCGCCTGTAAAGAAAAAGGGGAAAACGCGGGTTTTATTGCGGAGTAAAAAGGTATTTACCAGAGACAAACAGGAGTTATTAATATTACAGTAAAAATATTACACAAGCGCACTTTGGACAGGGGGGGGAGGTTTGAAGAATAATTAGAAAGGCTCCTCAGCTGCTGTTAAATTCTTTCGTACGACTGGATAAATTTACTGAACATTTTCAGATGACAGGTATGTAGAGCCAAGCAGAGCAGTTAGTTACTTTGGAAATTGTTTCCATAGCTTCGTGCAAGAAATGACATTTGGAAGGCAGTGATTAAAGCCTGCGAGGCCTCGGCCAGTGCAGCGGTAGCGACAGAGACGCGAAGGAGGCCGGCGACAGGTGAGCCGAGCGGCTGCATTCCTGGCCGAGCGGCAAGAAACGCGCCCCTCATAAATCCACTGCACTTGTAGGGCACGGCAGCGCGCTCTGCCGACACGTTTCCCATGCGCTCCGGGCAAGTCTTTCCTAAACGGCAGTTACGGAATTATTGCAGCAACATGTGCGCAGCCACTTTCCACGCGGAAATCACCAGTCGGTCGGTTGGTTTATTCGTGATTAATGGGACTGAAGTACTTGTCCATCAGTCCCTCCTACCTGTAGAGAAATACAGGAGAAGAAAGCCACCGAGGCCCACTGAAGGGCAACAAAGGCTAGAGGAAAGAACGGGAGGGTGACAAAGTGGGACAAGAAGAAAAGGCGAGCGGGGTGTCCCGTCTAGGGAGCACTCTGAGCCCCCAGGGGTGGAGGGTGAGGTGGGGAACGAGCCCTCGCTCCCCCCTCACTTGACAGAGCAGCCCACTCAACAATACCCGGCAAAGGCTAGCGGCAGGGTCAGGGCGAGAAAAAGAGGGGAGGGGACGGAGAATAAAGGGCGAAGGGCGAGGGGCAGGGCGGACCGCGGCGGGCACACGAGGAACTGCCAACCCTTCTGTGGGCCAAAGGGCTGAAGCGGCCGCTGTTGGACTGCTAAACCCCCTCAACGATAAACTAAGCCGCTGAGGTGTCGCTTGGGACAGTCCAGCAAAATGTGGGCCACTGTCCAACTTCCATGACAATAAGGCCGGTCTTCACAGCACGAGTTAGCCGCATATGGGCGATTCCAAACCGGCGAAGGACGATAGTGGTTGCATCGCGGACCTACACAATAATAATATCGTGTGGCATTGGCCTGGCGTAAGTCTTTCAATTGGGCGCCTCTTTGGCGACTTGCGTGTCCCTAGCCTACCCCAGTTATCCAACCGGCAAAATGGGACCTACAGCTTTAGGTAGAATCCGAACCCACGTGTCGTTCCTGGCGTCTCCTCACATCGTTGAGAGGTGAAGGATGGGTTAAAATGCAGACTGAAAAAAATCCGAGGACCGACTGGGATTTGAACCCGCGTCCATTCGGATTCCAGTTGAGCGCTTTACACCAAGACCACCGGATGCGACAAATACGTGGTCTCATTTACCGCCCGTAGTTAAGGACGAACCATTCCGTGTCCCAGATTCATAGACGTAATAGGGATCCAAGGTTTGGTTCTGGAATTCCGGCGTCAGGAGTTGGCTTACCAATTTTGTCATTGACATCATTTCTCGGGACACCAACGTAATCTGTCGTCCAGAGTATCATCACGGAGTGTCCATGTCGTACGTAAATCGCCTTCCGCCTCCAGTGACCGACTGTAAGCACTTACAAATAAAAGATACAAAGGCCTAGTCGTTACGATTTTGATAGTTAAGACGACGAAAGGATGCAAATTCCTAGAGCTGTCCTTTCGTAGTTTCACCCCATGTCTTAATTTAGGCAGGCTAATCGAGCCCACGACAAACTATGTTGCATGAAAGACGCAAGCCCCTTGTCTGAGTCATTAACAGGGACTCAGATCTGTTCATTCTTCGGATCCCCGAAGTGGCGAACGATTCATTAGCAGCCAAACAAAAGGTCGTGGATGAATCGCTGTGGCATTTAGCACTTCGGACTGGTGTGGCCGCTAAAGGACTTTAACAATAGCCAGTATTGCTGTAACACAAGATGAGCGCAACTCCACAGCTAACACGTTTTCCGGAATTTTATAGCAGAACCAAACCAGTAAAGTTTCAAGTTATGAGCGTCGACAGACAGTGTTACCTAACATCAGTCACCTCAACTACTCGTTCGTGTTTCAGCGGTTTCTCTGAGTGACAGGAGACAGATTTAGCATGTAACAGCTTTATAACTGATGGGCAAGCAGGACAAATATATTTAAAACTACACACGTTTCGATATTTCCGAACACGTATTCATTAGTGCTGTCATTCGTAGCCAGGAATTTAGATCAGTGGAAGTATGTAAAAAAATCACGAGAGGAAATATCAAACGAACAAGGAATAAAGAACAACTGCGAACAAGGCGGTAGGAAGGGTAACTTTATTTTCACAGACTTGATACGCAGGGGAAGATACTGGACATTCCATTCGCATCGACAAGAGATACTTTACACATTCATACATTACGCCAATAGTGTTGGTTATTACGTCTGACAAAGCACTTTAACACCGAACTTAAGTATAATGTGCTCTTCTACATAGTGCCTAGGTGTTCTTACATTACTTTAGTTCAAGGCAGATTATACCAATAAAATCCAGCTACCTACCACTAATACATATTCAGATAGGCTGTGTGGATCAACAGGTTGGTGACAACAGAGACAATAGGCCGGAGATAGAAATGTGGCAGCACCAACTTTTAAGATTTTTTCCTCTAAAATTACAGAAATATTAATACTGAAATTTCGCGAAATTTATTTCATGCAATGTAAGTGCTACTTCAGTAAAAGAAATAGAAAACATTAAAAGATAAAGATAGGGTAATTGTGCGTGTTACCGCAGGAGAGATGGTGATCAACTGTGGCTCTTCCAAGGCTGGCGGACGCAAGCAACGACCAACCACGAGAAGGAAGGAAGCTTGTGGTTTAACGTCCCGTCTAAAGCGTGGCTGTTAGAGACGGAGTTCAAGCTTGGAATCTTGCTTAGAGATGGGGACGTAAACCGGTTGTGCCACTTAAACCATCCCGGCATTTGTCTGGAGGTGATTTAGGGAAATCACGGGAAAAAAATATGGATGGCCGGATGTGTATTCGAACCACAGTCCTCACGAATTCTAGCCTAGTCGACTAAGCACTGCGCCACATCGCTCGGTCAATCATGAGGAACGAGACTGTGACTCACTCCGAGCAAAGCATGAAAAAAGGCAATATTGCCCTATAAGGTACTAGCTGCAAGAACCCGGCTTTGCCCCGGTTTAAAATAAGGTTTCGAAATTTTATGTAGACAGTAACCTACATCTTGTTTTCGAAGTCAAGAGTACACAATTTCATTAAGATCGGAGCAAAACGGTGGATTTTGGCGAAATCCGTTAAGTATCCTCCAACATGCACTGAACGAAATTTCATGTAGACAGTGTGCTTCCGCTTGTTTTTACGATCATTTGTGCAAAATTTCATAAAGATCAGTGCGAAGATATAGTTATACACGCACACATTGAAAACGCACTTTCACCCTTTCTCAAATTTTCCGGTTGGTTTTCCAAAAAATGGAACTAAATCTTTTTAAGAACCTTCCCCATGTAGTTTTGTGTACGTGTACAAATTTCACGTTGTTTGGTTGTCTGGATCTTGAGTTACAAGAGAAAAGACTGACATACAACAAATGCGTCTTATAGGTATAGATATATCGCGTGTTCAGAAATAGTTTGGGGAGATTTTTTAAGAGAATGTACGCACTTGCGCGATTCCTCAACCGCTCCTTCCTCTGCACCTCGTTGGGTGGGAAGTAAGGAGCTTGCGTAGGACCCAGCGCTAGTAATAATTGAATTTAGTGCAAAGATTTCAAAGAGAGACCACTTCGTCGCTTAACCAACCGAAATAAGCCTACCGCGGAAGGTGACCGGTCGTCAACGTAGAGTGGTAGAATGTTGACACGTTAGGTGGAGACTACAATAGGAAGGCGGACCCTATTCGCTGCCTAGTCGCCACAGCCTAGGCTTGGAGTTCGGCAGCCTTGTACGTTTGGCGGTGATCGGCGGTTGTTCACCCCGCAGCAGGCGGCGCTGCTTAGCATACAAAGCGCCGCCACGCCGAACCTCGCACTCCGAGACCAGCTTTCACTCGTAGGCCGGCTGACGGACACTGGCCAACTTCCGAACCCAAACATCTACAAATCTGCTCTTAACGGACGAAATGCACTCCTTCCAATAGTGATCTTACTTTACATTTCGAAGCCACATCACGGCCTCATTTGTTATAAGGATACCTGCGAATTTAGAAGATTCCTTTTGTATATACAGGATGTTCGGAAATTCCCATTACAAACTTTGAGGACTAACTTTCCTACTGTGTATTAATGAGAATCGTTTTGAATGGGTCAGTTGGACCCACTACTTAAAAAATTCTTAGGTGGTACTTCAAATTATGTTTTGTATGTGGATTTTTATACAGAAAAACCACGGACTGGAATTTATCTACATTAGTTTAACAGATTATAAAATAATATAAAATATCAATTTGAACAAAAAATTCATACATGGTATTTCAAACTTTTTTTGAATTTAACGTTTCACAGAAAAACTCTTAGTTTAGTATCATAAAACAGTTTGATAAACTCTATTGAACTAAATTTATCTTCCTTTCCCGTTAACTTACGGTATGCAATTCCTCCAGAGCGGTAACTGTTTGCATGCTCTTCGAGACAAATGATTGACATCAGTTGCACTTTTTGTCTATCGGTCTTTCTTCGGCCCACGGTATTTTCAGTTTCCTGTTATTTTGCTCCTAAACTTGTTACTGCTTTATTCTCCAAACTTTGGTCCTGTAAGGAAATTTTTTGGCTATTCATTCCTCTTACATTGGTTTTGTTAATTCATGTCCATTTCTCTTACAAATAGCCACCTTCAATACAATATATTTTTATGTTACTTAGATGTATATGAACACAAGACACAAACGAATTTATTGCAGCAATGGCTAGTACGATATAGAACAAACAAGCCATCGCTTGCACGAATAAGTGCAGACGAGCTTATCTGTTAACTCCTCTCTATTGTTGTAATGTATACTGCAGGATTATTATGCTCCTACGAACACAGGATACACTGAAGATGCGTTGTAGATCTAATTCATCTGCTTTATTTTCTTTTTGGTACATATGAAACCAACATTACATCGTTCTGGTACCTACAGATGGTATATTATTTGCTTGCTTTTCCTTTGGAACCTCGGCTTTGTACATTCTGGGAGTTCCTGTTAATGTCATTTTTTTTATTGACACGTTCTCTATTAAAACAATAGCCCTATGACTGCACCGAGTTTCGAACCTGGGGCCTCTGAGTCACAGTCCAGCTGCGCTTGCCACTAGAGTACTATGCACCAATAATAAACACAGTAATGCATAAATTATTATGTACAACTTTCTCTTCTCTGCTGCCTCCAGACCACTGTCCATTTTCCGACTTGTATACATCTCCAACTACATTAGTTCCATTCGACAATGAAATTAGCCAATTTACTCATCACTATCCCCTCTTACAGCCGATGCGTTATAATCGACAGTATATTTTTCATAATCTAATTCAAAAATCATTCTAATTGATTGGCACACAGAAAACTTGTAACCACACAAAATCAGACTAATGCTGTTGTTATACATGTATATATCCTTTCAACAACTCGCAATGCCTCCGAGTCGCCGTCGGCAATACAACACAAATTGCATGTATTTCAAATGAAATTTTGTTAAAAGTCAATAATCATACTTGATTGGGTCTAATTCGCCCATTTACAATATGTGTGTCAAAGCTATGTACCTTATTAGGATTCTGAAATAAAAATTAAAGTCAACAAATTATCACGTACCTAAGGTCCCGTTGCTGTAGGTCACACGTTAACGGACTGGATCATTTAGACCCATTCACAATAAGGTTAGGAGGGGAGAATGTAAAATATATATTCGTAAGACACATGTAGCCGGAAATACCGTCCAGTGATGCTAATAGCACTTCTTTATCTCTGACACTGTGAACTCTTCTACTGCAAGCTCTTACCTTTCCATATTTTGAAACGAGTTAGTATATACCAAAACAAGGGAAAAATTTAGTTAAAATAGTATACAGCCCTTAAGACATATCAGCATGTCATCTTCGAGACTGCTAGTGGTGAACTGCTCATAGCACTTAAAGCATGCATTTTCTGTTCCATGTTTACTAGGTTTGTTCCATACTATCGCCCCCCCCCCCCAAAAAAAAAGATGAAAATCAAAGAGCTTTCAGTAGATTTCTTTCACAATCTCAAAGATAGTTCCAATAAACTCAATGTTTGTCATTTCCGGAGATGGGTTCCTCATCAAAATATTATCTACTGACTGCCGTCAAAACGTCTTCGAAATTAGCAACGAGAATTTCCGAATGCCTTTTAGCCTATATACCATATATTAGAAAGTGGACAAATTCGCAGGTAACAACATAATTACAATCTAAGAAACCACATTTAATAACGCGCCATCTCAATTTCTCAAACTGCAATCAAGAAGGCGCCGTAACTCCTACAGGTCGGCTACACCTCCCTGGCCTAATCACATCACTGTGAAGGTCGTTACAATGTACACAGATAATGTTTGTAAATCTGTCAGACCAAACTGCGTGGTCATCAGTCCGTAGCTTACAAACTACTTAAACTAAGGTAAACTAACCCAGGGATAACACACACAACCATGCCCGAGGGAGGACTCGAACCTCCGACGGTGAGCAACCGCGCGCTCCGCAGCGAGGTGCCTTAGACCGCTCGGCTAGTCCACCGCGGTGGAGGTCGACACACACACACACACACACACACACACACACACACACACACACTGAAAACTACACGGTCCGCGCGTAAGCCGTGGGAATTCCTTCAAGTAGATGTCAGTCTGGACTTCGTTTAAAATATAAAACCTGATGACGTTACAGCGTTGCATCAAAATTTTCCGAGTACTGCAGTTGCTACGCGCTTCTCCAATATCGGCCGAAAAGCTGTTTCCTTGGTTTGTACTAAAGGTGCGGCGGCGAGGTGGCGCACTTGGTGTAGTGTTAAGTACTGTGAGAGGGGAAGGCAGTTAAGCCGAGTCGGTAGCCGGCGGTAGCAGGTAGCGTCAATTATAAATGCGCAGACGTTCTGGCCGGGCACTAAAAGTGAACACGCCGAGATAAGGCAAGCGGCGTTACACAAGCGCGCTAAAACTCAGCCGGTCGTAAAGATAAAACGCGGGCCACTCTCACGGCGCTCTTCCAGCCGATATCAGCCACACGCTGATTGATGCTCTCTCGCAACTTTCACGCCACCATGCAGTAACCCGTTGTTGCGCAGCTAGAGCGTCCATCGCGAAAGAGGACGTACACACCCATACATTTTACTATCGCGTACTGACAAAGTTGATGGCTAAACATAGTACACTATCCAAAAGACAAAATGGGAACATTATCGCAAGGTATACGCAGAAGACTTATTTCTAATCACCATCTTGACAACAATATGTTTTCTTTGGATTCCAAATTCATTTGGCAGCCGTGACGCAATTTATTGTTTCTTTGATGTTTAATAAATGTAAGTTCTATCGTTATCAAAGAAATCATGCAGCTATTAATGCCTGCAAGCAATTTGAGTTTCGCCATCTTTTAAAGTTACATTGGACTTCAGTGATGCAGGCGTGGGCTTTATGTGCGTTTAATAACTAGAACGACGGAAAGAAAAACAGTATTTTAGAGAAAGGCCGTCTTATTTTGTACCTCAAATCTTCGTCTCAGTTAAGACACTATAATATTATAAAAATACTGATTTGTAAAAGGAAGCGATTGAGGCATGCATATACATAAACTGCAAAAAGGAAAATAAGTTCGCAGAAAAATTTTTCCCTTCATTTTATAATAAAATAACTGGTTTCGATCTACACTGAGATTATCACCAGACCGGTTCGCCTCAGACCAATCTCAGCGTAGATCGAAACCTGTTACCTTTTATAAAATTATAAAAACTTTTGCGAACTTGACTGATATCATTTTTGGATCATATACCAGTCCGCTGCCTTCCTAATAGGAAACAATGTTTTCCCAACTCATATACATAAACGCTTAATTCAGTAATATTTTGGGCTGAAGTCTTTCTTCCGTATCAGTTCGGTTATGCTTTCGGTAAAGAAAAGTAATTTGCTCAAGTCTATGGCTTCAAAAATTATTTATTACTACGCTGAAATGCCTGCCTGCAGTACTATGAAGGGTACTCAGTCCTACAGATGATTTTTTAAAAAGTTCAAATGTCTGTAAATCTATCGGACCAAACTGCGTGGTCATCAGTCCATAGCTTACAAACTACTTAAACCTAGGTAAACTAACCTAAGTACAAACACACACACACACACACACACACACACACACACACACACACACACACACACACACACCAGGGAGGACTCGAAACTCCACGGCGAGCAACCGCGCGCTCCACAGCGAGGTGCTATAGACCACTCGGTTACTCCACCGCGGCAGATGATTTTCATTAAAATAATAAAATCTGTAAAATAAACTTATCAAGACCAGAAGCTAACAGTAACAGACCCTCTGCGACATGGTAGTTACCTATCAGCATTACGGCAGAATAGAGCCCTCAGCTCAAGGCAGATCCTTATAGAGAAGCATATAAATATTTATAAAGAAAACACAAAAAAGGAGGTTCAACATAAAGATGATTGCATCTAATACTTTCTCGTGTCTTCTGATCTCTTTCACGTATACAAAACAGATTATAAAATATTTATTGATAAATCTGAAGCATTGAATTAATATTTGTGATGCGGCCGGGAATCGAACCCGGACCTCCATGCTTTTGACCACTGGCGGAAAATCGAATCTTGGGTTTCAGGACAAAAGCTAAAAATCGGGAGAAATAATGACAAAATCAGGAGGTGGGAGAAAAAGCGAAAAATCAGGAGACTCCTGCCTAGATCGGGAGAGTTGGCAGGTATTCTTGATGTATACTGCTAACTCGCGAAGTCTCATAAAGCAATAGCACGAAAGCCTTGGCCTGATCCTCCGTGCAGAGGGCTGGCCTGTCATGCTGGTGCACGGAGCGGGCGGGCAGCGGCGGCGCGGATGTTTGCGAGTGTCGCTAACGGCTTCCTGTTTGCCTGCAGGCCGTAATCTCCCCTGGGAGTGAGCAGCGAGGGCCCGCTAACAAGCGAGCATTCACCACCCCCTGTGGCTGTCAGCCGCTGCCTGCAAAAAACACTTCCCACCGCCGCGCCGCGCCGTCCGGCTCCTCACGCATCCCCCCTCCCCCCACTCTTCCTGCTGCTGGCTCGCCGGCCAGGTGCCACAGACAGGAACATTCCGTCACACCTTGGAAAATATTTTACGTGGACGCTGCTGTTTCTAAAGCAAGGAGCGTGTTTGACTGACAGAAAATATGCTAAGATGACAAACATTCATGTTTCGCCACATACTAGCCAAATTTTATTTTACTACAATTTCTCTCTTTTTGGCCCACTTTAGGTTACGGTAGTAACACTAAAAGTGGGCCTTTGCGATCGTCTTTTGACAGCCCGAAATTTAAATGAAAATAACGGCTTATCTATTCATCTGACACGAAAGTGGAATAACCGAATTTGTAGAGGAGAAAATTATCTCCAACTTTGCTCTCTTATGTTTTCTTTATATCGCATATCGTTTGAGAGACATTTGCAAAAAATAACGACTATATATTTAACGAAAACCAGCCATTTGTAGATGTCACGTGACATTCCACGCCCAGAACACTCTGGAATACGCCATCTTGCGTTGCGTAATTATTTGTCTTACGTACGTTTCCTATTTCCGTTTTATGCCGTGTACAGAAAACTGTATGATGGATAATACGATCTGCGTATGAGTGAGCGAGTGAAGAACAAGGAAACCATAAGCAGACGTTCTTTCACGTACGTAAACCGATTGTAAGTGAGAAATTTCGGGGGGTATATAATTAAGTACGACTGAAAAACGTAATGGGAAACAAAGATAAGAAAATGAGAAATCATTTCCCAAAGACATAATAAATAGGGACATGTAGCACGTGATAAACCTCGTGATCTCATTGCGACGTGAGACCGTAGTGACAATAAGCAGTGTTGCGTCAGGCCCGGGTGGGCAGGTGGAGGCGGTTGTGCTTTTGTGCGGCAGCTCGCTTTGTGCGGTCGGGTGTCGCCTTGCCCGCTGCGGTCTGGACAGGTGTGGGGCAACTAGCACGCTTATACCTGCTGCCTGCCCCACACTCCATCCCCTTACGCCGCCGCACACTTATATAAACGCGCCATTCTCGCCGATACAAGCCTTTGTACGGACTGCGTCCCAAAACTGCACAACGGGAGCGCCCAGTTTCGGCACTCATGCAGCTCAAAGATAACGAATATATATTTTTTTTTCTTCAGAACAAAATAACGTCTAAAACCGTATCTATTAATATCAAACGGGGCACCAAAGATACTGTGAGTTAACGTTTTTGTCCTTTCATGCTGTAGCTTGGGTAACGTGTGGTGGAGCAGTCGAGATTATCAAACCGATGGTCGGAGTTCATTTTTCTTTTCATTGCATACTTTTTTCGATGTATGTCATAATAATCTGAATATACTTCTCCATCTTTAACAAAAACATCGCATGCCATAATTATCTACATGTACGTTTCGTGATACACATACGAAAATACACCTTAAGTACAATGCGCAATCCCAACTGTATTTAGAAATGTGAATCATATGTTTTCCATAAACAATGAACCGGTAAATATGTAAATGTGGCGAGGACTTCTTAGTATGTTGCGAGAAAGATGTGTGTTATGGCTGCACATCTATGACAAGTTAACGCACACTAATTACGAAAACATTCGCGACTAATCAGTTGGAAATACGCTGTAATGTACATTACGTATCACTTCTGTAGCCTAGTACGTATGATGACAATAACAGGGATATAAAATGTAAAAAGTATTCCGATTATGAAAATGAGATACAACAAAAATTGGCACACGAATCAGTGTTTAACGCCCATACCGCTTGACCACCGACTCAAGTACAAGATATAACATGAAAACACAAAAACATTAATTCTGGACTGCATAATATTAAATGTTTATAGACGATCTTGCACGGAGTACAACCTGTTATATGGTAGACATCGGAGTTCCCAATATTGTTTTCTAATTCCATGCCTATTCCACTTACACCGTCGTCGCAAGCACTATTAAATTACCTACCGCCGGCCGCGGTGGCCGAGGTGACTGAGGCGCTCCAGTCACGGTCAGCACGGTCACTACGGTCGGGGGTTCGAATCCCCCCTCGGGCATGGATATTTGTGCCGTCCTAGTTTGTAAGTAGTTTATAAGTTTAGGGACTGATGACCCCGTAGTTAAGTCCCATAAGCAAAAATTACCTACCATTTGAACGTAGCTTCCTTGCATCACTATACATGAATTTCTCAACATCCTATTCTCATTAAGGAATTTAGGACAAGCATACCTAACTTAAAAAACCATAGTTACTTGAACCTTCAGTCAATTTACTAGCTTCAGTCAATTTATACCATTTTCAAACCAACCACATTAAGTCATGCAATATAATTAGCCAGATTTTTTTTTTTTTTTTTTTTTTTTTTTTTTTTTTTTTACGATGAAGGCTTTTATGTGCCAAAGCAAGGTGTACGCATTAGCACATAAAAGCCTGTTCCGACAAAAATGAACGTGGCCGACGATATTTGCAGGACTTGGTTCATTTGAAAATGGACTAAAATGTCCGAAACCGGCAATAACAAAAAATGAAACTTACTTCCATGCCACTTCCATTTGTAATTATAGAAAATTGGTCAAATTGTCAAGTTCATGCCTGGGTCATCCAGCATGCTGGAAATAAGCAAAATACTGACGTTGAACACTGCTTGAAACTGCAACTGAGATTCGCTGCATAGTTAACAGTGGCGGCAAGAAGCCTATTAGGCGCACTTAAATTAACACTTTACGAACCACGCATTAGATTATAACTCTGCGAAATGCTGCACAAAGTATTATGTGCGGAAGTAGGTACAGTTTCTCCCCTTCAGAATGACAGGGAAGCGCTGTGAAATTTTTTTCCCCGCTCAGACATGTTAAAGCTATTCCCTCCTCACACGTATGTTATCTACAAGGACGGTGACAGTAGAAGCCGCCACTTATTAGAGCTGATACGTGAACCGGCTGGCGACTCGTCCACACGTATCCCGCCCTTTGTTCTGTTGTCAACGGTCTACTACACACGCCCGTGTCCCAGTTATTCATTTCGTGTCTAGTTTTGAACGAGAGCGCCGCCAAATTCCCAGTTTAACTCCAGCCCAAGAAAAGATTGTCGCATAGAACGACTGTAATATTCTTCACGTAGCTATCAGGAAAGATGATTACAATATCAAGGCCAGTTAAGTCGGTGGCTGTAGGTAAGGCACCGGCTCTTTGAAAGAAGGAAAAACGAGGAAAGGCCTTGTTAAGTAAAAGAAAATCCAAACGTATTCGTAGTTGGTACCACAACGACACGAGTAAAGTTAACTACTGAAACCCCTCTCCTTAGTAACAGCATACTAAACACGGAAGATACCTCCGTGTTTCACAGAGCAAAATAACTACTCGGGAAATTCTTATTGGTCACGCAAGTCCGCCGTTTAGTACTTCCGCAGTTGCTGTCCACGCACATGTCAGTTTCGGTTGTACGAGTCACTGCATGTAGTCCAGGGTTATAGCATGACCCACTGTTCTACCGTTTCCAATCCGGAGGTAGGAGGCAAATCCAATTCAGAGACGCACTACTTGGATCGTTATATACCAACGAAGACCATGCCAAAGTAACAGTCTGAGTACATGGAACAAAGACGGCTAAATTCACGCGGCGCACTGTTTGGTATATATATGAATCCTGTTTCCGAAGTCAGTGCTGAATCTAACATATCTCTTTCGTAGCGATATTAAGTGACACATTCTACTAAAGTTACTATCTAACCTTCGCCGTGGAATGTAATCAGTATAAGCAGCTGACTCTTCTAAAAAATAAAGTAAATTGCTTGCTTTAATAATCAAAATCAGGAAAACTTCTAGGATGACTCGTTACCAATATTGTGATAAATATGTACAGCAGAATAAACGCTACTGAGGTTTCCGACCTAAAACAAGTAACCAAGTCTTGAATCGCTGAACGTCCACCTGACATACCGTTTTCATTCATTAGACGTTTTACTATACAAAATAAAAAGTAGAACTGTCAAGAGATTACTATTAATAAACATCTGTACTGAAACTTTTCTTTATACCACAAAAGTGAAGTTAACCGCTTATCAATGGGTATTTTTAGGCGCAAGGGAGAGGAGGGAGTGTGTGGGGTGGGGGAGGGGGGAAAGCATTCAGTATAATAGTGATCCTCAAATAGGTGGATTAAAGAAATAATAAAAAAAATGTTCAAATATTTGTATAGCATATGGGACTTAACTACGGGGTCATCAGTCCCTAAACTTACAAACTACGTATGAACTAGCTAACACTAAGGACGGCACGAATATCCATGCCCGAGGGGGGATTCGAACCCCCGACCGTAGTGGCCGTGTAGACCGTGACTGGAGCGCCTCAGTCCCCTCGGTCGCCGCGGCCGGCAATAAATAATAAAAATAGAAACCAATGAAGTAGGTGAAGTTATATGTAATATACTTAATACAGCCACAAAAATTAAAAATTAACAAGTTATGAAATAATTTGAAAACAGTCTATCGTGGAAACCACAACTATAGTGAGAAATTATTTTAGCTTAAAATCTGTTAATGCAATAAAGTAGACCTCCCTATTAATATTTCCAGTGTCTAGTAGTGTTTCGAAGTAACAAAACTGAAGACAGGAATTCAAACAAGTAAAATATTACACGGACATAAAATTGAATCTAAAGGCGAAAAATTCTACAAGTAAGGTGCATATGTGGTTAACGGCAATATTCTATGGGTCACAGTTGGCTTTCTTTTACAGCACGTTTTAGAGACCATTTATACTACTAAAACGTAATGGCCTCGGGTATGCATATTCACAACGTAAACATTCTACTACAGAGATTAAAAATGTGAGAATTTAACTACATGAAGTATGATTATTCAGCATCCTAAACAGGAGCCGAATGTGTTTCCAAAAAAGTTCAAATGTTTGTTAAGCTTAAGGGACTTAACTGCGGGGTTATGTCCCTAAACTTACAAACTACTTATGAACTACGTTATACTAAAGACGACACAAATATCCATGCCCGAGGGGGGATTCGAACCCCGATTGTAGCGGCCGTGCAGACTAACTGGCGCGCTGCGGCTAGCAATGTGTTTTCGTGGTCTGTTTTCAAGAGAACGGCGTGAGTTTACAGTTTCAATATCTTCGATATGCTGATGCGATACCTTGTTGCTAATTGCTGAAAAGTATTGCCTGCAGGCACATACGTTTTGTTTCTTAGAGGGCATAATGGTAGAAGAGAACTGGACTGCCGTCGCCGGAGTTCCGCCCTCGACCGCCACACAACAGCGACTGCAGCAACGGCAGGAGGGCGTCAGCGCTCCCTTGCGGCAGCACGCGTCATGTGCATCACTGCGAGGTCTCAGCCTTCAGGATTCTCTTCACCAAGCATGATATGTATCCCTTACCAGAACAACTAGCAAATCGTCTTGTTACACATCGCGAGTGCTGTGTGGTGGGCTTTATACGGGTTGCAAAAGCATCATTTGTCACTGAGTGGTTGCTGAGAAAACTAGGATTTCTGGAATTTGTGGGAATGGTCATTTCTACACTTTTTTATTCAGCGGAAAGCATCGAAATTTTTACAGTATGTTCTTAAAATTATATTATCACTGTATTTTTTTATTATTTTACAAATCTTTATCCGTTAGCGAAATCTGGAGATTCAAAGTTACTGTACTTACACACAAAATTGCAAAAATCGGTTTTAGCTGTTGCATCGTATAAAGTCTGATATCTTCTCGCAATAAATTAAAATTTAATTTTTGTTATTCGTCATACCCCGATATAAATGTGTCGAATACATTAAGTCTTCACTGTTCAGAATTTATTACATAAGGAGCACACAGTTCTAGCATGAAGAGGCAGGCAACGAGCTGAAAAGTGTTCCTGTCGAAGCACCATAAAGGGAATCGTGTTCCTCATTAAAAGACTAACAGAAAAGTGGCGAACTAGCTACTTCGGTCTTCAGTACGCTTTAAGCACCATTTTCGCATGCGAGCATATTCGCACTTTTTTGTTCTCAAAGCAAATAGTAGAAAGTTACGGTGCAAGAGACATGAGACAGTGTTAGCGGGAGTTATGGAGGGACAGAGAGAGTGGCAGTAAGAGAGATAACTGTGTGGTGACGTAACAGAGGGAGCAAGAGAGAGGAAGCTGTGGAATGAGAAACAGAGGTAAGTGGGAAACACAAATAAGCTACGGGGGTCTGGATCACCGAGAACGACCAAGTGTTGTCTCCATCTTGAATTTTCAAGCCGACCAAGCTGCCCGTAAAGCCAGGAGAGAATGGTGACTGAAAAGACACATACGGCTCTGCGACTGTTACATAATGGGCAACGTAAATAAGCTTTCAGATTGATCGGTTTGGAATGGACTAATGCCTTAATGTTAAACAAGAACAGCGTGGTATGGAGGAGATAGTGGTGTGTACGGTAAGGAGGTGTGGTCCCGTTATAGCATTTAAGGAAGTGTTAAAAGCGAACGGATATAAACTTCGTTGTTCGAACCGTACAGCAACAGCTCACACTGTGAGGCAATGGTATACAATACAGTTGCGGCGTGAATACCTTTGGGATGAGCTACGGAGTCAGGCTTCTACTAGACCAGACTGCTAGGTCATCAGGCCGTAGACTTACACTAAGGACAACACACACACCCGTGGCCGTGGGACTGGTAGGTCCGGCGGGCAGTGGCGGCAGGTCAGCAGCGGAAGCCGCAGGCCGCATCCTGCACGCGCGGCGCCGGAAGTGACGCCACGACACGCGCCGCCCCGCCCCCGCCACCGCCCGCTTCCTGCCGCGCTCGCTTCACACTCCCTGCGCTCTACTTTTCACGCAAAGTCTCCGCACGCTTCGTCTGCTCTAGCAAGCCCCTCCCTCAACAACTGGCAGACACTTGGAAATAGCTGTCAACTGCGACACCAAATAATCACTTTATGTTGATGTAATTTTTTGGTCCGTGTTTGTTTTAAAAATATTTAACTTAGTTGATTTTTCATAAGGGTCTGCCTTGACCAAAACACTGCTTTTTTTTTCTTTTTATTGTTTTTGTATGCCCATACACGTTTCACTACACTTTTAGCATCTTCAGTGGGTCCTTTTTATTGCTTGTTTTACATGTTGAATTTGTTGCTGATCTTACATCATCCCTGTGGGTCTACGCTTACAGTTTGTCATATTTGTTGGTGTCTACATCGGTGGACTAGAGAAGCAGAATAGGAGAACTTTGGTGGTTACTGTTTATGAACTCAGCAACAGTAACAGTGAACACTTAAAGGTTCTCCTATTCTGCTTCTCTAGTTCAAATGGTCAAATGTTTGTGAAGATTATAACCTTAACTACGCAGTGATCAGTCCCTAAACTTACAAACTACTTATAAACTAGATTATACTAAAGACAGCACAAACATCCATGCCCGAGGGGGGGCTTATCTAGTCAACTGATGGAGACACCAACAAATATGTCAAACTGTAAGCAGAGACCCAGAGGGATTATGTAAGAACACCAACAAATCCAAAACAGGCAATAAAAAGAATCCACTGAAGATGCTAAAACTCTAGTGAAACTTGTATGGGCAAAAAATAAAAATAAAAAATAAAATAAATAAAATATAAAAAATCAGTTTTTTTTTCTCAAGGCAGACCCTTATCCCAAAGCAACTAACTTAAATACAACGCAAAGTTCAATTCCAAATTTTTGACAACCAGTATTGACATTAAATGCCAACATCTTACAAAGTGTTATTCTCCGTCTCTGCTACTACAATAAATGTGGTGTAACTTAGCGTTTCATTTCATTCTATATAAAATATCTTCAGTGGTCTGAAATGACAGATATAAACAATTTGATTTGTTTTTATAGATCGAGAAAAAGGTTTTTTGTTGTTAAAAGAATAGCCGACGTGTTGCACAGCATGCGGAAAATTATTATTATTATTATATGTGTTTTTCCTTCCAGCTTTCACTATGCATCAGATATATTTGTATCCCTTTTCTGTCTTTGCGCAAGTATTGTCTGTTTTCTGAAGTGTCGCCAACATTGAAATTTATCTTATTTTACTTTTAAAATTTATTTTATATTATAAGTGTTACTTTTAAAGTATGCTTTGAGTAACTATTTTAATATAGGGGAAATGTAACGGAAATATTTTCTGGTGATAATGCTTTTAGGAGATGGAGCATGCAGGAGTACGTGACTGAACAGTAAGTGTGAAGTAGTAACTGGTGCAATGAATGAGGCGGAAGAGGTGTTGTGATATTGGGGTGAGGACTGGGGAAAAGGGGAAAGTGGTTGAGTTAGAGAGGAGGAGCGGGGTGAAAAAGTGGGTTTTATGCGAGGCTTGACTGTCATCTTTATCACTGGCAACTGACGAACTGCTCTAGCTAATAACATTAACAGGATTAGTATACATTCCACTTACTATATATTTCGGAGGAGTATGTCTTTGTCGTCAGGTAGATTAATTTTAATTAATATGGCGTGGTTGTAATATGTCGACGTTATGAGTGGTGACAAGCTGCCTTATCTGAATCAGATATGCAGCAGAGTACACAGTTTATTATGTAAACACATCCGTGCCCATATTGCCCTATTGATTAATAAGTAGTGGAAAGCATATTGTAATAAGTGTCACTGTTTAAAGGACTGGGACAGAAAGGTCGTACGGCCACCTTCAGCCAATAACTTTACCAAATGCAGATAATCTTTCAGTCCGTATGGTGACACGGGATAGAGATAGCTAAAGAAGAAACAGGAGAACACTCATTAAAGTATAAGCAGCTGTCCTTCCCACATTCCAAAAGGGGAGAAACGCTAATTGTGAATGGATGCAGAATATAAACATCGACGAATGTAGTTATCCGTCCGCATGGTACAAGAAAAGCGTGACCTGCAGTCGGCCATTTAACAACTGCTCAGAAACGTCAGCACTGCTGGTGTGCTACGTGCACAGTTAAATTATAGTTATTTCCAAAATGTGAATGTATTCATGAACGTAATTTATCTATAAAATATTTTTTCATCGACAGCAGTGGACAAGACTAGTATTGTCATCTGTGTCTACGAAAAGTGTTGTCATACACTTAAAACCACAATATCCGATTGGTACAAATAACTCAGCAGGCTGACAATTTACACAGAGAGAGACCTAACGGCAGAATGAACAGGAACTGTCTTGCGAGCGCAGCGTAAATACACGAAATGTTTTTGTTCTGATACGTTTATTTGCTTTACAATGCGATAAGTCTGTGTAAATAACGGCTCTCCCGGGGTCAATTTCGCCGCATCTGTAGTTTATTGAAATACAAACAGTGTAAACTAAAACGACAAAGAAGAAAACAAAAATACGCGGGTTAATATAAACACGAGAAATGCCGGTGTTTGTGTTGTTCGCGCACGCATCGCCGAAAACAAGCGAACCGCAATTTACGCCGTCATCGATGGAGTCCTGCAGATTCCGCTTCCAGATGTGTAAACATTCCCACTAAAAGGGAAAGAGGCGAGAAGAAGCGCGGGGGAAAACAACACGAAGGGCAGAAAAAGGCATTCTTTCCTTCTGCGAAAACACGGCTTGAGAACAGTACAGTATTTCGAAAAACAGTGACATACAAAAGTGTATTGGCGTGCTTGTTACATACGTAAATGCTAAACGAAGGTGTGAGAGAAAATGCAGGAGAAAGAGGGAGTACTAGTGTGTGTGTGTGAGTAGAAGTAATGGGATCCGCGGCGTGAAATTAGTTGAGCCTGTGGCAACGCGCTCACCAAACCCGACGCCCGCCAACTACAATGATCGGCCGACTAATGATGTCCTGCCGTGATTAGCAATCCAGCAAATTAGCGGAACGGAAAATGTCACCGCGTAAACAAGCTTGTCGACAAAAAAGAGTTTTGCAATAATTTTGGCACCGCGCGGGTCATCCGCCCCGCGGTCGGAGAGGTTCGATGTTAATGCTGTCCAAGTGAAACATCCAATCCACAATTTACGACGCTGATTAAGCAGCTGATAATACAGTGACACAGAGCAACCACGATATCATTTTCGGCGCTTGGTCTGTCTCATTGACGTCACACGAACATAGCAAATCGGAGGGTCTCTTCGTGTTTTAAGTGAAGGGAATAGAAAGACGGAACGATATTTCAAACGGACAAGGAAGCTATGGAGACCATTTCTGTTATTCGAGGAAATATATGTCTTGACTCAGGAACAAGTAACCTACAGCAGGATTTACAAGCGCTTACTCGAGAATTATGGTCTTTTTCGTGGAAATAAAGTGTGCACGTGCCCCGTTCAGACATAAACATAACAACACAGTGCCTTCGTCCTCACATGAACGATTACAGAACGCACGACCGAAGCCGCTAGCACTCCTCCAGAAAGCCACTCAAAAACTGACGAGACCCTCCTGGACAGCAAAATTCTCCAGCAGTTCCTGAGAACGGAAGTTATCGTTTAACGAGTCAACAGCGGCGAAAGACTAGCTCAGCCGATCAAGGGCTAATAAAAATAAATAAAAATGTAATGGAGAAGTTGAATAAAAATCGCAGGACTCGCTTCGAGTGTTATCCTTATTCTTGAAATGCCGAATCACTGTCTTATAACAGCTGCACAAGCCACTCGGTTTCTACTTGGGTCACAAGCAAAAGCTAGAGTGATTATAACCGCGTTTTTATTGTGTATGTTGGTCTACAGGTTGCTATAGTTTTATGCATCGATTGCATTTTTTTTACACTGTCTGATGATAGTGTCAGACTTCATTGAACTGATTACGGTATGGAATGAAAGAGACGAGACTGTTGGCAATTATAGGGGAAAGCTGGCGCCAGGTACGCAGGCTGTCGCACCAGCCCTTATTGCGGTTCGAAATATGCGGACAAAAACTTCTATGATGAATAATAATAATAATAATAATAATAATAATAATAATGAACGCTTTACAGGCGATGGAGTTGGGAGTCATTCCGCACGAACCTCATTCACCTGATCTTGCTTCGTCAGATTTTCACCCTTTCCTGTCTCTATCGAACACGCTTCAAGGAACTTCTTTTTCGGGTGAAGTCGGACAAACGAAAGGTTACCCCCTGTGTTGAAAAAATGTTAAAAATAGTACAGGATAATATTATTGAAGGCTGAAGTCTCTCTTGTGTCTATTAAACTTAATAGCTCAAAATGGTTTGCTAGTCCGTCTTTTCGTCTTCTCTCCAGTCCTCTCTCTACCCATTTCTCTGTCCATCGCCTAGTCGCGCGGCTAGCGCACGTCCTGAGCAGCATGGGGTTATCGCCTGAGTCTCAGGACGTGCGCTAGCCGCGCGTTTCGTATATTTCAAGCGTCAACTTCGCGTCGCAATATCTCAGGATGTAACTGGAATATTGCGATGCAATCAACGCCATTGTTTATGTGATTTGTCATGCTATGGATTGCTGAAGAAAAAATATAGGGTGTCCATTTAAAAAAAAAAACATAAGTTTGTGTTAGAAAACACATTTGCTTTCGTTTTAGAATGTTTCCAAATATGTAAATTCATGGGCCCCAACCGTACATTGATACCGATGAAAGTCGTTTTCCAATAGCTGTTATTGTTCCAGAGATATTTTGGGTGGACAAGATAGCTGGGACACCCTGTATATATCTGCCAACTTTCACGATGGAACAGTGTGGGAAATTATTGCAAGTTACGTTCTGCCATACCGGTGGCTTGCAGAGCGGAAAAATCTTCACGAAAACAAGACATGCGTGTGCCAACTTGCAGGGTAATGAGTCACAGTGTGTTGTAAGGTACCCTTCACGATGAGGGATCTTATGTGGACAGTGATGTTCCTCTTAATTTGAAGGTTAAGGCTACAAAATTTCATAGGTAATTTTACGCTTTATTTTGAAGACCGAATCGAAACTGTTCTTTATGTAGAAGAAAATGCTACGCTACGAACTTGTGTGCCAACGTAATAGCGACACTTTTGGCAGCCTTCGTGCGATGTAATAGGGCAGTGTCATGGAGATGCTAGAAAGTGAAGCCAGGAAAGAGAGCGAGGCTTGGCAGCCAGAGGGCGACGGCGGCGATTAACGCGTGATTTACGAACGAGCCCCACGACGGCCGGCGCCTCCTGCCCACGCCTCAACCGTTTGTCCCAACCCCTCACCACCAGACATAGTCCCCAATAGCAACAGGGGGAAAGAAGAAAACAGTCAAGCTTTCCATCCTTCAATCTGACAAATAATTAAGACTCATTTCTTAGGAGGGGCCATTTTTGAACAGTTCAGGCTTACAATCTCTCGACTTGCCACTATTTGATGTCTTGGTTGTATGGAAGCCAAATTATTTATATTGATGAGCCTGTCTCTGAGTACATACCGTAAGTAGGTCAGTAATCGTTTAAATAAACACAGTCTCCTTTTTCCTTAGCATTTAGCGAGACAAACCGTGTTTTTTTGGCTCCGGGTGCCCTCACGTTTTAATAGTTTGTATGCCCCCTATTCCATGACTCGGAAGTTGGAGACCAGGTCGACATTTGCCCAAACGAGCGTGCAAAGCCACCTAGGAACGATACAGGGGCTGACTGCTGTACCAGACCGACGGTGGTCAATCCTCCTATCGGGGTCTGGTTTCAGCTGTCGATGCAGCAAGTAGTGCTGTATGGAAATATACACCGGAGAATGTAGTGTCGATTTGCGCAAAATTTAACAACACTGTACATTCAAATACACCGAAAGCATTCGGCCACGTATTAGTCCGTCCACTGTTCGCCTGAACCACGCTGGGAAGAATGTGGATGGCCGACGGTTCGTTCATCGTGAAGAAGAGAAACCTGAGAACGGAGGAACGGTTTGAACGCCGGTATCATTCCGCGTTTAGAAGTTGCTGCTGCGCAGTAAGAGGATTGTACCCAACATGATCGCGGGTAACATTCTCTATGCAAACTCTTGTCATGCGAGATAGCGTGATACATCTTTTCAGAAGTTTTCTTTTGATATACTTGTTCCTTCGCCTCATATCAGCAATAGTCAGCTTAGGCGGCTGTAGGTGGTTTGACTTCCGGAAATAACTTTGTTATGTGACCGGTCCACGTTGGAAGTCAGGAACCTCTCGGACCGCCCCTTTTCCTGTTGCAGCTTCTTTACTGACAACGCAATACATCCCGCAAATAAAACAGTAAATTACCAAGGAGTATTATCTGAGCAAGGTTTCTCACCTAGTAAATTCAAGAACCGTCAATGCACTAAACTATTAATCAGACGAAAAGAATTTTCTGAAACACCTGAAGTACCTTCTCTAGTCCTGTGTCGGGCAATGGAATACACACACTATGTTGTTTTCACCATCCTTATGACCAAGGTGTGCTGTACATATTTATCCGCCTTCGTCTTCTCTCCCCCATCCCTCCCAGAGAATAAAATCGTCGAAGAGACCTCGCCGTTGTCTTATTCGTCTCGTATATTAATATTCGCTCTCTTCGCCTTGCCAATATTCATCCCTCAGCCTTCATATTATCAGTGTCTCTACAATGCCATCAGTAGAGAAGGTGAATATTACCAGGAACGTGCACTTTACTCGCCTGCAGCTAACACGACTCGACTCAACTTCATCAAGATTAAGGCATTCTTAAAGTATTTCACATCTCTCTCTCTCTGTCTCTTTACCGTAAGCCCCACTTTTGTGCCCCAGAACGCACAATATACTTGGCACTGATAGCCGTACCGAACTCAGAGACACACTGTCACAAGATTGTAGAAACACTGTCAGTATTGTAACATAATGATGCAAATTTCGGCAGCATATGATTCGGCTGTTACCTCCAGTCGCGAGAGATGTCGCATGGTCAAGTATACTCTCCAGCAGGATGATTGGTTGGTAAATGGTGGTCACGCCCTCACTCACTGGACTTCCGCGAAGGGGAGATGCATTTTCTAGCCATCAATGGCCAGTCTTGGTATGTCAGTTTCTAATCCGTCGTGTCCTGACATCCAAGTTGAGAAAAACCTGTGTTCTCGCTTTCGTCACACCCATTTACTCTCGTATTAATATACAAGGACGCTGCTTTCACAACGAGCGCACCACCGCAGTTGCAAAACAGGTTACTACTATACACGAAACTTGAAATCAGTGTAAACGACGAAGGAGAAATCTTGGCAAAAAGCCTTATAGTATCGCTCTTTAATGGCGCTTGTTTGCATAAAAAGAGAAATCTCGGTTGATTTGTTTTAAGATAATGATCTATTCGTATAATGTTGGCAATGTGTGTCACAACAGGAAACCAGTACTACAGAAGCGAAAACAAGGAAAAAAGCAGTAAAATCACTTCTGATTACAGGTCACACATAACATGTCTCATACTTGTAACCTGCAACGAAGATGTCTTAGTTTTTCATATGCATTTCTCCGATGTTTAAAGATCTGCCTTAGCAGTTTCCCTCATTTAAAATGCAAAGAAATAAGCGGGTTTTTAGTTTAACGGCCCGCCGACGGATAGATCGTTATAGAGGATAGAGCAAGAACTGGGAAGTAAATCTTAAGAGTGCTTTGCTGGAACTATCGTAACATTCGCGTTAATGGGAAAACGAAAAACTGAACCTGGTTGGTTCCACGGATAAGGCTGTTCCCTTCTGCTAGTCTTGGGCCGGTAATACTGGGTATCTCTTATAACGTGCAGGTACTCCTAAGTTAGGCAGCGACGAGAACTGAGGATGCAGACTTCTGCTCGCCATAAATCATTAGCCGTTTGCCACCGGCTCGTACGCTCGCACAACCATATCGTATCATTGTTTACAAGACTGGTGTAAAGAAAAGCGCAAACTGAAATACAATATGGATGTAACCTACTGTTTTCAACTGAAAATCTCTTTCTTTCGTTTGTTACGTAATAAAAGACTGTGTGTCAACAGCTACGGTCTGGAAAACCAGAATGGCGAGCATCTTCCATCAGCAAATGAAAATGTAGCAGACAAAAGTAAGCATGGGGAGTCGCAGTAACAGTGTCCTAGAACTCCCTTTTTTGCGAGGCTGACAAGTCACGCTGCTCGCAGTGAGACTTCTGAAGCAGAAACTTTTCCACTCATAACTCCACCAATGGTTGTTATTGGCAGAAAATCGTGTCAATACGTAATTTAAGATCTGATAATTGTCAGATCATTGCTTCCTTGTGGCTAAAAATCACAATTGCTTTACAGCAATCCTCCAGAGTAGAAATTACAAAGCGACTGCAATAGGTAAGGCTTTTTTTAAAGTCACTCGTATTACATGTGTTCCTCACCAACGCCGACACATATTTTCCTGGAGGTTAGTTCGCAATACGTTTCCACTACAAGAAAAATGGCAACTAGTACAGACTGGTTAGCTAAGTGGGATGCTTTTAAACGTGGCGAGCTTTAGCAGTTTGTGGAAGTAATCGTCAGCTGCAGGCTGCTTCGGGTGGGGACGCTAACAGCCGCTAAGCAGTGGCCTGTTAGCCGACGCCATCCAGCCTCTGAACCAAACCTGCCACTTCCGTCCTGTCTGCCCTTCTTTTTCATCGACTGCACCTACAGGGCTATTCGTTAACGTGTTCGCCGTTAAAAATCCGCAAACACCTTTTCAGACTTCGTTTCTGCCCCATATGTCACGGTGAGGCCTCACAGGTAAGAGATATAACAAGACGTTAAGCGAAAAATACTTTGCAAAGGAAAACAGCACAGAGGAGTTCCTGTACCTCCGCACCATTAACGCATCAAGATTGTTTGAGATGACGGTGGTGCGGAAAGCGATTTTCCAGTGCTTCGCTACTCCCTTCTCTTCCGGTTTTCATACCGCGCCGCGTTTTTGCGACACACATTCTCCTCTGTCACTTGTGAGATATTATGGGAAACTATTTAGCCAAAGATAAAGCTCATTTTCAGACTCAGTCTCGTATTTAAAAAAAAAAAAAAAAGTTTGTAGAACTTATGGGACTTAACTACGGTGTCATCAGTCCCTAACCTTACAAACTACTTATGAACTAGCTAAGAGTAAGGACGGCACAAATATCCATGCCCGAGGGGGGATTCGAACCCCCGACCGTAGTGTGTAACCCAAAGCGAAGTATGTTCCAATTTGCTTAAGGTATACAAATTACGTGGTCAGCTATTAAAATACGTATGGCTGCAAAATAGGGATGGTAGGTACCATTGAAACAGCCGGTTTTCATCTCCAGTTTTTTCATCTACAGTGTAACCCTACTGTAAAAACCACTCCAGATGAGTTTTTTTTTTTTTAATAACCGGTTTTCGGTTTGTATTGCTATTATTTCTAGTAACAAACGTAGAAATTAAAAGTTGGTAATTTTTAAGACTTCCTCAGACTTTTTCATTATACTTTTCTTCAATATATCTGGTAAAACAGGGAACGGAAACAGGAATTAGTCCGTCCACCGTTGGTTGCCTTTAGTGAAAAGTAATGTGGGGGATGCATACTACTAAAAAATTACCACGTTTCTCCTACTGATTCTGAATCTCGGCTGAAAAATCATGATGTATTGAATTTTACACCCTGGAGCAACCATAAAACTAAGGGTCCGGTTATTATTCCAAGGTTATAGTACATCAACAACATCATAGAAATGTGAATTAAATTTACCTTCTCTTCAAACAAACATTGTGGATGCTCTCTCCTTAAATAATATCGCAAGTTTGCAGTACGTTCGCCCGTTTTCAACCTTTAAAGGCTAGCGCAGTTAGTAAAGTGCTTCCAGACTCTGGGTGGTGCCATTTAAGACACAACTAATGCCCAGCGACAACAGGAACTGCCATTAGACGAGAAGGAAACAAGTCTTGCACGTGCCTACGCGTCGTCTAATAGGCCACGCCCCAAGGCAACAGGTGCACTGTACCAATTCTTAAGCCATGCGTTTTTCCTAGTTTCTGACTCTGGATAGTTCATAAGTCATCACCGACCTCATTTTCTAGTTTCTGCGATAAACTAACATTTAACAGCAGGGGAAATTTTAGGAATATATATTACTAGTTTTTTTTTACATTTTTAAATACTTAAAAAGAAAAATAGTATATAGAATCACTACTAGAAAAGTGGTTATACCGTTGTTTTACCTGGTTAATGGCAATAACTAAATAATAACGAAAACTATCGGTTATTCGGAACTAAAATACAGGTATCAGTTTTAACTGGTCGGTTTTTCCCATCCCTACTGCAAAACTGATCAGGTAGCTAACGTTAAAATTGTTAAGAGTAAGACCAAAATTATTATTATCCAATAATGTCACCGATATTTGTTGAGATCATTGAGAATATCTTTAGTGATACAATTTATAATAGCAACGGAAAAATGTGTTGAACCACATTATACATCTACATCTCAATTTCTTATTCAGATAAGGTTCAACAGCCGTAAGATATTTGAGGAAATGCGTACTGTAAACCATCAGCTGTTTATTATTTTTCCAAACTTCTACCGGTTTCGGTTATAAACCATCTTCCCGGAAGAGAACTAGACAGACTGATTAAAAAGGTGCATTATATGCCTCCTTGTGCATACTAGCATGCATGTCACAAAGAAGTGTGACATGTATGCTAGTATGCATAAGGAGGCATATAATGCACCTGTTTAATAAATATGTCTAGTTCTCTTCCGTGAAGATGGTTTCTAACCGAAACCGGTAGAAGTTTGGAAAACTAATAAACAGCTGATGGTTTACATTATGCATTTCCTCAAACATCTACATCTCTTTCCCTTAAATCTTTTTAAATTTTGTAAAAGTTATTTTATAGACTTTCGCCGAAACTGTCAGAGAGTTAGTTACTCAGTATGAAATGCCAAGAGGTAAATGTTGAAAATACAGTAAACTGTCAGTCAGCGCAGCGTAGCAACTCTCGACAGAGTGAAACGCAGGCAAAGCCTCGTGTTGGCAGCGGGACGGGAGGCGCTGCAGTTAACAGCGCGGCTGGCTAATCGGATGCACGCACGGCCCATGAGCCGCGTGCAACTGCCGTCTCCGGTAGCTTCTTGCTGCTTTGATTCGCGACGGCGGCTTTTTTCAACCGCCGAGACGGGATGAACGGCCTCGGGCCGGGGCACGCTTGCTTGCCAAGGGCGATTTGCATCATAGAGCCGCGCGCGCAGCTTCTGAGGGCTGTGTCCCAAGCGGCCGACCGCCGAGGCAATCAAATGCAGCTGCAATGACGACACCCTTGCTTCGAAATTTGATCTGACTTTTCCTGCCACTTACCTGGTTGGCCACAGTTTAACACAGACACTGAAACCGTGGCGCAACTTTACTTCTTTCATGTTTGCAAACATTGTCACTTGTGAAACGTTTGTAAAGCTATCGAACCAAACTGCAGTGGTCATCAGTCTCTAGTCATACAAATAAACTAACTTATAGTAAGGTCCGCGGGAGGACTCGAACCTCGACAGGAGTAGACGCGCACTCCGCAGGGAGGTGCCTTAGAGCGCACGGACACTCCCTCGTGTCTGACGTGAATTAACGGGGATCGAACCAAACCCCTCCGAATCCATAGTTTGTTACTTTACCACTAAGTCACACAAATATTGCACTCTTTAAATTACATTCATTCTACCAATCTTAGCCAGTATAAACAGTTTACGTGACAATTTGAGCAGCAGTCGTAGATTCTGCTCGGCATATAATGCCTTTGTTTACTATCCAGTTAAGTCATCAGAAAACGAAAACAAATTACAAAATATTTTACAATCTGTACTCCAATGGGGAAAAACTGGCAAAAGTGTAGAGTTCTCCAAATGAGCGGTAAAAATGTTAAATTTCTGCTACACGGTTACACAAAATTAAAAGTTGTCGTTTCAACTAAATACCTACGTATTGTAAACACAAACATGTAAACTGGAACGATCGTACAAAAGATGGTAATGAGAAGGTGATATATTACTCTTCTTCACTTAGGACTATTAAATGCAGAAAATAAACTAAATAAGCTATCTACATTACAATTGTCCGTCCTGTTATTGAGCATTGATCCTTTTACGAGACAGCATTAACGGGGGATATCAGAAAAGTTCAAAGAAAGGCAGTTCAACATCACGAAATAGGGAGTAGATTGTCACAGATGTGATAGGCGAATTCGAGCGGTAATAATTAAATCAAATCAGTTTTTCTTGCGTTCAGATCATTCTAAAGTGTAAAATTGGCAACATTCTGTCACCAATGCAAAATTCTTATGTTTATTACTAAGTACACGCGGGGAAAATATCAGTGTAATGAAATAAATAAGATATCTCAACGGAGCGTTTATGTTTATCATTTTTTCCATGTGTTTTGAGTACATTATAAGATTTTACTTAGTTATTTTGGTAATAACGATGCTGATGATGAGGGTAGTATTCAGAAATAGATGATAATGCTGCTTCTGAGAAGTACTTTGAGGACAGTTTCCTAAACTTTGTAAAGATGGATACTTGAAATCAAATTCAATTGTTTGTACAGCTTATGGGACTTAACTGCGGAGTCATCAGTGCCTAAACGTACAAACTAACTTATACTAAACACAGCACAAAAATCCATGCCCGAGAGGGCATTCGAACCACCGACGGGGAACGCCCTTGCGCATCGGAGCATAGCGCCTCAATGCGCTCGTCTGCAGCTAAGAATACTTCGAAAAGAGTTAAAAGGGATGAATGGAATCCTATGTTTTGGGTTATGGTAGGCGTTTGGTCATCAACAGGTCAGGAGAGGAATTATCGCTTTCACCTACAGTAAGGATATGACATTCAGGCCTACGACGGGAAAGTGCGTACGTATATGTCAGATCAAATTTGTGTGTCAGAAAGTAGGAGCCGGTTGGGACTGCCTGGTTATAGCGATGAGGACTTGAAATAGGAGCGCTTGCAGCTCAAGTTTGCAAGGTATTTGGGAGGTTATGTCGGCTTTACCTAGGAGTGTAAGCAATGTACAGGATTTGTAAAGATATCCTGGTACTTGGAGAAGGGGCGGGCAGGAGGGGGATTTGTATCATTGGGCAGATGATACGTGTAAGAGAGCAACTCATATACGAATGTTAAACGTTGTACGTGGCGCTCTAGGTGTAAGAAGTGGTAAAATATTCTGGATGCCGAAATGCAAGCTATGTTCGTGATGTTAAGTTGGATAAACCGTTTGTAGCTGACGAGTATTAACCGGCAGGTTCAACTAAATTCAGTAGCATGATGATTGCTACCGACAGGCCTCCACAGGCTGAAGATATGCCAGAAGTGGAAACATCCTTTCAACAAAGTCTAATCGGTTACAATAAATGTTTTAATGTATTCTGTACTACCGACTGACTTCCCCATTTCCACCATTATAGAAGAACTTGAAATATAACAGAAGGTACAAACATAAAATAATTTTTAAAAAATTGCAGCGTACACAAGTAAACTGATGTGGGATTGTTAGCATTTTGTCGCATTATGTCACGGACGAGAATCCGCACGGAAAACAAATTTTTCAAAGCGGGCGAGTTTCATAGCCTTCAAAATAAAATTGCTTGGTCGGATTTCTTAAACCTGCCGATATTCATCAATCATCACATTGTAAAAAGCAAGAAAACACGCCTGGGATTGTTGGGAAGAAGTTATGTTTCAAAAAAACTCCAAACATTTGCTGGTAATAGAGAATGCCACACATATACAAAATGTGGGGAAATACGTCGGTAAGCATGCAGCGCTTCTTGGAAAACCAGTTTCGAGGCTTCTTAAGCATGCGCGGAGGACGTAAAAAAAAAAATAGCAGACTTCCACATTCCACAAATAAACCTCTCCAAACGCGACTACAGTGATTTACTGAACACCACCTGGAGTACAGTGCAATAATTGCATCGCAAAAATGGGTAAGTGACAGATGCTACCAACGGCATTAAAATAAAAAGAGCCAGAGGAGAGAAAAAAGGCAGCCAAAGACCTGGCTGGCTGACTAATTAAACGACGGCCGAAAAGGACGCCGCGGCGGGCGCGCGCAAATTGAAAACCTGATTAATGCGTTTCTTCTTACACACGCAAAAACCGTGATTAATCACGGCTAAAATAAACAGGTGACCGCGCCGCATTTCTCCGATAGCTATCAACAGGTAATTAAAGGCGTGCGCGGCGCTTTGGCTACAAGCAGAAATCACGCCATTACCGCTTCCTTCCTGCCTCACACCTCTTTTTCGAAATTATATCCTCGTAAACCTTGGCCGCCAATTGACACGCTACGACGCCAAAGCTCGATTTCATATCCGCCAACCTCGCCGAACTACCCTGCTGGCAAGTTGGCTACTACCGCTAGGAACAGCATCAGAAGTTCACTATCGAGAAGACGCACAGTCTAAAGCTTGTTACTTCATCCGCCGAGACAGCATACTGCCGATACTCTGATGCCTCGATAGTTTCTAAAGGAGAAATAAGGAGCTACGGCAATTGAAAAACTCCATCTTGGGGAAGCCTATATCAACAACCAGCAACCGTAATGAGTTTTTTGCCGTGCAATTACGCCGTTGATGCTAGGTGACACTACGACTCGTTGATGTGAGTGGCCTAGGAAGTATCGCCGAAAAATTGTTGTATTAAAGTAGTAGGGATAGCCTTATACTGTAAACATAAAACTTTCTTTATGATATCCAGCTTCGACTGACAAACAACACGGTAGCAAAACAAATATGCAAAAAAATGTTCAAATGTTTGTACAGCTAATGGGACTTAACTACGGGGTCATCAGTCCCTAAACTTACAAACTACTTATGAACTACTTACGAACTAGGACGGCACAAATATCCATGCCGAGGGGGGATTCGAACCCCCGACCGTAGTGGCCGTGCAGACCGTGACTGGAGCGCCTGTCCCCTCGGCCACCGCGGCCGGCAAATATGCATATTTTCTAGTCTTTCAATTAGATGCAAAAGTCATTCTTTCTGGGAACTTCTATAGCAATGTTTTTCAACCTCTTCGGACGTGCGACCCATTGCAGGTAAAAATATTGCGGCGACTCCCTTCCAAGAATAAATATTTAGACAAATCTACGCCCGTCATTATTACGTGCCTTAACAAATCTATTCTGAGTGTCAGAGGTAACAAATTAAAATTTCTTTCTGTTGTTATAAATTGTTAGACGTTGTTTTTATGTACTTTTTCGGAATAGAAGGCGTTGAACGTTTACTTGATTAGGAAAATAGATATAAATTTTTATAACGAGTGTTACCTTCAGGCATGAGTCAGAAGCGAATTATGCTCATTAAGAAAGATTTTTTCCGAATTTCTTAGATTTGATGATTGCATCTTCTTCGTTTACCTATCGATCGGTTCCTGAAAAGTTTTTAGGCTTTGCACTTATTCATCATTAACGATTGTATTTAATATAAAACAATCGATGGTCTAGTCAATTCAGAATTAATATTAAACAATGATTTACGTACTTTTACATAAAATAAATTTCAATTTGGCCTATCTTTCTGTATTACGGAACACATGCAGTGGTCTGGTTGTTCTATAGTGCAACTGCGACGGCGACCTACAAACCAAGTCTTTGCGACACCCCTCCCCCCCCCCCCCTCTGTGTCGCGCGACCAGTAAGCACTTAATCCACAGGTTGAAAAACACTGTTCTATAGTAATCCTGCCCGTTTTACAAAAATAACGAAGTGCGAAGACAATATTTTCTTCTGTTGTTCGGTAATTGGTATCATTGTGGGACGCCAATTTCTTTCTCTCTCCGTTAGCCCCCCCCCCCTCCCAACCCAAACGAGAGAGAGAGAGAGAGAGAGAGAGGGAGGGAGAGAGAGAGAGGTATAAAAAAATACGATTATCCTTGGTGGGATAATAATTAAAACTCAAGAACACTATTCGGTGAAAGGATCGGCGTGCAAAAGCCGTTCAGTCATCCAATTTCCTTAATTGGCATGGTGACTGCCGTTCACAAATCATGACGGAACGTTAAAACATGATCCTCTGTAAGGATAAGATGCTTTTGATTCCCAAGAAGATAGCACATTATAACAGTGTGTCACATATTTTGCTTTTCGTATGTCCTTTTACTTGTTTTAATTTTCATTGTTGTTTTTAATGCAGGATTGGAATTCATATTGCGTTGCCTGGTTTTTAACTTCGTTTTACCAAATGCTGCCGACTTATTTACTGCGAGAACAGAAATTGAAAAACATGAGTAATAAATCTGTCTGGAGGAGTTCTGATCGAAGTTGCTTTCGCTGAATTGTTTAGGCAGTGATGTTCAAACCAAGGCTTCGTTATCGGTGTGGCAATTGAAGCTAACAAACTGTCCTAGGGACTGAGCATTACTTGTTTAGTCGAGAACCAGCGCGCAGAAGGTGACGTCAGCTAACTTGCCTGGGAACAAAGCATTGCAATCACCTCCCGCTTACATTGCACAGTAAAGCAATACTAAGCTTAACTACCCGTAATTTCAACTCGACAATGGGCTGGCTACGGACGGGCTGAAGGTACGTCAAATGGAACTTTCTAAAATCTCTGGAAGTGCATGAGCTAAAGTCTAAATATAGAAGCAAGTATGAATATTTGTTATGAATCTATTTCAATTTGCTGATATCATTTTCTCCGCATCAACCAATTTAATTATCTATACTCATTTTCCTTCATTTAAATTTATCGGTGTTCCAATAAAATGCCTATCTGACTTTTCATTTGTCGTGCTTGATACTTTGAAATCTCTTATCCGCTCTTGTATCTAGGCTGAAGGAAGACAACAGTGTCAACCTGCTGCGGATTCCATGTCTCGCAGGAACAAGCAGATAGGCTGTCCTGGACAGACGAATGACTCCAACGTTGGATCGGTACCAGCAAGTAGAATGGTCGACTAGAATCCAAAACCAAAAACGTGCCATACTAATGTTGCAAAAACGTGTTTCAATAGGCGTTCTGTCAAATTCGTGGTAGCTGTAACGACTGCAGACGGGAACATCAGGTAACACCTGCATCCGCGAGTACAGAAAAAGAAGAGATCGAGGGTATGGAATGCGGGTGAAAACCACACTACATTTAATCTATCGATACGAAGCGCTGGTAGCCACAAGATACAACATTTAAGTTACTAATTTCTGAAGGAATTTTATTTGACAAACGAGCGAGTGAAGACTTTACTACTCTATTCAGCTTTAAAAATGTCATAGTCCCTCATCGTATGAAACGCGTCAAAACTAAATACTGTAAATTGCAACCTATGATTTGTATTGTGATTTAATAATAAGATTGCTGTACCAATATGAATATGAGAAAAATAGTTTTTTGGAAGCAATACACATAAGATTATATCCTGTCAATCAGAAGAGAATTCAAAATAATCTCGTTGAATTTTATATTTTTCATACCTACATATATCATATCTGACAATGCTACGATTCAGTCATTACTTCCACTGTTCCTAAAGAATTCGGTTAATTTCGAATATTTTCAGAGCATGCTTACTCATATTCAGGTAGACATACAAGAGGATAACCTGTGCGATAAAATTTGTTCTTTGAAAAATATAATAAATAGAAAACTGCCACCGCGGTGGAGTAGCCGAGCAGTCTAAGGCGCCTTGCTGCGGAGCGCACGGTTGCTCGCCGTCGGAGGTTCGAGTCCTCCCTGGGGCATGGGTGTGTGTGTTGTCCTTATGTTAGTTGACCTTAGTTTAAGTAGTTTGTAAGCAACGGACTGATGACCACGCAGTTTGGTCCGATAGATTTACAAACATTTGAACATTTTTAGAAAACTGCCGCCGATTGGAAGCACAGGTCAAAAATGGGCATCCGAGATGATTCAGGCAGAGGACACGGGAATTAAAGCCAAGGAGATGAATAAGATTCTTGGCTTTGTTCTCAATATACAGTTACTTTATTGCTCACATTGAAAAAAATCTTTGATGAACAGTGAGTGCTCAGCTAAGAGCTACTCTCTTCTGCAAGAAGGAAGTCAGTACCAAGACTAAGCTAGCAGTGCACCGCTCTATCTTTCGACCAACTTTGTTGTATAGGAGTGAAAGTTGGGTGGTTACAGGTTACCTTATTCATAAGGTAGAGGTTACAGATATGAAAGTAGCAAGAATGATTGCAGGTACGAATAGATGGGAACAATGGCAGGAGGGTGTCCATAATGAGGAAATCAAAGAAAAACTGGGAATGAACACCATAGATGTAGCAGTTAGACCGAACAGACTGAGATGGTGGGGTCAAGTTACACGTATGGGAGAAGCAAGGTTACCTAAGAGACTCATGAGCTCGGCAGCGGAGGGTAAGAGGAGCCGAGGGAGACCAAGAAGAAAGTACTTATATACGGTGCAGAATGATTTTGAAGTAAAAGGCATAACATCAGACGAGGCATCAATGCTGGCATTGAATAGGGGATCATGGAGTAATTTTATTAGAGGTACTATGCTCCAGACTGAACGCTGAAAGGCATATCAGTCTCTAATGATGATGATGAACAGCAAAAGGTCTGACATAGGGACCGTTGAAATTTAGATTCAATGAAAGCTGAATGAATTACAGATAAGTGTTAATTTTTGTTTACACATGTGATGATTTTGTTCAGTTTGTAAAGAACGATCACATACTTCAGAATGCTGCCAAAAGTGTAAACAAATGTAGTTTAAGTAAAAACTTCTGTAGACTTATGAAGGTTTTTTGTTGGTGCATGCAATAAGACTTTTTAAAATTCATATAAATTGTGTTATGCCTATTCATTTTGTAAGGTCGAAGTCTCCATTACCCTAGAAAAAAGTCGGTAATCCTAGTTGTTTGATCAAATTATAAAGTTGCGTGGTTTATACACGGAGCCACGGCTGCAGCGTGGGTGCGGATCTCCGGATTGGAGGCAGGGCACCCGCGGTCGGCAAACAGAAACCACCTCGTCAGGGAGGCCGGGGAATCCCCGAAAACCCGATTTGTGTGAGCCGCGGCCAAAGAGGCCGAGTTTTTGCCCGCCCAGGGGAAATAAGGCGCCAGCCACAATCAATAGCGTCGCGGACTTGTCACCGCCACCGCCGTCCCTCACAATCTCCAGCCCTCGCCGTCCAGTTTCACGGCTGCCTCGATCCTGCACGATTCTCTGTGTGCGACACGAGTGAAACGACCAAGGAGGCGACAAAAATATGACAATAACATTTTAAAGACGCATACTGTTTTACGATGATAAACAAGAAGAGACATGAACTATGACTGAGTAGAATTTAGTGATGTTGAGTGGGTCTCTCCGCAGTGCTGGGTACAGACGGAACCAGCAGGTGTCAGCAGGGTGGCCACCTTAGGGCGCGACGCAGCGTAAAATTTAATTCCCGATTACGCGGCCTGCTCCTTGGCGGGAATTTTATTGGGAGGGGCCAGAGCTGAGCTCTCGGGTAATTGAGTGGCCGGTCGCAATACGAGGCTTAATTTATAGCGTCGCGGCGGCCCTTCCTTTTTTTTTCGTGGCGCTCTCTCCGTTTCGGTGGTGGCTGCAGCGCGCTGTTTTATTTGTGCGCCGGTCACCGGACCAAGATACGCAGCCGTGTCCGATGGGCACAGGCACGCCACGCCACGCGCCACTGCCAGCAGTCGCGAGAGCTTCAGGGGCCTTACACACGCACCGACCAACAGACACACGGCCATTTTCGGGAATGGCCAACTTGACCAATTTTTCTTTCTGCTTGTCCGTCGAGGCGTGTGTAAGGCCCTATAACCCAACCAACAAGTATTTTTTGTCCAGGCAAGAGCCGGAAATGGAACAACTGATGGCTGTTTCAGACGGGCGCAAACCGAGACACGTATAGCGCGCGTGGCGCAGCGCACGTTTGTGTGTTCTAATGGGACCGCGCAGACTGGGAAGATGGCGCCTTCTGACCACAGTTGAGGCACAGTTTTCAGCGCCGCGCGCCACGCTCGCATAGGAGAAAGTGAGGCGGGGAGCAGGAAAACGTAAGGTTCGTTTCCAGCAGCTGCCAGATTGCTTGACGCGTATGCGCAACGCTGAAATTTTGTTCCAGCAATGCCTTCTCCCGCTTCTGGCTACTTGAAGTGTGGCTGTTTGGTGTTCCACCAGTTGCCGCAAGCAGCCAGACGCTACCCGAAAAAATATTTCTGGCGCGGTCAAGCTGCCAATCTGCGCATGCGCAGAAAGGTCTGAGTTAGAGTGGGGGGTAGCTATCACGTTATACATGTGTGTTTGTAGCGTGTTTTTCGATTATTTCGAAGTCACTGCAATCCCACTTGAGATCAGATAATTCTCGTTTACACTTCTTCGTTATTAGGAAGGAAAGTATTTTAATTATTCCTTTACACTCACCTTTGCCTGCAATTAGAAACAGTGCAAAAAGCGTTCCAGCAGTGCAAGTATCAAACAAGAGTTTTTACGTCATAGTAGCTGCGCAGGCGCAGTAACACCTGTTTCTTAGCGCTTGAAAGTAGCCGTCTGGCAGCTGCTGGAACGAACCTATAGCGGCCTGCTACAGACAGCGCTTGTAACCAACGGTATTTGCTGTCATTACATTCAGTCATACAGTAATATTTCGATAGTGAGGTTCTTGTTCTTTTCTTAACAGATGGCACTGCATTTTTAGTTACAGCCGCGGTGGAGTAGCCGAGAGGTCTAAGGCACCTCGCTGCGGAGCGCGCGGCTGCTCGCCGTCAGAGCTTCGAGTCCTCCCTGGGGCATGGATGTGTGTTTGTCCTTAGTTTAAGTAGTTTGTAAGCTACGGACTGATGACCACGCAGTCTGGTCCGATAGATTTACAAACACTTGAACAGTTTTGAGTTAGTTACATTTGGTATATTTCTGTTTAGTGTAGTAATAAGTATTGTTACATCATATGATCAAAAACCAACGCAGAAAATTTTACATTTATAGTGAAACAGTTTTGATAATATAATAGATAAATGGAGGCAACATTTCATATTTCCAACACTAACATTTCCGTTTCTAATTAATTTTAAATCCATAGGGATTTTGTCTGAATTGTCATGGTTAGTGTAATTACCGTTAAATAATATATCAGTATACGGCCACTACGGTCGGGGGTTCGAATCCACCTTCGGACATGGATATTTGTGCCGTCCTTAGTGTTAGCTAGTTCGCAAGTAGTTTGTAAGTTTAGGGACTGATGACCCCGTAGTTAAGTCCCATAAGCTCTACAAACATTTGATTTGAGCTGAAGCCAGCTTTTGGTAGCTGGCCCGTTTATCTTTATTCGGGTCTCATCTTAGAAAAGAGCTATCTACTAGAAAATTAGCTTTCCTAATAAATGTTGTGAAACAAAGATTTCGTTCAGTTACTACAAAGAAATCTGTGAGCTTTCATCACATATTGCAAAAATACTGCAAGTTTTCAGTTGCAAACATCACTTGCCCATTATATCCTTTTAAATCAATCGCGTGTATACTTCTTGCCACTGCCTTCTAGTCATTCTCGAATAATATGTAACATCAACATCACTTTTCTTTCACACTAATATATTTATTTAGTGATTCGAATTCGTCCTCAGAATAAGTATGAAATTAGACGACTGTCATGAGCACACGATTGCTGATGTGCAAGAACGAATCTGGGAACGCCAAACGCTAGTGTCCGGTAGAAACTGATACTAGTACCCCGAGAACGAATTAACGTATCGCACTACTCACTTAAAAGTTCGCAATCTTGTGTACAACTGATACATAGCAATCTATGAGCTAAAATTAACTGTACGAAAAGTCGACGAAATATGCTTTTACTACTGCTCACTCTTTAAAATTACGTGTAATTTCACTTAATTCGATGCTCCTCAGTAACTGTACCGGAATATAACATATGTAAAACTCATTATCTTTTTCAACGAATATTTTTGTTAATATAAGATGAGAAGTATTTACTACTGACCGGAAATATGTCACAGCGTCATTTGGGCGAGTGGGAAAATGTGGAAGTATAATATCCGGAAAGATACAATAACACAATCTGCACGCGTAAAACTCCGGTACTGTTACAAGGATGCTTTTTTGCAATTGTTAAAAAGTGGTAGATTGCCCCTTAAGGCAGAAATGTCAGAAACATGTGAAAGAGACTAAGGGAACTGTCGCTTATAATATGCAGTCCGAACGAAAAAAATCCATGGATCTTTATTCATTCTGATTTTAACCCGTGTATTGAGTTACATTGTAATATCAGAGGAGAAAAGTAAAATATCCATAGCGACGGTAGGAGAGCAGTGGGCTACCACAGACTTCCGCAGGAGGCTTCCAGACCAGGAACAATTGGCAGAGTCCTTTCCTGCCCGCGCACTTCCGCCCTCTTCATTCTGCATTGCCAACGTCTGATAAAAATTACTTGCGAGTTGATATTTTCGTCCAATCAGAGCGCTCAAAAGTACCCCCGATGCCAAACTGACACAGCAAATAGATCACCTCCATTTCCTGTCTGCCTTTCCTTGCTTTGTTGCCTATCCGTGGGCCTGGCCTTTTTATTTCGCATTTCATCACCACACAAAAAAACAAGACCGGACAGTACGTACTCATGCAGAGCACTAGCCTAATCTTAATTTCGCCACATTACTGGGTAAGCACAATCATGAGCCCATTATTGTATTTGCCAGCTTGTCCTTCGCACTCAAATTTTTAACTATGATTTTCATAACCGATTCAACTATTCACTTAAACGTTACTAACAAAAGATATTTTGTAAGGTTATCCCGAAACCTCAAAACAGTTACTTTTCGAAAATTCTCTCATTTTTAAAAAAATTATAACTTCACTCATCACAAAGGCGAACCCACATTACGAAACACAATGTAATGTGACTGCGAGTCCCTGGATGCTCCTCACTTTTCCCATATCAGCTTGGCGCCGAATTTTAACTTTGTTTACTTTTTCCTTTCCACTCCATGCATGATTGTTTACCTGTTTTTGTTGTCTTGTGCTGTTGCACAGGGTGACGTTGTCTTTTGTAATCCGTTTTTCGTCGTCTAAAAGTTTTCTTCTGTTGTAACTTATAATCAGTGAGTATACTACAGAATTCGAAATCTGTATTCAGCCGGATTATGATAATGCACTGTTAAGTGTTCGACAGAGAAGTAGCGTCAGTTGTTGCTTTGTAAGGTTTTCCGACTAGATCGTTCCTGCATATTTACTGTGACTTACAGTAGTTGCATCCTGAGTTGTAAGTCCATTTAGTTTTGTGTGGTCTGGAGATAAAGTGAATCGTTAGATCGCTAAAAGAACACCATCATTTAATTAGGGATGACAAATCGAATAATCCACAGAGGGCAGCACATAACCCGACAACGTAGAAATATTAAGGCAATTACAACAATATCTGTTCTGAGACTCGTATTACTCACAATAACTATCACTTAAACGTGTTTACATCTTACATAAGTGAATAATTAAAACCTAGTGATAGTACCAGAAAGATTTGGGTTAGACGGAAAAAAAAGTGTAGTACGCTCAGCAGACAGTCTTTATATTCCGTAATTTTGTTCGCAGATGCGACTAATAAAAGACCTGCAAGTCTAATAAACAATGTGTGGCTTTTGTATGGGCAGTTAATACTAACAAGCAAACAGCACAAGAAAATGGGCACTACATCGACTTTAGTAAAAGAAGTTAGAAATAATTGTTATAAACCTAGTGTGGCAAAGTGTAACGTCAATCCTATCAAATAACAGCTGGCTCAAAAGCCAGATCAAACAAGATATATTTAAAACATTTTTTTTTTTTTTTTTAATTCCACTATATACCGTATACTTCGACCTACCTGGAAACAAACGAAAGAGGGCCAATAAATTAAGTGATTATTTCCAAACCTGCAATAACAAGGATCAATGGGTGTGAGAGAGCAGCTGTTTGCTCCACAGCACATATTGACACAATGCTATTCGGAGCTGTAGGGATTGGATAGATCTAATATAGCTACTTGAGACCAGAATTTAACTTTGGTAAAATTTTTATGAAAGTTAAGACCACTCTTTTCCATAAGAGGTCATTCAGAAAGTAAAACTGGACTAAGGAAAAGTCGTACCAAGCAATTTAAATTCTTTGAAAACATTCGATGCATTCCGAAATAGAAATCTCAGCTCTGCGAAAAAGGCATATCCATCAGTCAGTGTTGTTTGGGTCTAAACGGGCATACAAGTCCACCTTAACAAACCGTGGTTTAGACTGCATTATATTTGGAGAGGACAGTACACTATAGGGACACTGGGTCTCTTATACGTAAGTTAGCAGGTCTGCAAATCTCTTAAGTGCCTGGTAGCGGTCCCATCGAACTATTTTGCAGTGTGAAGGAAGCAGCGGACAAAACAATCAGGATCATGGCCATAAGAACCTCAGAGGGCTTTCAAACATATGGAAGAAGGGTTTTATTTAAAACTTGTCCCAATTTTAGGGACCAATCAGTAAAATTTCGCGTTTTACGATTACGTAGTGTTTCCGAATGGTGTTGCTTTGGTGCAAAGAAACAATGAATTTCGTGCAATGAACCCGGGGCCTCTTTCAAATGCACGAGTTCATGCCGTTTATTGCTAGAGCATACGTACATTATAAAGGGGACTATATAAAACAGCTGTCGTTAACAGGATGCCAGTGTTACGCGCGTTTCAAAATAGCATCATTCTTCTAATTTATCGTCAAGTTCAATCAGAATACAGATAATTAACAATTAAAATACAACGTATCTAATTAAATCGAAGTATAACCAACAATTCAATTCATTAGTGAAATCTATTAACGGCTCACTGTTATGGAGGGTGGGCAGGAAAATCTGCAATTACGAACGGAATGTATCAGACGTGATTACGCGCTTACTGAAAAATACTGCAGTTATAGGAATCTGCATCTCTATGCCACTACGAACCGTCGCTATGACAAGCTTCCACACTCCGTAATAATTAACTGCTCAAGACATCTAGACAATTCAAATACACCTGCACACACAAAAGTTGTGCCGTTAGTGAGATATCATTTCGCTTCCAGTGACGGGTACAGCTGTTTGTGTTGCGGTACAATAACGGGAACGCCCGTCACAGCACTGTAGACGCAGCGTGCGACTTTCCTTTAGGTCTGTGCTTTCTGTAAAGATTCTGCAGACATACCGCTAGAGACAGAGCAGTTTTGTATATAACGCCTCTAGCCTATGAAACTCGAGCTCAGTCTTTTATTATTAGGCGAGTGAGTGACAACTTGCCATACCCCTAAAACCCAGAGGCCGCGAAAATTCGCGGATTTTTCTTTCCTTCCTTATAATAATACAGTTAGTAGAGAAGACAATGATTTTGGAAGTGAAGCATCAACAAGTGGCGTTTTGGGCGACTGGGAAACCTAACTACAGGACAAACGGTAGCATGTCAAAGAACGTCCGGCTTTGTAAGAGTGTTAAGCAGAGAGCAATTTCTTGATGGGTAAGTAACATGAGGATAATGCTTCATTAAGGTACCTTGGATTGACAGTGCGAATCAGACATCGAACACCATCTAAAAACGAATATAAAGGTTTTTTCTTTGTAGTTTGTGTAAATTGCATACCGCTTCAATGAATGTCATTCCGTAACATTCTGACGAAGTGAGGTTATTGAAAACGGCTGCTCAGGGGGTATTGGCGAGATGCATGATACGGTTTATCTGGGAAAAATAACAAAATAAATGGCTCGGAGAAGGAACTGGATCGAAAACATGACAAAGAAAATAATTTGGAACAATATCTCTCAAATATTACGTGAAATTATTTACCTGCGGAGTATAAAATAATTTTCTCATAATTTGTTTGTCCCAAAAGATTTCGACCATCATTCATATGTGAATACAAACTTCCTGTAACCCATTTCGTTTCTCACTTTTCGACAAATTACACAATTGTTTATAACTTTCAACTTTTATTTAGAAAGCGCGACTTCATTGACAACTAATTTGCTACCACAGCGTATTTTGTTCTCAAAGTCTTCTGAACTTACAGTTCGATGCAAAAGAACCCGTTTTCGCTAAACAGCACACCAAAATACATACTTCACACCACGTCTATCTCCCTCGCGTCTGCTGTTCTCACAGTCTCCTAAATTTAGTAATCGATTCGGTGGAAGCCCTTTTGACAGTCACACAATTGCTAGGAGGTTTATAAGATGTGTCCTAACTGCTGATGTTCGTGAAATATTTGAGTTTCTCTGAAATCGCCAAATGGATATTTTAATTACCCTGATTACTTTCAACCAAATGAAAGCATTATTGAGTAAGTAAAGCCAATCTGAAACTCCATTTGTTATTTCCCTACTCTCGGTTAGCCAAGATAATTTGGAAACATTTTGTTCTGCTCCACTCAAACAATTGATCATTATCTTCAATGTGCTGCATTAGTGCCCATCACGGGCATAGGTACAGACCGTAATGTTTGTTGAAGGATGATGTAGATCCTTTAAGTGCGATGCCATGCATTTCTTTTGCATGCCCTCACAATGTGAAGAAATGTAGACTGACAGCACAGCCGTCTGAAACGAGAGGGTTGGATTGGGCTGAACACTGATGACCAGTTGGCGTTAGTCATGACAGCACCTAATGCGAATCCACAGCTCCATCTGACTAGAGGCCGCACTCCGATGAAGAGTGTGCGGTTAAGCAAGTTCACGAGACGAGTCAGCAAGTACTTCACTGTCGGCATCTGGGCCTCACGCATGTACAAAATAACGGACTGGGGATGGGAGTGTGCACATAGCGTTGCTTTGGCTTGCAGGGAACTGAGATCCGTCAATCCCTTTGACAGCCTCATACGGCATGGACAGTAAGATTACCCTTCTTCCTAGGCCATCCACCGTCTCCAAAAACGACACACGCACAACCGTTTCATGAATACTGTAACAAAACTGTCTCGTTGAGGTGGTGCAGGAATTTGACGGAACGCTACTTACAGGCTATAGGGAAAAGTCATAGTTCCTCGCTGTATCGCCAATGTACAATAATTGCTAAAGTTCTAGCTCGAAAAATACGACGGTCGAAAAAGAACGCCCTTTACGTCAAAAAAGTTTAATTTGCGAATCGACTCTAATTCCAATGTGTAAAAAGAAATGCTATGTTAGGAGTAGTGCAAAGTTACTAGACGGCATAAAATATAACATTTCTTCTAAGAAAAGTAAATGTCTAAGGGATGTCCGTATAGGCTACAGGTGGATAATCGTCCTCTGTTGCAGGAGGCAGACAACGTTACTGGTAATCACTTGTACCAGCAACTTGACACTGTAGGTCATGAGCTCAACGTATCCACAGATCTAATAGTTACCGTAAATAAAAATAAAATAAATCATCCAACATGCGTCTGCACAACTGTTTGAACACATGTTTGAACAAATGTTTGTCAAGCTTATGGACTTAACTGGGGGTCATCAGCCCCTAAAGTTACAAACTACAAGCCGTGGAAATATCACACATCAAAGTCACATACTTTCTGAATGGCATCTAACATTTATACAAAGGAACTTTTAGATTCATAACTGGAAGAACGAACTTCCAACCTCTCCGCTTCCCATGTGTCGTATACGACACGCAATACTAGTGACTTTTGTGCCCATAAGGATCCTTGAATCGCTCATCGTTTTTTTTTTTTTTTACAAAATGTATCCTTTAATTTTTCAAAACAATTACATCTCCTTTGCCCTATTGATCACGTGATTATCGGTTGTAGATAGAACAGACGGATAAAAAATTATGGTATTATAACTGAATACGTCAAATGCGACAAAGTGGAGAACACTGTGCCAGAAGGTATCAGAAACAGGTTTTATAAACAGACTGCCGTCCCTTGTACCACTGCTGAACCTCAGAATTGGCGGGTATGAAAGCGCGCGACGTCAATCAGAAATCGCTGGTTCCACCATGTGTCTATTAAATATGTTAACTCACTTTACAGCGTTTGCGGAGAAAAAAAAAAGCAAACAGCCTAAACACTGAGAGCCTTATTTTCCAAGTACTACTTTTCGCGGCCATACCACGAGGTAATGGACTGTGTTTGGCGTTCAGTACAATGAGACATAAAGCGAGTGCTGCACGATTCATAAAAACCGTCTCCACGACAAACAGTACAACAGTATGCTCTCTGTTATGACTACGTGGTTACATGCTTGAGCACGACAGGAAAACAACCCAGAAAGCTCCTAGCTTTTCTGCAATTACTGTACGTCGATCGTGAACGCAAATAAGACACTCCTCGCTGTAACGTTAAGGGTTGATGAGTGCATGTATGCATTGATGTTAGCTGAGGCATGAGACAACGTACGCTGTGGAATCGGAAAGCAAACAAGCAGAACTAGAAACGCGACGAACAAAAATGTTTTCGCATTATATACAAGGCGGCCGACAAGGATAGTAAAATGTAGAACGTTAATGTATTTTTCGCTCCTTTTTCCCCCGATACCAATCCACCACTGTCGACAGCACACAGTAGCAGTCGACGAGAGGGGGGCAAAGAATAACAGGAGCAGTGGGAAGTACAATCGATACACGCGGCATAGCTGCATAAATACATAATTAGCACGCGCGATTGGAAGCCATCAGAGGGTGTGTGCGGGGGTCGGCGGCGGCGGGGGAGACACAACAGGCGCGCGGCGTCGCGGTACATGTGGCAACCCTGACCGGCCGCCGCCGCCCCTCCCACAGGCGACACTAATTGGTTAGTAACGGATCCACGCCTGAAAGGCCCCCGCGCCACACACACATACACAAAAGGAAGGCCCCGGGGGAGCGCCCGCACTCCCACGGAAAAGAAGAAAAAACATGTTTATGGCCCAGTTGCAATGGGAAGGTAGCAGCCGCGAGGTGAGAGCTGCGCATTCCTTTGTGTAGTCGCCACGGCCTGCGGCCAGCGCGCGTTGCAGACTGAGCGAAGAGGGTACACGCGGCCGCAAAGCCTCAGATATGGAAAGTACATTCGTATACTCATGAACAAACTCTGGTATCGCAGCCGGAACTGTATCAGAATTGGAACAGACTCAGTGGCGTCTTTGAGCGGGACTGAAAAATGAAGCACTAATGAAACTTGTATCGGAGGCGCTGCACGAATTTTCCGTCAGTAGACAACGGCTTAGCGAGGATCCAACTCGGTGAACCGCATACGACGTTTTAATTTTCTACGTCGCCTCTTACCATCGACTTACGATTAGCAATCGGAGTGCACACACCGCAGGGCTATCACACCACATCGCACATTACGTACGAGACGGTCTGCAGCAATTAAGCGCAGCGAAACGTCAATTCCTCCATGAATTATTCAGGGCTGATGGTGAAGACTTTTAAAAAACACCTAACAGCTATTCCCTCATTACACCTATCATAATATGCACAAGGTTTTACAAATATCACTGCTTGCAGTGTCAACTTATCACAATAAATCAAAATTTTAACAGCAATACCATAGACATTTATAGGTAGGCCTAAATATTTTTTTGGGTAACAATATTAACAGAACTCATAACCAACGAGCATAAGATCAAAACAAATCCAATCCCCGGAAGAAAAAAAATATAAAACGACGCATGTTGCCAACGAGATCCAGCAGCGAAGTTCAGGATGTTGTAACGCTTACACTGACGTGTTTTCTCTGTTTCCACAGCCCTCCAAAACTGGGCGCCGATCTCTCATCGAATAAAGCGCCAACTTCTGTTATAGATATAATTTTAGAGTTGCACATTACTGCCCGACGGCGTAGTACGTTTCCAGTACGGACGCGCTGCACAGGACACGAATGTGTCCCGAATTATGTGCGACGCACCATGCTATCTCTTCCTGAAGTGGCATGGCATTTCAACGTCCATTCAGAGACTGTTCTGCCGGGAGCATCCCATATTTTGCCTCACAAAAAAAAGGGGAAATTAAGGGGAGTCCACATAGGGCGTGTGCTCTCGTGCGTCCGGTGGCGCGTTGTAAACAAGCGCACAAAAGGCGGCGAAACAAAGGTTCGGCGGCTCCGACTGGACGGTGTACGTACCGGGTGTCTGGCCGCCGCGGCGGCAGCAGTCATGGCTCCGCTGGGGAACATCGTCAGCACTGTGGCAGGCCCTCCCGCAGCGTCATGTCGCACTCAGCTCCCAGGCGCCAACAGACGCCCGCCTCCTCACGGCTGCTCGTCACTGGCGGGCGCGCGTCCACACCGCCGACTATCTTCTTCTTTTCCACCAGAAAATTGGTGAACAACTTCCGGTCAAGCAACAAACACTCGCACCGGTTACGCAAGTTATCAAACACGAAAGAAGTGAGGGGAAGATAATAATAAAAAAAAGGAAGAAAAAAAAAACAGTGAAACGCTGGCGGACGAAACGCAGAACACGGACACACCAAAACCCGTGGAGACGCGCACTGCGGCGGATCACACTTCGCGCACACTCCGGTCAGCCAGCACACGCGCTAACGGTCACAACAGCACGGCACTCGACACTCACTGCACGGCGGTCGCTGCCCGACTGAGCGACTAGCCGCGCCTGGCGCGTCGGCCCCCCACCACGCCGCCCCCTCTCCGGCGCTGCCAACCCACCGCTAACACCGTTGCCGCCGGCAGCCGCGCGGCCGCCCGCCTAGCCGCGACACCCTCTCCCTCGCCGCACCGACTCACCCCGTGGCACCCTGGGACTCGTTCGCTATACAACGCCGCCGCCACCGGCCCGAGATCCCCGGCGCTCGCACACCACCGACGGCTGCCGCTGCACTGGCGGCCCGGCTTAAAGAAGGCAAAAAGAGACGAAAAAAAAAAAAAATCCCCAGCAGATACGCACGCACACACAGACACACCCGCGCGAGCGCGCTAGCGTGTATATATATAAAACTCCACACACAAAATGGCAGCCACCCTACTAGGCGCTGCAGAAAACTCTCGAGAACAACACAAAAGGGCTCGGCACTGCCGGGGGTTCGTATATATCCTCGCCTCTCTGTCTCTCCTTCTCCCCCTCTCTCGTCCGCCCTCTTTTCGAGCCCGCTCGGCGCGCAGCGTGCGGGGCCGCCACCCTCCCGTAGCCAGCAACCCCCTGGCAAATACTCTCCACTGATTTTCCTTTTCCGAATATGGCAGGGCAGGGGGCGCGGGAGGGACGGAGACAGACAGTGTTTCCCCGCCACCCTGCGCTCGCTTCAAGCCGCCGCCGCCACCCTCCCCCGCCCGCCGCCCCCGCGGAGCTGATTGCCCGTATCCCCCTCGCAGGCTTGCTGCTGCTGCTGCTGCTGCGGCGGCGGCGGCGGCGACTCCACGTGGAGTCGGCGAACGCGCCGGCTGCGGCGGACTTGGCGAGCCTCTCAGCCAATGGCGCGCCGCCGCGCGCGGCTCTTGGCCAATGGCGCGCGCGCGCCGGAGGCGGGGACTTTTTGCAAGACGGCCAATGGAGCGGCGTGCGGCGCGCCGACAGCCGGCCGTCGACTCCACGTGGAGCGGGCGCGGCAGGCCCGGGGACCCTGGCGGCGGCGGCTGGCGCTGTAGTAGTGTGTTGCTTTGTGCGGCCGGGCGCTGCGGTGCGCTGGAGTGAGACGGAGGAACACACGCACTCCGGACCAGAAAAAAAAGGACAGAGACAGAGAGCGAGAGCCCTGGCCCGCTGGGAGAGGAAAAAAAAAAAAAAAAAAAAAAGAGTTGCTGCCAGCCAACACACAAGAGGCCCGGTCGGCTACAGGCGAGGTACAAGCAGCGCCGCGGCCTGCCGTGTGGTAGCGCGACAAGCTGGCGACGCAGTCCGCGGTCCGCGGTTCGCACCCCGCCGCCGCCACCGCCGCTGCGGTCTGGCCGGCCGCAGCCACCGCACGCCCCTCTGCCTCCACCCGACGCCCATAAATTATATTACAGCTCGCAACGCAATTACCGTATGGCGCGAGAGCGCGCGGTTGCGAGCTGCTCCTCGGAATGCCGTCGTGTCCGAGGCGAGACGAGCAATCTGTTGCCGGCCTACTAAACGGACGACCGCCGCGCCGCGCCGCGCCAACCCCACACACCGCGTGTAGCTGCAGCGCGAACGCATCGGATTTATCACACTGACCACTGCGCTACCAAACATAGCTGACACTACACTTTTAAAATTACCGATCATAATTACGGTCTTTGCAGCGATTGTGAATATCTTAATTTTGTCCATTATTGCCAGTGATGTTCCCTGACTGTTGTACTTCAGTAAAATAAAAAATGAATTCGCTTTCATCTACGTCTACATAGATACTCTTCAAATCACATTTAAGTGCCTGGCAGAGGGTTCATTAACCACTTTCATAACTTTTCTCTACCGTTCCAGTCTCTAATAGCGCGCGGGAAGAAAGAACACCTTTCATTAACAAATTTTGTTTTTTTATTTTAAGCAATGCATTTCGAGCCCTGAGGGGTCATCATCAGGTGCCTCAATGATTTATTACACATTTTTAAAGGCTGGGGCCTGATAAGATCAAGGCATAGGTTAGAACAATATGGAAAATTTTAAAAAAGAGTTACATATAATAAAAGAGATTTAACAATTGGCTTATTTACTAAAAAGTGGTGCTCATATTGTAGTGTGACAATTGGAGTACATTTGAATGATTAAATAATCACAAACACTTCTCATCTTGAGACACAATGTGGAATAACTACAACTCAAAGAACTTACAGCTATGAAGATGTTAAAGTTCTATATTACTAACATTCTCTAATTTTATATACATAAAGACGTTCGTTTTTTATATAAAAAGGTGTAGATTTTTTATCTTAAATTTTCACATTATAATTTTATAAACTGCTATTATTTTATAAGAGGTTTGTAGAAGCATTGATTATGGTAGTAGGTTGGTAATTGCTTTGTAATGCTAAGCATGTGTGTTACCAAGAAAAAATAAACTTTTGAAATTACTGAAAAAACTGTGGCTGCTGAAGTCTGTTTGTACACTTAACATGTTTTCCGTATATTTTTTTCTTTGTGTAAGAATATTTCTAACTGTTCAAGTAAATCAAGTTTTTTGCCACTTCTTTATTTCTGGAGTACTGTTAGGTTACTGTGGATGTCAATTAGTTTGTGTTCATTAAGGTATAGATGGTTAGCTATTACGGATTTGTCAAAATGATTTAGTCTAAAAGCATCGGTGTGTTCTTTGTAACGTGTGTGGAAAGTTCTTTCAGTTTTGCTTATGTAAAATGCAGAGCAGGTTTTCTTTTCTTGGAATATTTACATTTAGGCACAGTGTCACAAAAAATAGCCAACTTATTCAAGAACAGCAATATTGCAATATCTTAGTCCACTAACAACAAACTAGGACACCACTTGCCGGACACAGTGAACAAAAACATTCCAATTACAGAACACAGTGGCATATATAAATTACAACGTAACAGCTGCTCTGCATTTTACATAAGCAAAACTGAAAGAACTTTTCACACAAGTTACAAAGAACACACCGATGCTTTTAGACTAAATCATTTTGACAAATCCGTAATAGCTAACCATCTATACCTTAATAAACACAAACTAATTGACATCCTAGTTTGTTGTTAGGGAACAAAGATATTGCAATATTGCTGTTCTTGAATAAGTTGGCTATTTTTTGTGACACTGTGCCGAAATGTAAATATTCCAAGAAAAGAAAACCTCGTAATATCATTATCAGTGAAAAGAGGTTATCCATAAATAAAACGTCACACGAATTTGACAATTTTTGGAGCACCTTTCCGTCCTCGTCACAGTTGATCATATTTGTGTGACCACCTTCCCCGGTATAATGTCACTTTTTTTTTTTTTTTTTTTTTTTTTTTGCAATTTTAAATTTACTACTTATCAAATTAAAATAATATATCCAAAATTATTTCTATATTTACATAGAAATTATTTTTATATAATATAAGGAATATATCAAACATTATAGAAAATGATCAAAATATAACAGATCAAACGCAACGGTACAAAATGTAATCGTCCTGTGACCATGGTCATTTAACCCATTCCTTTATATTATTAACTAGCCTAATTCCCTCTGCTTCGCACGCGTAAACTGGATGGTCTTCATTGGTTGTTTCTACTTCTACATATACATTTTCATAGCTTTAGCTGTAAAAATGCTTAGTATTTTGATACAACTTGCCACCCCCTATTGCACCATTGATGGCAGAAAATTGAAACCTACCCGGAACACTTTTTTTTAAGTTCTAACCATGGTTCCAAATCAAAATTTTCGGATTTTCAGGATCAAAAATAGTCTTAGTAGCACCTTTAAAAGTTTTTCCCTTGTTTCACTCGCTTAATGGTTGAATTTCCAAAAATATCGGAACATGTGTTTTTAAAATTCCAAACAATATAAATCCGAAGTTTTGTATTTCATACTTCAAAATTGCCTTAATAGCAACGTATTTTCAAAACACCGTTCATCCCCTGTTTCACCCCCTTCTGTCTTTTAGAAATGGATCGAGAACGCAATTTTTTTTCTTACGCTTCGGCATCTTTCGTGGTATTTGTGCTTTTCAGACTACAACACGTACTTATTTTTCTTTATTTGTACGCTTGATGCAGAAAAACAACTGAAGAATGTTCATCACGTTTCGCTGTATACAACCTCTTTGCTATTATAGTGTCAACAGTCATCGCTAGTCTTCAGTCCGAATTTTGTATAAGCTGACGACTTTGAACCATTATATCTTCCACCCTCTTATAGATATCAACACGAAGCTACTATCGTGTACAACGGGAGACTTTGTACTACAGCAACAACTGACAGATCGTTCGTCTCCATTGTACAGTTTTTGCTAAAGAGCAAAATATTGACACCCACACGTAGAATTTTTTATAAGTCGGTAACTTTCAACTCCAATATCTTCCACTCCCTTATCGTTATCAATCCTCTACCATCATAGTGCACAATGGGAGACAGATACTTACTACCACTTACAAAAACTATTCGTTTGCGATGTGTAGGTTTGGCTGCAGAGTGAAATATAGGCACTAACACCTCAATTTTTATATATATTACGATAAAAGCGGGAATATATAAAACATTACAGAATATTCACAAATTCTAATTGTCTTGTTACCATGGACTTTGAACCAATTCCTTTACATTATTAATGACTGGCGTAGCAGCCACTTTATTCTCGATACAGGTTGCGGTGAAGAATACCTCAATCATTTTCTTATTTTAATTTAGATAAACTGAAAATAAAAACTAGTAGAACTAAGGAAAACTCAACGCAATTGGTCGACTGAATTACGTAAATTACAAACAATCCAACGTAATTATACATTGAGGTAGTAGTGTTTTATTCATACTTTTATAATACGTTACTTTAGAATGATAGTTGTAACGTGAAGAAGCTTATGACTCCCTCTTCCCCCATGTCACACTTTTTTACACTTAATTTTCGATGTTACACGTTCACATTCATCCACGACACTTATCGATAGAAGGTAATTTCTTTTATTTTTATTTATTTTTTACCGAGGAACCAAAAATAATTGTCGATTAAATAAGAATATAAATTGATCACCGGCTTCATTTCCTGTCTTGTTCCCATCTCAAGCAGTATACGCTTTGTATGTGACGTAAACACGATGCTTAAAGGAGCCTGCAGGCAACAGAGACAAATAATACATATACAGTCTTAGAAAAATGTATTCAGACACTGTTTCTAATGGAGACTACCACTACTGAACAGTACAAAAGATCAAAACTAGTGATGTTATATGGAAAACAAACAGCATGGGGTTTTCTTACTAATCTGTATAATAAAAGCATGAACTTAATTACCCTTATGCGAAAAACAAAAGAAAATTCAGTACCAGATGGCTTCACACAATGGGGAAATATATACATAAATAAAAAGACAATGTTAATACTCTGTAGGCATTTCTTTTCTGTGTATCACCCTATTATCTTATTTGGCACTCATTGAAGCAGTGTTTTTGTAGTCTCTGACGTCATATTTTGTCAGTCTTCTTCTTGAAGAACAGTCTTACTTCGTATTTCATGATTTCTGCCCAGTCTTTGAAACACACGCTGGAGATTCTTCATTTGTGTGGCCATGATGTCCTTAGTGGCTTTACAATTGTTATATCGTACTCAAAAAATTTTATTGAGGGGTTACTCTCCGCAAAAGATTTGAGAACTAGGGGAGTATGGTATAACGACATGCAGTTCAGAACATGTAAGAGATTTCCATCCAGCTTATGCATAAAGTATGAAGAAGAGTAGATAAAAGAGGTTGACAGTATTAAATTCCTGTGATTACAGCTTGTTAATAATTCAGTTGGGAGGAGCACACCTCAGAACTGCATAAACGAATTAACAAATCCGTATTTGCAATACGACTGGTATCAGACGTAGAAGACATAAAAATTAAAAATAAAAAAGCTTGCATACTTTGCTTACTTTCATTCTGTAATGTCATATGGAATAATATTTTGGGGTAACTCTTCAAGCGTAGCAAAAGTTTTGAGAGTCAAAAAGCGTGTTATACGTATTATTTGTGGAGTACATTCGCGGATATCTTGTAGAAGCCTCTTCAAAGAATTGGGTATATTAACTACTGCCTCTCAGTATATTTATTCCTTAATCAAGTTTGTCATAAGTAATATATCCCTTTTTCCAACAAACGGCTCAGTTCATATATACAATACAGTGAACAAAAATGATCTACAGAAAGACTTAAAAGCAGTTACTTTAGTTCAAAAAGGGGTCCACTACTGAGGAACACATATTTTCAATAATTGACCAGCAATCATAAAAAAATTAGCTACAAATAAAGATCAGTTTAAGAGGGGCCTAAAAGACTTTCTAGTGGCCAACTCCTTCTACTCCACTGAAGAATTTTTAAATAGATCCAAATGATGTATGTATCAGTATAATAAAATAAAATAAAAGAGGTCATTTTCCACATCCACGAGGATCTCCTCAACAAGGATCTATGGAACGAACAACTAATCTAATCTAATCTCTAACAACCACATATTATGGGAGTCATTGGTTTGTTTCAAAGTATTACTGTTTTATTTTATTTTCAAATTATTTAAATACCGAAATCTATCCATGGCACATTCAACAAAAATAATCTGTCCAACGTCATATACACTCACATATCGCTATATCATAATTCCTCCACTTCTGTTATCAAACCAAATGAAGTATCTATCTTGTTCTTCTTGATTTTTCTTCTAGCTTTCTAGCGTCACATACTGATGTATTTAGAGGGGATGGCGATCGGCCATTGAGGAAGCGGCCAAGGGACAGAACTGATGGGGAGTGAGTGTTTGAGAGAACGATGGGGTGTGCGGAAGAGAGAACTCAATGTCTAGTCTTGACAGAAGGATCCTCATAGACGGCAGGAGTGAATCGATTGGGCAGAGTGTTAAGAATTTCGCAGCAAACGGCCGCTTCTACTGATTCTAAATTTGGCGAGAACAAGTGAACGTCAGTGCAGCTGATATTTGTTTGTTTAACACAAGAATTTAAGATGGCATAAGTGGTTTTCAGAAAACTTAACACTATTTTGAACTGTTGACAAATTCATGTTGGCTGCTCGCGAAATATACACAGTTTTTGTGTTTCTTAAAGCTATGATAACTTAGTTGGGGAAAGGTGCTGCCAATTTCTTATTACAGACAGCGTATCTGTTTAACCGTTTTATTAAATTTATGATCAAGATTTCTTCTGACCACTCCCAATAAGGAAACAATTTAACTGAATAAACCTTATTCATCTGTGCATAGCTACATTATTTGCAAACGTTATCATAAAATTAATACAATGAAAGAATCCCTGAGACGGATTTACGTCTCAAATATGTCAAAGACATTATTGATAGATGTGAAGCATTGAATTAAAATTTGCGGTGCGGCAGTCTTTGAAAAACACGCTGGAAATTCTTCATTTGTGTGGCCATGATGTCCTTAGTGGCTTTACAATTGTTATATCGTACTCAAAAAATTTTATTGAGGGGTTACTCTCCGCAAAAGATTTGAGAACTAGGGGAGTATGGTATAACGAGTACTAGGGGAGTATGGTATAACGAGAACTAGGGGAGTATGGTATAACGACATGCAGTTCAGAACATGTAAGAGATTTCCATCCAGCATATGCGTAAAGTATGAAGAAGAGTAGTTAAAAGAGGTTGACAGTATTAAATTCCTGTGATTACAGCTTGTTAATAATTCAGTTGGGAGGAGCACACCTCAGAACTGCATAAACGAATTAACAAATCCGTATTTGGAATACGACTGGTATCAGATGTAGGAGACATAAAAATAAAAAAGATTGCATACTTTGCTTACTTCCATTCTGTAATGTCATATGGAATAATATTTTAGGGTAACTCTTCAAGCGTAGCAAAAGTTTTCAGAGTCAATAAGCGTGTAATACGTACTATATGTGGAGTACATTCGCGGATATCTAGTAGAAGCCTCTTCAAAGAATTGGGTATAATAACTACTGCCTCTCAGTATATTTATTCCTTAATCAAATTTGTCATAAATAATATATATAATAATTCATATTTATATCACCATAACAGGATTGTTCCACCATGTCCATTGCTGAGGTGCTATTCCGCTGCATGGAGAGCCTTGGCAGTAGTGGCAATTATCTCTGGAACAAAGAAGCGGAATTAAAGTTTGTGTTGTGGAGGGAAATCGTACATAGACTATTCCGAGGCGCCTTAATCGTTAGTGGTGTGGTAGTTTAACGGTAGCCGGGCGCCGTAGCTCAGCGCGCCCGGTCAGGGGGCTCTACGCCCTCTGTAATAAAAAAGCTGAGCCAAAAATTCAACGAACAACGTCGAACAAAAACGATCAGCGTCCGCAACGAAGAGAACTACCCAGTGGAAAAAAAAAAAAAAAAAAAAAAAAACAAAAAAAAACGGTTAAGACGTCTGCCTAGTAAGCATGGAGGTCCGGGTTCGATTTCTGGCCGCACCACAAATTTTAATTCAATGCTTCACATCTATCAATAATGTCTTTGTTATCATAAAACCTTTTTATTAATGAACCAGTTATTTTATGTAATATTTCTTATTTGTTTCGCAAACTACAGCCTCTGCTGTGAGCGTTTTTTAACTATAGGATCATAGGTAAAAGATAATCTGCAACTAAAGTAGCTGCTAGGGCATGGAAGCACACACGTACGGTTCGACCCTAAGATAACATAGACCCAAATTCTAAATCAGAACCGTACATGTACATAGCCCAATACATAGATTCTTACTGCGTATTGTCACACATGCATTAATCTTAGCTGTGATAAAGGCGGTGCAGGACATTGCGTGAAGTCGCAATTGGGGGCTCGTCTGTGATATGAATAATATTCCTTTAAAATTCAGTGGTAATGCTAAAGTGTTACAATAATTTTATGATCCAGGTTATATTGCAACGTGGACGGTTTCCATGGGTGACTGAGCATACGTTCCTTCCAGCAATCATATGCGTGAGAATTGGTAACAATAGTTAGGTGTGCGGGGGGGGGGGGGGGTAGACGTGGACTTCAAGAAAGGAAAAGAAGCTCCAAAAGAACATGCTAAACTACAGCCAAGACCAGCAAGTAGCAGTCTTCGTTGGCGGTACGAGAATCGACGGCAGTCTACGCACGTCATGGTCACCGCTTCAAATGCCATAACGTCGGCATCGGCAGCTACCACACTTTCAAGTAGTGCAGAAGTAACGGCCGGCTTGACTGATAGTTACAAACGTCGGTAGTGTAAACATGTGTGAATTTGCAGATTCATCGCCAGTGTTGGAGAACTCAACGACTAAACTGTCTCCCAGGTTATGTGGTTCAGAAAATCAGAATGACGCATTTAACGCTAGTATGAAATCTGGACGTAGTAGAGTTAATTGGGAAGTTATTCACGAGGAAGGGCAGAGAATAAAATCAGAGACTGAAATTGATATTACAGGAGATTTTAAGGCGCAGATGATGCTACTTATACAAATACAATCAAATATAAAGTCATATGTAAATAGTTTAAATCCAAACTTTGATTCGAAAATTGGAAGAGTAAATTCACACTGTAATGCAAAAATTGAAAGCGTAAATTCAAATTTTGATGCAAAAGTTGAAAGTGTAAATTCAAATTTTCATGCAAAAATTGAAAAAATAACCTCAAAGTTAGGTAGTGTGAATTCAAATGTGAACAGTGTTAAAACAGAGATGAGAAAATTAGAGGCAAAAATATAAGGGATGATTGAATCAAAATTGGAAGTTGTAAGCGCAGATATGGGCAACGTTTCTTGAAGAGGTTGGCTTGGTTTACAGAAGAGAAGGATTTGTGGGATAAGCTGGATAAAATGCAGGAAAAACTGGATGGCAGAGTGGAAGATTGTGTGCAGAGACAAAATACCTTTCAGGAAGCAACCATTAAGTCGGTTAATCATTTGTCGAATAGAATAGATTGTGAAAAAGACGTAATTAGAAATAGGAAATTAAATCTATAGTGTGTATTGAAAACGCGCAGCTCGAACAGCAAATTCGAGCTGTACGAACAGAATTAAAGTCTATGGCAACAAGCCAGGCTACTACAGTGATATGTGTTCCATATATGAGTACGGGAACAACTAAGTGTTTTGCTAAGAATAGAAGGTACCATCCAGTGAATTTTGTTGCTGCCTGTAAAGATCGATATGCACGAGGAATATTAGACGAGGATAAAATTAAGCTAGCGAAAAGGCATTTACATAGTGAGGCACAAATGTGTGCACATTTAATGAGGGATTCGTTTACTACCGTGGAGTATTTGATAAGTGTTTTCAGAATAAATTTTAGAGTGAAGCGAAGCAAATGCACCTCCTGAAAGAGTTCTTAAACGGACCACACTATAAAAACATAAATGGGTCGATGCGTTATTTTTTTGTGAGAGAACTTGATAAGTTCTGGGACGTTGACTGAAAATAAAACCGGAGGGACAAGGGAATCACGAAATGCATAATCAGAATAGGAATTCGGGAAACTAAATTTTGCCGCATCTAGAGTCCGGGGTATGCAGAATAAAACGACAAGAAAAAGGATGCAGGATTGTAAAAATTCAGTGGATGTCGAATATATATATATTCCTCAGAATGTTCATGTTGCAGTATAGCTACCACAAAATAATACAGTCTTGATCTAATATTATTAAAAAGTATGTTTATTTATTATGTTTATTATATCACAAGGGTACATCTTAATGTGCCAAATTGGCCAGCAACTGGACACAGAAAGTGGAGGTATTGTGACTTTACGATAGTTATGTCCGTGGAGTCGCGCAATTAGTATAAGTAATCGGACTGTTTGAAAAGATAAAGGACCTGCCGACAATGGACAACGGCGAGGGAATGGAGCAGCTGGCAGACAGCAAATGTTAGAGTAAACCCTTTTTATTAATGAACCAGTTATGTAATATTTCTTATTTGTTTCGCAAACTACAGCCTATGCAGAGAGCGTTTTTAACTACAGGATCACAGGTAAAAGATATTATCTACAACTAAGGAAGTTTCTGGGGCATGAAAGCAGAGATGTACAGTTCGACCCTTAGATGACATCCAGCCAAAAGTCTAAATTAGAACCGTACATAGCCCAATACATAGGTTCTCACAGCGTAAAGTCATACTTGCTTTAATCTAATGTGGTGTAGGATACCGCATAAAATCGCAGCGCTTATTTTAACCTTTAACTGGGGATGTGGGGTGTTTACAGCACCCCAGGTGTAAAGGTTTACTGATATTTAGTGAAGCATGTTGGTCACACTGATGAGCGGCTTGTTCAGAGGGATGCACATTGTTGCGAAACCATTGTTCGAGTTTTTAAAAGTACATAACACTGTACACAACAAGTTTTAAACGCAGGGGGGCTGATAAAACCCCACCTGCCTAGTAGTGGGATTTTATGTGTCGATTGGTGCACATCATGGTGTCATCTGTGGAGGGCCAAGAACTTCTTAGAACGATGTTGGAGGAAGTTTTTAATAATAATGAAGGCGGTGAGATTCCAGAGTTTGAAGATTCCGATGATAATGAAGAAGAGCAGTGCGAACTGAAAGTGATCTGTCTCATGACGATGCTGCTAGAGATATGGAATCCTCCTTTTCAGCGACACCGAAGAGGTTTATGCTTAGTGAGGATAAAGTAACTGAATGGATGACTATACCTAAACCAAATAATATCAGAACTAGGAAACAACATATAGTAACTCAACTTCTTGGTAGCAAACTAATTGCTAAAAACTGCATGACTGCTGTATAATGCTTTGCTGTGCTCACAAATGCGCAAACAATTCGCTCAGTAGCAGATTGCACCAACCGTTTAAGCATCCTCTTAAAAAGAGCTACAAATTCTGCTGTACCAAGATCCATCCGACTGAAGGCAGCTAAGTTCTCAAACACGGAAGAGTTTATTCTAGTAGTTCAAAGAAATAAATGTATATAAGGAACATGCAAAGTTTGCCCAAGAAATGCTGACAAAGTACCAAGCTCTTCTGCTGCAACTAAATTGTGTGTTTAAATAATATGAAAATTATCCGCAGTCTATATATTAATTCATAATCTTCTTCCAATGATGATGAAAATGTTCAATGTGGAAATGTGAATTTTCTCGAGTCTTTTTATATGAAAGATTCTTTTGAGTTATATAAATATGTCTGTTACTTTGTCTGTTAACAGCTCCCTACAATTTGAAAATGGTTAAATCTTTTCTTATTTCATTAATTTGAAAAATAGTATTATACGAACATTTGAAACCATTTCACACAAATTATTGATTTATTAGTTATGGATAATTATTCGAGTACCTCAGTGATTAAAATTGTTCTTAAATGAATTAATAAAAAACTAAATGCTTTGTTTATTGTATAATAAACAATTTAAGAATAAAATAGAAACCTTAGTACCATATTTATTTACGGTCCTGTGAACACCCCACATCCCTAGTTATGTTATGAATGCTCACCTCCCGATTTAAAGGTTAAAAATATATCCATTACGCATAAAGGTTTGTTTTTGTTAGAGATCTTCTTGCCTTCACCCCTCTTTAACATCGCTACAGTTCGTCCTTATATTGCTAAGAAAAGCATTATTTGTTTGATGTTTCAACAATAGTTGCCTTCTCGTTGGTCCTTAATATTATCCTTTCTGCCATTGACTTACATGGAAAGATTACATCTGTATTGATACGTGTTTATTGTGTGACGACTGGTTACGCTCGTTAGATCGTACCAGGCTGCCGAGGCCCGACGATATTATGAAACCAGAAAGAAGTCCAGTTTTCTTACGTAACCTTTGAGGTATTCTACATTTTGCCTCAAACGTTACATAAAAAAACGAGCCGTCCGATAGTAAATAATTCCACAATGCGGCAACCTAATGGCTTTATAATTAACGAAATCGGCTGTGACACTACAAATTTGTATCAGTGGAGCTGGTGGTAGTATAAATTTCTTCATATAAGGAGTTCCTTTTCAATGCACACAGATCGAGATATAAAAAGCTTTCGGGAAACTAAAGCACCCCTAAATACCTTAATAATGAGAATATGAACAGACTGGCAACATAAGGTCCTGCTTGAAAACCATTGGCCATATTCAGAAAATGTATTATAATGGACTGTATTAAAAAGTTTGGAGAGCTCTAAGCCCTTGTTAAGTGTATTGAAGAAGTACTATCGTCGTTATTTTTATGTTATAACTCAGTTAAAAATAAATAGAATATATACATAAAAATTGGGAAAATAATTTTTTTAGTCTAAATGGCAAATCATCATTTATCATTTTCACAGTCCAAAGCCTGTGCAAACTGTGGTGGGAATCAAACTTTATTAGCTGTAGGCTATAAATTAACGAGTGTTTTAGGCCTCATAACACTATCGCTAAAAAGCTTAATGATAAAACTAACCGGTCAGAGTTCTATTCACTAGCGTTTAACCAATGAGCAGAGTGATTTGACTGAACGAAGCCAACATTAAACCTCACTAAATATCACTAAAATGGATCTCCTGTCAGTAAAAATTACGTTACATGAAAGTTTCTTAATTATAATTTCCTATTTAGTAGCCTTATTTTCTTGATCTATTGTTAATGATTTTTTGAGAGACTTATCTGATTTTATTTAGCATGGAGTATGTCACTGTTCTTCTCAAGCATTCACGTACCCATTTCTCCTTATTTTACTGTTGTTTTATGCACTGCTAGTCATAGTAATTAAAACAGCCAGAAAACGAACGTTGAAAATTATCAGCGAACAATCGCATTGTTTTTACATAATTCCTTTCATGCTTCTCCCATGCCAGTAGGCTGTTTCCGTCTCAGTAAGTGTGAAATGCAGTTACCGTACAGGCAGAGATGTAATATTTATACTTGGAAAAACTAATTACATATCGACATTGTCTATGGTATTGCTTTCATTTCCAGAAAAATTTTAATATTTCGATTTGCAGCTATGGAAATGATCTATATTTCGGTTGAAACTTCCTGGCAGATTAAAATTGTGTGCCGGAACCGGGACTCGAACCAGGGACCTTTGCCTTTCGCGGGCAAGCGCTCTACCACTGAGCTACCCCGACACGACTGACGATGCCGCCCCACAACTTTACTTCCGCCAGTACCTCGCCTCCTACTTTCCAAACTATTTCGGTTGGCTACAATGGAACAGAAGTTGGAAATATCTTGTTACTGTACACAACTACTAAATCTGAAATCTGTCTATGTCGTGGAATTCCATCAATAATTAAATCAGTACTTAAAATTTCGCAACGTGATTTCCAAATTTCGAAGAAGGAAGCCCCATTACGTAGTGGCTGTCGGGTTAGGCGGCTTGAAAGCGGTACACACTCGACGTGAGTGAGGGAGGGGCACTCTTACCCGAGGGACTGCTACTCAGACTGCCCGCTGAAGGCGTGGTCGCAGACGTCCGGGCTTGCAACTGTCCGGCAGTCTTTGTAATATTATTATTTTTAATATCAGAAATAGTAATTCTCCCACCAACAGATGAAGATAATCAGTCTATACATGGATCTAAAGAAACACTGCTAGCAGGAGCACAGCAAACGTGGAATTTATAATTATTATTTTTTGATTACCACACAATGGATGGGCAGTACTGGTATTCTTATGCTTCTATTGATGCACAATGAGCCACTTTGAGTCCCTGTACTATTTGACAACGAACTCTCTTTTTTCCTAGAAGAGACAACACAGACTTAATTGCACTAAGTCTCTTTTCTTTGTGATTTCCTAGGTAATTGCATAACCTTTATTTTGCAGTTCACCGTCGATGTTGATCGTGTCTACCGCCGAGTTTAGCGACATTTGCAGTTCTGCGATTTTTATATATAAAATCCCGAGACACAATGTTTGTCTGCAATGAACTAAAAAATTAAATTAAAAGAAATTAAAAAAATGTGAGTAACTTGGGCACATAATTTTTGCTAGTCAGGATTGCGTACGCACTGTCCAGATCTTTATTTCAATACACAGCTTTTATTGAGTGCTGAGAAGTTTGCCTGTACTCAATAAGTTACAACTAGATAGGCGTAAAACGTCTAGCTACACATCAAGCACATGTACCAAGCTGGCGTCGAACCAGATCCATAACAGCCTCAGACTCACGCTCTTAGTAGGAGCAGAAGCCACGAGATGGCCAGACGATCCTACAGACACTTTGTGATAATAAAAAGCTACTCAAATGATCTTAATGAAATTTTGCGTGACGTGTGTGATTTGATCCTATTTAAAAGATAGTATAGTTTTTATATCGATTAAAAAGGTCATAAATTAAATGTTTATCTACACTGGGTAAGTATCCAAATATGGCTCTGTTTTTCAACTTGAAGTATCGCCTCGCCTACCGCATCCCGGCTCCCCTCCCCCACCCGGATCCTATATGACCTTATCCCGTTTCGCCATCTCCTCCAATAACTCGAACACATCCGGATCCTATACACCAACCGCAAGACAGACTCCCACAACGTACTGGTATACCCCATCCTCACCGATGCCGGGCCTATGACACACCGTAACCGCTGCATCCCCCACCCCCTTCACCTCCACAATCTCTATATCCTTTCCCAAGGTAACTTCCGCAATCTCCTCCTCCCAGATGACGCCCTCTGTCCTGAAATATACCCGTCCTACCAATCCTGATTCCTTCTCCCCGTCCTACTCCCTCCCCTCACTTGGCTATTCCTCTTACTGCCCTCTCTCCTACCCCACACCCCACACTTCCCACCCTCCCTATACTGCGTGGCCCTGCACCATCAGTTTTAACAGTGCATCCTCCAGTGTTAAAGTCCTTCAGTGTGTTTTTATCTGCGTCCACCAGCCACATACAAGTGTCGCATCGTTCAGTTTTACACAGTGTCTCCGTGTGCTCTTTGCCTTGTTTTGGTGTCATACTGTATGTTCTTAATGTCAACGTGGCTCATTGTTTTAACTGACTGTATGTTTTATTTCTCTGTCAAAATGTAAATTCTTTAAGTTTGTCTTCTTATCTATGTTTTAATTCGCCATTGTTTTAACTGAAATTCATGTTTTAAGTCCTCATGCCCATGTTTTATGTCTTATCGACTGTAGACAGCTCTGAATGCTGCTGCCAGCCTACTGGCGTGTATATACTAGTATAAAAATAGCAATAAAGAAAAAAAAAAAAAAACCTTGAAGTATGGGCTAGTAGCAAAGTTCTCGGTTGGAGAGCGAATAGTCATGGAATCGAAAATCCCTGGTATAAAGGAATTTTTTTCACTTTGAATCTTAACCAAGCCTTCACCTCTAAATGAAGAGGTGTCGCTAGAAATGACATGTGGATCGGATTCGACGTTAAACTGTAGGCCCCCTTTTCCCATTTGGATAACTGGGATAAGTTTGGGACATGCAATCTGCTAAATGATGTCTAATCTAAAGACTTGCACATCACATACCCACACAAAATTATCGTTATATTTGATTTAGAACGTTTTCATAAATAAATATTTAATGTTGCACATTTATTCCAAATTTATGTAAGGTGTAAGGAGTCAAGAAATACTGACTTCATTAATGTCATTTTCAGTAATTAAATATCATCTCCGTATTTTCCTGAGCAATTTGATAACCCACACATGATATTTGTGATGGTTCAAATGTTTGTACAGCTTATGGGACTTAACTGCGGGGTCATCAGTCCCTAAACTTACAAACTACTTATGAACTAACTAAGACTAAGGACGGCACAAGTGTCCACGCTCTAGGGGGGATTCGAACCCCCGACCGTAGTGGCCGTGCAGACCGTGACTGTAGCGCCTCAGTCCCTGATGGTAACTAGAAACAGTTGTCACTGTAGTTGCAGACGTCATGGCCTTTAATATGCTGCATATATTAAAAGGCTGGCGCTGGACAGATATTTTAAACATGCCATGGCATAGAAGCCATGTTTTAAGAGAGGAGCTGATTTACGTCCAGCGGGAAAGCCCTGACGACTCGCATGGCAGGCGGTAGGCTGATCGAAGCTTTTAGCAGATAATAGGGGTTTTGGAACTGCTCATGTCCTTTGTGTGGCGCGTCCACTCACCCTCGCCCAGGTAGCTGTGGAGGTAGACACCTGCGCTGCGTTACACCATGGTGCAGCACTGTTGCGTCATATTCTTAACGTGTACCACAATGGTTTAAAACCTCACCTCTCATTGGAGGGAAGTGATGTAGCGAAGCCATATTAGTACAGTGCTTGTCATTGGCTACCTGGAGCAGGTGCATATCAGCTGGAAATTTGGGAAAAATACCGAGCTGTGAAAACTCACTCTCTCCAAGTGTGCCTCTGGCGACAATGCTCTGTCTATCTGCCTCCTTGGGCAATCAGATGGTGTCACCCTGAGAGAATAATTAGCAACTCACTGTAGTTTTGCCTTCTGGCATAATCAGTGGTGTATGGTGCAGGCTTCACCTTCAAGTAAGGAACTTTCACAGGGCGAGAAATGGACATTTTTGTCTGTCCACATTAATGTCTGCAGAGGATAGCGAGAAGCCACAATGGTGGGCTGGTTTGCAGAATCAGCGTACCCTACCATATCAGTTTTGAGTAGGCGAGTTAGCGAGTCTAGACTTCTTCAAGATTCATAGGAAGTTTTGGCTACAGATTAAACCAGTTTGCAGACGCAGCCGGTGCCAATGTAGGGAACAGTAATTGTGCAGTAACGGAAAGCTAATTGTTGTTTCCTCAAGGTCACTTCCGTGCAATGGCATCAACTCCAGTACAACATTACTCACCATTTTTCCATGACAGCCTCTTCTATCTCAATTCAGTTGTGAAATCGTGTATATGCGACATATCAGCAGCCCTCTGACAAATATTTTTCTTCTGATAAATTTATGTTTATATTTGTGGTTTGGCTTATAGAAATGACAGCATTAATCCTGTTCTTTATTAGTATCTTTCATTGATTAATTTTTTAATAATTTTAATTTGATAGATTTTCCTGTTTTTAAAGGTAATAAAGTAACTTTTTACTTCTCAGTACCAACTATTGTACTTCCTACTTACAGGAGCGCTCGTTCAGTTCATTCCGAGCACAGTTAAGAACTTCTTAACCCTCTTGGATTGATACTTGCACTGGTTTTTGATGTCTAGCCTGCGTGTCACTTGTGCAGAGCCAACTGTTTTAGGGTACAAAACATTGCAGGTCAATTCTTGCGCGTTATACAAGGTGGAAGAAATCATCTGTCAAGTTTTTGAGCATGTAAACTTGAATGCGCTGGAAAGGCATAACTGTGGTTTGAAAATTTTTCGTGTATTTCATTTTAATTTTAATTGTTTTGTGCGTTAAGTAAATTGTCGCAAAAAATCTGTCAGCAAAGCATATAGCAGAAAGGCACTACGCAAACGTGACAAAGATCAGTGTCTATATCACTGAACTACTTCTAAACCGCTGAACTGATTTTGAAGAAAACTTGTGTGTGTTTGAGTTGATGCCTGGATGATTTACAATTGGACCTTCTAGGTGACCCTGAGAAAGCTAAAGACTTGAGATTGGTAATTTTGGTAACTTCGCATTATAATTGGATTTTATGCGCTGCCATACCATTGATCTGACTACGATAACTGCATGGGAATAGCTGTGTGCTCTGAGGTGCCTTGCTGCGAAGTGCGCAGCTGCTCCTCCCTTGGGCATGATTGTGTGTGTGTGTGTGTGTGTGTGTGTGTGTGTGGTCCTTAGCATAAGTTTAAGTAGTTTGGTCCCATAGCTTTACAAACTTTTGAACATCTGACTACGATAAAATCTGGCGCAGTTGACCTTCAAAACAATTGAAACGGCACTGTCTACATAAGATTTTGTATGGATCGCGGTGGTGGATACTTTTACAACAGATTTCGACACAAACCTACAGATTTATTCCAGTCTTGATGAAATTTGGCATGCTTCACTTTCAAATCAAAAGGAGCACCACATTCTACGTAGTATTTCATACCAAACATAGCAGAGGGCTCCTTACTGCAGATGTATGCAGCTTCATACCAATTACCATGAAATTTGGCAGTTATATGTAATTTTTCATGTATAACGGAGGGAGGCGATAATCAGAGAGAAGTTACAAGAGGAAATTGGCAGAGAGTCGGCATACATATTGACAGAGATAGGGGGAAAGATGGGTGTATATGGGGGGGGGGGGGCAGAAGATGTAGTAAGTGGCTGATGCGGAGGTGGCGAAAGAGTGGGAGGAAGGGGAGCAGAAGGTCCCATCCATATTTATCAGTTGTGAAGCATACCGGGTTCACTAGTGCATTTACAAATTTATGTTCTGTTCATGACGGTATTTCATAAGCACGTGTTGGGAAAAAGCGTGCTTACAGTTAGTTCAAAAGAATGTTCAAATGTTTAAGCACTGTTAGAAGCACTGGAAATAAACAAACATTTAGCCAAAAATCCCCAGCTAGTGCTAAACGACCAAGTACAGTTGAGGACATGACTACTGTTAAGCTTCACATAATGTAAACAAAACAGCTACCTACCGCAGACCAACTTAATGTCACAGGTAGAGTCCCCATTCCTACCATGTTTACTTTTAGACTTTAAGATAAAACAATATATATAATAAATTGCTCAGTAATATGTAATGTAATTTAAATATGTGAATCTTGCCAAATGCTGTCAAGTAATTAAAATGTAAAATCAGTGTAGAAAACGAATGTAATGTATACCTTAAGTAACGATCCCACCATATGCTACAGTGTCAATAATGTTAACATAGTTTTTAATTCATTAATATTTGAAATGTAATGTCTTTCACCCTGTTCACTCGCAAATTACAATGTAAAAATGTTAAGGAGGCCACTGATTACGTGAACATAATTCTCCATGGCAACAGATATTGTTTGTAATTCCAACAAATGTCATATCCAAAGACCAAGTAATCTGTGTATTGTATCCTTGTTTTACCATCTTTGAGAACCAAGCAATAGCGTCTTTGTCGACGCATGTCAACAGTTTACCTGACGATGGCCTAATAAGCCGAAAACTAGTTAGTAAATAAACAAAATTTAGTAGAACAAAAGCAGTTTGTTTGTTTTCAACCTTAAATATGGAAGCGTTCTACCAAGAAGCGACGGAAGAATCCATTTATATGTTCAAATGTTTGTAATTCTATCGGACCAACCTGCGTGGTCATCAGTCAGCTTACAAACTACTTAAACTAAGTAAGGTAAAGTAGCCTAAGGAAAACACACAAACACGCACACATACACACACACACACACACACACACACACACACACGCACACACACTCACATGCCCCAGGGAGGACTCGAACCTCCGACGGCGAGCAACCGTGCGCTCTGTAGCGAGGTGCCTAAGACCGCTCGTTTACTCCACCGCGGCCAAAAAATGTTCAAATGTCTGTAAAGATATGGGACCAAACTGCAGTGGTCATCGGTCCCTACGCTTACAAACTACTTATGCTAAGGACACCACACACACACACCCATGCACGTTTCAAATGAAAGATGAAATCAGCTAAGGCGGCGCTAGGGTTTTGACCCACTCACCATCGCAAGGGTGCTGGATGTAACATTGCAGATGATGGATGGTAAAGTACTGCACTGTGTATGCGAATGCAAAGTCTTAGACCGCTGCACTTTAGCATCCAACAGTTCTGCTGTTATATCTTCACGATGGAATATAAGGCAGTACCCTAGAATTGATAGTGTAAGCGTTCTGTGTGCAAATTGCATGGAAGTATGCCGGTCGCGGTGGCCGAGGGGACTGAGGCGCTTCAGTCACGGTCTGCACGGCCACTACGGTCGGGGGTTCGAATCCCCCCTCGGGCATGGATATTTGTGCCGTCCTAATTCGTAAGTAGTTCCTGAGTAGTTTGTAAGTTTAGGGACTGATGACTCCGTAGTTAGGTCCCATAAGCTGTACAAACATTTGAACATTTTTAGAACATGGAAGTATTTCGAACTATTATATATCACAGTGCTTCATGTGGAGATCCATCATGCACACAGAGTACGTGTCGTCTTAATTGCAAGCCATACCACCCAACACTTTCTTTGCAGGGTAATACCTGATATACTCCCACTCGGAATAGTGACTTCTGTATACGTAATAACAGCAGAACATGGGTTCATCGTAGAGAGATCAGTTGTATTGTTATTGCAACACAACGTGTTGGTGAACTGAGAAAGTAAGTACTCATGTTCGCTGCAATCAAATTCTGATGACAGTTATGGCATAAATAACATTGTGAATGTACGCAAGTTCTGTCTTGTTGGAGATGCTGTGTGGAGTCTTTACTGTACAGATACGTTGCAACTTCGAAAACACAGGAACTTATCTCTCTAACTGAGCATTGCCTACATTGTGAAATCGATAGTATGGTCACTGACAGCAGCCAACAGTGTACAGGTAGGGTAGTTATCTATTTGTAGAACATCTGCTTGCTTTGCTAAGCATGGTCCTGTTGGAGGTGGCACGACTCCCTCTGGCTTATGTTACCCAGCCTGTATTAGGATGTGAGGCTACAGTGTAACACAATCTGTGTGTTTAAATCAGATTGCTGGAGGTGTCGTATAAACATCCTAGCATTCTTCAATCCGTAGGTGGTCTCTTTGTCTTAGGGGGTGCACTTTCTGTCGAAAAAAATTCATTCATGAGGAGTTACGCTGAACAGACACTACATACATTTTGTTAAAGTCTTTGTTATTCCGCAAAATAATAATAAAAAAATAAAAAATAAAAAAAAACTAAATTAGGCCTAAGTCAGACACTTTGTGTTAGTATTTGCACACACCAACTTAAACAGGAAAAACCAGAGGGGAGTGTAGATGAATAGTCATCCTTTAATGAAATGGCAGAATATTTGAAAACAACATCACCATAATTGATATTGGTATGAGGCATCTAAACGTATTCTCCATACAAGTGGCCTGCTAGAGGTCATTTTGAGGATCGTAAGACTGTGGGTATGGATTCTACGGTGCAGGGAATGTTTCTAGCATTTCTTGCTCCATATCACTTGAGCGATGGGAAAGTCTGTGCAGCCGTCATTACAAATTATCAAAACATGCGACAGTACTTATCTTACTGTGTTAAGCTATAGCGCTGTTAATGTCTTGTGGAAGATGAGTAATACAGTATACTGTATACTGATATTAATATTGATAAATCTTATAAGCTCTCAGTGATTAAAAGGGCTGTATAATAAGAGTAGTTTTAGAATGTTACTAAAACTGTCTGCTTTTTATGCCTATTGTGTGCATAGTGGGTGACTCTTAACAGCATAGTAGTACACTATGCCTTGGTTATTATTCTTGTTCTTTAGAGAAGTGTTTAATTTTAAACCATGTCTGTATACTTTCTTTGTGATGTTTTATCTGCTTCTGGATGTATGTATCTTTGAACTCTTGTATAGTCTTCTTTTGAGAGAAATAGTTAACATGACTGTCTCAAGATTCTTTTCATTTTCATCAGTAAAGTATTAACTTCCAATCCATTGGATACTATTCCGTATTTATCAGCTGTATGCACGCGTTTCCTTGATATCACAGGTGGATAAGACAAGTCCTAAAACAGTTTTTTGACTTTCATTTTTCGCATATAACATGTATTACTGTCATTGGTCAGAATTCACAGATTTTACAATTATTAATACAAGAGTTCTGTTACAGTGATAATAACAATTAATAAGTTAATGCTGTCTGTTCGTTAACACTTCACACAAAATTTTTCATAATAATTATGGATGGCACCAGTCTGTTGTTGATGAAACTGAACTGATAGCCGTGTTTCAGGAATTTTTGATGGAAATAGGTACAAAACAATGAAAGATATAATGAAGGGCAGCACAGCATGGTATCAGCCCGGCAACCTATTAACAATGTAGTTCCAGAATTTCACCAAAGTTCAGCGAAACTATCTTCTGCAAAAATAAATTTACTTCTGTTCCTCCTACACACTTGTAACACGTTTATGTGTCTGTAAAGGAAAGTAATTCCGAGTACCGAGTATGGAGTATCTTCTACTCCAATTTAACTTTTTTTTTTTTTAAGTAAATTATCCTCAATCTGTAGCAAAAAGTAACTGAAAACAAAAAAAATTATAAAAAGAAACTATTGTTCTCCGTCCTGTTTATCCCCTAGGTTTATACTTTTCTTTCTTCCCCTTTTTCTGAGAGTTTTTTCAATTCATGTGTCCTTCCAGCTGATGCAGGTTCGGACCTTGTAATAAGAGTGACGGGGCATAAGTGCAGGGGCACCCACCCACCCTTCTGTAAATGGTGACCGGTTGTTTTACACATTAATGACGAACACTTTATGTCGTATAGACGTCAATCTATCTGGTATGTGACGGACCACTAGCCTACGCATGTCCAGTTAAAAGTTACATGAAGAGTGTAACACAGTAGGCTACATTTGGGATGGTTGCTTGTATGGTGGATAGTTCCTATTTATTCATTTACTCTTTGGAGATTAGGGAGAGTTGTTCTTAAGTAACGCGATCTTCGTTCATGACATTTATAAACTTTTTTTTATTTTTATTTTTTTTTAATTTTTTTTTTTTTTTTTTTTTTTTTTTTTTTTTTTTTTTTTTTTGTCATTCCACATGCTATAAGCATGTGGAATGACATGGAAGTCAGTAACATCTGGGTTGGTATGTTACAAGGGAAACTCCCCAGTGCATCCCTCTCAGATTTTCTGGTAAGATAACGCAGCAGATAGGCCATAAAAATCTGATCATAGATAAAGCGCGAAAGAGGAGGAAGTTGTATGGAACTGTGGAATAAAAAAAGAAAAATACATACAATTAATGGTCGAAATGTTAGATATGCAACATAGAGGATAATGCTAGGGTCATGGCGTTGTGGTTCTGTGGTGATGGTGATGGACTGCGATGTTGGAAGTCTATATTTCAACCTTCTTCAGTCTACGTATTTTTACTTTTTGTTTTTCACAAAACTGTCAACTGTCCAATCTCTTAATGATATATCTGTTCGCTTTTTGTAGCCTCGGAAATTATCATATTGTACATAAGTCATGTGGTAAGTATGTATTATCGTCGCAAGTAAATGTGATCATAGTGAGAGCAGAGAAGATCTCTGTCAGAAATGACAGAAATAATAAACATAATCAATTTCGCTCTCTGAAATTCCGAGTCATGTTCTGATTAGCTGGAAAAGCAGAGTTCATTGGTGTACAGGAAAGTGTGATTCTGAAACTGTTACGTTCATATGTTGTACTTATGTGGAAAAGTGTTATTTTTTTCATTATTTATTTGGTAGTGATCACAGTCATACAAACACATAAACTCGACAAGAGGCATATCTCACTCACTCACCGGGTATACAAGTTAACTGTGCCAATAAGCGATTCCCATCTTATGACGCACATACTGTCACAAAAGATGTGTATGATCAGACGTGTTTTCCAGTGGACGATTCGGCTGTCGTCTTGTCATCAAACGTTTGTGACTCCTATTCAACAGCCACTAGCTTTTGAATGCTAATAGAACACTTGTGCAGTATGGACATTACACCATAGTAAAGGCTCAAAATTGAATACAATCAACACACATGTTAAAAGACTGAATGTAAAGTTAATAATCCGTTCAATAACAAAAAATAAAACTATACATCATGATGGACTGGTAAACAGGGAGATCCATCATCATAGTCCAAAACCATGACTACGTAACGTATGAGTAGATGACATGAGTTTCGAAAATTCTCTATGTTGCACTTCAAGCGCTTGAACAGTTGAGTGTTTACGTTTATCTTCTTTTTTGACATTTCTTACAACCTCTTCCTTTTCATGCTAGATCTATGTTCAGTTTTTGATGGGATTCCCATTGAGCCAACTTACCACTAATTCTGGGGGGCGGGGGGGGGGGGGGTGATAAGAAGTTTCCCTTGTTAATCTATCTGTGTGTGCATGTAAACTACAGTAAACCTGTGTGGGAGGCGGGTAGCATGGAATCTAGCTGAGAACTAAATCTGATCAACAGGTAACATTTATAAATCTGCACGTGATTGTTCTGTGGAGAGCTATGTAATAAAACTAGGTGACTTGACTACACTGGAGAGCTAGCCTCAATCAGAATCTAATACACTCCTGACCATTAAAATTGCTACACCACGAGATGAAGTGCTGCAGACGCGAAATTTAACCGACAGGAAGAAGATGCTGTGATATGCAAATGATTAGCTTTTCAGAGCATTCACACAAGGTTGGCGCCGTTGGCGACACCTACAACGTATTGACATGAGGAACGTTTCCAACCGATTTCTCATACACAAACAGCAGTTTACCGGCGTTGCAAGGTGAAACGTTGTTGTTATGCCTCGTGAAAGAAGGAGAAATGCGTACTATCAAGTTTCCGACTTTGATAAAGGTCTAATTGTAGCCTATCGCGATTGCGGTTTATCGTATCGCGACATTGCTGCTCGCGTTGGTCCCGATCTAATGACTGTTAGCAGAATATGGAAACAGTGGGTTGAGGAGGGCAATGCGGAACGCCGTGCTGGATCCCAACGGCCTCGTATCTCTAGCAGTCGAGATGACAGGCATCTTATCCGCATGGCTGTAACGGATCGTGCAGCCACGTCTCGATCCCTGAGTCAACAGATGGGGACGTTTGCAAGACAACAACCATCTGCACGAACAGTTCGACGACGTTTGCAGCAGCATGGACTTTCAGCTCGGAGACCATGGCTGCGGTTACCCATGACGCTGCATCACAGGAGCGCCTGCGATGGTGTACGCAACGACGAACCTGAGCGCACGAATGGCAAAACGTCATTTTTTCGAACGATGCTAGGTTCTGTTTACAGCATCATGGTGGTCGCATCCGTGTCCCTACTTCTATCACAGTAATTTTGTTTTCTCCTCTTTGATATTATAAGCAAACATTTATATTCCAATCCAAAACAATGGTTTGGGTTGTTAAATGATGGTATTCAATAACTGAAATAAATTCAGATTATATTTCAAAAGAAATATAGAGGTATAACCTAACCATTTACAATATTAGGTGACTAAGTGTCACAATACAATAACTTGAAAATATGAAATAAGCTGTTGTATAACTTTACAAAATTGAAAGACAAAATATTATACAAAATGAAATAAATGACTGGCTTTATTTTCGGAGATCGTACCATTCAAAGAAACTGAATAAGAAATGGACTGACTATCGCAATCTGATAGGAGAAGATAGAAGGCAAACACAATTAGTATCCCAACCTGAACTGAGTTATTGAATCGTAATAAGGCAGTGGAGTAGCGCAGCTGATACTTTGCCACACACACACAGCTACGTTGATCTCGCAGCAGTAGTGTCTGTGTTGGCAGACTGGTACAGCAAGGCTGTGCATCCTGTCTGCAAGATCAAATTACTTCGTCCTACATAGGAGACATCCTAAGAAAACTGTATCGAAGGCATCTTTTGCAAGAGTCTTCTAAGTGAACCCTGATTGATTTGATTTGATTTTTTTCAGGGAAGCCAAAACAGTCTTGGTCCAACCCGCCACTGCCCGCACCGAAATTAAGTTTATTGTGCGGTATCTCTCCCTGTATATCTAGTTAGGCCAACAAATGCCCTTGAACAGTGCAAGGAGTCCCTTTCCAGTTCTTTATTAGACACAATTTCTTCGGGTCTGTTTGTCCCAAATGTTCTGTGCCTTTTACTCTCCAATGCAATGCATTCGAAGATTAGATGTGATGCAGTTTCATCACCGACACCACAGATCTTACATTTAGGGTCCTCTTCTGTTATTCCCATTGTATGTAGGTGTTTTTTTAAATTCCCATGACCTGTCAGCAATCCAACGATGAGTCTAATCTCTCTCCTGTTCAGGCCCAGGATTGCAGAGATTCTTTTAAAACATGGCTTTGGCATCATTAACTTGCCTTTTTTTGTTGGTAGACTTTGGTCCAATATTCTACGTGCTGTCTTCTGAGCCAGTTACGTAGCTCCCATTTGATCATTGCCTTGGTGATTGTCAGGACAGGTTCCAATCCAATAAATGGAGTCTCTGTCCCCATCCTGGCTAATCTGTCGGCATGTTCGTTGCCACTGATCCCCGAGTGGCCAGGGACCCACAATAGGTTTACTCTATTGCTTTCCCCTAGCTCCACCAGGACCCTGTGACATTCTGCAACAATTTTAGACCTTGTTGCAGGAGCTGCCAGTGATCTCAGGGCTGCCTGGCAGTCTGAAAAGATATAGATGCTACGATCTTTGTAGCACCTATGCAAATTCTCCTCCACACATGCCCTGATGGCAATGATTAAGTGAACCCTACTCTGCAATATATCCCACAGGAGACATCTAAGTCAACCGTCCATGACGATATCTCCTACTCGACTCTCTTCCACACCACAAAGCTGCACACGCCAATTATTGGCGGCCACGACCTTCACACGTAGGAAGCCAATCTCACCAAACCTTTAATTGGCTGCCTAATGACAACACTCGGCTGGATGACACGTTCCACATCACTACGAAATGTCGTATACATGATCTAAGGAACAAGTATTAATCTAATTTAATCTAATCACTCGTCCTGTCATATAGCAAAACACACAACCAATCACAGACCAAGCTGCAGTCTGCACCCTAGACTCTGGCTCCGACAGGAAATTTCTCACGCAGGCTTATACCCAGACATTTTCCCCCAAAAAATCTATGAACTGTCTCTCGCCATCATCTTGGCGCCGATTTTTATTAACGTGGGCACCGGACACAAATAGAGCCAGACATCCACTCCATGCAGGGAACTGCATGTGCAGCAGCCTGCCATTTATTATGTCGTAATCCAAGCTACTGTATGCCAACAGTTTGGGATGCAGAGATAGTGGAGAGTCACCCCTTACCATAAAACGTGTGGTCCATGTCGCCGCTCACCTAATACAATTCACAGACTGGCCTGACTGTCGCCAACCGCTTTCTCGATAGAGCATTGTGTTCTCCAACAACGCTGGCGGGTCGTACCTGGCAAGGTAGCCGCCTGCCTGCCGAAAAACTGCCTCACACTAGAGACGGGCAGTCCGCTCCTGAACTGATTCAAAGAACCAGATCCTTTTAAGGAGTGAGTCATGAATGAATCTGAAAAAAAGAGTGGTAACTCATCCGATCTGAAAAGTATCTTTGGTGACAGCAATGAGCTGCAACAACATCCCATGCCTTGTGCTTAAGAAGTTTCCCAGGCTACAAAATAAATGTGCCATAGACCTTGTGCAAGTATAAAACTGCAAAAAAATTAGCGCCTAAACAAGTGCAGTGCCACTGCGCTGTGAGACGAGAATCGGTGAGTTAAGAGTGTGCGAGTCGCGCAAGCAGTAGGATTTGGCGATCACGCTGTTCCTGATTCCCACTGGCTCGCTGCTCTGCATGACTCTGGCAATCGCTAACTGAGTCGCCAAGTTAACTGGTTCACCGATTCGCCTGTCCCCACCACTCTCCAGACTCCGCTCGCCTGCCGAGCTGCCTGATGCGCGCTGCTCATGGTTCCCCCCACTCCTCTAGCGAACTGCATGGTGCCGAACAAAGTGACTCTGCACATCACTCTGTTCTCTGAACTCCTGGCGTTCTGATAAAGCTTGCAGATCACTTAGAGAAACGATCACCTGAAGCAACAGAAACCGTCATATAGACAAATGTTCTATTCCAAATAGTATTCAAGATGAAACGTATTTATTTAATATTACACGTTTTTTTTTCTTAATAACAGGAAATATGCAGTCTGTAGCAAAACCATGTTACTGTACAAAATTAATCTATAAAATTTCCGTGAAAAAGATCCTACTCATTTTTTCTTGAAGACTTGTAGTTTGCATGAAGGGAACAAGAGAGACAAAGTCTTGTGCAATGTGCATTCGCTGCTGCTTAGATAGATTTTGTAAGCCAATATCATGCAGTTTCCTGACTTAATAGACAAGTGTCCTGTATGCATCTTTTATGCATCTACACTATTTTGGCACTTTGAAAACAAAGGCTATATAACCGAATAACAAAGAAAATAACAATGTGCAAACATGTTTTCTATCTCTGAAACCATTCAGTTTAGGGAATATTTCCATTTGAAATTTTTGTTGCTGGCGTCATATCTTTGACAGTAACAACAAACTTGTTTCCCAAGAGAGAGAAAGAACACTAGGATATCAAACGAGATGTGTCTAAAATTGCGATTCTGACTAAAATATCTTGCTATAATGTTTCATTAGGAATTTATGTGTTTGGCACAGTAGGACATGCGTGTTTGCAATTAAAGATAATATATATTGGGAAGCACTTATAAAATAATTTGCGTTGCTCTGTATAGAGGATATATAAAGCTTTGCACAAATAACAGGTGAAAAGGTTGCAGTACCAGGAATTAAAATATAAGATGGAACGGAAATCGTACCAGCAACTGCAAAACTTAGAATATAGGAGCCCAGGACACTACCCCTGCACTACACCGACTGTAACAGTATCACTGCAATTTTAAATGATTTACCTAATTATTTCTTTCGATAACACTCTCTTCATACTCTCCACTCCTGTCACAGCTTCCTACAGCTCAAAACAGCTCGCTCACCACTGCCATGAGTAACCACAGAAATGGAATAAATGAAGTACTCTAATAAACAATTAAATCAATGAACATGACTCACAGATATCTCCTAACCCATTACTGAATGTAGAAATCATACAATAAGAATAATAAAATTATTACATGCAATAAACACCTTTCATCAGTCATTAAAAGAAATAATACATATAAGAGACAATAAAATTGAGAAAGGAGTTGTGAAAAAGAACACCAACTTTCATTATAATTCACAGAGGTGGTGTGAAGAATATATCAGCAACCTGTATCCAAATGAGACAGGATGGTTACTTATTATTATTATTATTTGGTTTTAGAGAAGCATGTGATTTTTTAAGCAGTCTGTGTTCTGGCTCTGTGTGTCTTTACTAGTCCTGGGTGTATGTGATGTGTCACAAAACAGTGTGCTGATGCTATGGATTGCCTTTATTATGGCAACATATGTGACGAGTAGTTCGTATTTATTTGGTCTACCTTTAGAGATTCAGTGCAGTTGTTGTTAGTAAAATGATCATTGTGCTACTGATATATATTGGGCATTTTTGTCAGTTCACATGCTTATAGGGAATAGGTGTCATGGAAGAGGGCAGCATCTCGCCTTTTAATATCAACGAATATGGAATTTTACTTAAGAGTAAGGCTACCCTCGCTCTGTGTGTCAATTGCAAAGACACATACCGATCTACTTTCACAATTTAAGTAGATGTGATGCTCACTTCCTTGTAGAGAACTTAGGTGATTTTTGTTTGGAGAAAGATAAAGTGATAGTCATACCTGACACTGTAGAACAATACATATCTTTCTCCAAGTGAATCACGTCTTGATTAATGCTCCGTTTTCTAGACTCATTGCATTTCATGCAGGCACCTCTTCAAAAACTTGCTGTCACAATGCATCAAGAAGATATGTCTATCTCTTAAGCGGAATATCCTGATGAAGCAAAGTTTCAGCTTTTAAAAAAGAAGGAAGTATTTCCTTAGAAATATATGGACTCAATGGAGAGACTACATGAACCCACACTGCTTAACATGTCTGCATTAACTAGTAAACTTACAGGCACTGCCATGCAGAATATAGAGTATGGGCATGCTGTTAATGTTTGGCAGAAATTTAACATCTCTGATTTATGTGAACATGCTAAATTGTATTGGATACCTACGTACATCTGATCACAGACATATTCGAAACATTTCGGAGTGTATGCATGGACACTCAAACTCTGAATCCTGCCTTTTGTTCACCGTGCTGCAGCTTTTGGGGGATGCAATGCTGAAAAGAATGTGTATCAACATCAAACTGTTGACTCTTGATATGCTGCTGTCCTCCGAAAGCAGGATTCATGGGGGCCTTTGTCAGTGTGTGCATAGTTATACAAGGCAAATAAGCCATGAATGAGCAAGGCAGAGTGCCAACTATCAGATGAATTGAGCAAAATCCTCTACCTTGATGTAAGCAATCTATGCAGGCATGCCACGCAACATCTCTAGCAACTGGCAGGTTCCAATGGCTGTCCAAAAAGCAAATCATCAGATTTACAAGTGATATTAAGGTTTTAGCTGCTGATCCTGGTTTGATAACGTTGTGAAGGTAGACTTGGGATATTGCATTTATTTGCATGATGTGCACAGTGAATTGTTGCTCTGTTCAGAACACATAGTCTGACGAGAAGGTTCTGTCACTAATCTGATGACAAAGCTGGAGTGTAAACAGAGGTATGTTATGTACTATGGAAACCTTTTGCAATGTCCCAGCTTGAGGATGGAGATTAACAAAATTCACTGTGATATATCCTGCAACTAGTGACCCTTGCTAAAGGATTATATTGACTTAAATACTGGGAAGAGGGCAGAAGCGACCTGTGAATTTCAAAAAGATTTCTACAAATTTACAAATAGTTCTATGGAAAATATTCGAAACCACCATGAGATTCATTCGGTTTACAATTGGGATGAGTGTTATGGTGCATGAAATTGTATCATAAAACCAATTTCATTTCCACAAGTACACTAGCTGAACCCATGGAGTGACTATGATGGTTTTCCATTAACCATTTTGTTGCATGTACAGCCATCATGTAGAATGGAGTTGTCCACTGTATAAAGAAAACACCTGATGCAACCAATGAACTTTAGGATGAATCGATTGTTGATAGTGCCAAAACCTTGGCAGTTGGAAAACACAACATATGTGTTTATGAGTGTGCTTCCACAGCAGAATTGAACCTGATCCATCCCTTGCATCCCATTGGCTGGGGGTGCCTAGGAGTGGGGAGGCAGACCACACATTTGTACCCCAGAATATTAATGTAAGCCTTCAATTCCTAAAATATTGATGTAAGAGAGCACCAGTTCAGCATTTGCGTAATATAACACTCAACGTTCCAAAATGTACATGATGGGATGCAGGGGGTGGGGTGGGGGCACTCCCCTCCCCTCTACTACATGATGTGCTGTTCATAGTGTAATTCCTGGAAGGATGATGTAAACATTCCAGGAAAGATCTCTGGGTAGGGATCAAGGCCATCTCGAACTGCCACAGTCCCCCTACTAGAAATCTCCACAAACAATCAGTATAAGTCTCTAGGACAGTGTCTCTTAACCTGTGGCCCACGGAAGATATAAGGTTATAATCTTTTATTCATTTTAAATTATTAAATCGTTGTCATGCAATCAGTCAATTGTAATGTGTACCCACGATAACTTCACAACTGAAGTAGTAATTACAGAAGTAGATAAAATCAGTGGCATTTGAAATATATTCATTTTTCTCCCAGTATTGTGAAGTCTTATTGGAGTTCAAAATGATAGAAACATAAGAACACATTCCATTCCATCCTCTTGGGAAGTTTTGTTGTAAAAAGGTAAAAGCACTCAATAACATTCCAGAAATCAGCTTCTGCTATCTTCCTATTTCCTTTATGACTTACTTAGATGGACAAATGTTTCGTGCTTACAAATAAATGCAGAAATATTTTGTAAGTAAGTGATGATACATGTGTGGCTTTGAGCAGCAATATTTTGAGCCCTACAATTAAAGTACTTGAAGCAAAAGATGAAAGCTCTAAAATCACCTTGCAGCAAACAGAATTTAAATTTAATTCAAAGGTCATACTTACTTTTGAGTTTTTTATATTTGATGAAATTTTCATCATATTTTTTTTTATTATTCTCAAACCTTGTATCCCCATCCCCAATAAAGAAATCAAAGTGGTCCCAGTCTAAAAAAAAGGTTGGGATCCATTGGTCTAGGGCAGTGTCTTTCAAGGTGTGGGTCGCAACCTCCAGGGGGTCGCGAAATCTTACTTCGGGGGACGCCGTCCAGCAGGAAGTACTTGAAAAAAAAAATAAATAAATAAATAAATAAATAAATTAAAAAAAAAAATAAAAAAAAAAATAAAAAATCCAAAATCCTGGGCTTCAGTAATACAAAACCGTATTCCTAAGTGAGATATACTTCTTTTCAGTTACTTTCAATTGCATTACCAATATGAATAAGATTCATATTATTTGGATGAATTAATAATACTAATCACATGTTTGTCCATTTAGTTCCACAAGGAACACCAAATGCACTTATATCATTTATAGTATTAATTGAAACAATTAGAAATGTTACTCGTCCAGGTACATTAGCTGTACGATTAGCTGCAAATATAATTGCAGGACATCTATTATTAACATTATTAGGAAATACAGGACCATCATTAACAACAAGAATTATATTAATTTTAATTATTGGACAAATAATACTATTACTTCTTGAATCAGTAGTAGCAATAATTCAAGCATATGTATTTTCAATTTTAAGAACATTATAGTCAAGAGTAGTTTACTAAACTTATGGTAACAAATAACAACAATCACCCATTTCATATAGTAGATTATAGACCATGACCTTTAACTGGAGCAATCGGAGCAATGATTTTAACCTCAGGAATAACTAAATGATTCCATACATTTAATATAAATTTACTAATTATTGGAATAACTGTCATTGTATTAACAATAATTCAATGGTCACGAGATGTAGTCCGAAAAGGAACATTTCAAGGACTACATACTAAATTAGTATCAAAAGGACTACGTTGAGGAATAATTTTATTTATTACATCAGAAGTATTATTTTTGCTTCATTCTTCTGAGCATTCTTTACTACTTTCGATACTATTAGTACAGTTTTCATCACGATGACAGACATGAAACGAGTTATTTTGAAAGAATAACACGACTGCGAGTTTTACTGAATACTCAACCTACAACCGAGTCTTACTGAATATGCGATCTGCACAGCTCTCTTCATGGCGTCATGTACCACAATTGCCAGGACTGCAACCCTCCTTTTTGATGTTACTGGGGGAATAACCTAGAATTCGTATCACTCGAGACTGTATAAAATTCAATTCACTAAAAGACTATTATGTAATGCGTTCTCCACATTTCTACAGTTTTATATATATAAAGAAATACTGGTCGAGATTCATAATAAGTAACATGCATTATTTGCGATGTGGATAAAAAAGTATCTTCTGTATCACAGTGACTGAAGAAAGTTCCTTTCACTATTTAGAAGAGGAAAAAAAGTGATATTTGAAGATTCCTGTAGACTTCTAAGGGCTGTAGTGGGGACGTAACAGTATGGTATTCATAGTAAATCAGTCTCCCAAAATCTATCATTTGGATATAAAACAAGTTTGAAGTTCAGATCACTTTCAAGTGTTTCGCATCTGACAGCGACAAGGACTACTGCTTGAAGTTGGGACTCTTGGCTACTGTTTGCTGCACAAGGTTATGTGGCATGTTTATATAGACGGTACACTAATCACAGCGAGTCTCTGTGGAGCACCACAGTCATTTCGCTTACAACAACGCTTCAGTTTCACACAACCATTGTTATCGGCCGTAAACGGATGTACTGTGTCAATCCCTAAAACCTTCTAAATACATGCGTTCTGCAGCGCATGATCGTATCATTAAGCGGTAGATTTGAAAGTGATCAGATCTTCAGACTTATTGTAAATCCAAAGTGTAGTTTTCTGGAGTTGGGTTCCTTATCAAAACTTCACCTACTAGTCCCCGCTAAAACTGCCAAAAGGCTGTGTACTCCTCATTATCGTTCGTAATTACTCTAAAGTTGTTAAGTTACTTGCTGTATTTTACTTTCATTTGTTTTCTTAGGATAAATCCAGAATATTCGCAAACACCGTGTAAGTGAAATTTCAAAAGAAATCGCTCAATGCTCATAAATACAATTAAGTACCCTTAAGGTAAAAGAAAAGGTAAAGCAGTCAACAATCCGTAGATTGGTTTGAACACAACAGTGCTTTACTAGGCATGGTGAAGTGGAAAGTGACAGATAAAAATCCCAGAAACTGGCGGGGATCGAACCCGCGACCTTTGGATTAGTAGTCTGGCACTCTACCACTGTGCAACCGAGACGCACTAAGTACCCTTAAATTCTCATAATTATTAAAAATTACCTTTATGTGCAACAAATTACGTTACACAAGTCACAGAAAATTCCGAACCATCCCAGAATATCATGACTACGAACAAAAGACGTTCATAAGTCGCACGTGAATAGCCGCTTAATCGATTTAGAGTTGCACGTTCGATATATATCATTTCAGGCCGAGATAAATCGATGCAAGCATTCTTGGTAATTACCACCGTATCTATCATTTTTATTTCTTTGTACAAATCAAACTTGGTTTTTTGTCCTCCCTCTTCTTAGATCTATATGCCGTATGGATACCTAACGCTTAATCCAAATTACATTACAATGTATATCATCAGAACCAGTGATCTCTATACTACGTGGATGTTGAACTTCAGTTGTCTGAGCGTGCCAGCCATAAATGTTCATAATTCGTTTCTTGCCAAATTCAAATATGGCTGCTATTTAGTATTATAAGAAAACGAGAAGAAGATACGTTCCGATTAGGCTTCCATATTAGCCTGAGGTAAACAAGCAATTCTTTGTTACGTAATAATTGATGGGAAATCGTATGCCAAATTTAAACATGACGGACAATACGAAAACGTGTGGAAAACATCTGAATGTGCAAGCACGCTGTAGTTCTATGATCAGAAACCAAGAGATATACATCCAGTTTGTATAGAGATCAATGTCAGAAACACATAACAATTTTCTGTGAAAATGTCACGATTACCGAATATGTTGTTTCGTAGACATGTACTAACAGCTTCCATGTACATCAGTGATAGTTGGAACGGTGACATTTACACAGAAATTATTTAAATTCTAGTTCAGGAACCACTGGCTTCTGTTTGATGTTCACGTGTTGCTAGAGAAAGACAGCTTATCAAAAGTGGCGTAAAGAGAACCAATGAAAATGCGTCTCTCTCTCCATAAATGTGTCACGGTTCTGCTATAAAAATATATCAACGCAGATTGACAGTACTACTAGTCAGAAACATTAAGTCATTTTCTACGAATGTGTCACGAATTTCGATTAAAACAATTTACATGGCTAACAGAGAGCTGTTTGAAAAACACTTCTAATTGGCTGACTTCCGTTGCCACTATTCATCGCGCCGTTTACAGTAGCTACACATTAACGAGAAGCTAATGTCACCGAAACTAGGATTTAACCCTTTAGTTAATTACACTCACCTAAGAGAAGATTCCCTGAAAAAATTATCACGACAAAAGAGAGCAAATATGGGACAGGGAAGAGACCTGTACTTGGCATCACCATTTTCACCGTTTTGACACAAAGTGAAAATTGTGACGCCACGTGTAGCAACATGCTGTCACGTGTGAAAATTGTCAGTGCACACTGTACAACATAGTTATGCTATACCTATGATAAAAATACAAACCACATACACTTGATGCAAGATAATGAATGTTCCTGTAATGTATACACTGATGATGAGCCTTCAGTGATTCGAAAACTAGTTGTGGAATAAAAACATTCATAAAAGCAGCTGGTTGCATAATTTTACCGAAATAAATCGCCAGTTTACGGTACAGCTGCAGTTCGCAATCAATGGATATTTTAAAATAAAAATTATGAAACTGATCGTGATTTCTTTGCCGAGGAAGAATTATCTGCAATTACCTTTGCGTGTTGAAATATTCCATCGTTGTCTGTTGCTAAGTACGGGTCTATGGCGTCAAGTACAGTCATTACACTGCTCGTGCCAGGACAATATTCTGTTTCACTGCATTATTTTTGCATATACTTCCGGCAGATGTAGATGGCTCGAAGCATATCCGTCCATGATCGAACTTATCAAACACATATTCGCCACACAGAGCTGTTACTTCAGTCATGCTCGCACTTTTACTGTCTGCAAAATCATTTATCGTACCATCGAAGGAAGTTTGCAACTTCGACCTCAGATACTATCTATATTCTAAGCTCCTTGGTTTTCAACGATCATATCTCTACACCATACAGCTTGAATATCTATGGACTAAAACACACAGTCGAATCTTTAATTGTTCAAGTACTTGTACTGTTTTCGCGCGTTTGTTTGTTAGTAAGAGCAACAATAAATAGGTGCTAACTGCCGCTCCTATGGATATAAATCTAAATACATGAAAGGAGAGGCACCAACATCGTTAGTGGTCGCGCCCTGTTAGTCGCTTCAGTTGGTGCGATACTGAATGTTTATCATCTCTGTCTACCTTTCCCTATGTAAAGCCCTTTCTATACGAGACGTGCGACACGCACAAGACGTTGTCAACTGCAGCGCTCTTTGCGGTAGACCATCGAACTACAAAGAAACGCTAACACGTTAAGCGTTTCTCGAGTCGTCTCAAATCAAATGTTCGTAAATCTATCGGACCAAACTGCGTGCGTGGCCATCAGTCCGTAGCTTACAAACTACTTAAACCTAGGTAAACTAACTTAAGGACAAACACACACACCCATGTCCCAGGGAGGACTCGAACCTCCACGGCGAGCAGCCGCGCGCTCCGCAGCGAGACGCTTTAGACCGCTTTTTTTTTTTTCTCTCTCTCTCTCTCTCTCTCTCTATGGGTAGTTCTGTTCGTTGCGGACTCTGATCGGGTTTGTTCGTTCTCGTTCGATGAGGTTTTGGCTCAGCTTTTTTATTACAGAGATCGTTTAACTCTCTGACCGGGCGCGCTGAGCCACGGCGCCCGGCGAAGACCGCTCGGCTACTCCACCGCGGCTCGAGTCGTCTGCTTCACATTTCTACTTTGCTTGTTGTCAACTTAGAGCAAATGAATCGCCGAGTTAAGATCACTTTTTGGGACTGACAGATATATTGTGATTATTGTAATGTTTAAAACAGTTATTTGTGTTTTATACTGCCACTGTGAAACTGTATTTAATTGTATTCGTGCACTTCACGCGTAACTACGTCGCCCACATGTGTAAACGACCTCATTATAATAAAATGCCATTACATATTTCCAGGCCGCGCGATTTGAGGAGCCTGTGTATATGATGAACAAGGTCAGGTGTCTATGAAAGTCTGTCTATACATAGACCTTTCACAGTGATAAAGCCTCAAATAATGCTCACCAAAAACAAATATTTCACCTTTTAACCACAAGCATGATTCAGGAAAAATTGCAAATATTTTATGAGGTGGTGATAAAGACGAATTGCAATTAAAATACGTGTGTCCAATTTTTATTGGGTACAGAGATACAGATCTCAGTTTTTAACCTATACAAACATAAAGCACTTGCAATTTGACTGATTCTCTCGTCGGTTCTTGGTATATCAACATACTGACTTTTATTTAAATAACCGTATTACTTTAAAATATGAAGATGACCTGGTAAGCCGAAAACCTGATAACTAAGTGGAAATGAAATTGTAGAACATATACAAAACTGTACTTTGAAGTCAGTATGATGTTGTACTATCAAGAACCGACGGGAAAATCAGTGAAAATTTCAACATTTACTTTTGATGTAAGTTTGTTTGGCTTTCATATTAAGAGCTGTATCGATAACCTCGATGTTGAGCGCCCTCCTCAAACCCACAAGAGCTATATCTCTGTACTGAATATAAATTGTCACTTGTTATATGGAATTTTTATTGCTATTCGTCTATAATATAACTCCTAAAATATTTACGACTGCTCTTGAGAGAGCCTGTCGAACAACTACGTTCCTCTAAGCCGGAGACAAGTACACATTTCTCAAACAAATTCACGACTTGGCTCGGTTCGTCAGCTGGGTTCCTCTCTCGGTCTTCTGCGCATGCGCGAAACACTTCCATACGCGTGAGAATAGGATACATCCTATTCCGAGTACAAGCGATCTATGCGTGCGTCTTGTGCAAGTGTACGCGTTTACACGGTACGCGGCCGACGTGACCGGTGCATCATGGGTAATCTTGTAAGCTCTCACTTCCCGTGTAGCAAAGCTAAACAGTACTGTGCATTGTAGCCATTGCGAATGTATTTTTGATTGGCGTACGGTGTTGCTCGTTGTGTTTGTATTTGCATTTTTCGGAAATGAGCGAAGGCATACTCGGTTCTCAAATTCTACGCGTCGTCTCTTCTGAGTATAAGGTGGTGTGAGAAAAGTAACTCCGAATGTTATTCAGTGCTGCAATAGGAAAAAAGAAGCAGAAAACGCCGCTACACACCCTTAGCCGCGCTGCAATGTCTGCAGGGACTACGCAGCCGCTCCCGCCGGTGGTTCTAGTCCTGTACCCAAAATTCAAATGTTTGTATAGTCTATGGGACTTAACTATGGGGACATCAGTCCCAAAACTTACAAACTACTTATGAACTAACTAAGACTAAGGACGGCACAAATATCCATGCCCGAGGGGGGATTCGAACCCCCGACCGTAGTGGCCGTGCAGACCGTGACTGAAGCGCCTCAGTCTCCTCGGCCACCGCGGCCGGCTAGTCCTGTACTACCTGGCCAGGTAGTAATGTTTTAAAGGTACGAATATGTAGGAAAATATGTCTGACTGACTTGACTTCTTACATATCCCGCCCCTTGGGACAAAATATTTGTCTGGAATTTGTTAATGCCGAGGAAACATTGACGAATTCAGGCAAAAATTAACTATATCAAAAGAACGTGCAGCCATTTTTCACAAAAATAATTTTCTTTTAAACTCTATTTCCATCTAATTATGTCATACAATTTTGTTTTGTTTGGATATAAAAAATTTACTTTTACAAATTTTACCTTGAAAGCGACTGGCGCCGGTCAGACCAGCGTTGTGTTCTTCTGTATGCGAGATTTTAAGTTTTCCAGGCGTATCGAAATCTTGAAAATTTCTCGGGAGTTCAGCCGGGTGACGTCATCCAATCTAAGCTGAATTCCCGAGAAATTTTCAAGACGTGTTCTTTTGTAATCACACAAGGAATGGTCCTGGCGTCTGCGAATTTCTTTAGGTAATTGGCGACGAATGGCCACATTTTTTACGATAAGGGATGAGTCCCCGCTATCCCTGCTCCCAAACTCTCGTCAGAGTGTAGCTTGGTTTACGACATAATAAATGGCGGGATACTGCACGTGCAGTTCGCTGTGAGGATAGACTGTCTGGCTCAGCTTGTGTCCGTGTTAATAAAAATCGGCGCCAAGATGACGGCGAGAGATAGTTTCGCAGATTTTTCGGGGAATAGTCTGGGCTACATGACTTTGCGTGAGAAATTTCCTGTCGGAGGCGGAGTCTAGGTTGCAGACTGCAGCATGGTCGGCGACTGGCTGTTTGTTTTGGTACATAATAGATCAAACGATCAATTATCCGGCCGAGTGTTGTCATTGGACAGCCAATTACAGGTTTGGTGAGACTGGCTTCCTAGGTGTGAAAGGCGTGGCCGCTGGTAGTTGATGTGTGCAGCTTGATGGTGTGGAAAGAGGACTGGCAGAAGATACTATCGAGTACGGTTCACTTAGTGGATTCTTGCGAGAGATACCGTCGGGTACGGTTCGTTTCTAGTTTAGAAGCTGCAGTGTGTGGTCTTGCATTTTTGAGTTCTGGGTTTGCTTGTGGCAACCACACTTGTACCTAGATCTTGGTGGCTACGCCGTCAGCGGCTGCACAGAGTAAATATCGTCGCTGCTACTCAGGACAAAGTTATTTGATTTCGCGGACGGGATCCACAGTTTCCTGCAGTCTGCCAACATAGACGCTGTGCTGCAAGATCAACGTTACCTATGTGGTAAAGAGTCAACTGCGCTACCCCACTGCCTTATTTGGGTTCAATAAATAAGTACAGGTTGGGGTATTAATTGACTGTGTTTGCCTTCCATCATCTCAGGTCAGACTAGTATACTATTTCTAAGTCCGTTTCTTATTCAATTTTTTTAATGGCTGAATCTCCGAAAATATAGCAAGTCATTTATATCATTTAGTATAATATTGCGTGTTTTCATTTTTGTAAATTTATACGCAGCTTATTTCATATTTTGATGCTATTGCATTGTGACACATGGTCACCTTATATTGAAAACGGTTAGGTTAAATATCTGAATTTTGAAATATAATCTGAATGTATTGCGGTTATTGAATACCATCATTTAACCATTTTGTAAGGAAATACAAATGTTTGCTTGTAATATCAAAGAGGAAAAAACAAATTCCTGTAATAGACGTAGGGCAAATAGAACAACTAATCGAGTCTCGGTCCTAGTATGGTGTACTGGTCCGACAAAACAAGATTAACGTTTCTAACTGCTCACAGTTGTTATTACGTGTGAAAATTCCATTTGTGGTCGTGTTAAGATTGTAATCGAATTCAGAGACTTAGCCAGTCACTCAGTCGTATTTTTATTACTTTTTTGTGAAAGTAATTACTTTGCTTAGGACATTAAAGAAATTTTTTTTTTTTTTTTTTTTTTTTTGCGTAATCAATGTTGTTATTCAGTTAGGCTGTCAAATGGGTTCTAAGTGATAAAAGAATAGATTCTGTCTCGACTACATCATTTAGTAGTTTCCTGTTTCACAAAATCATTTTGGAGGGATTCAATATATATACATATATTTTCTAAGAAATTGCATCTTGTGTCATACCATTCAGGAAGGAAGAGAGTAAAATTGACAGAGTGCTGAATCAGCTGATCACTTTGAAATTGAAATGCCAACGTGCTTAGGCTGAATGTTTGAAAATGCAGAGGTCTGAATATGGTAAAGATAATTCTTTAATAGTATCACAAGCCACCTGACCAACGCGTGTTACTTAGATCCCAGAATAATATCAGACCATATTTAATTGATTATTAAAATCACATCAGTTAATTTCACATAATTTATCTAACTTTATACTTTTCATGTTTAGTGTTAAAAACATGGTGGGGCCCATCCACTAAAGATTTAATTATTAATCAAAACCAACACGTTACAATCTGTTGCACTATCGCCCTTCTGTCACTACTGGCGATCCATCTTGGATGTTGTGGATCACGGTCATCGAGGGAGGCTAGATGGCCTATAGGTGTACCGTGACACCCTCATTCACGATACACCCTGCACACGGCTTGACGCGTGAAGCCGAATTCCTATACCACTGCTGAGATTGAAATTCCCTGGCAACGCCCACCATAAGTCGAACGGCGCCAGCTGAAGACCACGTTGCGTGTCTCACAAATCACTTGCGCAAGCACGTCACAAAAGACTGCGGAATCAATACAACAGCTCTATCTCTGCCCGTCTGTCCCATGACAGTGGATAAGTCAATGTACTTCGCTGTATTATTGAGGATCATGGAGGGCCAGCCCTGATGGAGGACATTCAGTTCTCTGGTAATGCAAAACATCTGTTGTTGTTGTGGTCTTCAGTCCGGAGACTGGTTTGATGCAGCTCTCCACAATACCCTATCCTGAGCAAACATCTTCATCTCCACATAAGAACGGCAACCCACATCTGTCTGAATCTGCTTACTGTCTCCATCTCTTGGTCTTCCTCTGCGGTTTTTACCCCAACACTTCCCTCCAGTGCTAAATTCACAATTCCTTGATGTCTAAGAATGTGTCCTACCAATCTATCCCTTCTTTTACTCAAGGTATGCCAGAAATTTCTTTTTTCCCCAATTATGTTCAGTACCTCCTCATTAGTTACGCGATCCACCCACCTAATCTTCAGCATTCTTCTGTAGCACCACATTTCAAAAGCCTCAATCCTCTTCTTGCCGTAGTGTTAATCGTCCATGTTTCACTCCCATACAAGGGAACACTCCATACAAACGCCTTCTGCCTTCAGAAAGGACTTCCTTAGGCTTAAATCAATATTCGATGTTAACAAATTTCTCTTTTTCAAGAACGGTTTTCTACCCATTGCCATTCTGCATTTTATATCCTCTGTACTGTGACCGTCATGTGTTATTTTACTGCCCAAGTAACAAAACTCATCTACCTCCTTTATTGCTTCGTTACCTAATCTAATTCATTTAGCATCACCTGATTTTCTTAGACTGCACTCCATTACCCTAGTTTTGCTCTTGTTAATGTTCATCTACGCTGCGCTCCATTACCCTAGTTTTGCTCTTGTTAATGTTCATCTACGCATGTAATATGCTGTATAAGAAGGGCGAAATACAACTACGGATATAGAAGAATTCAAATATTTTGATTCGGAATTATCCTACAACAGGTTTTACAGTAGAGCTCTGGTAGGAACGAAAGAGCGCGAAGTGTTGGGTACCGCCGCGTGGGGCATGAGTTGCCAGATGGGAAGAGAAGCTGGCGTTGCGGTTCCGTGGTCCGAGGCGGCAAACGGAACACTTAACAATTAGGCGCGCTGACTAAGGCACTCGTGAGCGAGGCTGCGGCGCCCACCAACAACCGCTCGCTGCCAGCTCTCGGCACTTTAATTACCTGCCGACTAGGCTCCAGGTCTTCAGTGTACATCACCGACACTCGGCTTACTTGTTCCTTCTTGTTAGTCGCTCTTCAGGATCTCTGGAAGTCGTTTTAATGTCGCATCTCTGAATTTACACGACACAGATTAACTTTGAAATGCTGTTTAGTTTTCAGCACTGTGTCGAAAATTCTTCCCGAGTTTGGAATGTCTCAAAATGGCGACACAAGCGAAAAGTGTGCTTAGGTGAACGTGGGCCGTCGTTTAAGTACAGGTTCGTAGCTAATTCCCAAGGGACCAGCACCAAAACCTGACGCGGGTAGCTCGGTTCTTTGTTCACGTGTGATCGCATTACTCGTTGGTTACCAAGGAAAGCTTTGCTCAGTTTTTTGAATTAAGTTTTTAAAATTATTATCTGGACTAAACTTAAACAATTGGGCGTTGCGAGCACACTTGCAGGGCAGTCTGAAACCTTCAGTGTACAAACTTTTCTAAACGTATTGGACCAAACTACTATTACCATCACTCTCTATACCAGTGGTCGGCAAGTAATCTTGTATGTGGTCCGGATAGTTTCGAAAATCTTTATCGAGGTCTAGAAGTAAAACCACATATTAAAAAAAAAATGTTCAAATGTTTGTAGAGCTTATGGGACTTAACTACGGGGTCATCAGTCCCTAAACTTACAAACTACTTACGAACTAGCTAATACTAAGGACGGCACAAATATCCATGCCCGAGGGGGGATTCGAACCCCCGACCGTAGTGGCCGTGCAGACCGTGACTGGCGCGCCTCAGTCAGCTAGGCCACCGCAGCCGGCCACATATTCCTTATCATTTTTTATTTTAATTTTCAGTCTTAAACTAATAGGAAATACAAAAGATGTGAAATAAAAAGTATAATAATCCAGTAAAACTTATATTATTTGCTATTTATTTATTTTTATTTTCACTAATAAAAAGTATGAAATAAAGTAAGTCAAACTTCTATTGAAAAATCCAGTACCAGGTCATACATTAAACATACTATGTTTTGTTTAATTTTCACTAAAAAGGTTTGAAATACAATGAACTGTACATATTTGTCTTTAAAAAAAATCAATGCAAGAAATTACATTTGCGGTCTTGAGCCAGTTTCTTAAAGTTAGGTTCACACGCGGAGCAGCTTATGGGAATATTCAAGGTGGGCGGCCGTTAATCTTGAGAGATACTTATTTAAATGACATCTGACAAATATCTGTGGGGAACCAAACATAGTAGCTAGGTAGATGGCTAATGTTCTGTAATTTTCTTATTTTTCCGAGACATGTTCACTCCACAATTCGTCAGTGGATTCATTTTTATATGTTTTCAAGGGAAAGTCGTCCTGCAGGCCTATTACCTCCATTTGGAGTAAAGGCTTAGAAAGGTGGAACAACTTCGCAGTCGCAACCGTCCGTTCTGCTGCTGCAGAAACCTCAAAAAGTAATTTTTTAAGAGTACAAGAATGGTGTTTAAATGGTTATGCCCTGACCGTCTAAATAGAGGTTTCAGAGACTGTAAGAGTATGAAGCCTATTTATGGAACTTTCTTGGTCATTAGATAAAGTTGTTGTGCTGCATTCGTGTGTACAGGGCTTTTATTGCGGATCACCGGCCATCTTGCTCCGCTTTGCAGCCACTCGTCAGCTTACTCTCCAGCGTTACACATCATGACAATTATTTATTTAATCTACCTATAGCGATCATTAAGGGTTCTAATCATTCAGCGGTTAATTGTAAAATTCTAGGAAAATTATAAAGGTGGCTCTCATAGGAATTGTTTATCTACAGAAAAAAGTATTTTTAAAATAATTTTAATATGTAACTTATACTTTCAAAATATTTTTGGCGGTCCAGTTTTTGGCCTTCCGCGGTTCGAACTTGGTTCGCCAGTTGCCGACCGCTGCTCTAAACTTACAAGTTACTTAAACTAACTTACGCTAAGGAGAACACACTTATCCCTGCTCAAGGGAGGACTCGAACCTCCGGCGGAAACGGCCCTCTGAAACCTTTAATATCGCTAATGCTTTCCACGTAGTGCAATTAATCCAGATTCTTCCAGTCATTTTAAGAGTACTATGGGTAAAGGTGGCTTGGCATTTATGTGGCTTTGTTATTTGCGCTGCAGTGTAAACAACGATTCCTAGCAGCTCATCGATGAGTTACAGTCCGGCTTTGCCAAGCGCCGTTGGCAAGCGGGGTGTACTCGCTCTTATGAAGACAAACTGAGAAGCTCCTTGACTGAGAAGTAGTGTCTCCGGACACGAAAACCATCACAACAGCGGGGGTGTTGGGCGCTGATCACATCTCCCTCCATACCTCATCTGCTGACGCCTTGGGGCAGAGGATAACACCGCAACAGATCGGGACCAGTTGGGCCTCTCAAGGCCTGTAGGACGGAGTTTCGATTTCACAGTGAGTAAATTTGCTGGCGCCAAACATGCACTGTTAGCGCAACTTCAAAGGTCTTTCTCGGTAATGAACTTGACAGTTCGAAACTAGCCGCCAGATAATGAAATGCAACCGTGACATAAATGTAATACAGATATTAACATAAGCAAGGTGCGGGTCCTACCTGACGTCATATTAGAAATGCATGAATCATAATAGTTCACCGTAAGAAATGTTAAAAATTCGTACATTTACAGCTGGTAGTAATTAGCTCGAACTGTTCTAGAAGCAATGATTACATTTTGCCAATAAATGGTCGGAATATCTCGACCAATAGCAAACTATTGAGGATCTAATGAGTACTTGTGTGGAAGCAAAAAGACATTGAAGCTATCATTAATGGTCAGCATTATCAAATTCGTATCACGTTATTGGATCACCTGCTCATCAGGAAAAAAATGACTGTGAAGTTCAAAGTTTGATACAGAGTGCTAGACATGGCCCTTGAGCAAAGCTTAACAGAGAATTTTGGTCTGAGATGTTATTAAGTCGAGTAGTAAGGAAAGTGCAGTTAACGGGCTTTTGTTCGGCATACTTGGTTAAATACAACATACAACAAATGCTGTCAGTAAGAATAGACACCACCTATACATGATGATTCAAAGAGAGGATGACAAAATTATGTGGCACATCGGGAGTACGATAGCAAATTACGGTCGCAAAGGCTTTCCGAGGCTTTAAATAGTGTCGCACCTTTTAGTCACACGCTCCAAGTAGATACCCTTTACAGGAGATGTTCAAGGTTTTGTCTAAATCGAGGCATGCCTGACATCGACCCTGCATCGAACGGCGCACCCTCTAAAGGGGCAATGAGGAGCCAAAGAACCTGCTATAGGCGTGCTTATGCAAACACAGAGGTATGTAAACACTCAGAGGACGGCTCTGCGTCTATGTAAGACAACACGTCTGGCGCATGCGAACATATTCTGCCACCCATACGTAAATAATCCATTTCCGTAGCAATAAGTCTTCTTTGGAGATCAGCTTTTAAGATCCATAGCGCTGTGCTATCGATCAAAACTAGGGAACTATTAACTAAAGAGTACGAAAACATTATGGGTGACTCTGTTGTTGGCATTGGTGTCATGCGTTTAGTGACGAACTTACAAACGTCCCTAATGAAGAACGAAGAAGTTGTCAGCTCTGAACGATGAACAGAATGGGAGCATCGTTGACTTTTCTTCAGCACTACCAGAATTAAGATCTCGAAGAGATTGTCACTGAAGGTGGAACGTGGGTTCGATATGTGAATTCCGAATCAAAACAACTATCCATGACATGGGGGTCCCCTATGAAGCTGCAAAAATATCTTCAAACTTATTCACAGCAAATGCCCGTGGCAACTGACTTGTGGGGAAAGCAAGGGGTTTTCTTATTGGATTTCGTGGCACGAGGAACAACAATAAACATGAACGTGTGCTGTGACTCCCTAACTGAACTAGGGAGAGTAATGCAGGAATCGGGCGTTGGTTTGACCCCTGACAATACTCGGCAGGCCTACGAAACTCTGTTGCGGCGGTTCCGGGGAAAAGGTATTCACGCATTCGTCGTGTAGTCCCGATTTGGCTCCCAGAGATTTCCAACTGTACACAAACATGAAGAAACGGCCTGGACCGCAGCACTATTCGACGGATGAGGTATTCAAAGAGAGCGTCAGTGGATGGCTAACTCACAGACAGCAGAGCTTGTAAAGTTTGTGACAAATATTTTAATGTGTATGGAAATCATGTTGGAAAAAAGCTTAAAGAGTGTTCACTGGTATGTAATGAAAGTCCTTTCAGCAAAGAGTTATCTGAAAAAAATTTCTCAACTTACTTTTCGCTAGCTCTCGTAATACATTATCGGCAAACAAACTACCTCTCAAATTGAAACGACTCGATCTTTGCAAGTTTGGCATTTCTAGACTCTGTTACAAGCCTTTTCGTTGACATTATCTCCACCCGTATGCAAGAAAGTGAACACGGGAGTATTTCAACATAGGGAGAAATCGTCCCTTCAAAATAATACGAGAAGCTTCCCCGGTGTTGTGATACGATTGCTAAGTGTATATTCGTGTTCCGATGACCTTCGCTAATTGGAGGTTTGTTCTTGTATTCCTCCGTCGTCGATAGGAGAACCGGTTTCAGCTCGTCTAGACTGTCGAGTTTCTCCCGCGGTGATCCGTCTCATTTATCGTGAGTCGTTCAGAAACCTGATGTGACAGCGAGTCGGATAATTACGCATTTATGTAATTCCTCCAGAATGAGCTCACCAGAGAACTTTATCTGGAGATTTATAAGCGATACGACAAGAGACAGTGGAGCTCAGTATGGGAGAAAACAGTCTGCGTTAACTCTGTTCGACAAGGGTGATAGCAATGGCGAGATATGGAACCTCTTATATGTTTCTTGTCGATATAAAAGCTGGTCCCAGGTCTTTAGAATGCGACGCAAGTGCTGCTCAGTAGTAGTAATCTTCAATTTTAACAATCTTTGGAGAGATACTCGTGTGCTGATTAGCGACATTCTTGAGAAAAGTCCTGACATATTGTCTTTCGGTTGTCTTTCCCTGAACTTTGACATATAATGCAGTTCATTATTATTTATTACATAATAGAGCCAAGATCGTCATTTATATTGTATTGTGACATGCCAAAAATAATTTTTTTTGGGGGGGGGGGTAATAATTACCTTTTTGCAAAGTTTCCTTTGTGATGTAGCGCATGAAATGAAACATCCGATGATGACAGTTTAAGCTGTCGGAACCGGTCATCTTAATAAAGATAATTAGCGACCTTGGATGTTTTACATAATAAAGTACTTGAACAGATCGCCCCCCCTCAAATATGACAAACTTTTATCATTATTATTTGTTTTCCATTCTTTCTGTTCCACGTTTTACATCCTCTGTCACGGCGTCTTCTACTTCAAGCCTTTCTGCTTCTTCTTTGTTTTTATCGTATCGCCTTAATTTCGCTTCGAGAAAATGCAATTCCCGAATTTCCTTATGTGATGAATGTACTTGTTAAGGTGCACAGTTCAGTAATCTCTCGAGGTTCATCTAAATGAGGTATAACGTATTGCTTAAGAAGCATACCTGCAGAGCATTGTAAACTCATCTATAGGAGTCGTTGGAAGATGTTACTTGCCTCAGATTTATTCGAGTAATTAGCTTGGTGATTACTACCTTAGCAGCCGTAGACTTTCTGCTGTAAGGCTTGTTGAAGACCGATCCTCTGTGACGTCACTACGACGGCATCCCGACGGCATCGGTGGTAGCTCAATGAAAATTCGGAAGAATGACTAAACATTGTTATGACAGCACGGGAAGATTACGATTGTTACTGCTTCTGAACTTTCTCAGCTCTGGCAAATTGGGTGTATTCTTAGGTACTGCAAAACATTATCGTGCTCCAAGTGAAAGGTCGTGTTTTATAGATAAAGAAATGCGCGTAATTTTAGATGTAGGCAACAACCTGCTCAATAGATTTTGGACGTTTCTTCCCCTAGTGAATGGATGCAAAGTAGTCATTAGTCTTGCGACAGCTTCGCTGCGTTCCAAAATATTTTCCTTTTGTTTTTGGTAATATTTTCGCGTCTACATATCTGCTACAGCCAACAGACCGTTTAATTTGTATGTCGTGTTTTACTTTGTATCTACTCCTACTACATTTTATGACAGCTGTAAGTAAATGTTCAAGTCTTTGTAAACCTAAGGGATCAAACTGGTGAGGTCATCGATCCCTAGATATTACTCAAACTAACTTTTGCTAAGGGAAACACACACACTTATGCCCGAGAAAGGACTTGCACCTCCGACGGGAAGCGGATGGTTCCTTTCAAATGACCAGGCCGACTCACTTCTCTCTAACGACCAAGGTCTCGATAGTGTGAGGTCTTGTATGGAGGGGCCTAAAGTCTTAGTATAAAATACCACAGTTAAATGGAAAAGCAACTGTGTTACGTCAAAGGTTCACAAAGTTGCACACCCTAAAGCACATGCTTTTTCGTCCTCCGTCCCAATACTAAGTTTGTTTCTCATTATTAGATCCAGTTAAGTCTTATAGAGGCATAAATACACGCATCTGACTTTACTAATATTATAAGGTAATCCAGGATCTGACAAGATAAAAGTTAGGATGTACCTCTGATAAGATACCTTCGAGGTAGGCTTTAGATTTAGATAAGCATGTTAATTGAAAAACTATGGACTATATTTTTGAATCGGCAGGCCAGTGAGATACAAGCTATCAAATAGATGTCTTTTATGCAGTATAAAATGTCTTGTTAGATATTATTTCGTCGAAGATATATGGTGACGTCTTAATATTTATGGACTAAAAACTGTCTGAGAAGTTATCTATCGTTTAGCGTTTTGCAAATGACTACTATTGTAATTATACTTCACTGGGTTCAAACAGATATCAGTAATGTGGAAAGATCAAGCATTGCAACAGATACTTTCTTCATACAACTCTGTACTATCTACCATTTCATCAAATTCAAATGTTCAAATGTTTGCGAATCTAACGGACCAAACTGCGTGGTCATCAGCCCGTAGCTTACAAACTACTTAAACTAAGGTAAACTAACCTAAGGACAAACACACACACACACACACACACACACACACACACACACACACACACACACACACCCATGCCACATGGAGGACTCGAACCTCCGACGGCGAGCAACCGCGCGCTCCGCAGCAAGGCGCCTTAGACCGCTCGGCTACTCCACCGCGTGTCGATACAAAACAGTAAAATAAGCGTATGGTACTTTACCATTCGTTATGTCAAATTACAGTCTCTCTTATGAATATTAGCTATCAGTCATCAACATCGGAAAATTTATCCTGGTTGCTAAGTCGTTATTTATTTCTCTTCAATTGACATTTAAGCAAAGACATGAATATATTCCGGTCAGTGATACTATACGGTCTTTCCACAATCTCTGATAAGTTGCTTGGGTATCATATTTACAATAATATTTTCTTTTTTAATGAAGTTATCAGTATTTTCAAGTATTTTCTTTAAAAGACGTATATTTGCATGTTTTTATAATGATGTCGTTGATCTGTCTCGAAGCATATGAAGAAATAATATTTATTCTGTTTAAACTCCTCGTGTCGTAATCCACGATTATCACAGATAACAGTCCCACTTACTTCGTGCTGGAGTTCAACTGTTTGTTTGCTAATAATCTCTGAATAAACATTAGCTTCACGCGGGTTTAATTTTTTATCTTTGGCGCTAAATAGAAGCTAATATTTATCATTTGACGAACTTTTAAGTACATATTATCCCATCTATGTTTTCTCTCTTTTGTATTCTTATGAATATTAATATTTTTACAGAGCAATTTCATTTCACTGGAAGTCAAAATAAATACACGGGAACCATTTTTTTGTCAGGTAACCAACACAGGTTTTATTGCAGAAAATGCTAGCTACTACACGGCGATGTGTGGACGAGTGTCTTCGAAACATGATCTAACTATTTTCTAACTGAGCTTTGCCTAAAAAAGAAAAAAAAAACTAGTTGATGCCGTCACTTTTTGTCACTACCTTTAATTACAAAATAAAATGTCAGCTACTTCAGGCACCAGCACCACAAATTACGCCTTTCCGAACACTCGCCACAGATTATTTAAACGTTAATAATGCTATACTTCAGTTATCAATGGTTCCGTTTACGTAAGATCGCCTTCTGCATACTATCTTCATTAATTTGACTAAAGTCTTAGAAGCTGGTTATGGATGAACAACTGTATATCACACATTGTGATTATTTATTCATTATAAACTCCTATTAGAAAGCGACACACACTTTTAAATGTTGCGAAATGTGAATATTGCGTAGTGTTTCCGCACAGGGCTTTTCTTCAGTACTATCGTATGTGTTCTAACCGTAGTCAGCTACGTAGCCTGCATTTTATTACCACAATCAAAAAAGCACGTGAGACGTCACTGCGCTCTCACTATATTCAATAACATAATAATGGCACAAAATAATCAGCAACAACCCGAGTACCTCCGCGAGGGCCTTGCATCACTGCTATTCGTGTAAGGTAGACCACAAATTACGCCTTTCCGAACAGCAACCATCAAAACGCTCACTTTAATCACAGTTACGGAACAAATCACAAACGCTGTCGGTCAAACCACCTGGCTAGTAATACGTTAACTGATCAAGAACAAACATCTTTCGTTTACCAACAAACTCTTAATGTCGCAAAAAAAAAAAAAAAAAAAAAATAGAAGGAATATATTACCTGAGTTAAGCAAGTACCTCTGCTCGCCCAAGTTCATGAAGACAGAAATTCGAAGTTAGATATTACATCGTGAACCTGACTGCAGAATACATTACTGATAGTTGTAACATCTCAGAGCGAACAACTATGCCTTGCACATATACTAAATTCCGCGATGTGGATCTCAGCTTGGCCAAATCAGTACTCATTATAAACACGCTAAAAGATAGGAACTGGAACCATTAATAGACAATCTCGTACTGTTATTATCCCCTAATAACAATTAATTTATTGTTCATCTGTGCCGTCGGTAAATCTTCTAGCTGCCAGATGTCAGATCTGTTTATTCCTTGGACGGCGGCACTGCAATGCTCGAGAACTCGTTGCATTTGTGTATATCACCGCTGGTACCTGATTTCATCTACAACAATAAAAAACATATAAAAATCATGAAACTTCCTGGCAGATTAAAATTGTGTGCCGGAACCGGGACTCGAACCTGGGAGGCGGCATCGTGAGTCCTGTCGGGATAGCACAGTCGGTAGTGCGCTTGCCCGCGAAAGGCAAAGGTCCCAGGTTTCAGTCCCGGTTCCGGCACACAATTTTAATCTGCCAGGAAGTTTCATAACAGCGCACACTCCGCTGCAGAGTGAAAGTTTCATTCTGGATACATCCCTTAGGCTGTGGCTAAGCCATGTCTCCACAATATTCTTTCTTCCAGGAGTGCTAGTCTTGCATGGTTCGCAGGAGAGCTTCTGTGAAGTTTGGAAAGTAGGAGGCGAGGTACTGGCTGAAGTAAAGTTGTGAGGCGGCATCGTGAGTCGTTTTAGGATAGCCCAGTCAGTAGTGCGCTTGCACGCGAAAGGCAAAGGTCCCAGGTTCGAGTCCCGGTTCCAGCACACAATTTTAATCTGCCCGGAAGTTTCATATCAGCGCACATTCCGCTGCAGAGTGAAAGTTTCATTCTATAAAAATCATCATCAAAATTAAACAACAATGATTACACTCTTTGAATAGGATAACTTACACCCGATAGATTCAGGCGATTTAAGTGCTTGTGGGTGATGTAAAATTACGTCACCTCACAATGGGACGTTAAGTCTATCGCTGATCTCTCTTATTTTTGTGCTAATGATCATTTCTCCTTATGTCGCTGGGAGTCAACGATATATTTTTGCATTCGAAGGAGAAAGTGGACGTTTAATTAACCGTCGTCACAACGAAAAGCACCGTTGTTGTAATGATTCCCACTCCAACTCTTTTGCATCATTTCTGTGACACTCTCCCCCTTGCAATGTGATGAAACAAAACGAGCTGTCCTTTTTGTACTCTTTCGACGTGCTTCATCAGCCCCACTTGACGCGCAGCACTACTCCAAAAGTGGACGAACAAGCGCAGCGTATGTAGTCTCTTTAGTAGTTCTGCTACATCTTCTAAAGTTTTCTGCCAATAAAACACTGCCTTTGACGCGCCTTTCCCACGGTATTTTCTGAATGTTCGTTCCAGTTTATGGCAGTCGTAATTGGAATTCCTAGAATTTAGTTAAACTTGATTGTTTTATCTTGCAGATGAAGTTTAACGGATTCCTTATAGTACTCATGCGGACGATTTCACACTTTTTATTACTTAGTGTCAGTTGCCATTCTGCAGTTGGTATTACTACTCTAATGATTTTACTAGATGATAAATGGGTGCATCATTAGTAAACACCCTAAGAGTAGTGTTCAGATTTTCTTCCAAATCGTTTATATAGATACGGAAGAGCAGAAAACCAATAACACTAACCTGAGGAACGTCAGGTACAATCTCTGATTAAAGCAATGCCTTTCCATCAATTACTATGTACTATGTCCTCCCTTACTGGAAATGTCCAATCAAATTCAAATGTTCAAATGTTTGTATAGCTTATGGGACTTAACTACGGGGTCATCAGTCCCTAAACTTACAAACTACTTATGAACTAACTAATACTAAGGACGGCACAAATATCCATGCCCGAGGGGGGATTCGAACCCCCGACCGTAGTGGCCGTGCAGACCGTGACTGGAGCGCCTCAGTCCCCTCGGCCACCGCGGCCGGCAATGTCCAATCCAGTCACATGATTCAGACGATATCCCATGAGCAGATACCGTGTCAAAAGCCTTCTAGAAATCTGAAACTGATCTGAAATCTCTTGTCGATAGTATTCAGCACTTCGTGTTGGTAAAGGGTTTCACAAGAACAATAGTTCAGAATCTATGTAGAATATGTATCAATAGATCGTTCTGTTCGAGATAATTCATAACGTTTGAACTCAGTATCCTCCGAAATCCTGCTGCAAATCGATGTCAATATTGTCGCATTGAAATGGAAGCAGGCTTGACTCCGAAGGCAGGGTTGTCAACTAAACACAGCACTTACAATGAAAGCAGGTTTATTGCGAACTGAAACATACACGCAAAACTAACTGCCTCTCGGAAAGAGTGCTCTGCTATTTATACACTCACAGAATGTACCAGAAATTAGAAGAATAGTTAACATGCCGGCAGTCGATTAACTTGGTGTCTTGCGGCCAGCCGGCCGCGGTGGCCGAGGGGATTGAGGCGCTCCAGTCACGGTCCGCACGGCCACTACGGTCGGGGTTCGAATCCCCCCTCGGGCATGGATATTTGTGCCGTCCTTAGTTGTAAGTAGTTAATAAGTAGTTTGTAAGTTTAGGGACTGATGACCCCGTAGTTAAGTCCCATAGACGCTACAAACATTTCTTGCGGCCATATTTATGATAAGATGCACTGCCGTGGTTTCACAACCATCGTTTCCGAACAGATATAGGAAAGGTGCCTATTATGCGATAGTTCCCGAATATGAGACACCCCAACTCTGCTCATGGTAGGTGCTGTACTCTGTTGGAGAGTTTCTTAAACTCATATATTGCCTACCAGACAACGACACAGCGAGTAGGACGCCATTGTTGAGCCGAAGAGAGTACGTAGAGGTTGATACAAAATTTCTTGTGTTTGGAATTTTTTTTTACAACGGTGTTAAGACAATATTTCAGTTTAAAGGTGTTTGGATATTACTGCTCTCTTTTATTATGGTTATTTGTGACGGTATTATCTATAATTATTGACAATTAGGTTAATTTTCCAACGAACGTTGTTAGCATGTGTGTGATTCTTTGTGCAAGTTGGCAAAATTCCTAATATGCGATAATATGGGGTTCCAAATTCACGACAGAATCGCATATTACGATACCTACCGCATATTGGGGGAATTCGTTCTCTCATGATTTGTTATATGTAATTTACAAAATACTATCATAAGATAACAATATTTTATCAGTTATTGTAGTAAAATATTGGAAACTGCGTTTATTTTAATTCGTTTTAATTATCATGAACAGGGATTACATTGACATTATAATCAGAAATTGGAATGTTTTCTAGACCTTTATGTGGGGCAGTATTTTGTTCAGAAGTAAATCAGCCGGCCGCGGTGGCAGAGGGGACTGAGGCGCTCCAGTCACGGTCTGCACGGCCACTACGGTCGGGGGTTCGAATCCCCCCTCGGGCATGGATATTTGTGCCGTCCTTAGTCTTAGATAGTTCGTAAGTAGTTTGTAAGTTTAGGGACTGATGACCCCGTAGTTCAGTCCCATAGACTTTACAAACATTTGAACATTTTTTTTGAAGTGAATCAATATTACTCCAAATTCAAAGTACTCCACTCACAGTACTGTGTATGAACGCAGCTGGCCCTTATGTTCCATCACTAATCGTCTTCACAAGCAGCAGAAATTGATGGACGGTACAGGATGAATATCAGCTTATCATCCAAGTGGCTGGATACAAACTCACATTTTTACTCTGTGGTTCGATCATTTTGTGAGCCATGTAAAGCTATCTTCAAATCATTTTGATTCTTGATGGGAAATATTACCACACAAAGAATCGGGATTAGTTAGATAAAGCACGTGAAAACAATATTCATATTGTATGTTTGCCACCATACTGAACGCTTAAAATGCAGCCACTTCGGATTTATTGAGCCTTTGAAAACCTACTATTCCCAAGATATTGAAACGTGGTTGGCAAGTATCCCAGGTCGTGTTTTCAACCCATTATTAATAACCGGTTTATTTGGGGCAGCTTACAATCGAGCGACAACAGTGGAAGCATCTGTGAATGCCTTCAGAAAAACAGGTCTCATCCCATGCAACAGAAAAATCATTAGGGAATATGAATTTTCAATTCATCGATATGCTGACGCACTTAAAGAAAGAGATGCCAAAAACGAAACAACTTTTGGTCAAACTGTCAGCCCTGCAGACATCAGACCTCTTCCACACATCGCAAAACCACCTGGAGATAGTCAAATAGGTCACACATCGCGTTAGTGCTTCAACTCCTTATGTGAAGCGATTGCAAGAATCTACACAGCAGAAATCAGAGGCAGACGTTATGAAAGCAGCCAGAAAGTTGTTTGGGAAGAAGAGTGAAAAATCTTCAAATCGAAGACCTAAAGCAGAAGAATCGTCTTATGACTCTGCATCCGATGTCCATCTGGATGATAGTGGGGATTCAGAGCAGCGATGACGATGACACAGAGTGTCTGTTTTGTACTGGCCGATTTTCTGAAGACAAACACAGGAAAGAATGAACACAGGGTACGAAATGTTATCGCTGGGCTCATGAAGATTGCGGTGTCACCGAATACAATTTTGTTTGCCCTGGGTGTTCAAAAATGTTCAAATGTTTGTAATTCTATCGGACCGAACTGCGTGGTCATCAGTCCGTATCTTACAAACTACTTAAACCCAGGTAAACTAACTTAAGGACAAACACACACACCCATACCCCAGGGAGGATTCGAACCTCCTCGGCGAGCAACCACACGCTCCGCAGCGAGATGCTTTAGACCACTGCCCTGGGTGTCGTAAATATAAATAGTATTAGTCAGAAATGAGTGAAGGATAACAGAAATGAATTAACATTTATAAATTGTGTATTCATATGTAATTATTCTGTAATTAAATAATTAAAGCAACATATTACTGCTGTCTCTTATAAGGAAACCTTGATCTCATTTCTACGAAATGCCTTGTTTGTGAAGATTTAATAATTACTCTGAAAGATTGTTTATTATTGCAAATATGATAATTGTATGATAAAATTAAATAATGCAAGATATTTTTACCACGATAAAAATATAATAGCACTTAATTTTAGGTCTTTAAAATGGGTTTACAAAAGTGTGTCTCATATTAGGCAGCTTTCCTCTACTCTGCAATACGCAACGGTAAAAAAAGTGTTCATATGCTTCCGCGTTTAGAATAATTGTTTTGTGATTGACAACTTGTATTACTTCCGTCTTGTACATCTACATGAATCTCTGCAATTCACATTGAAATGCATGGCAGAGGGTTCATAGAACCACTTTTATATTTCTCTATAATTCCATTGTCTAATAGCTCGCAGGAAAAAGGAACACATAAATATTTCTGTTTTCGATCTGATTTCGCTTATTTTATTATGATGATAATGTCACCCTATGTTCGCATTCTGAAGAGAAATTTGGCGAAAGAAATTTCGACGGAAAAAATAACGCCTTTCTTTTAATTAAATAGCGTTCATATGCTCCTGTAGCTAGTCAGGCTAGACACTGCCTCCCATATACCTACAAAACAGGCAAAACAACCAGCAAGTGCCATGCCAGAACCCATTGATCCCACGACAAATGTCGCCGTTGAAGATCTTCAAGATGATCTCACCTCACCGTTCTCTATCGCTGAACTCAACAGTGCGCTGTTGTCCTCCACCGACACGTCGCCCGGGTATGACCAGACCCATTACTCCACGATAAGCAATTTGTCTGATGACGCAAAACGTATTCTTTTGGATATTTTCAATGACATCTTGAGAGAGGGGTATGTTCCAACCGATTGGACCACTCAGATATTGGTTCCTATATTGAAACCTAGAAAAGAACCTGGTCAGGCAACATAGTATCGCTCGATTGCATTGTCGTCATGTTTGTGTAAGACCTTTGAACGTCTCCTCAAGCTCCGGTTAGAATGGTGGTTAGGGCATCACGACCTGTTCCCACGGACACAATACTGTTTCCGCAAGGGAAGAGCACTTACGATAATATATGGATATCGAAAAAACGTTCCTGACAAATGGGCATTTGACGGCTCTTTTTCTTTATTTTTCGAAGGCTCATGACAATGTTTTGATACATAAACTTATAAATAAATTGCAACTTTTACACCTCCCGATAAAGATGTTAAGAATTATACACAGATTACTTTGTTGCCGTACTGTATATATCCGTCACCAGTACAATGTAATACATGGCCTTCGAATCGTTTCTTTTAGCCTCCCGCAAAGTGCGATCTTGAGCCCCTTGCTATAAGCCTTGTATGTTGCCGATTTCGAGTCTATCTTTCACCCTACTGTCAAAGTTCTTTAGTACGTGGACGAAGTTTGTATATGCGCCTACTCATCGTGCTTTTGGGTGACAAACATATAGCTTACTAGTGCTTGTGAAAAACAAGCAACATGGGAGTTAGAAAACGGGGTCACACTGTCGCCCGAAAAATCTTCTGTGGTGATATTCACGAGGAAACGGCAGAATTATTTATCTCCAGACCTTCAGATCGGTCCATACAAACTGCCTGTACGGTCATATGCTAAGTTCCTTGCTGTTTATTTCGACAGCAAACTGACGAGAGTCGATGGCACTTATCACTTCATGTGAATAGAGGGCAAGCTGTGTTTCGCAAGAGCGATACTTTCTGAATCCATGTTGACTATTGGTTAATAGGTCGTTCTCTTCGAGGTAGTTCATAATGTTCGAACAAAGTATATCGACGTCAGTGAGATTGGCCTGTAATTTTGGGGATCACTCCTATTGCCTTTCTTGAATATTGGAGTAACTTGGGCAACTTTCCAGTCTTTGGGTACGGATCTTTCGATGAGTGATCGGTTGTAAATGATAGCTAAGTACGGAGCTATTGCATCAGCATACTCCGAGAGGAATCTACTTGGTATACAATATGGCCCGGAAGATTTGTTTTTGTTTAGTGACTTAAATTGTTTTACTACTCCAGGAACATCTACTTCTAAGTTTCGCATGCTGGCAGCTGTTCTTGGATTGAATTCTGGAATGTTCACTTCGTCTTCTTTGGTGAACGAATTTCGGAAAGCTGTGTTTAGTAATTCTGCCTTAGCAGTACTGTCATCGGTAGTATTACCATTGCTATCGCGTAGTGAAGGTATTGTTTGTGTTTTTCCGCTAGTGTACTTCACATATGACCAGAATTTCTTCAGAGAAGTCCGCGCTAGGTTGCGAGTTTCAGTAAAAGATTGCCAGTCTTGTGGATTCTGTGTCTTTTTAAATTTTGCATGCGTTTTTTTTTCTTTTTTCTTTTGCAACAGTGATCTGACCTGTTTTGTGTACCGTGGGGGGTCAGTCCCATCTTTTATTAATTTATTTGGTAAAAATCTCTCGATTGCTACTGAAATTATGTCTTTGAAAATAAGCCACAACTGATCTACACTCGCATTTTTAGTTTTGAAAGACTGGAGACTATCACTCTGGAAAACCTGAAGCGAATTTTTATCTTATTTATTGAATATACATATTTTTCGTTTATTTTTGGTGCATTTGGGAATTTCGACATTCGGTCTCGCTACTACAACTCGATGTTCGCTAATCCCTGTATCTGCTCTTTACTAGCTCAGGATTATTTGTTGCTAGGAGATCAAGGGTATTTTTGCAACCATTTACTATTCTAGTGGGTTCATGAACTAACTGTTCGAATTAGTTTTCAGAAAAAGCATTCAAAACTAGTTCGGACGATGTTTTATATTTGCCGCCGGTTTTGAATACGTAATTATGCTAAAATATCGAGGGTAAATTAAAGTTGCCACCGATTATAACAGTATGCTTCGGATACCTATTTGAAATGTGATTCAAGCTTTCTTTGAACATTTCGGCAACCGCATCGTCTGAGTGAGGGGCGGATAAAAAGATCTAATTATTAATTTATTTCGGTTATCAGGTATAACCTCTATGCATACCAAATCACAGGAAGTATCTGCCTCAATTTCGCTGCAGGATAAACTGCTTGTAACAGCAATAAACACGCCACCCCTTTTCTTTTTATTTATTCTATCCTTTCTGAAGACCATTTGGCCCTTTGAAAAAATTTCGGCCGAACTTATCTCTGGCGTCAGCCATCTTTCAGAACCTATAACGATTTGTGCCTCAGTACTTTCTATCAGCGCTTGGAGCTCTTGGACTTTCCCAATACAGCTACGACAATTTACAACTTTTACACCAATGGTTCCTAGATCTGCTTTCTTCCTTTGTCTGATCTGCTCTCTTTGAGACTGAAACCCATTTTGTCTATTCTCGAGGCCCTCTAACCTAAAACACCGCCCAGTCTGCGTCACACAGCCCCCGCTACCCGCGTAGCCGCTTCCTGAGTATAGTGGACTCCTGACCTATTTAGCGGAACCCGAAAACCCACCACCCTGTGGCACAAATCGAGGAATCTGCAGCCCACACGGTCGCAGAACTGTCTGAGGCTCTGATTCAGACCGTCCACTCGGCTCTTGAACCAGAGGTCCGCAGTCAGTCCTGTCGACAATGCTGTAGATGGTGAGCTCTGATTTCATCTTGTAAGCAAGACTGGCAGTCTTTACCACTTCTGATAGCCGATCAAAACCAGAGAGACTCTCTTCGATCCAAAGCGACACACATCGTTGGTCCCGACATGAGCCACCACCTGCAGCTGGCTGCACCCTATGTTCTTCATGGCATCCGGAAGGACCCGTTCCACGTCTGGAATGACTCCCCCCGATATGTACACGGAGTGCACATTGGACTTCTTACCCTCCCTAGCAGCCATTTTCCTAAGGGGCTCCATCACCCGCCTAACGTTGGAGCTCCCAACTACTAACAAATCCACCCTCTCTGCGTGCCCGGATCTTGCAGACAGAGGGGCGAGTACAAGACAAGCGACACCATCTGCGTCAGGAACATCCTCTGTCACAGACAGCGCTTCGAATCTGTTCCTAAGACTAACCGAGGAGGCTTCCATTTCGGTCCCCCGGCAAGTCTTACGCTGCCTGACACGCGCTGAGGAGACCTCCCAATCCATCACGGATTGGGAGACGACCCTCTCGCGGGCAGTGAGCGGGCTAGCCACAGCCGCAGGCCAATCGGAGGGCACAACAGACGCACAGGGCGTCTGCTGCACCCCCGCGGGCGGCCCACAACAGCGGCGCCCACCCACCGCAGTCTCAAGCGTTGCCAGCGAAGCCAACGCCGCCTGAAGCTGCGAGCGAAGAGTCACCAACTCTGCCTGCATCCGTTCGCAGAAGTCACAGTTCCTAGCCATTCAAAAAACCTATGTATGTTGCAGATAAGTACGACTGTGGTCACAGAAGTCTGATAAACAGTGAGCTTCGAGAAATATGTACCTAACACTAAGCTGTTTATTAACGGCGAATCTGAAAAATATATACGCGAGCCAGTAAATCAAATTATCAACTACTGAGCTGACGACTAAACGCGATTCTTAATAAATAAACACGCGAGCACACTGAAGTTTGAAGAACTGTAAAAGCACGCACGAAATGAAAATAACTCGCTACTATTATGAAGCCGGTTACCGTACAATGTAGAGCTGCTGCTGGTCACGTGTGCACTGGCCGGCGGTCACTGAGCAACTCAGTGCTGGCTGTATGGTCACTGCAACCAAAAGCCACAGAAAAAAAAAAAAATAAATAAATAAAACAGAAAGTGGAGCTCGTACTAGTGCATGGTGGCTGGCCCCTCCCACTCGACTCGCTGAAGTGTCAGTAGTAAAGTTGTTTTAATCGCAGTACAGAGTTTTGCCAAGCGCTGCGAGGGACCACACCCTAGCCGCAGAAAATACTCGCATGCCACAAGCGAAGCTCTCCACGTTGCTCTACCGTTGGCACACACAAGGCGGCAGGTAACGTTATCCAAGCATTCGCCAAAACCAAACCCTTCCACTGGTTAGGCACACAACGTAACGTCATTGCTCACTACACGTGACTCGTCTGCAGACATCCAATGTGCAATGACGTGGCCGTTCAAACAGCTCAGGCGTTGCTTAGCATTGCTGTATAAATGCATGCCTGCTCCACCATTTTAACTTCCAGTCACTGTGCTGGTCAAAAATGTTCAAATGTTTGTTAAGCTTATGGGACTTAACTACGGGGTCATCAGTCCCTAAACTTACAAACTACTTATGAACTACTTACGAACTAGGACGGCACAAATATCCATGCCCGAGGGGGAATTCGAATCCCGACCGTAGTGGCCGTGCTGACCGTGACTGGAGCGCCTCAGTCACCTCGGCCACCGCGGCCGGCTGTGCTGGTCGAACTTACGTGTATTCAGGAGTGATGAAATTCACTTACTTCGTTCGTTTTTACAATAATTCTCCGTCTTGCTTGACAGTCAACTGACATGACTCGTCCATGTTCACCATAACACATAACTTTTTTCAAACACGAAGTTTTGTAGATATAGTTCTAAATTGAAGTAGAAGTATGACTAATGTGAATGCTAGGACCAAGGTTCCAATAATACAGTCTTCTCATTCATGAACTCCCTAGAATTACCACTGCCAAGAGCACCTTCGTAAAGAGGTACACTGTCGTGAAATGTGCAATTCAAGTCTCTTCTCAAGTATTTTTTGAAGCTTACTATAACTTCGTGGTACAGAAAGGTTGGAGTAGGTCTCTTTCTTACTGATGCTTCCTTTTTTTTTTTTTTTTTTTTTTTTTTTTTTTTTTTTTTTTTTTTTTACGTACACAGCGTAGAGAAAAAGGAAATCCCGGGTTGCTGGAGATACTGAAGCCATAATAAGTGGGCGAAAAGCACGCACGAACTCTTGAGGGAACCAAAAGATCGCATCAAAATCAAACAACGACGGAAAAAAAACCGATGGAATCCAGTAATGCACTCTTTCAAATTCTAAAGATAGAAGGGCAAAAATAGGGAACGAAAAGTTATATTCAGCTGTGCAAATACGCAGACAGCAATTATAAGAGTCTAAGGGCATGAAAGGGACGCAGTGGATGGAAAGGGAAAAAGAGTTGGTTTTCACCTTTACCCAATGTTATTCAGTCTCTACATTGAGCAAGCCGTGAAGGAAAGTAAGGAGAATTTGTACAAGGAATTCAACATCTAGTCTAAGGACGACACAAACACCCATACCCTAGGGGGGGGACTGGAAGCCCCGACGGCGAACGGCCGCACGCACCACAACGTGGCGCTCCAGTACGTGCGGCCAATCCGGCGAGGCAATGTACCAGTGTCAGTTAATTTTAAAAAAATTCAAATGTTTGTAGAGCTTATGGGACTTAACTACGGGGCCATCAGTCCCTAAACTTACAAACTACTTATGAACTAGCTAATACTAAGGACGACACAAATATCCATGCTCGAGGGGGGGATTCGAACCCCCGACCGTAGTGACCGTGCAGACTGTGACTGGCGCGCCGCAGAGCGCTCGGCCACCGCGGCCAGCTCAGTTAATTTTACAGCAGTAGGTATAGCATAATGTCAGTTGACGTCACAGGCATCCATGTCTCAAATAGAGCTTTTACGCCGGCTTTCATATGATCTCAATTTTATTTCAGTTTTTTTCTTAAATACTGAAATTCACAAGGAGACAAACCATGTTATACTCATAACATGACATAATTAACCATTTAAGACGATTTCCAGAAAACAATTGAATACGCTTTCGTGGAGAAGAGGAATTTCTGGCATATCTTGACTAAAAGAAAGGCTCGATTTTTAGGGAACGTTATGAGACATCAAGGATTTGTCAATTTTCATTGAAGAGAAGGGTATCAGGTAAGAATCGCAGAGTAAGACCGAGAGAGGAAGGAAGAAAGGAACCTTGTTGTTGTTATGGTCTTCAGTCCGGAGACTGGTTTGATGCAGCTCTCCACCCTACTCTATCCTGAGCAAGCTTTTTCATCTCCGCATAAGAACGGCAACCCACATCCACTTGAATCTGCTTACTATACGCGTCTCTCGGTCTCCCTCTGCGATTTTTACCCCACACACTTCCCTCCAATGCTAAATTTATGATTCCCCGATGTCTAAGAATGTGTCCTACCAAGCGATCCCTTCTTTTAGTCAGGATATGCCAAAAATTCCTTTTCTCACCAATTCTATTCAGTACCTCTTCATTAGTTATGCGATCTACCCACCTAATCTTCAGCGTCCTTCTGTAGCACCACATTTCAAAAGCCTCTATTCTCTTCCTGTCCACACTGCTTATCGTCCATGTTTCACTCCCGTACAAGGCAACACTCCACACAAATGCCTTCAGAAAAGACTTCCTTAGCCTTAAATTAATATTCGAAGTTAGCAAATTTCTCTTTTTCAAAAATGCTTTTCTCCCCATTGCCATTCTGCATTTTATATCCTCTGTACTGCGACCATCGCATGTTATTTTACTACCCAAGTAACAAAACTCATCTACCACCTTCATTGTTTCGTTACCTAATCTAATTCCTTCAGCATCGCCCGACTTTCTAAGACCGCATTCCATTATTTTTGTTTTGTTCTTGTTAATGTTCATTTTATACGCTCTCTTCAACACCCTGTCCATTCCATTCAACTGCTCTTCCAGGTCCTTCGCTGTCTCTGACAGAATTACAATGTCATCAGCAAAACGCAATGTTTTTATTTCTTCCCCCTGAACTTTAATCCCTATTCCAAATTTTTCCTTACTTTCCTTCACCGCCTGCTCGATGTACAAATTGAATAACATTGGAGAAAGGCTACAACCCTGTCTTACTCCCTTCCCAACTGATGCTTCCCTTTCATGCCCTTCGAGTCTAATAACTGCGGTCTGGCTTTTGTACAAGTTGTAAATAACTCTCCTTTCCCTGTATTTTACCCCTGCTGACTTCAGAATTTGAAAGAGTGTATTCCAGTCAACATTGTCAAATGCTTTCTCCAAATCTACAAAAGCTAAAAATGTAGGTTTGCCTTTTCTTAATCTATCTTCTAAGATAAGACGTAAAGTGAGTATTGCCTCCCGAGTTCCTATGTTCCTCCTGAATCCAAACTGATCTTCCCCGAGGTCAGCTTCTACCAGCTTTTCCATTCTCCTGTAGATAATTCGTGTTAAAATTTTGCAACCATGACTTATCAAACTGATGGTTCTGTAATTTTCACACCTGTCTGCGCCTGATTTCTTTGGAATGGGGATTATTACATTTTTCTTAAAGTCTGAGGGCATTTCGCCTGTCTCGAACATCCTACACACCAGTTCAAATAGTCTTGTCATGGCTGGCTCTCCCAGAGACTTTAGTAGCTCTGAGGGTATGTCATCTACTCCTGGGGCCTTGTTCCGACCTAGGTCTTTCAAGGCTCTGTCAAATTCATCTCTCAATATAGTATCTCCTATTTCATCTTGATCGACTTCCTCTTCCCTTCCTACAACATCGTCTCGAAGTTCATTTCCTTTGTAGAGCTGCTCTATGTACTCCTTCCACCTTTCAGCTTTCCCTTCTTTGCTGAGAACTGGTTTCCCATCTGAGTTCTTGATATTCGTAGAGGTGCCTTTCTTGTCCCCAAATGTCTCTTTTATTTTCCTGTAGGCAGTATCTACTTTTCCCCTTCTTATGCATTCTTCTACAGATTTACATTTGGCTTCTAGCCACTCCTGCTTAGCCATTTTGCACTTCCTGTCAATCTCATTTTTTAGTCGTCTGTACTCCATTTTGCCTGTTTCATTTACTGCATTTTTATATTTTCTCCTTTCATCAATTAACTGTAGTATTTCCTGTGATATCCATGGATTTTTTGTAGGTCTTGCCTTTCTACCTATTTTGTCCTCCGCTGCCTTCAAAGGAACCTTAGGGTTTAAAATTTTAGTCAGATCCTCTTATTCCACAGAAATGTACCTTTTGCATAAGTATGTTATGATTTAGCATATCAAATGCCTTTTTTAAATCTAGAAATATTATTATAGCTAGAAGTTGTCAGTCAACAAGCTGCAGTATATGGTCTAAAATTACAGTATTGTTACTTCCGTGCTTATTTTGATGTTGATCGTAAGGTGTGTATTTGCGAAATGTGATTTAAAATAGATGCATGAAAATCAGACTGAATTATTCAGTAATTACTGAGCCCCATGCCATAATTTGTGTGCGTTATGTGAATTATTTTCGTTTAGGTGGTTTCAGGTCTCATCAGCAATTTAGGTACCTCTGTAGCACAGGGACACTATCTTGAGAAAATTTCTGCGTCACGAGTATTAACTGTAGGCGTAGATAGTGTTTTATGGTAGGTTTAGATTCACTAACGTAAAGATTTCTTGGTATATATATATATATATATATATATATATATATATATATATATATATATATATATATTACAAAGAGTAGATTCAAGTCATGGAATTTGGTATAAGTTTTTTTGCCTTAATAGTTTTTCGTTAATTTTATTATCATCAAAATATGAGGGTAATAATGAGTAGGTAATGAATTTTATGTTGATTTTGCTCTCCACTACAGATTCCTTACCACGTTTTCTAAATTTTATATCTAAACTTCTGAAGTGGAGGATCTTGTATTGTTGCATCTTCATTGGGCGATCGACCCATAGTACGGAACTGAAAGATATCTTTTATTGATATTATTTCATTTTAAGAAATGTAACCAATATTTAAGAACAATAATTAATATCAATAGGTACAGTATCAGGAGAGACAAAATAATACCTCCAAATGTTGTGGTGTAACGTCAGCGCCACACGCAAGACGCAAGAGAAGGATCGTGGAGAAGGCAGTGGATGACGTCCGGTAGCCAATCGCACGCAGGCGCTGCGCCTCTTGGAGGAAGTAACAGAGATTCGCGCCCTCTACAAGCGGCTATATCTGGGGCGACATGCGTCTGGACGACCCGTCAAAACTCGGCTATGAACTAGGCAGTTGTTAGGTCTCAGCACAGCTAGCAAGGAACAGGAGATACGCTGCGAGAAGAGAGAAGAACTGATATAAGTTGAGTATTGTATTCTTCAGTCAATAAAATCTGAATAGTTGTTCTAGCTATGCATCCTGCACCGTACCTTTCCTGACAACTAGACTGGGACGAGAACTCAACAAATGGCAACGAGGATGATTCAACACCAAAGATATAGATGACTGTGACAAAATTATCATCTGTTTTGAACAAAACCAAAACAAATATGGAATACTGTAAAAGACCCAGTTAGTTACCGAGGAGAATGGCTGATTAGATAGCCTGTGTAGGGAGTGGCCAACCAGCCGGTGGCGCCATGTTTTTACCAGACAGCGAGCGGGACGTGCGATCCAGGCAGAAATGCAGCAGCTTAATAACTGAAATTAGGCATCAGTTCCACCCATGACACCAAAGTACATCATGTAGCTTACTAATCAGTAAGTGACTAAAACAAATGCCAAAATGTCATGTATGTTAATACAAGCCTAAGAAATCTGTAAGCAAATAAGTCTCGTGAAACAGTTTCTATGACTGTCGAATGTTAATACCATATTTTACGATGTTCTGCGAACTACGACAATTGGAAGTTGATTAATACGAAAGACCGGTATTCATGTAACGGATCTCAAAGAAAATGATACTATTTCAAAATATTTTGTCTGCGTATCCATCGCTGAAATTAGTTCAATATTATCGATTTCCTCTCCGATGTAATGCATTTTAAGTATGCTCCTTCTGATCTTATTACATTTTCCTATACCGGGAAATACCAAAAACGTCATTCTGTACATACTTTTAGGAACACATTACCACAGAAAATGGGAAAAATACCGATACTATCTCTACTGAAATAGCAGACTCAAAATGGGTAACCGAATATCTACAACGAATCAATAGTCGCGACCCCTTCCCCTTTTCATGTTACTTTCTGTTACCAATTATAGCAATGTGAATAGCCATTAATACACAGCCCAGGGGAAGGTGACGTAGCCCAAGTTAAAATATACCTTCTAGCTCGACATGTCAAAAACCAAAACCACGAACTAACAGAAAGCTAGAAAATAACATTAAAAAATTGTCACCTGCTGGATTCAAACTCGCGACCTTAACTTTACGAATTCATTATGCAACCAGTTTTATTTTATTTTTTATTTATTTATTTCTTGTTCCATTGATAGTTCTGCTCCTTGCGGTCGCTTATTGTGTTTGTTGGAGAGGTTGTTGGCTCACCTTTTGTGCCTACATAGGGCGTTCAGTCCTCTGACCGGGCATGCTGAGCCACGGCGCCCAGCACCACTAGACCATAAGTAACCTTTACGGTTCCCACTTTCTCGGTTAAATTTCACCGCCCACAGTTTTCGTATTTCCTCGTTCCTAGGGAACATACGCATCATATAAGAATCTTCACTTCCGTTTTTTAGAACCTACAGAGGAACAACGACGCATTTCTCTCGACTGTCCTTAATGATTATAAAGAGTGACTCACCTAACACTTGCACCACAAATACTGCGGAAACGGAAAGTGCAACTGATATGCGGTTTTCACAGCATGGATTGGTAGTCAGCGGCTCGTATTTTTAGCCAACAAACAGATTGTAATATTACTTACAAAGTATCTTTTTATGTAAACATGCAGTTTTTAAATGGAACAATTGTTGTTCCTATCATGCACTAGAATTTTGGACACCAGCTGTATACAAAGAATTTTGAATAACATATTTATCACGTTTAGTTTGGCAGCTGCAACCGTTCAAAGTTTTGAGGGTGGAGGCTACGACAGCATACACTTTCTAGGTATTTTTACAATCTGTTTATTGGCTAACAATACGAGTCCTTTACTACCAATCCTTTCTTTGAAAACCGCACATCAATCGCACTTTACGTTTTCGCAATATTTGCGGTGCAATTGTTGAGTGATTTACCCTATATAATACACATTATTTATTACAATCAGTAAATCATTTCAAATCAACATTTAATCTTAAAAATTGCAGCGAAGTACTAAAATCGTCAACGATGACCGATGAAAAACATGTTAATTTACATAAATAGAACTGACAGATGACGTGCAATAGTGGAGCAGTGCCTACCTCAATACAACATGTATGTGACTACAGTGAAATCGCTGTCAGAAGCTTTTAAGACCACAGTACAGAGACGCACATTGTAGCTATTCAGACATATACAAACCCCCTAAATCTGGTAAAACCAAGGCGTCTACATCTACGTATACATGGGATACTCTGCAAATCACATTTAAGTGCCTGGCAGAGGGTTCATCGAACCACCATTATACTATTTATTTCCCATTCCATTCTCGAATAGCGCGCGGGAAGAAAGAACACCTCAATCTCTCCGTTCGAGCTCTGATTTCCCGTATTTTATTCTGATGGTCATTTCTACCCATGTAAGTGGGAGTCAATAATATATTTTTGCATTCGGAGGAGAATGTTGGCGATTGGAGTTTCGTAAGTAGCCCACGCCGCAGCGATAAACGGCGTTGTTGTAATGATTCCCATCATTCCAGATCCTGTATCATTTCCGTAACGCTGTCTCCCCTGTATTGTGACAATTCGAAACGAGCTGCCCTTCTGTGGACTCTTTCGATGTCCTCCGTCAAACGCACCTGATAAGGATCCCACACTAGGCAGCAACACTCCAAAAATGGACGGACAAGCGTAGTGTATACAGTTTGTTTTGTAGTTCTGTTGCATCTTTTTAAGGGTCGTGCCAATAAAACGCAGTCTCTGGTTCGCATTTCCCACGACATTATCTACGTGTTCTTTCCAGTTTAAGTCTGAAGTAATAGTAATTCCTAGGTATTTTGTGGAGTTTACGGCCTTCACTTTTGATTGATTTATCTTGTAAACAAAGTTTAAAGGATTTCTTTTCGTACTCATGTGGACGACTTCACACTTCTAATTATTTAGAGTCAATTGCCAATTTTTACACCATAGTGATATCTTATTCAGATCGTTCTGCAGTTGCTTTTGATCTTCAGATTATTTCACTAGACGGTAAATGACGGCGTCATCTGCAAAAAACCTAAGAGAGCTACTTAGATTTTCCCCTAAATCGTTTATGTAAATAAGGAACAGCAGAGGACCAATAACACTACCCTGTGGAACGCCCGATATCACCTCTGCTTTAGTCGATGCCTTACCATTGATTACTACGAACTGTGTCTTCTCTGACAGGAAATCCGCTATCCAATCGCAAATAACCACGCAATTTGATTAAAAGCCACTTGTGAGGTACGGCGTCAAAAGCCTTCTGGAAATCAAGAAATACGGAATCAATTTGGGATCCCTTGTCCATAGCACTCATCAATTCGTGTGAGTAAAGAGCTAGTTGTGTTTCACATGAACGATATTTTCTAAATCCGTGTTGACCTTGGGTCAATAGATCTTTCTGTTCGAGATAATACATAATATTCGAGTACAGGATATGTTCCAAAACCCTGCTGCAAATTGACGTCAATGAAATAGGCCTCCTGGGCTCTCGGACAATCAGGAGCGGTATGACGCATGGTCACTCTCTCCCTATACAGACTGTCTAGGGCTGATAAGCTTGCAGCGCTGCAGGTGGTCTGGCAGCGAACCCGGGTTGCATTGTCGGGAGTTCGCGTCCCTCGGGTGGAGAGGAGTGGAGAAAAGTGCGCCGTGTCGCAAAGCCCGCATGGTGTGTGGCGGCTCGTTATCTGTGCAGGAAGCGGCGCCACAACACCATTGTTTCCATTCCGCTCGCGTCTTTCGAAACGTTTGTCACGGTCGCTGCCCGCGTGCGGAACCAGCCACAGGGGAGGCAGTGAAGCCAGCAGGCCAACTGGTGGGGGAGGCGCCAGCAGCGCTGACTGGTGGGCAGCGGCTCACAGGTTAGGGAACGAGTCCTCGCCTGCCAATATCTCCTGGAGGCCGGAGCTCCAGCGAGGACTGATGTGCCAGGGAGATCACATCTCACGTCAGGTGCAACGACACTACATATAGTCCAGTCAAATAGTAGCTGTACCTTGGAAAAATGTGGTAGAAGATTTAATTTTTTTAACTCGTTCATATGATTGGAAAGATTAGGAAACTTAAGTTTTGCCAACAAACTTCAAATTGGGAAAACTTTCTGCAATCAAAAAACCTTGAAAATTTCTGACATTTTCCAGTTTTTTCAAAATATCTCGGTTTTTCATGCTCCTACCGCTTTTACGTCTATGTTCTTTTTCAGAGAGCACAAAATTCTCTACAAATTAGATTCTTACCGTTTTTTTTTCTATTCCCAATATCTAAGGCGCTACAGTGCGTTAACCAATGTCAGTTTTTCAAAATTTGTGCAAAGTGGCAAAATACCTAATTTTTGAACACTATTGTTTCAGTTTCTGTTTATGTAATATAAATATATTATATATATATAATTGAAATTTTGTTGGCAAAACTTAGTTTTCTAATCTTTCCAACCATATGATCGAGCTAACAAAATAAAATCACCTTTTGCAAGGTATAGGCTTTTTTTCTTACAGTTCGACTGGGTAATAAGTATCTTCGATCAAACATGAGCAGTCGTCGATCTGAGACGGCTAATCAGGTGTTCGGCGCTATCTCTATACACTTCCTTGCAAGTGGAGGCAAGTTCTTACACGGCCAATAATGAGCCGTGTAATATACGACAGAAAGTTTCTGTAAGCGATATAACGTCTTCCGAAAGCTGCGCCGTCTTCAATAGAAAGTTTGTGTTTGACACTACAATTGTCGCGTAAGATCTTACAGATCGGAATAGGCAACCGGCGCGTCAGCGGATGCAAACATTCTCTTGTAAATGTTAATAAGACAAATGTTCAGTTGCTACTATTGTGAGACATGTATTTTTCCCTCTTTTTGTTTACTTATTCACTGCAACATCTGAGATTAATGAACGCTAATAGTGCAGTTTTGACCGTGTATCTCACAGATACAAAGCGACCACCAACGTTCCCCCTAGTGACGCGACTACTGCAGTGTTAAATATTTGCGTAGTAAGTGTAGAGGTGGTTCGTTACTTTCCACAAGTAATGCATTTCTTGTTGTATACAGGGTGAATCACCTAACACTTGCAGCGCAAATATTGCGGAATCGTAATGTGCGATTGATGTCCGGTTTTCACAGAAAGAATTGGTAGTTAGGGGCTCGTATTTTCAGCCAACAAACAGATTGTGATATTGCACTGGAATTTTTGACACCAGCTGTGTACAAAGAATTTTCAATGACATTTTTATCACGTTTAGTTTGGCAGCTACAACCGTTCCAAGTTTCTGGGTTGGATGCTGCGATAGCTTAGCTGACTGGCCGAGTGGCTAGCCCCTGGGGCACGGGTCACTGTCTCATGACCACCAGCCAGTGAGCTACGCTGTCGTAGCCTCCGCCCCCAAAACTTTGAATGGTTTTAGCTGCCAAACTAAACGTGATAAAAATGTCATTCAAAATTCTTTGTACACAGCTGGTGTCAAACATTCCAGTGCATGATGGAAAAAAACCATTGTTCCATTTGAAAAAATTGTATGTTTGCATAAAAATACACTTTCTAGGTATTTTTACAATCTGTTTATTGGCTAACATTACGAGTCCTTGACTACCACTCCAATCTGTGAAAACCGCACATCAATCGCACTTTCCGTTTCCGCAATATTTGCGGTGTAAGTGTTAGGTGATTCACCCTGCATATACACAAATCGTCAGCATATTGTAATATGGTGATATCGCTGTCGTAAACTGTGTGCATATCTGCGGTGTAATTATTTAACAGCATTGGTGAGAGAGTTGATCCCTGTGCAGGAGGCTTTACGCCGAAAAAGTGAAGCCTGCCTCCGCCATATTTCTGAGTCTTGGAGAAGTGTTTTTTTATTGTAGAGCTGATGTTTTATATGACTTAGAATAAAATGTCCGGCGGTTTTGCCATGATGTACAAGTTAAAAGAGTACAAATCAGCCGTTAAAATTAAGTTCTTAAATATATTATGATGAGTATTTATTACTATTTATTCAAGAAAGTATATTGTTTGAAAGTATCTACTTACTTTGAACTGACTGTCAGTTCAATGCATTAACAGTAAGAGGATCGACTTAACGCACAGTTTTAACGGAGGAATAGCATTTAACTGACCAAGATGGTGGACAGGGTTCAACTGACGTATGTGCTCGGCATAGATGCCATCTCTCTTTATTCTAACCTCCTTGGTTATTATCAATATTCATACAAAGTTCTCCGTCCCTGTGTAGAGAGATAAGGTTGCCAATGATTTTAGGAACTAGAAACAAAAACCTGTGGCCCGAATAATTTAAAGTCCAAGAACAGAGCATTGCGCATGACTCAATTCCGAAGTGCGAGAGGTCTTCGGAGCTTGAGTTGTTGTTTACATCGTCAAATAGTACCAATATAATAGGACACAGTGTATGTCGATATTCATAGCAGCGTAACTCATATATCATTTATTTTCGAAAATGTTATTCGAGAACTTAGAAGCAGTTGAGGTATAAGAACTCCACGTTGGTAGATTTACTACAACAAACCGCTTTTAACATATTTTCGTTGCCTTAGTTAGCCGCGCGCCGTGGCTCAGCGCGTCTGGTCAGAGGGATCAACGTCCTCTGTAATAAAAAATGGGCTAAAAACACATGGAACAACAGCAACGAACAAACACGATCAGCGACCGAAAGAATAGAACCACCCATTAAAAAAAAAAAAAAAAAAAAAAAAAAAGAAAGAAGGGGGCTGGCGGTTTACGAACACAAGGGCCGTGAGTTCGAGTACTACTGGAGTCAAATTTATTTAGACCTATGCAGGTAATACTTTTTAACATTAATTTCTTGCTTTAGTTTCTTTTTGTTATTATATTGTTTTGCTTTTACTTCCTTCAGTATTCTCTTTAGTAAATAATTAATTACAGTTTGTCAGTTTGATATCTAAAAATAATCTTCATAGGAAGGTAATATTTATTAGACCACCCATAACAAAAAATAAACATCCTTGGAGGGTACTTTTCATATGACCTCCTAATGAAAGTATCTTTCTTGTAAAGTAATATTTATTTGACCCCCCATAACAAAATAATAAACATTTTGGAGTGTGTTATTCGTCCAACCTCTCATAAAAATAAAAGTTATCTTCCTTGGAGGTTGATATTGGTATGACCTACAATTAAAATGAAAATAATATTATGTAGGCTCCGTATAACTTCAGTATTTTGTCCACATGCCATTGGCATCAAGATCAGCCCGGATCCTTCGAGGCACAGAATCTACAAGTATGCGGAAAAAGTCCTCGTCAATGGCAATTCTCTCCCATGAAGAATAAACCAAATCTTACAGGACATCCGCAGTTCTTGAAGGAGGAGCTGGCCAATTATTCCGCATAGTCTTCTTGAGTTAAGCCCATACGTTCTCTTTGGCTATGCGATCAAGCGACTTTGGAGGCCATGGTAGGCATTGAATAATATTCTCCCTCCTTTCGAACGAGCTTTGAATCCTAATACTGATGTGCGATGGATGATTATCATTTTGGTAAATAAGATTTCCTTCGGGGTACCAAAGTCGAGCTCTAGGAATGATTACATTCCAAGAAAATGTTCATAGCATGCTGAATTGAACTTGTATTGGATTCGTTCTAAGGTTCCTGCACACATATAAGACTTCCAGCCCCAACATTTCACTTACGCGCCCACTTATAGCGCGTGTAGCCACAATGCTTATCTGTGCAGTAAACAAGAACAGGTCCTCTGCTTGTGCACTCGAGAACACTCATCGGTGAAAATGACTTTTCTCCAATTGACATTTTCCCAGGAGCTCACAATTACCAGATTTTCCACGGCTTGATCGTCAAATAATGGTTCTTTAATGAGAGCACGACGGGACCTGATTCCTTCGGCGTTTAATCGTATGAGAGCAGTTTTCGAGACGCCCGGGAAATGCGAAGCTGCCGGTCGCGGTGGCCGAGTGGTCTGCGGTGTGCCAATCACAGTCTGCACGGCCGCTGCGGTCGGGGGTTCGAATCCCCCCCGCGGGCATGGATGTTTGTGCCGTCTTTAGTGTAAGCTAGTTGATAAGTAGTTTGTAAGTTTAGGGACTGATGACCCCGTAGTTAAGTCACATAAGCTCTACAAACATTTGAACATTTGAAATGCGAAGCTCTCCCTAGTTCCTGGATGTCTGAGAAAGGGACAGTCTGGGCCGCTCTAACCAATTCATCGTCTCTTCGAGTAGAGACTCGCGTCCTTCCACGTATTGGACATCTGCTTACCTCACGACTATTTCTGAATCGTCTGATTCATCTCCACGCTGTATAAATATCAGCACCATAACGACGTCCTGCCTCAGATGCACCAACGACATTTTCAAAGAGAGCAATTATGCACTCGCGAACGTTCACATCTGCAATTTTGAAATAGACCTATGACGAATGCTAATCAGCTGATACGTTTCTCTTAGCTGAAAACTACAGACACATCACCTGGCGGTAGACGTAATTACAAACAAAATACATCCATTTTCAAAATTATTACTATGAACACGTGTCTGTCTTATTAAAGATTAGGTTATTATATAATAGAATCTTCTAAAAACCTATGTAGGCCTACAACTGCACAATTTTGGGGAATTAATATTTAGTTGTCAAAAATGGCAACTACATTAAGATTAACAGAAAATATTTATAATAAAAGATAACTTTCTAAAGTCAACAAAATAAGGCATTACATAATTGTAATCAAACCTGAACGTCTTCATGGAGCAGGAACTTTAATTTTAAATAGTAAGCGATATTATAAGGGCCCTACTCACGGTGCGACTTACTGGACCAATTCGTTGGTCATTCGATGAATTGGGCGGTTTTAGGCGCTTCCCGACCAACTTTCCATGTCGGACGGTTGGTTGTGCCTGACCACCCGATCTCCGATGCCCCCACCACTTCACCCGACAAATTGTACCGTGTGTAGCTCTTCCGACCAACTTCCATGCCTCAGATCGTCTGCACAGCAAACACGCGAAAACAAAAACAGTTCGACAAACAGACACCAGAACAGAGTAGCGCTGCGTGCAGTTGGTCGGAACGTGTGTAGGTTCGTTGGACATCTTGTTGGTCGTACGATAAATCGGTGCGTGTGTAGGGGCCTTAAGAAATTCAAAAGAAAGCAAGAAAGATTATTACGAAAACATTAGTTCCGAAAATTACTGAAGGAGAAACTTGTAGGCTGAGAAGTAATAAGGAAATACAAAATTACACATACATATATGGTGACTTGAGAATACGTTGAATTAAAATTTATGGGCACATTAAAAGAATGGCATCCACTAGGTTGACAAAACGAGTAGTACAATTCTACGAAAATAGGAGTAAGGCAAAAACTGAGCAAATGAAATGGATCGCTGCGATTAAGAGGATCTTAAATTAGCCGGTATATCTCAGAGAGACGTCACAGAAAGGAAAATATTCGGACGAATGATATTGGACTGGGAAGTTTGTCAGAGGGAAGTTAGAAAACGAACTGGAACTCCGTGGTCTGATGGAAGAAAGAGACTTCATTCTGAAAGGACGAAGCAAATATGGGCAGAAAGGAAGGTCAACTATGAAAAGCGACAATGACTTTTTACTTTGCGTGGTCTATTGGACGAAACAAATATGGGCAGAAAGGAAGGCCAACCATGAAAAGCGACAGTAATGTTGTACTTTGCGTGGTCTATTGCACCTACATATGAACCTTCAACAGTCATCAGTCAACGTATAACGTAGATCATGCCCTCAGAGGCGGCTCGAAGGTTCGGTACTGGAGGGGGTCAAAGGTCACTGTTTTCTCGGCTGCTGTCATCACCCTAGAGCTATATCCCCCAACAATACTTCAAAAGTATACGATGCCGTCCACTTCACTTTCAATGTATCACATTTATACGATTTTAGTAATGTAAAATATTAAATTTTTAATGTAACTAGTTTGATTTTTGCATAATTTATGACTTTTAATGTAATATTCGTTTCTTTATGTCAGTACCTAAAAAAAATGTTTTAACCAAAAAGATTTTTTGTTTTGAGGGGAGGGTCATGACCCTACCCTCGGTCCCGCCTCTGTGTAACAGTGCTGTACAGAAACAACACTAGTACACTCTCCCTGTCATTTACGCTTGGGACACTAATCAATACACGCCTGTCAGTGGTGTGCCATTTTCAAACCATCCTGTCTTCTGATTGCTTCGCACTCTTCGTCAGTCAGTTCACATGTAGAGTCTTGTCAACAATCCATGTTGCTCCATTTGCCTTGAATTGTTCCCGACTCTAATGTCCATAAAAAAGAAGAGAGAGTAATATTTAACGTCCCGTCGACAGCAGTGCCATTGGACACAGACTCTCAAATTGTTCTTTGTAAAGAATGGGGAGGGAAGTCGGCCATGCCCTGAAAGGAACCATCCCAGTATTTGCGTGGCGCGATTTGGGAAAAATCATGGAAGAAGCAAACCTGACTGGCCGAGGCGGGTTTGAAACGCCGTACTTCCGGATATGAGGCAGTGTATTACCATAGCGCCAGTTTCCTTCGCCTTGAGCTGTTTGCTAATGTTTCTTTTTTTACATTTTCATTAAGGGAACTTGTAACACCTTCTTTTGCTGTGTTTGTACCAACTGGATGATGATTGGTGATGATTGGCGTTTTAGGGCGCTCAACAGCAAGGTCATCAGCGCCCATCCAACTGGAAAGAGGGTAAAATTTGCAACTGCAAGAGTAAGGTCAATCACGTTATCTTAGAAACAATGGGAAACTCAACACAAGGTCTTGTGGAACACCTTGAATGAGTACCTATCGTTATGCGATTGATGTGGAACTAGTGCACTCTTTATTGTAATTCAGATAGGATAGAAACAATGAACTTACAGTGTCTACTATAGTATTTAATATTTTAAATTTTGTATTAGATAGTATAATACAGAGCACAGTTCATACCATAGTAGATTCAGGAAACAGTAGCTAACTACTCCTACGGCCGTCCTTGGCTGCTTCCAGATGTTCGTAGGAGCTTCGCATTAGGAAACAAAATACGAGCTTACGAAATATCCGATGATATTCAGTACATAACTTTCAAGCGTGGGAGGGGGGAGGGAGGAGGGAGTCATTATGTTTTATTTAAGATTTATAGATACCTGAGCTGCTCGCATTAGTTGAGCTACTAGAGCGATGGTTACATTTTAGTTCCCGAAAATACCTGTGGCTCGTGTAAAGTCTTCGTGGCATCTAGCTTGATCATTTCCAGCCGCATTAAAGCATAAAGCTTCTGCGATTCTATTCGTCGTCTTACTAATATCAACGGCTTGTGTTGCACTTACCAAGTGACAAATTAAAAGTCTGTGTGAACAATGCGAGAAAGTGTAGAAGCTTCAACTAGAACATTAGCTGAATTCACCAAATAGTTCCTTTATTTCAAATATACTTTTTTATTTCTGCGGAGATTTCATACTAGTTTATTACTTTACAGCAGTGGTGGAACAATTTACTTTACATATAATGATTTACAACTGTCACGAAGATCAGGGGTTAGTGAAGATAATGGTGAAAAGCAATGTATACTCATTATACATGACAGGTGCGCCTTCGAGCTTTTCCAGGGCCTTGTATTTTATGGTAGGAAGTTAAGTAACCTTGCAGCCAGTCTTAGGCAACATATCTCTACTGTTGCTAAACCTGTCAAGCTTGTCGCAAAACATCCGACCAATGTTTCCATTCCCTGAACGTGTACTGTGCTCACAAATAGTTACTGGCTGATAACTTCGTTTCGTAACCTTAGGTGAATGTTACGTGGCAAAATATTCTTTGTGTGAACAACGTTGCATGTAAACTAAACTGTAATAAGTCTACAATACATCGTTTATGGGGGTTAAAGAATGCACACACATAACATATTGATATAAAAAATGCGAATGGCAAGTCATTTTCCGAAATCTAGCACTGCAAAATAAAGTAGTTTAAAAATAAAATAATAGTAATAATAACAAAAAAAGGGAACGACTGATTTACGGAAATCACGCATTCGGGAATTGTGAATAGTGAAGATATAAAAATAAAGGTAAAATGTGTGAATACACCTCGTATGAGATAGTAAAACATATTTTCCACATACGGATCTTTGAATGATAAAAAAAAAAATAATAATAATGCATCATCCATTATAGAAAATTTCTACGGTATTATGTACTAAAGTGAATTGGTATTTATAAACTAATATGTCTTCCGATTTAATGCTGAAGTGAACCAAAAATATTAGTTCTTTTGTATTCAAACGGAACGTAAAATAGCTTTTCTTGAAGTAAGGCCATTGTATAGAAATCTCTTTCAGGAAGAGTCGAATGACCTCTTGCGTGAATGCAAGTCCGCACCCTTCGTGGCCCGCTGGCCCCGTGATCACTCAGCCACTGCCTGTCTAATGTATCCCATTCTTCAGTGGTAATCCTGCTCGACTTCGCACTTGGGAAACCACCTCGGTGTGGGTAGCGGAGAGTGCTTTGTGTACCACTGTCGCTTCCGCTGCAGGTCAGCCTCCAAGCGGGCTCTGATCTCTCAGATTTGCTCTTTTCGCCGGATATACTTAGGAGCAAACAATACATTAATTTTCAGGACATGTACGTTCTTTGAACTTTGCCAAAAGGCAATACCATGATGCAGATCTTCTCTCCTGCAAAGTCTACCAATGGAGTTAGCAGATGATCTACATGACTGACACGAAGCGCATTGCTGTCCTTGAATATTCACTATCAGCCCTCTCTGCATCTAATTCTACATATACACACATAGACTTTAAGCGTAGGGTGGGCAGCGGAGAGTACCTCTTCCACTACTTGCGCCATTTTCCTTTCTGCTACACTCCCAACAGAGGGAGAGAAAAAAGATTGTCTGTATGCCTCTGTACCAACCCTAATTTCTCTTATCTTTGTGCTCATTACGCGAAATGTAATGGTGGCAGTAGAATTGTTCTCAGTCAGCTTCAAATTCCGACGCTATAAATTTCCTAAACAATGATTCTAGAAAAGAACGTCGCCTCCCTTCTAGCAATTCGTATTTAAGTTCTCTAAGCACCTTCGTAACATGCGCCCAATATTTGAAACTACCAGGAACAAACCTACCAGCCCGCCTCTGTATTACTTCTAGATTTCCTTTAAACCGATCTGGTGCGGATGACAAACACTCAACGCAGTCTCCTTTACAAAGGAACCACTTCTTCCCAAAATTCTCCCAAAAAAACCGAAGTAGACCATCCGCCTTAGCCACGACTATGCTTACATGATCATTAAATTTCATATTGATCTGCAACGTTATGCCTAGGTATTCAATCTACTCGGCTGTATCAGTCAGTACACTGCTAATGATGTAATCGAACATTATGGGATTGTTTTTTCCTACTAATCTTCACTACCTTACATTTTTTCTACCTTTAGAGCCAGCAACCACTCCTCACACCAACTAGAAATTTGTGTAGGACATCATGCATCCTACTGCAGCCATGCGATGACTACACCTTGCCGTACACCACGGTATAATCAACAAACAGCCACAGATTGCTAGTCACTGTGACCGTCAGGTCATTTTTATATATAAAATAATAACCGTCCTATCACACTTTTGAAAGATAGCCTTGCGTCTGATGAACACTCCCCTCGAGGACTATGTGCTGGGTACTATTATTTGTTTGTAAATGTTCAAATGTTTGTAAATATATCGGACTCAGCAGCGTGCTTATTAGTCCGTATCTTACAGACTACTTAAACTAAGGCAAACTAACCTAAGGACAACACCCCCCCACCAACCCCCCCCCCCCCCCCCAGACACATGCCCGCACCGCAGCACGGCGCCCCAGTGGGTACAGCTAATCCGCCGCCGTTTCTATTGTTTAAGAAGCCTTAGAGCTACTAACGTATCTGGGAACCTATACCAAACGACGTACCTTCGTTAACGGTCTGATTTGCAGCATCCGTCACATTTCTTTCGGAAATTAAGGTGTATGCAGTTAGCCTGTTGTCCTTCATCCATGGCTCGGTAGATAACGTGTGAGAAAAGGCCACGTTGAGTTTCACACAAGTGATGCTTTCTAAAGCCGTGCTGATGGATGGGCAGAACCTTCTCACTCTGAAGGTAATCTACTATATTCACACTGAGAATATGTCCACGATTTCTACAGAAAATCTCTAATTTTGCGGCTTCGTCTTCTATTAGTCTCTTGTGCCTTTGCGTGGGAACAGATTCAAGATAAATGCAAGTTAATTAACGGACCAATGCCGTAGAGTACTCTTTATAAAACGGAAGTGGGATGCTTCTGGTCTTGGCAACGTACTTGTTTTCAGCTCTCTCAGCTTTTTCTGTACACAGAGATGCCTATTACTATGTTCTCCATTTGTTAAGTCATTTCTGCAGTTCTATGGTGAGCTTCTCCCAACTGAATTTATTATCAAGCTGTAATCCCAGGAACCTCTTCTAGCTACTCTTCTTCATATTTTATCCAGATGCTGGATGGAAACCTCTTACATGTTGTGAACTGCATGGTCTTTTCAAAGCTTAATGTCAATGTGTTGGCTTTAAACCATTCATTAATGTTAATGAAAATATCATCAGCATACATTTCTAGAACTATGCTCATGCTATTTATTGTAATACGAAATGAATTCTGCTTATGACAGTGTAACCGATCAGAGGTCATTAATGCACACAGGAAAAAGCATAGGCCCTAAGATGAATCCTTGTGGGACACCACATGTAATTTCTTCCGAATCCGATGATGACTGATGGCTTAATTCGCTAGTCCCTTGCACTGACACCCTTTATTTTCTATTGGCGAGGTACGACTTGAACCATTTTGTAGCAATGCCTGTGACACCATAAAATTCTAATTTACTTAAAAGAATGTTGTGGTTCACACAATCAAATACCTTTCACAAATCACAGAAAATACCTGCTGCATGTAATTTATTAACCAATGAACTGCGGCAGTTGCTGCTCTTGGATGAACATTTCGGGCAAGTCATGAACACTACCTGTACTTTAAAAATTATTCCAGGTTCTTACCACATCACTCTGACTCTCGACGTCTTGCATCTTCTCTTGATTAAATTGCTTGTTTACGTAAAACAATAATCCGTGTGCGATCAAGCGTTCCTCTTGCCGTTGGAGAACGTCTTATACTGTCCTACACGGTGTATTGACTGAATATGCAACTGTCATTGCGTCACATTCAATGCAATGGGTATGCTTTCGATTTATGGTGCTATAGGCAAGTTTACTTACATTTTGTGACAGCTCAAAGGCATAAATTTCTCGAATCATGTCAACGTGTTTATGACATTCACAGGTAATGCGAGCATTTTTGTATGTCTGTGAGTTGTTCTCTGTCTTCTATTTTCCACAGTGTCCACAATGCCCCAGACAACTGGCACATATAAGTTAAATAAATTTCAATAATACTCTAGAATCACACCACAGGCACATAGTAATGTGGTAGTATTCGCCGAGAGGTTAGCAGTGATAAAGGAAAATATTTGGCTGACCTGATACTAGGCAGCATTACTCAAATATAAGACAGTAGACTGTGGAGACTGTGGAGACGCTCAGTTGCTCACTTACTTCAGCAAGCCCTACAGATTTACTGAGGGGCCGCGGTGGAGTAGCCGGTCTAAGGCGCCTCGCGCGGTTGCTGGCCGTCGGAGGATCGAGTCTTCCTTGGGGCATGGGTCTGTATGTTGTCCTTAGGTTAGTTTACCTTAGTTTAAGTAGTTTGTAAGCTACGGACTGATGACCACGCAGTTTGGTCCGATAGATTTACCAACATTTGAATATTTTTAGAAATGATGGTTGGAATTTAAATAGTGGTAACACTCCCGTGGAATGTACTATTGTCGCTGATAGCACACTTTGTTGATAATGCCTAGCTTACCTTCGAGCAAATGGACTCGCCCGTCCCACGTCACCGGCGTACGCAGAATCGAGGGAATCACAGTCACTTGTTAGCGAGTGATCTAACGTAACGGTGTCACTATGTTTTCGAAACAGGAACAACAGAGTTGGATCAAGATTGAATGTAACAGAGTTCGTACAGCGCGACCGCGTCATCAACGTCTTCTAGAGGAGTGCGGGGAATCGGCATTGCGGTACAGAACAATGGCACGTTGGGTAAAAGCCTTCAACGAATATCGGCAAGCTGTGGTAGACATGCATCGGGCAGGTCGTCCTAGCGTCTTTGAAGAAGAACTGTATATGTTGACGCGTTAGTGGACAGTGATCGACGCCACACGATTCGTAAGCTCGCTAAATCGGATTGGCGCATACGACTGTGCTTCGCATCCTGAAGGAACGCCTGTGAATGCGAAAAATTGCTTGAGGATGAATTCCATCCACCATACTCCCCAGAGGTAAGTGCTTGTGACTTCAATTTGATTCCGAAGATGAGGGAACAACTTCGTGGCATTCGTTCCACCACTGTTCCAGAGATTCGACAGAAAGTAGACCCGCTCCATTGCACCATCAACAGAACAGGCTCTGCAACGGTATACTACGTCTTCCACATCGCTGGTGACTACTTTGAAGGACAATAACAGATGTAAACATGTAACGCTTTTGTATCGGTTGTGAGAAAATAGTTGCCACAATTTAAGTTCCAAACCTCGTATAATTGCTGAACAGATTTCTATACAGTTTTAATAGTTGTTTTTGATGATATTACATAACTAAACTTAACTATACTAATGGTCTTTCTGTCGCCAGAAAATTTTAATATAGTCCTAATTTCTCGTTTTCAGCTACCGATTCCACAGTAATGTATTTTTTTTTCAACATTCATAATTTTCTTTCGTTGCAAGACTCGTCAGGAAATAGCTTAAGAAATCTTTCGAGTTCAGGGTTCGAAGAAGCTCCTTGCAGAAATAGATTTACTTCTCGACATAAAGAAACCGCGATATATAACTACAGATCGAAATGGCTGCTACCTTCCAACAACAAAGACTTTGTACCTGGGTTTGACATTTGTTGCTGATGGAAAACGCAGTAAAGAAATCTCAAACCGCTGGAGCAGCACGTGGATGAAATGGAGACCTGTGAAATGGAAACATGGTCGAATAGTGACTATACCGATCGGTAATCCACGTATTTACACTGTATGGACGTTGAAAAACGATCCGCTGTTATGGAAACAAAGATCGTCATGATCAGGCGGACATCTCGATTAAAAATGTACGATCACGTCACAAATAACGAACTTTGTAGGTTATACGGAGTAGGATCAATAGTATATACGAAGAGAGAAAGCCGCCTGCATTAGTACGGGCATGTTCTTAAAGTAGACGAAAAAACAAAGTAGTTTGTAACTCTAGGGACCGGTGGCTTTAGCAGTTTGGCCCCTTAGGATTAAAACCATTTGAACATTTGAAGACCAAACTGCTGAGGTCATCGGTCCTTATACTTGCAAACTACTTAAAGAAACTTATGCCAAAGACAACACACACACACAAACACACACACACACACACACACACACACACACACACACACACACACACACATGCCCAAGGGAGGACTCGAAGAAGAATATAATGGCGGTACGTGCTCTATTTCGAATGTTCTACATCTTGATCTTGTAAAATCGCGTAACAGTATTGACAGCTTGTTTACTGAAGGTTTGGCAAAGTAGTATTCTCAGTAAATACTGAACGTTTATGCATCCATATGCAGGCACATCTTCACAAAGCTATGTTCGTGAAAAAAAAAAAAAAAACAAGGTCGTGTAGGAGACGGCTTTCAGGCTTCTTAAAAAGTGAGTTGCAAAATGATGAGGTCCTCAGAGTGGTGTGCAGCGAATCTCTCACGTACAAATCGTGTTGTTTCGCCGGTATTTTGAAACACGTCCACTGAATCTGTGGTCGTGTTCCATTTTGAGTTTTTTCATTAATCAAAAGTGCTTCTCCACCATTGATTTTGTTTATCTGTACATAAATTATTTTATTCCTTTATTATTCATCAATGTCCCATGTTTATATATGTTTCCACCCGTGTGATTGAACTTGTGTGTTCGTAAGAATGTGGAAGGTTGCTTTTAATATTGACTGACTGCCGCTCAATGGCTTACAGTCGCCGTTTAGGCCTCGTTTACTGTGGTTAGAAACGCATGGTTTTGTTTGCCGTCTGCACTGCCGTCTGCTAGGTAGCCAGAGACACCCTTACTTGATAAGATGGTAAGGTGGCTTGTTCTTAGTGTGGTACGAACATAATCATGGACCAAAGAGGTAACAAAAGAGACCTCTTTGGAACAGTAGGTTAGTGTATTATGTCCCTCAGGTAGCGAGGGTTGGTAGACAGTAGGCTTTGAACGCACCCTGAGATCTGTTACGGCCAGGGAACGCCTGAGGACTCACTCTTGCTGCGACCGCCGATGTGAGTATTTCGTCGAATCATGCTGAGGAGATGGTACGCTATTAGAACATTACTTTATTTGTGATCAGTCATTCCTGGGTTAATACTCAGAGTTTTTCATAAGTAATTCTTTCGCTACGCGAGGCGAAGTGTTTCTTATTGTTCAGAACTCGAGTAATTTAGTGTAAATTTAGTATTTGTATTTTCAATCTCGTAAACATTTTTGTGTCTTGTTTTCTCAAGTTAGAATACACGTGTGTGGCCTCCAGCCTTTGCATAAACTTAGTATGTTTGAATTCCTTGCTGTTTGTGACTAACGTTTTCGTGTCTTGGTATGACCAATTGCACAACGAGCTTTCGTAACGGTCATTACTTCGGCCCTCAGCCATACTCTATATTGATACCTGCTTTCTTCTGTTGAATTTTGGCGTGTTCTTTGATTGTTTATATTAAATTAATTTCTTTTTGTAAATTCTATGTACTGGTGTCCGTACACCACGTGGTACTTAAGGATAGTATGCCGCTGTCTCCCCGCATGTGAGTTCGTTCGTACATAGTATACTTTTAAATTGTGGTTGAAGACATCCTCCATCTCGTCAAAACGCTGCCGACACTTCGTTTTGTAACTACCATGAATTGTTCCTGATTGAGTAAGCGTCGCAAGCATTATGCGTGTGTCTGTGAGTGAATCAGTTTTCTTTCTTTATTCCATGTGTATTTGCAAATATCCTCCCATGTTCCCTCCATATTCAGAAAGGGCAGAAATCATTTTATTACGGGCAGTAAGTTAAGAATTTAATTCACTGTTGTACAAGGTGTGTGCTTCATTGTGCTTATTTGGTCTTCCCACATAAAAGCTTGTTCATTTTTTTTGAGATAATAATCTAAAGTATCAAACTCCTGCTTCATAATTTCATGCTCCCCGTTCCATGTTAATTTATCTATTCCTTCTTGTATATTATTTTTGTGTTTGTTAAAAAGTTGGCTGCTCCCTTAAGGAGCGAGGAGTTAGATAAATTTCCGTTGCGCAAGAACTGTGGCCACTCGCAAAGTAAATTGGAGCAGTAGTGAGCGTTTTGACTTGCCTTTTCTGATCTCTACCACCAGAGATCTTTCAATAAAAAAATTAACAAGCTACTTTCAATTTTTATTACCACAAGTCTCACGTGGAAGCAGGCACTGGATAACACGTCATCCTCCACAGACCCCATTGGTCCACAGAGCCTGAACACCTGTCGCCCTTGGTACCAGGTAGTAGAGGACCATAAAAATCTCGGTTTAGACTTTACTGCACGCCTTCAGCGAACATGGGCGAAGACGTGGACACGAATACTATGTACTATAAAGCGTATGTGTTTGCGAAACACGCCAATCGCCGCCTGAATCTCCACCTAAAGGTACAGCTGATAAACACTCAGCACATGGGCTGACCTCTGTGTTCTCCACACACACTGGTCAACGCAACGCACGCACTATTCCAGACGCCGCCCGTCGCACTGAAATTCCCCACATCTCCTTACACTACTGACGTAGTGTCTTTGCCCATTGCCCATAAGAGATGGTGTATATCTGCGCTGAAGGCATCATCGACCTGTCATTTCCCCGATTATATATATGACTAGCTTTAACCCGCGGCTCCGCTCGCGTGTTGGTTGATTATGATAGATAAACTGTCTTTCAGTTGTGTACTATGAGACTGGTTTTGAAGGATGAAATGAAATACAATACCTTCTTTAGAAACAATCATTTTTAATCAACATTCAAATAAAAAAATAAAATTATTCGTATGCTTATCCTTATAGAGCAAGAGCTGAAGACATTGTAGCACTCATAGACCCAAGGTATGGTCTGTGGCATCACGTTTCGCTGTATGTAACCTCCTTGCTATAGAGTCGCAAACGTCATCGCTGGCCTTCAGTCCGAATTTTTTTATAATTTGACGACTTTCAACAACCATTTCTTCCACCCCCTTATAGCTATCGGCATGGAACTGCTATGGTGTACAACGGGAGAGTTCGAACAACTATTACACATAAACCATTCGTTTGCATTCTGTATGTTTCGCTGCAGAGCGAAATATTAACACACACGTAGAATTTTATATACACCGATAACTTTCCATCCCAATCTACTGCACCCTTTTATCATTATCAACCCTCAAGCAACAATGCAACCAATAAAACCATCTTCAAAGAGTAAATATAATTTTAAAAGAGCAATTATTGTTCCGCATTTCGCGTTATGTTCTTCAAATTGCTAAATATATATATCAGATCGCTATAAAACCGTGCCTAAAACCTTCCTCAGGTATAAATTAGTAACTGTACAAATATTTAAGTCTCTGCGTCTTGTCGTTCGGACGTGATAAGCGTACACGGAACAGACATTCACATTAATATATATAGATGAATAGCTATCCGATCGCCATAAAACCATGCCTAAAGCCTTCCCCGGGTAGACATTAGTACATGTACAAATTTTTAGCTCTTTATGTCTTATGGTTCAGACGTGATAAACGTACACCGAACAGACATTCACATTTATAGATATAGATTTCCGTTATTTCGTGCATGTCCAAGCACAAATTTTCAACTTTCCAGAGTCGTATAATTAACCGCACGCGAGCAGGTATTACCTTTAACGTCTTTGTATCTTGATTCATAGTGATCGCAGGAGACCAAATTGGTCTCTCTTCTTTCGGCGATATCCGAAAGATAACACACAACTTGTATAATTGCAGTGAAGACACCTGAGTCGTCAATCATTAAAGTAACACTTACCTCAGTCCGTGAGACACACGAGCAAGTAAATTGAATTACCAAACCTCCTGAAAGACACTTTTCACCGTTTTAGGTATCAAAACAGCCCTCAATTTTGCCGTACAGCGCTGCAGTCCCTGTCATGCATTAACGAGCGCACACGTATTTCGAAGCAAACTGTGTACAAAGTGCAATTTGATTCTTGCAAAGAAGGAAACAGCTACCAGCCGCTATTAATAAAGCCTTTTTATTTATTAAAAAATAAAATAAAATCGCTTTCGGCGGTTTCGAACCTACAGGTTCGTCATGAGCCGGCTGTTCATATCCAAGCATTTTGTTATTATTTACTTTTGCATTCTCTTCCTAACAGTTCGATTGGCGAAATATTCTTAGGATGGTGGTGCTTTACAGAACACAAGAGATTACTGAATGAACCATTTGAACGTAAATAGTGTTAATAACGATGTAACACAAGAGTAAAGAAATCTTCAAAATTGAGTTGTCGTTCTTTGGTGCTTGGTGCTAGTTACGTTCAAATAGGTCATTCTTTTGTGTACAGTAGGGCACCAACATCCCAAGAATACTTCGCCGTAAAGGGCTGTTAGTAACAGAGTTAATAACAACCAAACGACACTGTAAAAAGCAAAACATTACAACAACTCAGAGTAAAGATTTGTTTACAGAGTATTGCATCGTTATTAGTGTTACTTACCTTCAAATGAGTCATTCAATAATTTTTTGTGTACTGTAGGGCACCAACCTCGCAAGAATATTTCGGCGCAAGGGGCTGTTCAGAACATAAGTAAACAATAACAAGTGTGTTTGGATGTGAACAGTCGTCTGATGAACCTTTCGGTCCGGAACCGGTAACGTCATTATTTATTAAATAAATAGCAGTATTGGTTGTGGCTGGTTGTGTTTACGTCTTTGCAATAATCAAGATGTAAACCGTATCTTTCTGCTTTCAGCACTGAGAAAAAATGTCAGATGTGTTATTATATAAATAAACCTCATAAACGTTCATAACCTAAGGTGTTGCTAATCTTTGCCAAGCATGCTGTATGTATGTCATCACACTTCGAAAAATTATGGCCGGCCGCGGTGGCCGAGGGGACTAAGGCGCTCCAGTCACGGTCTGCACGGCCACTACCGTTGGGGGGCCTCGGGCATGGATATTTGTGCCGTCCTAGTTCGTAAGTAGTTTGTAAGCTTAGGGACTGATGACCCGTAGTTAAGTCCCATAAGCTATACAAACATTTCAACAATTTGAAAAAATAACAATGCGCCTACGAGCTAATTTCGAAACTTACTTCCTAAGCATAGCAAAACTGTAATCAGCTCAAGTAATGTATTCCTTTCGGTGTTATGACATTTCAACATTTTTTGAAAAGTTATGTTGTGTAAAGGACGCGGGTTGTTGTTTCAGACATGAAAATTCCAGTTGATATTTGTTGCTAATGTGATATACAGGACACCGCTCGATGATAATCTTAAAATATCTTCCAGAAAACTGACCAATAATAGCCACTTTGTGGCAACAGCTAAGCGAACGATAAATAACGAACGCGTCGCAGTAATCTGACGGTAGCCTACACTGAAACGCCTCGACGGTTCTTAGGAACTGGTAAATAGCTGGAGAGTGGCCTCCGTTATCTGTCAGGCAGAAAGCCTGTCTTTCGTCACTTCGCCAGGTCGCAGCTATTAAGCGCCCTATCGCGGCGTACAACATTACGCCTAATCTATTCGGGACAGAATTCTTGTTTCTATTTCCGCGTACATTTTCCTTACAAAAGCCGCTCTGACCGACACGTGGACGATAACAGCGCTGCACAAACTCCTATCCATATTTTGCTATCTTTAGAAGAAGCACTTACACGCCATTTGTGAAACAAGTAATTAGGGGGAACTTTCCTTTGTTTTTTCTCTTATACTCCAAAGAAAAAGGTGTCACGCCTACCTTTGCTTGTGTCTATAGAAGATAAGCTCTGACAGGCAAAACGACTCTTCCAGTGCAGATGAACAAACGTCATTCCCTGCGCAGGAATGGCGTACACGGACGGGGGACACTTCGTCAGTAGCGTTTGGCAGGTGCGTATTCACCATGAATGCAGTGCATGCCTTATTAAATACTAGCTTAACGCCCGCTGCTTCGCATGCGTAGACTGGTTGGACTGCACAAGTTGTTTCCCCCTCTTAATATAAATTTTCATAGATATAGCTTAATTGCTATCATAATGAAATGTTGTTATAATACTTGTAGCCGCGGCAGAATGGCCGTACTTATTGAGGCGCCATGCTGTGGTGCGCGCTGGTGTTCTCCATCGGGGGTTCGATTCGCCCCTCGGGCATGGGTGTTTGTGTTTGTGTTAGTTTAATTAGTTTGTAAGCCATAGGGACTGATGACCCCATAGTTAAGTCTCTTAAGATTTACAAACATTTCAACATTTCATTTTACTACTTGTAGCCCCCTATAGTACCCCTTAATAGTTGAATTTCGAAAAATACCGCAACATGTGTCTTTTAAATTTCAACCAAGTATACAAATATCATTTTTTTGTAATTCTGGGTTCAAAATTGGCTTGGTAGCAACGTATTTCCAAAAAACATTTCACCCCCTGAAGAACTGAATATCGAAAAATCGCTTCTTAAATGACGCCTACAGAGTAAGATCGACACCCTCTATAAATTTTAAGTTTCAATCTTCAGTGGTTTGGGATGGGCGATGATAATCAATCAGTCAGTTGCGACATTGCCTTTTATATATAGAGCGTTTAACAAATATTCGTTATAAATACATTCGTAATAATTAAATTCTTTGCTTCCTGTTTCAAAGTTGGTATTTTCTTTCAATATAAGAGACGATTAACGTATGTTCGTTATAAATCCATTCCTTCATCGAAGAGAATCGACTAAAACATAGATGATATCGGGAATTCCAGAGGGTAGTGTTATTGGTCCTCTGCTGTCTTATTTACATAAACGATTTGGGAGAAAATCTGTGTAGCTCTCTTAGGTTGTTTGCAGATGACGCCGTCATTTACCGTATATTAAAATCATCTGAAGATCAAAACGAACTGCAGAACGATCCGAATAAGATATCACTATGGTGTAAAAATTGGCAATTGACTAAATAATGAGAAGTGTGAAGTCGTCCACATGAGTACGAAAAGAAATCCGTTAAACTTTGTTTACAAGATAAATCAATCAAAAGTGAAGGCCGTAAACTCCACAAAAATCTGGGAATTACTATTACTTCAGACTTAAACTGGAAAGAACACGTAGATAATGTCATGGGAAAGGCGAACCAGAGACCGCGTTTTATTGGTAGAACCCTTAAGACATGCAACAGAACGACTCAAGAAACTGCATACACTACGCTTGTCCGTTCTTTTTTGGAGTTTTGCTGCCCAGTGTGGGATCCTTATCAGGTGGGTTTGACGGAGGACATCGAAAGAGTCCAAAGAAGGACAGATCGTTTTGTATTGTCACGAATGAGGGGAGACAGCGTTAAGGAAATGATAGGGGATCTGGGATGGGAATCAACAACGACGTTTATCGCAGCGGCGTGGGCTATTTAAAAAACTCCAATCGCCCACATTCTCCTCCGAATACGAAAATATATTGTTGACCCCCACTTACATAGGTAGAAATGATCATCAGAATAAAATACGAGAAATCAGAGCTAGAACGGAGATTCAGGTGTTCTTTCTTGTCGGCCGCTATTCGAGAATGGAACGGGAGATAAATAGTATAAAGGTCGTTCGATGAACCCTCTGTCAGGCACTTAACTGTGATTTGCAGAGTATCTCATGTAGATGCAGCCAGAGAAACTGGAAGACCTGCCTAATATCGTGCAAGACTTTCGCGAGCAAACAGAAGCGCCGCAGCACCACGTAGCGTGGAGTCAGTTAATGTCTGAAGCAGTGCTGGAGGGAACCCAAAATACGAATCCTGCAGGGCTGTCCATAAATCCGTAACAGTACGAGGGGGTGGAGATTCCTTCTTAACAGCACGTTGCAAGGCATCCCGGATATGCTCAATAATGTTTAGGTCTACTTTCGTTTCTGGGGTATTTGTAAGTCACTGGAGGTGTTTAAACTAGAAAGTGTGTCCTTGGTGCCACTCTATAGCAATTCTGGGTATGTGGAATTCTCGTTGTCCTGCTGGAATTGCTGAAGTCCGCCAGAATGCAGAATGGACATGAACTGTTGAGGAGATCAGTCAGGAAGCGTACGTACGTGTCAGCTGTGTTGAGAACTATCAGGGGTCCCGTGTCACTCTAACCGCAAACGCCCCACACCATTACAGAGCCCTCACCAGCTGCAAGTCCCCTGCTGACGTGCAGGGTCTTTGGATTCATGAGGTTGTCTCCATATCCGTACAGTCCATCCGCTCAATACAACTGGAAACGACACTCGTCAGACCAGGCAACATATTTCCAGTCATCAACAGTCCAGACGATCCGAGGCGAGGTGTAAAGCTTTGTGTCGTGCCGTCAGCAAGGGTACACGAGCGAGTCTTCGGCTCCGGGACACTTGTTGATAGCCCGTCATTGAATTCCTCAGCGATTTGTGGAAGGGTTGCACTTCTGTCACGTTGAAAGACTCTCTTCGGTGGTCGTTGGCGCCGTTCTTGCAGGATCTTCTTCCGGTTGCAGCGATGTCGGAAATCTGATGTTTTACCGGATTCCCGGGGCACTCTGAAATGGTCGTACGGGAAAATGCCCTCCTCATCTCTACCTCGGAAATGCTATACCGTACCTCCACTGTACCGACAACAATATTCACTTAAATCGTGATAGCCTGCCATTGTAGCAGTTTCTTTGGCTCTTCGGTGTAAATCTTAATACAGTTTCTATTTCACAAACCGGTTTTCTTTCCACTGGAACGAGTTCTAGTTTCTGTGCTGCACATGACTGGCGCATGTGGTCGGATGCTTTCTTGGAATAGGTCCTATAATGTGTAAGGTGGCGTCGCGGTAGTCTCGACTCTAGTTTGTGACATCACACCATGTTCGTGAGAAACATGGGTTGACATATATGTGCACTGAATTCAGTGCGTTTTTTTTCTACTAACCTAAATACGACGTGCACTGTTTAGTTCAGTGACGGATGAATACATCTTATATAATATATGTGATCATGTTTTAGCCAGCAGAATGAGTAATTGTATCGCACAGAAAACGAATCCAGATTATTCATACGAACATTTGGTACTGATATTTAAAGTAAAGCAATTTGCTAGCGGTAATGCAGCACGAAAACACTGTATAAATTCTTCTATTTACCACGTTTGTTTCGTAAGGAGAAATGTCCTTGGACTCGAAAAGATCTTAATTATTCGGGACTTAATAATTAAGGCAACGCATTTTCACGGCATGAAAAATAACAATCTAATGTCCATGCATGGATAGCTCTGGGCACACTTGGTAAAAGTAGGATCAACTCGTTATTAGATGAACAGTAAAAGGCAAACATTTTGAAGCGCATAGAAAGGACGCCGAGAAATACTTCTGAGACTGACGTCATCCACCTGATTTCAAGAAGACAGTGGATGGGACTGACGACAAATTGGGAACCTTCTTATTTACAGTTATTGTGTTTGCCGGATTATCTCTTTTCATTCAGAATCATTTAATTCGAAGTATTCATGGTGTTGTGGTATGTGAAATAAAATAAAACTAAAGAAGCGACATTTGTTGCTAATATATTAGATGAAACATCAGGTGTCACACATCCATCAGTCAACTGTATTCGGATTGTATCTACAATAGATGAGCTGTGACAAGCAAAACGACTCTTCTAGTGCATATGCACAAATATGCAGTTTTAGCAGTTATTTGTAGGGTTTAGTGCCCTTTACAGTAGTAAATCAGTAGGGGCCACATCAAAGGCTGTGATAGAGTGTCTTGAAGAATTCCAATACAATAACATCTTTACTCACAGATGTTCGATGGTGCGGCTGCAGTGACGGAACATTCAAATCGAGCACAAACTAAAGTTAGAGAATTAATTCCACATGTGATGTTTGCCCACAAGTTTCATTCTACCTTATCACAGTCAAAATCGTGCATTAGTGCATGTGGTGTTGGTGTTTGGCCTAAAAGCAATGCAGTGGAAGTCAATTTATTGAAATGAAAACTTGCCTTGATGACACTCCAAAATGCTCGCACTTTTTAGTGGTATCCTGAGAGCTCAAATTTGTTTTTCAATAATATTTTATCTAAGCGCATTATACCATTGAGCAGCAGAATGCATAAATAGAGTAGTAAAAGATAAATTCTATTTCTTATCTTGGCTCTTGCAGTAGCATGATAGCCCCATTGTATCAGCAAATATGATTCTCCTAAAATAGCATCGCAGTTCTGCGAAATTACTAATACATTTGTTACTGAACAGATGTAATTGAGTTGTTGGTATTGTTTTCTCAAATATGTCACCAGCAAAGATCATTCAAAAAACTCAAGTTGAGCTAGTTTGAAATAAAGATCAAACTCTTTGGATAGTAATCATAACTTAATAGTTGTCTCATCATACAAAACTCGCATTCACATAATTCCCTGACTGATTGACTTCATACAACTGGCTCTTGAATGCTCTGTGCAATTCCGTTTCCAACACTGATATCGCGGGTTCGCTCAGTGGTTTATCTGTGAAGTTCAACACAGTCCATCCATTAAATCTCTGATTATTACAATATGGTCCAACAGTACTCCCGTGAACCATTCAAGAATATATTACGTTGGGAAAGCCTGAAACAGCAGATCTGGTACCTCTCCAGAGAGGAGATGGTCAGCAGTATACGTGAGTTAGATAAACCTCGAAACATGAAGAACTGATTGTTGCGCTCTCTTGCATTCTTATTGAGATCTCGGGACCAACAAATTATACCGACATTTGCTAAGTTCACTCACTATGTCGACTCTGCGACTGCCAAGAGGATTATTCCTGGGACTGGGTGGAGCCCCCTTCATGGGCGTTTTCGGATTGGACGCGGCAGCAAACCACAGCATGTCAAACTTTTAAGTTCCCCCTTTTTACACGTCGATCATCGCAAGAAAACACATTTAAAGGACGTACTGTGTTGAACTTCACAGATAAACCATTGAGCGAGCCCACAATGTCAGTGTTAGAAAAGGGACTTAATTTTGCGCCCAATCTGAAAAACACACACTTTTTCCTCAGGTTTGCGTGCGCACTAGGGGTCCACCGTCAGCAGCAGCTCTTTCCTGCGCTGCGCATGCGCAGACCACCAGCAACCCATTCAATGACCCTCCAGTAGGGGGCTCTTCATGTTTGCACCGTCAACGTTCTGGTCTTGATGACGTCACAGGGGCAGCGCCTGCGCCATGGTATCAAGCCACCATATATATTGCGAGCAGAGAAGCAACAGCGGCAGTACACCTGAATATGTCGAGCAGCTGTCTTGCAGAAATATTGTGTGATTATTAAAATACTATCCGATGGTACTTCCATGAACCATTCAAGAATATATTACGTCGGAACTGCCTGAAACAGCACATAAGAAAAATTGTATTATGTTGTTTCAATAAATGTGAACTCTTATCTGTTAGTATCTTTGTTACTTCATCACAATAAAACAGTAGGACATATTTGGATGAAATATGTAATGGAGATATGTTATGCTCCAATCTAAAACAAAGGCTATATATTTTAATATAATAAGTACTGTATACGGTATAATTGTATGTGATATATAAAGGGGGAATATTGGTACCAAATAATGTGAACATTTTGTAACTGACGTATTTCAATCTTTTATACAATACTCTAATGAACTTTTGAATGATCTGAGGCTGTATATTTGACAAACAATCATGAAGAAAATATTCTTTTGCAGACATAAATTGGTTCTGCCTAGAAAATCACACCATGGAGATATGACAGTTCCATTGCATTGTGCATTTTAACCAACTTTACAAAGCACATGGATATCTTTAGAACAATGTTGCTGATATAGTAATTAACTAAGTGCCAATATTTTTGACATCTTTTGGGCCTATGAAAGAAAATTGCCAGTGTCAATAAAGAAACTTTCAGGAAAATAAGTCTTGGGAAAAGACATTGAAAGAACAGCTTTGTTCGAAATTTTTTGAACTCTATTTAGTGAATATGTTGATTTGAATCTGATTTAGCAAAATTTTGTTAATACTTGCAACCATATCCCTCAGTTTCTGATTCAATGTGGCAGACTAGTTGAAAACCAGCAGTTTTCTGCATATTTATTTATTCCATATTCTCACAATCCCTCTCCCCTCCAATCCTCTCTCTGTATCCATTTCCTCCTCTTCCATATTTCTGCCATTCTTCTCATATGCGTCTCTCGGCCTATCTCTTGCACCTCTACTGCCCACCCCCATCTTCTCCTCATCTCTCTATTCTTCAGTTAATCCCTCTTATCTACGAAAACTACAATAATTCTGTCAACTTCCATAGTGATCAGTGAAACACTGTTTCTTGGAAGGTTCCCTTTGCTGTGTGCTGTACAATGACTTGCACTTTATAAAAGCCCGCTCTATGAAAACATCCATGCATGAGCGAACTTGCTAATAATTAGTAAACCAATTTCAACATCTGTCATAAGGTAACTTCTTGTCTTGATAATCAAGTATGAATTATTTCTTCAAGATAGGAATAAAACTGTAGGCATGTGTCAAAGTCGGCAAGTAAAATACCCTCCATAATCCACCACAAAAAATTTCATGTAGACAGTGACCTTCCTCTTGTCTTGAAGGTCAAGTGTGGGAAATGTATTAAGATCAGAATAAAACTGTTCAGTTAACAGGAATCCATAGATAAAGTACCAGCCACCATGCACCAAACAAGTTTTTATAACATGATACCAAATGTCATAGTTTTACTCCACAAAAAGTGGTATAGTAGTAAGTGAAGAACTTTTCTGTTCATCGTTTTGATGTGATTGTCAGAAAGAAAAAGTACAATAAAGGTTTAAAAATGTGTTTAGAGTTTGTTTCATGTTGCTAAGTACTCTAATTATCATACAGTGTATGAATACAGTCTCATCACATTATGTGTCAGGCTTTTTGAACTCCTATTAATTGTCACATTATATCTCCTGAAGCATGTGTTATGTGCTTATTATTTCTTTAGCAACTGTTATCTAATGATGAAAAATATGTATATCAAATTTGGTTGAAATTGGTCGAGTGGTTTACGAGGAAATGTTTAATATTGTCATATATTGCATGATTTTTTCGAGTTTTTACAGAACTATGTGTTGTTCATGATCCTTATTCTTACGACTACCATCCACTTTGTTTTAAGGTCAAGTGTGGAAAATTTCATAAATATTGGAACAAAACTGTAGATTTGTTATGCAGTACAAACACTCTGCTTTATATAGAAGAAATGAGCATTTGTGTTACATACAAATCTAGAGCTTGGTTCCTAACAAGATGAAACTTTGCACACTTGACGTTGAACACAAGAGGAAGTTCGCAGTGGGTATAAGGCTCATATACAACATGTAGTTTAGCAGATCTGACATTATAAACTATTGCAAAAAACGAATGCATCACTTTATCCAATCTCTTTGTCTGGATTTTAAAGCAAATGTATTTTTGTCAATTTCATTCCTAATTGTATACATTGCTTTAAATTTCTTTCACGTTCAATATATTTATATTGGTTATTTGATGTGTTACTAATGGTACTAATGGTAGATCTTCAAGATTGTCATGTAATTCCGTTTGATAGTCAAAATCACAATAAATAGTATATGTCCATATGCAGAATTCTCTAACATTTTCATCACATCAATATCTAAATTATTTTCCACTTCAAAATTATCAATTGGCAAACATTGTAACATTGTATATCTCTATAAATTATTATATAAATACATTAAATAGTTTGATTCTTTAATTAAACCACAATGTAAAATGTATTTCTTATTTCTTTAACATATCATTCATAATATTGTGCTATACAACCTCTTATACTTTTTTATACCATAAATGTCATATAATAATCATGTAATAATCCAAATGGTTATTAAATTTTATTTTTACATAGCATTCCATGAAAAACAAGGTGCTTTATAATGCCATACAGGATTTTATCTTCCTGATTTCACAAATGTTTTTCTAAAATTCTCAACTACATCTGCCTAGAATAGTACCTCTGTTTTAAGATATAGATTACGATATTCACCCATATCTTGAATACCAAATTTATTACAAACTAATTTTGTATACTCATAAACATCATCACTTTTATTACATCCATTTATCTTATCATAGAATTCATTTTAGGTGGTAATTGTGTCTCACTGAATCTATTCCAATCATCCATGAAATTTTATAGAAATTTTCTAATATGTAGATTAAAGAAATTTTTAAGATTAACCATTTAGTCTTTTGGTAAATTGTGTTGGTAATGTATCTAATGATGATGCCATAAATCTAATTGTATCAATAAATCACATCTTAATTTCTTATTTTGTTTGTTTCAAAAAATACTATATTTATTTGGCATCAATTCTATTTCTATATCATTGTATCCAAGTTCTTTTCTAAACAAATCTAAGTCATAACAAGTTAGACTGATAGTAATATAGATATAAAAGTTGTTTATTGAAGTTTAAGATTACATTCATTACACAATGGAGCAGTATTAATACTAGTTAAATTATCATGATATACTTTTTATTAATTAATATTTATGGTGATTCAAACAATATACATATTTTGGGTACATTATGTATTTTAATTAGTTTATGTTTTCATTGGTTTAATATGAGAATATGTATGTCCTATTTTTGCTACCTCACTTTTAATCATTTCAATAAAAGCTTTACTTGCATCAACATCCATATATATAATTGGATCATTACAATAGCCATGAATGTATTTCACATAGTAACAATATACAAATGGTTCATGTTTTTGATACTGCATTGTATATGATTCATGTGGATATGGTTCACATGTATTCATCTACAATAACAAGCTTCTAAAATCAGCAAATGGAATGTACATTGTTTGTTTATTAATTTTCAATGATGTATATATTAACTGATTTATTTTTCCAGAAATCTTCTTTGTGTGTACTTAGATTAGATTCTCAATAAAAACGTTATTATTTGTCATCATAAGCATACAAATCAATCGATATATAAAATATTATTCTGAATATTTAGCAGCCAAAGTAAAATACCAATTTATGACCACATGAAATATTAATATAGAAGACCATTTATTAAGAATGGTAAATAGGTAAAAGAAGTATATCATAAGATTAAGGTACATTAATCATAAAGTGTCATATAGGAATAAAATATCATCAAATACAATTATGAAAATTAATTAACAAAGTATGATATATTGTAAAATAAGAGCAAGACTTTTTATTATAAACTAAAATTATGTTATTATATAATTTTAAAAACAATCGACTGAGATTAAAATATGTAATTCTTAAATAACGATTAAAAATAGAATGATACATCATAAATTAAAATAGTTATAAAAGATATTAGACATTTATGACATATCATAAGCTAATTTTTTCTTTTATAAGATCAGTATGTATTTTTCATTGCATATATCAATTAAATTTGATGTACAAACATTACTACCACTTTGAAATGTTACCTTTTACAATAAAATTTCTTTGATGGCTTGATAATATTTTCTAGTAAACAGTAATTACTTTATCATCTCTTACAAATTTGTCGATATGAAATTCGTTAATATTTTGCAGATTATTACCTTGACTACACCGTTTTATGTTATCAAATTATTTGGGATAAATCCTAAATGTTAAACTGTTTATTTCATCTGTCATTCTTTATACACAATACAGTAAGCAATCATAGTGGTACAATGTTATCAACGTATCATTTTTGCTCATTTATCTGGTAATTTGATTGTAAAACATTTAAATGTTTGAATTTGTAACATAATACATGTTATCTACTTCAGTTCCACACAATTTCATTAATGGTATGCTTTTATTGGTATTATTACGATTAGTAACTGATCCATTTATGTAGCAGAAAAATATTCAAGATTTTGTTTTATTGTTTATTATAGTTATTAGTTTTTTAATTAGTGCACAGTGATAAATCAGTTGAATGACATTTTACTACATTTTTTGTGAATTTATTATATTGATAAATGTATCATGTTTGAAAATTTGTACATACTATTAATGTAATTGAATTAAAACCAGCATCTACACCAGAAAACTCTCTACTTATAATACAAAATTCTTTATAATTACAATTACATTAATCTATTTTAGCATAGACTCCATCTGTAGCTTTAACTCGTTGATTTTGAAAATAACTAACGACAACTATTTCGTAAAATATTGTATTTATGACCTCCACTTGATTTTATAGTATTTGTATTTTAATCAGAATATAATGGAGCTGATTGCAGTAGTATCTTTGCATAATTTAATAAATCAGAAGAAACAAACTGTTCAGTATCACCCATAGTAATATCCCTTGTTATTAACAGCTTCATTAAGCCATTAGTACCTTTATATTCAATTTTACCAGAGGTTTGCTTCCATTTAATTCAACAAGGAAACTATCAACATATTTAAACATACCAATAGGTCTTTAAAGAAAAACTGTATCTTCATGATGACTGACATATTTAAACATTCTTCCATTAATATTAATATTTTAATATCTTTTAGGTTTCTCTTTTTTTCTTAGTTATGGTACCTTGTACTTTTGCCTACTTTAATTTTAATTCAGGCCAAGGACAATCTTTAATGCATTTTGAATATGCCAATTCAGAGATTGCAGAGATTTGACTCCCACTATTCACTACTCCTGTTAATATTGCCAATTTGGACAGCACTGATGGGATAAATTCCTAGTTTTCCCAGTGGTTGTTTTTCTAGAGGAGTATCTCCTGGAGATCCTCATACCCTAGGAGATACAGTGTGCAACTTCTAAATGTATCTGCGGGGGTAGTATGCACACACATTGCAGCTACATCCCATCAATTGTGATGTTCAACCGTAATTGTCACTAATGGGAGTAGTGAGATTAGGTGCTCAGTTCTACCGCACATGTACCCTGTTGTGAAAAACTATTACTTTGTCCTTGGTTTGGTTGCAGGCCCCAATGATTTCCATTACCCTGATTCTGCCAAGTGTTACTTGAATGGTTGTGCCAATGCTGGCCTTGTTGACCCTGGTTTGAAATAATTACAGTTGTATACACCATTATTTCCGTAATCCCTCCAACTGCCTTGTTTTTATGAATCATGGTTCTTATTACTATTCTTATTTGATTTATTCTTTTGTCTCCAGTTGTCAGAATCGTTTCCTTGGTTCCCATCTCAGAATGGGGCGGAAATGAACTGTTTGTTATTATTATCTTTGTGATTTCTATCAGCCCAGCATTCGACCATCTCTGCATCTTTTAATGCACTTATACACTGATGCGATAGTGCCAATGCACTTACCAATCATTGCCCGCTACAGGCTCACTGGCAATTCGTAAAACAATATCTCATTATTTCGTTGTCTGTAATTTTTTTTATACAGATACCTATTTTTCTTTACCAAGGAATCGAAAAACTTTTGTGCATCCTTGAACCCTGCGCTTTCCATGTATGATATTTCGTTCCAAATTCTCTCTTGGGCGTGAGCAGACCAATATCATCCTAATAATTCGGACTTAAATTGATCATATGTTGAGCATTCAGCAGCGAGTGTTCACACATTTACAGCAACACTGCCTTGCAAAGACCCGCATATGAAACTTAAATGGTGCCTTACTGACCAGTTTTTTGCCAATATACTTTAGAATTGTGACATGAAAGTTTTTGGATGAAGTGAATTGTTATTTTCTGTAAATAAATATTTTATACAGAAAGATAATATTTGAAATCAAACGAATCACGCATTTGATCATTTGTACAAAACTGTCCCGTTCATGTGACTGTCGTGCTCTTTTGTCATGAATGAATATGGCAGTGTTATGTGTCATGTCAACACGATCATCAGTAAGTTTTAGACAGATACAGTTATACTCCATGTATCAGTCAGAAGTTTTAGACGATTACAGTTATAGTCCATGTATCAGTCAGAATCAGGGACAGATTCATGCTCGCTTCTAAGAATGCTTGTGTCTCTCGTTGGAGACCTTCTATGCAGTTTCTTATTTTAATTGACATGTACCCTTTCGTACGTGAGATCAGTTCTGTTAACCGATCGCTGACACCTGCTGACACCTGTTGTGGCATCAGAGGCCCATAACGAGATTAAAATTACTTCATTCCGAATCTTGTTTAATTTTCTATCTATTTCTCTTTTGGTCTGTCAGCTTCTTCTGCTCTTCTGCAACTATAGAATGTTTGACTTTTATCTCCACTATCCCACTGTCATGGTTAGCAATTTTGTTTTCTGTCTCATCCATTCTTGCTTCTGTTTGTTTCACGATACTTCCTCCCCGAATTATAAGTTTATTTATGAATTTATTTACACTAATCACTCTAACATTAGCTCTTGCCACAGTATTTACCGAACTGTTGGCAACTATTCTAGTGGTACTCGCTTCGGATCTACCCAATTACGCTTCTATCCTAACTTCCTAACTTCTGTGGAAATTTGTTTTGCTCATTGGCCGATTTCTTAACAACATCCACTTGGTCCTGTATTTCCCCTAATTCCCCCGACAGTTTCTTTATCCATTTTCTATTCTTTTTTCAACATCTCTTTATGCCTTCCCAATTTCTTTCCTGTTTAAAGCAATTTCCTCTTTAGCAAATTCAAAATTACTATTGTGACCCTCCCAGGTACGCCCTCGAATGCACTGTTTTTGTACTATTTCCTCTTTAAAGCAATTTCCTCTTTCGCAAATCCAAAATTACTATCACGACCATCCCAGGATACCCCCTGGAATGCACTGTTTTCGTACTATTTCCTTTTCAATCGGATGCCACTTCGTTACAATTAGTATATGTTTTATTCATTCTACTAGCTTCATGACAACTGTTCTGTAGATCTATCTCATCCTTACTAGAATCATTATGTGCATCATAACTAGACAAATTACACTTTATGGAATCATATGACATATTGTGGGGTGTTCCCGATATAAGTGACATTTTTGTCTCTTGTATTCTATTTTAATGTCTTCGTTTTCACTCATCGTGACCATATTATCAATATTGCAACCTAATAATCTCACATGATTCCTAATTAACATTTACAAAATGTACCAAATGTTTACAAACTGATCTCATTCTCTGTGCACAATGACCCCTAGAGAATGTTTTAATACAGTTTGCCACCATTAAATGATCATATATTCGCAAAAATCAATAATTATAATCAATATTCTCACAAACCAAATATTTTCTCCTCCAAAATATACCTCAACTGTGATTATCACACCCTTTCAACCTGCTCAGAGTGGTACACAAACCACCTGATTCAGCAACAACTAGGGAAAAATAAGATACTGGCAGTGCCACACTTATATTCTTAAAAATTGGGCTTATTTTGCAAGGAAAGCAAAGTTGTTGTAACTCAACATCATCCACTGCTTGCAGGGAATCGCCAATTATATGGTTGCTAGTCCTATTTTTCTATTTTTGTTGGCTTTTGAAATGATTGTACCTTTTAAGCGTAAATCAGTCGTTCTTAATTTGATATGTAAATCATTTGCATTTGAATGTATGTAGTTTACAGTTCCAAACCGATATGCAAATAGCAATTGAGATGAGTGAAATATCTTTATCATTAATTAAAATGACATCATTTGAAAGTTCTTTTGATAACTTATGCAATCATTTTGCTTATAAGCTAATTCTGCAAATCAAATATAATGGTTACCACTATGTTTTTATTTTTTTTAATAAAAAAGTAAGAAAAATATAAAGTAATTTACTATGAAGTCCCTAACTGAATGCAGTGGCAAGAAACAAGTCTAGTTTTCTTTTAAATAATGACTAGAAATTATGTGCCCTGACCTGCCTATCTTTAACAAGAAATTTCCCATCGAAAATAAGTGAAATGTGGTTGAAATGAGGAAGGCACTGCTTTGAATAATCTCTGTATTAATTTTTTACAACCTAATCAATACTAGTTAAAAGTGTCCGTGTGCCACATATATACAAAAATAAAAGGAACAAAAGTCGATTACAAAAAAATATTATTTAAAAAGACATTAAAATAGCGGAATCTATATAGAAAATTAAGTTTGATACAAAGGTATTAAGATTTTTAGAATGAAATTTCACTCTGCAGCAGAGTGAGTGCTGATATGAAACTTCCTGGTAGATTAAAATTGTGTGCCGGAACTGGGACTCGAACCTGGGACCTTTGCCTTTCGTGGGCAAGTGCACTACCGACTGTGCTATCCTGACGCAACTCACCTGACTGTGCAGAGAGCACACAGAAATTACTCTAAGTTCACCGAAAGTTGCCACGTGGCAAACCAACTGGAAATAAGATCAAACACTTCAAAATCAAGAGGACACCGTTCTGGACAGGATAACTGCGGCAGCCAGAATCTAAGTAAAAGCTGACCCAAACCAGAATAAAGAACAGTACGAGCCCGTTAGAGCGTCTGCCCCAGCCCAGAGACACTTAAAAACCAACCAGCCCAGTCGTCTTTCCCAGGCCAGGCCAGACTACCTTCCTCCTCTCCACAGAAACACAAACCCTCAAAATTTTCCACTAAAGATCCTCCCATCGGTGATGCCAAGACATTCACAAAATTGTCTTAATGGACTGACCAATAGGAACCGATTGCCATTCTTTAACTCGCTAGGCGCTGCTCCCACCAAAAATCTCCCACACTACTCTTCACACTGAATTGTGGACCTCCAGAAAAATATCTGCCAACGTTTAAAATGATTGTACAATCACTAATATGCCAGCCTTCCACACTATCTTCTACAGAAATCAGCCCTGGCGAAATGACGGCCGTCCAAAGGGTCGAGGCTGGCTGCACAATGCTGCTCTGCTAGAGAAAACTTCCTTCCTGGCCACACTTCTTTTACAGACGTTCCCAGATCATATTTATAGGCCATTCTCCAGAAACGCGCTTTTGCCAGTGTCGGCTTTCTGCCCCTCTAAACTGGGTGACCTGGGCGGCACTAGTCGTTCCTCACACTCTGGGGATGGCGTGGGCACTTGCCTTAGATTCCTCCTTCTGAGAATTCTCTGCAACCTACCCCTGACCCATCAGGAGACCTCAAACTGCCAGATGGCTGCAGCTGCAGGGGCTTCCACTTTGGAAAACAATTACCCCAGTGGTGAGGCTCACAATATTATCAAGTAGACAGTAATACTGCTAGTGAACAAAAAAATCATACAAACCATAGTCCTGTCCTCTGACAAAAGAATTTAAATATTAACAACCTAACACCAATGATATCCAATAGGAATTAATCCAACAAGTAATGTCCAATACAAATGGATAAAATGATTTAGATATAACACTGCTACCTCTCAATGTGTTGCAAACTTTTATTTAGAAGAAAAACGTTTTTCCTTACATTTATATTTGTTTTGAATTTACGTTTATGTTTGACATTTATATTCAAATCTGTGTTTTATATTTATCTTTGACATTTATGTTTGTGTTTACATCAAGGTATTACATTGATGTTTATGCTTGTGTTTACATTTATGTTTATGTTTGTCATTTATGTTTACACTTGTGTTTCTATGTTTATTTTTATGTTTATGTTTGATATTTATATTTAAATTTATGTTTACAATTATAATTATATTGAAGATTTATGTTTAAGATCTTATAAAAATTTTTATTCAAGTTCTGTATCTGACATTTTAGCTCATTTAACTTCACGTTCGGCTTGCCTTTCTCTATAACTCGATAGACGATTTTTTCCACCTTGTATTATGTGCAAGGACTGATGAGCAATTATTTGACCCTAAATTAATTGGTTCTAGAGGTGGATCAAATCCTAAAATCAGTAAGCAGTGTACATTTCAGTCCAAGATAGTGAAGGGTTCTTAACTCTGCTCAATATGAACTGGATGACCATTCTCTATGTAGAAAGTAAAACAGTTACTGGTAACTGACCTCACCGGGTATGAGACTGTGGCATTAAGCACTGTCGCAGTAAATGAAAAGTGTTATTCTATTGAGAGGGAAACATTGAATTTATTGTCTTTAAAAATCAGAAAATTCGTAAATAAAAGTACAAAAAATTAAATAATTCAGTTTAGTAATAGAGGTCAGGATTCTGCCATTAATGGTATCATTTAAGTACTCCAAACCACAAACATAAACATAACAACTATCTGATGAACTGAAATCTATCAGAGGGTAGCTGATATGTCAAGCCTAAACTTGATTCTACAAAAGAATTGAAATAGTAGAGGCTGTAGCATTAACTGGATGAGTGATGTACTGGTGTCAATACCACTGCATGGGAGCGACTTTGCAAAAACAAAAGTAGCTCCACATAAACGAATAAATGTAGTCCACTGTGTCAGCGGTGACTGCATCTGCGACTATGAAATCCCATAAAAACTAACTGCTTTAATCTGCAGCGGAAGTAAATCAGTCAAATCTTCATTGATCTTAATGAAACCAAGACTCAAGTGTCCTAGTCAACACTAAGTTGGCAAGGTACACAGATTTAGCAAACCAGCCAACCATTTTGCCTTCTCACTATCATCTGCAGATGTGAACTAATTATTATGGATGAGTAAATAATGTCTACTGCTTGCTCTCTGAATGTGTCTTAATGACATCTGATGCATGCAATACAATACTGAACACCACACACTGATATTTATGGGATTATGCAAAACCACAGCTAATTATTGTCACAGAAGCACACCATCTCTAGGTCGCACTTCCATCCTCAAGATAGTGTCATCTAGTAGCCCCAGAGCTAGACAGCGTCGCCAAGGAGGCAGACAGGCAGAGAGCATGTCTTTCCATGGCTTGGTCAGCCATAGCTGTTTAAAAAAACTGTTATGAAACTGTATCCTACATTCAAAGATAAAATAACACATAATACAATTTGATAGATAATTATGTGAGGTGAGAAAATCTCACTTATAATACACAACATAGGTTACCCACTGAATACTTTTAATGAGGTATTGAAGTTATAAATTGCTCCCATAATTGGACATTAGTTTTTGTGTCTTTAATTTCAATACTATTCGGAATATTTAAGTAATCTGCTATTTTTACTATAAAACCATTATATGGTACTGCTTTTCCTTTATAATTCTGATCAAACACTGAAAATAATTCTATTATTCTATTCAAAGCAGTACCCTCTAAAATAGATACAAATGCACCTTTGAAATTAATATTCATTATTTAATTAATAAAATATTTTCTCGACATTTACGATTTTTGCATGGTTTAATTATATCAGGATAACAATTATAGCATTTTGTATCATCATTACACCATTATACACAATTTTGACAAAACTGAGGTGCATAATATTCAGGTTGATAAGGTACATCAGGTATATCAATCACAACTGATTTATGGAATTGTTGAAGTAGTTTACCCATAATATCTATTTTATCTATCTTGATTTTTACGTTTCTTACAAATCAACCTTCGTTTATCTAATTTCATTCCATACTCTGTTACATCTTTCACCATCTCATTTTCAGTACACTTCATTACTATGTTATCAATTTATTATATAACAAATTTAAGAATTTCTTATCCATTGTGTGTTTTCTATATTGTTAGCTATGATATATGATTGCAATAAACTATTTCCATGGGAGTGCTTAATCTTTTTGAAAATGACTGGATATCTGAAACAATTCTTGTGTATGATACATTTCATCTGGTTTAAACATAAAGATAATCACTATGGACCACTTACGCTTTTTAATGTATTCTTGAGGCCAGTAAATATACTTTCTAATGCAGAAAATATTACAGCATAGTAAATTTGTTGGCTTACACTTGATGGTAAGAGGCAAGCAACTTAAAATTAATGATTGCATGGAGATTTAGAGATATGAACATTCACTTACATTCCACATTAAAACATATGTTGCTGTACTAAATATTGAGCAGTTAAAATACATCACAATTATCGTGATTTCTAGTTTATAAATGACACATCCATGTACGTTTATGGTAACAAAGAGTTGCATTCAGAAACAATAAAAATGTTAAATTCCAATACTGTACTTCCTGTGTCCCCCCCCCCCCCAATATCTTGCATATTTCAAAAGATTTTATGTAAAAATGTGTTTAATAACTTTTAACGTCTGGTTTCATTAGATAACTACTATTAAAGTCTCTCTGATAGCATGTCCTTTGAAATAAAGTCAATGTTGCATGCTAAGTTTTGAATTTAATGCATTTCATGTACGACTTCCTTCCTGTTCTCATTTTTTTGCGAATTTCAATTTCCTCAGACATCCTGTTCACAGCTTGGCTTAGGGCTATATATTCCTGAGTTGACAGTCACATTTAAATTAAACAATGAACAAATGCGAAATAATACTTGTATAATTTAAAAGCTACTAACTCGGCAAAGCCAGCTGCACTCATGAATAACTTGAAATACAATTAAACTACTTAGTTGTTCTAAATAAAATCAAGAAAAGCAGGTTACTTTAAACACACAGTATGTCATGTTAACAATCTGGAAAAAAAATTAAAATAAAACATTGCTTCCATATATAGGCCAGTATTTCCAGTACTACCTCTCTGTGAGCATAATTATTTCTAATGCAAAAAAAGTTTTGTTCTTAATGTTAAACAGATAGTTACTCGATTCTGGCGCCCATACTTGGTGTCTGAAATTTACAAGCCACCTTTTCGCAGATCAATGTTTGAAGGAAAGCGATAACACTTACAGCGACCATGTCTGCTTTTATTTGACCAGTTTGAAGCTGCACAATCGATCATTTCACACTGTAAAATAATAAAATCACAAAATATTGGCTGATTCACTTTGCAGCAGCACACAAACCGCACAACAGTGTCGCCGGATTGGGTACCAAATTAACGGATTGTTCAGCTCAGTATATCTAGTGCAGTGTTTTCCAAACTTTCCCTCATGGCGACACCCTTCTATAGCTTACAGTTTTGTGCAACACCCTTTCACTAATATAGATAAATGTGGTAGAATTTAGACGGTTCTAGCAGGTGGGGGGCGGAAATAAAGTATTGCTTAAATGTAGTTTGTAAAAGATACTGAAATCCTCGTACGCATTTACATGTTTAATGTTGATCCTGACTGCAGCAATCACATACACTCAACGCAAGAAAAGGAAACATTAGGAACTATGGAGATGTACAACAGAGTAACACCACAGACAACAATTCCCAACTCACACAGTGATACGTGCTTCTTCTACATGCAACCCAACTTCCGAAACATGAAAACTGAATTTCGGAAACAGTTTTTGCTGTCGTGTTTAGACGTAAGGGCCAGATATGGTTTTGTTGGATCGATTGAAAACGGCATCTGGAAATCAGCTGCACGGATTTCTGATTCAGACAGCACAGTGACTGTTCCCTTTCAGATCAATATTATCACATTATTTTCAGAAATGAAGAGGATGTATTTATACAAGGATGAATTATTATTTAAGTTCTATTGTTAGGTTCTTGCTTCAGCACGACCTCAGAAGTCCCGACATATTCGGAAATAATGGATAAATATTTGTGACAAGTAAGAATATGAATGTCATGTCTGGTCCCAGAATCTTTTACATACAGGAACTGAGAGAAAAAAAGTGTTAACGCATCCCAGGGTTCGAACCAACGATCACAGCATTTAAAATACTACTCTCCATTTATCACCCGGCCATACTCCATACTAAACATCGCTACTGAATAGCTTTAGTCAGTGAACAATTGTGACTGCTTTTACAATCTGTGACAGCTTTTACAGCCACTGTGTCATTGATTGACATTTAATTGTAAGAAACACTACCGAGGGTGACGTGGCTTTGATAAATCCATTAAAAAACGCTCAGGTAAAGCTTTTTGAGAAGGAAAGTAGACTACAGTGAAGGTTGGTGCAGCTGCTAGTTCCAGCAAACTGCGCATGGGAAGAGCTGGTATCGAGTATCAGCAGCAGCACTGCGCATGCGCAGTTTGCTGGAATCGTGCAACTGGCAGCTGCTTGAACGAACCCTGAGTGTCTTCTGCTGCTGAAGCAGAGCTGCCGCCTAGCGGCTGAGCACGCAATTAAGGTGTTCTTTTTTTTTTTTTTCTTTATTGGGGTTTGATGCCCTGTTACAGGCAGGCTGAAAGCGGCCTATGATGCTGCTCTACAGCCGAACGAATGAAAACAATGGACAACAGAATATAAAATTAACAAGGTGATAAAACTGCGTTTTTACAAGTACAAATAGAAAGAATGTTAAAGAACATGACACTTAAAACAAGACATTGCCAAGGTGACTAAAAAAAAAAAAAAAAAAAATATAAAAAAAAAACCATTCACTGCAGACGACTAGACATAACATGACATTGAGGTAAGAAACACTGAACACTGATTTCGCACTTGCACGTTCGCAACGTTAAAAAAAAACACTGGGCGACGAAACACTATACACACGAAGCACTGGACACTGTTAAAATGCTAGCAATGTACTGGCCCTGCAGGGGAGGGGGGAGGAGGATGGAGAAATCGTGGAGGAAGGGGGAAGGGGGTGGGGGGAGGGGAGAAGGGGGGGGAACCGGAAGGACTCCCGGGGAGGCGGAGAAGGAGGGGATGAGCCAATCGGGGGATGGGATGGGAGCGGGAGGGTGAGGGAGGAGGGGGCGATAATCTACAGGGAGAGGTCAGAGTCGGAAGGAGGGATATATGTCGGGACGGTTGTGGAGAACGTCGTCTGGGAGAGGTAGGTGGTGGAAGCCACTTTCAGAGAGGACGTAGAGGGTGTGGAGGTGAAGGGAGGGGGGGGATGTGGTGGTAAAGGCGTGGCAGGGGCCCAGGATCCAGGAGGAGAGGAGATACTAGTGGGTTATGGGACTAACTTTCGGTGAATGTACTAGAGGCGGATGTGTTTAAGGAATTGGACCAGATGCGGAAATGAGGTCGTAAATGATCTGTGGATGCGGTAGGCGAGGCGAAGGGCGTGGCGTTCGAGGATTTTGAGGGATTCATAATAGGAGGGGGGAGCGGAGATTAGGTGGGATGGAAGCAGCAGCAATTAGGGTGCACCGATCATTCCTTTAATACGTGATTTGTGGTGCACTGAATGAAGAGGTGATTAGCTGCAGGCGAGTCTTCTGGGTAGCATGAAGAGGAGGATATTTTGTGTTATTTTATGACTTTTTTTGTTTAGAGTCTAAATTTGTTAGTTTCGCGACACCCTTGATACTACTACGCGACACTCCAGGGTGCCGCGACACCCAGTTTGGAAAGCTCTGATCTAGTGCTTTAGGTTCGGGCATAACGCAAAGCGCTGTGGTAGCCTGCTCCAGCGCGTTAAGTGTCGAGTAATTTAACTGGAGTACAGCGCGACACTGGCGAGATAGCCGCAGTGTTGGTGAGGTGCACAGGGTAGCGAGGAGCGAGTGCGCTCTCCAGAGCCGCCCACGCTGCGTCACGCCGCGCCGGCTGAGGCGTGACACGGCGGCTGGCAATTACGGCCCGGAATAAACGGTGATTAGTTTGGGGGGAGAGATGGCCGCAGATACGGCGGCTTCATTAACGCGCCGCGGCAGGCGTCCGGCTCGCCACTGTGCTTGAGGCCGCCAGCGGGCGGGCTCCACGGCACGTCACACCAGCCGTGTCCACGTCTCACACCTCGCAGCCCAAGACTTCATCATCCGTTCTTACACAGACGCTGCACCTGGGTCGGCGAAAATAACACTATTGGTGCTGATGGGTCACGAAGCGAGCAATATCTAAAGAAGGGATGGGAAAAACCGAGCGGTTAAAACCGATACCGGTATTTTAGTTTTGAATAGCCGGTTTTTTGGTATTTATTTGCTGTCGGTTGTAACCGTTTTTTTAGTTATTGCCAAAAACCGGGTAAAAAACCGGTACAACTAGTTCCTGTAGCAGTGATTCAAAATGTGTGTGTGTTTTTTTTTTTTTTTTTTTTTTTTTTTTTTTTTTTTTTTTAAATAATAATCTGATGAATACTGACTAAATGTGCCGAAAGCGGCCATTTTAATAAATGAGTTTTCTTGACTGCGTTTACTATTGGATATTAAAGAACAGAGTGCTGTTAGCTCCTCAACACGTTGGTTAAAACTTTAAATGTATTATATTGCTATGCTAACAAGTTTTATTAATGTGATTGCTTGAAATTGAGGGGATTTTCACAACCAATATGGGTTTAGGTAACATTAATCATGTGGTGCCTCGCGAGGTAGCCGTGCGTTCTGAGGCTCCATGTCACGGACTGCGCAGCTGCTCCAGTCGAAGGTTCGAATCCTCCCTCCTCAAATGTTTGTATATTCTATGGGACTTAACTACGGAGTCATCAGTCCCTAAACTTACAAACTACTTATGAACTCCTTACGAACTAGGACGGCACAAATATCCATGCCCGAGGGGGGATTCGAACCCCCGACCGTAGTGGCCGTGCAGACCGTGACTGGAGCGCCTTAGTCCCCTCGGCCACCGCGGCCGGCCCTCCCTTCTCCCTCGGTCATGGGTGTGTATGTAGTCCTTAGCGTAAGTTAGTTTAAGTTAGATTAAGTATTTTGTTAGTCTAGTTAGGCCTCATACGAACTCACACCCATTTGAACATTCTTTGATCATGTGGTACACAGCTCTCCTAGTTCAATTTGCATAAATTTACACTGAGAACAATCATACTGTTAGTCGGAACTGTGACTTTATTTTTCAAAATACTTCTGCAGCACTGATTGAAGTTCATTTACTGACTGTAACTTATATAACTAGCTATTCATATGCGCTGACTCACAAGTCCAACTTAAGGAGTGGTTGGCTCAGTATTCGCAATTGCCGTATGGAAATACTATGGCAGTAAATCTGTATGCTTCATGTATCATCTTCTCCGGACTCCTGGCTAAGCTTACACACACTCAAGAAGGCGTAGTATTGGGAGGGGATCTTTCAAAATGTGGAAGACTAGTGATTTGTCGTATAACGTAAATTTACCTGAATTTTAACTAAACTTCCTAAGTTTCGTTTTCGGCCGAAACTAGAAGAACCGAAAATTCGATTACGGTTTCTGTTTCGGCTGCCGATTAAGTTTCGGTCGAACTTTGCTGGAAATAAAAGCAATAAAAAACCGAAAACCGGTTATTTAAAAAAACCGGTTATCTTGAGCAGTTTTTACAGTGCGGTTAAACTGGTGATTAAAAGAACCGGTATAACCGAAAACCGTTTTTTCAGCGATAACCGCCGTCCCTAATCTAAAGCCGCCGGCACACGGAGCGTGTGTCTGAACGAGTGTGGTCAACGGGCCGAGTCCACCGAGCGGCTGAACGCTCGGAGACGGCGCAGCTTGAGCATACGAGACGTGTGCCTCAACGAGCAACATGCGATCACAGCGCGCTCCAGTGACAGTTGTCGGCGGTATCAGCTGCTGGAATCACACTGTTTACAAAATCAAAAGAGTGGAATTCCTGCTTTACTTCTATTGAGTTGCTTATTTCCGCGTTTGTGCTTATGTTCGTTATGTTCTGTGATACACCTAAATAAGTAACAACAAAATACCTATGAACATCAAACTTATAAAAATTGCATTTTATGTCAATAAGTGCAGCAATAATAAAAGTTTCATGAATAACCGTGCGATATAAAATTAGAATAGGCCTTCGCAACAGAAAGATTATTGCAAGAGTATCGCTTTTTAGTAAATCTTAAAAGATCATGCTTTCACGGTCATTGTTACTATTCAGTAGAAGAATTTTAAGAACGTGTAAAATGCAATACGTGAAACAATAAGTGCGTCTTTTACTCTAAATTAGGTGCAAACTGTCTTGCTCAATAAACGAATCCAACAAACTCACGCCTCAGAGGGTGCGCACTTCTTTTTACATAGCATCGAATATTATGCAGAATACTTTAAGAAATTTATAGGAAAGTCTTTGAGTCTATCGGAAAACCGAATAAAAGAAGAAAAAATATTAGCTTATGTGGAGCCTTGAACTAATGACGCAACGTCATTTAACTTCGTAGTCCACAACTTAGCCGCCTACACTTTTTTTTTTTTTTTTTTTTTTTTTTGTTCTTCTGCTAGATCTATTCTTTGCGGTCGTTGTTGTAGTTCGTTCGTGGTTGTTCGTTGTATATTTGGCTCAGCTTTTTTATTACAGAGGGCGTTTAGCCCTCTGACCGGGGGCGCTGAGCTTTTATTCAAATGTTTGTATAGTCTATGGGACTTAACTACGGGGTCATCAGTCCCTAAACTTACAAACTACTTACGAACTACTTACGAACTAGGACGGCACAAATATCCATGTCCGAGGGGGGATTCGAACCCAGGACCGTAGTGGCCGTGTCACTACGGCCAGTTGCATTATCAATGCATTCTCACCTACGGTATTAGACGTGTCGTATATGCTACTGGGCGATATGTTGGTTGCTGACATGTAATTACAACAAATGATACAAAGAACTATTCGTGTTGATAGATCTTCAGTCCGCGTTGCCTTGAAAAGACGTTTGCCACGTATAAGACGTTTCCAGTCATTTATTCCAAAAAATAGTACCTTAATCGCCGTTTTCCGAGAAATTCGCAATTTACTCAGTTACTTTTACTTGCTTTGAAATGTCATACATTCATAAGACCTAAGTTATATACATAAAAAAACATGAAATACGACGGCCAACATGGCGTCTTTGTTTCTCTACCGAAAAGAGCTGCCCCTCCTAGGATAGCCACGTGGTGTGACGTCGGGGGCGTCCTCCCACCTTATTGCTGATCGTTCAGACGCTCATTGAGAATGTCTGGCATGCTTGATACTGCCCCACATGTTGGGAAAGCCTCGCCAACGTGCGCCTCGCACGTTGTGACGTCAGAAACTTGCCACGTTGGCCACACTCGTTCAGGTACACGCTCCGTGTGCCGACGGCTACGTTTGGGGCTACGTTTGGAGCTCTGTATCATTTGTCAGGCAGGTGGCCAAAACCTGTTAGGGATGTAATTCCGTAGATTTTCCCGGCCTAATGATTGTTGACGCTTTTCACAAGTTTCCATCTGGCTTTCGTCGTTCTCAGAACACGATATTTCAGCGTCCGCCTTCGCGAATCTTGACATGAAATTGTTGGTGTGCAATCTCGCCGGACCTGTGGGGCATCAGATAAGAATAATTCCACAGAAGAAGGAACATGCATTCTGAAGTATTCGATAACTGTATATGTTGTTATTATGGTCTTCAATCCGAATACTGGTTTGATGCAGCTCTCCAACCTACTCTATCCTGAGCAAGCCTCTTCATCTCCTCATAAGAACGGCAACCTACATACGTTTGAATCTACTCACTGCATTCATCTCTTGGTCTCCCTCTGCGGTTTTTACCCCAAACGCTTCCCTCCTATGCAAAATTCACGATTCCTTTATGTCTAAGAATGTGCCCTACCAAGCGATCCCTTCTTTTAGTCAAGGTATGCCAGAAATTACTTTACTCCCCAATTCTGATCAGTACCTCCTCATTAGTTACGTGATCAACCCACCTAACCTAAAGAATTCTTCTGTAACACACCATTTCAATAGCCTCTGTCCTCTTCCTGCCTGCACTGCTTATCGTCCATGTTTCACTCCCATACAAGGCAACACTCCACACAAATGCCGTCAGAAAGGAATTCCTTAGGCTTAAATCGACATTCGATGTTAACAATTTCTCTTTTTCAAAAACGCTTCTCTTCCCATTAGCATTCTGCGTTTTATATCCTCTGTACTGCGACCCTGTGTTATTTTACTGTCCAAGTAACAAAAATCATCTACCACATTTATTGTTTCGTTGCCTAATCTAATTCCTTCAGCATCGCCTGATTTTCTTAGACTGCACTCCATTACCCTTGTTTTGCTCTTGTTAAAGTTCATTTTATACGCACCTTTCAACACACTGTCCATCCCTTTCAGCTGCTCTTCCAGTTCCTTTGCTGTCTCTGACAAAATTGCAATGTCATCGGCAAAACGCAATGTTCTTATTTCTTCACCCTTAAATTCCTTCTCCAAATTTTTCCTTGATTTCCTTTATAGCTTGTTCAATGTAGAGACTGAATAACATTGGAGAAAGGCTACAACCCTGTCTTACTCCCTTCCCAATAAACTGCATGCATTTCATGCCCTTCAACTCTAATAACTGCCGTCTGGTTTTTGTACATGTTGTCGATAACCCTCTGTTCCCTATATTTTACTCCTGCTTGCATCAGAATTTGAAGGAGTGTATTCCAATCAACATTGTCAAAATCTATCTCCAAATCTACAAAAGCTAGAAATGTAGGTTTGCCTTTTCTTAATCTGTCTTGTATGATGGGCCGCAAACTGAGTATTGCCTTCCGTGTTCCTACATTTCTCCTGAATCCAAACTGATCTTCCCCAAGGTGAGCTTCTACCAACTTCTGTAAACAATTCGAGTTAAATTTTTGCAACCATGACTTATCAAACTGTTGGTTCTGTAATTGTCACACATGTCTGCGCCTACTTTCTTTGGAATGGGGATTATTAAATTTTTCCTAATGTCTGAGGGTATTTCACCTGTCTCATACATCTTACACACCAGGTGAAATACACTACTGGCCATTAAAATTGCTACATCAAGAAAAAAATCAGATGATAAACGGGTATTCATTGGACAAATATATTATACTAGAACTGACATGTGATTACATCTTCACGCAATTTCGGCGCATAGGTCCTGTGAAATCAGTACCCAGAATAAATACCTCTGGCTGTAATAACGGCCTAGATACGCCTGGGCATTGAGTCAAACAGAGTTTGGATGGCGTCTACAGGTACAGATGCCCATGCAGCTTCGACACGATACCACAGTTCATCAAGATTGGTGACTGGCGTATTGTGAGAAACCAGTTGCTCGGCCACCATTGACGAGACGTTTTCAATTGGTGAGAGATCTGTTCTCAAAACCAATATTGTACCATCGCATTACTAATAAATAAATACTGTCTCTATGCTTCGTATTCAAATGTCGCGACTTTTGTCTTGCTAGATGATACAAGCACACACGTGTTCACCGGTTTCGGAATCCATTTGATAGTTACAGGGCAAAATTAATCCGATCTCATATCCAAGCATGCAGCTTTGTAGTTGTTCATCCCGCACAATGGTTTTCATTTCTTTATCTATGAATAGAGTGCTGATATGATTATTCTCCTCTTCAAATTTTATGTAGTTTACACACACACACACACACACACACACACACACACACACACACATAACTACATCTAGGTTAACTGATGAACATGAAGGAAACTTTGAAACCAGAGATATTTCAACGTATTGATTGGGCTGGCAAACTCCCGGGAGACACTCATCAGTTTTTAAGTCTAAGACGTCGGCTGAAAATTTTCAAAATAACTCACGAAAAATGAAATAAATGGCATCTTTATCACCATTTGACTGATTTACTTAAAAGCTTATCGCAATCGACCTATAGACAACGAAAAAATAATTAACTGACAAAACACTTATCAACTTGAAAGTCCACAATTATGTGGACATCCTACGAGTCTCAGAACATGACAAATTTACCTCGATCTTAAGCCATGACATGTCGACAGCGTATAGTGATTATTCGATTAAGATAGCGTTTTGACTTTATTAGTTTATGGACCTTTGTTCAAAGTTTGAACCGATTAGTACAAGTTTATAGAAGTGACGGGCTTCAAACACGTTCCAAAAACCAAGTTTTTTTCCACGTGAAACAAACTCTGTACGATGTACATAAAATGGTGCAATTGACTGAGCATTAATTTAAGCACAATCGACATTGTTTAAGAGAGGAATTAATCGTTTCGCACGATAGTATACGATTTGTCGTCCATGAACGATGTGTTAAATTTAGCCTGACTTCAAGTAATCACATTTTGATAACGGATAATGATTATTGGATATAAAAAATTTCATTTCAACTTTATTCATTTGTCTACCTTTGAGCAAAGTTTGGACGGGTTCATTCAAAGTTAAAGAGTAGTAGGAAAGTGTTTCAAAGACCTACCTGTTTTGTGCATAAAATATGAATAAAAACCGAAGAGTGTATATAAAAATGGCGCCATTCACTCATAATTAATTTCAGCCTCAATTAATATATTTTTCAAAAATGAATTATCAGTTCACAGAATTTCGTCGTTCAAACTTGGAAAAGTACTGTAAGCAGAGATGTGAGACGTACATTTTTAGGATTTGAATACAAAATCCAAGTACTTTAAAAATTTTGTATTTGGAGTACAAAATACTAAATACATTTACGATTTGCTATTTAAATATAAAAAACGAAATACATATTTTCCGAATAGTTTTATTAAAATATTTTAAAATAATACAATGCCACAATAATTTTTTAATTTAAAAATAATTAGTTTCACGAACAATTCGTCATTAAATTTCCTCCTTTGAGGACTCACGATCATTTCCCCAAACGAAGAAAGACGTTCTGCAGGTGAAGAGCTCGGTAAATAAATATATATTTTACGACTATTTTCTTTACTGGTGAGTATTTCTCTTCGGTGTATCCAAATTACTGTCACGTTCTTTGCACGACTCCAATGTCTATAATTTACTTTCACATCTGTACAATAATGTGTTCGTTATCTGAAAGCAAGAGCAGTATAAAATCTCTAGTCAGTTGTTGTTACCTTTATTGTAACATCTGCGATGGATAAAAAAGAGCAGGTTTCTTTCGAAATTTATTTCCGAAATTTATAAATTGTAATTACAGTGCCAATGACAAAAGCGAGACAATTGAATCTCATTTACAAATTGAGTAACTGTGCATACTATCAGTTAAAGAAGGTCACTTTCTACAGTCAGTTATACAAGCCATAAAATAATACGTTTTTCACTTACGTACTGAAGATTCACATAGAAATAGAAAATAGCCTCTAACCAATCTCACAAGGAAACAATGCAGTCTGACAATGAGTGCGACGTTACGCCTGCAGTCACTTTTTTCAGCAGGAAAGCGGCAGCTTATTGATACGATAGACACACGGCGAGGGACATGCCGGCTGGTCGCCGGGACAGCCAGTGGCGGACTAAGAATGTCGGAGGCCTCCCGTGCACTTTGAAATACATGTCTTACTATAAAAATGTAACAGATTAGCTTTCGAGATTTAGAGGCACAGAATAAGATGCTAAGGGCGCTAAAAATAATAAATAAAAAAATAAATAAAAGTATTTGGAGGCCCCCCAAGACGAGAGACCCGGGTCGGTCCGCCCTCCCCCCTAGTTTTATCTAAAAATTCATCTACATTGTAGATTGAGTGGTCATTCAGAAATTCCTGTAATTTCTTTTTAAATACTAGTTGGCTATCTGTCAGACTTTTGATGCTACTTGTTAAGTAACCAAAGACTTTTGTGGCAGCATGATTCACCCCTTTCTGCGCCAAAGTTAGATTTAACCTTGAATAGTGTATGTCACCCTTTCTCCTAGTGTTGTAGCTATGCACACTGCTGTTACTTTTGAATTGGGTTGGATTGTTAATAACAAATTTCATGAGTGAATATATATATATATATATATATATATATATATATATATATATATATATATATATATATTGTGAAGCTATAGTAAGGATCCCTAGATCCCTAAATAAATGTCTGTAGGATGCTCTTGGCTAGGCTCCAGCAATTATTCTGATTACACGCTTTTTTTACTCAATGTTGAATTGCCCCAGAATATGATCCCATATGAAAGCAGTGAATGAAAATAGGCGTAGTAAGCTAATTTACTGAGACGTGTATCACCAAATTTTGCAATGACTCTGATAGCCTAAGTAACTGAACTCAAACGTTTCAGGATATCTTCAATATGTTTCTTCCAATTCAGTCCCTCGTCAATCCAAACACCTGAACATTTTGAATATTCTACCTTAGCTAGAGATTTATGTTGAAAGTCTAAATTTAGTAATTGTGTCATGCCATTTACAGTATAAAACTGTATATACTGGGTTTTATCAAAGATTAATGAGAGTTCATTTGTAGAGAACAATTTAATAAAGTGATATCATTTACAATTTCATCAGTTAATTCCTGTTTGTCAGGTGTGATAGCTATACTTGTATCACCAACAAAAAGTACTAGCTTAGCATCTTCGTGAATGTAGAATGACAAGTCATTAATATATATTAAGAACAGCAAAGGACCCAAGACCGAACCTTGTGGGCCCCTTTTTTGATAACTCTCCAGTTAAAGGAATTAATTGTTTCATCTATATCACGTGAACTGCTTATTTCAACTTTCTGCACTCTTCCAGTTAAGTATAATTTAAACCATTTGTGCACTGTCGCACTCATACCACAATACTTAAGCTTATCTAGAAGAATCCTATGATTTACACAATCAAAAGCCTTTGAGAGATCACAAAAAATATCAACTGGTGATGTCCGGTTATTCAAAGCATTTAATATTTCATCAGTGAAGGTATATATAGCATTTTCAGTTGAAAAGTTTTTTTGAAAACCAAACTGACATTTTGTTAGAACTTTATTTTTACTAATATGTGAAGCAACTCGAGAATACATAACTTTTTCAAAAATTTTGGATAAAGTTGTCAGAAGTGAGATGGGGCGGTAGTTGTTGACATCAGACATATCCCCTTTTTTATGCAAAGGTTTAACGATAGCATATTTCAGTCTACTCGGGAAAATACCCTGCTTTAAAGAGCTATTACAAATATGACTGAGAATCCAACGAAAGGTCCGGACACTTGTATAACGTTTTCCAGGATAACGATAGAAATTTAAATTCCATGCCTCTCCTTCAACTTAGGGTCTAATTATATTTCGTCAGTGATCACATGAAGCATATGCGAAACCAGCAGGACTTGGTACACAATTGAAAATTTGAAGACAGAATATGCAAAAATGTTGTGAAGTTATATGCTCAAAATCATTTTAAAAATGACAAATAAATTAAAAAAAGTTTTTAAACAAAATACAAAGTACCTTCGTTGGAGAGGTATTTCAAATAAATACTTCTAGTTGAAATACGTCACCCCACTGACTGTAACATAGCTGCACGAGGAGAAATATTCTAATGGCTATAAAAATGGAAGGTTCTCGGAACTAAACCAAAAACTTTTTACCCCATCATTCTGGTTCAAATCGTAACCAAGTGCCTCGGTTCTGCGTTCAGATACATTTCTTAGTGCGCTACCACGCTGGAATGATTAAAGCGATGTCTACGTCGCTGCCATTATCTTACAAAGTTAAGGGGATGACCCGTATTTTCAATAAAGGTATACGCTGTAATGATTAAAGCGATGTATATGTCGCTGCCATTATCTTACAAAGTTAAGGGGATGACCCGTATTTTCAATAAAGGTATACGCTGTAATGATTAAAGCGATGTATATGTCGCTGCCATTATCTTACAAAGTTAAGGGGATGACCCGTATTCGCAATAAAGGTATACGCAAAAGCTGTCTCTCACGAGGATAATAAACGAAAGCGAGAAGCGGGCAACAAATGTAAATGTTGGTTTCAAATCACGAAATGAGAAAGCGGCAAATATTATTCAATGTGGACGTTCAAATATGAAGCTGTACATGCGAGAAGACTAACAAAGAAAGTCAAGGAACCGAAGAAAAATACTGTAGCGAGCAACTTCAAACAAACGGGTCACAAGTGCAGACATCGCAGCCGAAGGACGACTAAAGTTGCCATTTCATATCTATCTACAACCAAAAAAAGCATCAACCGATTTCATTCAAAACGTAGCTCTTGTAAATACGCGTTTATATGTGTGTGTGCGCGTGTGTGTACGTACAGAGAATATGTAGGGGAAAATGTTTATTATTTCAGCAGGCACTTATACGAAGATACGAGGGAGAACAAATATAGAGATAATAAATACTGGAGCCAAACGTGAAATATTAACGATGTTAACATCAAACCTCAGCCCTAGAAGCAAACTATTCAGTTAAACTCCGTAAAATATTCTCATATTTTCACGCGGGCCTAGTATTTTCGGTCAGATACTTGCCTCCGCAAATATATATCAGATGGTGTTATATGCACACTGACATGTGTGTAGTACACTGGACAGATAGAGCAAAACCTAATGGTTTCTTCACTAAAGTCGTGCTCACATGGAACATGTTTCTTATCGCAAAGCACACCAGTGGCTTTATGGATTGTGTGGCTTCAGTTATGTCATATGAAATAGGTAAAGACCGTAACTGCAAATGTCATTATTTAATATTATTTACGCAAATTATCAACACGACGCGGGTTTGATAAATCGTCAGTGTGGCATGGCACTGAAATGATATATTTTAATATCGCAAAAGTTCTAACACTAACAGCATGAACTTACGGGGAGCTTTTAACTACCGATATGCGGTTTCCGGTCATTTTGTTAGGCAAAAATCGTAACTAAAACGATGCATTTTCGAGAAATCCTCAATCTACTGGTGCTTGTGACTTCAAAACCGATGTCGCATTCCTTTAGCCACGTTAGCTCTGCATCAAGCAAAAATTTCACATTCCAGATTCCTCCGTCTTGTGACTCCTCCAGCTCCTCCTCCAAGTTCGTTTTCACGTGCCTTGAGAGGACGCTTTTAACGTTAGTGATACTTCAAAAAATGTTTGTAGAGTCTATGGGACTTAACTACGGGGTCATCAGTCCCTAAACTTACAAACTACTTATTAACTACTTACAACTAAGGACGGCACAAATATCCATGCCCAATGGGGGATTCGAACCCCCGACCGTAATGGCCGAGCAGACCGTGACTGGAGCGCCTAAGTCCCCTCGGCCCCGCGGCCGGCAGTGCTACTTCATTTATTGATATAGACGTGTTAATTACTTCTCACAGTTGTCATACCTATTTACAGTATTCACAACACTCTTCTCTTTCTTCGCAGACGATTTACTTCGAAAGCCATGATTATTATACCACTAAATAATGTCTAAATTTGTTTTATACGGAGTGTGCCACGCTTACGAGTCGTCTGAAATCACCACGTTAAGCGATAAATCTTGACTAGACTTTATAAATCGTTGCTCCGGTTTTTCAGTCGTAAAATTGTGGTGCTTAACGCCTCACTTTTGAGACCGAAGAATCCAGAATGTTAAGGTCATGATCCAAGTAAATGTATATATTACCTGCCCCGGATATCGATCATGAACGATGTCGCGTTAGATGACGTCTCACATCGGCAGCACAATATATCGTTATAGGACGGTGCAAGTACAAAACTGCTTAACCTCGGGCCATCTGTGAATCCGTTGATAATTGGATGGTAACTTAACGTTTGCTTTTCAAATACATTCGTACTAATCAATGCAATATTTCATTCTGAAATCTGCGTCGGCTCGACACCGCATATTAGAGCTTCTATCAAAGAGACCGCTTTGCGGGCGAATGTCTACTGGACTGTTTTTCCTTCAGTCATCGTGTAGTTCCACAGTTTGTATTTATACACACTGTATATTGTTAGTCCATTACTGTAGGAGCATGTAAGATAATTTCATACGAAATGGTTGATTGGTTGGTTGTCGGTCATCGGTCACGGATATTGCAAAAACTTACGCGAAAATCACCACATGGTTTACTGGAATTTCCAAGACAACAAACACAAAATTTAAGAGAAAACCCGTCGTTATAGTTTCACAATATAGGTGATTACACAAACAAGAGAGAAGTTTTCCATAAACAAATTACATTACACAAATTACTCATTGCTCTAAAATATCAATTTTTCGTGACAGAAATATATTTTATATAAGATAATATCTGAAATGGGACTTACCTGAATGAGATGTGTCAAGAATGATTTTAGAAGAGAGACCGAGTGTAACTGACTGGCGATATAAATATTTGATCGAAGTAACAAAATCAGAGGAGACGGCCACAAATTAGCAATTTGACATAGATGAAACTTAGGTCCACAACCACACCACTTATAGAAAATTTTGCGAGTGGTCTGCTTTTAATGGCATCTTGGGCTTTGTTATAGAAACCGGATTACTGAGGTGAATATGGATCCAAAGAAGAATTTTTACCCAACAGCACATAAATTAAATAACTGTTTCAAAATAGATTTAATGAAAGTGTATAAAAACAGTTTCAAATGTTTGTAAATTATCGGACAAAACTGCGTGGTCATCAGTCCGTAGCTTACAAACTACTTAAACCTAGGTAAACTAATCTAAGGACAGCACACACACCCATGCCTCAGGGAGGAATCGAATCTCCACGGCGAGCAACCACGCGCTCCGCAGCGAGACGCTTTAGACCGCTCTGCTACTCCACCACGGCAACTAATTTACATCTGAACATCTTCAGCATGTGCTGAAATAGTCATATAGTGATCGTTCATAGTCAATTCTTTCATAGGGTGTAGTATAAGACCTTCTAACAGTCACAATACTGAACGTAATCTGTTCAAGACACGTGAGGTTGAGGGTTTGTGTACACACTCAGATAGTTACTCACTGCTGAAAACAGGTGATTAGGTGACATATCATTCACAATATATATATTTGGTGACGTATTTTATTCAGATATTGCTTAGAATTGTAATTTGTGTGGGATAGTTTGCTGTCTCAACTCTTTACTTCAGGTTTACTTGGTGATTACATAGAACGAGGCACCAGTGGGCTACCATAGTAGTCAAAAGTCATTCTCGTTGTCCTCTAATATGGCGTGTGATCATCTCGGACGGCCAGTACAGTTGCACACCTACGCGGCATGGACAGTATGAGATTATCAATCAGCTCTTGAGGGATATTTGGCCATTTCAAATGTTTGTATAGCTTATGGGACTTAACCACTGGGTCATCAGTCCCTAAACTTACAAACTACTTATGAACTAGCTAATCCTAAGGACGGCACAACTATCCATGCCGGAGGGGGGATTCGAACCCCCGACCGTAGTGGCCGTCCAGACCATGACTGGAGCGCCTCAGTCCCCTCGGACACCGCGGCCGACCTGGCAATTTCCATGAGTGATATATCCACTTCTGCAACCGTTGTGGGAGGTGCTTGTCTTACTACAATGCTTCTACGAACTGCATCCCATACAAGCTGAGTCGTGTCCGGCGAACAACCTGGGCACTGCATGCGTTCAATTACCTCAGCTTCTAGCAAGTTGACCTCTGTGAGGACGAGTGACGTCGTCAACCTGAAGGAAGCCATTTCCTATGGCACCAGCATAGGGAACCTGAGCAGTCAAAGCGCCATTTTGAACGACGTAGAGGTCCGTACGTCCGCCAATACTAATTCCTGCCCACAGCATTCATCCACCACCATGATACGCTGGTGTTTCCTGCACATAAGCGGGATTGTTACAAGTTTCACGTTCTCCCCGGATGAGAGAATGACGATTGTCCACCTGAACACAAAATCTTGAGTCACCTGTGAACAAAACCCGGCGCCATTCGTTACGACTGCAATGCTGATGTTCCTCCTCCCATTTTTTGCGGGCTAAAGGGTAAAATGTAAACTTTCACGGCCGGAATGGTCAAAATGACTAAAAATTTCCGGGCTGTTATGCCGTGGACTAGTGGATTTATTATTAAAACCCAACGTTTCGTCCCCGACTGCGGAGGACTTCTCAAGGGGGACCGTGGCACTTTTGGATGTCCGATGCACACCCTGGCTCGCTACTGACTGAAGCCAAATTCCGTTAACGAGGGATCGCACGCAGTGGTGTGACTTCAGATGTTTTTGACATGCGCGCGCAATTCGTTGTTGCCGATTGCCTCTGTCCGTTAATATCGTCCCATGGTGGAAGACTGTTAAATTTCTTCTTCAAAACCGGAATCCAGATATCATTTATTTTCACGCCCTCCTCCATCCTATTGAAATTATTGGGGTGTTTTACAATTTCTATAGCCTCTCTGTACAGTCTTTTGTGGTATCCATTTCTGGCTGCTAAAACCTGAGTCTTATCAAATTGAAGGGTGTGAAACTAAATGATATCTGGATTCCGGTTTTGAACAAGAAATGTAATAATCTTCCAGTCTTCCACCATGGGACGATATTAACGGACGGAGGCAATCGGCAACGACGAATTGCGCGCGCATGTCAAAAACATCTGACATCACACCTCTGCGCACGAGCCCTCGTAAACGGAATTTGGCTTCAGTCAGTAGCGAGCCAGGGTGTGCATCGGACATCCAAAAGTGCCACGATCCCCCTTGAGAAGTCCTCCGCAGTCGGGGACGAAACGTTGGGTTTTAATAATAAATCCACTAGATCACGGCGTAACAGCCCGGAAATATTTAGTAATTTTGGGCTAAAGGGTGTCGTGGTTTTAACGGGACTCACACCATATGCCTCCGTGCGTAGAGGCGACCTCCCTGAAAGCGATTTCGGACGTTTTGTGTTGATACTGTACGTGATGTTGCTGCCTGGAACGTGCGTTACAGCTGAGTTGCATTCAGTTTCCTGTCTCGACAGACTGTTAAATGGAGATAACGGTCATCTCTTACTTATGTTACCGGTGGCCGACCTTAGTCTTGCTGTCTTTCAACGGTTCCTGTCACCTGAAATTGCGACCAGATCATGGAAATTACAGTTTTTGACCTGCAATAAGCTGCAGCCACGTCCCTTTGTGTCTGTCCCGCTTCCAACCTTCGTATGGCTCTTCATGCCACAGCTATGGGTAAAACACGTTGTTGTTGCACTGCAATACCACACTATCTGAACCCGACTGCTTGAGTCATTCGTTTTTCAAAATAACCACATTAGAGCCTGGGACGCCATATTACATTCTAGGAGCAGGTGGAGTGTTACTCTGTGCATTAGTTGCAGAATACATGTGGATGAATGTGTAACCATAGCAAGTAAATGTGATGCCTGGTGACTGACGATGAGGTGCCGAAATTGCGGCAATGAAGACAACCAATAAACGGTTGTGAAGAATGTTGCAACAAAGTAATTCAAGAGTCAAAATCTCGAAAAAGGTACACAAGAACTTACACCCGGCTGAGCATGTCTGGGACGCACATTACAGACACATTGCGCTTTGCATTTCAACAACGTGACTGGATAATAATGGACTGTTGTTCTTCCAACTCGAGGTATCTGGCACAAATTTAACTTGGACCGTACCTTGTTTCTATTTTGTTTCTTTTCAAACAGTTCCATCCGTTGCTTTTCTTCAAACTAGCAGGCGATCGGAACACATATTCGTCAAAACGACGAAGTTCATGGCTGCTGCAGTAAGTCAGCATCAAGATCTACTACAATGGCAGCAACATACGCAGAAGAGTAGTTCGTCAAGTGGTATCTTTCGAGACTAGCAAGCAAATGACGAGATGGCTTCTCTCATTGGTTTTATTACCTCGTACGTCGAACCACACTATTGGTCCTCCGACAAAATTAGGAACTTTTAGCTAAGCTCTTCAGAGGAATCGCTAACATTGGTTCCGGCCTATGTTGTCTGGTTTTCTGCTTCTTAGGTTGCTGACCTGCAGAGGCGAGAAATGGCTGAAGGGCGATCATTTGGAGTCCAATCTTTTAAAATAACGACTAGAATGGTCCTTGTGGTTGTTCGTGAGACTGCGAATTTATAATATTAATTTGGGACCTGGAAAAATACCCCACCCCCGATGAGACGACGATCCTATGGTTAACCAAGCATCTTGTGACATTAGATTTCCAGGAAAAATCGTTTAAATAGCGTTGAATTTTATCAAGTTTCATAATTGGGCCATATGTCGTGATATATCAGTTGAATCCATAACCATAAAGCTGATAGCACTCTCTTTGTCATAAAGTCTGGACTAGATGGCACAATGATAATTTTGTGTTCTGCTGGGAAAAGTCTCAGCTCTACAAATTTCTTGTACATTCGATCACGAGGTCAAACAACTAGCACCAGAGAAATACTAGCACTATAGTAGTAGTTCGTAAACATGCACGTTTGTGTGATAATCCTTGGTTTTTCGCTGTGACGAGATTGAATAGATAACGTATGAAAATAAGCTATTGTGAAACAACGCAAACTGACCAACAAGCAGTGTTGGTGTATTCTGACAAAGCTTGAGTAGGGACACACTTCAAGAAATAGTGTGGTATTATTCAGGCATACGAAACAAGGAGTGTAATTCTGTGCAAAAGAATTTTATTTGCAGTAACTGCTACGGCTCTTGAGTTTTCATGGCGTGAGCTCAAATGGCAAATGAGTGGAAGTAATGTGGACTAGAACAGCACACAGTCTTCTGGAAGAAATACATCTCCGTCCTTGACTAGCCCGCCTCGTGACCGTGCACTTTACGAGCGAGAGTACGGGCGATAATAAAACGCCCATGTCTTCACGTACTGGAAATATTCACTTGAGTAATTAGGCCGCCGCGGCTACAAAAAATTTCCTACGTTCCCCCGCTCGTAGAATTTCATTAACACATGCGTTATACACGAACCTTAAGGCAGTGGCATGCAGTCATTAACGGCTTTCGCGGCTAGAACACGAGCTACATTACGTTTTATAACGACGTGAAGTAGAACAAGGAAGTCACCAGAAAGAAACGACGAGTGAAACCAGTGGATTTATCTGTAATTCGTTATAGCATATACATATATATATATATATATATATATATATATATATATATATAAACATAACAGTTTCCATAAAATGCACGAATCGCACGAAAGTAGCCATAATTCCAGAAGTTATGCGTCGAAGTACGCGACACAATAACGGAAAGGACAGTTCCACAACAATAATATTTCTTCGAACATGTAATTCACTGAGAACCTCATATTCCATTTTCTTGGAGAAAAGAAAAGAAATTGCATTTCTAAAACGCGTGGCTTTAATAAGTTCCTGAAAATATTATCCTTTTGTACAAAATTTTCCCTTAGGATTATTACTAAAGATGACCGACCAATGACAACTGAAACAGAAGTAGGAAGTGCTGTTATTGCGATCTGTAAAACTGGCGTTTGAGCGAATAACTGGATGAATCTGAGATCACGAGTGCAGTTTGTAACTTCCTGGCATCATTTATTAGTGTATGTGAGCTCTCTTACAGTGCCGTGCGGGCGTGGTCTAGGCGTTATGCTATGGATTGGGCGACCGATCCCGACGGACGGCCGAGTCCTCCAACGGGTGCGTGCGTGTGTGTGTTTGTGTGTGTGTGTGTTTATGTGTGTGTTGTCCCGCGCGTAGGTTCGTTTAAGTAGTTTGTAAGTCGAGGGTTCGATGAACATAGCAGTTTAGTCCAATAGATTTACAAACATTTGATCTCTTATAGCAGCAAGCCGGTCGCGGTGGCAGAGGGGACTGAGGCGCTTCAGTCACGGTTTGCACGGCCACTACGGTCGGGGGTTCGAATGCCCCCTCGGGCATGGATATTTGTGCCTTCCTAGTTCGTAAGTAGTTCATAAGTAGTTTGTAAGTTTAGGGACTGAGGACCCCGTAGTTAAGTCCCATAAGCTTTACAAACATTTGAACATTTCTTATAGCAGATCGTATGAAATGAGGATCTACAACCTAACGCCTATCAGAAAAATAACATGAAGTACTCGTATATGAATCGCGTCTAACATAGGAAAAGCATGAAGTCTCGCCGATACTAAAGTAACCTGCTAGTGGAAAGACATGCAAAGAATTCATCATATTTTCGTTGATGGCTGTTCGTTTTTGACTAATAATTTCTCTGAAGAGAGTATGAACATAATAACTTGTTCTCTGAAGAAATACAGTTGCAATTATAAATGTGAGATACCTGTGTACAGTACATAAAATGGCTGTGGCATGAAAATAAATCGAAAATGTTTTGACGAAATTACACATCATTAATAAGTAACTCAATAAGCAATGACCGAAACAAGAAAATACATTAAATAAATAATTAAAAAATTACACGTCCCAAAGAAGTTTTGCATCACCTATGTTTGCTATAAACACATTTCTCCTGTACTTACGTTGACGTGATTAGAAAAACTTGGTGATTTGAACTGTCGTAAAATGTAAGTAAACTTACTGATAGCACATACATATCGATAAAGATTACGTGAGGCAGTAACAATTGAATGCAATGTTTCGGAACTGTGCGGGGCGTTTGAAAACATTCTACGGGCGTTCTCTCTTTGAAAGAAGACTATCAACTTTTGATCGGACCTGGATTGTTATTTTTCTGTCAACAAGGACTTTCTTCAAGAGATGTATCCAAGCGAATAGTCGTGAGTCAGAGAGATGTGGTAAAATCTGAAATCGTATTCAAACTGCAGATTGTGTTGACGACTTACCACGTTCTGTTGTCCAAGGCCGCGCTGGAGTAGCCGAGCGGTCTAAGGGCCTCGCTGCGAAGCGCGCGGTTGTTCGCCGTCGGAGGTTCGAGTCCTCCCTGGGGCAAGGGTGAGTGTGTTGTCCTTAGGTTAGTTTACCTTAGTTTAAGTAGTTTGTAGGCTACGGACTGATGACCACGTAGTTTGATCCGATAGATATACAAACATTTGAACGTTTCTTGTCCCAAGGGCGATAACTGCGGCACACGACCGATATGGTCGGCTTCTGGCTGAAAGGACCTCCAGTCAGGCTGCCACCACGGTAAACACTGACATGAAAAAAAAACCTTGCTTTTGAGGTATTTGGAAGCCCCCCAAGACCGGAGGCACGGGGCGTTCCGCCCCCTACGCTCCCCCCTCCCTCTAATCCGCCACTATTCATAGCGCGATCTGTTTTCTCGCTTCAAGTTAGAAAAGTTTTGTTCTTTGTAGTTTTTTCGTTTGATGCTTATTTCGTGTGATATTGGCCAGTCACTATCAATGGACCATAATTTATAGTTTAAAATCTTTTTTGGTAAGTGTATAAATTCACATAATCTTAACATCATATATATATAAAGCAGAGTGTCCGTACGTTTGTACGTGTTGCATACAAATCTACAGTTTTGTTCCTATCTTTATCAAATTTTGTACACGTAAGCTTCAATCCATGATAACGGTCGCCGTAAGTGTAAGAATCACGTACGATACATAGTTCAAGAGATATGACGTCATAAACAATGAGATGCGCAGAAAATGCAAATTTGGTACACACATTCCTCACCGTGAGGTACAATTGCTGCAAGGTTAAGAATCATATACGACACATGATTCAGAAGATATGACGTTATAAACAATAGGATTTGCAAGAAACTGCCACATAATGCGGCGAGACTTTATAAATACGCTATACGAGAATCAGAGTACTTAGCGACTTGCAACAAACTTTATACATAATTTCAATCTTTTATTAAACTTTCTCTCGCTGACAACCGTAGCAAAATTATGAAAGCAAAAAAGTTTCTCGCTTACTACTTTTCCGCTGTTTATTGAGTAAAACTACGACTCTCGGTATGGCGTTACAATTTATAATTTGAACACTACAAATTGTAGCGACAGGAAATTTTACAGACTGTATACATATAAATAGTTGAATGTAGTTTCTAAATTGTATCACATTCCGAAACGTAGTTCATAAGATATGAGCACATAAACAGCAACGTTCCGATGTTCATGGTCTAAGGCTACGGCATTGGTCATGCCGTTACAATTTATAATTTATGCACTGCAAATTGTAGCCGCAGCAAATTTTACAGACAATATAAAAACATACAGTTGAATGTACCTTCGAAATTGTATCGCAGTATGACACGTAGTTCATGAGATATGAGCACATGAACAGTAACTTTAATGGAAAACCGCCCCATCATGCATCAAGTTTTAATCTATTACGCCAGTACCAGTAATTGTATTCCTAAGAGGTTTTATAGACATACATCTTTGATACAAAATGAATATATACCTTAAAAATGTCAGGAATAAATAAATACCCGGGCAACGCCGGGTTTTCAGCTAGTTTATTGTAATATGAAGCTCAATATGATCAAAGAACACATTTGCAAGCTAACAAAATTGGAATTCAGAATTAAAATTGTACAACCCCATGGCTAGAAAGTGCAATGCATGCACTACAATAGCCGTCTGCCCCCATCCTCTCCCCACAATTCAGGGGTGGGACCGCTTCACCTCCGAGGATGGCTTCCGCAAAGAAAGCGAATCGTCAGAGGGACACTTTAAATCTGGTGTGATACCTCCTGTCTATGTCGCATGTTTGAGGGCCGGCAGTCTCTTTACGTGTGGGTTCATCGCCTTCGCCCTAAGAGGGCGCCACTGTTATCGGTGCAAGGCGAGCTGCGGAAGTGCGTGAGGCGGCGAGTAATGCGTCCGCCAGCGGCAGCGGCTGCGTAGGGGTGGGGTGGTATCAGGCCGACATCTGCGCCTGCCCCCTCCATTGTTTCCACGGCAGCAGCAGGCCCCCTTATCTGACCCCTCGCGGCCGCCGTTAAGCGGCGCTGATTAATTCCTCGAGGGCAGCAGGGGCGCCGCTGGTGTCGCTGCCGTATACACGTGTCACAAAAGTGTTGCGTCACTTTAGCTGCATCACTTCCTTAGATTGTCCACATATGTCACTCTACCCGAACAACGACCAGTGCGGCGAGATGGGTAGCATGCAGGGTTGCAAACTGGGGGGTTTTCCCTCCAGATTTAGGGGGAATAGATTTTTTCAGGGGGGAATTTAGGGGGAAAGAAATGTTAGGGGGATTTTCAGGGGGGAAAAGAAGTGTAGGCGGGATTTTTAGGGGAAAGAAGAGAAATTATTTATTTTTGCATCAAATTTGTGTGTAGTAATCGGAAGACGTGTTGCCGCACTGGTTGTAGATGTTCATTGCCAACCGTGCAGCGTACTGTCAGCCTGTGTTGATTACATTGTCGCTCTTCTGCCACTACTGTCGCGCTGGTTTCATTGTTACTTCAGTACATATTGCCTGCCTGCACTGTTTATTTACAGCGCGCGGAGGCGGCGCATATTTTCTCTCTCTCCACCCCCCATCCCGTCGCTCAACAACACCAGTTTTTTTATCTCTAGTAGTTAATGGACGTATTTTCCGAGGACACTGCACTGAAATACCGCTAAGTCACGTGCTATGATCGGTAATTTAGTGCGTTAGCGATCATTGTGTTATGTTGGTGATCCATCATTATTTTTACTTTAATGACCAGCTCAAGTTGTTATGTAAATGCATTGTTTTATTGGTCAAAATGGCTACCAAAAATAAGAGGAAGGATGTACAAAAATACGCAAACATCTGGGAAACGGGCCCTTTGCTGAAAGGTAAGATTGTAATTATTTCTTATTATGAGCTGTCATTCGGTATTGCACCCCTACGTTCGTGCCTGTGGGCATGGCTCTTAATTTTTAATATATGGCGGGAGAGAGAGAGAGAGAGAGAGAGAGAGAGAGAGAGAGAGAGAGAGAGAAGTCTCAAAAACAAGAACATTCGGTCTTTTTTTTTTTTTTCCTTATTCAAAAGTAGTCAAGCTGCAGCTCCTAGCCGCCCCCCCCCCCCCTCACCGTTTGCTTTTTTAGGGGGATTTCTTCCGATTTAGGTGGATTTTATAGTAAATTTAGAGGGAATCTTTGTGGCAGAGTTGGCAACTCTGGTAGCATGACCGATCAGATGTACACCACGAACGGAGTATACTGCTTCTGTTGACCGAACTTCTGTCATTCCTAAAATTTCCAACTTTGTTTGGTAGTGTGGCTGTCTTCCATAGCAGCTATTTAAGTTAACTATAAGAGGTTTTCTGTCTTATGCTGACTGCAATTAAGACATTAAATTTACACCAGATGCGTTTCGCTTTTTAAAAGCATCTTCTGTGGTCTGTAAATGATAACAGATTTTACAGTTTGTTATGTATACGTAGTGTTGCAGCCAAGGCTCTCAAACCACTAGCAATGGTCCTTGGCGTGCTTGTCAGGAAGGCTTGTAATGTAGACTTGTGCATAATAGTTCGCGATCACTTTAGTTCGCGTCTCTACGCATGCAGGTGGAAGGAGCAGTTCTCCCACCTAGCTGCTTCATGCGCTTGTTGCTTGAGCCGCTAACGATATCAAGCAAACCAAAAGAAACAGTTTGTGGATAATTTCTCGCGATTAAGTTTAGAGTTATCTCTTTATCTTGGCATTATGGAATTTATTAGTCAGATATTGCAGAGTACAGAACACTTCAAAACAGAAATTTTGTAGCACTGGACTATGTAATCTAGAAGGCAGAAGCTCACATCGAAATGGCTCTCATCAGCAGAAGGCAAAAACGTGATTTTTAATTCTGCTGCGCGTCCTCTCGCTATTGCCCATCGGTATTCGGAAGAAAATCCAACGAACTAAGAAGCGAGATACGTTTGGCGTAATAGTTCGCGACCGATCGCGCATATTTTAGTTCGCGACCGGTAGCGAAGCAGGTCGCTCTTTTTAGTTCGTCCGCTCTTTTTGGCTTTTGCTACCGCTACTGAACGAGCTCTTTCTATTGTTATGACAGCTTTTCTATATAGTGTTGTCCTAGCGTGTGCTATTACCCGTATTTTTGGGCAATTAGACATCAAATACTTAAGCAAATAAACCAATTATTTACACGAATGGGTGATACAATGGTATTCAACTACTTTGCATACAGCGTACTCGTAGTAAATATTATTTAGACACTGCTGAATTTTTTTTTCTGTATCTGTACACGTTTGTTTTATATAATCAAACGGAACTTACTTTGTGGACATACCTCGTGTTTTAGTTCGCGACCGATCGCGCACATTTTAGTTTATTTCGCGACCGGTATCTCTCCTTTCAGTTCGCAGCTCGGCCGTGAAGTAGGTCGCTCTTTTTAGTTGGTCCGCTCTTTTTGGCTTTTGCTACCGCTACTAAAAGAGCTCTTTCTTTTGTTATGACAGCTTTTTTAAATAATGATCAGTGTTTGCCAAGCGTGTGCTATTACTTGTATTTTTGGGTAATGTCTATGAAACTACAGCTGAGCTGCATCTCAGCTCGAAATGACGGTAACTGGCAGAAGAGAATCACGCGATTCTGCGCGCTCTCGCGTCCTCTCGCTGTTCCTCGTCAGTCTTCGGAAAAGGAGCTGACGAACTAAGAGGCGAGGGATCTGCGAACTAGTTCGCATATTTCGCTTGTGGGAGCGCTCTTCCGAAGTAGTTCGTTCGCGTACTACACAAGACTATTGTGCTGCCGAAGGATTGAGGGAGAGACAGCCATAGTCAAGCACAAGTATTTTTTATCGGACCGTCATACAGTGAGGCTCTTCGCCCTGTCTCGGAGTCGGTGGGCCCCAGCCCTCGTTGTCTTTTAGCTGGCACCACACTTGCCAGTGCCGGGTCTCGAAGTAGTGATCGGCCAGCCAGCGGGTGACGGCCTACTCGTCCCAAGTTGCGGAGGACTGGCAGCTTCCAGTCAGCGGTGGCGTCATCATCTCGGCAGGCGGCAAGCTGGAATAGTAGATGCTGCAACAGTCTCCAAAGACCATTACCTACTGCAGCCGGGTGTCGGTACGGACTGGTGCTCTCTGTCCATTCTCCAGACAGACTCAGCCAGTAGCGTCGGTTCATCCACTATTTATACTAAGAAAAGGATCATTGCTGTTCTCTGCCCGGCCCCAGGATAACACTGCTCGGCTGTAATTGTCGCTTGTCAGCAACACGGTTATTTCACTGTGCCACCCTCTTTCTCGCACACGCAAAACTCGCTTCGTCACACAGCCTTCTTGACACAACCGACCGGCCCCCGCCGGTACTTGTCACTGCCTCAGCACTGTCTGCTGAGCCGCGGCGGAGTAGCCGCACGCACTGGAGCGACGTGTTGCGGTGCGCGCGCCCGTCCGCCGTTGGGGGTTCGAATTCCCCCTCGGGCGTGGATGTTTGTGCCGTCTTTAGTATAAGGTAGTTGATAAGTAGTTTGTAAGTTTAGGGACTGATGACCCCGCAGTTAAGTCCCTTGAGCTTTATATATATACCTAACGTCGGTGACCACACACTTTGTTATGAGACTCACCGCCCCTCTCTCACTGAGCCAACCGCTAATTCGTGGGTGCAACAGTAGATTAAAAACACTCTTTTTAAGTTTTTGTACACATTAGACCTATGTCTCTTTAAACTGATGTATAGTCTCTTCTTTGCATCCCAGTGCTGTTTCTCCTTATTGCTGGCTGCAGTTGGCTGGTTGCTGACGTAAGTTTTATGGTTTTATACGGCACTTTTCGCCTACTTCCCGTTTCATTAGCTACACTTCATTTATTTTCAACTGCGAACAGTTTGTACATCACACTTTTTCAAGTGGAATACCTTTCGCTTTGTTTATCACTTCACTTCAGTCGTGTCGCTATGTTGCTTTGTCTCTTCATCTGTTTTTCGTGTGGTCTGTGAATGTCGCCAACGTATTATTTAAATTATTTATATAATTTAAATCAACTTGTGTGTGTGTGTGTGTGTGTGTGTGTGTGTGTGTATGTATGTTTGCGTCTGTGTTCATGTGTGATATTTAAATTTTTAGAACAGATTAGAATATCTGTTATATTTTTCAGATATATAAATATCCAAAAAACAATAACAGAAAAGTAACATTTCATAAATGACCAAAGCAATCAAACACATCCCACTTTTTAAACTAATTGAACGCCTAACATTAAAATAAAACGAATACATAACTACCGCCGCTGTTAAAGCCAACGCCCAACACAAACACTCAAAAGCGAGTGATATGCAAACTGTACACAGTTTAAAATAAGTGAAATCGTAAGAAACAGCACGAAAAGAAAAAGACACAGAAATTGGCGAAAATTGGTGTGTACAACAATAAAACGCACATCAGAAACCAACCAACTGCAGATAACAAAGTAGTAGATATTGAAACATATGTCAGAGTGATAGAAAAGCAACTTAAATCGGTCAACAGAAGAAAAGCCGCTGGACCTGACACGATTGCAATTTTATTTTACTTGGAGCATACCAAGGACCTTGCCCCCTCTTGCAGCAGCAGTGTGCGGTAGGTCTCTAGAGCAGCGTGTGCTCGATGTCCCTGTCATCGCGTGCAGTGCTTCAGCGAGGTGGCTGCAATTCGTCCCGTCGGTTGACTCTGGTTCATCCAACACACGATTACAGATCCATCAGCGTCATTTGGTTAGTCCGACAAGATCACCGATTTCTCTGAACAAATCACAATGCCAATAGGCAACTATACCTCCGCCCTCCTACTCTGAAACGTGCTCGAAAGACGCACACCGCCTTCTACAATGCATAACGAAATTGATAAGGCAACAACTAAATAAACAAATAAATAAAAAATGCATGGAGGTACAATTCCAGTCTGTCCCGCCTGACCAGTGAACGCCATTTGCCAGCTTGTATTAGGCCGACAGTAAAATTCGGAAGCGGAGGTGTTATGGTGTGGTCGCGTTTCTCATGGACGTTGTTCTTTTGCGTGACACTATCGCAGCACAGCCTACATTAATGTTTTAAGCGCCTTCTTGTTTGAAGAACAATTCGGGGGATGGGGAGTGCATCTTTCAACACGTCAAGCGTCTGTTCATAATGCACTGCCCGTGACGGAGTAGTTACACGACAATAACATCCCTGTAATGGACTGGCCTACACAGGGTCCTGACTTGAATCTTATAAAACACCTTTGGGATGTTCTGTAACGTTAATTTCGTGCCAGGCACCATCGACCTACCGCTCCTCGTGAAGAATGGGCTGTCAATCCCCAATAAACCTTCCAGCACCTGACTGAACGTATGCCTGCCAGAGCGGAAGCAGTCATCAAGGCTAAGGATGGCCCAACACCACACTTACTGCTAGCATTGTCTATGGAGGGCGCCTCGAACTTGTAAGTCATTTTCAGCCAGGTGTCCGGATAATTTCGATTATATAGTGTATCTGGGTTCTGTGATATTGTCATGGATAGAATGAACTAAAATTGTTCGACGTCTTTCTGTTGTTTTTACGTAGTGCAGACAACAGCATTACGGTAACCGGGATAGTGGTTGTAACAGAAGGTTGCTGCAGAGGGTGTTGATGTTGACTTGCGTTTACTTTAGCAAACTAACTACACAAGCAGTTGGGTTTGGGTAGTGTAGTGAGCAAGTAGTGCAACGCATCAACAACGTGACTCACCCGAAGCACAGGAGGGCTGAAAGCGGGACACACAGATGGAGATGGCTGCAGCTATTGGAGTGCCTCACATTATAATTTCCGGGACCAGGACGAGATTTTAGACAACAGGGGCTGTTAAACGGAGGCAAGGCCAAGGTCGTCGATGGGTAATACAAGCAAGAAATAACCGTTATCTCCGATTAGAAGCCCGTCGAGTCAGGAGGCTGAAGTGCAACTCAGCTGCAACTCATCCTCCAGGCAGCAACAGGACGCGTAACATGAACAAAAACAATCTGAAATCACTTTGGGAATGTGGCCTCTACGCACGAAGGCCGATGGTGTGTCTCTCATATTAAAACAACTACATCGTTTATCCCGCAGAAACTGAGCGGAAGAGTATCAGGATTATAGTCATAAGATTTTGTGTTTAGCCTGACAATCGTCGTTCCCTCATCTAGAGAGAACATGAAACACGGGACAGACCTGCTCATGTCCAGGAAACATCACCATATCATGTTGATAGACGAATGGCGTGGCACGGAGTCAGTATTGGAGGACGTACGGACCTCCATGTCGTTCATAATGGCGCTTTGACTGGTGAGATATATAAAGACGAGATGGTTCGAAATGTTGTTGTGCCCTACGCTGGTGCCACAGGAGATAGGTTCCTTCTGGTGGACGATAACGCTCGTCCCCGCAGAGCTGCACATTTAAAGAGAAATAGTGAGATGAGCTGTAACATGGAAATTAAGCGTTTCCGGACACACGTCCACATAACATATTTTCTTTCTTTGTGTGTGAGGAATGTTTCCTGAAAGTTTGGCCGTTCCTTTTTGTAACACCTTGTGTTATATACAACAGAAACACGAGATGATCTGTATCTCTTTATAATTCCGAATATATTCTCGGCTTAACTTACACAGTATAATGAAAAATAATATTTCATTTACCAATAACCAAAAAACAAACACAACTTCTTTGGCTAGACTAAAATAATTCCCTAGAAGCAAGTCTTCCTGATAATTGGTTCTGACTCTTGGACAAAGTAGAGGTTCCTCGAAGTTCGGTGTCCTCTGCTTCGGGACCTCGGCAGGAAGCGGCAGCGGCAGAGTCCGGCAGTCGGTGGCCAGGCGTAGCGGAGACGTGGCTGCGGCAACGGTCCGACTCCGGCGATGCTCCCTCGTGGTCCGCGGTGTCAGAAGTCGCCGGTCTTAGCCGTGGTGCGGATACTTAAAGCCGCGGCGGCTAGTGTCCTTGCGCCGCTATGTGCATGCCGCGACCGCTGATTGTTCGCTGAGACAGTCATACTACGTGCGAGGTGTGAAGAGGTCCCTCGCGTCTGCGCGATGAGCGGACCTGGAGACTTGGGGCGGAGCAGTGCCGCCTGCCGGAAGGAGCCGGGACTGGGTCGTGGCGCGCGGTTCGAACCGTCCGCCGCTGCCGACTTATCGGTGCGCGGCGTGTGCGTCTCTTGAGCTGGCGCGCGCAGGGCTGCGCTGCGGCGCCACGTCGTGGCTCTGCGGGCCCGGTCCACATCTTCATGACATGCAGTCGTGGTGAACGTAGTATTTACCGAAGGGGCATTGACTACTACAGCTGTGTGTTGCGTAGAAAGGAACTGCAGGGTTGGATGTGTGTCATCTTTATTTGTGGTGTATCTGTATTGCCTTCAATGTTAGGGGTCATCGGAGTGCCCTACCTGAGGTTACCGAAACAGGAGGGCAACGGGCTTTTTATATTTGTCCCTTTCGTCACGTGGGACTCCAAGATTCCTGATGAGGTTATTGATGGAAGCTGAGGCCTTCTCGTACATCTTCCTGGCTGCAGCTTGGAGGCGGTCAATCACTTGAGGTTCGTTAGCTGCCTCATGGAGATATCGTGAGGGGAAGTGAGGATGTACACGGTAGACTCTTCTTAAGGCCTTATTCTGCAACTGTTGCAGGCGATGCATGTGGCGGGCAGCGGCATTGCCCCATGCTGCTCCACCATAGTCCATCACTGGGCGGACGTACATGCGGTAGAGGAGCAGTCCATTTTCCTCAGACAAGGAAGGGCGTTGATTCAGCAGGGCGTATAGTGCCCCAAGTCGTTGGTCAACCTTACGGTGTACCACGGTGATCTGTTCTTGCCAGATGAGTTTGTGGTCAAGTTGTTGTTGTTGTTGTGGTCTTCAGTCCGGAGACTGGTTTGATGCAGCTCTCCACAATACCCTTTCCTGAGCAAGCCTCTTCATCTCCACATAAGAACGACAACCTACATCTGTCTGAATCTGCTTACTGTATCCATCTCTTCGTCTTCCCCTGCGATTTTTTCCCCACACACTTCCCTCCAACGCTAAATTCACAATTCCTTGATGTCTAAGAATGTGTCCTACCAATCTATCCCTTCTTTTAGTCAAGGTATGCCAGAAATTTCTTTTCTCCCCAATTCTGTTCAGTACCTCCTCATTAGCTACGCGATCCACCCACTAATCTTCAGCATTCTTCTGTAGCACCACATTTCAAAAGCCTCAATCCTCTTCCTGTCCGCACTGTTTATCGTCCATGTCTCACTCCCATACAAGGCAACACTCCATACAAATGCCTTCAGAAAGGACTTCCTTAGGTTTAAATCAATATTCGATGTTAACAAATTTCTCTTTTGAAAGAACGCTTTTCTACCCATTGCCATTCTGCTTTTTATATCCTCTGTACTGCGACCATCATTTGTTATTTTACTGCCCAAGTAACAAAACTCATCTACCTCCTTTATTGCTTCGTTTCCCAATCTAATTCCTTCAGCATCACCTGATTTTCTTACACTGCACTCCATTACCCTAGTTTTGCTCTTGTTAATCTTCATCTTATACGCACCTTTCAGCACACTGTCCATTCCGTTCAATTGCTCTTCCAGGTCCTTTGCTGTATCTGACATAATTACTATGTCGTCGGCAAAACGCAATGTTTTTAATTCTTCACCCTGAACTTTAATTCCTTCGCCAAATTTCTCCTTGCTTTCCTTTATAGCTTGCTCAATGTACAAATTGAACAACAATGGAGAAAGACTACCTTTCCAACCACTGCATCCCTTTCATGCCCTTCAACTCTGACAACCGCTGTCTGGTTTTTGTACAAGTTGTAAATAACCTTACGTTCCCTATATTTTACTCCTGCTTGCTTCAGAACTTGAACGAGTATGACCCCCAAATATGTGACGGAATTCGTCCATTCAATCGCTTCCCCGAAGAGCTGGAGACGTGGCACTTCCGGAGGCTTCCGTCTGGCTCTGCGAGGCGCGCCACGGCACCCTGTATCTTTGGAACTGTCCTATAATGCTGAAATCCTATTGGCTGTCGCAGCTCTGCGGCGCTATTGACTACGAAGCGTGCTTGTTGCGTGACTGGGCTCGTGGCAGATGCAGCTGGTGGCTCGACGTCTCGTGAGGCAGCGCACGCTCCCCGCGCCGCCACCAGGTGGCCCGGCATACGCTGCTCGGCTCGGCTCGGTCCTCAATTATCGGGAGGTGGATTTGTTAAGCGCGCCGCGCAGTAATGGCCACGGCTCTCCGCCTGCCGGGATTTATGACGCCTGCATGAATAAGGAGCGGCCGGCGTGTTTTACGCGCCTCGTGTTTATGGCGTCTGCCGAGCAGAGCCGCGGGCGCGCTCGACCTGCCTGCTCATTAACCGCTGTCACAAAAAGAAACAGGCGCGCACACGTGTCGGAGCTGCGCGCGAGATGTGATCAGCTGCTCACGTCCAGCTGAACCCCGACCTATGCACTCGCCTTCCTCGTTACTCGAGCACAAATCCCATGCGCTCTTATTATTTACGTCTTACTTCTAACTCCAGATCTTTCAGCTGTGTTTTCGATGTGCGTTTCTTTGGCTTCAACTCTCTGCTCTCAAAGAACTGTCAGACAACACAGATCCGTAAAGGCAGCCCATCCACCCATACAAACACACGAAACACTTTCTCTCTCTCTCACTGACTCACTCGCTCACACTCACACAGACACACACACACACACACACACACACACACAAATTTTCAAATGTTTGTATAGTCTATGGGACTTAACTACGGGATCATCAGCCCCTAAACTTACAAACTACTTACGAACTAGGACGACACAAATATCCATGCCCGAGGGGGGATTCGAACCCCCGACCGCAGTGGCCGTGCAGACCGTGACTGGAGCGCCTCAGTCCGCTCGGCCACCGCGGCCGGCGCGCGCGCGCGCGCACACACACACACACACACACACACACACACACACACACACACACACACAAATTATAATGCAACTGCTCAGTGGCGTAACTATGGGGGGATGAGGGGGATAGAACTCCCCCCCCCAGACCCCGAAAAAAAATCGTATAACAGCAATCTGGTAAAGGTAAAGACTGGAAACTTGGAGTTTTTTACCTTATGCTTTCATTCTATGGGAGTGAATTAGTTTCTTCAACGGGAGTGGTAGATGGTAGTCTGCCTGGAAACTGACTAAAATTTTGCTCGTCAAGCAGATCTATCCTCCCCCCCCCCTCAAAGCCAAGTCCTAGTTACGCCACTGCAACTGCTGTAAGCACTGGAGTTAGTGTAAGGTTAAAAGTTATACGTGATGTTTAATGTTGAATCTATCGTTTAATCAGACAACAAAACTAGTTTATTTTAAAGTTACTCATTCAAAACATGATCTGGTATTAGTTGCGGTCCAAATAGTTGTCATATATTGATATTTAACAGTCAAGATCACATAGTCATCAGATAACTTCATCAAAATTTAACTGAACACGTACATTGTTCATTAACACAGTAATTTGGTTTAATTATGGCCCTGATATTGATGTAGATACTGTTAAATGCGAAACAGTGGCCGCGGTGGAGTAGCCGAGCGGTCTAAAGCGTCTCGCTGCGGAGCGCGCGGTTGCTCGCCGTGGAGGTTCGAGTCCTCCCTGGGGCATGGGTATGTGTGTATTTGTCCTTAGGTTAGTTTACCAAGGTTTAAGTAGTTTATAAGCTACGGAGTGATGACCACGCAGTTTGGTCCGATAGATTTACAAACATTTGATTTGAGAAACAGCGCATTAAACTGATATTCTGCGCAACGGATCTTTTAACAAAACAACTAATAATATATAACCTACATGAAACACATAGGCTATACTAAAGAATTTTGACTGCGAGAAATATATTAAAAACACAAATGACTTTCTTAATGTTCGACTACGAGAATTTTATGCAGGTCAGTAGGTCCTACCTGATTATCAAAACTCAGTATCATATTCAGTTAACTGCAGTGTTGCATAACAATTATTTACTACGGTACCAATAAAGAAAACTATTCAACAAGATTAACAAAATCAATACTGCAATTTAAATCCACAAATAACTAATTATCAAATAAAGGAAGTAGGTTAATCTTCTAACTACGTAAATGAAACAGGAAAGAAAGGTCAACTGTATTACTTATTATTAATAATCACCATTACATTACCTAAATGATACAACCTTTTCATAATTACATGAAATGCCTTTACCTTCATTCCAGGGGTGGTACAACCTTTTTCACAATTATATGAAATGCAATATATATACTTGCTGGCACTGCAGCCTCTGCTCTACAACGGAGCCATATACACAACATAACTGCTCTCTAAGCGAGCTGAACCACAAGTCTGACTCTCTGTCTCTCTCTGCACGAGCTACAATGCTATGTGATACATAATCTTTGGCAAAGATGAAACATCACATATTTGTGTATACATAGCGATACACACAGTAGAAGCAATATTACACATATTCTTGCAAGTAAGTTACTCGACACAAAACAGAAGGCACAGTATTTGACATTTTCTTACAAATTCAGCAATATACATTTTCTATGGACACGTTTCAAGGTTCATCTTTTTATTCTGATTTAATTTCGTAAAAGTTTTCTAAGTCTGAATTGGGGTCAAAGATAGTTAAAATTTTGTAAAAAATTATTTCACTGATAGGAATTACTAAATAAATGGTGGAATTAGTACGGATGTGCAAGTGCTTTCGTGTTGCTTTTCTAAGTATTTTCATAACACAGTGTGAAACTCTGTGTGTTCAGATACTGTGCGCATTAAAATCAACAGAAACGTCTTTCCATATGTTGTGTTCTCGTCGCCTTTTCGTTGTTTACTCGTCCTGGTCTGGATGTCAATAAAGGTATTGGTGCTGGATCCTTTGACATCTAAAACATTGATATTGTTATTATTACAAGATATTTATCGACAGAAATTTACAATACTCATCTTTAGAACATTTGTCTGTTTCCTCTCTCTTCTTGCTTCTTGTGGCAACGTCCGTACGATGCTAGTTGCGCTGAGACCTAGTTACGGCTAAGTTCTTAGCCGCGTTCTAACTTCGTAGCTGCCTAGTAACTGCCTGAGTTCTGAATAGTAACTGCCGAGTGCTCACTAGTAACTGACGTATTCCTGAATAGTCACTGACGGGCGTCGAGACGTATGTCGGCCTAGATGTAGCCGCTTGTAAAGGCCCGCATCTTCGATTACTCCCTCTTCTTGCAATTGGCTTTTGGTCGATCGCTGCCTTCTCCACGATTGTTCTCTTACATCTGGCGTGTGGCGCTGACTTTACGCCACACCATGTCTGTACCTCCGTAGTCGTAGTAACTTTATCAGATTTTTTTCTTTTCTATTGTAACCTTATATCCCCCGAAAACAATTTCTAGAAGTAAAATCTTTTTACTGTCGGAAGAAGTTTCAATATATATCTTTTTCTTCCTGCTTGTTTCCTTCCGTCTTTACAACATGTAAGCTTAGATAACAAATATTCTGTATCGTCACCAGAACATCAAAAGCAAATGCATAATGATTTAGATAAGATTGTTGTTGTTGTTATTTTTTGGAAGGGACTAAACAGCAACGGTTATCAGTCCCTTGTTCCGGTCTTAGAGATAAAATATTGTTTAAGGAAATGCGTTAACAAGTCAAAGAGTAAATATCACTGGTAAATATGAGGAAAGGATACAAGTAAAAACGAAGAAGAAAACTATTAAATCACTATTAAATCACATGATAAAAACCAGCTGCGCGAATAAAATCTAAAACACGTTCAACCACAGCAGCATCGTCTCCTAGCATAAAAGAAAGCGCATCTGGCAGACTAAAAGATTGTCACAAGGCAACTAAAAGTGGACAGTCCACCAGAATGTGGACCACTGTCAAGGGGGCGCCACAGTCACACTGTGGTGCGTCCTCCCGCCGAAGAAGGTGGCCATGCGTCAGCCATGTGTGGCCGATTCGTAGGCGACAGAGAGCAACCGATTCCTAACGATACGACCGCAGTGAGGACTTCCATGCGACCGTAGGTAGCTTCACTGCACGAAGCTTGTTTGGTTGAGCAGAGTTAGCCCACTCGGAATCCCACAGGCCACGGATTTTCCTATGGAACTCCAGTCGGAGATCGCTCTCCGGAAGACCAATAGCCAATGGACTGGAGGAAGTAGCCTGCTTAGCCAGCTGATCCACACGTTCGTTTCCAGGAATGCCGATGTGGCCTGGGGTCCAAACAAAGACTACAGAGCGACCAGACCGAACAAGCCTGGAAACAGACTATTGTATGGATTGCACCAAAGGGTGTTTCGGGAAACACTTGGCGAGGGCTTGCAAGCCGCTCAGGGAGTCAGAACAGATGACCAGAGACTCTCCAGGGCACGCCCTGAGATACGACATGTGCGTGGTGCAAAAAATGGCAATTGGGACTTAATAATGAGAAGTGTGAAGTCATCCATACACCACTAAAAGAAGCCCGTAAAACTTAATTTACACGATAAATCAGTCAAAACTTTAAACCGTACGTAAATTCATCTAAATACCTAGGAGTAACAATTATAAACAACCTAAATTGGAAAGAGCACATAGATGATACTGTAGGGAAAGCGAATCAAAGACTATGTTTCGTTGGCAGAACACTTACAAGATGTAACTGTTCTACTAAAGAAACTGCCTACATCGCACTTGTGCGTCCTATTTTACAGTATTGCTGCGCATTGTGGGATCCCTACCAAAGTGAGACTAACAGATGATTTAGAGAAAGTTCAGAGAAGGGCAGTTCGTTTTGTATTATAGCGATATAGGGGAGAGAGTGTCACGGGAATGATGCACGAGTTGGCGTGGAAATAATTAAAACAAATGCGTTATTCGTTGCGACGAGAGCTATTTGAGAAATTTCTGTCGCCAAGTTTCTCTTGCGAATGCCAACATATTTTGTTACCAACCAGCTAAATATGGAGACATGGTCATCATAATAAAATAAGAATCATCAGATCGAAAACGGAAAGATTTAGGTGTTCCTTCTTCCCGCGAGCTATGAGAGAATGGAACTGTAGAGAAACATCGTAAACACGGTTCGATGAACCCTCTGCCATGCACTTCAATGTGACTTGCAGAGTATTTATGTAGATGTAGATTATCTCTGCTCGAGGCGCAATAATCATGTTGATAGCCGATTTTAAAGGTATTTGCCAAGCACCTTTCGTGCTGACAGATCGACGCTGAACCTGCTTCGGCGGATCTACCTTTAACGCTTTACTATAGAGCGGTGCCCTGAACAAAGTTTAATTTATGATCGATCTCATGTCAGTGCAGTTTATACAATCGGCCCATAAACTTTTAACACTGGGATATTACTATGTAAAAATAGGATTAAACACGCTGTGGGTTGTATAAGCATAGTATCCACTGTGTTTAATCATGTTATGTAGAACATAGTAACGAATAAAACACAGACACATCGATTTTTACAGATGTAGAATATAAATTCCACTCGTGCGAAGCTGAGCGGATCTCTAGTACAATATAAATATATCGTTAACTCTCTGTATGAATCAGCCAAATAACTTCCGGGTTAAGAAATTAAGTATCAGAATAAAAAAAAAAAAAAAAAAAAAAAAAAAAAAAAAAAAAAAAAAAAAAAAAAAAAAAAACAAAAAAAAAACAAAAAAAAAAAACACCTTTATAGTGCTTTGGTATAAAAGCAGAGAAAGTTGTACAAATAAAGAAAGAAAATATTTAAAATGGTTAAATACACAGAGTATCCAACGACAAAATAGAATTAAGAGCACAACAAGCAAATATTACAAAATGATGATGGAAGAAAAATAGATAAATAAATAAATAAGACTTTGGAAACTACCTGCAATAAAGTGGATAATCTAATTGGAGGTAAGAGAAGCTCAGAGCCATGTAAGATACTGAAAACACTGAAAATTTTCTAAAGAAACTCAAGAAATTAACTACATTACTATTCAGACTAGGGAAAATACTTAAAAACATTATCGACTGGAAAAAGGAAAGAACTTTGGGATACATCTAATAACGATATTGAAGAAACAAAAAATAATGGCAGCACTTCACTGAACAGTCCACATAAAAGGAAGAAAAGATGAGTGCAAGAACTACAGACGAATAATTGTAACTGATGTATTTAGCAAAATTTATCGACGAATTATGAAAACAAAGTATTTAAGGAAATGGAGCTGAGGAACAGGCTGGCTTTAGAGCAGGAAGGTCAACTATAGGTGATATATTTTGCTTGCAACAGATATACGGAAAGAAAATGTTCGCCGGCCGCGGTAGCCGAGGAGACTCCACGGAGACTACGGTCGGGGGTTCGAATCCCCCCTCGGGCATAGATATTTGTGCCGTCCTAGTTCGTAAGTAGTTCATAAGTAGTTTGTAAGTTTAGGGACTGATGACTCCGTAGTTAAGTCCCATAGATATACAAACATTTGAACAGTTGAAAAATGTTCAAATACATCCCTTCATTTAGTATTTGTAGACATAGGAAAAGCATATAATAATATACCTTTATGTAACTTGTGGAAAGCTTTAACAACATTTGATATTATTCCTATAATAATTTAAGCAATTCGAAGCATTTACGAAAACTTTAAAGTTACTAAAGGATTACGTCAGGAATGCAATACACTTTAAAAAACATGTATAGAAAAAGCAATACAAAATTGGAAAAGAACATGTAAAAATATGCGGACCCCCAGACAATGATATTACTGTATATTAATTACAATTTGCTGATGAGCAGTTGATTTTAGTGCAAGATAAAGAAAACATATAAAATATTACAAGGAAATTAATAGAGGGTATAAAAATTGGGACATCAGATTAACAAGAACAAAATATATGGTAGCAGGAGACACAAATGAAGATTTGACACTGGAAGAAGGAATGGGAACTATCAAATATGCTGAAGAGTAGAAGTATCTAGCATTCAGTATCACACAAGATGGCAAACAACACAAGGAAATAGATCCAAAAAGCAATGCTGGAAAGTTTACTATTGGAACAGTAAATAGTATTTTATGGGACTGACACATCAGACTGAGGAAAAAATGAAAAATTTTCAACTCCATTTTTAAAAGCATTAAGACATATGGATCAGATATATGGATAGTAAAATCACGAGTAATAAAAATATTGATTGAAACTGAGATGGAGTTTTGGAGGCGATTTGCAGGGTTATCTAGGCGAGTAAAAGTCAGTAATGAAGCCATCACAGAGAAAATGGACGTAAGAAATGTCATCACAGATTTTATAGGAAAAAAAAACCAACTATTATGGCATGGACATACAAGAAGAAGAGAGATAACCATAGAAAATTATGGAATGGAAGCCACCAGAATAACGAATAACAGGGGGCCACCGACAACACAGATTCAAGGAATTTGGACTGCTATCACTAGAAGAAATGTTGGCAGATAGAAACAATTGGAGAATGAAAATCAAAATTCATATATACTCTTGTGATACCGGAAAATCTAAACTGAATGACACTGTGAAACGGATAATAATAATAAAACAGAAGATAATGGACACAATCATACTAAGCCTACATACACACCTGTCTACTTACACAAACACACACACAGAAATCATGTTATCTCCTTCACTCTAATATAATGAAGACACCATGAGACGTAAATAAGACATATTGTATAATTAAAACAAGCACTCACATACATACACACAACCTCTTAACACAGAAGCAAGTAATATTAGTCTGACCATAAAAATATCAGTGCATAAAATTTAGGTGTCAAATATCCTCATATATACGATGTTCCACTTAAACCTTCCACCCAAATTTTTCTGGAACAATAAAACGACATCCATGGTTATGAACGTACAGCAGGAGCTTGCATCACAGCTCGGTATATAGTATTGAAAACGCGATTTTCCATCAACTTTGACCTTGATTTTCTTCTATTAAAAAACCTAAACACGCGTGTCTTTGTAATCAATACAGAACGTCCACGCAAAATTCGATCGAAATCGGTGACCCACATGTTAGACACTCTCCTTGTCACCAAGATCTATGAAGTAATAGTTGTACAGATCTTTGATATGTTCACAACTGTGAAACTTATAGAAAGTGCTGCTGTGGTTGTGTGTTGTGCCCAGCTTTTAAACACCTACAGACCAAGTAAATGTCTGAAAGAACGTTTACCTTGCCTACTATTAAACAGCAGAGAACAACAACTGTGACTATACTCCGTTCACCGAAACGAGATACGTACTTTAAACACGCTGAGGTACGACAGGGGTGGACAAAACAGGGTCGCTCGCTCAATTTCGCTGCATACGTTTCAGGTGTAAGGTCGTTTAGTGTTTGACCATCGACTATCGAAAGTTATGTTTTATCTTTGACAAGGCTTATCTCTGCTGCGCACGTGAACACTTGACCACGCCCCCTTTTGGACAGTATTTATACCGCTCTCCGACGCCCGACTCACCGCTACCAGTACCTCTGAAGATGTCCGGCGCAGCCCTGGACGAAACGTCAGGAACGGATATGTTTCGTGGACCACGACCACATAACCCGAAAGATACAACAACTGTTACTTCAGCCGGTCGTGAAAGCCTTCACTGCATGATTAGAAGACTCTACGGGGAGGATGTCTCAAAATCAGTCAGAAGTCTGGAACAATTACGTAAGAAAAAAGCACACTTAATTTGTACTTTAACATTTCTGTTACGTTGCAGAGATTCGTCTTGTATACCAAACTTTCTAAAACAGAAGAGAATATTCCAGACTGCCCGAGTCCAAAGGATTTATGATTATACAGAATCAGCATTACTCAGAGAAAGGATTCATTTTACAAGACGGGAAATGGATATTGTTGACCGTAAGTTGTTGCAACTTCATTTACTCATTTCTAGTACTGTAGAAATTGATCTCTGGAATAAAATAGATTACCTCACGTTTAGCTCCATGGAAGCCATAATGGAAACAACTACTAACAGGCATAAGAAAAAGTTCGAAAAATTACAATCTAAGGTACAATGTAGTAATAATATTGTGATGTTCAGCACTGTTGTTAATAAGTCAGCAAGAACCTTATCTCAAGACGAGATTTCAGTCCTTGCAAAAGGAGGAAACTATACCATAGCACCTATGAAAATACCAGTTGAGGAAATTATCGCAAACGTTGAAGCAGGGATTCGAACCCTCCCCAAAGAAACTGCTAATGCAATCCGAATCGAAACCACTAGAGTTCTGTGCCACAGTAAACCCTTGAACAGTAATTTAACGAAAGGAGAGAGAAAGGCTCTAAAAGATTTAAATACAGATGAAGAGATAGTAGTTCTTCCCGCTGACAAGGGCAACGCTACTGTTGTTTTAAATAAGGAGGATTATCGTAGCAAAATTTTGATCCATTTAACCTCAGGACACTATAAAAAACTGAAGAAAGACCCTACAGCCAGCGTACTGAAGAAAACAAACGCACTGATAAAGTCATCCACTTCGATTCAGAAAGAGGATAAGAAAGCCCTATTGAAATCTGAAGCAATGTGTCCAAGACTTTATGGGCTACCCAAGATACATAAAACTGATTTTCCTCTGAGACCGATCGTCAGTGCTATCAATTCACCAACATACGAAGTAGCAAGATATCTGGCAACTCGTCTACAACCATACATTGGTAAGACTGACTCTTATATAAGAGACTCACGTCATTTTATTGAGAAAATTGAAGGACTAATCCTGGCTCCTGGAGACATTCTTGTAAGTTTTGATATAGTGTCGTTGTTCACTATGATTCCTATCAACGAAGTTATGGTTTATATAACGGATCTTTTCCCAGGAGATTTGACCGCTCTCTTTCGACACTGCCTTACTTCGAGTCAGTTTCAATGGAATGATGAGTTTTATGAGCAAATTGACGGTGTTGCAATGGGTAACCCGTTAGGTCCTACAATCGCTAATTTTTACATGGAAAAATTCGAAGAGTCAGCTCTGGAAAAAGCAAATAAGAAACCGCATCGTTGGTTTCGATATGTGGATGACACATTTGTTGTTTGGTCACACGGTAAAAAAGCATTGGAAGACTTCTTTAATTATCTGAATAGTGTAAATCCAAAGATCCAATTCACTATGGAGATGGAAAATGACAATGAAATATCTTTCTTGGATGTTTCAGTTATGCGACAGACAGATGGAAGTTTGAAGCATAAGGTTTTCCGAAAAGTCACGCATACGGACAGATACTTGCACAAAGATTCCAACCATCATCCTCAGCAAAAACGAGGGGTTATTAAAAGTCTTATTCACAGAGCTAAACGAATGTGTACGCCAGAACACCTAGATGCCGAGTTACATCATCTGATGCAGGCTTTTGAGAAAAATGGATATACACGGAAAGAAGTAAATAGGGTTCTGCGACCAAGGAGAGGTAAACAAAAATACAGCAACAAAACACAACGATGGAAGAACACCGTTTCTCTCCCCTTCATTAAAACAGTTACGGATCGGATAGGAAAGATTTTACGTAAACACGATATCAGACCGGTTTTTAAACCAACAAAAAAGATAAGTCAGGCACTCCGATCTGTTAAGGACAAACGCCCTCCTCTATCATCTAGTGGAGTGTACAAAATTCCTTGTTCTTGCGGAAAAGTGTATATTGGTACTACAAAAAGGAGTGTGAATACAAGACTGAAAGAACACAAAAGTCTTTGCCGACTAGGTAGAATTGAGAAATCAGCTGTAGCGGAACATGTTTTCCAATCAGGAAATCATGAAGTAAAGTTTTCCGAAACAGAAATTTTATCTACAGCGACGAACTATTATCCACGACTGCACAGAGAACCAATAGAAATATACAAACATAGGGATAATTTTAATAGAAAGGAAGAAACAATGAAACTTAATGACATATGGACTGTGGCTCTTCAGAGTAGGTAGTTACGCTTTTATCTACATCTACATCTACATCTACATACATACTCCGCAATTCACCGTAAGGTGCGTGGCGGAGGGTACACTGTACCACTACTAGGCATTTCCTTTCCTATTCCACTCCCAAATTGAACGAGGAAAAAAAGAATGCCTATATGCCTCCGTACGAGCCCTAATTTCTCTTATCTTGTCTTTGTGATCTTTACGCGAAACCATCGACTATCGAAAGTTATGTTTTATCTTTGACAAGGCTTATCTCTGCTGCGCACGTGAACACTTGACCACGCCCCCTTTTGGACAGTATTTATACCGCTCTCCGACGCCCGACTCACCGCTACCAGTACCTCTGAAGATGTCCGGCGCAGCCCTGGACGAAACGTCAGGAACGGATATGTTTCGTGGACCACGACCACATAACCCGAAAGATACAACAACTATTACGTTATATAGCAGAGCTGTTATAAGCCAAACATTTAAAATTAATTTCTTTTAATTTCCCAAATCTGCATCTTTACTTACCACAGAAAGCACTTTGTCAAGTGTTGGAAATTTGTTACGAAGAACTTTTCTTCGTATCGCATTTCAGTTAAAGTCATCATGACGCTCTGAAAGCTGTCGTATTTCCTTTTTCTTCCCCTTGGAGGCTTCAAAGAGTGTGTGGCTTCCTATTGACTGTTTTCGTAACAGTTTTCTGGACACAACAGCTGCGTTTTATTCACAGTAGGAACCATGTGTGTAGCCGAGTGGTCTGCAGCGCCTCGCTTCGGTGCGCGCTGTTGCTCGCAGTGGACGTTCGAGTCCTCCCTGGGGCATGGGTGTGTGTGTTGTCCTTAGGTTAGTTTACCTAGGTTTAAGTAGTTTGTAAGCTACGGACTGAGGACCACACAGTTTGGTCCGATAGATTTACAAACATTTGAACATTTTTGAACCATGTGTTTCTCTTCTTTGAACGCTTCTTGGGTGGACTCAAATTGAAGGATGGCATAATGCCATTACTCTTACGTGATGAGAGATAAAAAGAGACACATCGACTATGAATGCTGAATGTTATTGTCAACACAAATACTTACGTTACTAATCACCAAATGGTCCTTAAAGAGGAAGTCGACAGTCAACACCCATTATTACAGTAATACACACACACACACACACACACACACACAGCAAAATTGAGCGAGCGTCCCTGTTTTGTCCACCCCTGGTCACGCACTTCAGCGTGTTTACAGTACGTCTCTCGTTTCGGTGAACGGAGTATAGCAATTTGTAATACGGTATAAACATATAAATATCGTCGTCTTTGTAACACGCACAACACATCAAGTCTCACAAAGTTATCAAGAAAAAGCAGAACTGTAACTTTTGATAATGAACTGCCAGGCAGTTCGAAACCGGGAATGGGATACAAATAAATAAAGCAGAAAAACTTTAAAAGGCGATTTGTTACAGGTTTTCCTGGAGTTCTATAGCATTCGTTCTTCCCAGACGCAGTGAAACTGGTGGCTAGAAAGAAGACCAGGGGCAACGCGAAGATTCTGTGCAGTGGCATAGGAGAGCGATGGAGATGAAGATAAGAGGCGTGCCTGAGTGGTGTCGCGTTACCAGAGGCTGCTCTTTTGTGGTCCTCAGCAGTGGGGTCCCCTCGCTCTTGTCCGCCAGGTAGCGACTGCCCCTGCAATAATGCCTCCTTGCCCCATGCTATTTCCCTTATGGCCTATCTCTCGCGGTTTGACTCACGTTCCAAGTGAGCTAAAAATCACTGTCCGAATGATAATGCAGTCTCCCTTGCTTTATTCTCCCGCTGCCTGCACGAGATACAAACAGAATTACCTGGCGAATCCTAAGCTCCTCCCGGCGTGTCGAATGTTGGAGCAACTCGCTGGTATGCGGCCGGTAAACAGCGACGAAAGTAGGAGAGCACCCTGCCACTCTCAAGGCAAAACTGCACAGAGGGCGCACGATTGCAAACGAAAACCGGAATAGTAACACACAGTAACATGTAAACAACAGCGCTGTCGCACAACCAAGGATGCCAAACCGCAGAAATATCAACGAGTAACGCGGGGTAATTCATCTATCTTTTGTTGAGAGAGAGAGAGAGAGAGGGGGGGGGTGGGGAGAGTGAGCAGGTTTCCAGGCAGATTTTAAGCAGAAGCCACCATCTCTAATTATATTTGCATCTACGTCATTATATAAATACGCTAACACGAAAATTATGGTACAGATTACTAATTTTTTCGTACAAGAAGGCCAATGATAGTTACATAATTCGAAATATTGTTTGTCGTAGATTTCACGAATATAAATATTATGTGTGCATTTAGCCATTAAAAGTGGTAAAAGGAAGTATAAAGTTTCCTATCTACATCTTGGATCAAGTTCTACATTCTCCAACAATCAGCTCACTGATTGGCTATTCGCCTCGAACAAAGACGCTGTAATACAGCGCATCTGCAGTATTAAAATAACATATTAACATAAGTGAATAGCGAAACATGGAGTGCTCCCAACTCACTTTCTTGTGCCGTTCAAATGCTTCATTTTCGCAGTGATTAAGAGTGGTTAAAGGAAATGGATGTTTTCGTATGAATGTCGATATAAAAGGATGATGCGCCGGGAGAGGCATGTAGCGGTGCTCGGATGGAACTACGAAGTCGACATGTTGTCAGCTCTGGAATTCTGAATATCGCAGTATCGAAATAAAATTATTTCTTGGCGTTGCATAAATATACGAACACCGAAATTGTAGTTCCATTTCAAATATTAGGCTAATGAAAGTTATATAATTTGAAAATGGCATGAGAAGTATATACTTCCGTTTTTATTTGTTGTTATTGTGTTAGGCATTTTCCTTAACAAGTAAAATATACCATTTCATACCTCCCAGTGCCGGTTATATTTTACCAAATATCCCAGCGGCCTCCTATGATAATGTTGGAAACATATGCTGAATAGTGAGAATCCTGTGAGTCTTCATTTTAGCCAATCGATTGACAACGCTGATGTTTTCTCATGGAATCTTCGCTTTACGAGGGCAATTATTTTTACTGACCAACGAGGGTACATACAAGAACCTGTCAAACATAAAGCAGGAACAGCATTATTTGTTTACTTCATGGTCTGTACAATACATTAATCGAGTCATTCTATGTGGTTCGAACAAATGGGCAAAGATTTTCTATCGTGTTGTTGATGTTGTCAACATAATACGCGAGGCCGTCGACATGATACGTAAAAATTTTACCCCCAGTGACCATTGTAAACACAATTGGTCGATTTTCTACCACAGGCAATACTAGTCTACATAAATGCTCCGCAAATCACACTGAAGTAAACGGTAGAGGGTTCATCGAACCGCTTTTATGATATTTCTCTACAGTTCCATTCTCTAATAGCTAAACCTTTCTGTTTTCGATCTGATATTTCTTATTTTATGATGATGATCATATCTCCCTATTTAGGTGGTTGCTAACAAAATATGTTCTCAATCGGAAGCGAAAGTTGATGACAGAAATTTTTCAATAGATCTCGCTGCAACGAATAACGCTTTATAATTTTAGAATACATTTCTGGAGAAACAGCGATCGTTAATGAAATTATATTTTAAAAAGACAATCTCGATCGCAAGAGAATTTTTATTCTTCTTAGGCAACCGGTTTCAGTCTGCTTGTGAGACCATCTTCAGGCCGACTGCAATACAATGATGTTACAAATATTAAGAAGGATGTACAGAATACGATATTATGGCTATAAACAGTAAAATAATAACAATGTGTAAAGTTACACCCATGGCAGCCGATTGTGGGCGGGTCGGAAACCGCTGGCTGTAGAAATCAACTGCGGAATACTGCAGTAACGGTCGAATTTATGTAGTAGCTATGGCCAGCTCAGCCCCCCCCCCCCCCCGTACATGCGGCATTAAATTATTGACAGTCAGCCATGTACTTATTATTAGTTTTGTTGTTGTTGTCTTAGAGGCTTATGATACTAAAAACGCGCCGTAAATATACAAGAACGTACAGATTATTACACTCGTTGTGACTGGTAACAATTTACAGAAAATCGTTTTGAATAAAGAATAAAAACATTTGGTTTTTTCAGTTTTGTTAGCTAGCTGTCCTCTATGTGCTTTTGAAGATTCTCGCTGGGCATGTTGGTGCCGAAGACAGTAACACTTCATTACTACTGCAATGAATTGTGTGTATCGATGGTTGCACGCCAGCACTGCTCGTCGCAGCACTCGTAACAACGGACGATGCGTTGATGCTCTGGAGAGACTCGGCATATTCTAGCTGTGATTTATAATTATGTTCATCAATTGCTACAGTTTGGTTCTCGGACCTAGACTTTGACACCGTCACTCGTAACAACTGTTCGCAGGGATGACAGTCTTCGAATAGTTATGAAATGACGTTGCCTTCCTACTTGACAGGAGACTTGATCATTCAAAGGAATACATTTGTACCAATATAATATGTGTTGGATTATTTAATACGACAAAGTAGGTAACTGTCGTTGAGAATTGCTTATCAAAATTATAAATCAAACTTGAACATTAAATTGCTGATTAAAAGAATGTTAAAACACAATACAAAATGTTCATTATGCTGAACCATGGGTATAACTTTTTTACAGAAGTGTGTACAGAAATACTATTCTTTACATTAATGTAATTTTAATCAGAAATTTAATGTTCATGTTTTTTAAAATAGAATAACGCTTTTCTTTTAATGATTTCCACCGCAACTCGGGCATCATCTCCGCGATACTCTATCCTCCGTATCGCGATAACACAAAACAAGCTGCCCTTCTTTGTACTTTTCCTAAATTGTCCCTCAGTCCCACCTGGTGTGTACCCACAATGCGCAGCAATACTCCAAAATAGGACGCACAAGTGTAGGCAGTTCCTGCAGTAGAAATGTCGCATGTTTTAAGTGTTGTGCCTGAGATACGTAGCTTTTGGTTCGTCTTCCATACTATATTTTATATGAGTTCTTTCCAGTTCAAGTTGTTCGGAATTGTTATTCCTAGGTTTTAGTTGAATTTACAGCCTGTAGATAAGGTTACTCGCTAGTTTAATTACCACTGCTTCTTTACTGACACAATCCCAATAACTGGAAGTGAAGGTCAGATACTTTGTGTTGTTATACTCCGTGGGGTCATCTGTGTCTAGGCAGTGTGCTGCAATAGCATATTTGGTAAGCTGTTGTTAACACGAGTGAAGCATATCTTAGGAATGGGATCTTCCACAGTCCAAATAGTCTAAACAGTATGTGACATGCCACAAACTGTGTCGGTAGCTACAATGTTTTTTAGTCGCTCACTGTGCACCCGTGTATTTCATTTTAATGATCGAATTCTTGTACCTCAGGAACGAACCTCCCCCACAAAAATATACGCTCCTGATCATGCGGTATGACAAAGGCCCGCCTTCTGCAAACTTAAATAAACAGCACCCTAATCTTAAATGTTCGCCTGTGTCATTCCTCCAGTTTTCATTTGCAAAGCGAAGTATGAAATTTCTGTGCACAGTGTTTCCTGTCTGCAGTTGTGCTTAGAGAATGGCAGGGTGTTTCTCCTGCCGGCTGCATACTGGTACATTTTTGGAATAATTACCACCTCCATACCGTAACGGACAGAGAGTTATCGCCAATTAAATAAAATATAACTTTCCTCGTAAATCCTTGGATACCATTTTAAGCCTTCCAGCACGCGATACATGCTTTTTGTGGAAGTTTGTGATATCCAGGAATATTTCAGCTTTTTTCTTCTCATTTCTTTGTAGAATTTTTATAGTTTACAACTTTAAAGCTTCAGTACTATAAAGATGACCATCTTTTCACGCAGCAAGTGAAGCACGAAGAAGGGAGTACAGACGGCTAAAACATGTGGTTGGGAGAAAGTATAGATTGGCTAAGCCGGAGTGGCTTAACGATAAATGCAAGCCCGCAGAAGAATGTATAACTAGATGAAAGATAAATGTCACAGGAAAATAAAACAGACGTTTGGAGTAAAGAATAGGGGCTTCTTGAATCTCAAGAGCTCAGATGGAAAAAAAGTTGTAAGCAAACAAGGAAAGGATGAAAGGAATACGCACAGGGCCTACACAAGGGAAATGGAATTGAAAGCAGTATTGTTATGAAGAAAAGATAGGAAATAAGAGTCGAAACAAGACAGATGGAGTAGATGAACTACAGATATCGTTGGGCGAGCCAGTCATGGAGAAATTGTTCCACCTTTGTGCAAGAAATGTGTGACAGGGAAATTACTATCACACATCAACAAGAACACAATAACTCCATCCCAGAGAAAACAAGTGTGCCGGCCGCGGTGGCCGAGGTGACTGAGGCGCTCGTCACGGTCTGCACGGCCACTACGGTCGGGGGTTCAAATCCTCCCTCGGGCATGGTTATTTGTGCCGTCCTTAGTATAAGGTAGTAGATAAGTAGTTGGTAAGTTTAGGGACTTTTGACCCCGTAGTTAAGTCCCTTAAGCTCAACAAGCATTTGAACATTTTTTTTCGCAAGCAGTATACACAGCAAGTCGAGTTGCACAGAGGCGTGAAGTGTATGGCGAGGGCCACCATGGTGGCTGAGAGGCCAGCACATGCCAAGCCATGTCAACCTCTATGGGACTATGGGATGAGCGCCGGCTACGGCCGGATAATTGAGGCCAGGGACTGTGGTGCCGCCCCTTACGATTTCTCTCGTGTGTTGATAGGCATTTGGGAGGGGGGGGGGGGGCGATGTGCAGTGCCATGTGACGCTTCAGCCAATGGCGTAATTCTACTGCTGTTTCGCGCGTTGCAGAGTCTGCTTTGAATATGCTTTCTTCTCCGGTGTATATATGTTGATAGTTATATTGTGCGCAAAGTATCGGTTGTAGTTGACAGATCAGAAGAGTGCCACATGTTGCAGTATGAAGTAACAGTTATTACAGTGCATTGAGTGTGTAACTTCTTCAGATTAGAGTCTGATGCTGACGATTCATGGCAATATGGTGCTCACCGCAACATTGACCATAGCCAACCGAAACCACTTGAGGTGTCTGGTGTGGTGTTCAAAAGTGTACAGTGCGTGTTAAGTGAAGAAAACACGTCTATTAAAGCTACGAAGTCGGCATTTTATAAATCGCTCGGGAAGTGACGCAGTTGTAAGATAAATGTAGGCGATCTGGACGATTTTTCTAAGAAGGACAATAAATATAGGCTGAAACATATAACTAAAATCTGCTCCAAAGCCGCGATTGAGAGCTTCATTATCATTATTCATTATCACTGATAAATCACAGCTAAATCTGCCTCGGGAACACATGAATATTTCGATCTAAGTATTTCTAAGAAGGTTTTGCATAGTACAGTATTCGGGATGCCTGCAGACAAATTAGTTTCACGAATGAAAGAGAACATTGAGTCTAACGACAGTCGATGAGCCGTGTGTGCTAACAATATTAAATGGCATGATGGCCTTACGATATTGTAAAATAAACAATGGAAGATAATCTATTTTGGACAGAAGTGTTATTGAGGCTTTGAGATGTTTTTAATTACAATAAAGGAGACTTCTAAAATTGTAGATCTTGAGTCTTATGTTCGAGAACATACTGTTTCTGCTTGCTTAATAGCCGTAACACGTCGTACGACAAAGACATCGAAAGCTTCGTGAGGAAGAAGGATCGTCGAGTTAACTTGTTTTACAAGTAACAGCGCTCAAAAGACAAATCTGCTAGGTAGTTTGTACTTCGTCGGCGCCCAAACGCAGTAGTATCTCTCTTGGTGGATCACTTTGGGAGATATGAAGGAACCGTCAGTTGAAAGATTTGTGGGCTATGTCCCTATGCAGTTGTTATATGAGTTATATGAAGTTAATTAATAAATTAAATTTTGTTCCCTCAATATATTTAGATATTGGAGGAGAAACAGACGAATTCACAATGGGGTTTTATTGATTGAACTTATGATAAATATACTGCATACAGGATAAGAAACATTCAAGTAATGAATTGAACAATAAAAATATGCATGTATAATCAATAATTACTTAGCTCACAATTTTCATGTTTAGGAGGAATGTTTATTTCTTACCCTAACAACAATATATATATCACAACAGAGATCGGCCAATATTTGACTATGAAAGATAAATTCTGCACTGTGAGGAACACGCAACACTATGGCCGAGGAAACTAAGCGGTTATCCAAACGCGCTGAAATTGTATCAGGCCGGAACAGATACACGATACCGTCTCTCTCTGTTGCTCAAAGCTGTGGCGGTCGTTGCAGCGTTTGTGCCCGTGGTTTATAGTCCTCACCACTCAAATACCGAAATTCTCAGAGTGATGTTCTGATTTACATTACACAAAAACTAGCTACGAGAGGCATCGATAGCTCTGGAATGACGGTACGTTAAACTGTCTGATAATTCTGTTCGCCGATCGTACAAAAACAGAAGTTTTAACTATGGAAATTCCTATTGGAATGTATATCTCACGGTGCGTTCATGGAGAAATTGTGCGATCAGTTGTATTAAGACTATCCTCATCTCGTCGGCACGACCAACATTATTCCAAGGTTTTGGCTCATGAAACACCTGTGCCAAGCTCTCTGGAAACGGTGCCTCAGTCCCTGTCCTGAACGAGAGCAAGGCGTCAATCTCAGTCTGCCTGCGTCGCACGAATCCCCTAAATAAGTCGTACTACCTACCGCACGTATATTCGACACTTCCCTTCACGTCTCGGGAGCGAACAGAAAGCGGCGAAAAACATGCCGACATATCCAAGTATTGAGGTAAATCACGCGCCAACTATTTCATGAAATGTTTTGTCAGTTTTGCACTTCGGGACTACCTTATGCTATTTTCAATTAATTAAAAATGTCATGTGTCAATTTTTAAATAATTGGTTAAGTAGTCCCGAAATATGCAGTATTGGCAAAATAAAATAAAATAAATAAAAATAAAAAAATAATAAAAAAAAATAAAAATGACATTGACAACTAGTGGGTGATTTGCGTTATTACTTGATCGATGCAGTTGTACGATAGCGTCGAAACAGGTTACGCTTACATTTTTCTTGACTCCGGTCAAAACATGCAGTTGTCTAGCGCCGCGACGATCACCTCAAACCAACTAGTATTGTCCTGTCTCCCTGATCCAGTGGACCAATCGACAGACGGCAGCTTGCGCCGCGTACAAGGATAACTATACATGACCCCAGCGAATAGCTCGAATAGCTGTCTTGCAACTTCCCTTGCGTGTCTCAAGAACTCCTCCCACGCTTTCTCCATCCAGGATTCCGAAATTTTCCCGCAGACTGCAAGGACCCGACATTCAGTTTTACAGACCGGCGATCGTTATCTTGCCAGCCGATAACAGTAAAGGCGACTCTGTGGCTTCAGAAGGAATACGTTGGGCCCTCAGTCTGGATGAAATGTTGGCCGAAAGGCAGCGTGGGAATTTCTGGAGCAGTCAAGAAAATGATTACTAAAAAATGCATTTGAAAAACAAATATATTGAGTTACTCAGATCACAAAATCCAGTAGGTCGTCTGGAGGTGCTACGAATGAAGTATAACGACTCCCTGCAGCTGTAGCTAGTCTCTTATGGTACAGTCTGTGGTGCAAACACTCTCACTAAAGCGTTGTTTGATTCACGTAGCTGCCAAGCGGACACCGTGAACGCGCTTTCGACTGTTAGTCGAAAACTATGGGCGAACTCCGGTGTGAACTCGGACGCGGCACGGGCGTAGAGGTTCCAGAATTCCATGAGAACTGCCGAAAACTGCAGTGGCTTCGAATTCGTGAGAGTTAAGTCCATTCAAGTGCCGAAGGCAGCATCACAAAGAGAGCGGGTCACCTCGCACACATTGCGAATGTTGTAATTCGAATGCCAGGAATTCCTCTCCTGGCCTAACCTCTTCATTTCTCAGTAGTATATTCACCTTATTTATTTGCTGTGTGTATTCTAGCCTGGCTCTCGCTACAGTTTCTATCCTCTACACTGCCCTCTAGTGTCATAGAGGTATCCTATGAATTCTGTGATGTGGTAACACATTTCCTATCATCCTGTCATTTCTCCCTGTGTTTAGTCTTTTCATTGTCGTTTCTGCGGAGAACCTCCTCATTCGTTACCTCATCAATCTACCTAATTTTCGACGTTCTTTAATAGCACCATATCTCAAACGCTTAGATTCTCTTCTGTTACGGGTTTTTCACTGTTGATGTTTCACTTCCCTAAAAAAGCTGTGCTCCAAACGTACAGCACAATCACAGAAATTTCTTCCTCACATTAAGACCAATGTTTAATATCAGTTGACACCTTTTGACCATTAATTCCCTCTTTCCCCGTGCCAGTCCACTTTTTTGTGTCCTATTTTCCCCTGTTGGTCGTGGGTTGTTTTGCGTCCAAAGTAGCACAATTCCTTAACTTCCTTGTAAGGTTTCTCGTTATTTTCAGTTCTCTTTCTGTACATCACTTTTGTCTTTTTCCTGTTTACTCTCAATCGACATTTTGTATTCATTAGATTGCCCATTCCATTCAAAAGATCCTGTAATTCTTCTTCAGTTTCACTCAGTATTGGAATGCTGATAGTGAGACTCAGCCACTACGGTCGGGGGTTCGGGGGTTCGAATCCTCCCTCGGGCATGGATATTTGTGCCGTCCTTAGTATAAGGTAGTTGATAAGTAGTCTGTAAGTTTAGGGACTGATGACCCCGTAGTTAAGTCCCATAAGCTTAAAACAAAAGACAAAAAAAATGAGACTCATCATTGATATCGTCTCACCCTAAGTTTTTATGTCACTCTTGAAACCTTCTTTCATTTACTTCATTGCTTCACTGCTTAATTAACAGCAGGGGCGAAAGATCGCATCCCCGTGTAAGGTGGCTACTGATTGGAAATTTCTTGTCTTAAGTTTATGCTGCATAAGTTGGCAACAACATATACAATCATCTTTGTTCTGATTCTCTTTGGCGGTGGGCTTGCCGTGCAGTAGGGAGAGTGGGGGTCTGGAGTTTGGCGCGGTCGGACGCATTGGAGCTCACGGCTGAAGCAGCCGTGGCATCCATCATTATGGTATTAATTTACTGGTGAATCATTTTTAATGTTTTCGGCATTGCGAAAATTTTGCTTATTTCATTTAGTTTTTCTTACCATTCAGTATTAATTTTGGCAGCCCCTCGGTTGATTTGTGAACATTATTAACGCACCTTTGTTAGGCACATTGTTAGTTACTATGATTCTTTCAGTATAGTAAATAATTAAATAATATAATAAAATAATTAATTAATGCCAATTGCCTTTTGACATTTATAATTATACCTTTCCAGTAGCTAGGATCGCATTCCCGATTTAGTAACTGCTCATTGCAAAACTTCGCAATAATACGTATATTCTACGTTTCTATGGTTTATGTTACCTGTGCCGAATTCGCTTATAACTAATCTTGAAATTTTGTTGAACGTAGACTTATTTAGTTTCATTGGTTTATTTTTGATTGTGAGCAGACTTGCTGCTATAGGTAATTGTAACTTGTCTATAATTGAGTTTTATTGTAGGAAAGCGGTTTCATGAACAATACGAAGTGAAGAATGTGAACTTCAGCCAAGCGAGGTGTCATTCCCCCATGATTAAAAGAAAAGTAATTTTTTTATGATTACATTTCTTTTGTTATGAAGCCTTATCAATACGTGCTATCAGGACTATTAGTTTGTTCCATATCTGCTCACGTGTGAGGACAGCTAATTTTGTACAGTACAGACGAGATTCAGACATTCCCCTGAACTTGACGAGAAAAGATTTTGCGTAATATTTTTATTTGCTACTGTTAGAACGTGCTACACCATTGTTTTGCTACATGTCATTGAGAGTTAGTTTCGCTTTAATAGTGTTTTACATTTAAGTATTTTGGACAAGTCTATACTACACTGAACGTGACTATTGAATTTTTTGGGCATAATAGCTAAATGTTCATTTTTTATTGTCCTTTGGGAACAGGGCCAACACTGTCAGGTACAGAACTTTCCACCATTGTTCATTGATTATGCTAGCCTAGTTTGTCAGCTCACGAGTATTTTGCCCTTATGTTTTGTTGTTGCTGAAGTCAGATTGAGAAATTTTCTAGATTGCTATTGCTGCCGTATGCTAGACAGCTCACCATTGCGCACTAACTAAGTTAATTTATTGAACTCCACGTAGTATAATTTTTATTAATTTTCAGTAAAGATAAACTTTTCCACCTCCACACATAATTCATTACATTATTGATTCAAGTAGACAGAAAGAAGTGGCACCCCGTTGCACATGTCTCACACGCTGTTTAATCCGAAAACTTTGATCTTGGTCTTGCCATCTTATTATTGCCTCTTGGTTCTTATGGTTTTTATAATTTTTAGTTTTTTATCCGTTCTGATCGTGACTGTGTGATAATAATAATAATTATTATGTGTGGGTCATTGGCCTGGTGCAAGTCTTTCAATTGGACGCCACTTTGGCGACTTGCGTGTTCCTAGTCTACCCCAGTTATCCAACCGGGGAAAGGGGACCACGTGTCGTCTCTGGCGACTCCTCACAACGTTGAGAGGTGAAGGATGGGTTAAAGTGCAGACTGAAAAATTCTTCACATCTTTGATGATGCAGAGAAAGACATGAGACGGATGGACGTTCTTTCCAGTCGGAAAAGAAGGGCAAGAATTGGTGCGATTTCCACGAAACAGGAGCTGATACTATCGTTACTCAGTGGAATAAATGTCTTGTCGCATGTTGTGATTACTTTTGAATGGTTGAGAGACCCTTGAGAGAGCTGGCCTATGATACACTGTTATTAGAAGAGCTGTAAGGTAACTTCACATGCTTTGTGTGCAATCGAATTGATATGCAGTAAGTTCCAGTTGCCTTTCCTGTTTATTTATTTATGGAACACAGAATGACGTATTTAGTAGAAACAATTAAGTGACATAAAATGATATGAACTAACACAAACAGATACATGTATACCAGTATGTAAAAATTAAGAAAGAAAGTGGGAGAATAGCAGTAGATGAAGAAGTCTGGCGACACGATTCTAATCATGGTTGGATATCAATAGATTCCAACCAGTTAATTACTGCAGGTGTTGAGTGTACAAAGTCTTGACAGGTACTCATGAATGTTGTTCTGGGCAGTCGTGTAGAAAGTGTTGCAGCGTCTGTGCCGCAGTCGCAGTGATCATCAGCGTCAATTCTCCACTTGTGTGGCTTTGCTTTGCTGGCGGCGCCTTGGTGCCGGCTTTGTCAGTTCTGATCCAGTTTTTCGTGGGGAGAAAAGAAATTTCTGACATACCTCGATTAAAAGAAGGGATCGATTGGTAGGACACATTCTTAGACATCAAGAAATCGTGGATTTAGGATTGGAGGGAAATGTGTGGGATAAAAATCGCAGAGGGAGACCAAGAGATGAATACAGTAAGCAGATTCAGACAGATGTAGGTTGCCGTTCTTATGAGGAGATGAAGAGGAAGCTCAGGATAGAGAAGGGTGGAGAGCTGCATCAAACCAGTCTCCGGATTGAAGACAACAACATGTGAATGCTATGAGAACAGGTGAAAGAAAGGGCAAAGATGAAATATGAAACAATGAAAGACACAAATGAGGGAAGTACTGCTTTATTTCACAATTTAGCATTACTATGGCCTATGGTGTACTCAATACCCCAGCACGCCCGCTCGAGGGTTGTGTTCCTTCAAATATTTTACTTGAGATGTTTCCAACACTCGCTTCACTATTAAAAAATTCTTGTTGGGTTATTATTTTTCAATAAAATTATGTTCTTATGGAAAATCAACGGAGACATTTGAAATGTATTATTTAAAACAATTGTTCTTTAAACACATTAATTGTAATTATTGTAATGAATCGGAATATCTTAATACTGCGTTCATAACCTAAAATGAACATTACGAAGAAAAAAAAGGGGGGCAAAGGGAATCGAACGCGGTACTTTTTTTAGGGGCCTCCTTCCTCCCTTTTAGCCCCGTCTTTCGCTCGCCATTTTCTGCCTTCTCGGCCTCGCTTCAATGGCTTTTTGGTCCTCTCAGTAATAAAATTAAAATTTTAACTTCTCTAAAAACAGTAATTGTAGTTAAATCTCTTCTTCAAACAAAAAAAAAAATTGATATAAACGTAGTTGAAAGCAATAACGACAATGAAAACGCATTTCTTGTATTCTTGTGTTGCACTGTGACTGGCTGCTAAACTAATATTAGAAGTGCAGCTCGCCGATTCCCCCTGCACCTAATGCTGGAGTTGGGCACGTCTTCTCGAAAGACTGTAGTGTAAGCTCCATTGTCCTGATCAATTCTAGTTCTAAGTCAGCGAATGTATAAATTAGCCTAGGACGATGCCTAGTGTGGAGGGTGAAAGTTTCGTACCGTACTTTGAAAATTAGACCTGCGCTCACGAAGTATATAAAGGCCTCAAGGAGGCAGCGCGCCATAACCACCTGCATCGGGGCCGGCCGCGGGGACTGAGGCGCTTCAGTCACGGTCTGCACGGTCACTACGGTCGGGGGTTCGAATCCCCCCTCGGGCATGGATATTTGTGCCGTCCTAGTTCGTAAGTAGTTCGTAAGTAGTTTGTAAGTTTAGGGACTGATGACCCCGTAGTTAAGTCCCATAAGATTTACAAACATTTGAACATTTGAACCTGCATCGGGAGCACTTGCGCCAAGTGTGGAATGCGTGATCCAGATAAATGTTGACAAACGTGACCCTTTGCATCATGTCTAAGGCTCTTACAATGTTATCTCGAACACTCGTTCTGACAGACAGCAGGAGGCTTCTATAGTTGAGCTCTGCCGTGCGTCTGACGTCGTTGATGAAAGTGATTTCTAAACATTTCATTGTGTCCATCAATCTTATCAAACTTTTGGAGAATTTGGAGTATCATCCTAAAATTTCTTTTTCCTTTTATCATTCTTAACGGCTACGTTTACACATAATTTTTATATTCGCAACACCTTTCGAATTATGTACGTTTCAGTCACCTTCTTGTATGATTAATATTAAAAATCTGTACCCTCGGTTTCGTGTTAGGGTATTTATATAATGACTAGCTGAAAATCCGACGTTGCCCGGGATGTTAAATATCTGCCAGGCTGCATATAAAGCTGCAGTAGGTGTAGATGGAAAGCACATATTATAAAAATCAGGTTCCAGGCTTCCGATTCTGACTTTCCGGATATACACCAATTTCAAACCAAAGGTTTATTGAAACCACTTATTTAATAGATTGCCCTATAATTTATTAATCATAATAGAAAATGCAAGTTCCAATGGAAACTGCAGTCTCTTGAAGGTAGATTTGTGGGATATAATGGGTATTCGTTGGGTGTACTCTGTTTCATTCTGTTCCTTTCCTTGTAGCTCTATGAAAGTAAACTGCTTTCGCTTCCAGCCGGATGGAGCAATTTTCCACGCTCGTTACTGTTTACGTGCTCATATCTCATGAACTACGTGTCGGAATGTGATACAATTTAGAAGCTACATTCAACTATATATGTGTATACTGTCTGTAAAATTTCCTGTCGCTACAATTTGTAGTGTTCAAATTATAAATTGTAACGTCATACCGAGAGCCCTAGTTTTACTCCATAAACAGCGGAAAAGTAATAAGCGAGAAATTTTTTTCCTTTCACCATTTTACTATGGTTGCCAGCGAGAAAAAGTTTAATAAAGGTTTGAAATTATGTTTAAAGTTTGTTGCAAGTCGCTAAGTACTGTCATTCTCATACAGTGTATTTCGAAAATCTCGCCGCATCATATGGTATTTTTTGCAATTTCTATTGGTTATAACGTAATATCTTTTGAACCATGTGCCGTATTTGAGTCTTAACCATGCACCAATTGTTACCTCACGTAAGGAATGTGTGTACCAAATTTGGTTGAAATCGGTCCAATGGTTTAGGAGAAAATGAGCAGGATTGTCGCTAAATGCAGCAGTTTTCTGCACATCTCATTGTTTATGACGTCATATCTCGTGAACTATGTATCGTACGTGATTCTTACACTTACGGCGACCGTTCTCATGGATTGAAGCTTACGTGTACAAAATTTCATAAAGATTGGAACAGAGCTGTAGATTTGTATGCAACACGTACAAATATACGGACACTCTGCTTTATATAGGTTCGTTCCAGCAGCTGACAGACGGCTTCTTTCAAGCACTAAGAAACAGGTGTTACTGCGCATGCGCAACTACTATGACGTAAAAATCCTTCTTCGATACTTGCACTGTTGGAACGCTTTCTGCACTGTTTCTGGCTGCAGGCGAATGTGAGTTTAAGGAATAATTAAAATACTTTCCTTCCTAATAACGAATAAGTGTAAACGAGAAATATCTGATCTCAAGTGGGATTGCAGTGACCTCGAAATAATCGAAAAACACTCCACAAACACACACGAATCACGTGATGGCTGCCCCCACCTTAACTCAGCCCTTTCTGCGCATGCGCAAATTGGCAGATTTTCCGCACCTGAAATATTTTTCCGGGTAGCGTCTGGCTGCTTGCGGCAACTGCTGGAACACCTAACAGCACCTACTCCAAGTAGCCAAAAGCGGGAGAAGGCGCTGCTGGAACACAATTTCAGCGTTGCGCATGCGCGTCAAGCAGTCTGGCAGCTGCTGGAACGAACCTATTATTAGATTTGCATGTTTCAATCGCAAGTCAATCATCATCACTATACGAGAACTTACGTATTTAGCTTTGGGTTTATATAGAAGAGAAGATGTGAGATGTTTTTACTGTTGGCTTTCATAATGTGATTTGGCACTAGAAGGAAAATCGTGCTGATGTCGGATTCAGTCGGATGGGGAGGCGCAAAGTGGGGGCGGTTAGCCGGTTACGATCCGTCAGCGGTCGACCACATTCTGCGAAACAGGAATTGATCGTCTGGTCTCCAATGGGGTAAATGTCTCCGCACGCGGTGATTACTTTGGGACGGAGGAACTGGACGGCGGGCTGTGGTTTTTGCGCCCTGCGCCCCGCAGTCCCCACGCTGTCTGGCCCTCTGCGGCTGCGCAGCTCTGCCGGCTGCTCTGGCGGGGCTGGCGCTGTTTGCTCTGCCGGGCAAACAGCCGCTGCCTCGGCGTGAGTCGGTGTTTGCCTGTCCCCGCGGCTGCATCAGATAAAATCTGCCGCGCCCCGCTCCGCCGCGCAGCGCTCACTTGTCAGATTGCACAGCGGGCGTCAATAGCGCCAACCGCGCCTCTGATAACGCCGCGCCGCGCCACACCGCGCCGCGCTGCTCAAACGCGTCCGTTGTGTTGGCAGCGCTGTCGCCCGCCACTTGCTGCAGCTCCGGCGCTGCGCCGTTCAGATACGAGTTCCGTGTTTAAACACAATTCGAACGTACTGTACCTTCACGGGGAACGTGGCTCAGTAGAAATACACCTTTTATGATTTGTTATCTTTCAAAGAGGGGAAAACCGAACTTTAGAAGAAATATGTAGATGGCCTATACAAAGGAAATAAACTTGAAGGCAGTATTCTAGAAATGGAAGACGAAGTGGAGGAAGAAGAGATAGGAGATATGATACTGCGAGAAGAATTTGACAGAGTGCTGAAGGACTTGAGTCGAAACAAGGCCACTGGAGTAGATGATATTCCGTCTGAACTGCTGATGTCGTTAGGAAAGCCAGACGTGAAAAAATTGTATCACCTGCTATGCTAGATGTATGAGACAGGGAAAATATCCTCCGACTTGCAGAAGAATATTGCAATTCCAATTCCAAAGAAAGCAAGTGTAGACAAGTGTGAAAATTACAGAACTATCAGTTTAATAAGTCATGGTTGCAAAATACTAACACGAATTATTTACAGATGAATGGAAAGACTTGTGGAATCCGACCTGGGGGAAGATCAGTTTGGATTTAGGAGAAATGTAGGAACACGGGAGGCAATACATTACGACTTATCTTAGAAGATAGGCTAAGGAGAGGGAAACCTACATTTTTAACGTTGGCGATTTGGAGAAAGCTTTTGACAATGTCGACTGGAAGACACTCTTCCAAATTCTGAAGGTATCAGGGGTAAAATATAGGGAGCGAAGAGTTATATTCAACCTATACAAAAACCAGACAGCGGATACTAGAGTCGAAGGGCAAGAAATGGAGGCAGAAATTGGGAAGGGAGTAAGACAGGGTTGTAGCCTTTCCCCAGTGTTGTTCAATCTGTACATTGAGCAGGCAGTGAAGGAATGGAAGGAGAAATTTGGAGAGGGCATTAAAGTGGAGGGAGAAAAAATAAAAACTTTGCGGTTTGCCGATGACATAGTAATTCTGTCAGAGACCGCAAAAGATCTGGAAGAGCAATTGAATGGCATGGACAGTGTCTTGAAAGGAAGATATAAGATGAACATTAACAAGAGTAAAACGAAGGTAATGGAATGCAATGTCAGAAAATCAGGTGATGCTGAAGAAATTAGATTAGGTAATGAGACAATAAAAGTAGTAGATGAATTTTCTTATTTGGGTCGAAGTAAAGAAGATATAAAATGCAGAATGGCCATGGGAAGAAAGGCGTTTCTAAAGAAGCGAAACTTGTTATCATTCAATATTAATTTAAATCTTAGGAAGTCCTTTCTGAAAGCATTTGTCTGGAGTGTAGCATTGTATGGGAGTGAAACTTGGACGATAAGGAGTTCAGATAAAAAGATGATAGAAGCTTTTGAAATGTGGTGCTACAGACGAATGATGAAAATTAGGTGGGTAGATCACGTAACTAATGAGGTGCTTAACCGAATTGGTGAGAAAAGGAGTTTCTGGCATATCCTGACTAAGAGAAGGGATAGATTGGTTGGACACATTCTGAGACATCAAGTAATTGTCAATTTAGCATTAGAAGGGAGCGTGTGGGGTAAAAATCGTAGAGGGAGACCGAGGGCCGAATATAGTAAGCAGATTCAAAAGGATGTAGGTTGCCGAACGTATTCTCAGATGAAGAGACTTGCTCAGGACAGGGTAGCGTGGAGAGCTGCATCAAACCAGTCTGCGAACTGAAGACCACAACACACACACACACACACACATCTATCAATCTCCTACGGAATTGCACGGCAAAATGCACTGACAAGACATGGCGGTTGAACTGGGTACCACGGTTAGCTGTACCAACTCAAAAAATTGAATGAATATTTATTTACACTGAGCCGCGAGGGGATGGCCTCCCCCGGTCTGGTCGGGCCGGGAAAAAGAGGGGAAATCATTTTTCCGATTTTCTCCCTGTAAAAACTGTTGACGATATTTAGGACCACCCCACAAGCTTTTATCAACTTATTTTTTCCTTGCATGTTTTCCAATGCTCTGCCTCTTCTTAGAACCAGAGGTGGGCCCGAATGGACTGCGCAGTCAGAGGTAGAAATTCGTCGTACTGCGCATGACGTCACCGCGGAGCACGCGGCGGCAGTTGTAGCGGTAGCCCTGCAGTAGCTAGTTGTTTACAGTGTATGTTTTGTTTCGTTTATTCGTGTGTCTTCCGACAGAAAATTCGATTAATATGTTAATGATTCGTTTGACATTTTAAATTCTCCCAGAATCGTTGACAAAAAGACATTAGCAACTGCCTATGGAACAAACGAACAGCTCCAAAAAAACAAATCTCAGCATTGTGCTGTGAAACTATATACATTGGAAACCGAAGGAAGCTGTTACCATTTCAGAAAGGACTCTTAATGTCAATTAATTCTTTATTTGGCCTTCCTTCTGACCTTTTGTCACTAGGCATTAAGTGTATATTAACCCGCGAGAACATGCATCTTTAAAAGTTACGCGATCAATCGCATGTGTAGCATTTTTATGACAGTCAAAGAACAGTTTGTAATGTACTTAATATGTCTAAATAAGTGCTTCTAGTTGCGTTTATAAGAAAACTCAAACATCGGACTATTTAAAATTGGAAAAATGCCAATTGTTTTAAAATTAGTGTGAGCAAAATCATCGCGCGCAAGTCCTCGCGGGTTAACAAACAGCACGGCTGAACCAGGACTGTCTTGAATTTTTTTTTTTCATAGATTAGAGGCATTTGTCATTTCTATCAGCATCCTCGTCCAAAAGAAGTAAAACATCGGCTGCGTTTATTGCTTTTGGGAAAGAATGCCCAAGACATTCCACTGTATAATACTTCGTCTGTGAGACAGGAAGAAGATTTCCGTCATCTAGTCCTCTGTGTGGAATTTTTCCGGATATGTCTAAAGCAATGACCATGCCAGATGGGGAAGCAGAGAGCCAGGACATAAGTTTTAGTTGTGAGGCTGCTGCACCGTCTGCTATGACGTGTTGAATGCCCAACTGAAGGATTCAAATATCTGGCAGGCTACATAGCGCGCCGTGCTGCGAAATATGAGATCTCACTGGGGGTGTCGTCTAATGAGCTACTTTGTCCTCCAAAAAATCTCGCAAAATACGGGTGGACAGAATTTCTATCACGAGGAGATTTGTTAGTGCCGACTGACGAGTGGATGCGGTAGTTCTCAGAGTTTTAGCTGCTGTTCAATGAGATTAAGGGAACTGACACACTTAAAAAATATTTCCAAGAGATTAACCGACGTAATTTCGCAGAAAAATCTTCATGTGGCGCCGGAGGTCATTAAAATATTCTTACGGACCGATTTTTTATTCGAATGCGCTACATTAACATGAAGCTGAAGAGGGAAAAAGCAGCGGCATCACAGGGGCGAAAATGACGTCAGTGTCATTCTTCGGCTGTCGGAAGCATTTAACGAGGTATGTAACTGCAATAAGCAATGCGTAAACAGTTAACTTTTGTGTGTTTAGTGGTGTTCTACGTGTTGGCGCAGCGCCGCTTCGCGCCCCTCGCTAGCAGTGTTGCTTCGTCGCTGACGTCATTTCAACGGCCAATAGCAGGTAGTTTCGCTTCGGGCCCAACCTTTTATAGAATAACCTTGCTAAGAACTATGTCTAACCTAGAGCCAATTTTAGTGTTATGTTCAAAATCCTATATCTCCGAAAGTTCTTGACCGAATGTTTTGAAATTTTAACACAACGTTCTACTGGAATATGCGCATGTTATATATACACAATTGTTCGGTATATGACATATATGAGTTTATATAAATTTTATAATGGACAAACTTTGATACGAAAAATCGCAAAAGTACATAAGGGTTTAAACAATATAGTCAAGAAATATGTACCTAGAAACCTTCCTATGTTACAATGCAACGTTGTGTGAAAATTTCAAAGCAGTCGATCAAGAACGTTCGGAGATTAACGGATATGCACTAACCAACAGAACATTTTTATGTATAGAGATAGAGGGGGCACCTTTTCGACAACTGCCCACTCTTATATATATGCCGGCCGCTGTGTTCGAGGGGACTGAGACGCTCCAGTCACGGTCTGCACGGCCACTACGGTCGGGGGTTCGAAACCCCCTCGGGCATGGATATTTGTGCCGTCCTTACTCTTAGCTAGTTCATAAGTAGTTTGTAAGCTTAGGGACAGATGACCCCGTAGTTAAGTCCCATAAGTTCTACAAACATCTGAAATTTTTTTTTAAAAAAAAAAAGAACCACCGGGCCTGCTGAGTGACAAATAAAAAATGTTGAAATGTTCGTAAGTCTAAGGCGTTTCACTGCTGCGGTTATCAGTCCCTAAGCTTACACACCACTTTAACTAACTTATGCTAATGATAACACACACACACACACACACACACACACACACCCATGGGAGGACTCGAGCCTCCGATGGCGAGCAACCGCCCACTCCGCAACATTGCGCCTTAGAGCGCGCGGCTCCTTCACCGCGGCACTGACAGAAAACTGCGGAAGTGTCACTCTCCGATTTTTCTGAAATTTGGTTCTGTTATAAAACAACGAAAAACAAAGAGACGCGTTTTTTTAGCAGCGATAAAACATATGGTCCTTCCAAAATGTCAGCTGAAATGGACAAATTGCGATGACTTAGAGATAAGTGAAGCGATTTTAATGATTTTTGTTATGAAAGTATGCTTTGACGAATGACGAAAATCGATCTAGGTATACTGGAAGCGGAGTGAAAATTAGGGGGCCAACTGACTCGAAAGAGACCAATTTTTTTGCTACAGAAAGTAGTCATGATTTAATGGGAGTAGAATTTATTAAAACTTCAAAAGGAAGGCTAATTAATAAAAAACGTTATACACACACACAGATATATATATATATATATATATATATATATATATATATATATATATATATATATATGTGTGTGTGTGTGTGTGTGTGTGTGTGTGTGGGTGTGAGGGATAAACAACCCTTATAGTACCGTGATCATTGTACCACCCGTAAAACAGCTTGGGTATAAAACATTTTGAATTTTCTTTTTAATAAACTGGTATTTAAAGTAGCTGAATCCGAATCTGAAATCAGATTCTCAAAATTCAGTATGGCTGATGCAGAAAATTGTGTGATGCAAGGAAATCTACCCAAATGAAGCGGCGGGAAGAAATGTAAATCTGGCTGTACGACCTCTACGCGCTATATCATGGGAAACGCTAACGCAGGCATTTCCACAATTCAAGCTCGCTTTGAAAGAAAAACAGTTTTGACGATATTACTGACATCCAACAAAACGTGACGAGGCTTTTGAACACAGTCCCAAAGAAAGGTTTCGTACGTAGTTTCCAAGGCGTTTATTGCAGAACTTGGTTAGTTATGGGAGGTGACTATTTCGAAGGACAGTACGGTATCTTAACTGTAGTTTATAGTTCATCTACGTAAATGTAACAGCACTATTCACCGAACTTTAGTGCCAGAGACTGTATTTTGTTCGTTAGGCGAGTGTATGAAAGCGTATCGAACGCATTCCGGAAGTCAAGGAAGCATGTATGTACTGGCTTACTGAATCTCGTGAACTAACAGAGTGGGCTGGGTTTCACACATTGGTTTTGAGAATAAATTCTACAACAGATGTCAGATATATGGGCCTATAGATTGTTTTACTATCCTTCTTCAAAAGGAGAAGAACCAAAGCTTTCTCCAATCATTATGAATGTTTCGCTCCTCGAGATACCTGATCTAATTAGAAGAGCAGTAAGGTAAGCATTTGCATACTGAATGTGCATTCTAATTGGTATCCCGTAAGTTCCTGTGGTCTTTCCTGATTTTTTTTTTTTTTTTTCATTTAGTGAATAGACTACAGAATTATGTATTAAGTACAAACCATAAGTAGATATAAACATGATGTTGTAAGGCCACAGATGATGACCTTACATCTGCAGGATTACTGCAGACTAGCACTATGTGAATCTGCAGACTCTTGTATATATATATATATAGATATATACCGTTTTTACATATACAACATCTTTGTTCAGTCTCTTTACACATATACATAAGAGATATACAAATCAGGAAAAAACAAACATATATATATATATATATATATATATATATATATTAGAGGCTGAACAAAGATGTTGTATATGTAAAAACAGTAGAATGTCAGTAGCGCGCTCTACTGTGTAAGTGTATTGTTAACTGAAAGGCAGTCGGAGAGTCTGCGAATGGGTCTCGTCGTGTGTGGACAACGTCCGTGTGTGTGTTTCGGCGCGTACGGTACGTCGCGTGCAATCGCCGGCACGAAAACTGAGCGAAACGGTTATTAGTATGTTGACAGAAGAAGAAGTATTGACTGTGAAACTTTCTTTTGAAAGCGCGGGAGTGTCGTGTATCTTAACAATGTCTGCTAATGTCAGACTCGGTTATCGCGTCGTACGCATGTGATCGCGCCGCGCGTGTAAGAGAGAGAGAGAGAGAGAGAGAGAGAGAGAAACAGATTCGTTACGTGTTCCTGTCGTGAGACAAATTCGTGTAGCCGGCCGCGGTGGCCGAGGAGACTAAGGCGCTTCAGTCATGGTCTGCACGGCCACTACGGTCGGGGGTTCGAATCCCCCTCGGGCATGGATATTTGTGCCGTCCTAGTTCGTAAGTAGTTTGTAAGTTTAGGGACTGATGACCCCGTAGTTAAGTCCCATAGACTTTACAAACAGTTGAACATTTTGAAATTCGTGTATCGCAGAACTGACCCACTCGAAAGGAATGGACACTTGATGAACATTTGTACATATTCAACAGAATTACTGTGTGGATATCTGTGATTGTTGGTGAAATCATAATTGTACCGGAAGACCTCGTAGAGAATCCTCACCAAAAGATGAGTACTAAACTACTTTGTATTGTGAGTTAATTTAGCATTTGTGTTAAAATATAAGAGTTAAACAAGAATTATAAAGATATTTATGTGAAAATCCTTGATCAACCCAATTATATTTTTGATAATAAATTGCAACAATAATTCAAAAGTGAACAGATAATAAAACAACTTGAGAAGTAAATTAATTTTTTTGTGTGCTACGGAAATTTCATTAATGACAGTTAACTATACAAAAACAAACCATTATAGTCATTCTCAATTAAAATATTTTCAAAGTAGTATTCTTTCAGTTAGCAAATCATAAGGTAATGTGAGAATAATGAACAAAAATCATTACTAAAATTAATCAAAGCAGTTGTGTGTGTATGTGTGTGTGTGTGTGTGTGTGTGTGTGTGTGTGTGCGCGCACACTGCAAAGATAAAAAATCAGTTACTTTCAAAACGATAGTCAAAGTTGTACATTTTCAGTCACGATAAAAAATAATAATAATAAAACAACAACAAATAAAAAAATGGGGAAGCACACAAAATTTTTCTTTTATGTTAACACAATTACAGCTAACCCAGTTTGCTTCACAATATATCAACTGGATATATTATAACATGGGATGGTAAGTAGAATCTTCAGTGAAGTAATCAGATGCACAAAAATTAAAATTATTAATCAACTGGTACAGATAAAAATGAACTAACCGATAGTAACAGGGTATAAATTTAGAAGTGAACTGTATCTCGAATGTGCAAAGTTGACAGACAGTTGAAAGTAGCCTGTTATTAAAATAAACAAGATCTCGGGCATTTGAGATCTGCAAAAGCAAGTTAAAACGCTCACTGCTGCTCTAAATTACTTTATCAGTGGCCACAGTACATGCGCAACGGAAATTTATCTAACTGCTTGCGACCTTCCTATCGGTTCTCACCAATAGGACTTGGGCAATACATACTTAAGGATAGTAAAAGTTCATGGCTCGTTGTCTCTGTTCATAGGGGTGAGTTATGTATGTCAGCTTCTACGTCCTAAACAGCTACCCAGTCTGTTTAAACAAGATCAATAATTAATCTGTAGTTTAACCAGTCTATCAATCTGCAGATGATGACGTGAAAATATAGTTAACAAACATAAATTAAACCTCTGAAATACCAACAAAATGGATTCTAAGATAAAGAAGTGATTCACTCACGAAGTAATTCTTCATAAATGGAGTTTGTTACTCTTATTAGACATGAAACGCGGAAGTGGTCCTACTTTTTTTAATCTATCGGACCAAACTGCGTAGTCATCAGTCCGTAGCTTACAAACTACTTAAACCTAGGTAAACTAACCTAAGGACAACACACACACTCGTGCTCCAGTGAGGACTCGAACCTGCACGGAGAGTAAAGTTCCAAATTATCACTCGTAAGTTAGAGTAGTCCATCGAACTTTGCACTTCCAAGTTAATTCGCGATAAATGTATTTGTTATAAAACACAGTTTGTCATCATACGAGTACACGATTGCTGAATTATCACAGTTCGACAGCTCTACTACCGTGCATAGTTCTGCAGTCACAGTCCCGTAAATTTTCTAAGTCCACACATGCGTATCTCTTCAAATCACAAGTTCGTAACGCGGCTTCAGACCGTCCAGCGTCACAACCTTTCACTACCACGTCCAAGTTACGAGTCCCTTCCCAAGCGTTCAAAAAGCGTGCTCTCACTGCTCCCAAAATTGTGCCCCTCCGCGCATTCTAACGCCTCATCTTTAAAATACAATTTCCCGTCCAAAATATTATATATTTGAATATCACAGAATTAAATGCTTTGACCACCTCCCTACAAACGTTGTTTACATTTAACAAACAACTATATATTTAACAATACTAAAAACGGTTGAGACTGAAGCTCTTTGCTATTAAGCGTGGCGTCTCACTGTTCAAATCAGTCAAACCTTAAGGTCGTAAATCCTACCAAATGCCTAGGAGTTACAATTACGAACAACTTTGACTGGAGAGAACACATAGAAAATATTGTGGGGAAGGCGAACCAAAGGTTACGTTTCATTGGCAGAACGCTTAGACGATGCACCAGCTCCACCAAAGAGACTGCCTACATCACACTTGTGCGTCCTCTCTTGGAGTTCTGTTGCCCCTTGTGGGACCCTCACCAGGTGGGACTGACGGAAGATATTGAGAAGGTTCAGAGAAGGGCAGCTCGTTTTGTTTTTTCACGTTACGGGGGGAAAGCGTCACGGAAATGTTGCACGAATTGGGGTGGAAATCATTAAAAGAAAGACGTTATTCATTGCGGCGTGATCTGTTTGCGAAGTTTCAATCACCGACTTTTAGTTCTGAATGTAAAAATATTTTGCTAGCACCCACCTACTTAGGGAGACATGACCATCCCAATAAAATAAGAGAAATCAGATCGAAAACGGAACGATTTAGGTGTTCTTTCTTCCCGCGCGCTATTAGAGAATGGAACGGTAGAGAAAAGTTATGAAAGTGGTTAATGAACCCTCTGCCATGCACTTAATTGTGATTTGCAGAGTATATATGTAGATGTAGATGAAATATAATGCCGCCGTCGAAATATAGTTACACAATTAATACTCAATTTATCATCGCTTTTATACAAATATATTCAGTTATTGCTCAGAAATACTTATAATTGTTTATATATAAATTATCTGCTGCATATCTACTATTTTTAGTCGGCCATGAAATATTAAAGTGGCAGTTTAGAACATAAAAAAACGTTACTAAGTATAATATTAAATATAATAAAATACATACATAAATGTAATGCGCTTTCCTGAGTTCATGTTTTGTGTTTCTGTGGTGGAATTTACGTTCAATGAACCCTCTGTCAGACACTTAAATGTGATTTTCAGAGTATCCCATGTATATGTAAATGCAAATGATCGCAATTGTACCGCGGTACCCTATATAAGAATTGATGGTTTAAAGATAAAGAATGTCCATGCAAAAGTCGATCGAAATCGGTGGCCCATATGTCAGACAGTCTCCTTGTGAGCTAAGGTTCTGGCCAGTCATTCTGTCTTTTAATTTTTTTCGCATTACGAAATTACGTCAGATTAAACGAATATATTAGTAGCCTATTATCAAAGACGGACATCTGTCGTTTGTCAGAAACTGAGATAAACTTCATTTTTTATTGCGAAACGTAGAACTAATATATTTATGTTTCTACGTTTCGCAATAAAAAATGAAGTTTATCTCAGTTTCTGACAAACGACAGATGTCCGTCTTTAATAATAGGTTACTCATATAGAGCTAATATATTTATCCACTCCCATGAACCACAGCCTTTGCCGAGGTGAGATGCTTGCGTGCCTCAACGATGCAGATAGCCGTACCGTAGGTGCAACCACAGCGGAGGGGTATCTGTGGAGAGGCCAGACAAACGTGTGGTTTCTGAAGAGGGGCAGCAGCCTTTTCAGTAGTTACAGGGGCTACAGTTTGGATGATTGACTGAGCTGGCCTTGTAACATCAGCTAATGTGGCTTTGCCACACAGCTACTGCGAACGGCTGAAAGCAAGGGGAAACTACAGCCGTTACTTTTCCCGAGGACATGCAGCTCTACTGTATGAAAATATGATGATGGCATCCTCTTGGGTAAAATATTCCGGAGGTAAAATAGTCCCCCATTCGGATCTCCGGACAGGGACTACTCAGGAGGATGTTGTCATCAGGAAAGACAATACTGGCATTCTACGGATCGGAGCGTGGAATGTTAGATCCCTTAATCGGGTAGGAAAATTAGAAAATTTAAAAAGGGAAATGGATAGGTTGAAGATAGATATAGTGAGGATTAGTGAAGTTCGGTGGCAGGATGAACAGGATTTCTGGTCAGGTGAGTACAGGATTATAAGTACAAAATCAGTTGGGGGTATCACAGGAGTAGGACTGATAATGAATAAGAAAATAGGAATGCGGGTAAACTACTATGAGCAGCACAGTGATCGCATTATCATTGTCAAGATAGATACGAAGCCAAAACCAACAACAGTAGTACAGGTTTATATGCCAACTAGCTCTGGCGATGATGAGGATATAGAAGAAATATATGAGGAGCTAAAGGAAATTATTCAGACAGTTAAGGGAGAGGAAAACTTAATTGTGATGGGAGACTGGAATTCGGTAGTAGGAAAAGGAAGAGAAGGAAAATAGTAGGTGAATATGGACTGGGCAAAAGGAATGAAAGAGGAAGCCGCCTGGTAGAATTTTGCACGGTACATAATTTAATCGTAACAAACACGTGGTTTAAGAATCACAAAAGAAGGTTATATACTTGGAAGAGACCAGGAGACACTGGAAGGTATCATATAGATTTTATAATGGTAAAACATAGATTCCGGAACCAAGTTATAAACTGCAAGACATACCCAGGGGCAGATGTAGACTATGACCATAACTTTTTAGTCATGAACTGTAGGCTGAAACTGAAAAAACTGCAGAAAGGTGGGAAAATGAGATGGGACCTAGATAAATTGAAGGAACGTAAAGTTCTGGAGAATTTCAGAGGGATATTTAGGCAAGAACTGACAGAAAGAGGGGGAAATAAAACAGTAGAAGAGGAATGGGTAGCATTGAGAGATGAAATATTGAAGGCAGCAGATGACAAAATAGGTAGAAACGCAAGACCTACAAAAAATCCTCGGATATCATAGGAAATACTAAATTTAATCGATGAAAGGAGAAAATATAAAAATGCAGTAAATGAAACAGGCAAAATGGAGTACAGACGACTAAAAAATGAGATTGACAGGAAGTGCAAAATGGCTAAGCAGGAGTGGCTAGACGCCAAATGCAAATCTGTAGAAGAATGTATAAGAAGGGGAAAAGTAGATACCGCCTACAGGAAAATAAAAGCTACATTTGCTCCCTACATTTGCTCCCTGGAAACTGGCAAATGCAGTGATCATTAAAAAAGCACCTGACAAGGACCCACTGAACCCCAAATCCTATAGGCCAATTTGCCTAATTAACAACCTGGCTAAGATCCAGGAACGTCTCTTGTGCGAACGTATACAGTCGCACAGGGAGCTACTAGGACTTAATCCTACGCAGTATGGTTTCAGACGAGGCAAGTCAATTGATGATGCCCTACATGCGGCAACTGATATGGTCCACTCAACAACACTCAAATACGCTTTGGCCATTCTTGTGGATATTGCTGGCGCCTTTGATAATCTTTGGTGGCCGGCACTGTTCACAAGACTACGGGAGCTAAGGGTACCTAAGGCCCTTTATAACAGTATTTTAGACTACTGCAAAAATAGGGCAGTCGAATGGCGTAAGGACTCTCAAAAGGTAGTAAAGCAAATCACCAAAGGGTGCCCCCAGGGATCGATCTGTGGACCCGTCTTCTGGGACATAACCTTTGAACCACTCCTGAACCTACTGGGGCAACAGGAGTTGGTCAAAGGCACTGTCGCGTATGCAGATGACCTACTTGTTTTGGTTACAGCTGACTCGAGAATGCAATTAGAACACAAGGCAACACATGTCCTGGCAACTATAGGACAATGGTGCACACAGAACAAATTACAGATGGCAGCACATAAGACAGTCTACATATTACTAAAAGGAACCCTAATCAGGGACCCAACAATAAAACACAACATCAAAATACGCAGAAAACACAATACACGTTATCTTGGCGTCCAATTGGACGAACGCTTGACCTTTAATGTACATATACGACTGACGACCGACAGGGCCACCAAGATGACTCAAAAACTTGCCAGGCTAAACACCACAACGTACAGACTACCTACACAAACACTACGTACATACCACATAGCCCTCTCCGAGTCAGTAATCTGCTTCGCGGCCAGTTCATGGGCACAGCGTCTGGCACTACAGACCAACATTGCCACTGTTAGGAAAGGTCAAAGAAGTGTCCTATTAAGGCTAACTGGAGCCTTCAACACTACCTCAGACGAAGCACTCTGCGTGGTACTGGGGATACCACCAATAGACCTTACCATACGACTAAGAGCTGCTATGTACTGGCTGAAGGCGGGGAAATACGACAAGGTCCACGAACTTGTTGGACAAGAGATAACAGAACGGAGGCAACTAATTAAATGGAGAATGGACACATGGCAAAGGAATGGGAAAACTGCGAGAAAGGAAGACGTGTCTATGACTTTTTCCCGAATATAAGGGAACGTCTTCGAATGGGTCATATCAATCCCAGCCGGGGTATGATCCACTTCCTAACGGGACACGGCCCCTACCCCACACACCTCACACGTGTAGGTCTCAGTGACAATCCATGCTGTACGTGTGGAGAAATTGGGACCCCAGAACACACTGTCATATACTGTCAGCTCTACAAAACACACACTCACACTATGTTTGACACGACTAAAGACCTAAACGAACTAATACGAGATAAGAACGGATGGGACATAATGAACAGGCTGACGGACGAAGTCTCACTACAAAAAAAAAAAAAAAACACGAGTACGTTAGAGTACGTTAGACGTAAGACGTAATGCAACACGAAACGCCCACAACAGAAGACAAAACACTTACGATGAATCTGACACTGAAAGCACAAACAGTACAGATTACACCACAGATGACAGCCCCGACACAGAGGACGTATAAATACTTGCGAAATATAACCTACAGATATAGCCAATCATAAGAGTCTCAAAATGAGAAAACTCCAGGATGGCAGGGCTCGAAGTAAATTCCGAGGCCTCCCACCCTGGACTTTCCTCTCTTATTCTTCAGACTGTCACTCAAAGCAATCTTTCCTATCTTCTATTATTCTCTTCTTAAAATAGTTGATGTTTTTAAGTTGCCTTTCTATTTTCCTTATGATAAGTTTTTACGATTTTCTTTGTATTATTTATCTAATTACTGTAAATGTATAAAGAAAATAATGTATCATAGTCGCATAAATGTATCACATAGATTTTGTAATCACGACCAGCTATATACCCAAAGGCAGCTGGTTCGCAAGAAGGGTAAATAAATAAATAATAAATTTGGTGACAAGAGAAACAGCTCTATGAATATCAAGGACACTGATGGAAAAACAGTTCTCAGCAAAGAAGGGAAAGCTGAAAGGTGGGAAGAGTACATAGAGCAGCTCTACAAAGGAAACGAACTTAGAGACAATGTTGTAGGAAGGGAAGAGGAAGTAGATAAAGATGAAATAGGAGATACTATACTGAGAGATGAATTTGACAGAGCCTTGAAAGACCTAGGTCGGAACAAGGCCCCAGGAGTAGATGATATACCCTCAGAGCTACTAAAGTCTCTGGGAGAGCCAGCCATGACAAAATTATTTGAACTGGTGTGTAGGATGTATGAGACAGGCGAAATACCCTCAGACTTTAAGAAATATGTAATAAATCCCATTCCAAAAAAATCAGGTGCAGACAGGTGTGAAAATTACAGAACCATGAGTTTGATAAGTCATGGTTGCAAAATTTTAACACGAATTATCTACAGGAGAATGGAAAAGCTGGTAGAAGCTGACCTCGGGGAAGATCAGTTTGGGTTCAGGAGAAACGTGGGAACCCGGGAGGCAATACTCACTTTACCTCTTATCTTAGAAGATAGATTAAGGAAAGGCAAACCTACATTTTTAGCTTTTGTAGATTTGGAGAAAGCGTTTGACAATGTTGACTGGAATACACTCTTTCAAATTCTGAAGTCAGCAGGGGTAAAATACAGGGAAAGGAAACTTATTTACAACTTGTACAAAAGTCAGATCGCAGTTATTAGACTCGATGGGTATGAAAGGAAACATCAGTTGGGAAGGGAGTAAGACAGGATTGTAGCCTTTCTCCGATGTTATTCAATTTGTACATCGAGCAAGCGGTGAAGGAAAGCAAGGAAAAATTTGGAATAGGGATTAAAGTTCAGGGGGAAGAAATACAAACATTGCGTTTTGCTGATGACATTGTAATTCTGTCAGAGACAGCAAAGGACCTGGAAGAGCAGTTGAATGGAATGGACAGTGTGTTGAAGAGAACGTATAAAATGAACATTAACAAGAGCAAAACAAAAATAATGGAATGCGGTCTTAGAAAATCAGGCGATGCTGAAGGAATTAGATTAGGTAACGAAACAATGAAGGTGGTAGATGAATTTTGTTACTTGGGTAGTAAAATAAAATGCGATGGTCGCAGTACAGAGGATATAAAATGCAGAATGGCAATGGGAAGAAAAGCATTTTTGAAAAAGAGAAATTTGCTAACATCTAATATTAATTTAAGTATAAGGAAGGCTTTTCTGAAGGCATTTGTGTGGAGTATTGCCTTGTACGGGAGTGAAACATGGACGATAGGCAGTGCGGACAGGAAGAGAATAGAGGCTTTTGAAATGTGGTGCTACAGAAGAATGCTAAAGATTACGTGGGTAGATCGCATAACTAATGAAGAGGTACTGAACAGAATTGGTGAGAAAAGGAATTTTTGGCATACCCTGACCAAAAGAAGAGATCGCTTGGTAGGACACATTCTTAGACATCGAGGAATCGTATATTTAGCATTGGAGGGAAGTGTGTGGGGTAAAAATCCCAGAGGGAGACCAAGAGACGCATATAGTAAGCAGATACAAGTGGATGTGGGTTGCTGTTCTTATGAGGAGATGAAAAGGCTTGCTCAGGATAGAGTAGGGTGGAGAGCTGCATCAAACCAGTATCCGGACTGAAAACCATAACAACAACAATATATTTATAAGCTGATTTGGGCATTATCAACTTTAATACTCGAGGATTTATACCTGGAAGTGGCTAATATCAATTTGATTACTGTAGCACCTACAAATAGTGTTTGAAACCAAAACGTGTAGGTGTCCGCTTTTGATGTGAACACACTATCAGATGTCTGTTTTTGACACACAGAGATTCGCTTACTGCTGACGAGAATCTTTTACAGGTGTATAATTTGGGAAATTATAGAAATGTCGACATAAAGTGGAAAATATTAAATTCTGAACTCTATTACATATTGGAAAAATGAAAACTACAATGGCTATAATAATCTTTTTAATTTTATGCACAAAATGAAATGTTACGGCACGGAATCTCTCAAATTATTAGCATAAGATCTGTTGAAACTGTCACCAGATTTTTCGGTAAACATCCTTACGTCATTTCTGACATTGAACTTCTTTCTAACAAGTGATAGTTTCGTACAACACATCTTACAATAGAACAGTGTAGTTTACAAGCTAGTGTTGCCTTTGTTTGTTTTCAATGTTTATTTTCCACTTTTCAGGTTGTCTCAACCGCTTCCTAGCTTTTCCTTCCGACGTTGGTGATATATTATGTTCCATTCAAATGTTCAGATGTTTGTAATCCTATCGGACCAAACTGCGTGGTCATCAGTCCGTAGCTTACAAACTACTTAAACCTAGGTAAACTAATCTAAGGACAACACGCACACCCATGCCCCAGGGAGGACTCGAACCTCCATGGCGAGCAACCGCGCGCTCCGCAGCGAGGTGCTTTAGACCGCTCGGCTACTCCACCGCGGCTATTTCCATTTTACTCGCTTTAAGATGCTTATTAGTAAATAATACTGTAAAAACGCACTGACGTGTTTTACGGCCCACTTTAGATTTGTAGTTTTATAAGTTTTTGCAAACATTTTGGACAAAAATAATAATCTAAATAATAAAAAAATTAATTAATAAGAGTGTCTGAAAACCTTTTTGGAAAACAAATTTGAGGTAGTGGTCGGTTTCGAACCACTGACCTTTAGCGTCACAGTCCACCGCATTGCCTACTTCGCTACGGATAACACTTGGAAGTTGCGTTCTTTAATTTCATACTATTGATGGCCGTTGTTAACTTATGCTAATATGGCATTTGTAGACACTAGATTATCATTTATCGTACGAAGAACGACGTCTTTTTGTTAATTCTTCAGTGCGCCATTGCTTTAAAATGACAGCGTGTAAAATGGCGTCTGACAGGGAGTTGTTGGCGAGGAATGTCACGTGACATCTGCGAACGGCTGGTTATTTTTGCAAATATCTCTCAAACTTTTGTGTCTCGTTTCCGCCGGTTGTCGTAGGTGTCGGTGGCCGAGTAGAAAGAGACCGTCACAGGAAAGTAGGATGCACGCGTGTGCAGGTACGGAGGTGACCAGCCAGTGGGACAGCAGAAACTAGAAACTCTAGACTAAATTAGAACAAGTTGTATATCAAATTCAAATGTTTGTACAACGTATGGGACTTAACTACGGGGTCATCAGTCCCTAAGCTTACAAACTACTTATGAACTAGCTAAGACTAAAGACGGCACAAATATCCATGCCCGAGAGGGGATTCGAACCCCTGACCGTAGTGGCCGTGCTGACCGTGACTGAAGCGCCTCAGTCACCTCGGCCACCGCGGCCGGCAGTTGTATATCTTTTACAAAGTTCAAGACTTCAAAATTGCTGATACATAGTTTAGATAGAGGCCTGCCTACTGATGATTCCTAGTGCCTATCCGATAGCCAGGTCTTAACTGGTGCCTATCTGATTCCCAAGTGGCCGATGCAGCAGTCGTGGCCACGAGCGGACTTGCAGCAGAGGGCGCTCGTGGCTGACGTCGAAAGAACGCCGCGCCGTGCGTGCATGGCGGCGGGCGGCGAAAGTACATGGCGCGCACTTTATACTTGTGCGACACCACACAAACGATACGAGATATGAAAAACACATAAGGGAACAAAGTTGTATAGAATTTTCTCCTCTACTAATTCGGTTATTCAATTTTCGTGTCAGATGAATGGTTAAGCCATTATTTTCATTTAAATTTCGAGCTGTCAAAAGACGATCGCAAAGGCCCACTTTTAGTGTTACTACCGTAACCGAAAGTGGGCCAAAATTACTGAAAAACTTTAAGCACGGGACAATACGTCTTAGTGCTTGGCACATACTGTCGCCATGTCTGATTTTCGAGATCATGTGATCATAATATACTGTGTTCCCATTGGTGCACACTGCTTCATTCAACAAGTGTCCGAATTTGATTTCAAGCTCTTATGTAGGTGTCCGGTTTTGATGTGGCCAGTCAAATTTAACGTGTGATTTATCACATTTACGTCAATTTTTGGAGAAAAACGGATTTCACCAATGAAAAGAGCGGAAAAACTTCCATCAGGTCAGAAGTCCAGGTTTGATATTAGGCTACTCATATACTGCATGACTTGCTCTACTTCAAGTAGGATGTGTACAGAGCGTATTCAGTCAAGTAAGCTACGCAAATGTTGTTGGGAATTCTTAGCAACATAGGCTACGGCCACACGAGCGTATTTTTCACGCGCGTTTCTGCTTGACTTGACGCCGACATTATGGACCGCTACCTGTAGAATGGGGTTGGCCGCACGCGGGCCTGCAGACTTAGGGTACGGCCATAGACTTACTAAAGAAAATGTAGACCGCTCGCTGGCGCTAGTGTCGCGGCCCCACATTGAACGTGACAGTAGCCGCCATTTGCAGGGTAGTCGTGTGCTGCTTTTAATTATAACAGGAAGAACTGAAGCAAAGAAGAAAGAGGGAAATAATGTAACATTTCGCAGATCAGTCACTACTTGTATACCGTGTAGTATTTTCATGGGGAAATAAGAAATCATGAGCGTTTCTGTTTAGGTTTCCTATTTCAAACGATTCTCTAAAACGGAGAAACATACTTTGGTACATTTTATTTGCATATAAATTACTAAAAATACTAATTTGAGCTGAATGAATAACTAGGCGTATAAGAGGTATTTATCACATAAAAGTATGATGCAGAAGTAGGTCAAATAATTGTTTTTAGACACTTAACAGGTGGCGATTGTACTTAGAAAATGATCATTACTTGATCGAATTTTGCATATTCAACAACGTTGAGAAGTAATATGTGAATGTTAGAAAGTAATATGTGAATGAAATGCGTATTTAAAATTTTATGAGTTATTACAATTATTCATAGCCAAATTCGAGGAATTCTGTGTAATATGGAAAGTAATGTAGAAAAAATTGTGATGTACAAAAATAAGCGTGCTAAACGTACAGAGTAGTCGGCAAAAAGTAAACAGAGCCTGACAGAAAATTACGTGAATTAAAAAATAATCGCACTCTCCGTTACTTTGCAAGTTTCATGGAATCGTCTTATGCAAATATCTCGATGAAGAGTCGCTCCACCTTATCGGAAAAGAGCCTTGCATTCTTAAATTTCGTGTCTCTATGCAGACGTTATTTCGAAAATTAGACTTCATTCATTTAAGAATACTTTTTAAACAGACAGCAATAATCAGTAATTATTTTAAACGAACATGCGTTTATTTTGTGCTTTATTTTGTTCTTGTTGCATCTCATACACTTCCAACCACAACCCCAGTGTTCTTCCCTGCAAATGACAGCGATCAGCTGCTTCAATTCGGGGACAGTTGCCTCGCTTCTCCGCTATGGCGTGGTAGGGGCTTAGGCGTGCACGCCGCGCCAACGCACTGGGCTCCATCCGTGCTGCGTCTTTTTCACGCTGGGCGCTGGCCACACGAGCAGCAGACCAACACCAGAGCAGACACGCCGCGGTTTTATAACTCTCCTGCGGGTTGCCGCCTTCTAGGAACGAGGGCAGTACAGGGTGACTGCCTGTCTCCTAGGGCGGAGTGCGTTTCTGCATTATCTATATTAGTATTATTTATATAAGTGTCGTATAATATACCGTTATTTATATTAGTATAATAGGACTGATGCAAAATTTCCAGTTTCTGTGCAACGTGTTGTCACTGATTTGTCAAGGGATACTGCACGCCTGTTGGAGAAACTTGTGGGACAGCCCGTATGCAGGTGTTCTCGTGACGTAGCTGGGTTAATGGGCTGGGACTTGGCAGCTCGCTATTTCGACAGACTTTACCACAAATGTTTCAAATTTTTGTAGAGATTTTGGGACTCAACTACCGGGTTATCAGTCCCTAAACTTACAAACTACTTATGGACTAGCTAGTACTAAGGACGGCACAAATATCCATGCCCGAAGGTGGATTCGAACCCTCCCCCCCGACCATAGTGGCCATGCAGACCGTGACTGACGCGCCGCAGACCGCTTGGCCACCGCGGCCGGCAGAGTTTACCACCCTCGCTTTATTGTCATTGTGGCGGTCTTTAGTAACTTGTTCTTTCAGATAAAGATTTTTTGCATCTCGGTTGCAGAGTGGTAGTGCCAGACTACAAATCCAAAGGTCGCGGGTTCGATCCTCGCCAGGTCCTGGGATTTTTATCTGTCACTTTCCACTTCTTTCACCTCTGGCAGTACTGCTCATGTGAAAAATACCGAGTAGCACCGTGGTTCGGAACCCACGTTAGACTGTAGGTCCCCCTATAACTGGCTGGGTAAGTAAGCTCAGAGGAAGGCAACGTCATACCACCTACAAACAGGACCATGCCTAGTAAAGCACTGTGGTGTTCAAACCAATCTTCGGATTGTTGACTGCTTTTTTTAAAAACCTGTTGTAATTGATATTTATGCTTAACCATACAAATAATTAAACAATAAAGCGTACGTTAAGGTTACTGCCAGTTTTTCTTCTGCACTGATACATTCTCTCATTTTCGTGTTCTTTTTAGAAATTTTGTCTCCAATCGTGCTCAGAAGCATTTCAAATGAGTTAACAGACATCCTGTAGTATTCAAAAAACTCGACCGAGTTTGCAAATGTTCAAATGTTTGTTAAGCTTATGGGACTTAACTACGGGGTCATCAGTCCCTAAACTTACAAACTACTTATGAACTACTTACGAACTAGGACGGCACAAATATCCATGCCCGAGGGGGGATTCGAACCCCCGACCGTAGTGGCCGTGCTGACCGTGACTGGAGCGCCTCAGTCACCTCGGCCACCGCGGCCGGCTCCGAGTTTGCCTTCTGTTTGTTGTGTAGATGCACAAATTTTCCTTTAGTCGATCTTTCACTTAATATATCATGAATCCAATATTTCTTTTCACTTCGTCGTTTACGACGCCGGTGTACAACTTATGCTGCACGTAATGCAAGAACCGCGTTCTTAGTTAATGCGCCGCGGTGGAGTCGCCGAGCGGTCTAAAGCGTCTCGCTGCGGAGCGCGCGGTTGCTCGCCGTGGTTTGAGTCTTCCCTGGGGCATGGGTGTGTGTGTTGTCCTTAGGTTAGTTTACCTACGTTTAAGTAGTTTGTAAGCTACGGACTGATGAGCACGCAGTTTGGTCCGATAGATTTACAGACAGCCGGCCGCGGTGGCCGAGGGGACTGAGGCGCTCCAGTCACGGTCTGCACGGCCACTACGGTCGGGGGTTCGAATCCCCCCTCGAGCATGGATATTTGTGCCGTCCTTAGGATTAGCTAGTTTATAAGTAGTTTGTAAGTTTAGGGACTGATGACCCCGTATTTAAGTCCCATAAGCTATACAAACATTTGAACATTTGAAACATTTACAGACATTTGAACATTTAGTTAATAATGCCACTGCACTCCCACAGTAGTTGATACCAAACTGCGCACATTAAGTGTTGCCACTGCTGTCACAGACGCGTTGCTAATGGGATTTCGCTGGGCTTCACGCCGCTTGCGAGAGTCGGCCGTGAGTGCGCCACTTTCTGAGCTCCGCGTGTTGCCAAAATTCCGGCAGAAACGCGCGTGAAAAACGCGCTCGTGTGGCCGTAGCCTGTAGTGCGGCGACTACAGCGCTGAGCACGAGCAGTGCAGCGGCTGGCTGCGCTGGTGCAGTCGGCTAGCGGCGGCCAGAGCCAGCGGCCTGCGGTGTGCCTCTGTGCGCCCCTGGGGCGCAGTACCGCCACGGCCAGTAAATAATTCCCAGCCGCGCCGGAAAAGGGCGGGATTGGCGCGCCAATCTGCCGCCGCTGTCACCACTCCACACCAATTACCCCCCTCCCCTGCCCACGTCTGCCGATGGTCCCACCAGGCCGGCCGCAAAATACGACCCGCGGCCCACAGGCAAGCCGCGCCGTCTCCCGAGAAATGGAGCCAAAAGCACCTCGCGCTCCTGCCGGCTGCCGCCACAACCACCTGGTGTGGTGGCGCAAACGGCTATTACACAACTCGTCTTACTAACATACACTTGCGTGTGTATGTGTGCGTGTTTGCGCGTTTAAGTTACACTTGCACAATTGTTCAGATTATAAAAAAAAAAAAAAAAAAGTAAAGCAGTCAACAATCCGAAGATTGGTTTGAACACCACAGTGCTTTACTAGGCATGGTCCTGTTTGGAGGTGGTATGACGTTGCCTTCCTCTGACCTTACTTACCCAGCCAGTTATAGGGGGACCTACAGTCTAACGTGGATTCCGAACCACGGTGCTACTCGGTATTTTTCACATGAGCGATACTGCCAGAGGTGAAAGAAGTGGAAAGTGACAGATAAAAATCCTGGGACCTGGCGGGGATCGAACCCTCAACCTTTGGATTTATGGTCTAACACTGTATATTTTTTTTATTTTTTTTTATTTTTTTATTTTTATTTTTTTATTTTTTTACGGTATATTTTAGTGAAAAGAATTACAACCAGCTGCCTTTTTTGGTTGGCCGGGCGCGCTGAGCCACGGTGCCCGGCATGAGAATCGAACTCACGACTCCTGGTTTACAAGACCAGTGCTCTGCCCCTGAGCTAAGGAGGCTGCTAAGCTACCAGTGTGCACCAGTGTGCACTCATAAGCAACAAAAATCAAGCAGACATTGAGCGGATTAGCTCCAGCCTTCTAACGTTTACAGGCTTATTACTTTTTCTTTTTTGGACCAATTTTGTTTTTTGATAGACTTCATTTCGTAACCGACAAAATAAGCGTAACCAAAGTTCCATCATTCGCAGGAGAGTACATAATTTGATCGTGGATTTCCACATAACCTTCTAAATACAAAGAGCAATGTTCATGGGATTCCCCCAAGGGAGTGTGATACGACTGCTGTATTCTCAAATCCCATTACAAACTATGAGGACTAGTAACGGCGAGTCAGTACATAATATTTTCATAAGGAATCCAAGTCAAGAAAAAAATTCATCCATAGTCTCTATGAGAACTTCATCTGTGACACTATCAAAAAAATCTCTTTTACTCAAAGCACTTTGTTTTCCATATTTTGAGAGCAGATGGTACAGACCAAAGGAAGATAAATATATACAATTTGCTAATGTGGTACGGCGCAATCGTTATTTCCACTATTAATAAAAATTTTATGCCAGGCCCACACTGTATTTTACATTCCCTTTTACTTCCACATAGCTAGTTACAAACTGCCGTCTTTAGATCTTGTGGAATAATTTAAAAAATAGTATATCGCCCTCACAATGACAGCAATTCTCAATATTAATATAGCAGCCATACAAAGAGATACATTTAAGATTCACATATCGAAGTGTAATGGCAGGTTCAATCCCAGTGCTACTGCAGTTTGGCTATATATGCGATCACCACGCATCTGGGATTGAACCTGCCATTACACTTCCATATGTGATATATATATATATGAACCTACGTTTATACATTGATCTGCCAGTCTCAAATGTATCTTCTTATTTCCAAATGTTAAGACTATGTGGCGCAGCTGTATTAATAATGAAAACTGCTCCTATTGTTGGGGCGATATAATATTTTATAAATTATTCCACAAGATATAAACATGGCAACTTGTATGTTGTAATTAGGTATATATATACAATGGCCTCACCTCCACTACCACGTTGTCCCAATGGCAAAGAAAAGAAACCCTCACCACCTGTAGCCCCTCCCCTTGTAAGCTTCCTGTGCAGCTGGTGGCCAAGTTATATTGCGTGCACTATACTGTGACGTTAGGAGAATAATGACAAAACATTGGCATATTGATATTATTGTTCTCGCCCACCCCATGTTCTTATTTTACTTGTTAATTTATTAACCACCACATTAAGATTTGCTATTGATTAATATTTTATTGCTCCTGTAATTATATCTCAGTTATAGAAAAAAACGAATATGTCTGCTTTGATTTTTTTTAATTAGACCCTCATTCCTAGGGAAAATCAGGAGCAAGTAAACTGAAACCCACTCAGGGATCACTATAACAGACAGTAAATTCCAATTCACACATTAATTAAATAATAATAAAGCCTGACGAGTGATTTGATTACATAGGGAGACACACAAGTTATTTTATAGAATGACTGGGGCTCAGTTATGATAAAACAGAGAACTTGGTTTCACTAGCTGGCATGTGGTAGGTAAGATTTCGATTTACCTTGAAGTTTTTTCTCCGGGAAGTTACAAATGCAGGAGAAATATCATCATATGAATTCACACAAAGAGCCAAGAAATGTCTTGGCACGCTGATTTCTGAGACATTCATTTTAAAACATTACAATATCCTTAATTTATCTTATGATTGAGCAATGAAATGTAATCACTGCTTCGGGAGGGTCAAGAGCGATTGAAATAGGCCTCGCCCGTGAAAAGACTTTCATATCAGTTTCGTGAATCAATATACATAACGTTGTAAGGTGGCAATATTTAGCGCCTTACAGTACTTGCATACTAGGCAATATGCCATACTCTGTTTACGTTTGTTATGACTTGGAGCAAACTTGTGTAAGAGTCATTGGATAGATAGTAAGCCAGTTTCGCGAAGACACTGCACTAAGCCGACAGGGGAACGGAACATTGGCGGCAGGTGGTAGGCCAGTAAAGGTCGAAAGGTTGTGTACTTGTCGGGCGGAGAAGGAGCGGCTACTGAAAGCAGGTCACTGACCTAGACCACAGGGTAACATAATAAACTACTGACCAACGTGTTGCTCGAATTTCTGTCAGACGACCAGGAATGTGATGAGATGACGTGTACAATTCGTTCCAAACGATTCCAAGAGGATCTTCTCTCTATGGAGAACACAGATGAAATTTCCCTTGTGGATGTGAGTTGGTTAAAAAACCGTAAGCATATTTACATTTAACAGTACATATAACTTGTTACCAAATAATTGCTAGGCTGTTAAGCCAAGCATCATCACATAAAATTAAAATGTAAGATTCTATTACAACACTTATTTACAATGATCACCGTACTGCAAAAGGTTTGTACATATGTGAGCTTGGCATTATGTTATATTATCAATAACATTCACGCATTATTGGTATCGCTAAGAAATTCATTAATGGAGTACAAGGGGTCAGCCACCAAAAAAGTCCTCTAGACTCTTCTGAAACCGAACTTTATTGTGAGTCAAGCTTTTTATAACTGCTGGCATGCTTTTTGAAATGTGTATTGTTGAATGTTAGACATCTTTCTGGACCAAAGTAAGTGTCTTCGAATTTTTGTGTAAGCTATCCTTATTTCTAGTACTGATTCCATAAACTGAGCTCTTGGTTTGTAGAACATACATTTTAGTGACAAATATAATATAAGGAAGACATGGAAACAGTTCAGAGGCGAGCAGCTAGGTTCGTTACTGGTAGGTTCGACCAATAGACGAGTGTCACGGAAATGCTTCGGGAACACAAATGGAAATCGCTGGAGGAAAGACAACGTTCTGTTCGAGAAATTCTGTTTAGGAAATTCAGAGGGCCGGAATTTGAAGTTGACTGTAGAACGATCTTCTTGCCGCCTACTTACCTAGTAGTCATGGGGGGGGGGGGGGGGTGCGTCTCGACCTGCAATACCGTATTGTGTCACTAGGTATTGATTTCTCAGGGAGGGGGAAACGACCATATAAATGTAGAGGACTTATAGCAGACTGTAAGAAGACGTATTTTTGTTTGGTAGGAAAAGTACTGTTTAGTGGTACGAATCAGCCGCGTCGGAGTGGCCGAGTGCATTTGGCACTATGCTCCGATGGGCGAGATCGTCCCCTGTCGGGAGTTCGAATCCTCCTTCGGTATGGATGTTTATTTTGTCTTTAGTATACATTAGTTCATAAGTAGTTTGTAAGTTTAGGGACTGATGACGTCGCAGTTAACTTGCATAAGCTTAACAAACATTTGTTGCGAATCAGGGTCAGTTTGGCGAGAATCTAGTGTATAATATTTTGGATCTTTGTTCTTAAACTAGTTACTGCGCGTAATATATGAAAAGCTTAGACAAAGCTGAACAGCGTTTATGTATAAAAATTTAAAAAAAGGTTGAAGACAAATACACAGTATAGCCTGTGGTTAAAAATTAGAATAGTGTAGTAGCCTTTCTTATATTCTTAAAGCTGCAGACAAACCAAATTAATATGAATGCTATCATGAGAGACAAAAACGTTATATTGTCTTATCGAGTATCTAACATTATAACTATTTAAGAGTCTTGTCTTGGCGTCCGAGAAGAATTAGAAGGTAAAAAAAAAAGTCTATCATCTTGCTTAGTGCTGATAAAATATTGAAATTTTCCGTTTCCGATCATCTTTGAAGTTGGAAATGACGGACAAAAATAATGAGATGGCGTAAAAGTGTTGTACAGAAACGTTTATGTCCAAATGACAAATTTGGTCCTGACTGTAGTAATGAGTATAAGGTTAAGCCTGTTTTAACTCTATTGGGGTGCTAAGCTGGCAGTGGCAGATTTCAAGTTCAACATAACGTTTACCGATTTCGGTCGGCGCTTACCCCTGTGGGGCCGGCCGTCCTCATATTGGTTTTCCGTGGTTTATTTATCAAGTTCACTTCAGGCAAATTCTGGCTTGTTTTCCTGTAAAAGGCCACAGACGCTTCCACCCTCTCTCGCTGTCCCACTTAGATTAAGTACGCGCGAGTGTCTGGCCAAATGGGAAAAGTACACGAAACCAATGAAACACACAACCATTTGAACTATGGCGTCGAGGTGACGCACAGAGCGTAGATAGATATGACTGTCAAAACACGACACCGTGTTCTCCTCGTGAAATACGGTCAATTAGAATTACACTCATGTTATAATTTATACCAGTGCAATCATAATTATCTATTCTAAGGCCTCTGTGTTAAGGAACGCGGTAAAGTACCGGTAGTTGAGTATAAACCTTTGGAACACGCCTCTATTCGTGTTTTGGATGTTGTTGGCCTTTTTGCACATAAACTAAACAATGAACACTTTTGGACAACAACCTAGTCACTTCAGGTTTCTCTTTAGACAGTAATTTGCACCAAAGCTTACGCCGGACTGATTGTATTTTACATTATACAATAATAAAATTTTATTTCTCCATCTTTTTCTGTGTATTTTCATCCAAGCCAGGGGCTGCAAGTGCACCCCCTTGCACACCCTCCCGGCTAGTAGTGGTACAGTGTACCCTCCGCCACGCACTTTACTGTGGACTGCGGAGTATATATGTAGCTGTAGATCTTTGAAACTAGGGGAAGTGGTGCCTGACTAATGAACGAGTGAACACCCTCCATTAAAGACGAATAGTTAGGGCAGTGCTATCAGGCAGTTTTGCTGTTAAGACATATGGGTACCCACACAGCAAATATGACATAAAAATCACCTTACTACTCCCTGTGAGATTTCTTTAATACATGTTTTGCATCTCTTAAGTGTTCTGGCAGTTTACGTACTCACTCTCCAAACGCTGGACTTTAGTTTTAGCTCTATGTATTTATTTCAAAAGATAGCCTTTCGTGTTGTGTTATTTACCTTATAAGTGAAATTTAAAGAATTACCTTGAGTACTCATTTATATGAGTTACAGTTTTCAATATTGGAGAATTTAAGGAAATATAGGGTTACTTTTCGTAATAAATGAATACGAATTTCGCAGTGTCTCATTTTCGAAGAAAATACAGCAATAGCTTTCAAGATACAGGATGTTCGGAAATTCCCGTTACAAATTTCGAGAACAGGGGAGTGAGTATAATAATTTTAAAAGGAACCCATGTCCGGAAATGTAATGTGACGCTGGGACTGCTCGTTTTTTTATTTTGACACCATGAAAAAATTTCTTCTATTACAAGCTCTTTCTACATTTTGGAAGTAGGTAGTCTAATATGGACAAAAAATTCTATTAAAAATGAGCGTGAAAATGCTCACCTTAATAGCCATGATCACATCACGTCTTCTACATTTTTCTTCTTATTTTGGTCCATGTTTCCTCCTCTCAGAATATGGATAACAAAGAGCTTGCAGCAGAAACGATTTGTTTAAAAAAATGTTCAAATGTATGTTAAGCTTATGGGACTTAACTACGGGGTCATCAGTCCCTAAACTTACAGACTACTTATGAACTAGCTACAACTACGGACGGCACAAATATCCATGCCCGAAGGGGGATTCGAACCCCCGACCGCAGTGGCCGTGCAGACCGTAACTGAAGCGCCTCAGTCTCCTCGGCCACCACGGCCGGCGTTTGTTTAACAGTGTCACAGAATGATGACATTTCTGGACATGAGTTCTCCATCAAAATATTAAGCACTCCATCCCCTGCACATTTTCTCGAAGTTCGTAGCGGAAATTTCCAAATACCGTGTACAATGAGACGCTGCTTTGATTGGTGATTTAGAATGTCCACGGTAATTCGGGATCGCAGCGCTTCATGCGATAGAGAGTTAGGTAAGGGGCCTGCGGCAATTTAGTATTTCCATTTCTACTTTCCTAAAAGACTAAGAATGTAGGACTACCAAAAATAATGTTTGTTCGGACACAGAAGTATTGTTTACATTAAAACTTCACTCAGTTCTACGATTTTATTTCCGCGAAATACAGAATTATCCTATCCCAGAAACTGTGCTATTGCAATTCTATTGTGGTCCCGTCGTATTTCGTTTCATGATGATATTCCACGTAGTGCCAGCTGATATCTCACTGGCGTCACATCTATCAGAGCTGGAGAGAAGCTGACACAATTTGCGTTTCACGGAAGGACGTCAAAAGGTGTGTTGGGCAGCAGGAATCGATATCGAATAGCGGCGGCAGACTACCAAAAGGTGGCAGTTTGGTTGAACACATAACGGCAAAAGGCGCAGCACCTCTATGTCTTCCTTTAAACCGATCTGGTGGGGATCCCAAACACTCGACAAATACTCAAGGCGGGGTCGAACAAGTGTCTTATATGCGGTCTCCTTTACAGACGAATTGCACCTCCCTAAAATTCTCCCAATAAACCGAAGTCGACCATTCGTCTTCCCCACTAATATGCTCGTTTCATTTCATATCACTGTGCAGTGTTACACTTAGATATTTAATTGACCCGACTCTGTCGCGCAGCACGCAACTAATGTATTCGAACATTACGGGATTGTTTCCCGTTCATCTGCATCACCTTACGTTTTACTACATTTAGCGCTAGTTTCCATTCCTCACTCCAACTAGAAATTTAGTTGAAGACATCCTGCATCCTAATACAGTTATTTAATGAAGATACCTCCCTGTGCACCCACAGCATCGTCAGCAAACAGCCGCAGATTGCAACGCACTCTGTCCGTCAGATCATTTATGTATACTCTGTTCACCGAAACGAGAGACGGAGTGTATACACAACGAGGCGCAAGACCAGGAGCGTACAAAAACGGGTCTCTCGCTCGTTGTCGCCCCATCTGTTGCATGTGTAATGTCGCTGTGTGTTTTCTTACATACCAGTGATATAAAAAATCTATACTAATAATAAATCTGTAAATGTAGGCCTGTCGCTGTTCACTTAAATATTCAAAACTACGAGACGAATCTTCATGCGGTTTTCACAGAAAACATGAGAAAAGATTGGGCCGAAACATAGGCATAATTTTATCCAAATCGGATCACGAAAAAAAGAAGATATCTTACTTTTAAGTGTTTTCAGTAACCGCCCTGTCTGTTTGTTCAAGTATTAAAAACCTCATATCTCCAAAACTACTTGACGAATTTTCATGGGGTTTTCACACCTAACTTCCGCATATCGTATGGTTACATAAAGGCTTCAATAATTAAAATCGGATCGGACAAAAGATATCATAATTTAATCATTTGTTTAAAAGCCATCCTGTATGTCTATTTGTTGAAGGTAATCTCCAGAAGTACTACACGAACTTTCATGGATTTCCACAGGCAAATTGAGACTAGTTTGGAGAGTAACATAGGCTACATTTCATCAAAATCGGATCAGAGGAAGGAAATATATTGTATCTTGAAGTTTTATGTGTATACTATGCTTATAAGTATGGTGTAGTACAGAAAATCTCCAAGATTACTATACGAACATTCATGGGGTTTCATAGGTCTACTGATAGCACGTTGGGGCAACATATAAGCTTCTTTTAATCAAAATCGGATCAAGGGAAGATAAGATATCGTAATTTGTAGTTTCTGGTGTGTGCTATGCTTGCATTGCAGCGTAGTATACCAAAGATCCGCTAGAGGCACTGTTACTTACATAGTATAAATAGACAAAAATTCTTTGTAGATGCTGCGTGTTTTATGTACATAACTAAGGTGTAATACACTGAAACAAGGACTACGACTTTCCTTACTGCAGCGGTGTAGTGTATTGATGTTGGCAACATACCTGTTATATGCGTCCAGATAACTTTGGTCACTATAGACTTCTTACTCAGTAGAAGGAATATCTTTTTGGCGGCAATCAACACACTCCTTCGATTGTACCTGATCTATATTTGTGATATACGAGTACATCACATTCTTTGCTAAAGATTTCGGAGCTCTGTCCCGAGGATTATTCGAGAACATCCCTTCACAACGTCTCCGAGACGTGTTCGATATGGTTCATATATGAGAACATACTGAGCCGTTATCGTGAAGGAACATATTCACATGATGTGCAACATTGAACGAGACGAATCCGTATTCGAAATTGTGCCGATATGGTTGTGCTATATGTCGAAGAAGTAATTTTTGTACTTTATAGCCGTTTGATTTCCTTCGACGATCATCAGTACTACATCAAACTTGTGAGATCTCTCCTGGAGTACTGTTGCCCAGTGCGGGGCCCTCACCAGGTGGGAGTGACGGAAGACATTGAGAAGGTTCAGAGAAGGGCAACACGTTTTGTCTTATCACGATGCAGGGGGAAAAGCGACACGGAAATGTTGCACTATTTGAGGTGGAAATAATTAAGAGAACGACGTTATTCGTTGCGGCGAGTTCTGTTTGGGAAATATCAGTCACCGACTTTTACTTCTGAATGTGAAAATATTTTGCTAGCACCCACCTACATGACCATCCCAATAAAATAAGAGAAATCAAATCGAATACGAATCGATTTAGGTGTTCTATCTTCAAAAAAAAAAAAAAAAAAAAAAAAAAAAAAAAAAAAAAAAAATAAATAAATAAATAAATAAATAAATAAATAAATAAATAAATAAATAAAAATAAAATCAAATGTTTGTAAAGCTTATGGGACTTAACTACGGGGTCATCAGTCCCTAAACTTACAAACTACTTATGAACCACTTACGAACTAGGACGGCACAAATATCCATGCCCGAGGGGGGATTCGAACCCCCGACCGTAGTGGCCGTGCAGACCGTGACTGAAGCGCCTCAGTCCCCGCGGCCACCACGGCCGGCTTGAAACAATAATTCAACCAGTCTTGCTACGTTCAGGCACCAACAATGTGGTATCCACTTCCAACAGGGCAATGCACGTTCACGTGAATCCCGTGTCATCCAAGGTGCTCTTCAAGATGTACATCAACTTTCTTGGCCAGCACGACCCCCAGATCTGTCTGTATTGAACGTTTGGGACCGGATGAAACGTCATCTTGCGATGTCTGCGCAACCGGCACGAAATCTGACCCACTCGAGGCACCAGGTGATAACTGAATGGCAGGCAATTCTGCAAGACTGCATTCGCTACGTCTACGATCGTCTCCAAGGGAAAATTGGAGCTTGCATCTGTGCAAAGGGCGTGTATACACGGTAGATGCGTCAACACTGCGCACGCCCTGGTGACTGTACTCACGTGCGTATGGCTCTGTCTGTGTGATCGTGAGTTGTATACATCCTCAAGAATTTTGTTCTGCTGGGTCGATGAATTCATGTTGTTCTCCTTTCATTTTCCAGGAGTGCAATTTTAGTTTCCTCCCATGCGCAGAAAGTCAATTCCGAAGTTTGATCGTATCTACATTGTTGCTTTGTGTCAGGAGGGTCTCATCAATGATGTTTCCAGACGTTTTTGAGTGAACCAAAGCGATATTTACATAGGGTAAGGTGGTACAAATTCGATGTAGGTACAATTCATATCGATATAAGTTTTCGCGCCATTTGAATGTCTCGTAGAGTTTCGTTGTGTGCCTTTGTAGTGTAGCGGGTCTCTACAGCTCCTCCTGTCCTTTTCAAGAATACACCACTATGTGCACGGAGATATAAATATTTTCCTGTTAAGAGGTAAGTGAAGCTACTTAGTGCAACGCGCTCTTATAAATTTTCTAGTAAAGGGTGACTGGATTCGCTGACAAAATTTCAATGTTTGGTACGATGAAGTATGAGTTGGTGCCTCACAGTAAAAATTCTTTTTATGAGGAAGATGTCCGTAATCAAACTTATACCAGGAAGTGATCACAATTGTACTTAGTGTGGTACATCTTAAAAAAAAAAAAGTTCAAATGTTTGTATAGTCTATGGGACTTAACTACGGGGTCATCAGTCCCTAAACTTACAAACTACTTATGAGCTAGTTACGAACTAATTACGAACTAGGACGGCACAGATATCCATGCCCGAGGGGGGATTCGAACCCCCGACCGTAGTGGCCGTGGAGACCGTGACTGGAGGGCCTTAGTCCCCTCGGCCACCGCGGCCGGCGGTACATCTTCGATTGATCTTTTTCAATAATGCATTTTTTTCTTGTGTTTATACCAACATTTGTAATTGCTTAATATTTGTGTTACATATTAATTAAACGTCAAAGAATAAGTGCCATAGTTAAAATTATTTCTTTTTTCAATGTATTTATAGTTAAAATAACATTTGTACCACCTTACTCTATGTTCATGAATTTATTGGCAGGGTTTACATGTTACTTAAAATAAGGAATAACATGTTTTACAGTTTGTCATCAGCGCGAACAAAATAGTACTTCCGGAACGAAAAAATGCATTCTTCCTTCGCCTGGTTATTACGAAGCAGTAATGTGGCAAGTTAATGCCTTAGTTACTTTTTTTTTGCTGTGGTGGTGTTCTCTCGCGTTTGTATCGCATTATGTTGTTCTGGTCTTAATATTACATCGACCACGTGCTTCCGCTGTTTGCAAAATATCGTTACGAGTAAGCTGGCAGGGCATCGACAAACAAATATTGTTTTCCCGGAAGGCGTACGCCGATAATAATATTTACTGGAGTCACGGGCAGAGAGAACTGAGAAAATCCGAGGTGTTTGTGACTCCGCGGCGCACCGCGTCTCGAGACAGTGAGGAACGGTAATGACGCAGCGCCGGAAACGTGACGAGGGGTGGGACTCGGCCCCGGTATCGACAATGGCTGGGGTGGGGCGGGGTGAGCGAGGCGCCGGCATATCTCCGGAACAATTCGCAGCCTGCCGCGCGGCGCAGCACTGAGGCGCGCGATTGCCGGAGGAGGGGTGGGGGCGAGGGGGGCGGGGCGAGATATGAAATTCAGCAGCGGGGAGACAGCGCTGCGCCTCCAGTATTGGTTATGGCCCGGAAGAGCGGCGCAGATAAGGGGCAATAAAGCTGAAGAGAGAAGAATTAGGGCCGGTCGAGAGGCTTAAGGGGCCGGTGAAGTGAGCCGGAGGAAAGGGAGTGGCAATAAAAGGGGCGGGGCGGGGGGCGGGGGGGGCGGCTGCTAACGGGGGGCGGCACGCCACCGCCGGACACACGCCACACCCACACACCACCGTGCCCTGCTCTTATTCGACACTTGTATCTCGCGGAGAGCAAAGCGTAGCCGTGAACACGGTATTACCGCGATGGGGTCGCAATAGCCAAAGGTGCTAAATAGACCCACATAATGGGCCCGGGAAAATGACTAGCAGATAAACCATAGTAAAACCCAACAGATGATTTTTCAAACAACTTACGGGTATGCTGCCGAGTGACGTCGTCGACAAGCGTCGATATTTTGGCAGGAGAACACCCTGCCATTCTTAAGGCACAACTGCAATCAAGGAAGCAATGTGTAAGCGTATTTAATACCTCGGATGGCAAAGGGTAAATAAAGGAAGATAACAGACACACACACACACACACACACACACACACACACACACACACAGTACAACTCGCTACAAACACAACCAAAGATGATCAAACATTCTTCTTCTTCCGTGTCCGGTACAACAATTAATTCTTCCTTTCCAGTAATCAGCAATTGCTTTGTCTTTTACTTTAAGAATATCGTCCATAGTACTTGTTATTGGCACGTTTGGACAAGTCAGTAGATGGTTAAAATCCTTTACTGCCCCGCATTTACAACTCTTATCATCACTATATCCCTATTTCAATAGGTCTGATTTGCTTCTAGTTACTCCTGTGCGCAGCCGGTTTAATGTCTTCCAAGCTGGAAATGGAAGTTCAGACCCTGCAGATCCCTCCTCACGGAGGTCCGTCACGGAGTGTGGCGCCGTTTCTTTCCACGAAGATATACGCCTTATGCTGGGCTTGGTAAAGAGCTCTTCAGTTGTGTCAAAGAAACTCTTGCGGGACTTCAGCCGGACCCCTTGTTTGCGGTGCCACTGCATCGGGTGTCGAGGATCGTTCTTCAGTTTTTGACATTTCTATCTCGGCGGAGATCTTCCTCCGAACAGCGGGTCATGCTATGCCTGTGATAGGATAAATTTTGGCTGTTGGAGTTGGCTTGAGGCATCCTGTGGCGATACGTTCTGTTTCATTCACAGCGATGTCAACTTGTTTAGCGTGCGCCGAGTTCCTCCACAGCCGGCAGCAGTGGCCAAGCGGTCTGCGGCGCGCCACTCACGGTCTGCACTGCCACTACTGTCGGGGGTTCGAATCCACCCTCGGGCATGGATATTTGTGGTGTCCTTTGTATTAGCTAGTTCATAAGTAGTTTGTAAGTTTAGGGACTGATGACCCCGTAGTTGAGTCCCATAAGCTCTACAAACATTTGAACATTTGAGTTCCTCCACACTGGCGCCGCATATTCAGCTGCTGAGATGCTGGGCGCTAGTCCGGTGGTGCGCAAAACATATGGCTGACCTCCTCATAACGAACCTGTCAGTTTCCGCAGTATGTTTTTCTTGGCTCAGATCTTTTTCTTGGTGGTGTGATAGTGCTGCTTGAAAGTAAGGGCTCTGTCCAATGTCACTTCGGACTATTTGTATGCTCCAGCTCTTCCCCTTTCCACGTGGAGTTTCTGGTCAGCTTGATTGTTCCTAAGATGGAAAGCGGAGACTTGCGACTTACTGGGGTTCGGTTTTAGGTTGTTATCTTCATAGTAGGTCGCTAATTCTGTTATGGCTCCGGTAAGATTCTCCTCCACTTGATCAAAGGCCTTATCCTGTGTGGCCACAGCTGCATCATCAGCATAGATGAACATTCTTCTTTGTTGGTTAGGAGGATCGTTTATGTAGATGTTAAAAAGTATTGGAGCCAGAACACTGCGTTGTGCAAGTTAATTTTTTTGTTTCCTCCATCGGTTGTTTTTTGGTTTGCTAGCTTACATAGAAAAGTCTGTTCTGTTACACGCATTGCACGAACATAGATAGGATTTAGTCCTTTGTGAGTAAGGGGTAAGCAGTTAATGGTTGATTGTGGCATATGCGGCGCTGAGATCCAAGAACGCAAACCCAGTTACTTCTCGTCTCTGGTAGCCGTCTTCTATATATTGTGTGAGATTAAGTATCTGGCCACAGCATGATTTCCCTCGTCGAAATTCTGCTTGTTCGTTAATGACGGATTTGTCCACATAATGTGATAAGCACTTGAGGATCATTCGTTCCAGGACTATAGGTGGCACAACAGGGAGACCGGACGGAATTTTTTTGCTTCACCGGAGTCTTTTCCAGGGTTTAATAGCGCAACAACCCTAGCTTTCCTTCACAGTTTAGGAATCTGCATCACTGTAATGCAGTTGTTCATTAGCTGGAGTATCCATGACTATGCTCGCGGCCCGAAGTGCTTAATTTGCTCGGATCTCAGATCGTCGAGACCAGCGGCCTTATTGTTTTTTATTTCATTAATGGCATCTTGCGGCTCATTAGTTAAGAACGGACGAGCAAGGAAATAATTATGTGCATTAAAATTTATTTAATTTTGCAATTCCTGATCTTCTTTTTGGTTTTTCCATTCATAAGCAGTTGGTGGGCTATTTGGTCAGATGTAACGTTATTATAATTTGGTGGTGCTTCCGTTGGGTCGTTGCTTAGATGTTTGATCAGTTTCCATGCCGTTCTGCTGCCGCACTTCATGTCAGTCTCTTGTAGGAGATTGCACAACTTTTCTTTTCTTGCTTCAGAAATACCACACATCAGTACCTTGCCTGCCTGGATTGTTTCTTCTGAGAAAGGATCCTTATTGTACAGTTCCTCATATTTTTTCAGAGCTTCCTTGCTATTATCATTGAGCCCGGCGATATACTGTATTACGGCACTCTAGGTATGTGTCGTCGTTAGATGTTCTGTACAAGATCTATAAATTCTTTGTATTGTGCCTCAGGTTTCATTTTCAGGATCTCCTTCTCAAGATCCTCCGTGAAGAGTTCCCAGTTAGCTTTCTTGAAACTGAAACGTCTCTTAAAGGGCGTTCTTTTTGGTTTTATCGCTGCCGTTATGCAACAAGTTATTGGCCTGTATTGCGATCCTGGAATAGGTATCTCGATTTGCTTTACACATTGTTGAGCAACCATTTCAGAAGCAAAAATGTTGTCTGGATTATATCCTCGCCCCCATCTTCCGCTCTTAAATGATGCCGGCAGCTTTGGATCGTGTATCAGTTTCAGCTTAGCCTGGTCTGCCCAGATCTCCAGCTTTTCGCCATCCTCATTCATCTAATGATAGACCCAAGCAATACTGTGGCAGTTAAAATCTCCCAGTACAACATTAATGTTCTGCTTGTGGAAGTTTTCAGGCTCCGTAAACTTGAACCTCGCACTGGACGGTTTGTATACAGATTTTACAGTGCAGGATTATAGCTGAATAGCTAGGATTTCAATATTTTCTTCACAGGTCAGTGCACAGGAGTGTGCGCCCAAATTAGGTTTTACAAAAATAGCACTTCCGTACTTTTCATGTGGTCTCTCAAGAACTAATTTCATGCCATGTATTTTTGGTCTATGGCTAGTTGGTGCTCTATGTGTTTCTTGCAACACTAAAATATCACAGTTATTACGCTTGCACATGTCAGATAATAAATTTTCTTTATTTACAGATAAGCTTCAATAATGAAGGAAGTTGTCACAAGGGATGATCTTGATATAGGTCTTTCTTGGGGCTCTTCTGAGAGCTTCTGAATCTTTGGTTTTGGTACACCGCTGATTGCAAACATAAAAAATATCGATAGTGACTATTAATCAACAGGTGAGGTAGCATTAATCCTGTCCCTCTGTTTTTTTTACGAGACACAGTACCAGATTCCAAGCAGAATTTAAACAAAAACCACCATCTCTGTTTATAGGGTCGTTTGCTAAGTTAATATCAACAGCTACCTTAATAACACTATCCCAGTAGGTGCAAGTGCATGCCAGAATCTCTATGTTGTTGTACTCCATAGGATTACCGGTGCCAAGACAGTGTTCTGCCTTACGCAGGTACTATTTCGAACAAGATTGGTCGTATTTTGAAAAAAATATGATGTGTTTTTCGACCACCTTCTAAGATAAAAGGCCCTGGTGGGGTCCATAAATGATGATCTTGGTTTGTGTAAGGCTGGTGTATATCGTATTCCTTGAATTTGTGGCATGTCATATACTAGTCAGACAATCAGGACTGTGGAAGACCGGTGTATTGAACACAAACGTTACACACGCTTACAAAAGGCAAACAAATCCGCTGTTGCAGAACACTGTCTTAGCACTGGTCATCCTATGAAATACAACAACGCGGAGATTCTGGCATGCACTTCCACCTATTCGGATAGTGTTATTAAGGAAGCTGTTGAAATTAAACTGCCAGGCGACCCTATAAACAGAGAAGTTGGTTTTCGTTTAAATTCTGCTTGGAATTCGGCACTGTCTCTCGGCAAAAAACAGAGGTACAGAATTAATACTGGCTCACCTGTTGATTAATAGTCACTATCGATATTTTTGATGTTTGGTCATCTTTGGTTGTGTTCACTCTGTAGTGACTTGTACTGTTTGTGTGTAATCTTCCTTGTTTATCCTTTGCAAACCGAGGTATTAAATACGCTTGCACATTGCTTCCTCGAGTGCAGCTGTGCCTTGAGATTGGCAGGGTGTGCTCCTGTCGAAATATCGCGGTTGTCGACTACGTCACCAGGTAGCATACCCGTAAGCTATTTGAAAATTCATTACGCCGGGAAAAGTCAAGGTTTCACTAACAAATGATTTTCAGTAATTGTATATATGCCCCAACAGGCATTGGCAATTTCAATGCGGACGCATTAATACGCTAGGTCCATTGCGACAATACAGTATAGGCTGCGAGTAAGAGGAACTAACAGGCAGGGGCACAATCATCGTAGTGTGCAACAAGGGGTTCGTTCCAGCAGCTGCCAGACGGCTACTTTCAAGCGCTAAGAAACAGGTGTTACTGTGCATGCGCAGCTACTATGACGTAAAAACCCTTGTTTGATACTTTCTCTGCTGGAACGCTTTTGCACTGATTCTGGCTGCAGGCGAAGGTGAGTTTAAAGGAATAATTAAAATACTTCCTAATAACAAAGAAGTGTAAACGAGAAATATCTGATCTCAAGTGGGATTGCAGTCACTTTGAAATAGTCGAAAAACCCGTTTCACGTGATGGCTATTCCCCTACTCTAACTCAGACCTTTCTGCGCATGCGCAAATTAGCAGCTTGACCGCGCCAGAAATATTTTCCTGGTAGCGTCTGGCTGCTTGCGGCAACTTCCGGAACACCAAACAGCTACGCTCTAAGTGGCCAGAAGCCGGAGAAGGCGCTGCTAGAACAAAATTTCAGTGTTGCGCATGCACGTCAAGCAGTCTTGCAGCTGCTGGAACGAACCTAAGGTAAGAACGTGGGTTGGAGGGGAAGCGTGTGACGACCACGAGATAAACCGTGAAAATATCGTTTGTGATTGAAGCTGCTGCTGCACATGTGGAACTTCCGGGTCACGGCGTGAACGCCGCAGACGTCTCCGCTCGTCAGTGCATGGCTGCTGTCGCCAGCGGTAAACGAGGTTGGGTGTGCTGCGCTCTTGCTTGTACCGCATAAACCATAAAGTGGAGCCGTCGCCGTTAATTACGTACACATGTCTAACAACCAGTGACGGCTCGTACAAAATTTGACCAGTGTGCTACAATATTACAAAAATAAACAGGAAACAAAATTTACTAAAATAAAAAGCGTGACTGACAATGGAAATAACGGAGCTTAGCAATATCCCCACCACGTCATCTGCGTTCTACACAAGCGACCAATGAAACTGCTTGGCTGAAAAGCGCAGTATCACTCGCATGTTGACTATACATTACTAATGTTGTTTGTGATTGAAGTTTTATTCACAGAAATTAAAAATTTGGACTCAGAGGTATTTGAATACGAGCCTCACACAAGTAGGTTTGAGAGACAATGCGCAAGACGCCTGAGCCAGCGGGCTACTTGACTCTGTATGCCGCAATGTTCGTCATATACTGTTCTTCCGCAATCGTTACACGCAGTGCGAAGAGAAATATTGATCTGGTGCTGCAGTCGGTCTCAGCACACACGACCCGCCAGGCCTAACGTCACGTGTGCGCATGCGCACTAGCGAACAGACGACTGCGCCGCCTCTCTGCGCACGTACCAGTGCGGCTGAATCCCACTTCAGGACACGGAGCTGGTTTCCAGCTATCGCGGCGAGAGCGCTCCAAAATGCGTTTTTATCCTTATTACTAGCATTGTAATACGTATTGGAAGGGAATAGGCATAATTTTATTGTGATATCTGGATCGCATACCAAGAGAAAGGATGTCATTTTACAGCGATTTATCGCTTGCTTTCGAAGAGAAATGGCATAATTTTAGTAATATATTTACAGTGTGCTGCAGCACATTAACATATTATCATCAGCCGCCACTGCTAACAAGTGTTGTCGCCCGCTGCCTCACATGTGCAGCACTTCCGCACCACTGCACAGTGTGCAGCGTTTGACAGGCTGTTGCTTAAGGGAACCTGGACGTGAAGGACTGCATCTTCCTACCTTGCTTTCGGTGCGCATTACCCTTGATCTACAAAGCGGACGAAGTTTCGATTTTGTACAAAAACTGAATGACATTAACTCAAGCGTTAATAGGAAATTTATTGAGATTTCGGTTATAGTTTAAAGATTACAATTTTTTGCCTATTGATGTTTTTATTACACACGTTGGCATTCTGGAACCATTTCCTAGTGTTTCGTCAGTCTAATACCATTTAGACTGTGGCAGGCTGCTGTAAACATTCGTAGGGACACATTATGCCTCTTGTTTTGTAGATTGGAGTATATCTGAAGAAATAGAAAAACCATTATTACACTACAGTACTATTTGGTCTAAAGATTACCGTTAAAATTATACACAGACTGAGAAACATAGATCATACCTGGGTGTATTAGGTACAATAGAAAGATACTGTTCCATTTTCCAATTGGGAGAAATTTAGTGAACATAGCTAAAACCATTATGAAGATATATGTACCTAATGTTCTGAAAATGTAGTTTCGAGAAAATGAGAAAAGAATGTTCAGTATTTCTCACTCACAATATGCCTCTTACAGAACATTCCAGTGGCATAATCTTGCTGGCCAGCTGCTTCTCTGCAGACTTTTACAGCAGTCTTTTCCTTACTCTGGACTCTTTTATTGGTGGCTTCTGCAGCCCTTTCAGCTTCAAATGTTCAAATGTTTGTAGGGGTCATCAGTCCATAAACTTACAAACTACTTATGAACTAGCTGACACTAAGGACGGCACAAATATCCATGCCCGGGGGGGGGGGGGATGGGGATTTGAACCCCCGACCATAGTGGCCGTGTAGACTGTCACTGGCGCGCCTCAATCCCTTCGGCCACCTCGGCCGGCCCTTTCAGCTTCAGTAGTCGCTGACGATCTATGGCAGTCAGAGCAGCTATCATATTATTTCCTGGTTGCATACCCAATTTGTCCATTTCTTTTGTCCTGCTAATTACACTTTCATTGAAACAGATGAAAGCATTCATCACAACTATTTTGAGTACTGTCCATCCAACAAACACTGTTTTCGGTACTCGTTACCACACGCAGCTGTTGTAACTCTCATTAACATATTGTGTTGGCCATGTACACATTTGCTAAATAATTTTTTATCTGCAAGATCCCTGTATATTGGTTTTATTGTTTGCGTGACAGTGGCAGGCATGGAATATTTATGGTGATATTACTGGCCTGAAGCATCCAGCTAGTGTGCACACATTTGTTCAAAGAGCATTTAAGACTATGATAACTATTTAAAAGTACATAAAACCACACAGTTCTGGAAACGAGAGGAATTTGTCTTTCAGAAGGATGCAATTTGTTTTCCGATTTTTCAGTCATTTTCATAAATAGGTCCCCTTAAAACCATTAGTTGACATTAAATCACGCGCTTTTAGAAAAGTATTGCTGAGATTTGGAGAAGGGTTACGGATTTCTGGTGGGAGAGACCTGAGCTATGTGAGGTCGGACTCTTGAGTGGCCCTCTCCTTGCTTTACTCTTTACTGAGAATTCTGTTTAATCACCTCTAAGCAAAGATTTAGGAAGACGGCGACAGGGCCATTTCAGTAATATGTTTGAAATATTTCGCGTCCAGCAGGACTTAGAAATATTCGAGTGGACTTTAAAATTTTTACCACTAACCTCCTCTCTGTCACAGTAGTGAGGACTTGGTTTTATTTCTACTTCGGTAATTCACGGCTGTGAACACAGTGAGGTGTTTTCCAGCTAAATTACACTATTGGCCATTACAATTGCTGCACCAAGAAGGAATGCAAATGATAAACGGGTATTCATTGGACAAATATGTTATACTAGAACTGACATGTGATTACATTTTCACGTAATTTGGGTGCATAGATCCTGAGAAATCAGTACCCAGAACAACCACCTCTGGCCCTAATAACGGCCTTGATACGCCTGGGCATTGAGTCAAACAGAGCTTGGATGGCGTGTACAGGTACAGATGCCCATGCAGCTTCAACACGATACCACAGTTCATCAAGAGTAGTGATTGGCGTATTGTGACCAGCCAGTTGCTCGGTCACCATTGACCAGCCGTTTTCAATTGGTGAGAGGTCTGGAGAATGTGCGGGCCAGGGCAGCAGTCGAACATTTTCCGTATCCAGAAAGGTCCGTACAGGACCTGCAACATGCGGTCGTGCATTATCCTGCTAAAATGTAAGGTTTCAAAGGGATCGAATGAAGGGTAGAGCCACGGGTCGTAACACATCTGAAATGTAACGGCCAGTATTCCAAGTGCCGTCGATGCGAACAAGAGGAGACCGAGAGGTGTAACCATGGCATCCCATACCATCACGCCGGGTGATACGCCAGTATGGCGATGACGAATTCACGCTTCCAATGTGCGTTCACCGCGATGTCGCCTAACACGTATGCGACCATCATGATGCTGTAAACAGAACTTGGATTCATCCGAAAAAATGACGTTTCGCCATTCGTGCACCCACGTGTGTCGTTGCGTACACCATCGCAGGCGCTCCTGTCTGTGATGCAGCGTCAAGGGCAACCGCAGCCATAGGCTCCGAGCTGATAGTCCATGCTGCTGCAAACGTCGTCGAAATGTTCGTGCAAACGGTTGTTGTCTTGCAAACGTCCCCATCTGTTGATTCAGGGATCGAGACGTGACTGCAGGATCCGTTACAGTCATGCGGATAAGATGCCTGTCATCTCGACTGCTAGTGATACGGGGCCATTGGGATCCAGCGCGGCGTTTCGTATTGCCCTCCTGAACCCACCGATTCCATATTCTGCTAATAGTCGTTGGATCGCGACCAACGCGAGCAGCAATGTCACGATACTATAGACCATAATTGCGATAGGCTACAATTCGACCTGTATCAAAGTCGGAAACGTGATTGTACGCATTTCTCCTCTTTACACGAGGCATCACAACAACGTTTTATCAGGCAACGCTGGTCAGGTGCTGTTTGTGTATGAGAAATCGGTTTGGAAACTTTCCTGATGTCAGCCCGTTGTAGGTGTCGCCACCGACGCCAACATTGTGTGAATGGTCTGAATAGCTAATCACTTGTATATCACAGCATCTTCTTCTTGTGGATTAAATTTCGCATCTGTAGCACGTCATCTTCGTGGTGTAGCAATTTTAATGGCCTGGAGTGTATTTCGTTTATATAATGACTTGTATTCACTATATTCGGGGCTCGAGGTATAGAGACTTAAGTTAGTCTACTGATTATCATCAAAAGGATTAATAAACTGGTTTATTTAAAATTATGTATCAATTGAAGTTGGGTGAATGATTTATAGGAGCACCTTCACCGAACCTAGCAATCATCCACTGCTGTCAAGTAGTTAGTACTGCTTTGTATTTTTTATTAAATACCAGGAAGAACAGATATTGTATTTTGCACTTTCTGTGCACTTAATGCAAGGCCTTATGTTGTTCGTAATGGTGGAAGTCTTCTGGACACTCTTCGGCGATGCGTTTCAATGATGATGAGGACGAAACTACACCCTGTCCCTGATCGGAGGATATCTCCGACCGGGCTGGGTATCGAACCCAGACCCCCTGGGTGTCAACCCACCAAGGTCTCCACTAGACTACGGAAAACATGCGGACAATAAGGGAGACGGGAGAATTAAAAAAAAAGTCATGAAATACTCGAGACCCATCTACGACACTATGATAGCAGGGGTTACACCTGCGTGACTCTCTATCGCGGCCATACCTGAACACGGTGGTCGTCAGAGTTTATTAAGGCGCGGGTTTCATATCTGAAACCGATGCGGCGTCTTTCGTCCTCCGTCCATGCCCCTCGGAACGACGTTGGTGTTCTGGTGTCAACGGCAACCGGCGCTTGGGGCCATGGGACCCCTGTCTGGAAGATGCGAATCGTCTAGGCGCTGTGCCGAACTCCCAGCGGGTTGTAGGGTCTTCAGCACATGCTCGCGGTTGACGGGTGCCACGGTCATGGGATCCCGCACCATACGCCAATCCATCATTGGGGTGACGTTGCTTGGTAGACCCGCACGAGGTGACTGGGTGCCCTCGTGTGCCCATTGAGCCACAAAGGCGTCTGAATGGCCCACATGTCTGGCTGTTGTACGATATTACCACCCCACTTCAAGTAGTCCAACGATGCGGGCTCTGTCAAAGGCATTCAGTTGCGAGGCATTACGGGTGCTTATTTATTTACTCACTTATTTAACCTGACGAGATTAGGGCCTTCAGGACCTCTCTTGCACCTAATCAGGGCTTTTATTATTTGATAAATAACAAACATGATGGGTATTAAATATGGAATGTTTTTCATTGTGGCTACTAGCAGAAATGGTCATGGAGGAAGGTGTTGAAGAGAGAGAGACGTGAGTATAATAATACACATCTAAGGAAATATAACGCAATAGCAGGTGGCGTGATACATGGTGAGAGGAGGAAGAGAAATAACTGTTTTACTATCAGATAGTCTGTATACTATAGTTTTGGAGGGGGTTTTAAGAGGATGTCAGAAGGAAGTGTGTCAACGTGTTTTTTTTTTTTTTTTTTTTTTTTTTTTTTTTTTTTTTTTTTTTTTTACGTAGCCGAAGAATGAATCGTGTGAAGAGAGCAGGGCATCTTGTTCCAGAGACGAAAAGCAGTGAAACGAAGGAGTGAGCAAATGTTTTCTTTTTATCAACATGCACTGTTAGAGTACTATATAAGTGGGATCTTATGTTAATATTATGATGGCACGAAATATGTTTAAATTCTGAGGCGAGGATCTGGGGTGCTTGCTCACTGAGCAGTCGATGGAGAAGGCACAGCGTGTGGTAGTTCCGTGATTTGTCTGACCATAGCCACCCTAACAGGGTGAATGGAGCACTAATATGGTCTTATGGACGAATGTTGCATATGTACTGTACACATGCATTATTGTTCATTCTAATCGACTGTATTTTCGCTACTTGTACTGTGCTGAATTATTTCACAATAGTGACGATTTTGTAGAACGGGTGATTGCACCAGTTTGCATTTTACATCTTGTGGATAGATGATACGAAATTTTTGAGGACCTAGAGACGGCAGGTCTACACGCATACGATCACGGTATTATCTGTCTAATTTAAATGTTCGTCGATAATGAGGGGAAGGTCGGGTAAGTTGACGAGGAATCTAAGATGACGAATTGTGAATTTCTTCAGTAACTCTACACATTGTTCAAAAATGTGCAAATGTTTGTTAAGCTTATGGGACTTAACTACGGGGTCATCAGTCCCTAAACTTACAAACTACTTATGAACTACTTACAAACTAGGACGGCCCAAATATCCATGCCCGAGGGGGGATTCGAACCCCCGACCGTAGTGGCCGTGCTGACCGTGACTGGAGCGCCTCAGTCACCTCGGCCACGTCGGCCGGCTCTACAGATTGTGCAACGTGCACAATCGTAGCGCTTCCTTAGCGCGCTCTGCAGGCATGTCTATTGAAATGAAACCGCTTAGTCATTTTGTTTTGTTAACAACAGAGGGTCGGAAGTGGATGCTGTTTTTGTAACAATTTTTCCTGCGGTTTAAATAAGTTTCATGCAAGTAATACTTTTGTATTAATCAATATGAGTTGATTTCTCTTAAACATTGTGGATTTAGTTTTGTTTTAATAACAGTTTAATGACTTTATTTTGTAAGATTGTGTGCATGTAAAAGTCTGTGACCAAAAGGCCGTCTGCGGTTAAGATGAAGAATTATGCAGTTCATAAAAAAGACAGGGTGACAGAAATGGAGCAAGGAATCACTGAAAGAGGCAATGCAGCGTGTAAGAAATGGTAGGCCTTTTAAAGCCGCCGCAAGGGAGTTCAACCTCCACGAAGCTACTTTTTTTCTACGTAGTGACCTAAACATGCTGATGAAGTAGGGTCTGCTCAATGTACGTGCTTAAATTACAAGGATGCAAAGAAGAAATGTTATGTTTGTGACTCTTTTGATAAGAAGATAAGCATCAATAAAATATTTTCTGAATAATATGTTCGTTTCGTCATCTTACCCTACCTGTAGGGCAAGTCGACGAATGGTACTATCACTAACAAATACAGGTCTACCTAAAAATCTTGTCTTAGGAAACGTATAAGTGCTTTATTCCAAAGTAAATACAGTAAGCAAACGATTTTCTATAAATGAAGTATCTGATTTCGACGTAAGGGCCAGAAAAATGTGATATACCTTAATATTGGTAACGTACCCGAATTTTCCCGACACCCAGATTCCTAAGTGTTTTCTGATATGGTCATATGGTCATATGGATTAATTCACACACCTCATTATTAAGGGTCAGTCACCATTTTTTACACCACGCAGATATTGTATCTAAATCATTTTTCAGTTGGTTTTGTTTGTCCTCTTCAGTGGTAAGTCATGTTCTGTATTGTAAAATGGTTTTTCCAAATTTATGTTGTTACAGAAAAATAATTAATTTTGTAGAGGTTTCTCTGTTTAAGGTTCCCCCACGTACCTGTCTGGTCAGTATTTGACGATGTTGCTCCCACATGACCAGACAGGTACGTTGGGAACTTTAATTAGAGAAACCTCTGGAAACTTTCTCCGTAATAACACAAAATTGGAGAAACCATTTTACAAGATGGAACACGACTAACCACTCAAGAGAACAAACAAATGATCAATTTGATCTAAAGCTGTGGTTCGCCCTAGACATGTTTCTTAGCTGTATGAAGGATGAAATAACGTTAGAAAATGGAATATGCGTTTTTGTAATTATTTTTGGCAAAAAAGTCATTATTTAATTTCATTTTTTGAAGAATTGGAAATTTATAAATTCAGTTGATTTATTATAAACATTTTTAGTTGAGTGACAGGTAGTTGAGAATAGCGACATAATTTCGCCGACAGTAGTTGAACATAATGAAGACAAACCATAAAAGTAAATAAACGACTGTGGCCTGTGAGTACATTGCTTAAATGATTGTATCATAAATTATCTATCAGGTGCAGTCCTCACAGACAATATGATTTTACGATGAAATAAGGAGAACAAAAGTGGACTTAAAGATTCTTGTGGCACTCCAGAAGCAAGTCTACGTAAACGGCTTTCTTCTCTGTCAGACTAACGGCAGACTGCTACCAGCCTCGGAACAATAGGGCGGTGCCACTGCGAATGCACTCTTGTGAGCCGTGTAAATCTAATACTGTACTTACACATCAGTTGTATGCGTGTATTCCGAAGTGGGATAATATAAAGACCCCGGGAAGCATCAGTTTTGTCAGACAGTATATTTCATCTACACAATGAGCGACAGTAGGGAGTGACTGTAGTACTTGCGTTGACTTTTTCTCTCCTCCCCCCCCCCCCCCCGCCCACACTCGCGCCCCCTCCTAACCCAACTAATCTATGCACAGTTCATAGTGACGTCGATAGTCTTGTTGGAATAACGTCCCTCCAAATTTACGCACAGTTTCCGCGAGAACCACGTCAGAGTTGTTCTAAACATTTACCTTTCGCATTCCCTGAACATTTGCGTTCCACCTTACCATCCAGCCGCTGAATTCATTTAACGGCAGCCGCCACGGCCACTCGATGAGTGCTGAAGTACCGTCGCCTACTCCAAGGCAAATCACGCCGGTGTCTTGCATGCGTCGTAGGCAGAAACAGGAGCTAGAAAGTTAACGCGAGAATCTGTAAACAGACGTGGTGACACTCGAGGCGAAGGCGGAACTTTGCTCAGCAAGAGCGCGCGAAAGTGAGAGGTGTGCGCGGGAATGTGGAAAGCGTCGTGTGTGGGCCGCTCGCGTGGCGGCTGGCGGAGCCACGGCCGGAAGCCGCCCGAGCAACCAACCAACCAAATTCCTAGCAGCCTACACACGTTACAACCAACTGCACGCAGCAATACCAGCGCCTTCATGTTCTGGTGTTTGTTTGTCGAACGAACTTTTTTTCTTTTCGCGTGTACGCTGAGCAGACCAAACGATCACAGACAGGAAGTTGGTCGGAAGGGGGCGGATTTCGGACGTCCAGGCCCGACCAACCATCCGACAAGCGAAGTTGTTCGGCAAGCGCCTCCACACGTCCAATTTATCGAGCCGCCGATAAATTGTTCGCGGAACGTTTATAGGGCCTTTAAAAGCGCTCCAAGCTGGCCTGCGCTCCAGACCGCCACGCCACATCGGCGCCTGAAGCCGTCGGCACACGGACAGCGTGTCTGGGCGTGTGCGGCCATCACCACCTAGAGAGAAGGCCGCGGCGCTCTCGTGTGACGTCAGGCAGAGAAGGTTGCGCACGCATAGCTGACTGGCTCGCTGCTTCGGCATAGTGGGCCGTGCCCCAGCGGCTACCCAGACAGCTATGCGCGCTCAACCTACTCTGCCTGACGTCACACGAGAGCACCGCGGCCTTTTCTCTAGGTGGTGTTGCCCAACGAGCTATATAAACTACATAGGCTGTCTCTGGGTAACGAGCTATATAAACTATATAGAGTGGCTATCTCTGGATTAACAGCGCTCCTTGTGGCAGCAATCAGCAACTGTGGTAGCCATTTTTTCCAACGTCTAGTGCGCCGAATACGAAAGTTAGGCCGACGCTATTTACGTGTTTTTGGTCCACATTTTATATATCGTTTAAGTGTTTAGATTGCTTGGAAGTTCTTCTTGTTCCTAAAAATGAGAATCAAGCAGGATTGATCGGATTATAAGGAATAAAAAACAGCCTGTTCAATCCCTCTAAAGATCGTTTAGAAATTTTTCTTTTGGAAATGTATGTCGATGTATTTAGAATTTTGGGAAACAGACCAACTTTATTTACCAACTACGAGCACTTAATGGTATCCTCGGAATTTTGGGAGGAATCTCATTACTCCAGCCTAATAAAGTTGTTATTAAAACATGTAGAGTACATCATTTATGTAAAGCCAAATCTGCGTAGAAAAGAGGTAAGCAGATTAGGCAAATGTACACGAAACTAATACTGTTTAAAGGACAGTGGAAAGGCGTGTATTTTTTGTATGAATGAGATGAAGTTAAGCCGATGTAGTGTATTTGCCATTTGTAATGAAGCTTTCCGTTTTGCCTGCCACACACTTGTTTTCTATCATTTATCATTTATCCATATTAGCTTGGCTATAGAAATAACAATACTGAAGTAGAGAATGGTTTGTTAAGTCATTGCACAAAGTGAAAGTGACATGACTCAGTGCTACAGCAGACGACTGGCTACGCCTAAGTGACGTTATAAAACATGGCGGCCGAGCTTTCAATTTGCTTCAAGTATGGCAGCACCTTAGCCAGTCTATGATGTTTATATAGGTCGTTGTCTCTGGGTTAACAGCGCTCCTTGTGGCAGCAACTAGGAACTGTGGCAGCCATTATTTCAACGTCTAGTGCGCCGAATACCGAAGTTAAATCGACGCTATTTACGAGTTTAGGTTTCACATTTTACGTATCGAAGTAAGCTTGAAAGGTTATTTATTAAGCCGAAATCGTGCCGATTATATGCGCAGCATATAACTGTACGAATCGCAGTAATAGCCGGCCGCGGTGGCCGAGGGGACTGAGGCGCTTCAGTCACGGTCTGCACGGCCACTACGGTCGGGGGTTCGAATCCCCCCTCGGGCATGGATATTTGTGCCGTCCTTAGTTGTAGGTGGTTCATAAGTAGTTTGTAAGTTTAGGGACTGATGGCCCCGTAGTTAAGTCCCTTAAGCTTAACAAACATTTGAACTTTTTTTTGAATCGCAGTAATAAGATTGTTGGAATATCGTATTTTCAGCAAGTATTAGTGTGTTTTTCTTTCTAACATTTCGTGTACTCGTCTTTTGTACTTACCACATTTCTGCATACAATAGTCCTATGGGCTGTGCATGTGTTTAACTGTAACTAAAGTAAGCTGTAATATATTTTTCAGTTTTACTTTGAAAAATGAGGAACTGACAAAACGATGGTTAACCAATATGAGGCGAGATAAGTGGAAACCTACTGCATCGCTTTTGGAGGAGAAATACATGTAAGCAACAAATGAAACATAGCGGCTTCTGGCTGACGCGATTCCGACGATATTTTCGTTTCTTGAACATCTTCAAACAACAAAAAGTCAGATTGCTGAATTAGCTTCATTTGAAGATATGTCATGTAGCGAAGCAGGAGACGTGGATCCTCTTTTATTACCTATTGCAATTAATGATTTAAGTCATTCAGAGAGCTGTAGGCCTATTCAGTTTGACCATGACTATGTGCCAGAATATAAAATACTGACATTATATTCCGAAAAAGTAGTTGAATGTATTTCTCGAAGCATCATTAGGCAAGTGAGTAAAAAACTTAAGTGTTTAGATTGCTTGGAAGTTCTCCTTGCTCCTAAAAATGAGAGTAAAACAGGATTAATCGGATTAAAAGGTAAAGAAGATCTTGTAGAACTTTTCGAAGTGGCAGAAAGGAATCATGAAACGTAATTGGGGAAGGAAAATTTTCTATTGCGTATGTATGTAGATGTATTTAGAATATCCGAAAACAGGCCTACTTTATTTACCAACTACGAGCACTTAATGGTACCCTCGGAAATTTGGGAGGAATCTTATTACTCCAGCCTAATAAAGCTGTTATTAAAAAATTACTTCAGTTTTAGAATACATCACTTATATAAAGCCACATCTGCGGAGGAAAGAGGTAAGCAGATTAGGCAAATGTACATGAAATTAATATTGTTTAAAGGACAGTGAAAAGGCATATTTTTTTGTATGAATGAGACGATGTTTAGCCGATCCAATGTATGTGACATTTATAATTAAACTTTCCGATTTGTCTACCACACACTTGTGTATGCTTTATCCATATAAGCTTGGCTACAAAAATAACAATAAGCAGGTAGAGAATGGTTTGTTAAGTCATTGCACAAAGTGAAACTGATATGATTCAGAGCTATAGCAGACGAATGGTTATTCCTACGTGACGTCGCAAAACATGGCGGCCGAGCTTTAAATTTGCTTCAAGTATGGCCGCACCATAGCCAGTCTATGTTGTTTATATAGGTCATTGGTGTTGCCACTATGCCGAAGCAGCGAGCCAGTCAGCTATGCGCGCGCAACCTACTCTGGCTGACGTCACACTAGAGCGCCGCGGCCTTCTCTCTAGGTGGTGGTGGTGGTGTGGCCAACGTGCCGAGTCCACCGCGAGGCTGACCGCGCTGTTTACGAAATGAATGGACTGGGCTTCCTGCTTTACCTATAATAAAACGCTTACTTCCGCACTTGTGCAAATGTTCGTCATGTTCTGTCTATGATATAGGCCTACATAAGTAAAAATGAAATATCTGTGAACACAAGACTCTTAGAAAATTTGCTTGTTATATGAATAAGGGCAGAGACTTATAAAAGTTTCAATACAAACTGTGATATACCGGTAACAAAAACATTGTTGCAACAGACTCGCTTTTTAGCAAATCTTAAAGGTGATTCTTCCTCGATCACTGTTACTAATCAGCAGTAGAATCTTTGAAACCTGTAAAATACAAGACGTGAAACAATAAAGTGCGTATTTCACTATTAGTAAGGTGCGAACTGTCCTCAAAAAACGAATCCAGCATACTCACTCCTCAGGAAGAAGACTTGTATTTACGTTGCGTCGAATATTACACAGTATACTTCTAGCAAAATAATAGGAAAATTAACTGATTCTTTCGTTGGTTACTGGTAGAACAAATTCATTATAAAATTTAAAATATACAATTTTGTATTTGTTCTACAGGTTTGTTTACTATGTGAATCGATTTACGGCTTCTTTGGCCATCGTCAGTCGTTTACTGATGTTAAGTCAGAGAACTTGCGTTGTCAACAAACCACAATAATCCGGAGCTAATAAAGAGCATCAAAACAGACACGGGGAATAAATATTATTTTCTTTTAATTTTGGTGGATTTGGAAAGTTCGATATTCAGTATCGCTACGACAATGTGTTAGTGTAAGACACAGACATACATTAATTTACTGTATGTTTGTGGTGTACATAAAGTACGTACAGATTTATTTCATCACTCACCAAACGGTTCATGAAAAGTGGTTTCAAAAACATCAGTTTAACAGTGACATGTGTTTTTATTCAATGACGATAGTAAGTTATAGAAGATTTCTGTTTCTTTATGAGCAATTGTTAAACAGATACATTTCATTTTATTCAATAACTGCAGTAGGTTGATTGCAGACCTGTGTTGTCTTTTAGGACGTTGAATTGTGCACAGGTTACACATATGTTTATATATATAATCAACTAAATGAATTACCTTGGATGTGATAAATACACTCTTGGCCATTAAACTTTCTACACTACGAAGATGACGTGCTAGAAAAGCGAAATTTATTCGACAGGAAGAAGATGCTGTGATATGCAAATAATTAGCTTGGCGACACCTACAACGTGCTGACATGAGGAAAGTTTCCAACCGATTTCTCATACACCAAAAGGCAGTTGACCGGCGTTGCCTGGTAAAACGTTGTGATGCCTCGTGCAATGAGGAGAAATGCGTAACATCACGTTTCCGACTTTGATAAAGGTCGGATTGTAGCCTAACGTGTTTGCGGTTTATTGTATCACGACATTGCTGCTCGCGTTGGTGGCGATTCAATGAGTGTTTGCAGAATATGGAATCTGTGGGTTCAGGAGGGCAATACGGAACGCCGTACTGGATCCCAACGGCCTCATATTACTAGCAGTCGAGATGACAGGCATATTATTCGCATGGCCGTAACGGATCGTGCAGCCACGTCTCGATCCCCGAGTCAACACATGGGGACGTTTGCAGCACAACAACCATCTGCACGAACAGTACGACCACGTTTGCAGCAGCATGGACTGTCAGCTCGGAGACCACGGCGGCGGTTACCCTTGACGCTGCAAGAATGGCAAAACATCATTTTTTCAGATGAATCCAGGTTCTTTCTACAACATCATAATGATCGCATCCGTGTTTGGCGACATCTCGGTGAACGCATATTGGAAGCGTGTATTCGTCATCGCCATACTGGCGTATCACCCGGCGTGACGGTATGGGGTGCCATTGGTTACGCGTCTACACCTCTTGTTCGCATCGACGGCAGTTTGAACAGTGGATCTACCCTTCATTCGATCCCTGCGAAACCCTACATTTCAGCAGGATAATGCACGACCGCATGTTGCAGGTCCTATACGGGCCTTTCTGGATACGGAAAATGTTCGACTGTTGCCTTGGTCAGCACATTCTCCAGATCTTTCACCAACTGGAAACGTCTGGTAAATGGTGGCCGAGCAACTGTCTCGTCACAATACGCCACTCTTGATGAACTGTGGTGTCGTGTCGAAGCTGCATGGGCATCTGTATCTGTACTCGCCATCCAAGCTCTGTTTGACTCAATGCCCAGGCGCATCAAGTCCGTTATTACGGCCAGATATGGTTGTTCTGGGTACTCATTTCCAGGATCTATGCACCCAAATTGTGTGAAAATGTAATCACATGTCAGTTCTAGTATAATATATTTCTCCAATGAATACCCGTTTATCATCGCATTTCTTCTTGGTGTAGCAATTTTAATGGCCAGTAGTGTATTCTCTACCAAGGTACAATCGTTCTGCCGCGGTGGAGTAGCCGAGCGGTCTAAAGCACCTCGCTGCGGGGCGCGCGGTTGCTCGCTGTGGGGGTTCGAGTCCTCCCTGGGGCATGGGTGTGTGTGTTTGTCCGTATGTTAGTTTTCCTAGGTTTAAGTAGTTTGTAAGCTACGGACTGATGACCACGCAGTTTGGAACGATAGATTTACGAACATTTGAACAATCGTTCTAGCGAAATATGATATGGCACGAAACATTAATACTAGGATCCATTTGATCTGTTGAAAACACCACACAGGAAAAAAAAATTGTTCTTTAAGTTGCATTGAAAGATCGATAACGACGCTTTCCAGTCATGTGTTTATGTGCATATTTGGCAATAATTTGCTTTCGCTCATAAACTTAAAACCGCAGGCAGAATAAAGATAATTAGGTAATAAAAGTTTTTAAAGGAATTCGTCTGTATTTATAGGGAAGTTATGTCGGCAAATACAAACGATTATTGACATTACGGTAACATCACGAAATAATGCAGCAGTTCGACGATTGTAAACATTACACTTACAATGCAACAGTAAATGATAAATGATATTGATAGTGGGAATTACTTTCCGAAATGCGTTGCCGAGAATTTGAAGAAAAATCGAGACTGGCAATGGTTGATATAAAACCTGCAATTCAGTGTTAGTAGACGCCCAGTATCACCAGATGTGACACTGACGTTTTCAAAGATGGCGGTAACTTCCAGCCGGAACTAGTCAGCAACCGTGTTCGAGCTCTTGTTGTCCAACAAGCGTGGTAGTTGCTTGGACAGATGACGAGCTGTTGCCCTGCTGCTGGGACACTGTTAAAGGACTTCTGTCGGCAGTGTGTGGACCAGACCTCGCTATGCCGGACTTGCTACTTTCGCCGCAAGGAAATATTTGGTCGTTGAGGGATCCTGGAGAACGACAGTTTTCTGCTGTTTGGCTTCGTGAGCGGTTACATTCCGTCCTTGTTTGTGGAGGTATTCCTGTTGCCTTCCTCACGCCTCTACCGTTCCCTTCTCGAAGTCCCAGATCGCCTCTGCTAACGTCGGCTCATCTGTTGGTTTATCTTTTGGTGTCGTAGAAACTGAGCGTCCAGTGTCAGTTCGGCAGGTGCCAGTTTTAAACTCTAACAATTTTTTTTGTTTTCTCATGTTATGTATTATTTAATAAATGGCTGTGTATTTTATGTTTTTTTTTCTGATGTGCAACTAAGCGGTTAGTTTATTCTCTCTCAACTTCTGCCTTTTCGGAAGCTCGTTGGGCATGTGATTTTTGGTCTATTTTTATCAAAAAATTATACTTTAATGCATGAGTTTATTTTTCATCTTAAGTGGTTGTTTATCTGTATTAACGAGATTTTGAAGTGGGTTCCTAGTGTTATTTACATTCTGCGCATGTGGAATTAGGCGAGTCTGGGCAGAATATCGTTATTTGTTTAAGGGAGTGTATTGTTGCCTGTCGTGTTATCTGTTACTGGGCTAATATTTGTTTCTTATCCAGGGTGATGCAACCTTGAACACGAGTTTCGCTCTATTTGCCCGCCTCCGTGCTGTCCTGTCCTGTTTACATAACTCCTGTTTACATTCTGCTCTTCCGGGTGGAGGACGGTACGATTCCGGCATTTGCCGTAGACTCCAAAATCTCCAAGTTAAGTTTTCGCATGTTAATGCTTGCTCTTACTCCTATACGGATTTGCCTCGCAACCGTATTCGAGTTCTGATAATTTGAAGGATTGTTTGCCACTCCTTGGGTGAAGTATCGCTAGTATAATTTAACTTTATCAGAATTAAATATTGCTGTCTACCTAGTATACCACTGGGAAGGTAAATTACTTTTATTTTTACCCATGTTACGTTGTGAAAATGGCCTGTCTGAAGTAGCAACTTCATCAGTGTAATTTCCTGAGTAAAAAAATGCAGCCTCACAAGTTGCTTTAAAATAATTGAACTTGATCTAGATGTCGACCACCTCTATGGGTGTCTTTATCAGAAATAAAACTGCAATATGGGATGTTTACACATAAAGCTAAATGTGCTCGTGCTTTATATAGTTGTGAAACATATTAGCTAGTTAAGAACTAGGGTGTGAACAATGAAATGTAGTGGCTGGCCGCTATGAGCCTCCTTGAGTAGATACGATGATGCACCATTGATAGGACAGATACCTCCTGACTATGGTTCGTTCAAGTATAAAAAGAAGTCTAATCATCTGATTTAATAAGCTTTTATTACAATTTCAAGTCAATTGACAACATTAAGAAGAGAGATAACACATAAAGAAACACGCGAACAGGGAATTTTATTCATGGCAGCGCTGGCTGCATTCCTCAAATCATCCTCACGCCAAGTAGCTCGATTTGTTATTCATTTGCAGGTATTTGGCATGATGTATTTAAATTGCAAGCACGTAACAGGTGATTTGAAAAATTTATACTACACAGTGCCGGCCGCAGTGGCCAAGCTGTCTGCGGCGCGCCAGTCACAGTCTGCATGGCCGCCTCGGTCGGGGGTTCGAATCCCCCCTCGAGCATGGATGTTTGTGTCTTCTTTAGTATAAGGTAGTTCATAAGTAGTTTGTAAGTTTAGGGTCTGATGACTCCGCAGTTAAGTCCCTTAAGCTTAACAAACATTTCTGAACATACTACACAGTAAACATGGAATACAATGATGCTGGTTTAAGTTCGCGTTTTTTTTATTTTTTTTTATTTATTATTTTTTTTTAATGTTTGTAGACCTATCGGACCAAACTGCGTGGTCATCAGTCCGTAGCTTACAAACTACTTAAACCTAGGAAAACTAACCTACAGACAAACACACACACCGATGCCCCAGGCAGGACTCGAACCTCCACGGCGAGCAACCGCGCGCTCCGCAGCGAGACGCTTTAAACCGCTCGGCTACTCCACCGCGGCGTCGTCGACAACCGCCGATGTTTCGACCAAACTGCGTGGTCATCAGTCCGTAGCTTACAAACTACTTAAATCGAGGTAAACTAACCTACGGACAAACACACACACCCATGCCTCAGGGAGGACTCGAACCTCCACGGCGAGCAACCGCGCGCTCCGCAGCGAGACGCTTTAAACCGCTCGGCTACTCCACCGCGGCGTCGTCGACAACCGCCGATGTTTCGACCAAACTGCGTGGTCATCAGTCCGTAGCTTACAAACTACTTAAATCGAGGTAAACTAACCTACGGACAAACACACACACCCATGCCCCAGGGAGGATTCGAACCTCCACGGCGAGCAACCGCGCGCTCCGCAGCGAGACGCTTTAAACCGCTCGGCTACTCCACCGCGGCGTCGTCGACAACCGCCGATGTTTCGACCAAACTGCGTGGTCATCAGTCCGTAGCTTACAAACTACTTAAATCGAGGTAAACTAACCTACGGACAAACACACACACCCATGCCCCAGGGAGGACTCGAACCTCCACGGCGAGCAACCGCGCGCTCCGCAGCGAGACGCTTTAAACCGCTCGGCTACTCCACCGCGGCGTCGTCGACAACCGCCGATGTTTCGACCAAACTGCGTGGTCATCAGTCCGTAGCTTACAAACTACTTAAATCGAGGTAAACTAACCTACGGACAAACACACACACCCATGCCCCAGGGAGGACTCGAACCTCCACGGCGAGCAACCGCGCGCTCCGCAGCGAGACGCTTTAAACCGCTCGGCTACTCCACCGCGGCGTCGTCGACAACCGCCGATGTTTCGACCAAACTGCGTGGTCATCAGTCCGTAGCTTACAAACTACTTAAATCGAGGTAAACTAACCTACGGACAAACCCCCACACCCATGCCCCAGGGAGGACTCGAACCTCCACGGCGAGCAACCGCGCGCTCCGCAGCGAGACGCTTTAAACCGCTCGGCTACTCCACCGCGGCGTCGTCGACAACCGCCGATGTTTCGACCAAACTGCGTGGTCATCAGTCCGTAGCTTACAGACTACTTAAATCGAGGTAAACTAACCTACGGGCAAAGACACACACCCATGCCCCAGGGAGGACTCGAACCTCCACGGCGAGCAACCGTGCGCTCCGCAGCGAGACGCTTTAGACCGCTCGGCTACTCCACCGCGGCTCGTTTTTTCTCTCCTACTGCCTTTATGCGTCAGCTGCTTTAAACCAATAGTGAAGAATACGCATCTTCCTTTTCCGATGTAAATAAGGGTGGCTGGTGATAAGCACTCCATACACTATTACCATTAATCTAAAATCACCTGCAACACTCGGTTTCCATAAATGGTTTTACGCGCCAATTATACAACAATATTGCCGAATGTCAGTAAAATTTTACTTACCTCAGCCAGTCTGTGTGATACTTTTCCCACAACTTGTAATGTGCTGACAGCATTAACAGAATGTCTTCTGCAGAATCTCTCTCGCTACTAACAGACTGTTGGCCTCCACATACCGGCAAGTATGAAAACGGAAGTGCGTCTCTTCTCCTGCCTACGTGAGCTCTACGAACCCCACATTATGGGCTTTTGAGCTGTGAATTGTGGTATGTGACTGCTTGGTGACTGACAGATTACACTAGGGGAATGAAAAAACAAAAATCAGAAAAACTTGTTTTACGAACAAGTAAATTTGCGCAAGAAATTGCTCTAAGAGATTAAGGTCGTAGCTGTAAACGACGTTTTGAAAACGTCGTGTACCGCAGGAATTAATGCTGTCGCGTGCACTCCCATCACATTTGGGTTTAGACTGAAAGGTGAACCAGCTGTTGGTAACATGGAGTGAGGACTGGGTGTTAAAAAGGCGGTTTAAATATTTCAACTATTTTTTTAAAACGTAACAATTATGTAAATTATTAAATGCAGTCACTTTGTTTAAAATCTTAATTGCTTGAAATTTCTTTCATTCAGAAAACCATTCAGTCATCATTGCCATAATTGTCATATATACTTGAAGTTACTTAAACAGAAAATAAATGTACACTACAAAGCTTTTCTGGAAGTTACTTGACCAGGGAAAAAGCGTAAAACCGTGGTCTTTATTTGGATAAATAAGTTTTATTTGAAGCTTACTAGGAATGATTTAAAGCCATATTAATTATTTATATCAATGTGCAATAATAATAATAATAATTTTCTATTAAATAGCAATAAATATTTGCTGCTTTTAAACTTAAGCCCATTCCTCGCACAGGATACGCAGAAAGAATTATTCTAGCATTGATGTATTATTATGAACGCTTAAGATTACATTAAAATACCAAAACTTCAAAAGGATTCGAAATCTTCTTTCGTCCGCAGCTCGGTCGGCCAGGAAGGCAACCCTTTATTTTTCAAACGCGCCACATAGACCACCACCATGCAGCGTACAGCGCCGAAATTGTACTGCTGACAATATTCACTGATGTTCCACGATCAGTCCATTCCATCCGACATCCATTAGGTAATCCGAAAACAACCGCATTTAGTTTCTGGAAACGATATCGTCACGTTGCCGAGTGACAATGACAGCACTCACGGTAGCGTACTCCAACACAAATACCAATTTCCCCGTAAATCTGTACGGAACAAGCTGACAACCCGGTAACGCCTGGTTATTTAATTATTGCATACTTTCTCTCTCTCTCTCTGCATCTCTTCCTCACTCACCTCTCTTCCTGTTTACTTCTTCTCCTCTCTCGGTCAATTTGTTCCCTCTCTGTTCATACCGCCTCTTCATCTCCTCCGCCCCCCACCCAAGCTATCAATTAAAACTCTCTCTCTCTCTCTCTCTCTCTCTATCTCTCTCTCTCTCTCTCTCTCTCACACACACACACACACACACACACACACACACACACACACACATATATATATATATATATATATATATATATATATATATATATGGGGTGGTCCATTGATAGTTCAAATGTTTGTAGAGCCTACAGGACCCAACTATGGGGTCATCAAACTACTTATGAACTAGCTAATACTAAAGACGGCAAAATATCCATGCCCGAGGGGGAGGATTCGAACTCCCGACCGTAGTGGCTGTGCAGAACGTGACTGGTGCGCCGCAGACCGCTCGGTCACTGCCGCTGACCGGGCCAAATATCTCACAAAATAAGCATCAAACGAAAAAACTAGAAAGAACAAAACTTTTCTAGCTTGAAGGGGGAAAACATATGGTGCTATGGTTGTTGTTGTTGTTGTTTAGAGGGGACTAGACTGCTTGGTCATCAGTTCCCGCTGTGGTTGGTCCACTAGATGGAGCTGCCATAGATCAAACGGATATCAACTGCATTTTTTAAAATAGGTACCCACATTTTTATTACATATTCGTCTAGTACGTAAATAAATGTGAATGTTTCAATTGAAACACTTTCGTCGCTTTGTGATAAATGGCGCTTTGATATTCACAAACATATTGCTCACAATTATAGACGAAGAGTGGGTAACATGTAAGTTTTTGAAATTAAAACAAAGAACGTAGGTGCGTTTGAACTTTTTTTCGGTTGTTACAATGTGATACATGTACTTCTGTGAAATTATCATGCATCATGAGAACGCATCCTGTTACTGCGTGATTACCTGCCATTACCTCATGACTTCAAATAGCCGGCCGCGGTGGCCGAGGTGACTGAGGCGCTCCAGTCACGGTCAGCACGGCCACTACGGTCGGGGGTTCGAATCCCCCCTCAGGCATGGATATTTGTGCCGTCTTAGTTCGTAAGTATTTCATAAGTAATTTGTAAGTTTAAGTAATTTGTAAGTTTAAGTAATTTGTAAGTCCCATAAGCTTTACAAACATTTGAACATTTGAACATACAACATCAATTAAACAACCATCAACAACAGAAGAAATTATGTTTGTATGCCTTTCCTTGTTAACATTTAATATCAGCTCAGTGAGAGTGGTATATGCTTTGAAGTAAATACAAGGGATACTGACTCTCTCTCTCTCTCTCTCTCTCTCTCTCTCTCTCTCTCTCTTTCTGCTTTCTCCCACCTTTTCTCTCTCCCTACAGACAGTAACTCCTTTTCTTGTGCCTGCCCCGTAATATATTCCTAAAAGTTCAATGCCTATGTTAATTCATCTTTAAACTACTACTAAATTATTTTCAAAATTTCGCCCTGTTTCATTACGTTAAGAAAAATAAAAATAAGAATTGTAATAATTTAAAACTATTGTACCACAAATGCTACCAACTGTGACAATGGATTTATGGATATAACAAAATGTAAGTAGCAACATTTAGGTCTAAGTCAATATTATTATGTCACTTACGCACGCCACACAGTTAACTTATTTTGTTTTTTTGTAATTTTAATAGATGCACAAATCCCACTATAGACCATTTGCAATGTAAAAAACAGTTCACCATCTCATGATGATATGCTAGGCATATCGAAACTGGTTATGGGAATAATGTTCAAATGTTTGTATAGTTTATGGGACTTAACTACGGGGTCATCAGTCCCTAAACTTACAAACTACTTATGAACTACTTACAAACTAGGACGGCACAAATATCCATGCCCGAGGGGGCATTCGAACCCCCGACCGTAGTGGCCGTGCAGACCGTGACTGGAGCGCCTCAGTCCCCTCGGCCACCGCGGCCGGCGTTATGGGAATAACGCAATAAAAACATTTTGCATAAAAGGCGACTGCTTGCTGTCATTCAAGATATCTTATTTCACCACAGTCGCAGTGTTCCTCATCCATAATGGATAAAAGTTTTAATGCATATTATGTCGGTTTACGTTACCTCATTTTGTGAATGACGCTTCTTCACAAAACAGAACGCGTGAAAAAAATCTGTTATCGTCCCATAATTTATTTTGTGCCCAGTCGCAAAACTGTAAATGACGTTCAAAGTCTTCGCCATGCAAATCATGGTGCATATAAATATGATACGGATGAAATTTATGTTGATGTAGAATTCTCAACACCGATGTATTTGAGATTCCCGATTCTCGCTCAATTTGTCTGCTACTGATGTGCGGTGTGCGGGAGTAGCTCCAAGTAAATAAGTACACGCACTGCTCTTGGTTACATTTCAACAACAACAGTCTTTTATTTTACACCAAAGAGAAAAAATACAATGAGTCATACAAAGATATCATCTAATAATTAATGCGCTGCGACATCCTCCCCACCCTGGACAATCTCCATTGGTATAACCAGTTGGATTGGCCTGGTAATCTCTCTTCGATCTGGCGTAGTGAGAACAACAGTCCGATGAACTCCATCCCGACCTATCCGTAAGTCCTTCACTCTCGCCCTTCTCCACATATGTCGGGGCAAGGTGTCTTCCTGCAGAAGGACAATGTCGCCGACTCTTATCTCCTGATTTCTCCTGACGTTCTTAACTTCATGAAAACTCCTGAGTAGCTGTAAGTAGTCTTTCTTCCAACGATTCCAGAAGTCTTCTGTTAATTTCTGCTGGAGTTTGAATTCTTTTACTAAGTCCGTTGACTTTGAGGGCTCGGGACCTTTTGGTAAAGAAGAAAGTCTGCCCCCCACCAAGAAGTGTGCTGGAGTGAGCACTTCGTCATCGGCCTGTGAGATAGGTCTCGAATTGAGTGCAGCTTCAATACTTATAAGGACAGTTTGAAGTCTCTCTTGATCCAGACAGCTTCGCCCGAGTACTTTGCGAAGGCATCGCTTTACAGAACCAATCATCCTTTCCCAAAAGCCTCCCCACCAAGCCGCACGTGGAGCGATGAACTTCCAGGTGATATTCATTTGGGCGGTATACTGGTGGGTTTGATTAGACATGAGGGTTTTCCACAGTTCAGATATTTCTCGGTTACCTGCATGAAATGTCTTAGCGTTGTCACTATAAATTGTATGTGGAACACCCCGTCTGCTAACAAATCTTTGCATGGCTAATAAGAATTTATCGGCCGTGGTGGCACTAACAAGTTCAAGGTGGATGGCTCTAGTTACTGCACAGGTAAACAGAATAATGTAACACTTGGTACTTGTTCTTCCAGTTTTAGCGAACAAAGGTCCTGCAAAATCAATTCCAGAGACTTCGAAGGGTTTGTGTGGCGTCACTCTATCTGTAGGTAGTGGGGCTTCTATTGCTTGACCTGCAGCGTGATGAGCTATTTTGCAGGGTAAACAGTTGTGGAGGACACGACAGGCATGTACAATCCAAAATAATGATCTAAGTTCGAGGTGTACAATCCGAACCCCAAGGTGATGCAATCTAATATGAGTATACATTATCAATAGCTTTGTGAAATGATGATTTCCTTCCAGAGTACTGTAGACGACCTCCTAGACGCAGCAGTCCTTCATCTAGGTATGGATTTAAATTCTTGATTTTTGAATTGTTGGGCAACGGTACGTTCTCCATTAAAGCTCTGATTTCTGGTAGGAAACATTCTGTCTGTACTGATTTAATCCAAAATGCACGAGCTGCTGTCATTTCTTCTGCAGTGAATTCTCCGTGGATCCTTTCTTTGTTTGCAAGTTTCCTTTGGAAGCGAAGAACAAATGCAGTTGTGCGTAAAAGCTTCCAAAAGAACTGAATCTAGTGGGATCTATTACTGGTTTTATAATCTGGACAAGTGAAATTTGCGAAGGTATGTATGATTTCTTATATTCTAAAGAGAAAGGAGAGGTGGTAACTTCATGAAGATCTTCTGGCCATTGAGATGGGTGCTGAGATAACCACGTCGGTCCCCTCCACCAGACAGATAATCCCTGTAGTGTTTTCGGACAGACACCTCTGGAAAGATAATCAGCAGGGTTGTCTTTTCCGGGACAGTATCTCCACTGAGACGACGAAGTTTGTGTTTGAATTTCAGTCACTCTATTACAAAAATGTCTTCCAGGAATTAGGATTTGATCGTATCCAGGTTAGAACTATCGAAGAGTCAGTCCAGAGCGTTGCATTGCCAATGTCACAGTTGGTAGCATTGTAGTAATAACGCAGCAGTCTCGTTCCCAACAATGCAGCTAGCAATTCAAGACGGGGGATTGTTACTCTCTTGACTGGCGCTAAACGATTTTTGCTGCATGCTAGGTGTGTGTAAGTATCTCCATTGACCTTACACACGACGTACAAGGCGGCACCGTAAACTCGCACAGAAGCATCGCAAAAAACGTCAACGCACGAGCCTTTGTTCCCTGAGACAGAGATCCACCTCGGTACAAATATATTGGATAGATCCGGTAGCGACGATAACCATGTCCGCCATTTCGAAACAAGCTGGTGAGGCAAGATTTCATCCCAACCCAATCCTAGTAGCCATGTGTCTTGGAAAAAAAAATTTCCGGTGATGGATACTGGCGATACTAAACCCAGAGGATCATAGAAGCTTGCAGTAACTCTTAACAAATTCCGTTTAGTTGCTATCATGTCTAGCGTTTTGTCAATGATAGACGTTTGAGGTAAACAAAGCACATCGTTAGCGGTGTCCCATAATACACCCAATACTGTAGCGTTCATTTTTATGTCTTGTCCTTGGGACTTCCATATTTCGGTCAGGTGTGGTGAATTTGTTGCCCATTTCGACAATGGCAAGTGTATTTGTTGCATCAGCGAGGTCAGCTCGCAATAGAGATTCACTAATTCATCTTGTTCTTCAGTTCCCGCTGCAATATCATCCATGTATGTATTCTTATGTATGACGACTGCGGCCGTGGGGAATTGTGGCTTGTAAATAGTTGCCAGTTCTCTGAGAGTGGCTGATAACAAGAAGGGGCTGCATGCGAGACCGAAAGGAAGGCGTTTGAAGCGGTAAACAGTCGTCTCCCTTGTTTGAATCGGTTGTAAGTTTCCACTGACAGGGACTTTGTACCACAGGAATCTCGTGAGATCTCGGTCATCTGAGTGAAGAGCAAGCTGAAGGAAAGCTTGATTGATATCGGCTATAATGGCGAAACGTTGTAAGCGGAATCGTAGAAGTACCGCCATTACTTCTGCTAGTAGGTTAGGACCAATTTCTAAAACGTCGTTAAGAGATGGTGCTCCTTCTTCATGGGCGGACCCGTCAAAAACAATGCGCCATTTTATAGATCCTTGTTTTTCCCTTTTGACTATGTGATGTGGCAGATAAAAAGTGTCGGTATGTGATTCAGATGGAGCTAACTCAACATAGTCTTGTTTGATGTACTGCAACATCTGCGTGTCATAGGCATGTCTCAGCTCGTTGTTTTTTAGTAGACGCCTTTGCAAAGCAGCGAAACGATTTTCAGCATTTCGTAAGTTATCAGGAAGAGCAAATGTGGGCTTAAGAGGGAGACGAACTACCCGCCGTCCATCTTGGATAAGGTAAGATGCATGAAACTCTTCCAAAACCGCTGACTCCCTCGTGCTCATTGCAGATTCTGGTTCTGAAGTAATACCTATCGATTCCAAATCCCAGAAACTCCTGATGTTATTGTCTGTTGGCTCTGATGTGTGGCTAATGAAGTTAACTGTAGTATGGACTGCTGAAACGCCTGGTCGACTTCCGCTAAGTATCCAGCCAAACTCTGAAGATATTAAGACTAGAGACGGAGATATTCGTATAGGCGACGTGTCGTGAACAATTTGCCAGTATTGGTTAGCTCCTATTAGAAGATCAATAGGAACGTCCATGTGTTCGTGCATGGGATCCGCCAGTGATAGATTACATGCGTGTTGCATAATTGTGGCATCTCGTGGTACAGAAGGGTGGCTGACAATGGAGTGCGAACTCTCAAAGGCGTTGATACTAACGTGCTTGTTATTCCACATACTTCTTAGATTCAGACGGACGCATCGGCGTGTTTCAGATGTGGTAGCTGTGGACTCAAAAGTGTTGACCTTTAAGACACGAGTGTCAATCACTTGTAAATTCAGATTGGCAATCAAGGATCTGTTGACAAAGGTGGACTGACTGCCAGCGTCCAGAATACAACGTATAAGTTTTTCCTCGCCTTTGAGTCCTGTAATATAAACACAAGCTGTCTGTAGGTGCGTGAAACTGGCGCGTCCTGTGTTTACATTACCCACTGAACTAGCATTCGTTTGCGCTACACAAGATTTAGATTCTTTGCGGTCACAAATAGATCTGTGATGGTTGCCTTTACAAAAAGAGCAGAGAGCCACGCCTTTCTTCGCGCAATTTTTGACAGTATATCCTTGCCTGAGGCAAAGGAAACAGCGGTTACACGACTTCAGTATCTTTAGGCGCTCCTGTAACTCTAATACGGTTTGGCAGTCCTGAGCCCAATGACCTCGCTGAGCGCAGAACACGCAATACGGCTCTGGCTTCCGCTTATTGTTGCGTTTAGAGCGAGTTTGCTTAGACTGTATGTTAAGAGCCGAAGCTGATGGTAGCACGTTTGAAATTGGTTGTACTTCTCCGCGGATCTTCTGAGAAATAAGCGCTCCGTCTATTTCTTCCGATAAAAACTCCATTAACTTTAAAACGCCTCCTTCAGAGAAGTCGTTTCTTTTTACGCGTATTATCCAGCGGCGACATATTTCTTCTGGGAAGGCTCGCAATATCTTCGGAACTAACACTCTGCCATAGGCATTGACGTCTTCTGCCAATGATTTTAATGCCTGTATTCTTCGGTTACATTCTATGAATGTGAAGTTGAGATTCTCTGGAGAAGCGAACTGAATAGGCGCAATCGCATCTAAATAATCTAGGATCGCCTGCACAATTCTGTTACGATCTCCGTACCGTTCCCGCAAAATTCTCTTTGTATCCTCGTAAGTGGAAGCTGTTACGGCGATACCGTCGACGAGCATTTTCGGTTCACCTTCGAGATAGCCTCGCAGGAAGACGAGCTTATTAACAGTAGACAATGAGGGGGAGCTATCCACTGAACTTTCAAATTGTTCCCAAAATCTAGGCCAACTTTCCACATCTCCTGAGACGGGTTCTAATTTAATCGACGGTAATTTGACTGTCGTAGTAACTGCATTGGCCGGTAGGGTCGCGTGACTAGCGCTTCAAGTTGTCATTGATTCAGAGAGTTTTTTTTTCAATGCCGTCGGCCGCGATTAAAATGGCGCGCTTCGCTTTGTCAATATAGTCTTCACATGCAATTACATCATTATTGTAATCCTCCTCTGACAGAAGGTCATGTATTTCGTCGTCCAACTGTATAACGATTGATAATGTTTCCTCCAGACGAGCCTTATAGTGTTTAAATTCGGAGAGCGGTGTCTCAGCTGAGAATTCTCCGATCGCTGTGACGAATCGAGTAATATTCGATCTCTGATGTGTTCGCTTTCTTTTCAAAATCTGTAATGTTTCTGTCGACATATTAGGAGAACTGTCGGAACTTGATCTTCTGACAAAACACTAGTTGTCGTGCACAAATAAATATTATGGCAGCAATGAATAAACAAAGTAGACAGCTGCTAGTGACAAAAGCGGCGCGCAAACAGCCAAAGATAATAACAGTTGCGAGCTACTCCCGGTCTTCAATAATTGAAAATGAACAGTCAATACTTCACAGCAGTAATTCAAGAAGCTGCAGTTTTACGTGAAAGGCAGACAAAGGCGAATTACTTAATAAGCGTTGAAGTCTGTTTCCGCGAGCGTGATTGCTGCAGCGTAATGTTGCTTATCATACCTCAATACAACAGCTTAGCTGCTCCTCCTTATTAGCAAAGGCGGAAGTGTAGCGTGCAGAAATCCTCCCTCTTGCAGCTGCGGCGTTTTCTTCGCTCCTTTCCCGGGTTTCGGCACCAAAAAAATGTGCGGGAGTAGCTCCAAGTAAATAAGTACACGCACTGCTCTTGGTTTACACTTCAACAACAACAGTCTTTTATTTTACACCAAAGAGAAAAAATACAATGAGTCATACAAAGATATCATCTAATAATTAATGCGCTGCGACATGCGGATTAGCCGCAACTGCAGCTAAAACACTTACTTGGGTATCATCAGTTGTTGCAGGTCGTGGTTGAAACGTCCGGACACTTAGATGATGTCTTCCTGGATAACGATCAAGATACATAGCACAGGCCATTTGGGCAATTTGCTCACAATAGCCATACGTAAATACCATATCGACCTTTTCTGCGACTGGTAAACGGTTCGTTTTAACACGAGTAATGAAACACGAAGCAAATACCGTCCGCACTGGCAAAATATTAGGCCTACGCGATACCACGTGCTTATACGTTTGTGACTATTACAGCGCGAAAATAGTGTTCGAAATAAAACATTTATATTTATTTACGTACTAGACTAATATGTAATAAAAATGTGGTACCTATTTAAAAAAATGCAGATGTCACCCGTCTGACCTTTGGCAACACTATCTAGCGGGCCAACCATAGCGCAATCTGTTTTCCCTCTTCCAGCTAGAAACGTTTTGTTCTTTGTAGTTTTTTCGTTTGATGCTTATTTCTTGAGATATTTGGCTCAGTCACTATCAATGGACCATCCTGTATATATATATCACCTTTCGAGGTGATCAGTGAAACGCTTCAAAGTTTGTTGCGAGGTACCCTTAGCCATCCATCATACACTGACTTACGGTTCATGAAAACATTCATACTTCAGCGAACTTCCTAGTAATTAATAAAGTAGTGTCAAAGTCTGTTGCAAGAGAGATCTACCTTCTTGTTTTCATAGTCAAGTGTGGAAAATTTATTTACGATAGGAAAAAAATCTATATCCATGTGCCAAAGTCATAAATGAAATACTCTACGCCATACGAAATTTTACGTAGACAGTGAGCCACCTCTTGTTTTGAAGTACAAGTGTGCAAAGTTTCAAATGTTCAAAATGTTTGTAAAGCTTATGGGACTTAACTGCGAAGTCACTAGTCCCTAAACTTACAAACTACTTGTGATCTAGCTTATACTAAAGACGGCACAAACATCCATGCCCGAGGGGGGATTCGTACCCCCGACGCGGAACGACGTCGGGAATCGTAGCATGGCGCCTCAATGCGCTCGGTCGCTCCGCCGCGGCGTGCAGTTTATTTAAATTCAGAAAAAAATTGTCGGTTTGTATGAATTGCTAACAGGCGCACAAACGGACATCCTGCTTTATATAGGGTTATAGTTAAACTTTCGAAACGCTATCAAAATAACACCACTGGTCAGAATGACGTCAAATTGCAACGGAATATTATCTGAGAAGGGGGAGAACGTGTGGAAAAAAAAGTAGTATGAAAATTGATCAATAGATCAGAATATGTACATGAAAACACCATGTACACGACCCAATGAAGTAGGCATAAACGGCCGAGTACACGGCTTTTCCTCATTTCGCGTCTGCGACGGTCGCCATGACTGTCTCAATGCAGGATCGCGCTCTGCTTGTAAGTCTGTTTTACAAGAACGATGACAGTGCACAAGTCGCCCTGCAGAAGTTTCGGACACTGAAGGGTTTGGAAGCAGTCGGTGGTCCGATGAATACCATGGGTCTGGAGAAAACGATTCGGCAATTCGAAAGAATGGGTTCGTTTGGTGTGCTACAAGGCCAAAGTCGTTCACGGGTAACATCAGCAAGAGATAACCATTATCTCTGGTTAACAGCCTCTCAATATGGGAGGGTGAATGCATCTCAGCTGCAACGTACCCTCCAGGCAGCAACAGGACGTGCGATATCAACACAAGCAGTCCGAAATCACCTTTGGGAATATCCGCTCTACGCACAGAGGCCGATGGCGTGTCCCAGTAAGGCTACGACAACGTTTAACCTGCAGAAACTGGGCGGAGGAACATCAGGATTGGAGTCGTAACGGGTGGTGTCGGGTTCTGTTCATAGATGAGTTAAAATTTTGTGTTCATCCGGATAGTCGTCGTTCCCTCATCTTCAGAGAACGTGGAACAGTCCTGCTTATGTGCAACAAATATCGCCATATCATGGTGGTGGAAAAATGGTGTGGACAGGTCAGTATTGGCGGACGTAAGGACCTTTATGTCGTTCGGAATGACGCTTTGGACGCCTCAGAGGTATAGAGACGAGATCCTTCAAATGTTTGTAAATTTTAAGGGATTTAACAACTTTGGTCAGTAGTCCATAGGCTTGAAAAATACTTACACTAAAAGTAACTTATGCTAAGGACAACAAAAACTCATGCCCGAGGGAGGACTGGAATCCCCGACGGCGAACGGATACGTGCACCGCAGCTGGGCGCCTTAGTGAGCACGGTAATTCTGCCGCGGCCGAGATCCTTCGACCCTTTGCTATGCCCTTGAGCTGATGGAATAGCCAAATAGCTACACTGGTGGACAACATGCTTAGAGCTGAGGGAATTGAGTAAATAGAGTGGCCAGCTTGTTCACCCATTTGAGCATGTTCAAATGTCTGTAAATCTATGGGACCAAACTGCGTGGTCTTCAGTCCGTAGCTTACAAACTACTTAAACCTAGGTAAACTAACCTACGGACAACACACACACCCATGCCCCAGGGAGGACTCGAACCTCCACGGCGAGCAACCGCGCGCTCCGCAGCGAGACGCTTTAGACCGCTCGGCTACTCCACCGCGGTATTTGAGCATGTCTGGGATGATCTTGGAAGACGCATTTCAGCCAGACCAGCACTAACCACAACGGCTACAGAGCTGGATATTGCACTCGTGGAAGAACGGCCAAATATCCAAATTCAAATGTTCAGCTTATGGGACTTAACTGCGGGGTCATCAGTCCCTAAACTTACAAACTACTTATGAACTAGCTAATATTAAGGACGACACAAATATCCAGGCCCGAGGGGGGGGGATTCGAACCCCCGACCGTAGTGGCCGTGCAGACCGTCACTGGAGCGCCTCAGTCCCCTCGGCCACCGTGGCCGGCGCCCAAATATCCCCCAACAGCTGATTGATAAACTCATACTGGCCGTCGGAGGTGATCACACACCGTATCAGAGGGCAACGAGAATTATTTTTTCACTGCTATAGCAATCCTATGGTACCTCGCTCGAGGTAAATGCCATGTGAACGTCAAGCACGTTGCCATATTGTGTATGATATCTCACCCGATCCCCTAATCGTTTCGAGCAGTATATGTTTGGCGGTCTCGGGTCCTTCTTAGTGCTCTAATCTCGATGGCAACCAGTGAATCTGTAGTTTCTCGTCGGTTACGTAAAAGACCATTGTGGCAGCGGACTCCACGGATCGGTTCACACCGCCTGAGCCTGTGCGTGGTGGCCACCTACGTGCTCGACGCCGCCCTGGCTCCACGCTCCTCCTTTTTGCTGCGCTGTGCCGGAGTTGAAAATTCCACGGCAATTTCTCGTCGCGTTAAGCGCCGCCATCAGGCGAGCCGATAGCCGCGGGCACGTCGCGCTGCTCGTAAACGAAAGGCACGGAAGCCGCTATCCGCGCGCCATCTGCCTGCTAAGTGGCGCACCGTTACTAGTAATTACCCCTATTATTCGGCGTTGTTACTGGCGACCCGCGGACCCCGGAGTGCCCGCACCTGCTCCCGATGCGGCCGCCCAGCTGACGAACAGGTGGCCGCCCGGCACTGGTGTCAGCGCAAGGGGAGAGAGAGGATGTAAGACCTGCCGCCTGTTAACAGCTTTCGTGACGCACAGGTACACTGAGAGGAGCAAAAAAAAAGTAATATTATTCAATTCCACATAATGGTAGCTGAGCTCCACAGCTGTGTGTAAAATTACTATGATTCAAAACATACAGCAGACAGCCAGACAGACAGACTTCCTTTAAAATTATTTTTATTCGAGCGAGACGCTTTTCGCCGTTTCTCCCTTCTTCAGTATCCTTAATATACTTTAATAATCGTCATTCCGAGTATCTCGACATCGTTTCCAAAGCTACTGACAACCTCACTAATAATGTTAACAACATGCATAAGTTTGGAAAGTAGGAGGCGAGGTACTGCCAGAAGTGAAGTTGTGTGGGGAAGCTGTGAGTTGTGTCAGGGTAGCTCAGTGGTTGCGGAAAAAATTGGCCATAATAGACCGAACAGTGCCGCAGAACATCCAGATTACGGAACTCATACGACCAGACAAATTTCGGTATCCCAGGAAGAAGAATAACGCGGCTCTTTGGGTCTTAGGACACACTGCTGCCTACGTCATTCTCAACCGTCAGGCGACGCTTATAGATTACTGCTCTTACATGGAATATGAGCACGCAAAGATATGTGAACACAGTGACTACAAAGAAAGATATGGTAACATGTTGAGAATTATGGTCCAGACGTGAATCAAAAATTACTTTACACAAGTTCGTTCCCTAAATGTTTCACCGTAAGAACGCGGATCATTCAGCGTATGACGCTACCAGAGTTATGAAAGGATCACAAAAAAAAAAAAAAAAAAAAAAAAAAAAGTGCAAGAACTTACATTTAATTTAGCATGAACAACATTTATACCAACAGAAGTTACATTTCTTTCTGTATGCATATTCTTTTTTTGCAGCAAAGGGAAACAGCTGCAATAATCTTCATTTAAGAAACAGAAAATATAAGAAAACTTTCAGTTTCATTATTGCTTGAAGAAGTATTTTTACTTTATAAAATTTCTATGAAAGGGAACATAATAAAGGACTGAACTATAGAAACAAAAGCACGCCGAAGAAGGCGACATTTGGAGAGCGAAAGGAGGGGCAGTGTGGGGAGGTTGGAGGCCCGCAAAAGGCAAAAGTCCCAGGTTCGAGTCCCGGTTCCGGCATACGATTTTAATCTGCCAGGAAGTTTCATGCATAATGATGATTGGAGTAGCCACACTGCAGTAACTTCCTTAGCGCTCGCACCCTCTGCCATGCACTTAACCCTTTCAGTCCCACATTATGAAATCAGCTTTGCAAAAACTAAAATTCAATGTTTTCTTAATACAGTGCTTAAACATCAAAATACGTGTTTTAAAATTTATGATCGAACTATTGATTTTTATGTCATGTATTTCGCAGAAAAAATGTGCAAATGTTTGTTGAGCTTATGGGACTTAACTACGGGGTCATCAGTCCATAAACTTACAAACTACTTATTAGCTAGCTACTACTAAGGACAGCACAAATATCCATGCCCGAGGGGGGATACGAATCCCCGACGGTAGTGGCCGTGCAGAACGTAATTGGCGCGCCGCAGACCGATCGACCACCGCGGCCGGCAAGCACAACACAGACGTTTGTATAGAGGTATTATATTACTTGGACGTTATTTTGTTATTTTGTTGATAGTTGACACTGCCAGATCAATAATGCTAGCATAATCTTCGCCATAGCACCAAATACAAGACAATTCACTGCTGGAATAAAATAAACCGCCGACCGCGGTGGCCGAGGAGACTGAACCGCTCCAGTCACGGTCTGCACGGCCACTACGGTCGGGGGTTCGAATCCCACCTCGGGCATGGATATTTGTGCCGTCCTTAGGATTAGTTAGTTCATAAGTAGTTTGTAAGCTTAGGGACTGATGACCCCGTAGTTAAGTCCCATAAGTTCTACAAACATTTGAACATTTGATTTGAATTTAAAATAAACCACATTCACGCTCACACTCTCAGCCACGTACAAACGGCAACTCAACAAAACCTCGAAGATGAACAGAAGAATGCCTCATAAGTGGCTACAAGCCGTGCCAAGCGGCAAAATGTCGTACTAGAAGCACGTTGTTCATCAACAAAAATGCAACTTTACGGATTGATGCACAAAATACGGTACAAATCAATTTAATACATTTCTTTCCAGGAACAATACTGGGAATGAAAGGGTTAAATATGATTTTGAGAGTAATTTTGTATACCTAGATGTATGAATAAAGGTATCATAATAGGGAGACTTCAAATAAAACGCCTCAATATCATATTCCGTACGCGCATACTTACAAACTACAAAAGTAACGCATGTTCGCAAATGCAAACCTCACCGTAAATTCATCATTTGTCGGGTCAGGATGTTCGCATTTGTTTTACAGTTATAAAGGATTTTATTTAGCCACCTATGAAAGTACAGTAAGATGCGGTCTTTTTTCATTACACTCGTTACGCTTTATTGAATGTAACATACCTTCAGTAGGTGTAAAATGACAGGTCTCTACAAATTTATTTGAGTTCATAAACTGAAAAACAATTCGTTTTAGTTTCTCTTACTAACGGAAATTTCTTCTTGTTTTTCTGCCTCATATCTTTCAAAATTCTTAATGAACTGTTATCCGATCTTGGAAAACAAATACATTTGTGCATTATCTGTCATTTCAAACGTTCAAATGTTTGTAAAGCGATGGAAACAAAGTGCAATGGTCATCAGTCTCTTGACTTATAAACTACTTATGTAAGGACAACACCCACACCCATGCCCGAGGGAGGACTAACCTCCTACAGAGTACAGACGCGCACTGCACGGCAAGGCGCCTTAGAGCGCGCGGCCACTCTGCGAGGTTGTCATAACAGACCACTGAATATCTTATGTCCCATAAAACAATACGCCTTTACTAAAAAAATCGCGTAATATTGTAGTTGCAGAGAGGGACAAATAATACCCTTCGTTTACAGTAAATGTTGAAATAAACATTTTCTCCTGATCGTGGTAGGCAGATTGAGTGGCACCTCGTCCTGGTAAGAGAAACACGACATAATCACCTCCGGCGTGAAATATACCTCCAAAACCCGCGAGGTAAATGCCTCATTAGATCGATGGTCCACTGCACCCCACAGACTCAACAGGAACAGAGTGAGACACCAGTAAACGCTTCACGAGATACACGAAGGAGGAAGCAATAGATAGTGAGTCACGTAAGACGGAACCGCTTTTATTTCTTGAACGGTTACACCCAACAAACGCGATTTTCGGCACACACTTGGACGTGGATGGGTACATATATTTATGTCTCGTCAACGGTTTTAACGCTTCTGAGGTGCGCTTGAACTTGGTTCACAGTTGCTCGATACTGTCAGTGTTAGAGACGGAACTATCGTGTTGAGCAGTCAAGTTTTCTGAAATCTCTCCCTTTTCGTTTTTGCTACATACGCAGATCTTCCTGCCTTTCTTGATATTTATATTTACAGCTTCATTCTTTGATGCTGTAATGGCCTTATGATCGCTGATTCCCTGATCTACGCTAAGTGAATCGAAAAGTTCGAGTCTATTTGTTGTCAGCAGGTGTAACACGTTATCTCTACGAGTCGGCTCTAACTGCACGATGTAATTTTCGGATACAGCACTTCTAACAATATTTCTCGATTCTCTGTCACTGACATCCGTATGATACACGTTTATCTCCCAGTCTATTTCCGGCAAGTTAAAACACTGACGTAGCTCATTGAAATGGAGGGGGTCCAACACTACCCCTTAGCCAGCCGCGGTGGCCGAGGGACTGAGGCGCTCGTCACGGTCTGCATGGCCACTACGATCGGGGGATCGAATCCCCCCTCGGGCATGGATATTTATGCCGTCCTTAGTATTAGTTCATAAGTAGTTTGCAAGATTAGGGACTGATGACCCCGTAGTTAAGTCCCATAAGCTCTACAAACATTTGAACATTTTTTGAACTACCCCTTACAAAGTAAAGGTATTTCTGATAACCCCAATACAATCAATCAACTGTCAGTTAAAAATCCTCCAAATTCGTTTACAAGCAAGTAAAGTAAAGCTACAGGCAAAGATTAATAAATACCTTTGAGTAAAACTTATGGGACGTACGTATTACGATTTATCCATGACGAAACTAACGAAGGTATGTCATCAGCTGTTGCTAGAGTCTTCCACGTTTCTATTAACGTTTTTTAATACTTTGGAATTTACCTGTATCTGGGTGTCATAAGTTCGTCTAATTTAAAAGTCATAATTTCTATAGACGACTTGTTGCTGAATATAGCTTCAGCTGTGGTGGTACATTTGTTAAAGAATGAGATTTTAATACAGTAAGCGGCGTTTCCTACATATAGAGTACTACATTTATTTAGCCTGTTACATATTACTGCTTACATATTCATAATTTCTTCGAACTGTAATTTTATCATTAATCACGATTAACAGTCATTAGAGCAAAGCCAGAAAGTCTCGTCTCCCATTTTATTTATTATGTATGGTCTTGACCTCTTTATAGTGGAAAGATCAGACGTCAATATGTGATGCTGCAGTTGTTCTTAATATAGATTCCGACTGCGTAGTAAACAGGAGGTGCTGGGTTCGAACCCCGGCCCCGGCACAATCTGCCATATGTCCATGCTGTATGATTACAATAACCAACAGCGGCTGAAAATAAAATACTGCAGTTGAAATCTGTACTAACGGTTACAGCATCATTCAGTGACATGTCGAAACAACAGACGCCGTAATTCTTAATGTGAAATCTCCATGCCATGATACATATTTCAGAGAGGGGACCACACGAAGATAGGGCCTGTTGTTAACCATGGAATTCAATGGTCTAATTAGGACATATGAAAGTTTGGGTCGATGATGATAATGATAATGATGATGATGACGACGATGACAACATTTGGCATATTTTAAAATCATCACAAAACAATACTAATTACAAAATGATCCAGAGAAAATATCTGTAAGATGCGAAAAGTGGCGATTGACTTTACATAAACCCAAAATATGTTACTTGTCCGTTCATAGTTCTTTCCAATGCGACAAATTTAATAGTTAAACAAGAACACACCCAGCTACAAGACACAGCTTTTGTTTGTTGAATCATACCTCCATAGACTGTTGCTAAGCTAATAAAGCACCCATCATGTCCACGATTTGTGGGACAGGCTGGGTATTGGTAGAGACTCGTGTGGTTTTTGATTGATTTTAAGTAACTTAAGGGGGGTGGGGTGTCCAGACCCATTGAACCCCTCCCTTATATACGTCCATGAGTTAAAATCTTCATCTAAAACTATAAGACGACTAGGAAATATATGGAAAATATTTTCCAAGTTTTCCCCTCATATGTTCCGCCAGTACTGCTGCTGAGCCAGGCGGTCTATAAGAACGTTTGTTGACCATGTTTGAAGCATTTATCACGATGGTTTTCACCCAAATTATTCCACTTTCCGAATCTATCCTAATTTAACTCGATACAGTCACATTCTCTAATTCTCTATCACTACAAACACCCCTCCCCTTTTAAGGGTTCAACCTGTCTCTGCGATAATCGTTCGCCGGCCGCGGTGACCGCGGGAACTGAGGCGCTCCAGTCACGGTCTGCACGGCCACTACGGTCGGGGGTTCGAATCCCCCCTAGGGCATGGATATTTGTGCCGCCCTTAGTATAAGGTAGTTCGTAAGTAGTTTGTAAGTTTAGGGACTGATGACCCCGTGGTTAAGTCCCATAAGCTTAACAAACATTTGAACATTTTTTTTTATAATCGTTCCAGTCTGAGTTTAGGATTTCATTCCTATTGACATCTGGCTTGAGACCACGTACTCCGCTACACTAGCAGCCGCGTCCCGTGTATAGTGCACGTCTGACATATTCAGAGGGATCTACCCTACAGCGGAGATCGAGAAATTTGCACCCACCACAGAATCGTCTGAGCCTCTGGTTTAAGCCTTCTATTCTGGTCCAGAGCAGAGGGCCACAAATAGGTTCTAGAAACGATCCTGCAAATCGATATCTCCGCTTCTACCCAGCGAGAGAGGCTAACTGTCTTTACCAGATCCGCCAGCCGCTTGAAGGAGCTGAGGATGTCCTCTGAATCCAAGCGGCAGGATCATTAGTATCGACACGAACAAGGATTTGCAGCCGGGTGTACCCAGTACTCTCTATGGCCGCTGACAGAGCCTCCTCCACGTCTCGGATGAGAACCACCGGCAAGCGAACACACTCTGACATTCTTTCCCAGCCTTGCCGCTCTTTCCCCTCCAAACATTGGAGCTCTGACTGACTTGCAAACCTACCGTCTCCCTCATGCCCGGGCCTCCCAGAAAGAATGGCGAGGCTGCTCGTGATGGCTCAGAGGTAGTATCAGCAGTGGAAAATACCTCGAACCTACTGTTGACGCTTAAGCGGAAAGTCTACGACCGGTTTCCAATTTCGCCTTCTGTCCCGAGTTTCGTAACGCCCTGCACAGTCCGCCAATCAACTTCAGGCAGCTGTCGTCTGGGAGGGACGTCGGAAACTGTAACCACAGTTGTGGCAGGAATCGAAGACGTTGCAGCACCAGAGGTACCCCAGCAATCGCCTCAGGTGCCCGGGTGACACTGCAGCCCAGAGCAGGAGCCTGAATTTACTTAGAATTAGTATATGTATCAAAACGGGTGAGAATATAGTCCTTGAGAAATCGAACAATTAAATTTACCAAATATGCAAGAATAAACATCTAAGAAAATTCATCCAGAGCACGCACAGTATGGCTTGCGTGCGAAATTGTCTGCCAGAAAGCTTTCAGTGGATTTTTGAGGAGTGCTTCTTCACGTTTCGTGGCCGTGTATTCCTATGAGAATAGTCTAATTCGTACGAAAATAGTAGGGTGGCTGAACTTATGTTCAGCAAAGGATTAATGAGGTACCTAATCCTGAGTAGCACACCTGTGTTCGGCTCTATAATCGGTGCTGCTAACATCGAATATTAATAGTGTAAGGAAGTCCTTTCTGAAGGCATTTGTCTGACTGTAGTCCTGTGCGCGACCGAAACGTGCTCGGTAAATAGTTCAGACAAGCAGAAGACAGAAACAAATATTGCCTTATGATAGATGATGCCGTAAACCTGCACTACACAGTGACCTATGCAGGATGCATTTGCGTGTGTGTATTGACATATCCTGTCAAATGGAAGAGGGATTCGTCTATCCACAAAATGTTCCTCGGCCTTTCATCGTCCACTGCCATGCGACCGAGAAATTCTAAACATAAGTTTCTCTTGTTGGCATGTCAAAAGGAAGCAACTCGTGCACACGGGTAATTGTGAACGGATACGAAGAACTTTGACTGCCTTCATAGCGATAAAGAAGGATGTTTCTTAGGATTTTACGCACCGTGCTGACAGGTGGTCCAATGTTCGGGCAATTCTCCGTGCACTGCACGTTTGCACTCCAATAGCTGAATAGCTGCAGCTACCACCCTCTGTTCCGCTTCCAACATTCCTATGGCTCTCCATGTCATAGCTTCGGTATGTCACGTTGTTGTTGCATTACAATACCTGCTCATTACATTATCTGATCCCAGCTGATTGTGTAATTCGTTTGGTAAACGCAAGTCAACGCCAACTCCTTTTGCAGCAACTTACTTTTGTTACCACTATCTCAGTTGCCGTAGAACCGACAAAAAGAAGTCAAACCATTTTAGTTCATTCTGCTAATGGTAATACTTTAGAACGTAGATATCTCAACTGATCCCCTAATTGTTTTGATTATTCTAGGCATGTTTCGGTTATGATATTGATCGCGTAATTAATGAAGAGGAGCTGAACAGAATTGGGGAGAAAAGGAATTTCTGGCATACCTTCACTAAAAGAAGGGATCGACTAATATGATACATTCTTAGACATCAAGGAAACGTGAATTTTGCGTTGGAGGGAAGTGAGTGGGGTAAAAATCGCAGAGGGGGACTGGGGGATGAATAAAGTAAACACATTCATATGGATGTAGGTTGCAAGTCTTATGAGGACAGCCGCGGTGGAGTATCCGAGTGGTCTAAAGCGTCTCGCTGAGGAGCGCGCGGTTGCTCGCCGTTGAGGTTCGAGTCCTTCCTGGGGCATGGCTGTGTGTGTGTGTGTGTGTGTGTGTGTGTGTGTGTGTGTGTGTGTTGTCCTTAGGTTAGTTTACCTAGGTTTAAGTAGTTTGTAAGCTACGGACTGATGGCCACGCAGTTTGGTCCGATAGATTTACAGACATTTGAACATTTATGAGGAGATGAAGAGGCTTGCTCAGAGTAGAGTAGAATGGAGAGCTGCATCAAACCAGTCTCCCGACTGAAGACCATAAGACAACAACAACAACAATATTATTCAGGTGAAGCACCATTTGGGTGGCGAATATGGGAGAGAATCGCCCAGTTTCTTCGTAGTGTATTCCGGGTAACGCTAAATGTTTACTGTGTCGTGTCCGCATTTTACATGTCCGCAGTTCACCCTTGTCCGCCGTTCATACAATGGACATAGGGCTGTCCGCAGCTCGGGGTTGTGGCAGCTTAACCTGTGACCAGGCTTCAGTGGACGGTCATGAAAATCGAGGCGAAGAGTGTTGCAGGAAGTCACGCGATTGCCGTGTGTATTTTTACTGCCCGGACAGGACGGCGTGGAGGCGGAAGTAGCGTTGCGGGAGAGTGCGGTGACGTCTGCACCTGCTGGCGGCGGTTTAATGGCGCGCCGCAGACCACTTTTCTGGCCAATTTGCTTGCGCTCGCACGCCCCACACGCACAAATTGCGGGCCTGACCTGCGGGCCCTCACCGAGGCGCTTCCGTGTCCTTTGAGCAGCTTCCGCTACTCGGACGTGAAGACCAGGGACTGCGTACAGCACGGGCGTCATCTGCAGACAAAAGGCGCCGTGGCGGGTGCCTGACCGGTGCTGCGGCCGCAGGAAGGAGTTAGTCTTGTGTAGTTCGCGAACGAACTAGTTCGTGAGAGCGCTCCCACAGGCGAACTATACGAACTAGTTCGCAGATGCCTCGCCTCTTAGTTCGTCCGCTCCTTTACCGAAGACTGACGGGGAACAGCAAGAGGACGCAAATGGGCGCAGAATAGCGTGATTTCCTTCTGCCAGTTACCTTCATTTCGAGCTGAGGTGCAGCTCAGCTATAGTTTCATAGTTCACTGCCACAAGAAATCCATTTTAAAAATTAAGTACTACGAGTACTCTGAGTGCAAAGTAGTTGAATACCATTGTATCACCCATTCGTGTAAATAACTGGTTTATTTGCCTAAGTATTTGATGTCAAATTGCCCAAAATTACGGGTAATAGCACACGCTTTGGCAACACTGATTCATTATATAAAAAAGCTGTCATAAAAGAAAAGAGCTCTTTTAGTAGCGGTAGCAAAAGCCAAATATAGCGGACGAACTAGAAGGAGCGGACGAACTAGGAGCAGCGGACGAATTAGGAGCAGCGGACGATTATGCCAAATGTATCTCGCTGCATAGTTCGTTGGATTATTTTCCGAAGACCGACGGACAATAGCGAGAAAGTGCATAGCAGAATTAAAAATCACGTGTTTGCCTTCCGCTGATGAGTCAGTTCGAGGTGAGCGTCTGCCTGCTAGATTACATAGTTCAGTGCTACAAAATTTATGTTTTGATGTGTTCTGCACTCTGCAATATCTGACTAATAAATTCCATAATAGATATAGAGATAACTCTAAACTTAAACGCGAGAAATTATCCACTAACTGTTTCTTTTGGTTTGCTTGATATCGTTAGCGGATCAAGCAGCAAGCGCATGGAGCAGCTAGGTGGGGGAACTTAAAAAAAAAAAAAAGTTCAAATGTTTGTATAGTTTATGGGACTTAACTACGGGGTCATCAGTCCCTAAACGTACAAACTACTTATGAACTACTTACGAACTAGGACGGCACAAATATCCATGCCCGAGGGGGGATTCGAACCCCCGACCGTAGTGGCTGTGCAGACCGTGACTGAAGCGCCTCAGTCTCCTCGGCCACCGCGGGCGGCGGGGGGGGGGGGGGGCGGACTTCCCCCTCCACCTGCACGTGCAGACTACGCCGCTCAGACGTCACTGGGAGCTGGCGAACTGAAAGAGCGAACTAAAGTGAGCGCTCCCGATCGCGAACTATTATGCGCAAGTCTAGAAGGAGTCCAGTCCACCCACTCTCATCGTCTCCCACTTCCTTCCAGCGGACACGGAATCTTAGCTCCAGAGTTTTCTCTCCCTACCCTTGGGTACTGGACAATGGCGTACCTTGTCCCTCTAAACTACAGGGCTATGCTGTGGCATGGTAATCTTTTGCTCACGTTTCCAGTATGTTTACCGGATACTCGCCTGATAGGGCATCAGTGGCGGCTGGTGCTTGAGATGACTGGGGCTTCACTTCTTTGAGTGCCGGATCATGGGGGTTGGAACACTTGCGGGGAGTGACACTTGCGGGGAACTTGGGGCCCTTGGGGCGGCTGATGGCTTTTCCTGGGTACAGGCACACCAGGAAGTCTAGCACTGCTGTTGTCAAGTTTCCACACTGTCAACATAACACGAAACTCAGTGAAATTGCACAACCCTTTGAGGAGCAATATAGTAACTTTTTCTAACTACATATTAATTCGTTGAGTGTTCCTTCTGAAAACAAAAAGGTATTTAAATACTGATAATGTGTGGAGAGTTATTAAGACATTCTCTGCTACTACAAGACGATGACTTTCCACAGTCATACCTCCTAAAAGCATATTATTCAGATCACTAAGCATAGCAAGACACCTGCGCAAGCAATAAATATATTAGGCCTCCTGCACACACCGAAAAATGCTAAAGATAAATCATATTTTCTATCACCGTCCGAACTTGGCATAAACCAACAGGGAGAAACAAGTTGCAAGATTTCCAGGAAAAATGAAGCGAAATTGGCAGCCAATAGTTGGTTATAAATTACATTGCCTATTAACTGTATAAATATAAATTACGGAATACTATTCAGTACAGTCAAAAATGTCTAAGGTAATAGGCAGTGGTTTAGAATCAGATATCCGAATCACTCTCCTCCTCAAGAAGTCTGTGTGAAGATTTATATTCAGAACATTCAAGAAAAAGGCTACTGTGGTGTTGAAACTACAAGAAGCAGCTCATTTACTCAGGAAGGGAAAACGTTATGATGCCCGTAAATTTGAATGGCTGTATCTCTTTTAGTAACATTAATTTTTTGATAAAATGTTAAAATCCTCTGAATACGGCACAGGTAGCGGCTGGAGGGCGTGGAGTAGGGGTGGTGTATCCCTACTTCTGGAACACCCTGTTCACTACATGCAGTGTCCGGGTCTCCCCGCAAGTGTCTACACATTCCCTTTCCCTGCAAGTGTCACTCCCCGCAAGTGTCACAACTCCGGATCATGATAGTGGCGCAGCCCCCCCCCCCCCGGTCATGCTCGTCGTTCAAAGAGACAATTTGGCGCACCTCTTCGAGTGGCTCCGGAAGAAAGCGCCCTGCTGCGACCGCCCCACCCCCTCCTCTTTGATATATTTTCCTTAAAAGGTTGTTTGCGCTTGCTTCAACTCGAGCCGAGGTGTTGGCCTACCAAGCTTCTTTATTTCACACTTTTCTCCAAGCTTAAAGCTGAGAAATTAGTTTCTAAAAGATACTGAACGTTGTTTATTTTTCTTTGATAATAAACACCAAGAAAGTAGGAAATATACACATGAACACTAAAACACAGTAAGCAACTGATTACACTGTTACGTGACTATAAATAAATGGAGACACAAGCTGCCTTCCGGTCAGGTGACACTGTAAGCAGCACTCTCCTAACCTTACGCATGCGCAAAGGCTGCTGGCTGCAGTGGCCGAGCGGTCTGCGGCGCGCCAGTCACAGTCTGCACGACCCCTACAGTCGGGGGTTCGAATGACCCCTCGGGCATGGATGTTTGTGTCGTTTTCAGTATAAGGTAGTTCTAAAGTAGTTTGTAAGTTTCGGGAATGATGATCTCGCAGTTAAGTCCCTTAAACTTAACAAAAATTTAAACGCTGAACAAAGGCTGCTCGCCCCCATATCTTCTCAGACAGTTTAATATTTGTTACAACAAAGAGTATAAATGTCATTTACCCTCAAAATCGCGACACATTTTGAAAAAGTCCAAAAATATGTGGCAAGTAACAATACAGAAGTCATTGTTGTTCCCTTATCTGTAAAAAAGAAGATTGGGTTTTTAAAAAATTCTTGCACTCGGTGTCGAATCCACTACCGTTGACAGCGGTGGAGAATAGTGACGTCATTATTACTCATGGTCGGATCTTCTGAAGACTTTTACAGTTGACACGTCTTTAATTTATAGTTATAAGACATTTTACCAAATATGACGTGTTCTTAATGAATCTTTAATGCGTCAAAAACAGATATGACGGATTTTGACTTGATGGAGGATTTGCACATGCGCAAGGCGACTTGAGCAGTATCCCCATTGTCTTGCTTCGTGACCATTCGTACGTAACCGCTAGAGCTCGAGTAGCCAGGTATCTGGCGCCTCTACCATCTCCAAAGACAATGTTAAAAGCTTCGTTTCCGCTCGCCCCTCCCTGCCGCAGGAGCGACTATTTGCTGCTTCTAGGAGGTTCAGAAGAGAATTTGAACCTCAGCCGCGCATGCGCATTGCAACGCTGCAGCCATTGCCGCATATATTAAGTGGCCGTGCTATGACTTATATACGTGCTGTCTCCGCGACGTAAAACGTTTCTCAAACGACAAAAATACTTTGAAAGTGGATATAAAATGTTCTGATAGAAGAATGAAACGAAGAATGACAGTTTAAAAACACTTTTTATTTATTTATTTACTTTTGTTTCACGACGAGCTTATTACCGGGGATTCAATGAATGAAAACACAGGACACTGTAGGGCTTTCTGTTCCGCAGGAAAGCTCCCTTAGGCCGGTATTACCCTATCAAATTATTGGACAAAGAAATATTGGTTTAATGAGAATGGCGTCCAATATTTCATCAAATCTAAGGCCTCGGCTTAGATTTGATTAAAGAAATTGCTCGTCTTCTGTTTCCTGCAGTGGGAAATGTGACCTCTGAAAGCGCTAGTAGTAGTACAGTCCCTTTGCCACAACAGCTGTTTTATTTGGAGGCTAATATCTGATATAGCGTTCGTATTCGTAAACATGGGTACGAGTGGGAAGTTTGTGTAGTTTTTACCACAACAAAACTGATACGAATGTATAAATCAGATGGGACGCGACAAGGCCAATTCATACTGTCCGTCAACGTCAATTCGCTTAGCCCAATGCCCTGCGATGAAAGTGAGGTTATGAGTTACAATCGGTGATATAAAAAGTCATAATGTAATATCGGAATTGAAGAAGTATGAATCCTAAATCTTATTTGCGGCCCAAGGAGACTCTACAGTGTATGATTTTGGTCAAGTTGGTGTGCTAAGTGCTGGGAAGTGAAACAACATTCAAAACATCGACAGCTGGTTGCAAGCGAAAATAAATACCTGTAAATACGTCAGACAATTTTTGTAAGGAATAAATAGAGCCTATTTACTTTATCAGCTGTGTTTCCCCCTTACACTGTTAATAACGTCATGAACAACTTAGGTTTTCCCCATTTCAGTGCTGAAAGTTTCCATTTAAAACGTTATTTAATGAAACTTGCTTTATCAACTTACATTTTTTTTTTTCATATACACTGTTTGCGTCAGTCTTTTCTGTTACTTTATTGCAAGTTGTGAAGATTGGAGAGCTACAAAACAAAGTAATTAGCAGTGAATTACGTTCCGATTGTACTGCCGACACATGAAAAAAAAAAAAAATCCTCCCGTTCCCGTAACAAATTTTTTGAACACTTATTTATCTCGCCGTGACAGCCGCGGTTTCATCCCAGTACGTTCCCTTTTCTTTCCCCCACCCTCTTTCTCTTATAAATCCAGACAACGCAACTGTAGTATAAACAACAGCTGAGCATAACACCACCATTCTGAAGTCAGCACAAGACGAAATACCTCTTATAATAAATAATAATGAATTTATGAGTTGTGTTTGTATGTAGCTCTATGGGACTTAACTGCGTGCTTATTAGTTCCAAGCTTACAAACTACTTAAACTAAAAATGAGGCTCTCTGTCCACTTGTAAATACATGTATTACTATAAAAAAAGATTGACACGTAACATTCGGTGACAGCCCTCAGTCGTTGCACTATCAGTAGTAATCTGTTTTCTCCTAACGGTAAATAATTTTTCATCTTTATGAATAATAAAATCGGCACATACTTCTTCGCTGTTACTTTTGCGATTTCAAGAAGAACTATATTGGACGTTTTGATTCCCGACATACTTTTGGAGGATCCTTTTTTCAAATGATATTTTAACACTGCAGTTACACTTCATAACGTAATGTAAGGGGCAGAGGATTTAGTCAAATGTGAAAATTACTTTGACAGATGTAAGAAGGGCCTTTCTGAAGGATTGGGAAACAAATTTAATGAAGCAAGTAAAATCAATTCACAAATTGTTTGGTATTTCTGAAATGTTGGAAATGTCATAATAAATTGTGGATTCCTATTTTTTCGATTCGATTTTGTGTTTGTTGTACATACAGGTTCGTTTATGGATGTTTTAGTGCGTACATTTAACGTGCCGAAAGCAACTGGCAACACAGACACCATTGTCGTTTTCACATTAGAAAAAATAAAAGAAGTTAAATGAAGATATTATGAGACCCCCAATATCCAGTATACTTAGAATTCAACTTTAACACGTTACACTCCTTAAAAATCACCGAATTAAAGAAGCAGAATGAAAATCGACTGTAAATGTCACATGACGTGCTTTGTCGAGATGTGCATTTGTGTCCGTACACAATCTAAGACATACAACTGCTGCCAGCAATGGGATGGCAGGGACGCTTGAGCCCTCTAACATTTCACCACACATTCTGAACTCAATGCAAATAATGTGGGTTTCCTCGAATGAAAATTGTTGCGAAGTGTTTCCAGTGAGTTTCCTGGAAATCGCCCTGTTTGTTAGCAGTGATTGCGCTGTCCACTAGTGTCGCTAGATTTTCTGCGAAGGCCAGTCAACTGGTTTTGAGGTTGTCTTTCACTTGCCCAAGTTGAGAGAATGTGTGATAGTCCTAAGTCCTTTATCTTATAATCTAATGACTTTATCAAGGTTGAAGAGCTGTGGCGATAATCCGTCACCTTATCGTATGCCGTTCTAAATCTCTAAAGGCTTTGATATATCGCAAATAAATTACATCAATAACAGTTTGTTTTATGAGGAGTAGTGTTTCGTGTCAAGGCTTGATCTGATAGGAGATTAAAGAGGGGTTGTCAATTATTAAGTCAACAAACACACAGATGAGTGGATGGCTTCTCCTTATATATTGGTTTTCAGGTTGAAAATCTGTTGTGCGTGGGATTGCTCTGGATGAAAGTTCGCTTGATGCTACCCAATGTTGTATTCGAGCCGCCCTTCAGTTCTCTGACTAAGAAAAGCTGAGAAGGGCTTGTAAAAGATCTAAGCTAGGAAATTCCACTGTTGTTATTAACTTCGAACTTGGAAACCAAGTCTATCGCGACGAATCTGTTATATAAATTTCGGACTTCTTGGCTCGTCTATTTTTGATAAAAACTCATGCTTAGATTAGATTAGTTGTTCGTTCCATAAATCGAACGATGTAGATGTGGAACAGGTCAATATTTTTTTCTTCTACGAGCTGGTAATATAATAATACTGATAGTATGAATACAGATTCATAAATTATTTTGAAGCAAGTGCTTTTAGGTCCTTGTGCAGGTCGTTTTTGTTCCTTGTATTGTCTGGATGAACTGAGCTGTTTGTTGTGAAAAGGGAAATGTTATTTATGACAAGTTTCATTAAGGGATGAATATACTGAGAGGCAGTAGTAGGTACACTCAGTTCTTTGAAGAGGCTTCTACAGCATGACTGAATTTACTCCACAAACAATACGTATTACACTCTTTTGGACGTTGAAAAGGTTTGATTGACTTGAAGAGTTACCCCAAAATATAATACCATACGACATTATTGAATGAAAGTATGCAAGCCTTTTTATTTTTACGTCCCCTGCGACTTATAAGTCATACTGAAAATGCAGGCTTGTTAAGTCGTTTCTGTATCTCTGCGGTTTGCTCCTCCCAACTGAATTTATTATCAAGCTGTAATCCCAGAAATTAATACTGTCAACCTCTTCTATCTGCTCTTCTTCATATCACATACAGGGTGGGAACCTCTTACGTATTCTGAACTGCATCTAGTGAGTCTTTTCAAAGTTTAATGACAACGACTTGGCTTAAAACCATTTATTCGTGTTCATGAAAATATCATTATTAGACCTTCCTAGAACTATGCTCGACATGCTGTTTATTGCAATATTTGTTTCATCTGGAAAGAAAACAAACTCTGCTTCTGGCAGTGTAAATGTGTCATTACTGTACACAGAAAAAGCAATGGCCCTAAGACGGATCCTTGCAGGACACCACATGTATTTTCTTCCCAATCCGATGATGACTGATTGCTTAATTTACCAGTCCGTTGCAGTGACACTTTTTGTTTCCTGTTAGCGAGATACGACTTGAACTGTTTTGTAGCAATGCCCTCGACACCATAGAATTATAATTAAAAGGATGTTGTGGTTCACACAATTAAATGCATTAGACAAATCATAGAAAATACCTGCTGCTTGTAATTTATTATCTGATGAATTTCGAAGATTACCACCATTGTCTTCATCTGACTGTCTTATACTGGTCTTTAGCAGCTCATGAACTGCTTCCGATTGGCCAGCTTCTGACTGGTCAGCATCTGTGTCACAGATGGCGCCATCACTCCCGTAGTATTGTGGACATTGTGCGGAATGTCTCCGTTGCTTCTCTGTATCGAGCGCTCCCCTCCATGCACTGGCTAGACAGCAACCGCCATCACGATTACAAGTTGTCGCACATTCATGTTTCCACAGCCTCTTTAATTACAGAATCCCAGTATGTGAAAGGTCGGGCGGAAATTTATTTCTTCAAAGATGATTTTGTGTTTGTTTGTGAGGCTACCGATTTCATAGGTTCTCGGTTTTTAACATGCCTTTGGTGGTCTGTACAGCTGTCGGAACTGTACGGATGGACTGACCAACTCACATGGTATGTTAAAAATACCAAGAATACTGAGGTCTATCAGGGCGCAGCATCTTTATTTTCCTAGGAGGTCGGAAAATTGATCTAATACCTCGTCTCCGCAGTACTCTGCCCATTTCGCTAGATGTAGCGCCACAAAAAGGAAGAAATGCAGTCGATTGCCCATTAAGTGAATCTTCAAACATTGTCAGATTTCCTTATCTTGACGAGCGCTGTCCTTATATCACGTGGTCCATAGCCGTTTTTCCGGAACACATATTTTAGATGATTAATTTCGGAGTCCAAATGGTCCGCGCCATAAACTGTTTTGTCTCTGTATAGCAGTGTGTTAAGAACGGCTCTCTTCTGAAGTGGATGGATACAGAGACGCAGCAGAGACGTAACACCGATAAAGTATAGCGAGAAATAACTTGTTCTTAATGTTTTTTACAAGCTAACAGAGAATCGGCATTGATGTTCCTAAGTACTGTAGTGCATATAGTTAAGAAGTGTCTGTGGAGAATCAGTGTGTCGAAGTTCGTAGCATTGTAGTTTACTAACTGGTATTGGACTGGAACACAGATTCAAGTCTCGCTATCATTTTTTTAAAATTTATTTTGTTCGATTCGAATAGTTACATCATTTAAATATAAAATTCCTCAAATATTTAGTAATTTTAATGATAATAAGAAAAGAGTCCAGAGCGCACCATTTAAATTTATTGCTAGTCGATTTCGATCGTGGTGTGGATATTTCCAGATCTATTCCAGTGCTGGAGGTTTCCACAGAGCTTGCTCCCCTTCAAATGTCAACGATGGAGTAGATATGAAGATGATCCACACTTAAATGGAAACCACGTATCAGTAAACTGGAATGGTGATTTCTAGACTGTTTTCTAATTATCATTGATACATAGAGTGCTGCTAATCCTTCAATGTTTCTGAAATTATTTGCTAATTAACACATATCTAATCACCAATTTTGATAATGCACATCTCGTTTCTAATTACGTATTACACAAGGTTCCAGTTATCATTGGAAATATAAATCTTGATTATTGATATTTTATGAAAGTCGTGTAAATAAATAAAACAGTAAAAATTAAATAATTGATACACAAATATAGAATGTAAATACTCTTTATTTGGTCCAAGGTTTTACACCACAAAGTGATTTCATATGAGCCAGGATTATAAGAGTATTAGAAACACGAATAATTCTCATCTCATCCAGTATACCGTAAAAATACTGCATTTTCACATTTTTCACCATTTCACTGCACTATGAACCAAGCAAATCTGATACGATACCAAATTAAGGGTTTTGTCACGAGATGCACGGTAAGTCATTTGAGCCGCCAGATGCACTGCAACTAACGCGCGACACTTGACCACACGTCATTGCCGAACGCTGACTGGTTGCAGTATAGCACGTCATTAAGGATGAGGGAGACTGTGTTGACAGTTTAAGTACTTAAACGTGTTTCTTGGATTCGCATACGAAAGGAGTTGAGATTGTCAGACGACTGCAAGTAATACTTTCAGTGACTTCCCTTTTTCGTTATACCCTGAAATCTCGGCAGTATACTTTAATGGCACAAATCTCACTGAGAAAAAACACTCTGTATTTTTATCGCTCTTGTTTTTGTCACAGTGATGTGTTAGGAAAGAGAGCATGTTTTGTTTTTCTCCTGATACTCTAAGAACTACGTTGCTGAAGTTTTACCGTGTCGTACTTCGTTCTTTTTAAAAATTAAATGACATTCAAAGCTACATTTGTTTCTATGCTCGTCTCTTTTTTTACATCTTAACTGGAACTGTTCACATCATTGCAGGTGAGTTGGAGCAGCCGGCTGTAGGTGCTGTCCAGCGTAAATGCGTCTCTGAAGCTGTCAACCGTGTTGTCACTGAGTGGACGCGCGAGTAACTCGCAGCATGAAACGTATAATCATAATTGTACTTCGAAACTGCTTGCTTGGATTCCGCTCCATGTGAAGCGAAATCCAATGAGAACCGCAAAGGCGGAGGAATATAGTGAGTAACGTTACATCAGGTTTAACTAGTAATCTCAAAATAGAAGGCATACACAACTCTAGTGCTTGGAATCTGTGAAAATCGTGAATGACTATTATCGCTATGTTGGCAACTCTGTACGTAAAGATCGTGTTGCTATTTTGTGCTTTGCGTTCTTTGGAAATAACTTATGAACGTTTGATTATTTTTAATAAATATATAATAGTGAAGTATTGTGTAGCCATAGAGTTGAAAAATCCTTGAAGTGAGCACTGAGATGCGCAGAATAGATTTTGTGTTGTCAACATATATTGCCGTTATGCTCACGCGATCTCGGGACGACGTTAGTTTGTCTGCACGGGGATGACCTAAACAGTGACTGTCCGATTACAGTGATTTCTGTGAATGCTACTTTTCGGTAGCTGTGACATTTAGTTGAGATTTGTCGCAGTTAAAAGAGCGGTTTACGATATCACGACATATTCTTTCTGATCTTTAACATTTGCAATATCTCAAATTTCTGGGAATTATACGATGAATCATCGGAATTGCTACTCCAAGGTAACTCACACGTAGCTACTATCAGTCACAGGGAACATATCCGCTAACCGGTAATTCTAGGTAAAATTTTACTTATGAGCTAAGCGGCGTAGTGTGCTAATGTTGACAACAACCTTATAATTGTCTTCGAATGAGGAAACATTTTCTCGCGTTGACTGTGAAATAAATGCTGTTCCTGCTCTATGGTTGACAGTTTCTTGTATGTACTCATGCTCGGTCAGCCAGTTAATTATCATCGTAAACTGAGCATTTTGTTATTAATATTACCACACTACGCGATCGAGGCCGCAAGTAAAATGTAACCGTATTTCTGTACAGGTAAATTGTGTCATTGTAACGGAAGTGATATATTCTCGCATGTAAAGTGTGCAAAATGATAATGTGTACCGTATATCATTGAAGTCATTAAGCGATTTGAAAGGGTTAATAAATTTGAAATACATACTCGTACTGAGTGAGTAATGATAATTCTATTATCTTCTGAAAGCCATTTCTTATTTCTCAGTTTTCCATCGATAGAACTGATTGTGTATTTTGAAACTGATATGCAAATATGGTGATATGCAAATGAAAACAGTACTATTAACAAATCATCCATCAAAATTTACCAATGAATGGCAGTACTTAACAAACAGCTATTTTATGAATGGACTACTGTTAGACATTTGGTAAAGTATTTTCGAATTTGTCGTTAGCGTAGGCTATGGTATACATCAATCTCTTACAACAAACTTTATTCTACATTCAGATTCGTTGTTTTCTGCAATTCTCGATCGAGTTATCACGTTTCAACCTCAGATTATGCAATACAACCAAAATCACAGGGTATTGCAAAATGACTTGATAGTATGCCGGTGTCTTCGAAAGTGTCTTTAAAAATTCGATCATGGACAATGAGTAAAAAAAACAAAAAAAAAAAAAAAAAACAAAAAACAAAAAAAAAAAAAAAAACATAAAGGCAAACAAGTAAGAATCAGTTTGAGTATTTTTCTCTATTTTGGAAGCTAAAAGGAAATTATGCTTACTGGTATCACTCTTATGTATAGCTATACTTTATGCATTTTACGCACACTCATGAATTAGCAGAAGTATTAAGTAAGAATAAATCAAACAGCCAGATAAACTAGCCACAAAAATATTTCTTTTAGCGCATATAACCAGTACTATTATGAATAAACAAATGAATGAAACGTAACATAACCTTTCAAATAGGCGGTAAGCAAAAGGATAATTAACTATGGCCGTCACGCCACATCATGGCACCATCACATCAAGTTGTACGTTACGTCACGTCAGCCTGCTTAGCCCTGTACCAAGCAATGTAAGTGGGGCTATGAACTACCATCCGTGACATAAAATTTGGAGTATAGTTCACATTTGAGAAAATAACGATGAAATTAATTAATGATCAAAGTAAAAGTCTTGACCGTCACATTCTTGATCAATTGTATGTAGGAAAGTGCTGAGAAGAAAAACATCACTTCCGGTTATTGACGTGAATTTTCTAGTGAAACCATAGACCAATATATAAACACGTAAACCAATATTTGTAAGGGAACAATCACCGCTTATTCATCTTTTCCATTATGATTTTCTCTTACGTAACAAAAGTCATAAACAACTGTATTTTTCTCTTTCATTATACTAAATTTTTCATTAAGATACTTGATGAAAAATGTTTCGTTAATTTATGTTCTTGCCATTGATCTCTAGTAAAATCACCTTTGTTCGCCTAAATAAGTTTTCATTTAGAGATATGTGGCATCGCTTCTGCAGTAACACTCAATGGAAATAATAATAATAATAATCTATTTCTATAAATGTGAATGTCTGTAGGGTGTACGTTTATCACGTCTGAACCACAAGACATAGAGAGCTAAAAATTTGTACAGTTACTAATGTCTACTCGGGGAAGGCTTTAGGAACGGTTTTATGGCGATCGGTCTGTTCGGTGTACGCTTATTACGTCCGAACGACAAGACACAGAGACGTAAGTATTTGTACAGTTACTAATTTATACCCGAGGAAGGTTTTAGGCACGGTTTTATAGCGATCTGATAGATATTTAGTAATCTGAAGAATATAACGCGAAATGCGGAACAATAATTACTCTTTGAAAATTATATTTACTTTTTGAAAATGGTTTTATTGGTTGCATTGTTGCTTGAGGGTTGATAATGATAAAAGTGTGGAGTATATTGGGATGGAAAGTTATCGGTGTATATAAAATTCTACGTGTGTGTGTGTGTGTGTATGTGTGTGTGTTAATATTTTGCTCTGCAGCGAAAACTACAGAACGCAAACGAATACTCTGTGTGTAATTGTTGTCCGAAGTCTCTCGTTGTACACCATAGCAGTTCCATACCGATATGGTGGTTGAAAGTCGTATGACGTTTGCGACTCTATAGCAAGGAGGTTACATACAGCGAAACGTGATGCCACAGACCATATCTTTGGTCTATGCGTGCTACAATGTCTTCAGCTCTTTCTCTGTAAGGATAAGCATACGAATAAGGAAATATAAGAATAAATAAATAAAACAGTAGAAAAGAAATTTCTAAGTGCTATACAGCACCTATACAAATGAATAAACACCTGCAAAATTATACAATTGTACAACATATAACACAATAAATATGAGATCGTACGCATTTTATATGTCATTTGTGTTTTGATTACTATATTTCTTTGTTTGGATTCTTATAATTTCGTACATTATGCGAGACAGCCTCATTTCTTATTTATTCTCCTATAAATATAGCATGTTTTTAGAAAGAAGGAGATGGACAGAGAGAGAAGGGATAGGAGAAGTACTAACTCAAAGCAGGAATAAATAATAAATATCCCAGCAAAGCCAGGTTTTCAGCTAGTAATAAAATAAATATAAAAAAATCAGTTCGTAATGGTCTGATACATTCTCAGATTACCACGGAAACAAATCAGTCATAAACTGAAAATTAAGAAACATTAAAAGCACAAAGTCAGTTTCTATCACAGTACAGAGCGTAGCGAAAGTAGATTAAATTTCCATGTTACCAGACGACGACCCTATTACCGAGAAACCGTAACATGACGTTAGGTGAAGGAAGGAAGGAAGGAAGGAAGCTAAGAGTTTAACGTCTCGTCGACAGCGTGGTCATTTGAGACGGGACCTACGCTCGGATCTTTGGGTAAGGATAGGGAAGGAAATCGGCTGTGCCCTTTCAATGGAACCATCCCGACAAGGCGGCATTTGCCTGTTATGAATTAGGAAAATCACGGAAAACCTAAATCTGGATGGCCGGAGGTGGATCTTAAGCATCGTCTTTCCGATTGCGAGTACAGTGTCTTACCACTAAATTCACATATTCAAATGTTTGTAGAGCTTATGGGACTTAAGTACGTGGCCATCAGTCCCTAAACTTACAAACTAGCTAATACTAAGGACGGCACGAATATCCATGCCCGAGGGGGAATTCGAAGCCCCGACCGTAGTGGCCGTGCAGACCATGACTGGAGCACCTCAGTCCCCTCGGCCACCGCGGTCGGCTGTCTTACCACTGTTCCACTGTGACGTGACGTGACATGATGCGCAAGTGTGAATTAACGAACGTCCCTAGATCACGTGGCAATCCCAGCTTAATGTTGACAACATGCGCAGAATGCTGTGCTCACTACAGAGACATATCTACTCTGTGTGTAGTTTATGACTGTGGAGAACTGCAAGGAAAGGTGATGAACTTCAGTTTATTGCGTGAGTTATATTTTTATTCAAAACTAGTGCGTCCACCACGTTAAATTTAATGAATAAATTGCAGCTGCGGTGGAGTAGCCGAGCGGTCGCCGGGCGCCGTGGCTCAGCGCGCCTTGTCAGAGGGCTGAACGCTCTCCGTAATAAAAAAACCTGAGCCAACAACCCATCGAAGACGAACGAACAAAAACGATCAGCGTCCGCAACAACGAGAACTATTAGCTATAGAACACACACACACACAAAAGCGGTCTAAAGCGTCTCGCTGCGGAGCGCGCGGTTGCTCGCCGTGGAGGTTCGAGTCCTCCCTGGGGCATGGGTGTGTGTATTGTCCTTAGGTTAGTTTACCTAGGTTTAACTAGTTTGTAAGCTATGGACTGATGACCACGCAGTTTGATTCGATAAATTTACAAACATTTGAACATTTTTGAATAAATTAGGCAATTCTATATTTTCCGCTTGTTCAAACTTATTCCCTTTTTTGAGCTCACTGATTGGATGAGCAAGCTGTGTGGAAAATCATGCTTATGACAGAGTTCACGAATATGTTATTTGTAACTTTTTTCCGTATACAGGAGTGTAACTTATTCTTTAAATGCACTGCAGTAGAAACACTAATTCTCAATAAAAATATAACTCACGTCGACGTTTTATACCTTTCACGCCATATACTGTTTTGTGAGAGGAATACGATTTAGTCCATGTCTTAACAATTTTGTATAGTATTAAAATTCTAAGAACTTACGGGTATGCTGCATTCGCTTGGAGCTCAGCCAACCATTTTCAAGGCAACTACAAATAGGAGAATGGACATTTAAAACCTAGGTTTTCAAAGAATGTAGGAAAGATACCATACAACGAACAAGTAAGCAACAGCACCATGCAGTGGCTTGAAGGCTACAACCTCTGACAATAAATCGGATCGTAATGACACAATAAATCTCAAAGGATAACACGCATTCCATTTAGTAATAAATATTTGTCTTCCTTTCAGCTAACAAATTTTTAATAAATTAGAGGAACTAATTCAGTACACACGCTTACGTGTTACAAACATAAAATATACATTGGTGTCTTCTTTTTCCACGCTAGGGAAGATCGGGATAAACAATTCAATTTTCATTCCGAGCAAACATGGGATATCAAATATTATTTTTCTAAGAAATCCTCTCGAAAGCTAAGCGGCAAAGAAGGGATACAATCTGTGCTGAGAAAAAACAAAAGGATGTAAACATTTTTATTACGTGTGTAAGAGAACTGCTTTTGTTAGGCAGACTTTATTTGTTGTAACAGTGATAAGAAAACGTGCAACATGGAACAACGTCGTTGCTTCTCAAAATCATAATGGCGGTATAAGAAGAACCTTATTTCCATGCGCGAGGAAATGTAACTGTGCACACAGCTGTCACTAAAATACCGAAGTCACGTCAACAATGCAACGAACAAATTTGTTGTAAGACACAGCTTCTCAATGAATATTTCCGTACTTCTTTCGACTTGATTTGATTGAAGCCTAGTGTAATGAGCTAGCATTCTTTAATTCTAGAATTTAGTATCATAAAGGAGAATTAAAATTGGCATTTAAAGTCGCATAAGATTCTTCACGAAAATCTTTCAGCCATTATTATAATGTCGTATGCTTTCTTAATTAAACTACATTTTCCACTACAGAAGCGGTGTTACCTATTCTCGAGTAAAATGCTCTTATTGTTATTCTTCTTGTTAATTACCAAATGGTTATAGTTGCCAACCCGTTTTGTCTCGCAGAACGTAAATGTATCAGGTATATAGTCATGTCAACCTTCCATTTAGCATGTCTATAATAATTACTGTGTGTTTGTTGAAGTTTTCATTTCAAAATTCTGTGTTTGCATTCAGTGGATTTCGATATTCACTGCTAACATACCTCAGCATTTGATTTAGTAGGATAATTACTCACCAAATCGTCAAAACAGCGCCAACGGGCATACTGTATTAAAATATTTCGCCAATAACCAAGCTCATCAGTGACAAGTTTCAGCACTGATACCTAAGGAACTCGCTGATGAATTTGCGCTGCGGCAGAGTGTCCAAGCGCATTGAGGCGCTATGCTCCGATGCGCGAGGCTGCTCCCCGTCGGGGGTTCGAATCCTTCTTCGAGCATGGATGTTTGTGTTGTGTATAATATAAGGTATTTCATAATTAGATTGTAAGTTTAGGGAGTGATGACCTCGCAGTTAAGTGCCATAAGCTTATCAAACATTTAAATATAATTTGATAAATTTGCTATCGTGAACCGCCGGTTTTCTTGATACTGTCATTAATCTTTGCAACACGTTGATTCGTGTATTTGGTTTTCCGTAACTGACTGACTGACTGACTTAGTACCGAAGAGTAATTTTCAACTGTCTCCAAAGATTTAATTCACTGCCCGATGGCAAATAACATTAATTCTTTTGTATTATAAATGTGTAATATACTATATCTGGAGAGCAGAATGAAGAGAAAAACTTTTTGGAACAATATATGATTTTCTAAAAATTATTTATCACATATGGATATATATATGTGAAATGGATTGCAAGTTACACGAATCATATACGTAACTCCGATTCAGTACATTACCAAATAACCCAGTCAGCCAACGAAGTTTATCGATGATTGTCAGTTTTTGTAATTAATATTTCAGATATTGTCGAGATAAACAAGCTTTCTCCTAAATTAATTGATCATCTGCTAATTATACGAGGGTTGGAACTTAAATAGTGACAAACTGCTGTGTAGACAATGTGCAGTGCAATCTACTGTTGCCGCTGATAGAACACGTTGTTGATAAACCTGTCTTATCTCCGAGCAAATGGACTCGCTCGTCCCACGTTACAGATGTTCGCATAATCAAGGGAAAGACAGTTACGTGAGCGAGCCGTCTATCGTAACAGTGTCACTATGTTTTAGAAACAGAAACAACGGAGTTGGATCATGTTTAAAAGTGCCAGAGGTCATACAGCACGACAGATGCGTGCGGGGAATCGTTGGTTAAATAAAGCCTTCACCGATGGTCGGCAAACTGTGGCAGACATGCATCAGGCTGTTTACTTTGGAGTATTAAGTGCGACGAGCTTTGCAAAAGAAGGGGCAATACTTTCTGCGCAACCCAAGCATCATTTTGCACGGCAATGCGTGGGCGCACACTGCGCAAGTTGTGGCTGCTCTGTTCGGTCGCTGGGACTGGAAAGTACTATATATAGCACCCGCTATACACCCCGGACTTGAGTCCATGTGACTTTCATTTTATTACAAAGGTGAAGGAACCACTTCGTGGCATTGCTTCAGAACTGTACCAGAGATTCGACAGGCTGTAGACCGCTGCATTCGCACCATCAACACAAGAGACTCTACTACGCCTTCCACATCGCTGGCCGAGTTCAACATAAAGCTGGTGACTACTTTGATGGACAGTAACAGGTGAAAACATGTAATGCTTTTGTATCGGTTGTGAATAAATAGTTGCCATTATTTAAGGAAGCTCAGGGAAGCTTAGGGTTTAACGTCCCGTCGACAGCTTGGTCATTGTGAATAAATAGTTGCCATTATTTAAGGAAGCTCAGGGTTTAACGTCCCGTCGACAGCTTGGTCATTAGAGACGGAGCTAACGCTCGGAGTTTTGGGTAAGGATGGGGAAGGAAAGCGTCCGTGCCTTTTGAAAGGAAACATCCCGCCAATTGCCTGGTGTGATTTAGGGAAATCACGGAAAATCTAAATCTGGATGGCCGGAGGTGGATTTGAACCACCATCTTCCCGAATGCGAATCCGCCATTATTTAAGTTTCAACCCTGGTATAGATAAAAATTTTGTTCGTCATGTATAAAAGCATCACAAGATTATTTCATAATGTGTACTTTTACTTCCCCTATTGAAGGCTCTTATTACAATTTTAAGTTATACTTTAAGACAAGTCACTATCTCTTCATACGAAGTTCTAGACGTTTCTGTTTGAATTGTAGTATATTTTCTAGTGTAGTATACTCCATTTCAACTTTGCATGGTGGAACACTCAATTATTGAAGTATTGCCTGTTAGAACTGCCAAAAAACTGAATTACTTACTTTGTAACACACTTCCATCCATCAGCTAAGATTACAGTCACAATAAAATCTTGCGATCTTCTGCTACTGATATTTTGGAAGTGTTACAGCTGATGATGCAAGTCTTTTTCTGGCCTCTGCAAGGTCTGTCATAGAAATTGGATGAAATAAGAAGCTTCATTACACATGTAAACAAATTTATTCAAAATCAAATGTTTGTAGAGCTTATGGGACTTAACTACAGGGTCATCAGTCCCTAAACTTACAAACTACTTATGAACTAGCTAATACTAAGGACGGCACAAATATCCATGCCCGAGGGGGCATTCGAACCCCCGACCGTAGTGGCAGACCGTGACTGGCGCGCCGCAGTCCCCTCGGTCACCGCGGCCGGCGAACAAATATATTAATGGATACAAAACACCGTGTAGTTAAAGAATACGTGTAAACGTAAAAATACAAACATAGGTATTCAATTTTTACCGGTATATGTGTGCATATGTGTTCTGAGAACGCGGTATGCTCGATTCCGAAAAGAAATTCAGTAAGTGTGTAGATTAGAGCACCAACCACCACAAAACACACAAAATGACGTCCCGAAACATGAGGGGTAATGGTGCGGCACGCTACCGCAAGGAAGCGCTGAATAGCCGGCCGCGGTGGCCGAGGGGACTGAGGCACTCCAGTCACGGTCTGCACGGCCACTACGGTCGGGAATTCAAATCCCCCCTCGGGCATGGATATTTATGCCGTCCTTATGATAAGCTAGTTGATAAGTAGTTTGTAAGTTTAGGGACTGATGACTCCGTAGTTAACTCCCATAAGCTATACAAAAATTTGAAGCGCTGAATAGCGTGTCCTCTGTATGTATTTTATACCTCTATGAGAGCCGCAACAGATTGAGGTGCAAGCGTCGTGTTGTTCGCTGACTGCATTCTGGTGACCCCATATCAAACATGACAGAGGCGCGCGAAGCGGGGAGTAATGGATACAGATTCGCTGTGCCAGGAAATGCGAATTGATTCAGCGGAGTAGATATAAGCGTTCTCCATTTGGACTAGGTGGGGCATAAAAAGATGGTAGCTTTAAAATTAGTTTACGGCGGTGATGACGCTTAGTGGGATGTAAGGCGATCTCCCTGATTAGGCAGACAGCTGTTCTGGCGCTGCACACCTGTTCCCCTGGAGAGGCAGCTGGAAGTGAAGTGGACGCAGAAGTAGGACTGCGCGCTTCCGTCCGGTGGGAGGGCAGAGAAAGCCATCCGCTGACTGGCTGACCTTACACACAAAAGGGTGACGTCCGGCTTCCTTCCCTGATGACACAGCTGCCGATCCCTCGGAAACGCCGATCATTCATCACACTGTATGATGTGGCGTTAATGCGGAGGAGGACTGTATAAATAATACTAGAGGTGCTGAACTCTTGTCTGTTCTGGGTGAGCAACCAAGGCGGGACAAGAGTCTGTCGCCAGAACACGTGTACTACTCAAGTCGCAAACATCGGATCTGGAAGCTGAGATCCAGTATTGATGATGTAATCTTCATTCTGCAGACTGTTTTGATGTAGCTCTTCACAATAGTGGGTACTGTAAATGTCTCCTCTTATTTGCGTATCTACTACCCTCTAAAATTGCCCCCTCCCTGCCATACGCCCATTTCCTTGCATTAGGAGTTTGCCGATATCTTGATGTGTCACGATGTGCTAAATTATTAAAAACAAATTCCTTCTTTAAGTGAAGCTGTGCTATAAATTTCTTTTCCCCTCGATTCAGTAACTTCTCGATCTACTATCTAATCTTCAGCATTCTTATCTAGCACTAAATTTGAAAGTTGGTATTCATTTCTTGGCCTAACAGCGTTCATACACGTTTCAGTTCGACAGAGAGCTACAATTCAAAAGCGACATCTTCAGAAGAGACTTTTTGAAACTTAAATTTGTATTTGATATTAATAAATTTACCTTCTTCCAAATTAGTGTCTCCGCTCTTGCTAATCTGCCATCTATATCTCTCTACTTCTGCTATCGTCAGATAACTTACAAAAATTGTGTACTACTTTTAATGTCTCATTTCCTACTACATCTCCCTCAACATCACCCGATTTAATTCGACTGCATTGCAACATTCCAATACATTTGTTTCATTTTGATGAGGTTCATCTTATACCGTCTTTTAAGTCTGTTTAACTACTCTTCTTAGTCCATTCAACTGCTCTTCGAAGTTATTTTGTGGTCTCTGACAGAATTATAGTATCATCTGGAAACTTAGTTTTTCTATTTCTCTTTGATAGCCTTTACTGCTTGGTGAGTATACAGATTGAATAATACTTGGTGTTTCACTAAAGTTCGGTGGTTATGGTATTTATCGTGTTGCAGAGACAATTTCCTATTCAAATCTAAAATTTAGTTACATTTCTTTATGTGTTACTGTTACTATTTTTGTACCTGTTACGAGTCGGCTTGAAGTCTGTAATTGCGTGTTCTTCTGTTGCTCAAATGGGTTGATTACTGGTGGTTTGATAACTATAAACTGATGAGGATGCAAAGGTTTACTTTCTTTAATAACTGATCATAATTTTTCTTCTTCTGGTTTACTTTGTTTATCAATTATTAATTAACAAGGTTGTAATTAATCTTATACCTAGAATAGCACTTTGATGATTTCTTCGAAGATCAAAAAATAGGGCTGCTCCTCCTTCATTAAATTTGTTAGGTGAATTAACATTATTAAATAGAATTATATATTGATTTTCTTTTAGATGTTTGGTATTGATATTGTTAACTTTATTAGCGCTATTTATACACTGTATATGTATGCTTTAAGAAAATGTAAAAATCCCCATTCCAAGGAAAGCAGGCGCAGACAGCTGCGAAAATAACAGAACCATCGGTTTAATAAGTCATGGTTGCAAAATTTTAATACGATTGTTTTTACAGAAGTATGGAAAAGCCTGTAGAAGCTGACCTTGGAGAAGATCAATTTGGTTTCAGGAGAAATGTGGGAACATGGGAGGCAACTTATCTTTCGACTTATCTTAGAACATAGATTAAAGAAAGACAAACCTACATTTCTAGCTATTGTAGATTTGGAGAAACCTTTTGACAATGTTAACTGGAATACACTCTTTCAAATTCTGAAGGAAGCAGGGGTAAAATATAGGGAACGGAATGTTATTTGAAACTTATACAAAACTAGACAGCAGTTATAAGAGTTGAGGGACATAAAAGTGACGCAGTGGTTGGGAAGGGAGTAAGAAAGGGTTGTAACCTTTCTCCAATGTTATTCACTTTGTGCACTGAGCAAGCTGAGAAAGGAATCTGGGTGAAATTTATAGAAGGAACTTAAGTTCAGAGTGAAGAAATAAACACATTGCGTTTTGGCGATGACATTGTAATTCTGTCAGACAGCAAAGAAACTGGAAGAGCAGATGAACGGAATGCACAATGTGTTGAAAGGGGCGAATAAGATGAACGTTAACAATAGCAAAACAAGGGCAGTGGAATGCAGTCTAAGAAAATCAGGTGATGCTGAAGGTATTAGATTAGGTAAAGGAACAATAAATGTGATAGATGAGTTTTGTTACTTGGGCAGTAAAATAAAATACCATGGTCGCAGTACAGATGATATAAAATGCAGAGCCAATGGGAAGAAAAGCGATTTTGAAAAAGAGAAATTTGTTAACATGGAATATTAAGTGTAAGGAAGTCTTTTCTGAAGGCATTTGTGTGGTGTGTTGCTTTGCACAGGAGTAAACATGGACGATAAATAGTTCAGACATGAAGAGTATAGAGGCTTTTGAAATGTGGTGCTGTGGGTAGATCGCTTTACAGTGAGGAGGTACTTAACAGAATTTGGAAGAAAAGGAATTTCTGACATACCTTGACTAAATGAAGGGATCAATTGGTAGGTCACATACATCAAGATAATGTAAATTTAGCATCATCCAAAAACGTTTTAAGGTCAGAAATAGACTGAAACCTTTTGTGTTGAACTTCAAAAGGGTCTGCTTCTGATTATATCCGCGTACACGACACATACTTTCAGGTTCCATGAGTTCTATCTCTTTTTTAAAATTTTTCTTGCAGGCTTCGAACATTTTAATATATTAAAAACCAGACACGGTTTGTACATTCTTGGGTAATTGCTGCTTCAACTCTTTATACATGTCCTACTCACCTTGTTCTTGTAAGTACGCCTTATGTGCACCTACCATGGTTTTATTTCCCTCACATCAGGTATCAAAATGCATATTTCAAGAATCTGACCAGGTAAAGTTTGTTGTCAGTTTCTGCACAACCATATTTGTAACTAGATGTTTATTTATTCCAACTAGTAGGAACAGCAAAAAATATTTCGCTATCTAGGCCTATAATTTTTGTTTAATTGATGCAGGAAATGAAGTAGTCTCTGTTAAAAATGTTGATTACCTGCAATCGGCAACATTGAGACATTATTTTTATACACCAGGAATATCATGAAGTATGGGTTAGGCTTATGTGATTCTCATTAAGAGCCTAAACTACGAATATGAAAAGACTCAACGGAAATGTTAAAGATTTTCTACCCTGCTTGAAAGTATAACTGAGTACTTGTTATTCGTCACATTATTCTCTTATTGTTCAGCATTCTTCGCAAATCGAAAAAGGAAGATAACCATGCTTATATTGAAGCGTAGGGCATGTTGAGTGAAGCTGTAGCTGTGGCTGAATACAGAAAAGAAGGAGAAATTACTCTTCAAAGAGTCTCCGACTATCACAGGCACCTCACCTGCATATCTGCTCCAGGCGGTCGACTTCGTCTCTTACAGCGTGGGTTTCAGCGCCTGGTAAAAGGTTTACAAAAAGGGCAGTAAGGGAAGCTACAGACAATGAAAGTCGGGATAGCCAGTCGAAAGATATATTAAAATCAAAGCACATAGAGACAGCGTAGCCCTGTCACAAATTTCCATAAGCACTCACACACTGCCGGCCGCGGTGGCTAAGCGGTCTGCGGCGTGCCAGTCACGGTCTGCAAGGCCACTACGGTCGGGGGATCGAATCCCCCCTCGGGAATGGATATTTGTACCGTCCTTAGTGTTAGCTAGTTCATAAGTAGTTTGTAAGCTTAGGGACTGATCACCCCGTAGTTGTGTCCCATAAGCTCTACGAATATTTGAACATTTTTTGAACTTACACACTGAATGCAGCCACTGGACGTCGGATAGACTTGCTGTAGGTCAAGTCGCAAAATACACACAAGAGTAAGAATATGAATAAGAACCAGTTCTGAGTTTCAAACGAAAGGTAAGAAACTAGCCATGAATTCGCGCACGATCACAAGAACGGAGGCCGGACCTAGGCATCGAACATGCTACATGCAGCACTCGAGTAGGCGTCGCAAATGCAGAAATAAAGCGATCGCGACCACGGATGATGCGAAGTATGTCGTATCGGTGATCATGACGAGTCCGGCGCGGAAGTCTAGGACAGGCTGCTTGCTTCCAAGGTAACGGGGAAGCACGTGTCACTAAGCGACGGTAACTGCCGCACGCTGCTCTCCCGATGTCGATACCTCCAGGAACTGCAACGGAATGGGCTTGGGAGCTGCTCTCCAGGCTATTTAAAGACGTGACCAATGCATTCGTGTGCACCTTCGCGGTTAACGAAAAGGTCCCTGTATTCAACCTAACAGAGGAGGGAGGAATCACCGTTACCGATCTGGTGGTCGCCGGCAGCGGCGGAGTTCCAGCCGTCATGTTGGCTGGCCTGAATGGGTGCAGATTCGCAGGAAGCGAAAACTCGTCTCCCTCCGCCTCCGCGTGCTACAGCGACGGTTTGAAATAACGGCCGAAGGGAAACTGAAGATGAATTCGCCATCTTGGCCATTTTCTGTATTAACTAAATGTGCAGTGCCAAAATTATGCTACTCTCTCCAATCAAATCAAATGTTTGTAGAGCTTATGGGACTTAACTACGGGGTCATCAGTCCCTAAACTTACAAACTACTTATGAACTAGCTGCTACTAAGGACGGCACAAATATCCATGCCCGAGGGGCGAGGGGGGATTCGAACCCCCGACCGTAGTGGCCTCTCTCCAATCGATGCTCCTCTAGACATACAATACATCGTAGCCTGTAGGCCTGCCTATAATCGTGCAATGAAATTTTAATGATTATTAATTAATCAGTCTGAGTTTGTAATCAATAAAATTGGGGGACTGTTGACCTAGATGTTTAGTCCCCTAAAAACCAACAACAATAAAATTGGGATTTCATAGGGATTCAGAATTTGTAATTAAATTTGCCGTATTTTTATAAATCACCCTTCCTTTGTCTGAAAACTGACTTGACAGATTCTGTGGCTTTCACGTATCATTTAGCGTTACCGGAATTCAGTGCGTTACAATATTTTTGATAACTGCTACAATATTTATAGTGGAATAGTAAGCTCGGAAATGCGACTGCATTTTGAATCTGCTATTCCAGTCAGGAAGTACATGCAATATACTTCCTTTTCGCGGTACGTTTATACAACCCAGCCGATTGGCAGCGCTAAAGATACGAATTCAGAGAAAAGCTCTGTGAGTTTCGTTGTTCTTTTGTTAGACGATACCATACCCTAGTTCATAAAATATTCTCGGTTTACAAGCCGCGCCATGTCGGATAAAACCCTCGAGCTTTCGATGGCAAGCTCCGTCACCGTCATCAGGAGTAAAATAACTTTCTGCCGGTGTTGGCAAGGCGTCCTGCACATATAGCTCAGCGCAAGCCATTGGAAGCTCGAGGATTTTATCCGACATGACGCGGCTTGTAAACCGAGAATATTTTATGGAAGAATGCCGTCGCGAAAGACTCCGAGGACACCTTACCCTAGTGCCACTAAACAGAGTGTTCTGCAATGGAGCATAATTGTTTCGGGCAGTGTAGTTACGCAGAGAGCAAAAGCGAAAGATTAACTTGCATGGAAGGCTGCATCAGGACCCCCTTAGGATATGAAGAGACTAGCGCATGACGAGACTACGTAGCTAACGAAACACGTAGTTTTTTCGATGTGAATAGAAATTGTGGCTGTAGTAAGCAGTGGTGGAACAGGGAAGGAGAATAGAGAGTGCGTGCTGTTGGTGACAGTGGGAATCGGAGAGAGGTATGACGTTAAAAAATTAAAATGTCTTTTAGTGCATATAATCATATTTAATGCGGGTATGGCTTTTATAAATAGGGATTGGGTTTATCGTCTGAAATAAATGAGATGTAGCTTCTTTGCTTTACACAAGTTATTTTAACGCCACAAAGAAATATTTAAAAAAATGCCACAAATGAATTTTTTGGAAAGCATGGCAATCTCAGGCGGGTTCTGTATAGTTGTTACTACAACAGACTGCTAATAAATCTTAATATGTAGGAAAGAGTACGTCTATATATTATGGAGTTATAGCTTACACAAATCTGGTGTGAGTAAAAAATAATATTCCAGATAAATATCTCAGAAAACGTTTAGTCAAACCGCACAGAAATTTGATCTTTAATAAATGAAAGCCACCAGTAAATTGCAGAGGTAAAATTGTCATGGTTATTATTTGTTTGCAAGATAACTGCTACAATAAACATATTACGTTCATTTAAAAGTATTAATCTCGGGGCAAGTGCGTATCTAATGTTACACCAAATGATTACATACTGAAACACACGTTTACGTTTTATACTGTAAGATAGTATATTCTTAAGTTTAGTAACATACACATTACGAACCATACATCAGTAATTACGGCCACAGGACAAAAAGATGTGCAGTCTGTAAAACCATACGCCGACGGACACAAAGGACACGATCAGAAAAGAAAAAGACAATCGTAACATGAGGGAGTGCTCTTCCATAGTTAAGCAGAGTATTTATTTATGAATACTAATACTAATAATGATTACTAATAATACTAATCATTACTATACACCAGAGTATATGCTCAAAATGTTCAAATGTTTGTATAGTCTATGGGACTTAACTACGGGGTCATCAGTCCCTAAACTTACAAACTGCTTATGAACTAACTAAGACTAAAGACGGCACAAATATCCATGCCCGAGGGGGGATTCGAGCCCCCGACCGTAGTGGCCGTGCAGACCGTGACTGGAGCGCCTCAGTCCCCTCGGCCACCGCGGCCGGCAGAGTATATGCATACCTAGACGCAGACTTAGAGGCGGATATTTTTATCTAAGAGAGATACATCTTAATCTCAATATATATATAAATTGAGGTGTTTGTGCCTTTATTTCACTCTGCAGTCAAAATTACACATCGCAAACGAATAGTGTTTGTATGTGGTAGTAGATATCAGTGTCCCATTGTGCACTATGATGAAAGAGGGTTGTTAATGATAAGGGGGTGGAAAATATGGGAGTTGAATGTTACCGACTTATATAAAATTCTACAAGTGGGTGTCAATATTTTGCTCTTCAGCAAAAACAACGCAACAAAGACGAATGATCTCTCTGTGTTGTAGTACAAAGTCTCCCATTGTGCACTATAGCAGTTCCGTCTCAATAGCAATAAGAGGGTGGAAGATACAGTGGTCGAAATTCGTCAGCTTGTATAAAATTTGGACTGAGGACCAGCAATGACTTTTGACACTATAATGGCAAAGATGTTACATACAGCGAAATGTGATGCACATTCTTCAGTTGCTTTTTCTACAAGAAGCGTATGAACAAAGAAAAAAAAAGTGCATATTGCAGTTTGAAAAATAAAACTACCAATAAAGATGCCTAAGCGTAAGAAAGAAATTTCACGTTCTCGATCCGTTTCTAAAAGAAAACGGCGCTGGCAGGCCGCGGTGGCCGAGGGGACTGCGGCGCGTCAGTCTCGGTCTGCACGGCCGCTACCGTCGGGGGTTCGAATCCCCCATTGGGCATGGATAGTTGTGCCGTCCTTAGTGTTAGCTACTTATGAACTAACTAAGACTAAGAACGGCACAAATACTCATGCCCGAGGGGGGAAGCGAACCCCCGACCGTAGTGTGTGTCACCATCATCTGGTCAGATACATATTACAAGCTGGTTATCTTGTTAAATATTTGGTATAAAATAGTATAGTGACTAACATAACAAGTGCAACATTGCACTTAGTCACTATATAAAAATATATATATTTTTAGTATAGTGACTAAGTGCAATGTTGCACTTGTTATTTTATACCAAATTTTTAACAAGATGAGCAGCTTGTAAAATGTATCTGACCAGATGATGGTGACACAGTTCACCGAAACCGGTCGTCAGTGAATAAATTATTAATATGCGGTCTTGGCTTCTCATTTTGAAAATTATAAAACAATGAGATCGCCTTCAAACCCGACTACGTCAGGTAATCTTTTCTTTTTCTTTTTTTAACATCTCTTTGGGCCATCCCAGGGAACATCACAGAGGGGAGGGAGGGGGACTTTGACAGCCGAGACCCCCTTAGAAAATCACAATAGAGGGGTCGACTGGCGGCGGTTAACAGTGGCCGGGGCTCGCTCGTCGTGTAATTCCCGCTTTATGCCCTCACTGCGGAGTATACTGCGGAGAGCTTGGGAATATAACCAGGGGCATTAGCGCGCGACGCGCAAAGAGGCCGGAGTAAAGTTTTACAGCGTCGCGACTGCCCCCGGCGAATGGCCTCGTTTCAGGAAGGCTCCATCACGAGGCGAGCAACACTCCGACGCCGGCGATGCGCAATCGAGGGCGAGGGGCACGAAAACAACCTGCGAGCACTGAACAACCTCTCTGTGAGTGCCAACGACTCGTAGCGCGCGGGAGTGAAAACACCGCTTTGATAGAAGGGAGGCACTTCATCCGACTGCTGCTGGAGAGGCTCCTCTTTACGTCCGATCTGCGGTGTCGGCGATTGGATCAGTCTATTGCGAGCGGACTTGTTCGTCCTAAGAGCGAAATCTCACAAGTATAATGATACAAAACTTTGGTTTTAGGAGTCAGTTAACATATCAGTCAGGAACATATCCTGTATTCAAATATTATGAATTATCCAGAATGAAAATTTCACTCTGCAGCGGAGTGTGCCGGTACCGGGACTCGAACCTGGGACCTTTGCCTTTCGCGGGCAAGCGCACTATCTACTGTGCTATCCCGACACGACTCACGATGCCGCCTCACAACTTTACTTCCGCCAGCACCTCGCCTCCTACTTTCCAAACTTCACAGAAGCTCTCCTGCGAACCATGCAAGACTAGCACTCCTGGAAGAAAGGATATGGTGGAGACATGGCTTAGCCACAGCCTAAGGGATGTTTCCAGAATGAAACTTTCACTCTGCAGCGGAGTGTGCGCTGATATGAAACTTCCTGGCAGATTAAAATTGTGTGCCGGAACCGGGACTCGAACCTGGGACCTTTGCCTTTCCCGGGCAAGCGCACTACCGACTGTGCTATCCCGACACGACTCACGATGCCGCCTCACAACTTTACTTCCGCCAGCACCTCGCCTCCTACTTTCCAAACTTCAAAGAAGCTCTCCTGCGAACCATGCAAGACTAGCACTTCTGGAAGAAAGGGTATGGTGGAGACTCCGCAAAGGTCCCAGGTTCGAGTCCTGGTTCCGGCACACAATTTTAATCTGCCAGGAAGTTTCATTATTAATTATCTCGAACAGAACGATCTATTGACCCAAGGTCAACACGGATTTAGAAAATATTTTTCATGCTAAACACAACCAGCTCTTTATTCACACGAAGTGATGTGTGCTATCGACAAGGGTTCGCGAATCGATTCCCTATTTCCAGAAGGCTTTTGACACCGTATCTCACATACGGCTTTTAATCAAATTGCGTGGTTATGGTATATCGCCCCAAACTTGCGACTGGATAGTGGATTTCCTATCAGAGAGGACACAGTTCGTAGTAATCGATGATAAGGCATCGACTAAAACAGAGGTGATATCGGGCGTTCCACAGGCTAGTGTTATTAGTCCTCTGCTGTTCCTTATTTACATAAACGATTTAGGGGAAAATCTAAGTAGCTCTCTTAGGTTGTTTGGAGATGATGCCGTCATTTACCGTCTAGTAAAATCATCTGAAGATCAAAACCAACTGCAGAACGATCTAAATAAGATATCAATATGGTGTAAAAATTGGCAATTGACTCTAAATAATGAGAAGTGTGAAGTCGTCCACATGAGTACGAAAAGAAATCCGTTAAATTTTATTTACAAGATAAATCAATCAAAAGTGAAGGCCGTAAACTCCGCAAAATACCTAGGAATTACTATTACTTCAGATTTAAATTGGAAAGAACACGTAGATAATGTCGTGGGAAAGGCGAACCAGAGACTGCGTTTTATTGGCAGAACCCTCAAAAGATGCAACAGAACTACAAAAGAAACTGCATATACTCCGCTTGCCCGTCCATTTTTAGAGTATTGCTGCCCAGTGTGGGATCCTTATCAGGTGGGTCTGACGGAGGACATCGAAAGAGTCCAAAGAAGGGGAGCTCGTTTCGTATTGTCACGATACAGGGGAGACAGCGTTACGGAAATGATACAGGATCTGGGATGGGAATCATTACAACAACGGCGGTTATCGCTGCGGCGTGGGCTGCTCACGAAACTCCAATCGCCAACATTCTCCTCCGAATGCGATAATACATATTGTTGACTTACACTTACATAGGTGGAAATTATCATCAGAATAAAATACGGGAAATCGGAGCTCGAACGGTGAGATTGAGGTGTTATTTCTTCCCCCGCGCTATTCGAGAATGGAATGGGAGATCAAATGGTATAATGGTGGTTCGATGAACCCTCTGCCAGGCACTTAAATGTGATTTGAAGAGTATCCCATGCAGATGTAGAACGGAACCGACAGCAAGTAAACATAGATATTTTGGAAAGCATACTAGAGACAAACCGCAATCTTGATACAACAGTTAAAGGAGTCCAGGTAACAAAATTGTTGGTTTCATTCTATTACTGGACTCTGACCATAACATGTTGGTTGTGAAATTTATATTAAAACTTGAGAGATTGCAAAAAGGTAGAAAACTAAGGAGATGGAATTTGGACGAACTGAAGGAACCAGAGGTGGTTGAGACTTTAGAGCATTAGCCAAGGATTAGCCGAAATGGAGGAAAGTAGTATAGTAGAAGAAGAATGGGTAGCTGTGAGAGGTAGAGTAGTGAAGGCCGCAGAGGGTCAAATAGGCAGAAGGACAAGGCCTAATAGAAATCCTTCGATAAAACAGGAGATACTGAACTTAACTAATGAAAGGAGAAAATATAAAAATATATCAATTGGACCAGGCAAAAAAAGAGCACAGACGTTTGAAAAATGATGTTTACAGGAAGTGCAGGCTGGTTAAGCAGAAGTGTCTTGAGGAGAAATGCAAGACCGTAGAAAGATGTATAACTAGGGGAAAGATAGATACCGCCTACAGGAAAACAAAAGAGACATTAGCAGACAACAAACGCAGTGGTATGAATATCAAGAACTCAGATGAAAAACCAGTACTCAGCAAAGAAGGGAAAGCTGAAAGGTGGAAGGAATTTATAGAATGCCTGTACAAAAGAAATAAACTTAAAGGCAGTATTCTAGAAATGGAAGACGAAATAGAGGATTATAAGATACGAGATACGATACTACGAGAAGAATTTGACAGAGGAATGAAAGATTTGTTTAGAAACAAGGCCCCTGGAGAAGACGATATTCAGTCTGGCGTTAGGAGAGCCAGTCTGGAAGAAATGGTTCAATCTGGTATGCAAGATGTATAAGGCAGGGGAAATACCCTCACACTTGAAGAAGAATATAATGATTTCAATTCCGAAGAAAGCAAGTACAGAAAAACGAGAAAATTACGGAACTATCAGTTTAACAAGTCATGGTTTCAGAATACTAACAAGAATTATTTACTGACGAATGGAAATACAGGTGCAATCCGACCTTGAGGAAGATCAATTTGGATTTAGGAGAAAAGAAGGAAAACGCGAGGCAATTTACAGATTACGACTTATTTTTGAAGATAGATTAAGAAAAGGGAAACCTACGTTTTTAGCATTTGTGGATCTTGATAAAGCTTTTGACAATGTTGTGTGGAATATACTTTTACAGATTCTGAAGGTAGCAGGGGTAAAATTTAGGGAGTGAAGAGTTATATTCAACTTGTACAGAAACCAGACAGCAGTTATTAGAGTCGAAGGTCATGAAAGGTTCGCAGTGGTTGGGAAGGGAGTAAGAAAGGGTTGTAGCCTTTCCCCAATGTTGTTCAATCTGTACATTGAGCAAGTTGTGAAGGAATGCAACGAGAAATTTGGAGAGGGAATTAAAGTCCAGGGGAATAAAAACCTTGCGGTTTGCTGACGACATAGTAATTCTATCAGGGACAGGAAAATATCTGGAAAAGCAATTAAACGGAATGGACAGTGTCTTGAAATGAAGGTATAAGATGAACATTAACAAGTGTAAAAGAAAGGTAATGGAATATAGTGTCAGAAAATCAGGCGATTCAGAAGGATTTAAATTAGGTAATGAAACAATAAAAGTAGGAGATGAGTTTTGTTATTTACGTAGCAAGCTAACTTCTAATGGCCGAAGTAAAGAAGATATAAAATGCAGAAATGCTATGGGAAGAAAAGCGTTTCTGAAGAAGCGGAATTTGTTAACGTCCAATATTAGTTTAAATGTTAGGAAGTCCTTTCTGAAAGCATTTGTCAGGAATGTGGCATTGTATGGGATTGAAACTTGGACAATAAGGAGTTCAACCAAAAATGATAGAAGCTCTCGAAATATGGTGCTACAGACGAGGAATGGAGATTATATGGGTAGATCACGTAACTAATGAGGCGGTGCTCGACAGAATTGGAGAGAAAATGAGTTCATGGGATATTCTGACTAAGAGAAGGGATAGGTTGGTGGGACACATTCTGAGACATCAAAGAATCGTCAACTTAGCATTATAAGGAAGTGTATGGGGCAAGTATCGTAGAGGGAGACCGAGGGACGAGTACAGTAAGTAGATTCAACAGGATGTAGGTTGTCGTACATATTCTCAGATAAAGAGGCTTCAAAACGCTATCGAAGTGTTACGCATTACACCTAAAGAACCAACAATGAACATCTTGGAAGAATTGGAGATACTTTTACACCTCGAAAAAGAACCACTTCTTATTATAAACGAACAAATAGATCTACAACATAAAAGTTTACTCGAAAATGTTATTGAAATATTCAAAGCGGAACCAGGTTAATATCAACATACCCAGTGATAAAATTTTAACGCATGTTACACAAACGAGCACCTTGTAAATTATTTTCGTATATCTTTGGTAAACAAACCGTCGGAGGCATGCAATATCGTTGCCTATCATACACCAGCAGAAAACATCTATAGCAATTTCTTACAGTACATTAGAACTGTACCATATTGGTGACGTGACAACGATCTTCTATCGAAAACAATATTACAAGAAGCATGTAAAACCAAAATGGTATGTATATATCGTATCCTGAGACTTTTCTATTATTTGTCGAAATCTGTTTCACACAACCAGAAACTACAAATTACACTGGTTGAATCTTCTAGAAACGTTCGCTCTCTGCACTTTGACAGTAGCCCGTACCATGAAGAAGAACGCCTCTCTTGCAGCGTCTGTACAGGAGTTTAGCGATCATCTCAGTGAAGTTTTCGCACTTACTAAATGAACCTGCCACGAAGAGAACTGTTCTTCTCAGGATATCTCCACCCTCTCCATGAATTCTATCTGGTATAATTCCCACACTGTCCAGAAATATTCAAGCACTGATCAAACGAGTCAGCTAAGCTACTGCTGATGGACAACATTTGCTGAGCATTCTTTCGATGAATCTGGGTCTGGCGACTGCCTTTTCCACAAGTAATTTTATGTGACCGTTCAGCTTCAGATCGCTCCGTATTGTATGGAAGGAACTGTTTCCCATAATAGTAATGTAGTCGTTGTTGACAAGAATTTAAACCCTTCCTTTTCCATTTCCGCAATCGTGTAATTATACAACAAGGGGTCTCTCTTTCCACAAGGTGTTTTAAGAGAAATAGTACATCATTTAGGAGATTCTAATATAGACGGATTGCAACGAAACTGCCATATTATGTGTGTCCAGCTTTTATTGAGTACACAGATAGAGCTTTTAGTACGTAACCCAAACAAACTGAAAGCAAAGGCAAATGAGAACATTTCAAATATTTGTAATCCTACTGGACCAAATTGCTATGGTCATCAGTCTCTAGGCTTGCAAACTAATTAAACTAACTTAACACTAAAGACAAAATACACTCACATCCCTGCCCGACCGATGACTCTAACCTCCGGGTACGGATATGCTCCAGAAATTTAAGGTGACGTGGAAAACAGATAAGGTCATATAGGATGTACGTGCGGGATGGGAACGGTTGCGGTAAGCGAGGTGGAGGGTGTGGCGCTGAAGGATTTGGATGGATTGGTAATAGGCAAGGGAGACGAAAACCAAAGCGGGGTGGAAACTACATAGGACAGGCTGCATTAGGGAACGGTAGGTATAGAGGATGGTGGAGGGGTTCAGTCCCAATGTCCGGCCGGAGAGGAACTTATGCAGGTTAAGAAAGGAGAGTTTTCTGATACAGAAAAGTGGCGTTTGCAGGAGAGGGGGCTGTCAAGGGCGAGGCCAAGATAAGATGGTTATGGAGAGTAAGATAAAGATCTTGGTGACGGAAAGAGCGGTTGGTATGACCTATGATGATTGCATGGAAATTGGTGGGGTGCACCAAATGGAGAATTCGGATGAGACTGGAGCAGGTGTTGGGAGCGAGCGAGGGAGAGCATGAGGGCCAGGAAGGCAGCGTAATCATACTGAAGGAAAAGGACAGGAAACTGTGGCTGTGGCATGTCTTCCGAGTAAATCAGGTAGAGGAGAGCGGAGAGGACGGAGCTCTCAGGCACCCGGGTGTGGGGTAAAACAAACGGGAGTTGCAGTTGTTGACAGAGACATAGGACGGGCGATGGGAGAGAAAGGAAAGAATGAAACGGACGTAATGAAGGGGAAGGGTGCAGGTCTGGAGTTTGAAAAGGAGACCGGAATGCCAATAGTCAGTCGTAGGGCCTTCTCGGTGTCGATGGAGAGAAATATGGCGGCAAAATGGGGATTCATTTGGACAAGGAAGATTTGCGAAATTTGGGAAACGTAAGGATGAGGGTGGTCTTCCACAGGTCGGGGAAAAAGCGGGTGTAAAGGATGACATTGCATAAGAAAGCAAGGGCGACATGGAATGAGGTAGGACAAGCACACAGGTGCCTGTAGGTAAGGTTAGGCGGTCCTGACCAGGGGCGGTGTTGAGTTTCGTGCAAAGTTCTATGTCAAGAGCGGTTCAAAATGTTCAAATGTTTGTACAACTTATGGGACTTAACTACAGGGTCATTAGTCCCTAAGCTTACAAACTACTTATGAACTAGCTAAGACTAAAGACGGCACAAATATCCATGCCCGAGGGGGGATTCGAACCCCAGACCGTAGTGTGGCCGTGCTGACCGTGACTGGAGCGCCTCAGTTACCTCAGCCACCGCGGCCGGCTCAAGGGCGGTGATAGGTATGTTAAATTCTGCCTGGGGGATGTGGTCCAAGTACTGAAAGCCGGGCGTCAGCGGAGGGACAGAAGACGTATTTATCAAACTTTTATAACTACCCTTGTTGACATAACATGCAACTTTTCTAAAAGTTCATTGTCACTTCGTTTTTACTTATGTAGGCCTGTATCAAAGATAGAATATCGCTATAGGTGCGTTTATGCTGCCACCTCGCAGCTGGCAGTTCGCTGCTCGCTACTGGCACCTGGCAGCTCGTTGTTCGCAGGCAGCCTTGTTGCATTCGCGCTGCAGGCACCTCGCTGTTACAGCTTACTGCACAACTGCAGTGGGATGAAGCGTCACACATATTCTCCGCATCGTCTGAAGACAGTGACAGTGATTCTTTTGCTACAAAAATGTTGTTATCGGAAAGGAGAAGGAAGAGGAGGTATGGAGTGCATCCTTTGAATGCTGATCGTCCTCGCTATGGATACTTTCACAAGTACTACCAACAGCTCAAAAAAATCTAGATCGCTTTTTCAGACATAATAATCATCTGCTTCACATCTTCACTTAATGTTGCCTGTACTGAAACTGCCTCGAACAAACAATATTGTGCGTGATGGGTAAGAGAGTACCACGCGCGCAACAGTCAAACGCCGCTCTGATAGAGTGACCTTGAAGCAACCAATCACAGTGCAAGTTTCAGGCTGGGCAGCAATGGTCGTAGTGCGAAACACAAACCAGTTTGTTATCATCGCCTGGCGAAGATCATAGCGAGCAGCGAGCTGGGCGAGCTGCGATGGTGCACGCTAAATGAGCCGGTAAGACTCTGTGGGTTTGATTCATCATCGCAGTGCCATGTCGGCGAGCAGTGAGGTGGCAGCATAAATGCACCCTTACATATGCATAAGCGTGGAGGTAAATCAGGAATTTCAGTCCTTTCATTATCGTGGTTCGGAACCCACATTAAACTGTAGGTTCCCCTATAACTGGCTGGGTAAGTCAGTTCGAAGGGCGGAGGAAGGCAACGGCATACCACCTTCAAACAGGACCATGCCTAGTAAAGCACTGTGATGTTCAAACCAATCTTCGGATTGTTGACTTACCCTACCATTTCGTAAAAAGTGTGACAACAGCTGAAAACTGTAGGCGTAACGCGCTGCGATCGCGTGTAGCTCGTTGAAGCAAGCATCCCGAATGCACAAGTCGCCCGAGCGTTCAGCCAGCCGCACGATGAACTCGGCACGTTGACCACACACACTTTTTACTGTATTTGTTTGGTCCAAACTTCATGGAGGGATGTGTTGCTTGGCAGGTTACGTCCGTCCGTAAGTTTTGCACGCCGGTGTGTTAAAGACGCGGACTGCAGCGAGGGTGGAGGGAGAAGAGGGTTGTGTCTGGAGGTTTTAGTGCGGCGGCCGTTTACGGCTAGTTGGGAGCCGCGCTGCCTTCCTCTGGAGCGCCGGCAGCTCCCAGCAATAAAAGCGCCCGCAGTAAAGGCGTCGACACCCGCCAACAGCTCGCCGAAGGCATCGAGCGATGGCTGCGGCGCGGCGTCTGGCTCTTCCCACGACCCGCGGCCGCCTCTCATGAATGAACAGCGAGCCTGCTTAACGAGGCAGCGCCCGCGCCCTACAGCGGTGAGCACTGCGCTAGTCCAGCGCGACGAAAACAACTTCACTGCGCGTTTGACGATCACAGAAAAAAAGTCACCGAAGTGGTACAGAACCTTAGGCGACTGAAGGATTAAGGAAGGACTCACCTTCAAGCCTTGCACATGGTTCGTTATAATTTTTTTTTTTTTTTTTTTTTTTTTTTTTTTTTTTTTTTTTTTTTCAGTTGAACAAGGTAGATGAAGTCCCATCGCCAACTGGCGACTTACACTTCCTGGGATTACAGAGGTATGTGGGTTAATGATAACTTCATTTTACAATAAAATTTTGGGGTAGGCTTCTAAGGGCCAGTATGTCGGTCCGTAAGGTACCCCACTTGATTTTAGTACGTAGTTCCATTGTCGAGTAATTCACATGAAGTTTACAATGTAAATTACGTTACTACATGGTTCGTTATAAGGAAACACAAACTCATTTATAATAGGTTTCTAATATTTCGTTACTGCAGCGTTAAATATGTCACTTAACGACATAATATAACTTGTATTAATATCAAATCGCTGATTTAATATTTCTACATTTATTTAACGATGGCCATTTCGGCTACAAAGCCGTCTTTAGCTGCAATCTATACTAATAATAAAACTATAAATGTAGGCCCGTCGCCTTCAATTTTCAAAACTACTAGACGAATCTTCATGCGGTTTTTACAAGAAACATGGGAATAATTTTATTTAAATCGGATCACGAAAGAAAAAAAAAATGGTAATTTTAAGTGTTTTCAATAACCGTCGTGTCTGTTTCTTGAAATATTAAAAACCTCTTTTCTCCAAAGCTACTTCCACGTATTTGCATGGGGTTTCACTGGACAGCATATATAGGGTAACTGGACAATATATATAGTTTCATAAAACTCGGATCACGGAAAAAAAGAATATCGTAATTTCAATTTTTTATCTACGACCGTTATGTCTGTCTGTCTCTTTGAACACGTATACCTCCAAAACTACTTGACGAATTTTCATGGAGTTTTCACACGTAAGTTTAGAATATCATGCGGTTACATAAAGGCTTCAATAATTAAAATCGGATCACAGAAAATAAAGATATCACAATTTAATCATTTATTTAAAAGCCATCCTGTATGTCTCTTTGTTGAGGGTAATCTCCAAAAGTACTACAAGAACTTTCATGGGTTTCCACAGGTAAATTCAGAATAGTATGGAGAGTAACATAGGCTTAGTTTCATCAAAATCGGATCAGCGAAAGGAAAGATATCGTAATTTGAAGTTTTTGTGTCTACTATGCTTATAAGTATGGTATAGTACAGCAAATTACAAGAGTACAACACGAACTTTCATGGGGTTTCATAGGTCAACTGAGAGTACCCTGGCGCAACATAAAAGCTTCATTTAATCAAAATCGTATCAGGGGAAGAAAAGATCTGAAGTTGAACGGCCACATAAAATTAATTGTGGAAAAGGTAGTCGCCAGACCCAGATTCATCGAAAGAATGCTCAGCAAATGTTGTCCATCAGCAGTAGCTTAGCTAACACAACACTCGTTTGATCAGTGCTTGAATATTTCTGGACAGTGTGGGAATTATACCAGATAGAATTCATGGAGAGGGTGGAGATATCCTGAGAAGAACAGTTCACTTCGTGACAGGTTCATTTAGTAAGTGCGAAAACTTCACGGAGGTGATCGCTAAACTCCTGTGCAGACGCTAAAAGAGAGGCGTTCTTCTTCATGGTACGGGCTACTGTCAAAGTGCAGAGAGCGAACGTTTCTAGAAGATTCAACCAGTGTATGGTTTCCTTCTACAATGCCCTCCACAAGTTTGGAAACACTGTGCTCCGTATTACAATGGAGCATGAAAGTGAACTATGTGAGTTATTGGTTAGAACACGGAACAGTAAGCTCGATAACGGTCAATAATGTATTGTACACTTCATTATTGGACATATACATACATATTGGGACATACTAGTATTGCTCCGTTTTATGTAAATCGTCTTACCTGCCCAAGCAGTTCAACTAAACACGCTAGGGGCGCGATTAGACCGCATGGCTATGCAGAGGTACGTACGTTGTTTACAGTTCTCTTCACTTGTAGTTGCGTTTGGAAACAGGTATAACATGCCGCGAAAGTAATTGAAAATGGCCCCAAAGTGCCAGATTCCTTATGAATCAGGGGTAATGATAATCATTTTGCACCAAGAAAGCAACAGTGCCCGACAAATAGCAAAGAAACTGAAGTCTATCTCTTTGGCCCTTATCCCGCACATGCAGAGTCGGCACTGTGTTACGCGCGGATTTAGCACGTGTTAATATTTACAGGGTGGCCGGATGCCCTTCCAGCCGCCACCCGATACCCCCCAGAAGGAAATGTGTACCCCGAATGTCTGAGGAAAGTATGAGATGTGTGTGAAAGTGTAAAGTGTTACGTAATGTTTGCGAATCATGTAACTGAGGCCGGACTTGCGGACCAGCCCGGTATTCACCTGGGGGGATGTGGAAAACCGCCTAAAACCACATCCAGGCTGGCCGGCCCTCTAACCCCTTTCGCTAATCCGCCGGGCGCATTCGAACCTGAGTCGGTACGCCTCCCCGTCCCGGAAAGCGGTGCGTTAGACCACACGGCAAACCGGGCGGGTAGCAAAGAAACTGAAGTAAACGCCGTCAGTTTGTACGCCGTTTACCCCATGAACTCTTGAATCCTCATTGCGTAATTCCAACTGTAAAGCATGGAAGGGGTGGGTTCTGTGATGGTTTGGGGATCCTTTGGAGGAAATAATGTCGGAGATTTGGCGAAAATCGATGAAAAATGAAGCAAAAGTATTGTCATGTCATTCTCCAGCGACATACTAAGACATCTGGTTTGGGACTAACTGGGAAAGCATTTGTCTTGCAGCAAGACAACGACCCGAAACATACGTCTCGCTTGTGTCAGACCTATTCGAAGTCTTTAGAGGTTCGTAAAATACTAAAAATATGGAATGACCTCCCCAATCGGCTGATTGTAACCCAATTGAGCTGCTGTGGGATGAATTGGACAGGATGATCCGAAAACGGGAAATCATGAGTGGGACACAATTGTGGGAGGTCCTGCAGCAAGAATGGAGATTAATCCCAACTGTAACGTTGGCAAAACTGACGAAGCGCATGCCGACAGTGTGCAAGGCAGTGATGAAAGCAAAGGGTGGCTTTTTTGAGGAATCGAAAATTTAATTGTTGCATCTCCCTGTTTTTATTTGAGCTTAATAAATATTTGGAAAACAACAAAATGCATTTTATAACGTATTTCCTTTCCATTGTCTATAATTACTAGGTGTTTCCAAACTTATGGAAGGTAGTGTACGTGCATCTCGCGAATAGACTCTGAGAATAAAATTAGAGGGATTGGAGTTCGCAAGAATGCTTACTGGCTGTCATTGTAGCGAAGCACGTGAAAATGGGATGGGAAAGGAAGACGTGACAATGGTACTGTAATTGTTACCTCTCATCGATGTGACGAGACACGAGAAAGTAAAGGTGGTTCAGATTCCACGTTCAACTGTAGGTCCTCTTCGCCAATTTGGGTTATTAGGAATTCAAAGTCGTCGAACTTTCACGACGATACACATGAGAAAATGACCACCCCAATAACTGAACGGTTAGCGTCGCTGCCTTCAGTGTGGGAGATCACGGGTTCGATTCTTAGTACTACCTCAGATTCTATCCTGAGGCAGGGAGGTCTGTTTTGGGGTTCTCTCGGCTCTTATGAGAATACATGACAAGTTGCTTGAATAAACGACTCTAAGGGATGTAAAGTGGCCATCGACTACAGAGAGCAGCCTTGGAGAACACTCGTCACGCCCATTGTTGATTATCGTTCATCTGGCTGTCGGCCTTCCCACGTAGGAGAGCGTTTAAGGAATTACGCAACCGTAGCCAATGGCCAGTGGACGTCACAGGCAGGTTTGCTGTTGATTTTCGGAACTTAACGTTACAAGAGGACTCGAATAACATACATATTACAGCCCATACAAGTTTAGGGAAATCGTCTAGAGAGCTGAGGTGGAGCTTTGCCGACAACTTCTTCCCACGCTTCTTTCGTGAATGGAACAGGAAAGGCTGTCCAAAGTAATTGCACGCACCTGCGACGTACCACAGTTTTCCTTTATGGAGAGATACACCGGGTATTTTTATTTCCACCATGTACAAAATGGAGGGATTGATCGACAGAAGAATTCGGAACGGAAATGTTCAATCATTATTACAGAGACTGGTTTAACACTCGCTGTTACTACCCTTATCATTTACAACGTGTGCAAGACCTACTAGCAACAGCAGTTTTGTCACGGGTTTATTCACTAGGCAGCCACAATTCCGGAATTTATGTCGACCATCCTATTCATAAATGAGGCCACCATTACTTGGAGAGGTCTCTTCAACTTCCATAACAGTCATCTGTGGGATAGCATGCAGAACCCCCTTGGTATGGTGACAATGAATCGTCAGCAATGTGTGGGCTGGACAATTGGCGATCGTAAATTGGAACTACTTTTCCTTCCTCGTCGTCTAAAAGACCATAACTATCGGCGTTCCTTACTGGTGACTTTTCCCCCTTGCTACAAGAAGTACCACTGATGAATCGAGGGTTAATGTGGTTGCTATATGATGGTGCTGCAGTCCACCGGGCTATTAACTTCCGGACGCATCTAAGCCGTGTATTTCCTGGCGATGGATCGGTCGATGAGGACAGTTCTGCCGTGCTCGTTCACCTGATCTCAGCTCGTGCGACTTAGAATAATAATAATAATAATAAAAAGTAATACATATTGAGCAGGACATATTGAGGAGCAAGTTTACATGGTCATGGCACAAGTCAGTATATGAAGTTTAACACAAGAGTGGTAATAGAGAAACTTAAAGTAGTCCATGCACATGACAGTCTTAATATTAAGTAAAAAAGAATCTATAGCGAATGAAAAGAATTAGCTTTTTTTCGGGGAGTTCCTCAGCAGAATAAAAGGAATGAGCCAAGAGGTAAATCTTGAATTTAGATTTGAAAACGCGTGGGTTTGTACTAAGATTCTTGATTTCTTGTGGCAGCTTATTGTAAATGGATGCTGCAGAATACGGCACGCCTTTCTGCCAAGAGTCAAGAAGGTGTGATGCAAATGTAGATTATATTTCTGTCTAGTATTCATCGAGTGAAAGCTGCTAATAGTGGGAATAAGCTTCTATTGTTAACAACAAACGACATTAAAAGAAAATACGTATTGTGACGCCAATGTCAGAATTCCCGGATTACTGAAAAGGGGTCAACACGATGTTCGCGAAATTATAGCTCGAAACGCTCGTTCCAGAGCCAAAAATATCCTTTTTGAATCAGTAGATTTACTCAAATAAATAGCGCCGTACGTCATAAGCGGATGAAAGTAAGCATAGTATACTAATTTTTTTCCAGATTCTGTACTAATGGTAAATAAAACAGGATTTAGTTTTCGAACAAGATCCTGAACAGGGGCTTTTTTCAACAGCTTACTATGTATTTGAACACGTAGAAATTAAAACTTTTCAGTCTCACTTATTATATGCCCATTGTATGTAATCAAAATGTCAGTTTTTGTTTAACTGAGTTTTACTGTGATCTAGCATTAATTTATCTTCTACAAGCCATGAACTTCTCTCTTGAACTGCATTACTTCATACTGTGTCAAAATTACAAACAATTTTCTTTACTATCAAGATGATATCATCAGCAAACAAAATTTTTATAATCACCTGTAATACTCGTAAGCATATTATTTATATAAGTAAGAAACAGCAGCGCTCCCAGAACAGACTCCTGAGACACTCCAGACTTAACTGCGCACGTCATAGCTATTTTGAACACTGCGAAGAATTACCTTCTGCTGTCTGTTATTAAAGTAAGTTAACCAGTTGTGAGCTACTCCTCTTATTCCATAACGTACCAACTTCTGCAACAGCATTTTATCGGCAATACAATCAAACGCCTTTGTTAAATCAAAGAATCATAATGTTCGTAACCTTTTATTTAATCCACCAAGTGCCTCACAGAGAAAGGAAAGTATAGCATTTTCAGTCGTTAACCTCTTCTGAAATCAAACTGAGCATTTGACAATAAATTATGTGAACTGAAATGATCAATTAATCTTTAATATATTGCCTTTTCAATAACTTGAGAAAAAACCGCTGGCATGTACTGGGCTAACGTATGGAGAACAGAACTTCTGGTTATGGTGCCGTCACAGATGTATGCAGAGCCCATTACAGATGTAAAGACACTGGGGCAGTGTATTCGTGCTGCCTTTGTTCTGATGCAAAATGGCCGGTGTGAACGGTGCGCAATGGATACGCGAGTACGCATGCATTGATGCACATGGAAAACATTTAAAACACTTACTATAACTGTGTCTGTATGGTACAGCATATTAGACCGCAGTCTCTGTAACAAAATGTGACTGAATAAATGGTCTTTAGCCTGGAATCCATGCATTTCCTGACATAATTTTATTACGTCTTTTTTATTTCGTATCCCCTCCTCGATCAATCCCCACAGTTTGTACACAATGTAGATGTATCCCTTTGCTCCATCATCGCTGATGGAGCCGAACCCCGCTTTGTGAGGCAAATAGTTAAAATCACGCATTGCTGAGGCAAATCACGCACCAGTTGTAAGATACATAAAATTTTTTATGTCGGCACGGTATGTTTCGGGACGACGTTATCCCATTATCAACTTCTGTAAAATTCAACTGCAGCTAGCCAGTCGTGCTGACATAAAAATTTTATGTATCTGACAACTGGTGCGTGATTTGCCTCAATAATTAGACAAACAGTTGCACGATGGCGTCAGAACAAATTATAGAATATCCTGCGTCTGGAGATTGTCGCTACAACGGACTTCAACTGCACGACAAATCGAACTGATATCACAGTCGCCCAATTTTGGCTTTCTGCGATGTCTCCTGCAAAGTCAACAAGAGTTCTTTCGCAGCAAACATTTTGCTCTACTTTTCACTTCACGGTCCTTGTCCGTCTATCTGTAACAAAGTCAGCCGATTTATTTCCTATCATTAAGGGACTCGTAAAAATAGAACCAACATGATAAGGAAAACTGTACCGTAACATAAAAGGGTAAGCATTTCGCAGTGAGCTCTAAATTAGACTTTTCCGCTAAGAGGGTGGACCCAGCAGATTACGCATTTATTGCGCCAATGGGCGTCACGAAGACCTCGTTCCCCTCACGTCTTCTCACATAATTGTTCCACAGTTAACGTATAGAATAACTAGCTGAAATCGCGGCTTTGCACGGGTATTTATTTATATACTCCTGCCATTTTTCAGGTATATATTCATTTGTATAATGGCCGAATGTCTGTAAAATCTCTTGGGAATACAGTAAGTAGTAAAGAAGTAATAGATTAAAACTTTAAAATGAAACTTTCAATCTACAGCAGAGTGTGCGCTGATATGAAACTTCCTGGCAGATTAAAATTGTGTGCCGGAACCGGGACTCGAACCTGGGACCGTTGCCTTTCGCGGACAAGCGCACTACTGACTGTGCTATCCCGACACGACTCACGATGCCGCCTCAGAACTTTACTTCCGCCAGTACCTCGCCTCCTACTTTCCAAACTTCATGTCTCCACCAAATCCGTTCTTCCAGGAGTTCTAGTCTTACATGGTTCGCAGGAGAGCTGCTGTGAAGTTTGGAAAGTAGGCGGAAGTAAAGTTGTGAGGCGGCATCGTGAGTCGTGTCGGGATAGCACAGTCGGTAGTGCGCTTGCCCGCGAAAGGCAAAGGTCTCAGGTTCGAGTCCCGGTTCCGGCACACAATTTTAATCTGCCAGGAAGTTTCAGATTAAAACTTTGTGTGTGATGGGACGGGACGGTTTTCCATGAACGTTACTGTTTATGTGCTCGTATCTCATGAACTACGTGACGTACTGTTATACAATTTGGAAGGTACATTCAAATGTATGTATGTATACTGTCTGAAAAATGTCCCGCTGATACAATTTGTAGTGTACAAATTATAAATTGTAACGACATACCGAATGCCGTAGTATTGCTCCATAAACAGCTGAAAAGTAGTAAGCGAGAAACTTATTTCCTTTCATTTTGCTACGGCTGTCGGAGAGAAAAAGTTTAATAAAGGTTTGAAATTATGTTGAAAGTTTGTTGCAAGTCGCTAAATACTCTCATTCTCATATAGCGTATTTATAAAGTCTCAACGCATTATGTGACAGTTTTTTGCGATTCCTATTGTTTATGACGTCAAATCTTCTGAACGATGTTTCGTATGCGATTCTTAACTCGGCAGAAATTGTTACCTCGCAGTAAGGAATGTGTGCACCAAATTTGGTTGAAATCGGTCGAGTGGTTTAGGAGAAAATGAGCAGCATTATCGCTAAATGCAGCAGTTTTTCGTGCATCTCGTTGTTTATGACGTCATATATCGTGAAATATGTGTCTTACGTGATTCTTAAATTTACGGCGACCGTCCTCATGGATTGAAGCTTACGTGTACCAAATTTCATAAAGATTGGATCAAAACTGTAGATTTGTATGAAACACGAACACACAAACAAACATACAGACAAGCTGCTTTATATATTAGAAGATGGCGGGCAAAATTCTTAATTTATGCTAACCTGTTTGCAACACAAAAATGTTCTGCCCATAAATAAAGAGAAGGTGACAACACATTTTACCAGTGTGTACGAGATCTGTTCACAATATTCCAGAACATTCGTAATTTCACGTCAATGGAGCGTTAGAGCGAAATTTGGTTGACATTCCTAGCCTCACGTCGACATAAAGTTGTACGTGAAACATGGAGATGCTATGCCAATGCCTTCCCCTGACCTTTGAACTGACTTACCAGCCAGTTATAGGGGGGACCTACAGTTTTACGTTGTTTTTCGAACCACGGTGCAACTCGCCATTTTGTCACATGAACAACATTGACAGAGCTTAAAGACGTCACAAATAACAATCCTAGAATTTACCGCGGATCGAACTAGTGACCTTCAGATTCGTAACTTGTCATTTTATCTACGTATCTCTCTCCCTTTGTGCGTGTTTATGTGTGTTCTTCAGGTAGATAGGTTCTCTACGGCTGTAAGGTCGAGTTTGCTCTACGCTGCTCGTTGAGTTCTAGGCTCTGTTTTCCAATTGAGAGTGCACTGAGTTGCCACTCCGTCCAAGGTAGTCAACTGAGTCAACATTCCACACGATATGACGTATCTCCAGCAATTACTAACTCGAAGACACCTGAATAACAGCTTGCGCGAAGCTCGAAAACTGTCACGACAGATTATTCTGACAATCTATATCTTGTTTCAGAATATACTCGGTGAGTGTACGTAATTTCTGCGAAATAAAACATCATACGAAATATTAAACAGAAACAAAATGAACCAGAGACACTGTAGATGATTGTTATAACCAATATTGCAGCTTTAATTTCTGCACCAGGCCTTCAACATAGTACTTCTAAGAAAGCTTTACATCTTCCCACAGCCAAAATTTTAAAATAGTTGATTTCACTGAAGACTTCGGACAAAAAAAATTTTGCTTTTATTGAGGTAATGGATGTATCTAGAGAAGCCCGTAATAAAATCCCGTTACAGGTAGGCATTTTGAACTTTGCTAAATTGGAAAGTTTTAAGTACCCGTGTACATGGTTCAACAGACAAAATTATTTAAAACGGGAGTGAACCAACCCATTGTGAATGGGTCATATTTCGGTATGAGGCAGATAATTTAATTAAAGGACCAATAAAGATCAAACTTAAAGCATCAAATGCAGTAATAGTGCCAATGATGATATATGGAACATAAACCCTAAGCACAACAAGGACAGACGGAGAGAAATTTTTGATGTATGAAAGGGAAATCATGAGAAACGTCTTTGCACCAATCCGTGAAGAGAACTCATGGAGACGAAGAAAGTACCAAGAACAGCACGACCTGAGGAGGAAGCCAAACATCGTACAAAAACTTAAGCATTTAGAATACGCCTGGCAGGTCACATTGCTAGGAGACCAGGCACCTCACGGGGAAAGCCGTTCTTATGGGAAGACCTGATGGTACCCGTATAACTGGAAAACCCAGAAAGCGATAGAAGAAGGATGAAGTACGAAAAGACCTTTGTCAGCTGAGAATCAATGATAACTGGCTGCAAAGTGCACAAGATCGTCATCTGTGGAGGAGCATTGTGAGGCCGGCGCATGATCTCCGGTCCTCGATCACTGATTTGATTGAGTGATAAGAGTTCCGTGTAAGAAACTGCAGGCATTGCATTTTTTGGAAGTAACTGGCAGCCGCGTGGGAATGGCCGTGCGATCTGGGGAGTCACGTTATGCATTGCCCAGCCGCTCCCGTCGGACGTTCATGTCCTCCCTCAGGCATGGGTGTTTGTATGTGTGTGTGTGCATGTGTTTGTATGTGTGTGTGTGCATGTGTGTGTGTGTGTGTGTGTGTGTGTGTGTGTGTGTGTGTGTGTGTGCGTGTGTATGTCTTGTCCTTAGTATAATTTAGTTTAAATAGTTTTTAAGTCTAGTGAACGATGATCTCAGCAGTTTTGGTCCCTTAGTTTGTAAACATTAAAAATAATTACAAATTAGCCGGTAAACTGTTTCCTGGAAGCAACACACAGATATTATCGACTACCGGTTCCCTCCAGCGGCTGTAATTTCGAGTTTTTATTTATTTACGCCTCCGGCTTCGGTGTGCCAGTGACACAATCTTCACGCTCCCACTCACGAGCTGATGCAGCCATCTGATCAGTTGCGCTTAATAAATGGGAGCCGCTGCGGCGCCCGGTATCCGTTGACCGTTTGGTGTACTTGCAGGTCTTCCACACGTCAACACATCAGAGTGGTCCGCTGGCCAAGAGATGTACAGATATCAGGTTCCGCAGTGCCTCCCATTTATTAAGCGTAACTGAGCGGATGCCTGAAGATGGCGATAGTGCGGCAACGAAACCGATGGCCTGAATAAATAACAACTTTACGGCTGTTCGAGTTTTTCCTCTAAGAGTTGACCAGCCGCAGTAACAAATCGTATACAAATATAGAGCTAAAGAATTTTAATCATTTATGTACGATTACGGTTCAAGATAAAACCGTCGATTCGTAGACACGTTAAATTGCAAAACACTTAAACTGATTAAGCAACGGACCTAAACAGGCCTTGTGCAACCCTCCACTTTGAACGATCCACACCATGAAATTTCTTCCCTTTTTGTTGTCAATGGAGGACAACTTTCTGGTACAACTTTTCAGATATGAACTGAACCAGTGTTCAACATTTACGTAATGCCGTAATATTAAAATTTAAGCAAAGGCCTTGTACGGCTCACGCAGTAATACCCATTCTTGAAATAAAAGAAAATATATGTAGCCACAAACTACACGGATGTTCAGAGAGCCGGCCGCGGTGGCCGAGGAGACTGAGGCGCTCCAGTCACGGTCTGCACGGCCACTACGGTCGGGGGTTCGAATCCCCCCTCGGGAATGGATATTTGTGCCGTCCTTAGTGTTAGCTAGTTCGTAAGTAGTTTTTAAGTTTAGGGACTGATGACCCCGTAGTTAAGTCCCATAAGCTCTAAAAACATTTGAACATTTGATGTTCAGAGAATGAAACCGTTATTTGCTTGACCTGTGTACAACTCACGATTTAATCGTACAAGCTATCGACAGATTTTTATACATGTGGCGTCTGTTCCGAAAGGACAGACGTCACTTGTGATCCTGCAGCTGTTATTATTAATATTCATAGAATATATGACTTCAACTGCGATTGGGCAAAGCTGAAAATGTGTACCCAGCCGGGATTCGAACCCGGGTCTCCTGCTTTCTAGGCAGTTGCGCTGACCCCTACACCACTGGGGACACAGTGATCACCGCACCTGCAAGGACTACCCATGCTCGCCTCCCGTCAGATACAAATTCCCAGCTTCGCCCTGCCCATAGTACTCAAACTCGTAGTTTAACTAATTCCCGTAAGAGTAAGTGCTTCAAACTTGCCCACCCCTCCCCACTAACGATAGGATCATTGCCCGTCACCGGCATATTATATCGACAGATTTCTGTGCAATATGCACGAAAGATGGCAATTTGGTCAACACACAATCACACAAACGATGACGTCAGGGCATCTATCAAACGGGATAGTGTTTGCTGGATAATTCCCCATGCACAGTGTACACATTCACAGGCGGTAGAGTTTATAACACAGAAGACGCCTACCAGACTCTCTGCATGGGAGGCCTTAAGAAGAATTGGTGTGGCTAGGTTTTTCATTGCTGCCTGCTTTTTGGACCCGCTGTCTACACAACATTAGCGGGTCCGGTTTCCATGGCGTTCTCTTGGCCACCACACTGGCCGTCCAGACGTTCAGCTGTGGAAGACCAGTGCGCTGTTGCCCGTGTCCACCACGTGGAGGTGGACCATGTGTTGTGGCAAGTCGCCAGTATTCATTCAGCGCCGGCCGCGGTGGCCGAGGGGACTGACGCGCTTCAGTAACGGTCTGCACGGCCACTACGGTCGGGGGTTCGCATCCCCCCTCGGGCATGGATATTTGTGCCGTCATTAGTATTAGGTAGTTTGTAAGTTTCGGGCCTGATGACCCCGTAGTTAAGACCCATAAGCTATACAAACATTTGAACATTTTTTATTCATTCAGCAGCTACTACGTACTTGTATTAAACAAAACAGGAAAATAATGCAAGTTTATATTTAAAGTGTGATTAAGATATAAATACGTATCAAAGTTTGATACTTTTTTCGTAATGGAACATTGTGGCAGAATTAAAGTATGTATTATGGAGGGTGACAGTGACGTGCTCTAAGACATCCGTGTAGGCGCCTTATCGGTTATGCTGTGATAGTAGAGCGGTTTAAAACGCCTGCCTAGTAAGCACGAGGTCCCGGGTCCAAATCCCTTCCACAACATATTTCTTTAACAGTTCCATTCGTAACATAAAGACAGAAATAGTCAGTTGAAGAAAAGAGGCCCAAAAAGAGATTAACTTTTTCAAAGTCATATTTAACAAAATATGTAAAATTATTAAGTAGAATGATATTACATCTCTTCACGAAGAAAACAAACCAAAAACCGTTACTCTTGGTCGATCCGTTGTGCAACTGTAGCCAATTTTATATAAGCCCTTTGTTAGAAAAAAAAGGTATATCTCGAAAAATACTGAATATTTTTAATTTGTGCGAACAGGTACTTTTTTTACTTGTTTCGCGCAAATAATAATTTTTAGAACGTGAATGTTGAAGAGTTATAAGAAATCTAGATTTTACAAATTTTTAAGTGTTTTTTTCTAAATATCTCGAAACCTAACAAAGCAATAGCTACGTACAAAAAAACAAATCAATAGGTGGAAGGCCTATAACTTTTTAATCTAACATTTTCCCATCAAAGTTATCGTTTTTTACTTATTTAAGAAAAAACGTTTTTGGCAGCTTTGCGAATTTTTTTATTTGGCAAATTTCGTCATCTCGGCTCGAGTTTCATGAAATAGATACTCTATTTGAAATCTAATTTCCTATGCGCTTAAATTTTTGTTTTCATGTAATAACTTTTGCATATTTAACATTACGCCGTCACAGAACGCTTGGACTTCATATTGGAACTATCTGCCATATAGTCCTGATCTCGCACCAACAGACTTCCGTTTCCAGGTTTTAAGAAAACCCTCGGCGCAAGGCGCTTGGGAAGCTATGCTGACGTCAGACAACACGTTCAACGCTTCTCCCGTATGCAACGCCCTGATTTTTCTTGGAAGCCTTTTTGATGGTTATAAAGCGATATCACAAATCTCTCAATGTACTTGGAAATTACGTAATATATATATTATCTTTAATGTGTCATTTTATTTTGTTTCCTTTCATACGCAACGCTGATCGGTGTCAAGGGTTTCCTATCGTGGGGTTTCCTACTATCCTGGGCCAGCATAACAAATTCTGGTTCCTATTGCCGCTCCGTCCCCTCGGTTGGAAATACCACATTGGTTATCATCTTCATTTTCTGTTGTGACAAGTTATAAGGTATAACGTATTTTTACGGCGATAACATTGAAATTGACTGCTCTCGTAATCTCGTCGCTATTCTTTAATAGCTATGTTCCCCATTTATAGGACAGCATTTATCACTTGGTTTCTGTTGTCCGAATGTATTGTTATGTATGTTTCACAACTAAGTCGCCATAGAGCGGGTGGGGTACATCCGTTTAAGGCGCTGACTATAATGAAGATTTACGCAATGATGGGCGCGTCTATCTGAAAGATATTACACAATGTTTTGCTACAGTTAGATCCGACGTATAAAGTCTAGAGAACTAATGTGTTCGTCATGATTACATACGATAAAATTCGCTGCTTAATATAGATGAGTCCACCCAAGTTCATCTAGTTCGAATTTCATCTTTATAAAATGAACTATACAATAATTATGAATTACTTTTGAAAAAGTAATTTTTGGAATATAATACTTAAGCTGAAACATCAGATCACTGGCAACCACCTCATTGCACATATGCGGTTATTTTTATACTGTACTTACAGCACAACTGTGTAGGTAGTACAGGTATCAAAAACGTTTCACGTTGTGTTTCGCAAAAAACTGGTAATTATTCTACGCTATTTAAGTTTCACTCTAAGTTTTACAAACATTCTAAAAATTCTTGACGCATTTACAGACCTCATGACGTGATAATAGGGACTTAGGTTAGATATGTTTATATTTTCCATAGCTATGGGGCCACGAACTTCATACTGCGTCCTTAGATTAGGTTTCTTGTAAATACGTTAGCGAAGACCATCCTGGAGAAGACACGGCCTCCATTTCGTTGTTGATGTCACTTCCATCCTGCACAGCGCACAGAACAGAAATCGCTAGCCGGCCGCGGTGGCAGAGGGGACTGAGGCGCTCCAGTCACGGTCTGCACGGCCACTACGATCGGGGGTTCGAGTTCCCCCTCGGGCATGGATATTTGTGCCCTCCTTAGTATTAGTTAGTTCGTAAGTTGTTTGTAAGTTTAGGGACTGATGACCCCGTAGTTAAGTCCCGTAAGCTAAAAAAATAAATAAATAAATAAAAAATAAAAATAGCTTATGAAAATGCACGGAGCGAAAGTTATTAGTGACGACACTGTCTGAGAAATGATGAGCAGTGGTGGACTGAAGGGGGGTGAGGATGGAGGGGGCGGACCGCCCCGGACCTCTCGTCTTGAGGCGTCCAAATACCTGGAAAGTAGGGATCTTTTTTGTTTTTATTTATTTTTATTTTTTATTTATAGCGCCCTTGGCCTGTCGTTCTGGGGCCTCCAAATCTCGAAAGATATTTTGACTGTTCCATGTGCCTCTCGTCTTGGGAGGCCTCCAAATCTCAGAAATTACTTTTGTAATAGCAATACATGTATTTCCAAGTGGACGGAGGCCTCACTTTGTTTTGTCGCCACTGATAATGAGGACTGGGGAGACAGGCAGTGGGGGAGGCTCTGCTCGCAAACACCTTGTTCAGGAACCGGGACAGCTAAGCTACCTGCGAGACACCCATGAAGGAAACCCCACAGTCACTACGATTACATGCAACACATCTTGCGGAAGACGAAAACAGAATTTCGTAAACCGTTTTTAGCTGTTCTGTTTACATGGTATAGCCTGAATCGGATTTCCTAGTCCACTTAATATGGCGGCAGAAAAAAGCTGATTCAATTCCTTATTAAGTCAGTGCCGTTGCTATTTTTTCTTTATTTAAATACACATACTCTTACTCACTCTAAATATTTATACTTTTATTTCAAATGAGGAGATATCACTGTGTCTATATGTGCCGAAAATTCTTAACAAGAAAACACAATCTGACAAGCCAAGAACGCTTCAAACTCGGTTGCGTTTACATGAGCACGAAAATCGATTGTGGAACTGGAAAACCGCCTTAGAGAAGCGGATTTCCAGAATCGATTTTGGAGTGATGATTCTCCTGTGAGATTTCTTTATTTGTCCAGATCGCTTATTTACATAATTGCTTGATGACTAGTTTCAACCCATTAAAGAGCCATTTTCGAATCTGTAATATTTAAACAACAACTACAGTGACTTCCTGATATCTACAATAGATGTTATAAAAGGCTACTAAACATGCTATACACGAGTAAATGTTGTCAATGTACAGTAATTGAATACTATTATAAATCTAGATTACAAATATAAAATAACATATTTGTCATAGTCATACCTTAATTGCCCATGCACAATAAAATTTTTAAAAGATGCAACACTGTGGCATGATATAAATGGTATGCACATATTTATCCATGACTTCAAACGTTCACTACACGTGAACTATATGCAGATAAGCACACGCAAGTATTTAAAACTGAATCTATCAGTCTCCCAGCAACGTTTGCAGTCATGGCATGCTGCCTATTGATGTGGGAAAGCGAACTGTATGCAAGAATGGTACGTGACACCAAGACACATTGAATGGATAAATATGTGCATACCATTTATATCATGCCACAGTGTTGCATCTTTTAAACATTTTATTATGCCTGGGCAAATATGTTATTTTACATTTGTAATCTAGAGCAGTTATAGCGAACAGACTGAGATGGTGGGGTCATGTTACACGCATGGGAGAAGCAAGGTTACCTAAGAGACTCATGAGCTCGTCAGTGGAGGGTAAGAGGAGTCGAGGTAGACCACGAAGAAAGTACTTAGATTCGGTGCAGAATGATTTTGAATTAAAAGGCATAAAATATGACGAGGCATCAATATTAGCATTGAATAGGGGATCATGGAGGAATTTTATTAGAGGTACTATGCTCTAGAGTGAACGCTGAAAGGCATAATCAGTCTCTAATGTTGATGATATATCACTATGACCATAAGTGCCGAAAATTCTTAACAATAAAACACATTCTGACAAGCCATGAACGCTTCAAACTCGGTTGCGTTTACATGAGCACGAAATCGATTGTGGAACTGGAGAACAGCTTTAGAGAAGCGGATTTCCGGAATCGAATTTTGAGTGTTTACATCACCAACCAAAAGCGGAATTGGGAAATCTGTTTACGAAATCCGGTTTTGGGAGCCGATGTAAAGGGGTTGAAGTAGGAAACTCCACGTAGCCTTCTAATAATAATAATTTCGTGTGGCTCAATTGCCTGGTGCAAGTCTTTCAATTGGACGCCACTTCGGCGACTTGTGTGTCCCTAGCCTACCCCAGTTGTCCAACCGGGGAAAGGGGACCTACAGCTTAACGCCGTTTCTGGTGACTCCTCACATCGTTGAGAGGTGAAGGATGGGTTAAAACGCAGACTGAAAAAATCCGAGGTCCGACCAGGATTTAAACCCGCGTCCCTTCGGTTTCCAGTCGAGCGCTTTACCCCAAGACCACCGGGCCCGACACGAGCCCTCTGACCACAGCCGAATGGAAAACCTATTTCTCCCCCCTCGAATTTCCCTTTTTTTTTGTGAGGCAGGTTATTTACCTGGAGGTGTTACGTGGTCGTATGAGAGGTGAAGGATGGGTTAAAACGCAGACTGAAAAAATCCGAGGTCCGACCGGGATTTAAACCCGCGTCCCTTCGGTTTCCAGTCGAGCGCTTTACCCCAAGACCGTGTCCGACACGTAGCCCTCTGACCACAGTCAACAGGGAAAACCTATTTCTCCCCCCTCGTATTTCCCCTTTTTTGTGAGGCAGGTTATTTACCTGGAGGTGTTACGTGGTCGTTTGAGAGGTGAAGGATGGGTTAAAACGCAGACTGAAAAAATCCGAGGTCCGACCGGGATTTAAACCCGCGTCCCTTCGGTTTCCAGTCGAGCGCTTTACCCCAAGACCACCGGGCCCGACACGAGCCCTCTGACCACAGTCGACAGGGAAAACCTATTTCTCCCCCCTCGTATTTCCCCTTTTTTGTGAGGCAAGTTATTTACCTGGAGGTGTTGTGTGGTAGGGTGGGGTGCATGTGGCCAGTGGTGTTGCGTATGCTGCTCAGCAGCGGCCGCCCATGTGCGCGCAGTCGTGACCTGTGGGCTGGGGAGGCGCGCTGGTCCATTAGGCGGCAGGGCCCACGGCGCTGCCGGCCTCTCGTCTGCTGCTGGCAGCGAGGGGGTGGGCCGCTATCAGGTGCCGCCCTATCGCCGCATCTGCCGGCGCCGGCTTAATTGTCCTAACTGGCTGTAAACTTGTTACGCCACTCGGCGTCCCCCGGGCGCCTGCAGACAGCGCCGCCGCGGGATAACCCCGCACTAAACAGCGACACCTCTGCCAGCAGGCCGTGGATTACCCGACAGCCTCAGCGGGGCTCTTCATACTGCGGCTGATCTCTAGGTACCGTTCTCCTCGCAGCAGTCGCTCTAGATGTTCTGGAGACAGCGGCCCAGCCTTGGGGAGGCAGGGGGGGCGGACTAATGGGACTGAAGGCCCCCTCCCAGCACCTCCCGAAGATTTTTTGTTTATTCTTTTTATTTTTTTAATTTTTTTTAAACAGGTCGGCACAGGTGATTTGAAATAGTACACATGTAATATATCACAACGTAACTACACTCCTAGTTATTAAAATTGCTATACCGCGAAGATGACGTGCTACAGACTCGAAATTTGACAGGAAGAAGATTCTGTGATATGCAAATGATCAGCGTTTCAGAGCATTCACACAAGATTGGCGCCAGTGGCGACACCTACAACGTGCTGACCCGAGGAAAGTTACCAACCGATTTCTCATACACAAACAGCACTTGACCGGTGTTGCCTGGTGAAACGTTGTTGTGATGACTCGTGTAAGGAGGAGAAATGCGTACCATTACGTTTCCGACTATGACAAAGGTCACATTGAAGCCTATCGCGATACGATAAACCGTATCGCGATATTGCTGCTCGCGTTGGTCGCCATCCAATGACTGTTACAAGAATATGGAATCGGTGGGTTCAGGAGGGCAATATGGAACGCCATGCTGGATCCCAACGGCCTCGTAGCAGTGTGTCAGCCGCGGTGGAGTAGCCGAGCGGTCTAAAGGTGGGTTGTCCAAGGCGCGATTGCTGCCTGCGGCTGCGATGGAGCGGCTCGTGACGTCAGAGGCTGGCTGCTCGCACATGCGCACTTCGAGTTTGGAGTGCGGCGCGCGGCTGATGCGGCGACAATCGCAGGACTGCACCAGTGAGCAGTGTTGCGATTGGAGTCGGACGACTCAAGGCACTGGCAGAAATATGGCGAGCCAAGCGGACCGAAGAAAAACGGATATGAACCACTCATCTCATGAGCTCGTCTCGCCATTAAGCTCTTGCCTTTGTACATTGAACAGATTTAGATTTCATGGTAATCTAGTGACATATATAAGAGTAGACTGAAAATATTCGGAGAAATTAAAGAGAAATGAAGGTTGGAAAAGGAACTGTATTGGCCCCTAGGGTTTTGGAAATAAAAAATGTGACTGGTGGTAACTAATTTTTTTGTTTAGGTGTAAGGAAATGCATGATTACGTTAATGTAATCTTTTCATTAATTTCATTCATACCAATACAGTCCCTTTTGTGGCGAGCCGTAAAAATTATCTTAGTTTATATGAACAAAGATAAATGTTGTGGTGTACCATTTAGCACCTCGCTGCGGAGCGCGCGGTTGCTCGCCGTGGGGGTTCGAGTCCTCCCTGGGGCATGGGTGTGTGTGTGTTGTCCTTAGGTTAGTTTACCTAGGTTTAAGTAGTTTGTAAGTTACGGACTGATGACCACGCAGTTTGGTCCGATAGATTTACAAACATTTGAATTTGTAGCAGTGTATCAAATTGTCGAATGCCCGTAACATGGTAAAGGATGTAAATGAACCACACATGTACAGACCACGCTCTGCTCGTCAGGTCCTCTATCACAATGTTTTTCAACCTTTTTGGGATAAGCAACCCGAAATAACAATATTCTGGCAACTCTCCCTTTCACCGAAGTGAAAGACAACTAATTGTTTAGTTTCAAAAACAAAAAAATTGTTCCGCTTCTGTGGATACTGCACTTTTTTCTGACAAGGAAGTTATATACTACATTATATTCCGCAATGGAATACATTATCGTAATTTCAGATTAAATCCAACAGAAAAATTTGTTGCGTACACACTGTAGGAAAGACGCAGAATCGAATTATCCTACTGTAGAGTCAATTTGTAAGGAACTAAATTTTTTCCAGTATCTCAAAATTAGTGACTGCATGTTGTTAATTTAACAAACGATTCGATTATGAAAACAGTTCACTGGCTTTTCGTTTCTCCATTGTGAACATGGCAAATTTATCCTAATAAACAACAAATTACGTTACGTAATTTTAATATAAAATTAGTTGAAATTTTCTTGGGCCTAAAATTCGTTTTACGAAACGAAAGTGTTAAACATGCACTAGGCTGGTTGGTAAATGCTGGAGCTACAGCCTCCCATGACGACGGTCCCCTAAACAATGCTTCGCGACCCCGCTGGGTGTCGCGGCCCACATGGTGAAAAAGAATGCGCCGTCGAATCCCCTGAGCTTCTCCTCATATTTAGTTGGACCTGTACCGTTTGGCCACGATAACTTGTCGATTCGCGCGGTGGCTGCCGGGAGCTGCAGGAGGCGTGTCTTGCACGAACATTGCGGCTCGCCCAGGGAGTGGAGCGATGTGGGTAAGGCAGCATCGGCTGCTTGCTGCAGTCCTGGAACCGTTAACCTAACAATGTGTCCAGTAATACTTGCGTCAAGGATCATTGTAACGTTGGCAGCGCTTGTAAATAAATGAATATCTTTCAACTAGTGACGATTTTTACCGCTTGTAGCAGCACCAACAAAATCGTGAAGTGCAAGGTGTTACGCATCACTAGACCAAGCGCCATTTATTGATAACTTCTGATTTGAGAAAATTCTGTTGAGGAACATCATAATCCATGTGAATAAAAATCATCGTTCACGTCGTAGCAACGGTTGCCATGATATATTAAAAAATACCAAGTGCCACTTCGCCTGTCGTTGATTTTCAATTTTGCATCACAAGGCCATATGCGACAAACCAAACTGAGGTTCTGCAACAGTAGAGCAAACGCCACCTGGCGGTCTTTAGTGATGCTAAACGGAACTTGCGGCACCGCTAGTTCACAACATCGGCTGGGTGCACCGATCTAGCAAAACACCTTGTTACCCTGCTCTGTGAACTGTGTAGTGTTTACGCACGTAAATACTAGGTTTTGTGTAGTAATGTCGTGAAGTTTATGGTTAACAGGTGCGGTAATTGACGCGTTCAGTTCAAGTACACAACGTATTATTGAAAGTGCAACAAGTATGTCGGATGGATCTGGAGCTTTAAAGGTAGAAAATCGTAAGTTACCTTTCGAGGTTAACTTCAAAACTACTTCATGAGGACCTAAAGACAATGTCGTAAACTTTACGCATTCCGTTCTTCTTCTTTTTCAGGGTGCATATGCATCTTTCAGCAAAGACATTCCAACCAGTGATTCTTCACTGAATGGAAATAACCGTAACAATGATGTAACTTCAAATGTAGTAGTGGGTAAGCAAATCGATTATGGGCCTGTAACTTGTAATGAAGGCGAGAACTGCAGATCAGGAAGTAGCCGCGTAGATACTGACGAAAGGCCAAGAAACGTAAGTGAAGAGATCTCATAGAAGAATGTGTGTACTAGCGATGTACAAAATAACATGCCGCGGTGAAGTAGCCGCGCGGTCTAAGGCGCCGCGCTGCGGAGCACGCGGTTGTTCGCCGTCGGAGGTTCGAGTCCTCCCTGGGGCATGGGTGTGTGTGGTTTGTCCTTAGGTTAGTTTACCTTACTTTAAGTATCTGACCACGCAGTTTGGCCCGATAGATTTACAAACATTTGAACATTTTTGAACAAAATAACATTCCTGAATGAGACAGAGATCAGTTATTGAAAGGCGGGAATAAAAGTAAGTACGAAAATGAAGACAGACACTAGGAAAAAAGTCTTGTATTCAAAACCAGGGCTACTTTATTCAAAGAAACGTCTGCTAAGAACCTGTCCCTGCAAATGTTTGGAAAAAGTAGGGGAGAAAAAAGCTGAGAAAGAATTTGACAGATTTTATAGTGTTAAATCTCATGATACCCAGCGTGCACTGTTTTGTTCTATGGTTTCTGAGTTTGAAACAAAACGGAAAAGCAGTGAAAGACAGTCATGGTTGCAGCATTTTTATTTTTTGCACATTTCACCCTTGCACGGCAGCCTCAGAAAGACTTAAAATATCACATCGGATTAATAGAAGTAAAACATTTGTTAGCCACAATCTGGCAGCGTCAAATCATTAAGACTAGGATATGGTTGACGAAACCTGTCAGAATCCTAAAACAGAGCAGCAGCGGCAGCCAGGATTGTGCAATGATGGGAGCACATCCACACTCCTGGCCAACATGCCGATGTTTAGACTACTACGTCAACACTGCCGTCAGGCGGCTTGCTGTTGAATCATACAGTGGCTTGTTGACCAGGAGTGTGGATGTGCTCCCATCATTGCACAATCCTGGCCGCCGCTGCTGCTCTGTTTTAGGATTCTGACGGGTTTTGTCAACCATATCCCAGTCTTAATGATTGTCACTGCCAGATTGTGGCTAACAATTGTTTTACTTCTACTCACTCGACGTGATATTTTAAGACTTTCTGAGGATACCCCACAATGCTGAAACGCGTAAAAAAATAAATAAATAAGTTGCAACCACGACTTTCTTTTACTGCTAAAAATTTTATTGGTTGCTGTACCAGCCGGCCCATAATGGAGTGGACAGTATTTTATGAAAACGGTTGTTGTTGTGGTCTTCAGTCCGCAGACTGGTTTGATGCAGCTCTCTACGTTACCCTGTCCTGTGCAAGTACCTTCATCTGAGAATATGTTCGGCTTCTTACTTCCTTTTGTATCTGCTTACTGTATTCGTCCCTCGGTGTCCCTCTACGATTTTTACCCCATACTCTTCCTTCTAATGCTAAGTTGACAATTGCTTGATGTTTCAGAATGTGTCCCACCAACTTATCCCTTCTCTTAGTCAGGATATCCCATAAACTCCTTTTCTCCCCAATTCGGTTAAGCACCTCCTCATTTGTTACGTGATCTACCCATATGATTTTCATCATTCGTCTGTAGCACCACCTTTCGAACGCTTCCATCATCTTTTTGTCTGAACTCCTTATCGTCCACGTTTCACTCCCATTCAATGCTACACTCCAGACAAATGCTTTCAAAAAGGACTTCCTAACATTTAAATTAATATTGGATGTTAACACGTTTCGCTTCTTTAGAAATGCTTTTCTTCCCATAGCCATTCTGCATTTTATATCTTCTCTTCCATCAGAAGTTATTTTGCTACCCAAATAACAGAACTCTCTACAACTTTTATTGCCTTATTACCTAACTCCTTCAGCATCACCTGATTTTCTGATATTACATTCCATTACCTTCGTTTTACTCTTGTTTATGTTCATCTGATATCTTCCTTTCAAGACACTGTCCATTCCATTCAACGGCTCTTCCAGATCCTTTGCAGTCTCTGACAAAATTACTATGTCGTCGGCAAACCGCAAACTTTTTATTTCTTCTCCCTGAACTGAAAACGGAAAAGACTGAAAGCACCAAACGAAAGTTTAGTAGGTTGTACAAACTGTGTGGATTGGTTGTATGTAAAACTTTCTTTTTACAGACGTTGAGGATATCAGATTGTAAAGTGAGTATCGCTTTGAAAAATAAGAAACGATGTGAAGGAATTCGTGGTTGTCATGGAATAGGTGGCAGAAAAAATAAAATAGATGATGCCCTAGTACAAGAAATAATTGAACACATTAAGAGTGTGCTGTTTCATATTATTTATGTTTTGAGTGTGTGAGTGCCTGCTTCATTCTGCTGTCGTTGCTGTAATATATAAATACCCCGGATTTTACTTTATGGTTATCTTTATATGGAGTTAATGGCGAAATTTTTTTGAAAAGCTATTTACTTACAGTTTTCGTCTGGTCCATCTGTGGCAGCTCTCACACATGTCAAACATCACATATAATATTTTTGCACACAAGTACATCAGTTGTCACAAACACACATATAAATAAACAGTTACAGAGATGTTCTAACCTTAAGTTTACCAAAGATACATTTTTACAGAGTTTGCTACAAAGGAATCCTTAGCTGGACATTATCAAAACTATTTCCATATAGTATGCTGCGTTTTTATAGAGGATATTTTACTTTTGTTCATTCTCGTAATTTATGCATACTTACAATGATGCTACATTTACACTTATTAACATTTTTATTTGAGTATGCTATCGAAACATCGCAAAAAATTACAGAGTCACTTTCCACTTTTTCATTTAATATTTTATCTTCATATTTTCTATAATATGAATACACTTCCAGTTCTTCATATAGGTCCATTTTATGTCCTTTGTCTAGTCGGTGGATTACTTTGACATTCTGCTCAATCTCTTTAAATGGGTGTCCTGTGTTTTTTATGTGTGTTGTTATTGCTGATGTTGTATGTTTATTGTTTGAGTAGGCTTTGATGTGTTCTGTGTATCGGGTGTTTATATTTCGGCCTGTTTGTCCTATGGAGAATTTGGAGCATTCTTGGTATGTTATTTTATATATTCTGGAGTCAGAATATGGGCCATGCTTGCACTTAATCTTATGTAGTAGATTTTGTTGTAATTTATTGTTTGTAGAAAAGCCAATTTTGATTTTGTGATTTTTGAAGATGTTTGCAATCTTCTATGAAACATTGCCTATAGATGGGATGCTGGATATGCATTTATTATTGTCTTGTTTATCTGTGGTGTGGCTGTTGTGTGGATTTTTCTTAATTTTGTTCAGTATGGTGTCAACCATGGCTGGGTTATAATCATTGGCAGCTGCTATTTCTTTCACTAATCACAGTATCAGACAAAAGCAACACATTAGTTGTGAAAAAAGAAAAGGAACATATAAACAAAACACATGAATTTTTTGATGCCAATAACATTCAGCAAATAAATAAAGACCCAACTAAACAATTTCAAAACAAAATAAAAGAACAGCTGACAGGAACTGAAAAGAGATACCTGACATGCATGAACCCAAAGGCACGACACTTAAGAGCACTACAAAAAATACACAAAATAGTACACAAAATTAACAATGCAATCTGTTCTGTAGTATGCTCTATAAATAGCCCAGCTTACAAACTTTCACAGAAACTAAACACAATACTGATGAAAAATTATACATATGAAGAAACATAGTCCATGAACTGGTAAAGGGACTCCTTGCACTGTTCAAGGGCATTGGTTGGCTTTACTAGACATACAGGGAGCGATACCGCACAATAAACTCAGTTTCGGTGCGGGCAGTGGCGGGTTGGACCAACACTGTTTTGGCTTCCCTGAAAAAATCAAATCAAATCAAATCAACATAGTCCATAAACAACAGCATGACACTAGCTGACGAACTGAAAAACTAGATGTTGTTTCTTACGTTCACAGAACTTGAACACAACATGGCAATGTATAGCCAACGAGATCACTCCTACTAGCTTGAGAATACCACCCATTGGCAGTGCACATGTCTGACCATGCTAGAACAAACTGAATACTTGGTAAATGATTCTGCTTACATTCACAGAACTTTGTTTTCTATGCACACTACAAGGCTTACTCAGTTATTTCCCACATTAGTGACAACACGTTAAACGTCAGTATGACGTATCCAACAAGGTTTCTGGCACTTTTTCATTAGCGTATTAACATAACTAACAAAATAAATAATAAAAAAATGCGTGAAGTACCATTATTTGGTACGCCGCTATTAAACTTATGGTTTAAGACCCAGTAATACGCTAAGTTAAGAAGTTCCATAAACGCAAATGCCATAATAGTATAGAATGTATTGAAACACGTCCACATAACGTGTTCCATTTAATTGACTCCCCATGAACAAATGTTGGCGAGCTTCAGATATATATATTGAGTGTAGCAAGTCACTCCACTCGCAATATGCGGGATACCAGGCATTATATATTGATTTAGTTTTATCTGTATGTAAAATTCTAAGTGTCTATGCTGTACATGAGGCCCCAAATATGTATAAGTGTGTACTGTGATGTGCTCCCACTGGCCCTGGCTTCCACAGAATGAATGAAACTTTGTATGTAAGAAAGTTTAGCAAGTGCTAGGCGCGCCTCGCCTGTTTTGTGTCATTGTTTCTTTCAAACGCTGGGTGTTGAATGTCTCTGGGCGAGAAGTAGGTTTGCCAGCTGCTGAGCAGAACCCAGTCTTAGCAAAGATTCCTAATGTAGCTTGCTCTTAACCTCCTTGGCTGGGAGTTGGTCAGGTTACCTGCCAGACGAACGGTGACGCTCTCTGGGCTCCCCTCCACTACCCCTCCTCTGGTAACGTTTAGGCGGTGGTCAGGGGAGCTATTCATTCGCTTCTTGGTTCCTGGTGGGGTAAGTACCTCTAGGTTTGTTTCTGCTGTGGCCTCGTGGCTGGACTTAGTTCAGGCTCCATAGTCGTACTTATGCATTTTCGCGAGTTTAATTCCGGGAGTAGCAACTACACTATGCGTAGTAGTGAGATTTTGCTTAATTTCCTACAGGATTGCTAATTTTATGTCGATATTGCTGGAATCTGATTCTGAGGCTCCGATGGTGTTTCATTAGCATAGTTCTTGCACTTTATAACTTTTAAATCATTTCTTCGCCTGTTTAAATATGTCAGTGTCTTTCGCGTTCTTATCATAGTTGAATTCTAATATTTTCGGGGACTCACAGTGCCTATACTGTTCGTACTTGCGTATATTTATGTTGAAAATGAAAATTCTACAAACTGTGTTACTACATTAATCATTGCAAAGTAATTGTACATCCCCTTGCTATATCAAGGCATAGCAGGAATAATGACAGTAGAAATTTTTGCAACAAGAGTGTATTGAAAGCGATATGGCAGAGCCTTCTTTTTGAATGAAATACACGCTATTTACATCAAATATAATAAAGTGATACTAAAGTAAGCACCCTGTAGCTACTTCTAGGCCTAACAGAGGTAATAACATTTGAAATAATGGTAAACAATCATGATAACCTATTCTCTATTGGAGGTGAATAAACGCTATATTTTGGTATCGAATATCGTGAACCTAATAGCTAAAACATGTATATACAGTGTCCTATAGCTATTGCTAGTCATAACAATCTGAACAACAGAAGAAATTGCTGTAATCAGTGGTGAGTCACAAACATTTCTATGAGGTTATTGCCTAATTTTAATAGGACAGTAACTACGCTAGGCACAAATAAGGTATTAAATTAAGTATTTTATACAGCATTGACTGATTGGGCTTAGCAATGTTAAGGCGACGATCACCCAATAATACTGCCACAAGTAAAGCAAATCCACAGTTTGTGTCATTTATGTACAAAGCATCGTTTAAAACCTTACAGAACCCTAAATTACCAGAAAGTATGCTGGAAGTAGGCATAAGGAAACACTGTATTCTATGTGATACCATGGTAAATCATAACATTATCTTTACACAGTACTCGTTGAGTCAGGCGTAGCAATGTTAGTGTCACAAGTAAACCAAATCAACTCTCTCTTTTACTATGCATTGTTTAAAACCTTACTGTATCTGATGTAGCGAAAATGCTGGAAGCAGGAAGGCTTAAGGAAACATTATCTTCTATCCGAAACAATAGTAAATAGTGATTTTATTGTAATATAACATGTAACATCCTTAAAGCATAGCCAATGCTAGTTGCAAGCCAAACAGCACTTACAATTATAGTAAAGAAGTGTGCTAAATATCTTTTTTTACAAAATTAATACAACCTAGAGTTTACTGGCTTGCAACTACGTGAAGCACACGCTAAGTAGTCACAGCAGAAGCCCTTGAGGTCGATAAAAAACTAATAAAATGGCAGATTGCACCACAATTATCATAAATGTTCAGTGAACATGTGCCAGAGACATGTGTACATGTCTGATCAGAATGTGTGAAATGCCTTAGAACACTTGTAACCATGTATCTAGTACTTTTAAAGAACACTTGTGTACCTATCTTCTAATATTGTGCAGCATCTTACTCTACGTTCAATTATAAACACACCTGAATATTCGAACATTGAACGGGATGAGTATTAACCACCCCATCTTTGCCAGGAACTGACGATTTTGACTGTATGTGGGTAAGCGCTGTTGTGCAACTTGAACATCCACCTCATTCAGCGGATGTAAATCCTCTACACTTCTTCCTATTCTCTTTATTCAAACTCTGTTAAAGAAATGAGATTTAACGATATTCCTAAAATCCAACAAAATGTGACGAGGCTTTTAAACATTATCCCAACGGAAGATTTCGTGCGAAATTTCCAGGACATGATTCGCGGATCTCAGCTGTGCATAGTTATGTGAGGTGACTGTCTCAAACGACAGTAAGGTAACTGTAGTTCGAAGTTCATCTGCGTCAATGTTACAGGACTGTTCACCAAACTATACTGTCAGAGGTTGTATATCAAACGGAGACAAGTTTGAGTGCACATACGTGAAGTACATTTCATTGGTTAGTGTTGAAAAAAATCTGAAATTATTTTAGGTGGCCTGTCACCGGCGTTAAAAAGTTATTTTAATTAAATCTAAAGCTTAAGAATTCTGTCAGGGGCGTATATTAACGACAGTCATCATGTTTTCCAGTGAGAAGAACCTGATGATTGACATCAGTGCATAAGAGAACTCTTTCATCTAATCTGTATTTTCCGTGTGTATTGAACTTGTTGTCATGAATATAACTGATACTGTAATTATATGTTGCGATAACGATGGTGTTACTTCAGTACTTGATCCAAGCTAATAAGAGTGTTTTGTAAAATCAGGACACAATTGATATTGTCGGTCAGTCGACACAAAATACATAGCGTGGACGGTCCCGGTATTAATGGGACGTGTCGCAACCGTCGTTAAGCGGGAAGATGTTGGCACCTGCTGTTATTGAGGCATAGGCGAGATTATTCAATTTTTTCTCACGTCTCGTTTTTATTTGATTACCTCTTGCACATGCATGTATCCTATTATATTTACGTAAGAATTTTTTTCTGTAATGACAGAAAAATGATGTCTGTTTCTCAGTACTTTTATTTCCTCACGGTACGTTTAATCTGTCTTGTGAATCGCGATTCTTCCTTCGCGGTAATCTATATGTCTCGCTCTCTCGCGTTTCACCAGCCATTAAGGCTATTTTGCCTCTTTGCTCAGTCACTGCGTTGAAGTCCTTGGCGAAACGTTTTTCCTTTTGTCCAGCAGCAATCGTTTGCTGTGGCTTCCTTTTTCGATGAGAGTCAGCCATTAGCGCCTCGCCACCTGCTGCTCGTTGTATTCGTGCCTGAGCCGCATTGGCAGTGGACCAGTGCATCGACTTTTAAAGGTCAGTATTTATGGGTTCTGATTCGTTTATTGAGGTGATAAGAAGTGTGTAAACCTCAACCCCTGCCCCCATTCATCACGCTTCTCGTCCATCAGAAATTCTCAAGTGCTGCACATTAATAATGTACGCCCCACGTTCTTATAGTATGTTTTAAAGAACAGTCATCAAGCAGCTACATGGACGCCTTGATAGGCGTCAATATCACTGCGGATGGATAATGATAGTTTGTTACTTTGTGGGAATCCAGATGAAGGCTACGGGGACAGGGGAACTTGCATAGAGGCACTACGTCAGTAGTCTGCAAAAGTTTAGAATTTGATTTGCACGGGAAACATGCACGAACACTCGAAGCCGTTACGATGGCCGAACGCATAAAGCAAAAAAACCCTGCTTCCAGTCCCAGCTCGGCACCGAGATTATGGCATAGGTCTATACGTGGAAGAGCTCGTTATGACGAGGTGTCATGCAGCAATCTGTGTTGTAGAGGGCGTGGTCTTTAACTATAAATTCTGCTTATTTCGATACAACGCTCCATAAAAATCTTTCGGTAACACAGGAATCATACACTGCTCAAAACAATTAAGGGATCAGGTGAGATATGATACACACTATACACATGGTAACGTATTTTATTCATATATTGGTTACAATTGTAGTTTGTATGTATACAGCAAAATATTTTGAGGTCTCACCACTTTACTTGAGGTATACATGGCGATTATTTTGAGCGAAGCACCAAAGGACTGCCATAATAGTGATATAGTCATTGTCGTTGCCCTCTAATATGTTGTGTGAGCACCTCAAGTGGCCAATACAGTTGCACGCCTGCGTGGCATGGACAGTTGAGGTTATCAATCAGCTCTTCCATGTGTGCAATATCCAGCTCTGCAGCCGACGTTGGAAGTGCTGGTCTGGCTGCATGCCAGTGCCAAGCGGACCCCAGACATGCTCAATAGGGTTAAAATCTGGTGAACAAGCTGGCCATTCCATTTGTTCAAATTCACTCAAGCTTCATGTTGTGCACCAGTGCAGCTCTGTGGGGACCTGTGTTGTTGATTAGATTAGATTAGATTAGATTAATACTTGTCCCTTAGATCATGTATACGACATTTCGTAATGATGTGGAACGTGTCAGTTTAGTAAATTTTGTCTATACTTGACAATCTATATTTTAAGAATTTTTTTGTAAATTTTTTTATTATTTTTTTTATTATTTTTTATATATATATATATTTTATGTTTTATCTAAAAATTCATCTACATTGTAGAAGGAGTTGCCATTCAGAAATTCCTTTAATTTCTTTTTAAATACTAGTTGGCTATCTGTCAGACTTTTGATGCTACTTGGTAAGTGACCAAAGACTTTTGTGGCAGCATAATTCACCCCTTTTTGAGCCAAAGTTAGATTTAACCTCGAATAGTGAATATCATCCTTTCTCCTAGTGTCGTAGATATGCACACTGCTATTACTTTTGAACTGAGTCGGATTGTTAATAACAAATTTCATGAGTGAATATATATATATTGAGAAGCTACAGTGAGTATCCCTAGATCCCTATATAAATGTCTGCAGGATGCTCTTGGGTGGGCTCCAGCAATTATTCTGATTACACGCTTTTGTGCAATGAATACTTTTTTACTCAATGTTGAATTTCCCCAGAATATGATCCCATACGAAAGCAGTGAATGAAAATAGGCGTAGTAAGCTAATTTACTGAGATTTATATCACCAAATTTTGCAATGACTCTGATAGCATAAGTAGCTGAACTCAGACGTTTCAGGAGATCTTCAATATGTTTCTTCCAATTCAGTCCCTCATCAATGCAAACACCTAAAAATTTTGAATATTCTACCTTAGCTACAGATTTATGTTCAAAGTCTAAATTTATTAATGGTGTCATGCCATTTACTGTATGAAACTGTATATACTCGGTTTTATCAAAGTTTAATGAGAGTCCATTTGTAGAGAACCACTTAATGACTTTCTGGAAGATATCATTTACAATTTCATCACTTAATTCCTGTTTGTCAGGTGTGATAGCTATACTTGTATCATCAGCAAAAAGTGCTAGCTTAGCATCTTCATGTATGTAGAATGGCAAGTCATTAATATATATTAAGAACAGCAAAGGACCCAAGACTGAACCTTGTGGGACCCCATTATTAATAACTCCCCAGTTAGAAGAATTAATTGTCTCATCTACATCATGTGAACTGCTTATTTCAACTTTCTGCACTCTTCCAGTTAAGTATGATTTAAACCATTTGTGCACTGTCCCACTCATACCACAATACTTAAGCTTATCTAGAAGAATCCCATGATTTACACAATCAGAAGCCTTTGAAAGATCACAAAAAATCCCTACTGGTGATGTCCGGTTACTCAAAGCATTTAATATTTCATCAGTGAAGGTGTATATAGCATTTTCAGTTGAAAAGCTTTTTTGAAAACCAAACTGACATTTTGTTAGAACTTTATTTATACTAATATGTGAAGCAACTCGAGAATACATAACTTTTTCAAAAATCTTTGATAAAGCTGTCAGAAGTGAGATGGGCCGGTAGTTGTTGACATCGTATGTATCCCCTTTTTTATGCAAAGGTTTAAAGATAGCATATTTCAGTCTATCTGGGAAAATACCCTCCTTTAATGAGCTATTACAAATATGACTGAGAATCCTTCTTATCTCCTGGGAACAAGTTTTTAATACCCTGCTGGAAATGCCATCAATTCCATATGACTGTTTACTCTTGAGAGAGTTTATTATTTTCCTAATTTCTGAAGGTGAGGTGGGTGGAATTTCAATTGTATCAAATTGTGTGGGTATGGCCTCTTCCATTAATTGCCTTGCTCCTTCTAATGAACATTTAGATCCTATTTTCTCCACAACATTTAAAAAGTAATCATTAAAAATGTTTTCAACTTCTGACTTTTTGTTGATAAAGTTTTCATGTGTTTTGATGGTAATACCCTCTTCCTCTGCTCTTGGTTGCCCTGTCTCCCTTTTAATAATATTCCAAATTGTTTTAATTTTATTATCAGAGGAGCTAATCTCAGACATGATGCACATGCTTCTTGATTTTTTAATAACTTTTCTTAATGTAGCACAGTAGCTTTTATAATATTTTATTGTTTCTGGGTTATTACTCTTTCTTGCGGAAAGATATAGTTCCCTTTTTCGGTTACACGATATTTTTATACCTTTAGTAAGCCATGGTTTTTTGCATGGTTTCTTAGAATTAAATTTTACTAATTTCTTGGGGAAACAGTTATCAAATACCCTTACAAATGTATCGTGAAATAAATTATATTTTAAATTAACATCATGTTCCTTGTAAACCTCATCCCAGTGTAACTGCTGTAGACTTTCTTTGAAATTTTTAGTTGTTAAGTCATTAATCGAGCGCACTAATCTGGTGGACAGTTTCGAATTACTGAACGGAGCTATTTCATATACTGTTACTAGCTGTGCACCATGATCCGAAAGACCATTCTCAATGGGACAAGCATTTATGTTGTTAAACTTATCTTGGTCTATAAAAAAGTTATCTATCAATGTACTGCTGTCCTTTACTACCCGAGTAGGAAAATCAATAACGGATGTCAGATTGAATGAGCCAAGTAAGACTTCCAGGTCTTTCTTCCTATTACACTCTTTCAGTGAATCTACATTGAAATCACCACAAATAATAATTTGCTTCCCCCTATCTGACAAATAGCACAACAAGGCATCCAAGTTTTCCAGAAATAACTGAAAGTTCCCTGAAGGGGACCTATATACTGTTACAATTATAAGATAATCATCATTAAGTTTAAGCTGACAGGCACATGCTTCAATATACTGCTCTACACAAAACTTTTTTGTTTCTAAATTTTGTACACTGTGATAGCTTTTGGCATATATGGCAACTCCTCCTCTTATCTTATTATCTCTACTTACATTTGAGACTAATTTATATCCACTGACATTCACATTTTCCATACCGGTGACAATGTGATGCTCATGCAGGCATAGTATATCTATTACATTATCAGTTTCTAAAGCATCTAAACAAACTAAAAGCTCATCTTTAGTCCCCCAATATTCTGGTGAAAAATGCTAACATTATTTTTTACTTTACTTCTCTGAGAAATATTTGATTTTTCAACATTTTTAGCACCAGCCTGCCTGAGCTTCTCACTGGACACTGATCTTAGCCTAAAAAAGAAGTACCTTCATGAATTGCAGTGTCCCCCCTTAAGGACTTTGCTATCAACCCAGCTAGTTTCCCCTTCCCTTTCCTATTGAGATGTAGGCCATGTCTAGTGAAATCCCGCCTATCAATAGCATCCACAGGAACCAAACCGATGTCCGACAGAGTGTCCGCCCTAAGCAGTTGATCAATCTCCATATTGACTCTCCTGACGGAGCGGTTCAATTGGGGTTGATCGTACCGCATGAAAGCAGGCAACAGTCCAACATTTGTCTGGGTCGTTGCAGAAGCTATTTTAACCAGGTCACACTCAATATTGTAGCCCTGATCCCTATCAATGCTGTTTCCCACCCCACCCACTATAACAACATGATCCTGTTTTGTGAAACCCTTACACAAGGAACCTATATCCTCTACCACCTGGCTTAGACCTGCACTGGGCTTGAAAATGTTTGTGACCTGGTACCTGTCACCTAGTTTTTCCTGTAAAATCTGGCCCACACCTCCTCCATGACTACTTCCTAACAACAGAACTTTCCTCCTACTATCTACTTTTTATGAAACCGTTGGTTTCCTTGTGAAAGTCTATTGCTTCCTAACTGCACCTACTTCTAAAGGAGCACAAGGAACCCATCTCCTATAGGACCAGCAAGGGGCAAATCAAAAGTCGAAGGATCTCGTCTGTTAATCTCTGCGCAGTCAAAGCGCTGTTCCATACGTCTCTACCCATAGCATTCGTCCACCACCATGTACGGTGATGTTCCCTGCACATAAGAAGAGTTGTTCACTCTCCAGATGAGGGAACGACAATTGTCCAGATAAACACAAGATGTTGTTTCATCTGTGAACAGAACCTGGGGCTATTTGTTACGACTTCAATCCTAATGTTCCTCCGCCCAGTTTCTGTGGACTAAACGACGTCGTAGTTTTGATGGGCCACACACCATAGGCCTCTGTGCGTATAGGCGATTTTAGACTGTTGATATTGCGCGTCACATTGCAATCTGGAGGGAGCATTGCAGCTTGAATTACATTCAGGCTCCCGTCACGATGAGCTATTAAGGAGTGACAAAGGTCATCTCTTGCTGATGTTACTTGTGGACGACCTTGGTCTTGCCTTCTTTTAACCGTTCCTGTTGTCTGACCTCGCGTCCAGATGCTGGAAATTACACTTTTGGACACTCCAATAGCCGTGTGTGTCCCATTTCCAACCTTCATATGGCTCTTCAAGAAAAAGCACCAGATAAGTCACGTTGTTGTAGCATGGCACTACCTGTTCACTACACTATCTGAACCCAAGTGCTTGTGTAATTCGTTTGATAGAGTAAAGACAAGTCAACACTAACCCTCTCTGCAACAATTTTCTGTCATTACCACTATCCTGGTTTGCTGTAATGTTGATGTCTTCACTCTGTAGAATGGACCAAAAGGCGTCAAACCATTTGTTCACTCTGCCGATGATACTACTTCAGAACCTATATATGTCAACTGATCCCCTAATTGTTTTGACCAGTGCCATTAGGAAATGGTTCGAGAAACAAGCAAGACACGTCAAAAGACAACCCTTGAGATGAGTTGGGACCTGGGATTTGAGTCATGAATCCTGCATACTAGAACAAACCAGAATTGGGAGCCGAGCTCCAAATCATTTGGTGTCAGCTGCTTCCAGAGAAGAACCAGGGACTTGTATACACACTTCCACGGCATTTCAGTGCAGCACCGAGAGCTAAAAGAGGCCCCACACGGTACTAGGTGACCATCCCACGCCATCTGATGATTGTTTGAGGATAGAATAACAGTGACGCCTTGATTTCTTAGGCGTGTAGCCCACTCACACTTTCACGGCGTCTCAGTGCAGTCGCCACAGGCCCCACATGGTACTAGGTGCCCATTCCATGCCATCCTATGAGTGGGTGAGGATAGAATGAAAGTGGCGCCTTGCTTTCTTAGGCGAATAGCCCTTTCACACTTCCACGATGTCTCAGTGCAGTCCCCAGAGCTAAAAGAGGCCTCACATGGTCCTAGGTGCCCATCCCACACTATGAGTGGGTGAGGATAGAATGAAAGCGACGCCTTCATACTTCACTCTTCCACGATGTCTCAGTGAAGTCCCCAGAGCTAAAAGAGGCCCCACATGGTGCTAGGTGCCCATCCCACACTATGAGTGGGTGAGGATAGAATGAAAGCGACGCCTTCATACTTCACTCTTCCACGATGTCTCAGTGCAGTCTCCAGAGCTAAAAGAGGACCCACATGGTACTAGGTGCCTATCCCACACTATGAGTGGGTGAGGATAGAATGAAAGCGACGCCTTCATACTTCACTCTTCCACGATGTCTCAGTGCAGTCTCCAGAGCTAAAAGAGGACCCACATGGTACTAGGTGCCTATCCCACACTATGAGTGGGTGAGGATAGAATGAAAGCGACGCCTTCATACTTCACTCTTCCACGATGTCTCAGTGAAGTCCCCAGAGCTAAAAGAGGACCCACATGGTACTAGGTGCCCATCCCACACTATGAGTGGGTGAGGATAGAATGAAAGCGACGCCTTCATACTTCACTCTTCCACGATGTCTCAGTGAAGTACCCAGAGCTAAAAGAGGACCCACATGGTACTAGGTGCCTATCCCACACTATGAGTGGGTGAGGATAGAATGAAAGCGACGCCTTCATACTTCACTCTTCCACGATGTCTCAGTGCAGTCTCCAGAGCTAAAAGAGGCCCCACATGGTACTAGGTGCCTATCCCACACTATGAGTGGGTGAGGATAGAATGAAAGCGACGCCTTCATACTTCACTCTTCCACGATGTCTCAGTGAAGTACCCAGAGCTAAAAGAGGCCCCAGATGGTGCTAGGTGCCCATCCCACACTATGAGTGGGTGAGGATAGAATGAAAGCGACGCCTTCATACTTCACTCTTCCACGATGTCTCAGTGAAGTACCCAGAGCTAAAAGAGGCCCCACATGGTGCTAGGTGCCCATCCCACACTATGAGTGGGTGAGGATAGAATGAAAGCGACGCCTTCATACTTCACACTTCCACGATGTCTCAGTGCAGTCTCCAGAGCTAAAAGAAGCCCCACATGGTACTAGGTGCCCATCCCACACTATGAGTGGGTGAGGATAGAATGAAAGCGACGCCTTCATACTTCACACTTCCACGATGTCTCAGTGAAGTACCCAGAGCTAAAAGAGGCCCCACATGGTGCTAGGTGCCCATCCCACACTATGAGTGGGTGAGGATAGAATGAAAGCGACGCCTTCATACTTCACTCTTCCACGATGTCTCAGTGAAGTACCCAGAGCTAAAAGAGGCCCCACATGGTGCTAGGTGCCCATCCCACACTATGAGTGGGTGAGGATAGAATGAAAGCGATGCCTTCATACTTGACACTTCCACGATGTCTCAGTGCAGTCTCCAGAGCTAAAAGAAGCCCCACATGGTACTAGGTGCCCATCCCACACTATGAGTGGGTGAGGATAGAATGAAAGCGACGCCTTCATACTTCACACTTCCACGATGTCTCAGTGAAGTACCCAGAGCTAAAAGAGGCCCCACATGGTGCTAGGTGCCCATCCCACACTATGAGTGGGTGAGGATAGAATGAAAGCGACGCCTTGATACTTCACACTTCCACGATGTCTCAGTGAAGTACCCAGAGCTAAAAGAGGACCCACATGGTACTAGGTGCCTATCCCACACTATGAGTGGGTGAGGATAGAATGAAAGCGACGCCTTCATACTTGACACTTCCACGATGTCTCAGTGCAGTCTCCAGAGCTAAAAGAAGCCCCACATGGTACTAGGTGCCCATCCCACACTATGAGTGGGTGAGGATAGAATGAAAGCGACGCCTTCATACTTCACACTTCCACGATGTCTCAGTGAAGTACCCAGAGCTAAAAGAGGCCCCACATGGTACTAGGTGCCTATCCCACACTATGAGTGGGTGAGGATAGAATGAAAGCGACGCCTTCATACTTCACTCTTCCACGATGTCTCAGTGCAGTCTCCAGAGCTAAAAGAGGACCCACATGGTACTAGGTGCCTATCCCACACTATGAGTGGGTGAGGATAGAATGAAAGCGACGCCTTCATACTTCACTCTTCCACGATGTCTCAGTGAAGTACCCAGAGCTAAAAGAGGCCCCAGATGGTGCTAGGTGCCCATCCCACACTATGAGTGGGTGAGGATAGAATGAAAGCGACGCCTTCATACTTCACTCTTCCACGATGTCTCAGTGCAGTCCCCAGAGCTAAAAGAGGCCCCACATGGTGCTAGGTGCCCATCCCACACTATGAGTGGGTGAGGATAGAATGAAAGTGACGCCTTGATACTTCACACTTCGACGGTGTCTCAGTGGTCTCCACAGCTAAAAGAGACCCCACAAGGTAGTAGGTGTGCATCCCGGGCCACCTGCTGCGTCATTGAGAACAGTTGAGCGGAGCCTTGGTTTCTCAGGCGCGCGGCCCCCTGACACTGGGTGGGTTCCACGGCACCCAGCGGCGCGGCAGGAGTGGGGATTAAGTGGCGCACCTCGCCGTCGCTTTTTCGGCCTCGGCCGGAGTAATTTTATTGTCATTAGGGTTTTTTGCCCCGGCGCGGCGCGGCGTGTCGGACGAGGACGAGCTGGTTAAGTGTGCCATTACGCCGGCACTCGTAACTGCGCGACAGCCGGTAATAAAGACGCGAGCGGCGCGCTTAACTGCGACTCTCGGAAATTAAGTTTTTAAATGCCGGCCTGAATTGTTGTCACGATAATACGACTGGAAGGCCCTCCGTCCGCGTCGCGCGTTAATTACGCGAGGGAGATTAAGCGGAGATTAATGCCGTCCGAATAAGGAAGCCGGCGCGGCGCGGCGCGGCGCAGACAGGTGAGCCACCTCCTCGGAGGCTCGACTCCCGCATCCGCCCACGGCTGGGCTGGTGGCCAGTAGCCGCAGCAACTCCACACACAGCCGGACGGCTGTGGCACCCAACGCAATCTGAATCGATAAGCGGATCGAAGGCTTCTATCCAGTCACTCGCTGATCGTCCTGGGGTGATTATGGAAGACAGCAAAGTGAAGGCCGAAGTTTGAAATTAAACATTTAAGAAATCATGCACGCCGGAGAACCATGCTGACATACCTTCAGTTGATGATCGCACCGCCGGCCTGGGTGGCCGAGGGGACTGAGGCGCTCCAGTCACGGTCTGCACGGCCACTACGGTCGGGGGTTCGAATCCCCCCTCGGCATGGATATTTGTGCCGTCCTTAGAGTTAGCTAGTTCATAAGTGGTTTGTAAGTTTAGGGACTGATGACCCCGTAGTTAAGTCCCATAAGCTATACAAACATTTCAGCATTTGATGATCGCACCAACTCCAGTGGAGTCTCGTGAACAAATGTGTTGGGCGTTGGGTGTGTGGCTTTTGATGAGCGTGGAGGGGGGGTTAAGGTGTCTCTTAATGGTAAGTGTTCCGAACAACGAGTTTTTGTAGTTTTTCGGTTTTGATAACCATATCAAAAACCACTCTCTCGCTCGGATCAGCCTCTTTGGCTTCTATGAATGTACAACGAGTGACTGAAGTTCAATCTCTGCTCAGAAAATGCCGTATTCAGCTGTACAGGTTGATATGATCCTCGCACCTCATTCTGGGGTAGAGATGGAAGACAGCAAAGTGAAGGCCGACGTTTTAAATTAAACATTTAAGAAATCATGCACGCCGGAGAACCATGCAGACACTCCTTCAGTTGATGATCGCTCCAATTCCAGTGGCGTCTCTCGAACAAATCTGTCGGGCGTTGGGCGTGTGGCTTTTGATGAGCAGGTGAAGGGCGTGAGGAATATCTCTTAATGGTAAGTGTTCCGGACAACGATTTTTTTGTCGTTTTTTAGGTTTTTAATAACCATTTCAAAAACTACCTACTCACACGGATCAGCCTCTTTGGCTTCTATGAATGTACAACAAATGACTCACTCTCTGTCACTTACTGCTCTCAAAGTTCAAGCTCTGCTCAGACAATGCCGTATTCAGCTGTACCGGTTGAGTCGATCCTCGCACCTGAATTGGTTTCACTACAAAATATGTTTTCTAAATTTCATAGTAAATCTCGTCCCTCAATAGATCAGCAACTGATGTTATTGTAACATTCTGAATGCTTGCTGATGTTTCGCAGAAGACTGTAGAAGTTGCTAAATGTTCTTTTAGGGCAGAATCGAACTCAGTACTTGCAGTAATAAGTTCAATGTAACTTCCTCTATTGGAGTACTCTTCATTTTCATTGTGACCTCTTGGTTCCCAAATAGCAAAAAAAAAAAAAAAAATAAATAAATAAATAAATAAAAAATAAAATAAAATAAAATAAAATAAAAAAAAAATATTAAAAAAAATGTTCAAATGTTTGTAAAGCTTATGGGACTTAACTACAGGGTCATCAGTCCCTAAACTTACAAACTACTTATGAACTACTTACGAACTAGGACGGCACAAATATCCATGCCCGAGGGGGGATTCGAACCCCCGACCGCAGTGGCCGCGCAGACCGTGACTGAAGCACCTCAGTCCCCTCGGCCACCGCGGCCGGCCCAAAATAGCATACCCGGTTAATGAGCCTCTTTAATATCTCCCGGTCCTTTCTCACTTTTTCATTGTGAAACTCTATTTGAGCTCTTCGTTGAAAATCCAATAACGTATCAATTCTAGTCGGAGACGAAATAAATTTGTTAAATTTGAACAAACTAGAAAGATGACTTTCAGACTCACTGAATATTTTCACGGCAGTGTTCAGGCAAGGACGTAGCCAAAGGAGTGGGGGGGGGGGGGGGTCTTGGGGTCCGAACCCCCCATCACCTAAGCAATAAAATACTACTCAAACTTATGCTAAGGACAACACGCACCCCCATGCTCGCTGGTGGACTCGAACCTCCGAAGGGACTAAATGAAATAAGACACGACCTAGCTAGCGTGTAGTGAAACTGAATGATACTGTTATCAGTCATACGCCGAAAAAGGGTTACGCACTATCGACAGTCAAAGCCATCTATAAATTTTAACTATCGATACATCGGTAACAGCATCGTCTATTACCCAGTCCTCCTTCAACCGTTGTTCATTGTCGGCCTTACTTCATTACTGCTATGATAAGCACTACAGTGGAATGCTGCCGCTGCTGGTTTTTTCTTTTGCGCTGTTAAGATAAGTTTCCAATTATGAGTAAGTTCATAACAAGAAAAAAGAGAAAAACCGACTTTCATTCGTCCACTAGCGTTATGTAATATTTTTCTAGAGGATGGATACGTTGCAATGCCAATAAGAGTAAAAGAACCAATAATCTTGGAAATAAAAATTATAGGCTTACGCTTCTTAAAGCAATATGCAAGCTATTTATGCTAATGCAAAAACTAATGCAGATTTTGCGAAACACCTATATAGCTACAGTCGTGTCTGACAGGCAGCGAGCTTGGTGACGTGCAACCGTGTCGTTGCAGGTGTTCAAATACAAAGAAACACTTCTCATTCTGATAATCTGACTTCGTTTGCAATAACAACTGAAGGTTATGCTGGCGTATATTGAAACAATTTTAAGACATGTTTTCCTCAATTTTATATATAAATTATTGCAGTATTTCTAAGGTCTTACAAACGCAAACTATGTGCATAAAATATAAAAAATATGTTAGCCTACGTTTGTTTTTAGAATAAACGAAAAACATGAGCCTTTGTAAATTTCTTTTTAACAATTCGGACGCCACCCCCCCCCCCCCCCCCCTTTGGCAATATCCTGGCTATGTCACTGGTACAAGTGGTTCAGATTCTCGTATTCTTGATGATTCCATATGAGTTTTTGTTTGAAAACAGCAAACACGTCCAATAGTAAAAGTTGTTCACCACATCACATCCGCAAAGCCACTCCGCTACAGCATACAGTTCTTTGCGAAAAAGTCTTTCTAACCCTCCTCTCGCACCTTGCACACGTGTTATGTCTTGAGAAATAGACATGGTCGGCCACTGTCAAACAATTTTTTTCTTTTTACTATGACAATGTGATGAAAAACTGGTGTTTAACAAGTGTATTACTACACCTTCACTGTCCATATTAAATGTTTAAACGCCTGACTTGATCGCATAAGCAATAATACACTCGCGCGCAACTCGGAAACGATAGTCAATCTCAAAGTGTTGGAAATCGAATCAACGCCTTGTTAAGCGGAAGGCAACGGGACAGACTGGCAGCGCGCATGCGCACTGGCAGCGTGTGCAGCTGTTAGGACGTTGGAAGCAGTCAACGCCATGGAGGCTGGCGTGGCAGTAGCAGACGGGACAGACGATGCCGGACTGCGCGGCGGATATGTAACAGAAGAATGAAAACACAACAATGAGACATTATGCTTAAACAGATGAAAATAATCCATTATATTTCATACGATTTCAATAGGGCGTTGACACACAACTGAGAAAACTCTTGAGAAAACGCCACTGACCAAATCCCAAATGGAGGACATAGTAAGGCATAGCAGGAGTAGAGAATTAGCTGAGAGAGTTCAAAACAAACAAGTCACCGGATGGAGTACCAATACGGTTTTACAAAGAGTTCTCAGCAACATTGGCCCTTTCCTTAGCTTGCATTTATCGCGAGCTGTAATACAGCTACAGAAAGACACATGTTCCATTACGATACAAATGGCCACTTGTCCCAGCGAAACCAAACACTTTTCAGCCAATGATCGTGGCTCAGAGCAGAGAGCACAGAGACCTCCAAAATCATGATTCTTCCCTTGGCCTTTTCAAACATACCAGGGGTACAAACAAAAAGACGGAAATATTTTTTAAAAGTCGTATATTTTCAAATTGTTTACGAAACAAACTAATGCACTGCAAAACACTCTCCCACCTTCGCTTTCACTGTTTGAAACTTTTCTTGTAACTGTAGAAATGGATGACAGCTCCTCCGATTTCTCTTGATTTCTTCAATGTTGTCAAATCGATGTCGCTTCATGTCTCTTTTCATGTGTGAAAAAAATGAAAAAGTCGCGCGGAGCAAGGTCAGGTGAGTTAGGTGCGCTGGGAATTTTTAGCCAAAAACTGTATAACAGAGATGAATGTGTGTAGGTGAGTTGTCGTGGTGGAAGAACCAGTCTTCTGTTTGACACAAATTGGTTCTTTTTTGGACAAACACAGTTCCTCTGCCTTCTTCAAACTTCCCACTAAAACGAATGATTGACCGTCTGACCTGGGGGGAACAAACTTCGGATGAACTACGCCCTTGGCATAAAAAAAAAGCAAATCATAACTCTTTTGATATTTGATTTAACGCCTTTTTTTGGGTGGGGTCACGATGTCATCTTCCACTAGCTTAACTTTGTTTGTTTGTTTGTTTGTTTGTTTGGGATATGGGGACCAAACTACTAAAGTTATCGGTCCCCCTTTGGGGAGGGTTAGTAGTGAGGATAGGAAAGGAGGGGAAGGGAAAGGGAATGCAGTCGATGGAGGAAAGAAGGAAGAAAGACTGCATTAACTCGGGACACCGTGCAATGTACGTACTCACGAAAGAACCGTGAGACCCTGGGGGGACTGTTGCTTTGTTTCTGTGTCGTAACTGTAGCACTATGACTTATCACCTTTAATAACCTTTCAAATCATATGTGCATTAGTTTCATGCTGTTTCAAAACATGACATGTTTCAAGTCGAGATTCATTTTTGATTGTCAGTCAGAACCGAGGGACAAACATAGAAGCTACCCTTTTCATTTCTAAATGTTCTGTTAAATTCACTGAACATGTGATTCTTGAGTTTCTCCTGGCGTATTTGATAATCAAAATATCCACGGGTGTACTGCCGGTCTATAGTGGTCAACGGGCACAATATTTCGGCGAGCATACATGTCGCCATCATCAGGTGAACTGACGGACTGAGCCCATGGAAACGCGCCGGCACAGAGATCCGCATGCTACGGTGGCTCGAAGGGAACTGGGTTCAAGCCCGGTAGCGGGCGATTTAAATACCCTCGGCCCGCGGAGCGACCCCACCGTAGTCCGTGCCCCGCGCCGCAGTCGCGGAGTGGAAACGATTGCGACGGCGTCTGAGATGACGTCAATGTGAGGGCTCTGTCCGCCGTGGTCGTCACTACGTTACGTATCTCGACGTCTGTACCAGAATCCTAGTGCGTTCATACTCCATCGCATGATTCTCCGACAAACAATGTTCAGCGACTGCCGACTTCCTCGGATACATCAATTGTGTGTGCCGCTGGTGTTCAATGCATCGATCCTCGACGGTAAGTATCGTCTGTCCAATATATAACTTGCCACACTGACACGGAATCTGGTACACGCCAGCTTTTCTCAAACGGAGATCATCTTTGGCGCTCCCCACCAGTGCACGAATTTTATTCGGCGGGCAAAAGACAGTTCCAACCTGGTGTTTCTTCAAAATGCGGTCGACCTTCCTAGAGAGTGCGCCGGTATATGGAACGAACGCAGTGGCTACATCCTCCCTCGTGTTTTCATCCGTTTCCACAAGTAGTTCCTGTAGTGGTTGGACGGAGACCCCGCTGAATCTGCCACTCTGAGTACCCATTTTTTCGGAATACAGTTCTCAGGTGTTCCAATTCCTGGGGTAGACTGTCTGCGTCGGAGATAGTGACGGGGTGGTGACAGCTGTCTGCGTGTAAATACAGATCAGTGTGCGTTGTCTTTCAATACACACCATGACCCAGGGTGCCATCAGCTCTTCTCTTGACCAAGACGTCAAGGAACGGCAATTTACCCTCCGTTTCAGTCTCCACAGTGAATTTGATGTTGGGGTATATGGAGTTCAGATATGTAAGGAAGTCAAGGAGTTTATCCATACCATGTGGCCAGATGACGAAAGTGTCGTCCATATAACGGAAAAAGCAAGTAGGTTTCCATTCAGATGGCTGTTTTCAGCAGCTAAAACAGTTTCAGTAACATTTTTACAGAGTACAAAACAAAATTTTACAACTGGACGTTGTTCACTTATCATAGAAAACGTAACAAGGACAAAACAGCGCTACCAGAAACAGTCAACGCAGATCAACAGAACAACAAAGGTGGCACTGAACTGGCAATGATTTGCACTGTTACACGCCTGGCGGCAGAAATGCGTGCTACACATGCTCCGCCCCCGGCAGTTTCGATTTTAATTGCTTTTTTTCAGTTATTCCTTATATTTACTTTGCTATCGCGATGTTGTAATGTATCCGTTATCATGCTCTCACATTCCTGAATTCACACCAGGATGACGTCTATGAGTAGTTTAGTTTCGTATGTGTTAGCGGCTGTGGCAAGTTTTCCTCGTATTATAATTTTTCAGGTTCCGGCCGCACATTTACCGTGATCGCAGTAATGAAATAACCGTAAAGTCTGTCAGAGGAAAGGACATCAGTCGTACGCGATAAACTGCGCACAGGAAGCGGTAAGTGTCGGAAAGCAGTCACGGTGAACGTTTCATTTCCTCGACGTCGTGGAGAGAGCGACATGAACCCGTGTAGAATACGCCTCTGCGACGATAAAGTGTGCAGCTTTACGGCTGCGCGTTCTGGCTTCATCTCAGAAATGATATCGCGGCGAGACAGGCACGGCGCGCCCGCTACAACTCAATTTGCGGCCGTGCAAGTGGGAGGGCGGAATGGAACGCGCCCCGCGATTGACGGACAGACAGCTCCGTGGCACGCCACGCATGCATTCGTGTGCCGTTAACCCGCCTATAAATTGTACCTGGAAACAAACGCGATACCAGCGCCATTCCCCTCACGCGAGGTTACCCTGCTACTGGGACGGAGAAGTCGCTGATATTCGGCCCGTGTGGGACCAAGTTGAGAATATTTTGGGCTGAACTGCTTCCACGTGGTGGCAACATATACGAGACATGTTTCATAAACATGGGAAAGAATGAAACTTCCTGGCAGATTAAAATTGTGTGCCGGAACCGGGACTCGAACCTGGGACCTTTGCCTTTCTCGGGCAAAGCTCTAGAGCGCTTGCACACAATTTTGATCTGCCAGGAGGTTTCATATCAGCGCACTCTCCGCTGCAGAGTGAAAGTTTCATTATGGGAAAGAATATTTGCACTATGCTTCAATTGTATGAGCTACAGCAAGGCTGTAAAATGGAACTCCTTAAAGAACTTTTAGGGCTCCATTTTCAAAGAAGCCATTGCAATCTGTGTGAAAGATAATTTAATAAATGGGAATAATCATTTCCAGTTGAGTAAGACATGGGAGCCAATAATAAGATGAATCAAAACTCGTGACATCCAGACGGGAATGATGACTAGGTAGTTGGCAAACAACTTATGATCTCGCCCCACCACTAGCATAGCAGCTACACGTCCCACCTCCATGGGGCGACATATAGTAGGTGAAGCCTCAAATTGAGCACATAACAAAGCCTTCATTCCTACAGTACCGCCAGATGGTAGCGGAATGGTTGTTTGCCGAAATATTATGCACATATGATCCTCCAGAACACCTGCCAAGCGCAATAGCGGACTAGGGCGGAGGGCCTCAGTCCTCTCGTCCTGGAGGTGCTTCCAAATCACTTGAGAACCCGAGATGTGGGGGCCTCACAGGACCTGACCATTTTGAATCATCTAAGTAACACAATTAATACATTCAAATGAGGTACAAGAAAAATTAGTCAACATGAAAGTCTACTATCAAAACAGCAACAAACTGTAAACCAATCATACTAAATGAAATATAACAAATCCCATATTGAAGGAAAAACCTAGACTAAATGTTATTCTCACCAGACACAAAACAATAAATAAACAAAAGGAAAAAGGTGCTGTTAATCACTAGGGAGGAATATAAGAAGAAGAGAAATTGAAATATTGAAACAAACTGAAGTGAAAGATATAAAATTTACAATTAGAGCTGTAAGTATCCTTTAATTTATAAATTAATGAATTTGAACACATAATTAATAATGCCTTAAATAATATTTGTTCAATAAGTGGGGGAAAAGCAAGTTTACGATAACCTGTAGACAAAATTTACATTATTAAACCAAGTTCACTTGAAGTAATTGTCGCCATAAGTAAAATTCAAATTTTTCTCCAAGATGTAACGGTACCATCACTGAAATGTGACTGGGAAACACATGGTGGCTATTCGTATGAACCAAACCTGCCGCTGGACTACTATGGTGGAAAGCCAGGTCTTGTCCAAATACAAAAATTACAGAAAGCAATTAACTACTTGCAAATCAAGTGCACTACTGTAAAGCCAGCACCGCGATTTTGAGACGAATCAAGTGGTATAAATACACCTATGGTATCACCCTTAGTTGTTGAACAATTTAACAATAAAAGATTTTGTAATAACTAAAAACGTATAACCAGAGAACTATTGAAACGATTGTCGCCGGCCGCGGTGGCCGAGGGGACTGAGGCGCCCCAGTCACGGTCTGCATGGGCACTACGGTCGGGGGTTCGAATCCCCCCCTCGGGCATGGATATTTGTGCCGTCCTTAGTCTTAGCTAGTTCATAAGTAGTTTCTAAGCTTAGGGACTGATGACCCGGTAGTTAAGTCCCATAAGTTCTACAAGCATTTGAACATTTTTTTTAACTGATTGTAATGTATGAAGTAGAAATTGATAAATCTCACCTAGCTATATCGGACTCTAGCCTCAAAACTGTTGTAACTGTAACTTTTATGAATTATTAGTAACAAACATATTTGTGATAAATTTTACTTGTTTAAGGCATAGAATTTCAATAAACAAAATAATTGCACTAAACATAGTAGCAGGATGCTCTGTATAGTAGATAGATTTATTTTACAAATTCTGGAATGTGCAACTAAGTATCTATTTATTAGAAAACTATTTAATGTACAGGAAAGCAACTGCAGTACGGAATGCTGATAAAAATTTCTAATCAAACTGATATAAAACTTCTATTGTACAAGTCCTATTTAAGGTTTTTGTGAAATTACCCAATTCAGAGAAACCTTGTCACCAACTTGATTTGGGGAACTCAAGGTCCAACACTGTTTGAAGAGACTCACAAGAAAAAAATCCACTAAGATTTGTTTGGTGGACTTAGGATTTTTCGCAACTGGCAGTTAAGATATGAGTCTTAGAAATCTTTAGGTGTATCTTGTAACACTCCATGCTTAGTAATTTTTTGGTGGTTGAAGTGCTCGGGTGTGAACTTTATACACTCTCTCAGAAAAGTTGGTGATCTTTATTGAAGAATACTTCAGATGTGTGTTTAACATGGTATTGTAAGTGTAACTTGGAACCTTATTAATTTATTTTCGATCCTGTGTAGCCATTTTGTGAAGCCTGTACCTGTGCTACATTTAATATGTTCTCAAGAATGGGACATTTGAACAAGGAAAGCACATAAACTGTGAAAATAATTTCGAATTTTGAAGTGAAAGTGCTGACAGTTTATAATGTATTCTCTGAACTGGATCAATTTTAGTCAGGAATTGCATCTGTGTAGAGTTAATAATATTTAAATAAAATCTAAATAATTCGTGAGTGTGTCAGTTATTTGTAAAATTAATCATGCCCATGATGATTTATTGAACTGAGATGAACATTTAATAAAACTGTGTTCTCATGTTTTTATAGTAATTGTGGGGGTTGAAGCAAAGATTGAACAGTTGGCCCTAAACCATAAACTTAGACGAACACATACATACAAATTCAACTGTCTCACTTTGCCAATGTTGGTGTAGTGTAGCCTGGACAAACTACTTTATTAACTGAACTGCATGCAGTGTGCTAGGTACTCAACCTACAACTCCAGTATCTCTCTACCTACAAAATTGCAAAATACATCAATTAACTTCTGCTATGGACAACACACTCCCCCATGCCTGACAGAGTACTCAAAACTCCAACAGGGAGCAGCTGTGCACTTCACAGCCAGGCTCCTTACAGCAAACAGCATTTCTCTTATAATGTGTACTCAAGCTGGTGTCATGGGAGATGATGTAACAAACTGTAACTGAAATAAACTTCAGATAAATGTACTGTTCATATTCTAGCAACAATATATGAGGATACCAATACTTTCCATTATCAGTTATACTAAAATTTGGTATACGTAATTTTGGATTTGAGAAAAGGTACATACTGTTCATCTCTTTAGTGGAGTTATTGGTGTGTGTGTGTATGGGGGAGGGGGGTGGGGGCTATATGCAAGAGTTGCAGGCTTAGTACTGTAGGCAGCTTTTAGACAGAGATTATAGTGCTGTAGATGCTATCATTTTTGTCATTTAGATAGCAGTCAGATTATTTTCTTAGGAGTGTCTTAAGGATATCCACAATTTTATCTTTAGATTGGATATGTAGGATACTGACATTTCTTATGTCAGTATGGTATTTAGTTCGATGCAGCTTAATGGTCATTTCTGCTGTCTATCTGTTGATTTTCAGTGCTACCATATGTACCTTGAAATGAATCTCAAATTATCTGCTTGTTTGCCCTATTTAAAAAAAGTCGCAGCCCAAACAGCATTTTATACACCTATGAGATATAGTGCATTTTGTGAACCTTTGTTATGAAGTACATTTTGCCCAATGTTTTATCTCTTATAAAAGATATGTTTCTGTCTTTTTGTTTGAGGGCATTATATAACGTTAAATAAAGGCAATTTAGCAAGCAAAAAAAAAAATGGAGTAAACGCTTAGTCTGACATCCTCAACCCAAAATTAAAAGTAATGTAGGAACTATTCTTGCTTCAATAAATAAATAATTAACCAAGTGAAATAAACATTTAAAATTAAACAATAAATGTAAATAATAAAACAATAACTACACATATAGGAAGATAAATAAAATTAAGCTCTTGCTGTAATTATTGTTATTACTCACATTTGGGCACAGTAGGAATAACTGTTAATATTATTACATATGGCCACAATAGGGCCATGCAAAGTATAATTAGCCAATGTCACTTCTGATGGTTGGCCTTCCTTTGTGCCCAAATTTGTTTCATTCTTTCAGAATGAAATATCTCTATCCATCAGACCATGGTGTTCCAATCCATTTTCTAATTTACCTCTGACCAACTTTTCAGTATAATATATTGGTCTGAATGTTTCTCTATCTGTAACGTCTGCACGAGATATACTGGCTAGTTTAAAAACGTTTTCAAACACAGCACTCCATTTAACTGACTCAGTTTTGGCATTACTTCTGCTTTCATAAAATTCTACTATTCATTTTTTCAGTGTAGTGGATGCCATTCTTCAGTGCCCCTGTCAAATTTTAGTCTTCGTTTTCTCACGCCACCATATGCTCTGTGTATTCTTCTATTTCACGATCACTTGTCAACCTATATGTTTCTCCATCACTAATTTTGGGACTGAATATTTTCCCAATAGTCTTTCTTTCTTCTACTGAATTTCTCCAATACCCTATTTGTATTTAAAGTTTATGCTCCATAAAAACATTAAGCTTTCATTACCATGCTAAATACTGCCTAAGTTTACTGAAGTTAGAACGTGATCTTTTATTACAAATATTTTGTGTTAATCTAAATGTTGTTACCATTTTTGACAGCGAATTTAGTTGGCAGCTTTTTCCAGATCGATTTCCTGGATGACATCCCCCAAATATTTAAACTGAGAAACCCTTTTTATTCTTCCAAAATATGTATCGAAAATTTGTGGGGCATGTTTCTTGGGTGTCATTCAAAGGGCGTTCAAAACGTCTTGCACAGTCATCTCCAATTATTTTATTTTTGCAGAAGTATAATGACAATTTTTGTGAACGTACTTGGAACATTTAACTATTCGTTGGTATACAAAAGTATTTTTTTTATTTACAGGTGACCCACAAAGGATCGTGAAGGTTCAGACATTGGTCAGTGATGGAGTTCCCCTTCAAGACTGGCGATGACTCTGCCACATTGCTTCACAGGAAGTTGCTACCTGTTCATGGGGAGTACAGAGTGGATTGCAGCAGTATCCCGCAGTTGTTGCAGGGGTTTAATGAAGGTGATTTCTCTCTGCTGGACAATCCACAATGTGGTAGGCCATTGATGGCAATGAGAATAAGACAATTGAACAAGTCATCCACAATGACAGTTGTGTGATAACATGAAAGCTTGCTGACGAAGGAGAAAATCAGGAAAATGGGTTGGAAGATTGTTCCTCATCCTCCCTACAGTCTGGACTTGGCTCCATCTGATTTTTACCTCCTTGGTCGTCTGAAGGCGCATCTGTGTGTAAAACATTCGATAGTGAGAATGACATTATTTCCGGTGTCAAGTGATGGTCTAAAAGTGAATCCCCAGAATTTTTCCAAAGTGCATTTACAACATGGAAAGAACGTTGGGCCAGATGCATCACCACTGGTGGAGGCTACATTGATTAGGCACAATGGATAGGTAAATGTTCCAAGTATGTTCACAAAAAATGTCATTCTCCTTCAGCAAAAAAAAATAAAAATAAAATAAAAAAATAAAATAAAATAAAATAAAATAAAATAAAATAAAATAAAATAAAATAAATCGAAACGACTGTGCAAAAATATTTGAACGCTCTTTGTATATTCAGTTTTTTGGAATGATTAATGTTATTTTACTATTTCCACAACTTCTTTAAGAATTTGAATTTGTTTTACAGCTGTGGTAACATCACTAGTTAAAATTGCCGGATCATTTGTAGAGGCTAACATGACTTCTACCTAAATTGTTTGATTCATCTATATTTATATATTTTGACTTGACATTTGCTCTAGCCATTATGTGATTACCTTTACCAAATCACAGTTCAACAGTAAACGGGGTAGTCCATCTCCCTGTTTGACACCATTCTTCATATCAAATGGTTCAGAAATTTCTTCCATGAATTTAACTTTGGAGCTATCAGTTAACATTTCCTTAATAAATGTTTTATTAACTAGACCTTGTGATTTAAAATTTGGAAAAGAGAGTCATGGTAAACTGAGTCATAGGCCTATTTAAAATCCACAAATATGTATACAATATTGTTAGTGGAAATCCTTTGGTGCATAATTATTACTTTTCATTTGAGAATTACAGTAGTTCCAAAAACCAACTGTTTGATCTGAACTGATTTCACCACCATTTGACTGTAATGTCGTATTATTTATTGTCATAATCCGGATTTCGGCTTTTAGGCCATTATCAAGTGAAGCCTACATAGATCGAGACAAAGTACGGAACCCAAATATATTATGGAGATGACTGCAAGTCCCCGTCTATATGGATATCTGACTATCTTTGGAGGTGGACCATTGTGTGCTGTAAACATAGTTAATGTTACATATGAACGACTTACAAATAACAATTCATATATCAAATGAAATACAAAATATTGTGTTAATAATTTGTCCAATTATTTGGATACATAATATTCCATTCACAGTATTATTACAACGTATTTAACATTACAAATGATGGACTCATAGAATGTAATGTACACATTAAATAAAATAGACGAAAGTATGTTAATCAATTATACAATAAGTTAAATATACAATATTACATTTACATTCTGAAATACTACAGAAATAAACATTCTTGTATGTTGGGTAAACGTAATTGTATACTACTTTGATTTAAATCTAGTAGTATAAAGGTAGTAATATAAACATTGTCATTTAAAACAGTGAGGTTACAGATTATATCAATTGAATATAACATCAGCCTCAGTATTGGGTACATATTGATAACGTCAGATTTGAAATTATATGGTGCAAACATTCATAAACATTGATTAGGATGAAGATTGTAATCGTAATTATATGTGAAAAATATCTTATTTTAAGATGGAAATTTACAAGTTGAATAGGCAGTTTTGCATCTAACTATGATGTATGATTGCTCCACTCCAATGTTCTTGTGCACATAGGCGAAAGCATTTATCTGTAAAAAGTGAAGAGTTCCTTTACTGAAGTAAGATAATGTAATATTTCAATTGACATTCCATAACCTATTAAGCAATATTTTTAATAAATTAATAATAATTATGTTTGACATGTATCACATCTCCTGCACTTGTCAATCCCATACTATCCCCCCTTTTTCCAGAATGATTATACTGTGTGTTATATTTTTGGGTATCAACATGTCACCAGCATTCCTCTTTGATCTGGATCCTCTGTTACATAAACCAACAAATTCTCAAGATAAGTAATTTTTATGTATATATAGTAAATAGAATTGCTACCTTATTCATAGTCTTAATTATTGATTGATATGGATAAATACTTAGGAGTGTGCACCTTACCACTTACATTCAGTATTAGAATCCTACTTAATCTTTTGTTGTTTGAAGTAAACTATGGATCATTGCCTATTTTACATATGTAGCTTATAGACATATTTTATACACAGAAGACCTAGAAAATAGGCAACCTATCTTCTAAACATATTCAAAACTTAACCTGATCATTTTTTGGAAGGCCTAGTCATTCAAAGAAGGCCAAGTTATTAATAGGGTCATTCAAAAATGCTAGATGTATATAAAGCTCAGTTCAGAACTTTTTGTGACTATAGTCACAGAGCATTTTATAACTTAGATATATAGTCTATGCTATTCATCACCTGGATACACTAGTCATTCTATTATAATAATATTGATATTGCAACTTTATAGGATTAAATAATAAGCAGTTATTTAACAGAAGGTGAAGATTAGCACTATTTGTCAGTTCACCTAGAGAATGGGCACTCCATCATGTAAACTCTCCATAATTCCGTTCAGTCATAAACTGTCATGCTAAATAATGAGATATCAGTATATGCACAATGCATGAGTTAATACTATAATTAATCTACATAAGTTCAAATGAAATTGTATGTATTAGCTCCCATAAATCACTGTTAGATATAAAACTGACTGTCCAACATGTAGTACCTTCTATTCTCATAGTTCGTAGCAATTTACAGGGAATATTGTATATTTACATGACACTACTACTTAATAAAATATATTTATTAATTTGTCTTACTGTTGTTTATGTTTTTTCTTCTAAACATAAACATTTATTGGTGGTTTTTTGAGATTAGAATACATTGTTCTTTCTTTATTTATATTAACTGTTATGTTTCTTGTTGAGTTTCATTATGATTATTTTTTTGTTTGTGAGGGTTCTCTAGGTCTTTCTATTTTAGTTTCAATAATTTGCAAATTTCCATCTGTAAAATACTGTGTTTTTTCAGGTATATTTATTATTACAAGCTTCATCCTAATCAATGTTCATGAATGTTTGCACCATGTAACTTCAAATCTGAAGTTCTCATTATCCTGATATTATATTCAACTGATATAATCTTTAACCTCAATTTGTTTAATGAAAATATTTATATTACTACTTTTATACGACTACCTTTAAATCAAAGTTGCATATAATTCTGTTTACCCAACATAAATAAACGTTTCTTTTCATAGCCTTTTAGAATGTCAGTGTAATATCGTATATTTAACAAATTGGATAATTGATTAATATACTTTTGTATATTTTATTTAATGTGTACATTACAACCTAGAAGTCCATCGTTTGTAATGTTAAATACGTTGTACTAATACTGTGAATGGAATATTATGTATCCAAATAATTGTACAGATTATTAACACACTATTTTGCATTCTATTTGATATGTGAATTATTATTTGTAAGTCATTCACACATAACGTTTACTATGTTTACATTACACAAAGATCCACATACAAAGATAGTCAGATATCCATTTAAACAGGAATATACAGTCATCTCCATAACATCTTTGAGTTCTGTACTTCAACTCTGTTTTGATCTATGCAGTCTTTGCTTAGTTTATATTACATCTTGTTGCAGTAAAAATAGTACTTTAGTTCTATGATGGAAAGTTATAAGATCACTGAAAGAGCATTTCATTTTGCTTTGAAATTTTACTTAATGACACCCTGCATATTAACACATATGCAAATCTTTATTGTAAAAATTACATCTTGCTCATCTACATATACTGATTAATTGGATTAATGTAAGTATAAGAAATTATATTGCCCTTCACATTAGATAATTGCAATGCTTTAACATTTCAGCCCATGTACTAATGCTTATAATCACTACTGTAATTCGTTGTGCACTTGATAATGGCCTAAAAGCCGAAATGCGGATTGTGAAAACAATGGTGGTCAAATCATTTAAACAGTATTGTGCGACTGTGGCTCAACATAACAAAATATTTAAAATAATTTGTTCAGCCAATTTGTCAAGTTATTTTCTTAAGACAAATGTTGTACATTATATCTTGCAATATTTTATTAATGTTAATCTTCTAATATTTTATCAATGCTAACTATTATACCAGTCTTCTTTGAAAATTATTGTACATGTATTATCTACACAGCAACTTAAGATCTTTAAATGTAGACTCCCAGCTGCCGTGCTATATCTCTATAGTGTTAACCTGATGACGGCCAAAAACCGGTTAGTGAAAACAATAAATTTGCGGAATATTAAACATTTATTTCATATGTTTCATTCATATTTTTGGTCAAATTCGCAATTCAGCATTAGTGTTATTTTAGCAGTCAAATTTTGTAATAACATTTTTGTTTTGATGAGTTTTTAAGGTTGCAACTTTACTTTTATTCACGTTAAATACTGTTTATAATCAATATTAGCCCATTTTGTAACTTTGAGATTTAAAATTTTTAGCAAGGGTATGAAACTACTATATGTAACATTAGATATTCCTCATTAATTGTATTGGGTGCTTGACATGTTTTTTTGTTTAGCAGTAATTATTAAAGAACATATTAAAAAATAAACAAAAAAGACATAGAAGGAATACCAACATAGTATCTTATTATGCTTGAGTCAATATAAGAAAATAAAAATTATAGAAACAAAATTTGACAAATAATCTTTAGAATAAGCCAATCACAATAATTATTTAATAAATATGGAGGAGTAAAAAGGCAATCATAAATAATTATTTGAAAATTAAGATCAAACATAAAATTAAAATGGCATTCGCATGACAAAGTATTATGGAAACCAAAACTACATTCACAAAAAGAAAAAACTAAAAAACTGCAAGAAAAAAATAGTCATAATAAAAATGAATAAGGAAAACAAGTTACCATAAAAAGGAATGGTATTCTCTAATGTGAAGAAAACCATAAGTAAATTTCCAATAATAATCTTGATTGCAAACATTGTAATTTTTGATCTATTCCATATCATCATGAAACTTAAAATATTTCTCTTAGATCAGTCAGCTTACATTAAAAATATTGCATAGCAAATCCTTTAAAACAGTCTCCAGGGAACCTGTCAAAACAATTTTGTGAAGATACTGGTGTACATGTATCCTACTACTCTCTTCCTATACAGATTGTGAAGACAAAATGAATGTAAGCAATAATTCTCTCTGCACTCTATACACATATGAGATTGGGAGGGGAGTGGCACCATAGTAACTGGTATAATAGCACATATGATATTGGGGGAGGGCACCATAGTAACTGGTATAATAGCACAAACCTGTATAAAACAAAGTTTTCATTACCAACTGCCAGTTTCTATTACTATAGCTGTTATTAAACCTACAGGTTTGTATAATAATAAACTTTATTATAGATATTTTCCTCCAATAGTGTTTGTATAATAATAAACTTTACTATAGATATTTTCATCAAATAATGACCATTTCCTCCAGACATCTATGTACCTTAGAATCATAGCCTGATGTCACAATCAACGCATCAATATCTGTGCCCTTCTCCACTACTTATCCATAATAACCAGCAGCTATAAGTACAAAGAAAGCTGTTTTTAACACTGTCTTCATGGTGATCACTATCTTGCTTTTCACATTACATCCGTTGTTTAAGACTCCTCATATGTCTATCTGAATACACTTTGTGTATGTGAAAAAAATATGAAACTGATGAAAGGAGTAGCCAAGCATGCAGATGAGTACTATTCAATGTCTTTCGTCAAAATACACAAATAAAGCCTGTATTTTGTGCTTTTCCATAAAAACTACATATCAGTTCAAAACAAAAAAAGGAAATTGCATTCCCACAAGGGGACAGATATAGCTATGTATCCATATTGAAAGTGTCGAAAAGAACAGACACCACATCTATAACTGTATGTGTGCCTCAAACAGTGAGATGGCAATTTCTGTATGGGAGTCCAATTAAGGCCAGTCCACTGTGGGAATAGAGGTAAAACTTCAAGGAAGTAATATAAAGGACAAGCAGCATTACATTTGTATTCTTTGATAATTTCCGAATTTGGGCAAGACAAGGAGTTTCAGATGATTTATGTTATAATGTTTTAAGAAACAGTGTAGTCTTCCTTTGAGTGCATCATGGCTGTAGTTTTTGTTTACATGGCACTGTAATCATGAATAGGGACTGTGACTGCTGTGTGCGGATCCAGTCTGGTGACACTTCGCTCCCAGCTTTAAGCTGTGTCAATCTCGGTTGCACTGCTGGAGGCTGCAATCGAGGGGCATTGTTGTTGTTGGCCGGTAGTGGGGACTGAATGGACTCCCTGAAAGAACAGACACCACACCAATACAATAAGTATTAAATGCGACGACAGCGTTAGCTTCAGTTATTTCACCGCAGATGCGGTCATACGTCCGACCTCGCATGAGAATCCGTAAGGACGAGTGTAACAGGGCGTGGACGATAGGGGCGCTACAAAGAGCGTTCAACTTGTGAGAATTTGAGATAGATGGGAGGCGAGCACGGTTGGCCAAGTGGTTAAGTCGAGCGCTGGCCCAAAGCAGGAGACCCGGATTCAATTCCTGGTCTGGGTCACATTTTCACTTGTCGCCATTGCTTAATATCAATGCCCAAATGTGACCACTGTCAATCCTTTCTTTCCTATCCTTCTTCCTTCCCTTCCTTTAACAACCATTTGCAAAAGTATGAAATACCTTGAAGGGAACAATCTGTTGATCCATGGTCAATGAGGATAAGTAGCTCTTTAATCACATGAAATGGTGAGTACTGTTGACAAGGGATCTCAAATCAATTCCATATTTCTAGATAACTGGAAGGCTTTTGGCACTGCGTGTCACAAGAGTCTTCTAATCAAATTGAGTGCTTACGGAATATCGCCACAGTTGTGCGATTGGATTTCCTGTCAGAAGGGACACATTAGGTCGTAATGGAAAGAAAATCATCGAGTAAAACAGAAGTAAGATGTGGTGTTTTCCAGGGAAGTGTTTGTACGACCTCTACTGTTCCTTATCTTTATAAACGATTAAGAAGACAATGTGAGCAGCTCTCTTAGACTGTTTGCAGATGTTGCTGTCGTTTATTGCTTAATAAAGTCACCTGAAGTTCAAGAGCAGCTACAAAACGATTTTGATTAGATATCTTCATGGTACAAAAACAGGCAATTTACCCTGAATAATGAACTATGTGAAGTCATCCATATAAGAACTAAAAGAATTCCGCTGAAGTTCATTTATGTGATAAATCATTCCAATCTAAATACCTAGGAATAACAATTATGAAAAACTTAAAATGGAAAGACGTAATAGAAAATATTATAGGGAAGGTGATCCAAAGGCTACGTTTCATTGGCAGAACACTTAGGAGATACAAAAGTTCTACTAAAGAAACAGCCGACATGTGTGTCCAACTGTGAAGTATTGCTGCCCATTGCGGAAGCCCCACGAAGTGGGAATAACGGCCGATTTAGAAAAGTTCAGAGAACGGCAGTTCTTTTGTGTTATAGTGATACAGGGATGAGAGTGTCATGGAAATGATGCACAAGTTGTGGTGGAAATCACTGAAATAAAGGCGTTATTGTTTGCTGCGAGATTTATTTGCGAAATTTCTTTTACCAACTTTCTCTTCCGAATTTGTTAGCACACACCTTACAAGGAGATAAGATCATTGCAATAAAAAAGAGAAATATTTGCACTGAAGTAAGAGACTGCACTAAATTTGGAAAAGTTACCAATGTAAAACATGGCACAAGTGTGAGTTTGTTACACATTACAACTTACACAGTTGGGAACGAATTTTTTTGGACATAATTTTATAGTAGACTTTGCAAGGAGATCACAGTCATCCAGTTCATTAAGGTAGAATGAAATTTCTTATATCAGTAATAAAATGTATCTGTCACAATAGAGCAAAACTAATAAGTCTTAAATGTGACAAGGATTATTTACATTATAATATCGACTAAAAGCAAGGGGAAACTACAGCCGTTACGTTTACTGAGGACCTGCAGCTCTACTGTATGAATATATGATGATGGCATCCTCTCGAGTAAAATAGTGTGGTGGTAAAATAGTCCCCCATTCGCAGGCACAGACTACTCAGGAGGATGTTGTCATCAGGAAAGACAATACTGACATTCTACAGATCGTAGCGTGGAATGTTAGATCCCTTAATCGGGTAGGAAAATTAGAAAAATTAAAAGGGGGAATCAATGGGTGGAATTTAGATATAGTGGGGATTAGTGAAGTTTGGTGGCAGTATGAACAGGATTTCTGGTCAGGTAAGTACAGGATTATAAATACAAAATCAGTTTGAGGTATCACCAGAATAGCACTGACAATGAATAAGAAAATAGGAATGCAGGTAAACTACTATGAGCAGCACAGTGATCGCATTATCATTGTCAAGATAGATACGAGGCCAACACTGACAACAGTAGTACAGGTTTATATGCCAACTAGCTCTGCCGATGATGAGGAAATCGAAGAAATATATGAGGAGCTAAAGGAAATTATTCAGACAATTAAGGGAGATGAAAACTTAATTGTTATGGGAGACTGGAATTCGGTAGTAGGACAAGGAAGGGAAGGGAAGATAGTACGTCAATATGGTCTGGGCAAAAGGAATGAAAGAGGAAGCCGCCTGGTAGAATTTTGCATGGAACATAATTTAATTATAACAAACACCTGGTTCAAGAATCACAAAAGAAGGTTGTATACTTGGAAGAGACCAGGAGACACCGGAAGATATCAGATAGATTATATAATGGTAAGACATAGATTCCGGAACCAAGTTATAAACTGTAAGACATACCCAGGGGCATATATAGACTCTGACCATAACTTGTTAGTTATGAACTGTAGGCTGAAACTAAAGAAACTACAAAAAGGTAGGAAAATAAGGAGATGGGACCTGGATAAATTGAAGGAACCTGAGGTTCTTAAGAATTTCAGAGGGAGCTTTAGGCAACAATTGACAGAAACAGAGGAATATAAAACAGTAGAGGAGGAATGGGTAAAATTGAGAGATGAAATAGTGAAGGTAGCAGAGGACAAAATAGGTAGGAAGGAAAGACCTACAAAAAATCCATGTATATCACAGGAAATACAAGAAAATATAAAAATGCAGTTAATGATACAGGCAAAATGGAGTACAGACGACTAAAAAATGAGATTCACAGGAAGTGCAAAATGGCTAAGCAGGAGTGGCTAGAAGCCAAATGTAAATCTGTAGAAGAATGTACAACAAGGGGAAATGTAGATACTGTCTGCAGGAAAATAAAAGAGACAATTGGGGACAAGAAATGCAGTTCTACAAATATCAAGAACTTAGATGGAACACCAGTTCTCAGCAAAGAAGGGAATGCTGAAAGGTGGAAAGAGTACGTAGAGGAGCTCTACAAAGGAAATGAACTTAGAGACAATGTTGTAGGAAGGGAAGAGGAAGTAGATGAAGAAGAAATAGGAGATACTATACTGAGAGATGAAATTGACACAGGCCTGGAAGACCTACGTCGAACGAGGCCCCGGGAGTAGATGACATTCCCACAGAACTACTAAAGTATCTGGGAGAGTCAGCCATGACAAAACTGTTTCACCTGGTGTGTAATATGTATGAGACATGTGAAATACCCTCTGACTTTAAGACAAAGGTAATTATCCCCATTACAAAGAAATCAGGTGCAGATAGGTGAGAAAATTACAGAACCATCAGTTTGATAAATCATGATTGCAACATTTTAACACGAATTATCTACAGGAGTATGCCAAAGCTGGTAGAAACTGATCTTGGGAAAGATCAGTTTGCATTCAGGAGGCACATAGCAATACTCACTTTACGGTTTATCTTAGAAGATAGATTAAGGAAAGGCAAACCTACATTTCTAGCTTTTGTAGATTTGGAGAAAGCTTTTGGCAATGTTGACTGTAATACACTCTTTCGAATTCTGAGGTCATCAGGGGTAAAATACAGGGAAAGGAGTTTTTAGACTCGAAGGCATGAAAGGGAAGCATTAGTTAGGAAGGGAGTAAGACAGGGTTGTAGCTTCTCTGTGATGTTATTCAATTTGTACATCGAGCAGGTGGTGGAGGAAAGTAAGGAAAAATTTGGAATAGGAATTAAATTTCAGTGTGAAGAAACAAAAACATTGTGTTTTGCCTAAGAGAATGTAATTCTGTCAGAGACAGCAAAGGACCTGGAAGAGCAGGTGAACGGGATGGACAGTGTGTTGAAGAGAGTGTATAAAATGAACATTAACAAGAGCCAAACAAAAATAATGGAATGCAGTCTTAGAAAATCAGGTGATATTGAAGGAATTAGATTAGATAACAGAACAGTGAAGCTGGTAGATGAGTTTTGTTACTTGTGTAATACAATAACATATGACGGTCACCGTACAGAGGATATAAAATGCAGAATGGCAATGGGAAGAAAAGAGTACTTGAAAAAGAGAAATTTGCTTACATCGAATATTAATGTAAGAGTAAGAAAGTCTTTTCTGAAGACATTTCTGTGGAGTGTTGCCTTGTATTTGAGTGAAACATGGACGATAAACAGTGAGGACGGGAAGAGAATAGACGCTTTGAAATGTGGTGCTACAAAAGATTGCTGAAGATTATGTGGGTGGATCATGTGACTAATGAAGAGGTACTGAACAGAATTGATGATAATTTCTGGTATACCTTGACTAAAAGAAGGGATCGCTTGGTAGGACACACTCTTAGACATCGAGGAATCGTAAATTTAGCACTGGAGGGAAGTGTGTGGTGTACAAATTGCAGAGGGAGACCAAGAGACACATAGTAAGCAGATTCAAATGGATGTAGGGTGCCATTCTAATGAGGAGATGAAAGTATTTGCTCAGGATAGAGTAGGGTTGAGAGCAGCATCAAACCAGGCTCCAGACTGAAGACCACAACAACCACAATATCGACTTCATGCTGCTACTTGCAATCGGTAACACTCAGTCGTCTTTTATCAACAATGTTTTTATTTCTTCATTTATAATGTGTAGTTGGAAACTCTGCACTAAATGTAGAATAAAAACTGTTTATCATATGTTGTTGTGGTCTTCAGTCCAGAGACTGGTTTGATGCAGCTCTCCACCCTACTCTATCCTGAGCAAGCCTTTTCATCTCCTCATAAGAACGACAACCCACATCCACTTGAATCTGCTTACTATATGCGTCTCTTGGTCTCCCTCTGCGATTTTTACCCCACACACTTCCCTCCAACGCTAAATTCACAATTCCTTGATGTCTAAGAATATGTCCTACCAATCTATCCCTTCTTTTAGTCAAGGTATGCCAGAAATTTCTTTTCTCCCCAATTCGGTTCAGTACCTCCTCATTAGTTACACGATCCACCCACCTAATCTTCAGCATTCTTCTGTAGCACCACATTTCAAAAGCCTCTATCCTCTTTCTGTCCACACTGCTTATCGTCCATGTTTCACTCCCATACAAGGCAACACTCCATACAAATGCCTTCAGAAAGGCCTTCCTTAGGCTTAAATCAATATTCGATGTTAACAAATTTCTCTTTTTCAAAAACGCCTTTCTACCCATTGCCATTCTGCATTTTATATCCTCTGTACTGCGACCATCATTTGTTATTTTACTGCCCAAGTAACAAAACTCATCTACCTCCTTTATTGTTTCATTACCTAATCTAATTCCTTCAGCATCACCTGATTTTCTTACACTGCACTCCATTACCCTAGTTTTACTCTTGTTAATGTTCATCTTATATGCACCTTTCAGCACACAGTCCATTCCGTTCAATTGCTCTTCCAGGTCCTTTGCTGTATCTGATAGAATTACTATGTCGTCGGCAAAACGCAATGTTTTTAATTCTTCACCCTGAACTTTTATTCCTTCACCAAATTTCTCGTTGCTTTCCTTTATAGCTTGCTCAATGTACAAATTGAACATCATTGGGGAAAGGCTACAACCCTGTCTTACTCCCTTTCCAACCACTGCATCCCTTTCATGCCCTTCAACTCTGACAACCGCTGTCTGGTTTTTGTACAAGTTGTAAATAACCTTACGCTCCCTATATTTTACTCCTGCTTGCTTCAGAACTTTGAAGAGTTTATTCCAATCAACGTTGTCAAAAGCCTTCTCCAAATCTACAAAAGCTAGAAATGTTGGTTTGCCTTTTCTTAATCTATCTTCTAGGATAAGCCGTAAAGTGAGTATTGCCTCCCGTGTTCCTACATTTCTCCTGAACCCAAACTGATCTTCCCCGAGGTCGGCTTCTACCAGCTTTTCCATCCTTCTGTATATAATTCGTGTTAATATTTTGCAACCATGACTTATTAAACTGATGGTTCTGTAGTTTTCACACCTTTCTGCACCTGCTTTCTTTGGAATGGGGATTATAACATTTTTCTTAAAGTCTGAGGGTACTTCACCTGTCTCATACATCTTACACACAATGTGAAACAATTTTGTCATGGCTGGTTCTCCCAAAGACTTCAGTAGCTCTGACGGGATATCATCTACTCCAGGGGTCTTGTTTCGACTTAGATCTTTCAGTGCTCTGTCAAATTCATCTCTCAGTATAGTATCTCCTATTTCATCATCATCTACATCCTCTTCCCTTCCTACAATAGTGTCTCGAAGTTCATTTCCTTTGTAGAGCCCCTCTATATACTCTTTCCACCTTTCAGCTTTCCCTTCTTTGCTGAGAACTGGTTTTCCATCAGTGTCCTTGATATTCATAGAGCTGTTTTTCTTATCGCCAAATGTTTCTTTTATTTTCCGGTAGGCTGTATCTATTTTTCCCCTATTTATACATTCTTCTACATCCTTGCATTTGCCTTCTAACCATTCCTGCTTAGCCACTTTGCACTTCCTGTCAATCTCATTTCTTAGTCGTCTGTACTCCATTTTGCCTGTTTCATTTACTGCATTATTATATTTTCTCCTTTCATCGATTAAATTTAGTATCTCCTGTGATATCCAAGGATTCTTTGTAGGTCTTGCCTTCCTACCTATTTTGTCCTCTGCTGCCTTCACTATTTCATCTCTCAATTTTACCCATTCCTCCTCAACTGTTTTATTTCCCCCCGTTTCTGTCAATTGTTGCCTGAAACTCCCTCTGAAATTCTCAAGAACTTCAGGTTCCTTCAATTTATCCAGGTCCCATCTACTTATTTTCCTACCTTTCTGTAGTTTCTTCAGTTTCAGCCTACAGTTCATAACCAACAAGTTATGGTCAGAGTCTATGTCTGCCCCTGGGTATGTCCTACACTTCAAAACCTGTTTCCGAAATCTATGTCTTACCATTATAAAATCTATCTGGTATCTCCCGGTGTCTCCTGGTCTCTTCCATGTATATAACCTTCTTTTGTGATTCTTAAACCAGGTGTTTGTTATAACTAAATTATGTTCTGTGCAAAGTTCTACCAGGCGGCTTCCTCTTTCATTCCTTTTGCCCAGACCATATTCACCCACTATCTTCCCTTCCCTTCCTTGTCCTACTACCGAATTCCAGTCTCCCATAACAATTAAGTTTTCCTCTCCCTTAATTGTATGAATAATTTCCTTTAGCTCCTCATATATTTCTTCGATCTCCTCATCATCGGCAGAGCTAGTTGGCATATAAACCTGTACTACTGTTGTCGGTGTTGGCTTCGTATCAATCTTGACAACAATAATGCGATCGCTGTGCTGGTCATAGTAGTTTACCCGCATTCCTATTTTCTTATTCATTATCAATCCTACTCCTGTGATTCCCCCAACTGATTTTGTATTTATAATCCTGTACTCACCTGACCAGAAATCCTGTTCATCCTGCCACCGAACTTCACTAATCCCCACTATATCTAACTTCAACCTATCCATTTCCCTTTTTAAATTTTTTAATTTTCCTACTCGATTAAGGGATCTAACATTCCACGCTCCGACCCGTAGAATGCCAGTATTGTCTTTCCTGATGATCACATCCTCCTGAGTAGTCCCCGCCCGGAGATCCGAATGGGGGACTATTTTACCTCCGGAATATTTTACCTGAGAGGATGCCATCATCCTATGTTCATACAGTAGAGCTGCATGTCCTCGGGAAAAAAAACGCCTGTAGTTTCCCCTTGCTTTCAGCCGTTCGCAGTAGCTGTGTGGCAAAGCCACATTAGGTGATGTTACAAGGCCAGCTCAGTCAATCATCCAGACTGTTGCCCCTGTAACTACTGAAAAGGCTGCTGCCCCTCTTCAGGAACCACACGTTTGTCTGGCCTCTCCAGATACCCCTCCGCTGTGGTTGCACCTACGGTACGGCTATCTGTATCGTTGAGGCACGCAAGCCACCCCACCTCGGCAATGTCTGTGGTTCATGGGAGTGGTTTATCATATGATGATCATTTACAAGGCATTTAGAAACCAGTCATGGAGAAATAAAAACATTCCACTTAAAGGGCGACTGATTTCCAAGACACATTTTATTGCCACAGTGTTCCTCATCCTTAATGCATAAAAGTGTATTTCATTATTTAGTCTTGTATAAGGAACGATTAATACATATAGAAAATGTAAACTGAAATAAATTGTCGCCATTAAATTCTAAATGCAGTGTATCCTCAAAAATGTCACTTCTAATTGTCAAAGCCATAATCACTGACCAAATTATATTGTCACAAGCAGCCTGAAGAAAATTCGAAATTACTTGGATAAAAAATGAAATTACATCTCAGTATAAAGAAAAAGACTTACTGAACAAAGAAACGTACAAGCTGCACCTAAAGTAACCAACGTATACTTGTAAAATTCTTAGATGTATTTCAACTATCTGAGGATAAAGAGATGCTGAAAATTGCATCTATACACAAGAAAAAGCTCCTCCTTTTGATTGCTATAAGATAAACACCTCTCATTTTAATTTACAACTGTAAATCATGGATTCTTTGACAGAGTAGTAAACTCGACAACCATTACTTTCAACAACACAGAACTAAATTTGCTATATAAAGTACTACAACACAATATTTCACCAAACTTGATATTACTAACACCAAAATAGCCTATACATCAGCAAAACGAAGTCAAAATCATTATATTACTGAAGCAAATGAAGCCAATAAAGTAATCAACAGAAATCTGAAAACAGAAAACTAACAGACACTACACAAAATGAAGCTATAACATTAAATCAAATTACTGGTAATAAAAAACTAAGCAACAGTAATGCCCTTGTTGTAAAACAAGACAAAGGCAACACAGCTGTAATATTATATGAATCAGAATACATTAACAAACTTTAGAATTCCTTAAAAATAATATTACTGAATTAGGATATGACAACTCAAATACAAAGGAAAAATAAAAAAAAAAAATTTTCTTTCTTACATCCTCTGAAGACAAACACTATATTGCAATGAACTCTACCCCAAAGCTCAGATCACAAACCAACGTAAATTAATACAGATATTCAATTTATCCAAAAGTGAATACATTAAACCCTACTAATTACAAAAAACTTTATGAAATTCTCATACACATGTACATGAAACTACTTTCTAAAAACAGTTATGAACTAATCCACAGCATCAAAGGCATTTCATATCAAGATCAGCATAGTTTATATCCTGGAACATAGTTAATCTGTACACCAACATACCTATCACAAAGTCATTATGAATAATAAAACAAACTACAGCATCAAAAAAAAAAAGTAACCCTGAACTCTATGAACTGGAGTTGCTGGAATTAGTGCTATCTCACCAATTATTTCATCTTAACAAGAGAAATTTATGTGAAACATGATGGGTTATCAATGGCCAAAAGTCTAGCAGGCCTAGTGACAGACAGATTCATAAATGATATAGAAATGAATTTGCTTTAAAACGAATAGATTTGTGAAAGATAAAACCATTTATTATTAATGTTATGTTGCTAACACCTTGATTCCATACAATGGGACAACCACTGAAATAGAAAGCTTAGCTATGAAAATAACATACATAAGAAATACAGTTTCTAGTTGAATTACAGACACAACAATGTTCTTGGTCTAAATATTACAAACTAAAGCAACGAACACATCAGATGGTGTTATAAATAACACATCTTGTCAGCCATATCAATACATATTTTCATTATTTAGATCAACTGTATGATCAAACTTAATGCTAAACCTGCCATAAAAAACAAAGAACTAAACATTTTAAGAACAATGACCCATAACAATGTCTATCACACATCGGATATCCATAGTTGACATCAACTAACCAGACATCACTGGCTGAAGAAATGAAATATGTCTCATGCCTTTTCTTGGAATCATTTCATACAAGTTTACAAAACAATGTAGGCTCCAGAATATAAAAATAAGTTTCAGTACAAAAAACAATATTTAAAACAAAATAGTTTACAACACTAAAACAACCAGTACACCCTACTACAAATCAGGGCTGTATAAATTCTTTGTGTCTGCTGTGCCTGCTATTATGCAGGCAAACAGGACGAATCTTTAATGATCAATAAAAAGAAGACAATGAGCACTCCATTTAAATAACTTAAGTAAATCCATTTTGCAGCCGATCTCACACAAAACAGCCATTCAACCACAGACATAAAAAAGACCTCAAATTTCTAGACACTGTTGAAGAAAGATATAAAAATGTACATTCTAAAACTACAGATCTTCATACACAGCAAAAAAACATCGCCTCACACCATCCTGAATCAACAATTTATTTAGCTATTAGCTAACAAGCCATGTTTTTCAAAAAATCTCTAACCTTCAAAACATAAACCTCTACACTGATTTAGGAGTTATATACACACACTCATAGAGAGAGAGAGAGAGAGAGAGAGAGAGAGAGAGAGAGAGAGAGAGAGGCATAAAGAGAGATGGTTGGATGGAAGAGAGAAAGAAAGACCCACATGGTTAGATGTAAATACTAAGGATACTCCCTCACACACACATTCTCTCTCTCTTTGTTTCTTGTCACACAAACTTCTCTTCCTGCTTCCTTGCCCTTACTATGTTCCCAAAGTTTCAAGGTCTATGATAATTTATCTTAAATATAAAACTGCTACTAAATTATAGACGAAATATGTCCTGATGTCATTCATTAGTTACAGAAATTGGTAGCATAGATCATTTGTCCCACAAAGATTTAACATTAACTTATTAGAAATATTGCAATTTAATTTAATGGTCAACATATTTTCAATCAGTTTTATAATTTTCAAAAAATGCGACTGGTAACCAAGGATTTCAGTCCCATTGCAAAATGTTTGTCGAACATATTTGGATTGTTCACTTCCTGCATACTTGTGGAACCTGTGCTAAATTGTATTTGTAATGTGTAACTGGAAAACAGAAACATGTTTTCCAGAGAAGTGAGGGCAACAAATCAACAATGTAATGTAATGTAATAGTTGTTACCAATTGTGTTGTAAGTAGATTTTACAATTTAAATAATTTTCTCCACCTCTAAGTCACATTCGTTTTATTGTCTTTGTAATGATATTGCTTGTCTGGCTGTTTTGGGTGGAAAAATGTCGTACTGAAGTGTTAGAAAATTTTTTGAAATGGGTTGTCACAAAAATGAATGAAATGGCTAACTATTTGAAAGTAGAATATTTTGCAGAAGAAGCTACCTACAGAATTCGACGAACAGGTATCTTTTGCAGCATTATCAAAGATCTCTTAGTTGAGCTATAATAAAATTATTCGTAAGCTGCATAACTATTCGTCACCTTTGGATGGTGATTCAGTGAATTTAAACGCGTGACTCGTGTAGCAATTTTAATTAAAGGCTGAATTATTTGTTAAAGAATGGCAGAGAAAGATGGGCACTGACAAACAATCGGACTTCGGAGAAATTTACATGCAAACAAAATGATTGCAGGTTCTATGCCAATAAAATGTTGTAAAATACGAAATAGAATTTGGAAAATGGAGTGGCAAGCTACACGAGATACACAATTTCAATACAAGCAAATCCCGAACTATCCAATATCATAATAGTTCGACATAACAGAAAACAGCTTCATGGATAGTTGGGAGGAAATGGTAAAAGTTAATGAGTAAAAAAAAAAAAAAAAAAAAAAAAAAAAAAAGATGTAGAACTGAAATTGACTGGGGGTTTATTGATGAGAATCAGAAAACAAATAGTTTTCATCTTTACCTGAATGTAGTACATCGGCTACAAAGAATATAATAATGAACAGAGCAAAATACATCGAGCTGTTCTCCGAGTTATGTAAGAAACAGAAGTGAAATACACAAGATTTTGTCTTAATTCCTCGCAGAAAGGAATAAATGAAGGTAGGAATTACAAGTACTCTTCGATACATCAGAGTAAAATAATTACGTTGGCTGCCGATTACAAAATATTACGGTGAAAAAAAAAATTTTTTTGCGTTATAGAAACTTTTTTAGATTTTAGAAAATTGTTCTTCGTGTTGTGTAAAATTATTTGCAGGGTTCTGCAGTATTGTAATCTTAAATCTTATTGTCACAGATACATAACTCCCACTCTGCAGAAAATGTAGGATGAAGAAATTTTACCATGTGATGATGTTTTGCCCGGAATTTCGAAACCGCTAATGGAGAAATAAAAAGAATCTTGTAAGCTGTCATGTATTCTTTTATATATTTTTAAATGAAGACTGAGTGCTATGTTGCACTTATTATTTTATATCCATTTTTTCTTAAATAAGATGACCAGCTTATAAAATATATATGACCAGATGATGGTGGCACAGTCCTTCAAAACCGGTCGTCATTAAATAAATTATTAATTCGCCATCTTGGCGTTCATTTTTGAAGAATATAAAAAAATCTGCATATAAGGCGACTGACGTGATTTTTCAAGATACCTTTATTCACCACAGTCGCAATGTTCCTCATCCTTAATGGATGAAAGTTTTCAAATACTGAAAAACTGCGTAAAAATCGATAGTGGCAGGATCTCTTTAAAATCGCGATTAATCGGACCCCAAAAATTCAATTCACCAAAGATCGTCCACCCCTAGTTGCAACTTCTGTAGTCCAAGATATAAATGTAGGACACTTCAGCTTGTGTTATAGGTGTCTTATATCCGAGAAAGACGAAAATATAAAAAGTTTACTAATGCTGTCACTGACGTGTTATCTGCAAGCTTTTTAAAACACGATCCAGAGATATTCAAGTTGTGAGTCAACTTTGGAGGCAATCTTGAAAGTCCTGATTTGTTTAACTGGCTGGGTACGATATCTGGGTTCGAACTATTTCTGCCACAAATTTACAGTTGTCACGCTAGTTGGAAACTTCAGGCTGTTATCGCAAGGAATGTGGTATCGATGGGGTGGCATATAACAATGAAAACCCGCTCTACTCGTGTCGGAATGTAACCGGTTGCATCACATCCATTGCGGCTGCTAGAAAATTTCATTCCCGTTAACTTTTTGCTGTAGCTGATTTTTTTCCCGTAATTTTACGGATATGTTCTGTGCATGCTGTTTTCGAATGAGGCAGCAGAAGCGCTTCAAGAGGCACTTTATAGAGCGTTGCGACGTTATCTGCTTACATCGTGTGACAGGTGATCGCGACACGGCCAGATAACGAAAACACACGGGAAATGGATTTGCTTCTATCTGGGCCGCACGTGTTATTAACTCTGCGCCATTGGGACGCTTAAAGTGCAGGCTCGCTTCATTATACAAAGTTTCTATCGGTTCTCTGAAAAAGGAAATTTTTTTTTTCCAATCTTCTTGCGACGGGGGTGAGGGGGAGGAATGTTATGTGGAGAGGCGAATTCACTCAACTTTAAATTTTGCCGCAGGCTGAATGTGAAGTTATGATTGTAGCCAACTTCATATGTAATATGTAGGCCCAACCACAGAAACACCAAACCCAGTAATTTAATATGGTTTATGGTTTTCGGAGATATACAGGCTACCTATGGTAGTACAATAAAATTCATTTAATTCAGCACTTTCAGATGAGTGGACAATATAACAGAAGAGTAAAAAACTCATTGTAAACGAATATCTCAGTATAATTTTCTCTTTCCTGTCCTTTTGTGATTAGGAAAGAAATTACTTTTTATCTACTCTTAAGAAACATGTAATAACATAGACTGCAGCAAACTTTTCTGGAAGCCAATTAGCATATTAACAAATAGACGCTTCAAAGAACGTACCTTTCTCTTATGTAACTCTTACAGTAGGTTACTGGAACTCACATGACTATAATAGGGTGCTATAAGTCTCAAGACTGTTACAGTAGGCTAACAGAAGTCACAAGATTGTTACAGCAGGGTACTGGAAGATGCACAGTGCAGACTCACTCTTCCTGAAACATGACATGCACAAACATCTGCAACTTTCTAAGATGTCCTCATATGAATTTATAGGCAGAAATAGTTAGAGACTTACACCACTACCTCTGTCAGGAACGAACATAACTGTGGGAGAGGGGCGGGGAAGGAATGGGACGGGGGTACAAATCCGTCCCCCCCCCCCCAACCAACTTTTTCTAAATCGTTCACAATGCAGCCTGTCCACTTTAGAAAGTCACCTGAATGAGCCTCTTCTAATTAAAACTGAAACCCCCTAGCCAGAGACAATAGAAGAATGAATTACCTGACTTCTGTCTACAGTATAGGATTAAAGAAGTAGTTCTGAAGTTGTTGTGAGTGAACTAGTTTTCACGATGTAGTATTATGCTTGAACAGAACATTGTGACGAACTGGATGTGGGATTTTACTGAACAGCATTAATTCTGCTAGAGGTTATTGAACGGGAACGTAGAATGAGTACACACAAACTTATCTCATTTGGACCACACTGTTTTACGCAACGAAGTAAGTATGAGAATGGGCTGCTAGATTAATTACAGGAATAGCTTGAGCAAGCTAGAGAAGATTCGTGACGCAATTAGGAGCAGGAGAGGAATTTATTTTATTTATTTATTTGTTTGTTTATTTAGCCTGATCAGATTAGGGCCATCAGGCCCTCTCTTACATCGGACCAGGGTTTTACACATACAGTATTTCTTTACATTTGAGTTACCTATAACATACTAATGATTTTTACAGATAAACAATTAATAACATAATTTATATCCCTAGAATAACAAAAATAAGAAATGAAGGGACTTCAAAAGGAATCAGTTGGAGTATAAAAAACGTTTAGATTTCGCTCGGGAAAATGAGTGTTGTATCCAATAATAAATTTCCAAAAGACAACTGTGCGAAGACGGAATGAACATCAAGGTAAAAAAAGGCCAAGAGTTCATTTCTAAAATGAATACTGTGGTCAGAAGCGAGGTCCCAAAGTCCAACACTGTGACGATGGAGCAACAAAAGTAAAATGAGATTGAAATATTAAGCACAAAGGCACGAAGTACGCATGACTATACAGCCTGAAAACCGTATAACCGAAGAATGCACAGCGACTGTCTCTTTCTCATACAGATGCTCGTGGTCTTTACACATAGAGAAGGTGCCCAAAATAATATAAACACTTACATAGACACAATACTTATTTATTAGTACGGAGTTGTCCCACCAATGGGTTTGAGAACGGCTACAACTCTTCGCGCTAAATATTCGAAATATGTGTTTATATTTCCCAACAGGAAATTATCAATTTTTGTACCATAACATCCACCAATTACTTCATCGATGTTGGCGTTGATGATCTGGATCTCATTCACTGTTTTAAGACTGGCTATTACGGTTCAGTTATGTTGAGAAAGGGTGATCTTGCTGTCCGGGAAACAAGTTTGATAATTTTATGATGCGTAACGAAGCACGCTTACAGCTTTTTGACTGAGTGTATGTGTGTGGTTGCTATCATTATCATTTTGCAATATAACAGTGTTCGTTATAGTAAGCAGGTTTTTGTCGAGGCTGGTAAGATACCCATTCACAGTTATCCTGTCAAGGAGGGTAATTATAGAAACAGTTTAATAACACGATATACGAGTAGACGGAACAACCCCATGATTGACTATAAGATGCAGAGACCGAGCGAGGTGGCGCAGTGGAAACGCACTGGACTCGATTACGGGAGGATGGTGGTTCAAATCCACCTCCGGCCATCCACATTTAGGTTTCCTGTGATTTTCCTAAATCACTCCAGGCAAATGCCGGGATGTTCAAAATGTTTGTAGAACTTATGGGCCTTAACTACGGGGTCATCAGTCCCTAAGCTTACAAACTACTTATGAACTAGCTAAGACCAAGGACGGTACAAATATCCATGCCCGAGGGGGGATTCGAACTCCCGACCGTAGTGGCCGTGCAGACGGTGACTGGAGCGCCTCAGTCCCCTCGGCCACCGCGGCCGGCAAGCCGGGATGGTTCCTTTCGAAGGGCACGGTCATTTTCCTTTTCCATTCTTACCTAAAACTCCGAGCGTTAGCTCCGTCTCTAATGACCAAGCTGTCGACTGGACGTTAAACCCTCAGCTTTCTTCCTTCCAGTAGGATGCAGACATGCCGTATCGTAAACTTCTTTCGCGGTTATCTGTAGGAAACAACGTAAACTATGAATCATTGGACAATACCACATACTTCCGGTCACAAAGAGTCACGTTTTATGTCCGTTAGACCACTTCCTTTGCAGCTTCGCACTGACTTCCGTTATGAATGGTTTAACAGTTGCAGCCCTTACAGCCGCGGCGCAGTGGCCGAGCGCATTGAGGCGCTATGCTCCGATGTCCAAGGGCCGTTCCCAGTCGGGGGGTCGAAACCTCCCTCGGGCATGGATGTTTGTATTGTATTTAGTATGAGTTAGTTTATAAGTAGTTTCTAAGTTTAGGGACTGATAACCCGACATTTAAGTCCCATAAGCTTAACAAACGTTTGGACATTTTTGCAGCCCTTACATGAATGTTAAACTCCAGCCGTACTGTTTGTCGAAACAGTATTAGTAGTCACGTGAATGTTGAGGGCCGCGGGAATAGCTGAGCGGTTATAGGCGACTTGTCAGGGACTCCGAGTTGCTCCCGCCGGAGGTTTGATTCCTCCTATATATATATATATATATATATATATATATATATATATATATATATATATGTGTGTGTGTGAGAGAGAGAGAGAGAGAGAGAGAGAGAGAGAGAGAGACAGAGAGAGAGATAGTTGCCCTTAGGTTAGTTTAATTTAGCCCTAGGTACTGATGAGCATATTAGTTTGAATTTTGAGAATTTCAGTCCTTATGCCGTGGTAGTTGTCTGCCCCCGTTCATTCATAATGCTCATTGGCCGTTGTCAGCTAATTACGGGTTTCTCCCACACTCGGCAATTATGTTTTGCCAGTTAATTTTTTTATTCTTTTTACACTGCCTAACCCGAGGATAGTGTCTTTAATGAACATTAAACAGAGGAGCCAAAACATGAATGTTTACGAAACAATAGTGCCATACTTGCCCTACTCAAAAACAATATCTGCCCTTTCTCTGCGCTATTAGCTGCAACTACTGCGCTTATACACGCATATCAGATATAGCATTTCACAACGCGTTACAAACCTTAATTTTATGTTTAAAGACAACTAGATGAAAACCCGGCGTTGCCCGGGTATTTATTTATTTATTCCTGTCATTTTTCAGGTATATATTTATTTGTACAAAGGCTGTATGTCTGTAAAATCTCTTGGGAATACAATTAGTAGTAAAGAAGTAATAGATTAAAACTTTGTGCGTGATGGGGCGGTTTTCCACGAACGTTTCTGTTTATGTGCTCGTATCTCATAAACTACCTGTCGAACTGTGATACAACTTAGAAGGTACACTCACCTATATGCGTGTATACTGTCTGTACAAATTATAAATTGTAACCTCATACCGAATCCCGTAGTTTTACTCAATAAACAGCGGAAAAGTAGTAAGCGAGAAACTTTTTTCCTTTCATCATTTTGCTATGGTTGTCCGCGAGAGAAAGTTTAATAGAAGTTTGAAATTATGTATAAAGTTTGTTGCAAGTCGCTAAGTACTCTGATTCTCGTATAGCGTATTTATAAAGTCTCGCCGCATTATGTGGCAGTTTTTTGCAAGTCCTATTGTTTATGACGTCATATCTTCTGAATGATGTGTCGTATATGATTCTTAACCGTGCAGCAATTGTACCTCACGGTACGGAATGTGTGTACCAAATTTGGTTGAAATAGGTCCAGTGGTTTAGGAGAAAATGAGCAGCATTGTCGCTAAATGCAGCAATTTTCTGCGAATCTGTTTATGACGTCATATCTCGTGAACTATTTATCGTACGTGATTCTTACACTTACGACGACCGTTCTCATGGATTGAAGCTTACGTGTACAAAATTTCATGAAGATTGGAACAAAATGTAGATTTGTATGCAACACGTACTAATATACAGACACTCTGCTTTATATATTAGATGGTTCTTCCTTCTATTCGTCGTGATCTCGTGACAGGGACATTTGTGACTTACCATTTGTAGAAAATACTGAAACGAATTCTTTCTAAAAATTCTCTCTATGTAATTTACCACCGTAACTGATTGGCCGAGCGCTCTAAGGCACCTTGCTGCGGAACACGCGGTTGCTTCTCGTCGGAGGTTCGAGTCCTCCATCGGACATTGGTGTGTGTGTTGTTGATTAGTTTTAGTAGTTTATAAGCCCAAAGACTGATACCTTTGTAAGTCCCACAGATTTACGAACATTTGAATATTTTGTAATTTAAAATAGTCATATATAATTTGCCTAATGGCGCGCTTCGAAACTTAGAGCTGACACAGCGACCACCTGAAAATAATTCTCTGTTGACTACAGCTTGTCTGCTTTAATGGCAGCTGTTAACGCTTACAGCAGTGCTTTCCAAACTTTCCCTCCTGGCGACACCCTTTTATAGCTTACAGTTTTGCACGACACTCTTTCACTAATATCAATACATATGGTAAAATTTAGATGGTTCTAGCGGGAGGGGGAGGGGGCGACGGAAATAAAGTATCGCTTAAATGTAGTTTGTAAACGAAACTGAAATCCTCGTACGCGTTGACATGTTTAATGTTGATCCTGACTGCAGCAATTACGTACACTCATCGCAAGAAAAGGAAACATATGAACTACGGAGATGTACAACAAAGTAACAACGCAGACAACAATGACTTGCTTCTTCTACATGCGACCCAACTTCCGAAACACGAAATTTGAATTTCGGAAACCGTTTTTCGCTGTCGTGTGTACATGTCAGGGCCAGATACGGTTTTGCTGGATCGATTGAAAACGGCATCTGGAAATTAGCTGCTCGGATTTCTGATTTAGACAGCACAGTGGCTGTTCCCTTTCAGTTCAATATTATCACATTATTTCCAGAAATAAAGAGGATGTATTTATGACAAGTGATGAATTATTATTTAAGTTCTATTGTTCGGTTCTTGCTTCATCACGACCACGGAAGTCCCGACATATTCGGAAAAAAATTGATAAATATTTGTGACATGTCATTTTTGGCCCCAGAATCTGTTACATACAGGAAACTGAGAGAAAAAAATATTAACGCATACCAGGGTTCGAACCAACGATCACTTCATTTAAAATACTACTCTCCGTTAATCACCCGGCCATACTCCATACAAAACATCGCTACTAAATAACTTTAGTCAGAGGGCAATTGTGACTACTTTTACAATCTATGACAGCTTTTCCAGCCACTGTGTCATTGATTGACATTTATTTTACGCTACCGAGGGTGACGTGGCTTTGAAAAATCGATTAAAAACGCTCAGGTTCAGCTTTTTGAGAAGGAAAGCAGACTACAGTGAAGGTTCGTTCAAGCAGCTGCCAGTTCCAGCAAACTGCGCATGGGAAGAGCTGTTATCGAGTATCTGTCAACTGGCAGCTGCTTGAACGAACCCTTAGTGTCTACTGCTGCTGAAGCACAGCTGCTGCCTAGCGGCTGAGCACGCAATTAATGTGCACCGATCATTCCTTTAGTACGTGATCTGTGGTGCACTGAATGGAGAGAAGGATGATTAGCTGCAGGCGAGTCTTCAAGGTAGTATGAAGAGAAGGATATTTTGTGTTATTTTATGACAAGTTTTTTGTTTAGAGTCTAAATTTGTTAGTCTCGCGACACCCTTGATACTAATACACTCCAGGGTGTCGCGACACCCAGTTTGGAAAGCTCTGGCTTACAGCAACACAGGCTACATATGTGATTTTCTATTTCAATGCCAATACATATTTAATTATCTCAAGATATGTCACTATTTCTTTTAGTTCACTTTAGAACATGATTCATAAAATCTGTGACAAAATAAACTGACGTGAACTACAAGCTACAGTAATTTAAACTCAGCACTGTTGTACTAACAATTTTGCCTGTTCTGATTTAGCCTGTTGATAACTGATTAGTATTCAAAGCATCTGTGTTTATGCTCAGTGGAACGCAACATTTCTTACCATTTGCTGCCACTTTAACAATACGCTTATAAGCATCACAGTATTCAATTAAGAAAATCTTTTCAAAAGAACTTTCAATTACTTTTAAGTAAATCTTGAAATGACCTACTTCAAATGATCTAACAATTCTCATATAATGTTGTTGATAATAATTAGTTGCCACAATCGAAATAACAGTTCATTTTCGTTGAGTAAGAAAAATATATAAATAATTGTAAATTACTACACTTGACTAACTGCACAGGGATAAGTTCTGACTACTAAATGATAGAAAATGAACTTATAACAAAATGCTTCATTCAAGAAACATCAACCACAACTTTTAATTTTTGAAATACTGCGACGTAAAATTAATTTCTAGATTTTTCTTTACCTTATAAATCTTAGAACTCTTCTGAGAGAAACTTTTACAAATTAAAATCTCTGTATGTCTATCGCCTTTGCAGAGAGACACACAAAAAAGGCATACGTCCATACACTTCGACGATCAGATCGGAAGTATCATGCCTCTGTGCAATAACAGCGCTCCTCGAAACAACGATAATGTTATATAAAATTAAAGTATTTGGCGCGTTCTGCCAACCTAAGGTGGCGTACCAACCTAATTTACACACCGGGCCGTCTAGCAGCATCATCTATTGCCACTCTGGCACTGTTTGAATCTAGTGCCACCGTCTAGTGCTACCTTTTTGCTGGATACGTCTGCACGTACCTCTTTCACTACGTGTGAAAACTTCAATAAGAGAAGAGATTGGGTAAAACGAATTACAGTAGCATATTCTGTATTAGAAGGGCACGAATTTTTTAGCATACCAAACTTTTTGGTAAGGAAGGCGAAATGACAACTAAGCAAGTTATTTCGCAATTTTCTGTCAGAATCTCTTAAAAAGGATCATATTTGCCTAAGTTGTGCACCCACAAGGGCATTTTGCATCTGCTAAATAAAACTGCTTTATGGAATTCCGTTATGACAGAGGAGGCAAATAAGTGAAGTTTCCGTTCGAAATACGAAGACACTGTCGGATTTCTGCACACTGTAACCGTACTATCGTTTATCGAATCAGTCCAGAATGAACATCCCAACTCATTTTGCAGTTCGCAACAGTCAAAACGTTTTACTTTTTATGCATTACGAATTTATTTTAAACGTGCCGCGATTACAGAGGAATTCCTGTCCAACGTTTATATGAAATATGTAAACGCTTGGGCGAAATATTCGTGAAGCTTTCAGAAGAGTCTCTTATGTTTTTCACATTTCTACGAAACACGCGTCACGCCGCTGAGTACGACATTCTCAGTATCGAGTTGTCTCAATCTTTTACATTTGTAGCACCGAGTACAGTGCGATAGCCGAACCGTACTTTGAACCTTGCTCTTGACAAATGCGAATTCCGCGATCTGCTCCAAAAATAATCTTAAAGCCATGCCGGATTAAATTGAAACAATCCACACTGCGACAAGTGGTCACTTACGTAAAACAAAAAGTCTCCGATAAGGTGTGACGGATGCTTGCCGTTGTGATATCACTCATGTGATCGACATCCATGTCGACAACAAGCTGGGTGGAATCCAGAGATTACGAAGGATTAATTGGACAGTTCCACAAAATGAAAAAGTCGCTGTCATAGTCGTGTGCTACTACGCTTGAACGACATGGTATACTGGAATAGTGGTTAAAATTAAATTTCAGAAAAAGAACATCGAATGAATATTTAAGCAACAAAGATAAAATGAAAGAAGTTGAAAAGGAGGTAAACGTGGACGATAAATAGGCCTAATACAGACAGGAAGACGATAGAAGCTTCTGAAATACGGTGGTATAGACGAATGCTAAAAATTAGGTAGGCAGATCGTGCAACTAACGAGGAGTTACTGAACAGATTTGAGGAGAAAAGGAATTTCTGGCATACCTTGACTAAACATAGGGATCCATTGCTAGGACACATTCTTGTGCGTCCTATTTTCGCGAGTTGCTGCGATCCCCACGAAGTGGGCCTGACAGAAGATATGAAGAAGTATAAAGAAGGGCAGCTCGTCTTGTATTATCTCGACACAGGGGAGAAAGAGTCACGGAAATGATGTACAAGACGGGGTGGAAATCGTTAAAGGAAAGGCGTTACTCGTCGCGGCGATACCTATTTGCGAAATTTCTTTTACTAACTTTCCCTTCCGAATGCGAACATATTTTGTTAGCATCCACCAACATAGGGAGACACGATCATCATAATAAAATAATAGGTATAAGGTCTAGGTAATAAGGTGTAATTTTTTTCCATGCGCTATTAGAAAATGGAAAGGTAGAGTAATATCATTTTTTTTAATTTTTTTTTTTTTTTTTTTTTTTTTTTTTTTTTTTTTTTTTATGGGACTTAACTACGGGGTCATCAGTCCCTAAACTTACTTACAAACTACTTATGAACTAACTAAGACTAAGGAGGGCACAAATATCCATGCCCGAGGGGGGATTCGAACCCCCGACCGTAGTGGCCGTGCAGACCGTGACTGGAGCGCCTCAGTCCCCTCGGCCACCGCGGCCGGCGGTAATATCATAAAAGGGGTTCGATGAACCCTGCGCCATGCACTGAAATGTGATTTGCAGAGTATTTATGTAGATGTAGGTGTAGATGTAGACATTAAAAAATCGTCAATTTAACTTTGGAGGGAGGTGTATGGGGTAGAAATTGCATAGGGAGACCAAGAGACAAATACAGTTAGCTGGTTCAAATAGATATAGGTTGACCACAACTACAATAATGCGAATTATTCTTGAACTAATCTGCAATTAAGTTTCATACTTACCTGTACTCTATTATCCGCAGAAAGAGGTCTCGTTAGTAAACCACTTTAAAGTCGAAATTAATACAAAGGTTTATGGGTTCGTAAAATGTTTAAATGTTTGTTAAGCTTAAGGGTCTTACTGCGGGGTCCTCAGTCCCTAAACTTACAAACTACTTATGAACTACCTTATACTAAAGACGACACAAACATCCACGCTCGAGCCGCGGCGGAGCGGCCAAACGCATTGAGGCGCTATGCTACTATGCGCGATGCCGTTTCCCGTCGGGGGTTCGAATCCCCCCTTGGGTATGGCTGTTTGTGTCGTCTTTAGTACAAGGTAGTTCATCAGTAGTTTGTAAGTTTAGGGTCTGATGACGCCGCAGTTAAGTCTCTTAAGCTTAACAAACATTTGAACATTTTCTCCATGCCCGAGGGGGGGATTCGAACCCCCGACGGGCACCGGCCTTGCGCATCGTAGCCATAGCGCCTCATTGCGCTTGGCCGCTTAGTCACGGCTATGGGTTCGTAATTGAAATTTATTTCTCTTCTCGCCTTAGACATCTCTAGTTACATATTCACACAAAGTTAAGTTGAAACTAAAACAAAAGGTCTATTTTCCACAGTACCAAAACAGTGCCAAAGAAAAAAAGGATCTCTGGTAAGAATCGTCGTGGGGTATAATTCATCTACTTTCGAAGGGGATTGGGGTGGTTCACGTATGTATTTCATACTACTGGTCTAAAATTAATTTCCTAATATTTTTCAACCAGTTCCTGTTATTTTACAGCTTTTGAAAAGTGGTGTGATTTTACCAAGAAGCCCACGGTAGAACAATTCATTAACATAAAACAAACTTACTTCCACCAAAATCGCTAATATATTTACTGTTTTTTATTTTTGTTTTTTGCTGTTGTTTTTCTTTTTAATTTTTTTTCGGTTTCTATGAACTACGTCATCATCAGATATTATTATTATTATTATTATTATTATTATTATTATTATTATTATTTACAAAGTTCTCCTATTTTCTATAAAATAAAGAGTTACTTGTGAAAATGTAATATAAGAAAAAGAACATTGTCAAATGATTAAAATTTGCATCACCAAAGTGGATCGTCATCTGTATTGCACATTTAAAAATTGTGTATGTTCTTCATTAATAAACTGATAGAGCGGTGGCTGAGGTTACTTTGAGTTTCAAAGTGGTACACATATTATACAAATGCGGTTATCATTCTACGATGGCTGTAATAGCCCCTATGTTCTTTATTGCCGGCCGCGGTGGCCGAGGAGACTGAGGCGCTTCAGTCACGGTCTGCACGGTCACTACGGTCGGGGGTTCGAATCCCCCCTCGGGCATGGATATTTGTGCCGTCTTTAGTATAAGGTAGTTCATAAGTAGTTTGTAAGTTTAGGGACTGATGACCCCGTAGTTGAGTCCCATAAGCTTAACAAGCATTTGAACATTTGTTCTTTATTGATACCAAATTCGTAAGTTAATTTAGAACGGTTTCGTTTGTCACTGATGACAGCCCTCAGATATTATTTACGTTTTATTTTCCTGTCAAAGTTTTGCGTAATGAAGTCTGCAATGTATTCTGAAATATCTAATACTAAAGTAGAAGAAACTGTTCCACTGCAGCAAGTAAGTCTTCAGCTCTATTGATTTCTGTTGATGTACAGTGCAAAAAACATACATTCAAAAAGGAGAAGAACTGTTGTAATCAACCTCTTTAAGAGTGCGTTGCAAATAGTCTATCATTATTTGATTTGCATTTGTTTACCAACATTGCTAGAATCCATTTCTTTTACTTCTGAATCACGAGGAAAAGGTTGAAAGAACTTTTTATTCGTTGTAGTACTTTCGTCTTATTTTTCTTGTTACTGCAGCCATACGCTACATACAACTCGTGTCAGATCTGGTTAATTTCGAGACACAACTAATAATCACACAAAATCACACTGTATCTACGAACTGAAACGATGGTTTATAATAGACCGGTTGAGTCAGATGTACTGACGGTAGGCAAGCGACACCCCAGCGAGAGCCGACAGGTGTTGTTTGCCCATACCAGGCACGTAATCTAATCAAGGTATATTAACTTTATTTTAAAATTTAACAGTTACATTTGCTTACAACGTGATTTTGGTGTGTTATGTTAAAAGAGTACACAATTTTATCATTTGCGCTTTTAGATTCTCTTAATGTCTTTGCTGTAGGAATTTATTTATGTATTTGCAGAACTTTTTTTCACTCTTTTGTTCTCGAGTTAAACTAATTTGAATATATTTATAATTTTGATGATTTTGTAATATGAAATGTTTTCCCGTAATTATTATGGCTTAAAGAAATGTAAATGATATAAGACATTTAACAAAAGTAAAAAGAACTAGTACATTACAAAAACAAAACAGAAAGGAAGATGGATTTCAGTTAGGAATAAATTATAAAAACATAGCTGTAAATAAACAAGAAACAAAAATTGCGTAAAGGGTCAATCATAACGACATATGGATAACAACGAAATCTGTTGAAAATTTAAAGTGTGCAGCTTTTGAGCAAATGTATGGTTTTTCCATAAACGTGTAATTTTTTACACATATCATAAAAACGATAATAAATAAATGAAAAGCAACAAATTAAAATGGCATGAAGTGACGAATGTACAAGACCAAGGACGAAGCACGCATCTGAACGGCAAAGTGATCTTTGTGGAATGTAAGTTTTTTTGTTTTTTGTTTTGTTTTTTTCTTTAACAAGGAACAGAATGTACAGTAACCTATAAGCCTCATAAAAACGGAACGAAAATGTTACATAAAAGGGATAAATTTTATGACATAAGTGTAAAACAAACAAATGAATAATAAGGAAAATGATCATTGCGTAGTTGATGATGTTTTCATTCATGGAACCTAATATCAATGGTGAACAAACCTTTTTACGCTAATTAATTGAGTATTTATTTTATTGTTTTACCATTAAGGTATGAAATTGTACGTAAAGCGAGAGAAAGAGAGACTAGAGCAAGAGAGAGTGCAATATTAAGTGATGCAATAAAATGAATCAAATATAAGTATAGTACATAGTATCAATCTACATTTTAATCGATACAAAGGTTCAATAAGCACGTACTTTTTCTTAATACACCGTGACTGTCTCAAGCTCTTTTTCACATGCAAAATTTTTTAGATTGGTAAAAAGAAAAGTGATAAATATACAAACTGATGGGTACACACTTTCACTATACACTTTAGAAATATTTATTACGGCATTCCACTGAGCACTGTTTGTGTGGAAAATGGGGAGGGGGGTTGTGGTTGGTTTTCAAACTGTGCGGTGGGTAGCCAGGTACCCAGAGAGAGTGGGAAGGTTGACATACGTCGCGCGCCCAGAAAGCCTCTCTACTGACGTCTACGCACTGCTGTCGACGGGCAGGAAGACCATTGGGGAGAATTTCCAAAATATGCAAATGATGCAAAAACTGTACAAACAACCCTTATGGTGTGGTGTCGCACAAGTATGAAGTGCGCGCCACGTACTTGCGCCGCGCGCCGCCATGCATGCACGGCGCGGCGTTCTTACGACGTCAGCCACGAGCGCCCTCTTCCGCAACTCCGCTCGTGGCCACGACTGCTGCATCGTTCACTTGGGAATCAGATAGGAACCAGTTAAGACTTGGCTATCGGATAGGCACTAGGACTCATCAGTAGGCAGGCCTCTCTCAAGTTTAACTATGTATCAGCATTCTGCAGTCTTGAACTTTGTAAAAGATAAGTACTATCTTAGTTCTACGAAATATACAACTTGTTCTAATTTAGCCTAGTGTTTCTAGTTTCTGCTGTCCCACTGGCTGGTCACCTCCGTACCTGCACACGCGTGCATCCTATTTTCCTGTGTCGGTCTCTCTCTCTACTCGGCCACCGACACCCAGGACAACCGGCGGAAACGAGACAAAATATGGAGTATCCAGAATTGATTGCTATTGACAAATGTAACAAGAACAAAAAGAACTAAACTGACTGTTATTATAAAAATAAACAATTAAAGAAATAATTATCATGAAGAAAGATGTACACTCATTATTTAGATGTGATTGTACCAGTACAAATCTCCATCCTTTGTTATTCATATGATCTAACAGGATGTAAGGAATAGAAACGAAAACCGAACTCAAATTATGTTCAACATTCAATTTATGTTCAACATTCAATCATCAGTCTTGCTACAACTTGCTCAATGTTTCCAGATGTCTCTTTGATCTTTTGGTAGCGTTGCCTGTGGCTGGTGAGTCGGGGGTGTTCGCAAGTTGGCAAGAGACACGTTCTGGGGCAAGCCAAAGGGAAAACGGCTTTTCGCGAAGTTGAGACTGCAGTTCCTTGGGACGCTCAGTCAGTTTTAGCTGGTGCGCAAAGACGGCAGTAGTAATCATATGGTGCTCCAAAGTAAATCTGTGAAATTTGGGAAATTTTTGTCGATTTTGAAGTAAATTCAAGTATTAACACCACAGTTACGGTTGTGTTTGCTGCAGAACAAATTTGCGGGGAATTATTAGTCATTTTCTGGGAATAAGGTGATCTTTTGATGACTGGTTCCTTAAAGAGGATAACGAGATGCGAGGAGCTTCAGTTGTGCACTTCAGTCCGTAAATGTTAGTCGATAAATGGAGGAAATACGTTTGAGAATAGCGTGTAGGTGATTTCGGTGAAAAATTTCTGGATTATGTCTTGTGACTGGTGCAGTGACGGCATATTCGCGCCATTTCTTTATGAGTGGGCTCAAGATACTATTTTGTAAAACTTCAGTTAGGTTTTCATTTCAGTTACTTTCTAAAAGTGTTTCAAAGTAAGTGTGATAAATTTTGCTTTAGTAATTATCGTAGAATTTTCCTTGTGGAATTTGTTAGGCTGCTTGGTCAAGCTTCGCGTAGTCAGCACAAAAGAGAAGTGGTTTTAGATGGCATCGAAGAAGTGAGCATTCACTATTAGCGGTTAGATTTTTGAAATAGAAGCCTACAATACATAATTTCTTATTCAAGTTCAAATTATTTTGGAACTATCTCCGTGAGATGAGTTGTGAGGGCGTGTCGCCACGTGTGCAGAGAGGGCGCGTTACACCACTCTGTTTGCCTGCTTGATTAATGATCGTTAATTTTCTAAAAACCGGCCCATAGCTATGACGTATCAGCATCTCAGTTCTGAAGTGTCATGCGGAATCTTGAACCAAGAGATACCCTCAGTCTGTTCAGCTAATTTGTACTTCCCGTATTCTGTAAATGGGCAGAGCTGCCTCCTTTTGTAATCAAATTTTAACGACATATTATGAGCAATGTCAATTGGGCCGTTCTGATGTACTCCGACAAATGGCAGTGGATTAAATGCTGTTGTAGTTCTTAGTAGTGTGTGTGAAAGAGGAAAGGTTGTTTCGAATGCACGAGTGTGTTGTAAGTGGTAACATGTGTTCCCTTTCCCTCCTGCCCATCAAACGTGAAAAGGGGTAATAAATAAAAATATAAATTAGACGTTAGGAGACCTATAACCATTAATCTCAGCCCGTGAGCCAATGCATATGCTTCGTTATCTCATGCAATAAGAAATTGTCTTCCGGTAAGTCCATTTTAATAAACTGAATCGTAAAAGTTATCTCTCCTGGGACTACTTAAGAAGTTCCACCTTCATTTCACCACAGTATTCTTGTCGCTTGTGAATCAAATGAAACTGAATGAGCTATTTCATGAGCCGTAATCGGACATCTTAAAAATGACTCATATGTTTTGCTAGTCGTCTGGGTTCACATGCGAGTCGTTATCCATTGCACTTAATCAATTCAAATTGTCGTAGTGGTTGATTTATTGCCCTGCATTGACTTCTGGGTCCTAATTATCAATCTTAATACATACAAGAAGCTCACAAACGAGACAGCTGGTAGACAAAACATGAGAATATAAATTACTTATCTGTGTTGTTTACGAGAAAAAAATTAACCACTCAGTATTTAGTCTTATTTCTGGACTTCACCAAATACTTTACTTATGACGTACTGCGTTATTTTTTTTAGATAACTATACTGATTCAAAAAGCATATTTTTGGATCTTAAACGGGCGGTCATGTCGTGTCGACCCCTCTTTCAGTAGCCTGGGAATTCTGATATTGGCGTCACAATACGTATTTTCTGTAATGTCGTTTATTAACAATAGCACCTTATTCCCACTATTAGCAGCTTTCACTCGGTGAATACCAGACAGAAATCGAATCCACATTTGGATCACACCTCCTTGACTCTTGTGCAGAAAGGTGTGCAGTATTCTGCAGCATCCATTTTCAATAAGCTGGCACAAGAACGCAAGGATCTCAGTACAAACCCACGGCTTTCAATTCTAAATTCAAGAGTTACCTCATTTTTTTATTATTATTATTAGTCATGTTAACCACAGCTGCTTAATTTACGTGGGCAGTTTGATAAGTCTCGTAAAAAATAGAATAAAACATTGTTTTAAAGGCGAAAACTCACTTTATTTCTCGACATAGTCTCCTTGCAAGGCTATACGCTTGCTCCAGCGAGTTTCCAGTTCTTCAACCCATCGGCAAAGTAGGCTTTGTGAAACTCTGCAAAATAGTCTGTCACAGCACAGCGGCGTACGCTTCCTCATTCGATGAAAATTTCTTCCCACCAAGCCAAACTTTCAAGTTTGGGAATAAGAAGGAGTCACTTGGAGCTAAGTCTGGTGAATAGGATGGATGAGCAACCAGTTAGAATCTCAAGTCGTGCACTCTTGCCACTGCGATAGCTGCTGTGTGGGCTGGAGCATTGTCCTGATGAAATAGAACTTTCTTCCGTGCCAATCCTGGACGTTTTTCAATTCCTGTTTCCAACGATCCAGCAGAGCAGCATAGTAGGGCCCAGTAATGCAGCTGACTTTTTCTAAATAATCTATCAGGTTTATATCTTGGGAATCCCAAAAGACAGTTACTATTATCTTTCCAGCTGACAATACTCGCCGGTCGCGGTGGCCGAGGGGACTGAGGGGCGTCAGTCACGGTCTGCACGGCCACTACGGTCGGGGATTCGAATGTCCCCTCGGGCATGGATATTTATGCCGGCCTTAGTGTTAGGTAGTTCGTAAGTAGTTTGTAAGTTTAGGGACTGATGGCCCCGTAGTTAAGTCCCATAAGTTATACAAACATTTGAACATTTGACAATACTCTTCGAATTCTTTGGTGCACTTTCTCCACTCTTCGTCCATTGTTTGGACTATTGTTTGATCTCTGGAGTGCAATGGTGGATCCAAGTTTCATCCACAGTTATGAATCTGCGCAGAAAGTCCTGTGGATTGCGCTTGAAGAATGTGAGATTCTGAGCAGAAATGTTATTTCTTTTCAGTTTTTGGTCCAAAGTGAGCAGGCGAGGCACCCATACGCACAGAGGTTCCTCATTGCCAGTTTTTCATGGAGGATTTAATGCACTCGTTCAGTTGATGCCTACAGTATTAGCTATCTCGCGAACTTCGATCTTCCATTACTCTATCGGGCACCTTATCGATAGTTTCCTGTGTGGTGACTTCAACGAGCCGACCGTAGCGTGCTCCATCTTCCGTGGTTCTCTGCCACATATGAACTCATTGATAGAAACCTAAATGGTCTTCAATGTTGGTGCAGAACCCATCCAACTAGGATTTGATAGAAACCTAAATGGTCTTCAATGTTGGTGTAGAACCCATCCAACTAGGATTTGATCTGTGATTCAAATGAAAATGTTCAGTGACCGCACTAAATTCGTTTTTCTGCATAATAAGGAATTAACTACGCAGTTACCACTTCAACTGGCAGCCAACAATCAACTAATGCCGACCGCGGTGGCCGAGGGGTCTGAGGCACTCCAGTCAAGGGTCTGCACGGCCACTACGGTCGGGGGTTCGAATCCCCCCTCGGGCATGGATATTTGTGCCGTCCTTAGAATCAGCTCGTTCATAAGTAGTTTGTAAGTTTAGGGACTGATGACCCCGTAGTTAAGTCCCATAAGCTATACAAACATTTGAACTTTTCTTTTTTTTTAATTTTTATTTTTTATTTTTTTTATTTTTTTTATAATCAGCTAATAACAGCTGCCGTTCTGAACTTGCTGCAATACTCGTGGTAATATCAGGCTCACCAACAACAGTGCAGGTTCCGAAAATTTCCCGCTCTTTCATACAAATTTACCAAAGTTATAAAACCACCTCGTATTGGGCCAAAGCTACCGGTTTCGGTTTATACACCATTATCAAGCGCCAGCAGAGCTTAGCCAGTTGATTACTATTATTATTACTATTCTATTATGACTCACCATCAGCCGACATATGAAAATGTGTGCCTAGCTGAGACACGAATGCGGATTTCCTTTATTCGCCCGCGGTCCCGTTACCATTGCCCTATCGGCACACGTCTCCCAGACCGAGCCATACTTCCTGACCGCGAGCACTACTACATTTACTGTGTAAGTCCCGCACAGGGAGAGCTCTCTGCTACAATTGTCGCAGGCCCTGCTGGGGCTCATTTTAATACTACGCTGGACTTGGGAAATGGAACACGCGTGGGCAGCGGGCAGTGTGTTGCGTATAGGAGACTGGAACGGTGCGAAGGGCGTGCAAGGGGAACGTAATGCTTAAGGCGACCGCTCGTGAAAAGCGGGAAATACGGGTTCGGGTCCAGGTCCTCCACAGATTCTCATATGCCACCATTAAATCTGGTGCCGATTCATGTTCTCAATTGGGAAGACATTTATTGAATTTACGAGGGTTATTCTAAAAGTAAGGTCCGATTCGCCGTAAATATTTGAAAGCGGCGCCAAGGAAAAAATAAGCATGCGCGCCGACTCCTTGCATACGTTGCGCGATGAACGCCGCCAGTATCGTTGTTACTGCTGCTGTGTGCTGTTGATAGTGTCAGTTCACAATGTTTGAGACAATCAATCAGCCCGTCGACTGTGAAGTAAGAGCAGTGATAACGGTTTTTGTCTTCAAGAAACATTTCAGCGGCAGATTACTGAAGTACGGTCCTAACATAATGAGTGACAGTAGAGTGCGCCGGCCGCGGTGGCCGAGGGGACTGAGGCGCTCCAGTCGCGGTCTGCACGGCCACTACGGTCGGGGATTCGAATCCCCCCTCGGGCATGGATATTTGTGCCGTCCTTAGTCTTAGCTAGTTCATAAGTAGTTTGTAAGTTTAGGGACTGATGACTCCGTAGTTACGTCCCGTAAGTTCTACAAACATTTGAACATTTGATTTTTTTTGACAGTAGAGTGCGCAAGTGGGTGCGAGCCTTCAAAGAAGGACGGGGAAATGTGCAAAATGTACCACGCTCCGGTCGACCATCCGTGATTTCTGAGGAATTGCTCATGCGGTTGACGACAAAATTCTTGACGATCGTCCATTCACTATTTCAGGTTAATCAAGTGAAAGAAGCTTTTAAAACTGGCTTTCTTCGCAGGCGGCCTATGCGTCAAAGTATACTTCCCAATAAGTGTGTTACAGTCTGAACTGAACATCATCATCAGATTTCTCTGTTCAACTAGGCATTCCTGGGTAGCGTAATGGACTTAGGCATTCAAAAGTTTGTTGAATGATATGACAAATGTTTAAATAAGTATTGAAGTTATGTAGAAAAATAGAGAAAGACGGAAGGGATTTCAATAAAAGAGTTCCGTTGGAAACAAGTTTGATTTTGGATGTTTTTGTTTTAACCGGTCCTTACATTTGAAATATCCTTTGCTAGGAGGCCTATATTGGATACTCGTATAATCAATTCTCAAGTCTCGTGACACAGTTGGCGTCAAAGTATATTTCCCAATAAGTGTGTTATAGTCTGCACTGAACATCATCATCATCAGATTTTTCTGTTCAACGAGGAATTCCTGGGTAGGGTAATGGACTGTTAACTTAATTCTTGTCATTTGCATTATTCCTTTCGATGTTAAAACGATCATCACAACCTTTGTCTTGCGCTGCTGCCTTGTTTCATCGCACTCAGGCTAGGTATTTTAGGAATTTGAAGGTTCACCTATGGTACTGTTTCTCAACCTGAAGGTCTCGAGCCCCAGAGGGTCGCAGTGTCTTGCTCGAGGCAAGCAGCTTTATGGTTTGGGAGGGGGGGGAAGGGAGAGGGGGCGGGAGGGGTCGCCAGTGTTTTTTGATTGGAGGAGGTCGCATTTTTAAAAAGGTAAAGGCAATTCAGTGAGATCCATCCCGCGGTCTCCCCTGGTGGAGAGAGAATTAATAATTCGTACACAATACTTTTAAGCGCGCACCAGTGGAGGAGAAGGTAATAATATGGGCTAGAACTTTATTTTTAAACCATAAATTCCGATATTGTTGCTGAAAACTTAAAAAAATAATCTTTATGATGTTATAAAAAAGCCATCATAATTTTTTAGTTTAAATCAATATGCAACTTTAATATCAAAACATTTTTGGAAAATTGTCATATTGTGAAAAAATGAAAATATGATGGTAATATGGGCTACACTATATACAATAATAATAATAATAGTTCATGTACATTTTATAGAGTAGTTGGAAAAGCCTTTATACTAGGTCATGTTTCTCATAAGTTGTTCGTTTAGGGCGGCCGAAATCAAATACAATGTTCTGTTTCGCAGCCAGCACACACGTTGTGCGCCCACATCTCGCACATTATGGACTGGATCCACAGCTCTCCTTTAGTGTCTTTGGCTTATAATCCCTCACAAAAAAAGGCAGGTAGCATCTTCATCTCTAGGCTTTTCAACCCCAACACATGGCTCAAGAACTGACTCCTCAGAGTCAGTTGATCATTCCTCTGAGCTCTCGGATGCTGATTGTAGATCAATGATCAGTTTTCGCTTCAATTATGGCTTTTTGTTTTTTATTTCTTTTCTCAACACCTGGCTCACGTTTCACCGCGATTGACCATATTACCTCCCTCGCCATATTGGAAAGTAAAGCATCACAATACGCTATAAACAACCTTTCATTAAACAGCTTTAGGAGCATTAGATAGCTAAAAACTTATGTAATAAAAATGTGAAAATTACAGAAACTATCAGTTTAATAAGTCATGGTTCCAAAATACTAACAAACTTGTGGAATCCGACCTCGGAGAAGATTTAGGAGAAATGTAGGAACACTGGAGGCAATACTCACATTACGACTTATCGTAGAAGGTAGGCTAAGGAAAGGCAAAACTACATTTTAGCATTTGTACATTTGGAGAAAGATTTCGACAATGTCGATTGGAATAAACTCTTTCAAATTCTGAAGGTAACAGGGGTAGAATATAGTGAGCGAAGACTAATATTCAACTTAAACAAAAACCAATCAGCGGTTATTAGAGTCGAAGAGCAAGAAAGGGACGAAGAGATTGGGAAGGGAGAAAGGCAGTGTTGTAGCCTTTCCCCAGTTTTGTTCAATGTGTACATTGAGCAAGGGTGAAGGAATGCAAGAAGAAATTTGGAGAGGGGATTAAAGTTCTGGGAGAATAAATAAATACTATTCGGTTGGCCGATAATATAGTAATTCTGTCAGAGACTGCAAAGGCTCTGGAAGAGTTATTGAATGGAATGGACAGTGTCTTGAAAAGAGTGTATAAGATGGGCATCAACAAGAGTAAAACAAGGATAAGGGAGTGTATCGTCAGAATGTCGGGCGATGTTGAAGGAATTAGATTGGGTAATGTGGCATTAAAAGTAGTAGGTGAGTTTTGTTATTTGAGTATAAGATAACTTCTGATGGCCGAAGTAAAGAAGACATAAAATGCAGAATGGCTATGGGAAGAAAAGCGTTTCTAAAGAAGCGAAACTTATTAACATCCAATATTAATTTAAATGTTGGGAAGTCCTTTCTGAAACCATTTGTCTGGAGTGTAGTAGTGTATGGGAGTGAAACGTGGACGATAAGGAGTTCAGACAAAAAGATGATAGAATCTTTTGAAATGTGGTGGTACAGATGAATGATGAAAATTAGACGGGTAGATAGCGTAACTAATGATGAGGTACTCAACAGAATTGGGCAGTAAGTGCGTTTTTCTCATATTCTGACTAAGAGAAGGGATAGGTGGTGGGACACATTCTGACATCAAGGAATCGTCATCTTTGCATTAGAAAAGGATGTGAGGGGTAAAAATTGTAGAGGGAGACCGAGAGACGAATACAGTAAGGAGATTCAAAGGGGTGTAGGTTGTCATTCTTATTCGAAGATGAAGAGGCTTGCACAGGACAGGATAGCGTAGAGGGCTGCATCAAACCAGTCTGCAGACCGAAGACAACAGCAACACAAATAAGATGTTAAAAACATACTGCCGTCCTTGTGGTCTACAATACAAGACTAGTTTGATGTATCTCTCTACGCTAGCCTTTCCTGAGTATCCCTTTTCGCCTCTGAATAAGACCGACTCCTTTTGTAGCTACTTACCATAATCGTCTCTCTGTCTCCCTTTGGGATTTTTATACCATCAAATTCCTTCCAATGCTAATAAGATAAAAAGATTATAGAGGCTTTTGAAATGTGGTGCTATAGACGAATGATGGAACTTATATGGGTAGTTCACGTAACTAATGAGGAGGTGCTTAACCAAATTGGGGGGGAAAGGAGTTTCTGGCATATCCTGACTAAGAGAAGGGATCGATTGGCGGGACACTTTCTGAGACATGAAGAAATCGTCAACTTAGCATTAGAGGTAAGTGTGTGGGGTAAAAATCGTAGAGGGAAACCGAGGAACGAATACACTAAGCAGATTCAAAAGGATGTAGGTTGCCGAACTTGTTCTCAGATGAAGAGACTTGTACAGGACATGGTTGCGTGAAGAGCTGCGGACTGAAGACCACAACAACAACAAGTTAACAGCTAATTACGCATTAGCGGTACATGCAATATAATTGTAAATCATTACCTTTCAAAGTTTGAAATGAGAAAATTGATAAAGGGACTTACCAGTAACGTTCAACACAACTGAGTCAACGCATTCTGTGTAGCGTACCCGAACTAGCTACTAATGTTTACCGAGGTAGCCGCCAGAATCCGCTGGCTTATTAGATATTAAGGCAGCCCATATTGCAACCATATCCCGTAACACCACCTTTCCCCCTGTTAGAAAAACCAGAAGATAGCAGACCTGGTAAGAAGGCAGGCAGGTCAAGTATTAAAGTGATTATTAGCTGGTGGCAGCGGCAGTTACAAAGCAGGGCCGGCCAGCACGGTGAGAGCGTCTGGTGTTAATGAGTGTGGAGTAGCAGGTCTGAGGCGCGCCTCCTCTATTTTCCTGGCGGCGACAGGTCCTGCCTGCCCCGGCAGCCGTCGGCGCCAGCAGCCGCCGCTTACACGCCGCCAGGCGCGCCGGTCCGGAATTAACGACAACCGGTAACCGTAACCGGTATCCGGCCCAACAGTCGATCGCGAATCGCCGCCGCACCTGTACGGGCAAAAACGCGCGCCTCTGCCCACTCCCTGCTTGTGGCCGTCTAGTCGCCGCGCAGCGCTCCGCGGCTGCTTTCGCAGAAAGGCAGGAGCGCTCTGACAGCCGCGACATCAGTGCCGGCTGGTGACCAAAAAACATAGTAGTGCACTTTTTTCACCAGCTGCCACCTCTCCAGTATGGCAGCTCAACGCATTCCGAAAAAAAAAAAAAAAAAGAACCGCTATTGAGCCAAGATATCATAGATGCAGATGAATAAAAAATAATCGCATATCTTTATTAATAGAAGTGGCTTTAACCATAATGAGATTTAATTTGTGGGCACAGCAATGAATGTATGACGCATTGGAAAACTTTTGCTTCACAAGAGCCTGCACCTCTCGTGACGAATTACTCTGACTAATGCACCATCATATGTTTGGGCTATTAATTTATGTGGACAATTCTCTGAATGGTTACTTAACTGTTCTACGATATGCGTCGCCAAAGTCTGGCCATCATGCTTTTCTTGTGCTATAAAATCCCAAAATCTTTCAACTGGTCTTCCATTAATAATGCACCTATATACTATAACCACCTGGAAAACACAGACTACATAGCTGGTGCCATCAGCTATATTTACATTGCCTAGACTTGCCAGATTCAAAACATTATTGACATTGACCGAAGAAAGTTCGTGTTTCCTCATTTTATCGTGAAAGTGTTGAATCTCAATGACTCCTTGTTTAGTCCAGAAAAGTCTCCTCCAAATAATAAACAAGGAAAACAAAATAAGGCGTTTTACACATCGCAGCCACACATTCATACTTGCTGTTCAGTTCCGAGTTAAATGTCGTGTTCAATTGACGACTTTTCGTTTTAACTGTCTGTGAAATTGTCAAACTGGTAATCGGTCTACCTAGCCTCTTGATTTCTAATTTCTATTCAAACTTGCGTAAATTGAAGCGTTCAGAAAGCATGGAAATGACCTGATTCATTATTTCACCTGTTCACTTGACTTGACTTAAACAACGAACACAACGCACAGTTACTTCGCTCGCAGCTACACGTGAACTGCTTAAGAAGGCGCGAAAAGCCAACACCTTCTAGAAGGTTTTGGAAAAGCCCGCTTCGTTCCAAGGGCGAACGACTACGGTTGTTTTCGGGAGAGTTCGGACTCTGTTTCTGCGGCTGTCAGGATGGCTCGGCCGCGATGTGTATACACTCAAGGCGCCTATACGGGAACACTGTTGCCAAGCGTTGCCCCCGCACCCCGCACACCCCCTGAGACACCCTGTTCGGCGTTTGCAGACCGGCTGCAAACCCAGCCGCTCTCGGCGAAGTTCGGTCCACTCGGGAGTGGTCGGTGCGTAGCAGCCCGGGCGTTTCAAAAGAGGTAAATGGAGCGCTACTTCTCCACCTGTACAGAATTTCTAAACAGCAAACGGAGTTTAACAATATTATTATTCCTGGGGGTAGCGCAAACCTGCAAACCTATACAGGAGCCGCCCCTGCGCGCCACACTGGCAAAGCCCAGCGATCTGCTTTTGTTGCTCCCTCCCTTCCACCACCACTTAGCCTCCTTACACACACAGGGCCGATCTTCCCCACCCAGGAGCCGGGGCGAGTCGGCCACTTGGCGCCCTAAGGGGGCGTCCATTAATTACGTGACGTGTTTAGCCGGATTGAGGGAGGGGGGGGGGCGTCGAGCCGAAACTACAAAATGCCACGTGGTGGAGAGGGGGTCTCCACAAATCTCACGTAATTTTTTTCCGCAAGAAACAGTGGAAAATTGAGTTAAATTAAGTAAAACATGAGGAATGCACGGAACAGCTTTGTTCGCATGAAATCTTTAGTGCTTTTATATATTTTTTTGACTACGTTACAGCAGTTTTTAAATAATGAAATAAATCGTAATTTGCGATCAGTTATGGCTTCACTGTACTAGGTTTAAATGGAATACCAAATTGCGGCGAATGAAAATTTGTGCCCGGCCGGGATTCGCACCCGGGATCTCCTGTTTACTAGGCAGACGCGTTGACCACTCCACCACCGAGGACACAGTGATCACCCTGACTAGAGGACTCTTCCCTGCACGTCTCCCGCTACAACTAATTTGGTATTCCATCTAAACCTAGTACAGTGAAGGCATTCCTGATCGCAAATTGTGATTTATTTCATTAATTAAAAACGCTGTAACGTCGTCAAATATATATATATAATTGTATATAAGCCGAGGCTGAGCTCCTGACGACAATTAATTCTGTCTCGATACTTCATGGTCTTTTGTCCCTGATGAGGGAATACAGTATTGTGGCTGCGAGCATTACAGAACTAAGACGCTGTGATAATAGGAAACAGACAGTGTGGTGAATGGAGATTTTGGTGTGGCGGGAGACGTGCAGGGAAGAGTCCTCTGCAGTCGAACTGGTCACTCTGTCCTCGGTGGCGGAGTGGTCAACGCGTCTGCCTACTAAGCAGGAGATCCCGGGTGCGAATTCCGGCCGGGCACAAATATTCATTCGCCGCAATTTGGTATTCCATCTAAACCTAGTACAGTGAAGACATAACTGATCGCAAATTGCGATTTATTGCTTTTATTTCTGCAAATCTTTTTGCAGAAATAAAAGCAATGTGTCTAATTGTCCATAGTCTAAAGAAATATTTGCTAAAACACGGACTTCTGATTCAATGTCTGAAGTACTTGGCTTAGAATTTACTTTTGGGTATTTATAAATATTCATGTGCTTTTAAGTTTTTTCAATATTTTTTTTTCTTTTTCAGCTTTTCTTATCCGATTTTCTGAACCAGAAAGCTTTTTCTTAATCGTTTCCCTCTCTCCTGGCATAATTTAATAATCTGGCAAATTATGGTGTATACACGGCTCTATTTCGCGACCACAATATTAAATATATAACAAATAAACAGAAACACCAATCACTAGACATAACTAGCAAAGAAAACACGAACTAAACGATAAAAATGTTTTTAAACTTACCAGAAAATTAAAATGATGTCCCCGTCACGACACTCGTTGCAGTCACTATGATTCACCACGAAAACACCGCCTCGTATTAACAGTTACTGAGATGTGGGTGTAAATCGTAGCTCTGCCAACGTATGCAGTCCAACACACATTGGGTGGCGCTGTATTATTTCTGTACTTTAGGGGAGTATTCTCCATGAATGCAGTGCATGATCTATTTAATTGTTGTAGATGGGTCATTAAGTTACAAATATTCGTTGTAAATCCATTCAAATTAATTAGTTTCAAATGTAATGACTATTTCTCAGTCCGTCCTTTATTTGGACCGGCAGCTACTAGTGCGCCTGCATGGGCGCTCCCTTTTGGCAGTTCTTGAAACAAATAACAGAGGCGCTGTGGTACACCCGTCTCCCAGACGTAAAACAAAACTCGCGAAAAACATGGATGCAGCTAATAGGAAGATTGCATTCAGCACGTTTTCTCTTCTGATATCCTGAATTCTACATCTACATGGGATACTCTGCAAATTACATTTAAGTGCCTGGCAGAGGGTTCATCGAACCACCCTTATACTGTTTATCTCCCATTCCATTTTCGAATAGCGCGCGGGAAGAAAGAACACCTGAATCTCTCCGTCCGAGCTCTGATTTCTCGTATTTTATTCTGATGATCATTTCTACCTATGAAGGAGGGAGTTATTGTAATAACTTCCATGCAAGATCCCTTATCATTTCCGTAACGCTGTCTCCCCTGTATCGTGACAATACAAAACGAGCTGCCCTTCTTTGAATTCTTTCGATGTCCTCCGTCAAACCCACCTGATAAGGATCCCACACTGGAGCTTACGGCCTTCGTCTTTGATTGATTTATCTTGTAAATAAAGTTTAACGGCTTTCTTTTCGTACTCATGTGGACGCGCATTTGTGAATTAACGACGTATGTTGAATGGGATTGAATAATATTTTATTTTTGCAATATATATATATATATATATATATATATATATATATATATGTGTGTGTGTGTGTGTGTGTGTGTGTGCCTTCATGAAATGTATACGTAAGTTTATTTATTTATTTATTTTAATAAACTCCTTCACCAAAAATGAATAAACTAACTCTGTTAATTAACACAACTTCACATGAAAAGACAAAATCGAAATATGTCAATAGGTCTGCTAATACGTCGCAATAAAAATATAGGGCTAAATGTCACTGTCCTGGTCTCCGACTTACAACTGTGCCAAGTAGTTGTTTACTAGCCGGCCGCGGTGGCCGAGGGGACTGAGGCGCTCCAGTCACAGTCAGCACGGCCACTACGGTCGGGGGTTCGTAACCCCCCTCGGGCATGGATATTTGTGCCGTCCTAGTTCGTAAGTAGTTCATAAGTAGTTTGTAAGTTTAGGGACTGATGACCCCGTAGTTAAGTCCCATAAGCTTAACAAACATTTGAACATTTTTTGAACTTTTTTACTAAATGAACACAGTTCATATTTATAATTTCACTTCTTCTCACGTAATACATTCCAGTTTTATCTTATAGTTAATCTTCAACTTAGTGCCAACTTCAACATGTTACAAAGTTCTGCAAAGACGCTCTTTACGTCATACGATCAACGAAATGGATCGAAACATGTGATGGAAAACATTCGCGACTATTGATGGACGATAAAAGATGCCGCCACTTTCAAGCTGATTATGTCGACCATTGTACGGAAAAATGTATCTGGTAAATATCACTGTGGTCTGTTAAATATGCCATTGCTTTTTCAATTGTGTTTTATATACTTCTACAGGAACATAAAGTAAGAAATAAATGAATTACCCATCGTTTCAATTTTGGTTCTGAGTTCATACAAAGAACCCATAGAAAAACCTTGTTCAAGTTTTATTCAGATCTTCAGGGCAAATTTGCTAAAATTTGCTACATTCGAAGCGTGTCCTAAAAACTGAAAAAAAAGAAGGAAAAACTTTAATCGGCCGGCCGCGGTAGCTGAGCGGTCTGGGGTTCGAATCCCCTCTCGGGCATGGATGTTTGTACCGTCCTTAGTGTTAGCTAATTCATAAGTAGTTTGTAAGTTTAGGGACTGATGACCCCGTAGTTGGGTCCCATAAGCTATACACAAATTTGAACATTTTTGAAATTTAATCGGCCCAATCATTTGAGCCGGTCTAAAATGTTGATCTTCCATAGATGCAGCAGTTTGTTTTTGTCTATAAAAATTGCAGTGGAGATCACGATTATTTATTCTGAATTCCGGTAGTTGTTTTCGGTCTGTACGGCCTTCTTCAGAGCAGTGACTCGGATGTCGTGAGGCGCCGGTACAAGGAGCTGTCGTGAGTACCGACTGGTGGTACGTATCACCTATACCACTGCCGACAATGAATGTTCACTCTAGAGCGAAGTGTACGGCCATTTGAAAGTTTCAGTACAGTTTCCGCCCGCGTTTAAGGTGTGTGTTCTGATTCGTCCAGTGCTTCTGGACCATGTTAAAGGGCTGGCGCAAGTGTAAACGACCGACGGACTGCTGCGCTAAAACACGACACCACAACTGAGACGAGCGGCGGCAGCGCTGCTCGGGGCCGGATGTGAGTCGGCAGGGCAGAGAATTGGCAGAGATTGCGCTGGCGGCCAGAGATCGTGCTGGCAGCCAGAGATGGCGCAGACAAGCGGCAGCGGCGCTGAACCGGTTGCGGGCGCAGGCGGCCGCGTCCTTGTGTTAACGAGGGCCCGTTAGTCCTCTTAGCGCGCTGGTAAAGTACCCAGAAGGCAATCCAATTACGGCCGGTCGGCTGGCCATTCTGGTACGGCCAACTAGTCACGCAGCCGCCCTTGACGACGTCCTACAATGATACAAGCGGCCGCCGCGCCGCGCCGCACCGCGCCGCTGTTCCGCGGCTGCGAGGGCCCTGCTGCTGTCTGCTGTCTGCTGTCTGCTCTGCCCTCTGCCCTCTGCCGCCGTGGCTGGAGTAGCCGGCGGGTCGACAAGGAATGCACTCGCCACTCCCGACAGAGGCAACAAACCGAGCTGCGACACGGGGCATGCATAACTGCTGTTCCATCTCCCTAAATCACCACTTGGCCACAGTTCGGTCACTTCATTTATACAGATATTTCCAAACCCGTGACTTAAAAAAGAAAAATGTAACCAGTTGCTTTCACTTGAAATGATGCTATGACATGGAAGATAAAGGTGAAGCAATGAATTAAAATTTGTGATGCAGCCGGGAATCGAACCCGGACCCCCATGCTTAATAGGCAGACATCTTACCAGGTTTTTTTTTTTTTTTTTTTTTTTTTTTTGTTCTCTATGGGTAGTTCTGTCCTTTGCGGACGCTGATCGTGTTTGTCGTTCTTGTTCGATGTGTTGTTGGCTCAGCTTTTTTATTATCGGGCGCGCTGAGCTCCATTAGACCACCACACCACTAACGATTAAGGCGCCTCGGAATAGTCTAAGTACGACTGCCCTCCACGTCACAAACTTTAATTCAGCTTGTGTGTTCCATTAATAATTGCCACTATTGCCAAGGCTCTCCATGCAGCGGATTAGCACCTCGGCAATGGACATAGTGGAACATTCCTGCTAAGATGATATAAATATCAATTTAAATATAAATTAAGAAACCCTGAGAAGGTTTTTCCACGTCCAAGACATGGAAGATAAAGGTAAAGCATGGAGGTCCGGCTTCGATTCCCGGCCGCATCACAAATTTTAATTCATTGCCTCACCTTTATCTTCCATGTCTTGTACATATTTGAGCCGAGTCATGTTTTTATGTGTTATGATTAGTCGCAATGATCCATGGACTTTTATTCGAATGTAACCGCTTCTGGCCCGTTGTTGCATTTACTGTGTACAGTTGTTCGCTGTCTGTCAATGAGGGCTTGCTTGGCACTAAAGCAATGGTGTGTCACCATTTTATTTTTGACAACACACATTATTGAGTGTTTTTCACTTAACATCAAGAGAACCACCACTGAACATGTAACAACAGCTGATTTGAAGTTGCCAGCAGCAATTATACGACATGTCTAACAGTTGTCTCACCCCCCCCCCCCCCTTTGCTATTGGTCGGCCATTTGGTAAACTACGAATTCGAGAAGTCTCTTCCAGCACATATGCACGTTAGTTTTTAATGTAGGCCAGTCACTTGATAATGCCTACAAGTATTGCCGAAACTAGTAGTGAAATAAAGTAATTTTGCTTTAAATGTGATCTAGGCTACTCTTCTTTAAGAAGTGTTTCATTCTAACATGGATTTATATTTAACAGAAGAAAGATGATAGAAAAGAAAAATTATTAGACGATGGAGCGCAACGCTTTCTGGTGCTTGAGGAGGGGGGAGGGGGGGAGGAGAGACTTGACATGCTCATCAAGTCTTCAACTCTCAACAATCGTTAGTATTATTATTTATACTAACTCATAATTCAAATTGTAACTAAGGAAGAGTAGTGCTCTTCTGTTTTGATATAATATATTAACAGGTTTACAGGCCGTTTTGCCGGTGACAAAAAGCGACAATTCGCTGATACTTTCATAGTTGTTCTTACTACTACGTTCATCTTAGTTATTGTCTATTAAAAGATGATCACTGTCCGTGTCCTTGTTAGTTTCTGTATTGGGATCCGCGTTGTTGTCCCTGTCGTGTTCCTTTGCTGGTACACTCTATGCAATATGCTTGCCCACTGCATACGTTTTGCATTCTGTGTGGTTTGTTTCATTTGTATTCATCATATGTCGCATGCGGGATTTTATTTGTTAATGTAATGAGTGTTGTCCATTGGTCCTCTTTTTTCTTATGGCCTCGTATCTCTGTTGTTTAGTGTAAGCATGGAATGCTGGTAGGGTGTCCCGCAGAATACGACCACGTGTTCGGGAGATCCCCTGACTCCTCATCTGTAGTTTTTGTGTCTCTCTGAGGCTACCGTGGTGTTAGGGGCATGGGATAAGGACAGTCTCTTATCAAGAAGTGAACCATGCCGAGGCTGGAATAGACACGTTTCATTCTTAGTCTCTCCGCAATTTCAGGGAAGAATGAATGGACCCTCCAACTCTTCTCACTTGTGCCCCATTCCTGCTACCAGAAATTCTATTCTGCTCAGATTGAATGCCTACAAAATGAGTCTAAAATTGGTTTATTAATAGATTTATAAGAAACAACGAAGACGTTTAAAAAGTTTTCAGTTATTACTTACGACAAAAACGGCTTAATTGTGTCATTAAAGCCGATTCTCTTCAATAGGCGAAAAAAGTTCTATTTGGGAGGTAAGAACCTTTGCCACTAGAAGATAGCTATGTCGTAGGCTCACCGAAGTTCGTTCATTTTTTAACATCGCTGTAGTTTCAAACATCGATATACGTTCCAGCCGTTTGAACAATTGTAAACAGTATACATCTTTTGAAAATAATTAACATCGTTTTTGTCTATATTTTTATATTGTTTGTGTGGTGTCGCACAAGTACAAAGTGCGCGCCACCTACTTTCGCCGCGCGCCGCCATGCATGCACGGCGCGGCGTTCTTCCGACGACAGCCACGAGCGCCCTCTGCTGGAACCCCGCTCGTGGCCACCACGGAAAGACACCGGTCACTTCGGACTGAGATAGCAACCTGTTAGGACCTTCGTAATCGGATAGGCACCAGTGAAGACTTTGCTATTGTACAGGCACTAGGCAGGCCTCTAAGAACTATGTATCAACATTCTGCAGTACTATGTAAAAGTTAAGTATTGTTACATTCTGTGCAATATATATCTCTTTCTAATTTACTTTAGTGTTTATAGTTTCTGGCTGCTCCCCTCCGTACCTGCACCTGCGTGTCGGACTAATTCCACTCGGCCACCGACACCTACGACGAGGCTGGGACACAAAAGCGGCGACGAAGTTGGGACACAAAAGTGGCGACGAGGAGTGATAGAACCTTGGACCAGCCCGCTTGCAGCAGCCAGACAGCAGCAGTCGGAGCACGCAAAAATTGCTCCCACCCACCCACCCTTATTATAAGATTTTTGGGGGAACATATTCTGTTACGTATTTTGTGGACTTTTTTGTTGCAGAGCGAGACCTCTTTCATATTGCATTTGTGTTTTGTTATAAGTTATTTGTATACGCGGCGCCTAATCAGTCAGCATGGCCGCTAACCCGAACCCAAACTTAATGGAAATTATTCAGTTACAGACGGCGCAAATCTCACAACTTCTCAACGCAGTGGCGCAGTTGACGGCAACTCAACAACAGCCGTCGCATCAGCAGCCCACACCTGCCGCTGTACCGCTCCCTACGTTCCGCCAGTACAACGAACGTGAGGAAGAATGGAGCGACTACTTCGCACAGTTTCAAGAACTCGTCGCGGCTCATCAAATTACAGGTCAGAGAGTGAAGAACCTCTTCTTATCGATTGTGGGCCCCCAGACCTTCGTACTACTGCAGAAACTATTCCCGCAAGCATCTCCTCGTGATGTAGACTTTGAACAAATAGTAGAGGCACTAAATGCTCATTACGAGAGAAAAGTTCTTGTAGCCGCTGCACGATACCGATTTTTCAGACTTAAAAAATTACCGCAGCAATCACACCAAGGGTGGATTACGGAATTGAAGGGCTTAACCCGCCAATGTAAATTTACTTGCTCTTATGGACTTTCGTATAGTGACGTGATGTTGAGGGATGCGATTACGCAGAACATTCAGGACCCCAGAATTAGGGCAGCAATTCTAAAACAGTCTGACCCCTCATTAGACAGTGTACTGCAGCTTATTGAAGCGCATGATACTTTTGACTTAGCAGATGTAGAAATGCAAAGCCACAGTGTTAATTCAGTGCGCCGCAACGGACGCTTTCCTAGCCGTAGTTCTCAGTATGGAACTAGTTATTCTTATTTTTCTACCGGCCGTGCTGAACAGACAGTGAACAGTAGCCAGTGTAAAAGTGCGACACAAAGGTCGCCCCGTCGTGTTAGAAACAGTGCTTTGAATAACGGGCGCCAACGCTCGTTTCAGAAAAATGTACGTAAATCTTGCCCCCAGTGTGTGTCTCGCCACAAGCGTGCTCATTGTCCTAGTCGCAAAGCAACCTGTTATCAATGTGGCAAATCGGGACATGTGCAGTCTGTGTGTATGCAAATTAAAAACTCAAAGAACAGTAACGTTAGAAACGGTGCTTCGCAAAGTGCGAGAACAGTTCATTCTGTAAATGTTAAACGGGCTGTGGAATTGAACAGTGCTTTCCTTGGATCTCAATTGCAAGAAAGTAGTTCTGCGCCTATGGCAAGCCTATATGGTGCACCACGTAGCAAGCGCCGACGAGCGCGTAATGCAGTGCAACGGAAAAGGGTTCGGGACAAGCAAAATGACTATGAACAGTGCATTCCTGTAGTGAAAATAGTGCCTTCTGCAACTGCTCCTTGTAATAGTGCCCAGTACTGTGTAGCTAGTGACAGTAGACATCAAGTAGCTACTAAAAAGTGTAGTGCTGTAGTTAGTGACTCTGTAGTAGCCTCGCATTGCGCGGACGCCGATCCGGCGGTAGTGTCACCTAGTGACAGTGTTGTTAATCCGCTGCGTGCCGAGTCTGCGCCGCTTCCTTCACTATGCGGCCCGCGCATACGCAGCACACAAACCGTAGCAGACGTTGCCCACATTCGCGCACCTGTCGTGCACCAGAAGCACAAACTTTTTGTAAATCTCTCCATAGAAAATAAGACTGTGCAATTTCAGCTTGATACTGGTTCCACTGTCACATTAATAAATAAAGATACTTATGAACTTCTGGGTTCGCCAAAATTGTCGCCGTCACAGCAAGTGTTAACAGCTTATACAGGTCAAAATATTCCCGTGCTAGGAACTTGTAGCCTGCCCGCCTCTTTTCAAGGTGTTACAAAAACAGTTGCTTTTGTAGTTCTTCAGGCCAAATCGACACAGAACATTTTTGGACTAGATGCTTTTGACTTGTTTGGTTTATCAATTCAAAGAGATGTGCTTCAAATTTCGTCAATAGTGCCTCAGGATAAAATCAATGCATTGTGTGACAAATATAGTGACTTGTTTTCGCCGGAACTAGGTTGTGCAACAAACTTCGTGGCACATGTAACTTTAAAAGAATCTGCAGTGCCAAAATTTCTTAAAGCTAGACCAGTGCCTATCGCATTGCGTGATACAGTTGCCGAAGAACTTAAACGTTGGCAAGATAGTGGGGTGATTTCTCCTGTTTCTGCGAGTCAGTGGGCCTCGCCTATAGTAATTATACCCAAGCCGTCAGGAAAACTTCGTCTCTGTGCGGACTTCAAATCAACAGTGAACAGTCAAACAATTGTAGACACTTACCCTCTGCCCAGACCTGAGGAACTGATGGACAAATTAGGACAGTCTCGCTTTTTTTCTAAGATTGATTTAGCAGAGGCATACTTACAAATTCCACTTGATGACGAGTCAAAAAAATTTTTCGTCATTAATACTCACATGGGCCTTTTTCAATTTCAACGCCTACCCTTTGGCAGTTCTTCCGCCCCCGCTATTTTTCAGCGCTTTTTGGAACAGCTGACAGTTTCTGTACCGTGTTGTTCGAACTATTTAGATGATATTGTGGTATCCGGTCGTACAGCTGAAGAACATTTAGCAAACCTGGAGTGCCTTTTCAAAGTTTTGACTGCAGCAGGTCTACGTTGCAATAAAGCAAAGTGTTCGTTTTTTCAAACTGAAATAGAGTACCTAGGCCATGTGATTAATACCCAAGGAATTCATCCCTTACAGTCACATCTTCGAGCAATCAAAGACTTGCCTCCTCCTAAGAATGTGCATGAATTGCAAGCAGTAATGGGAAAGCTTAACTATTATTTCAGATTTATTCCCAATGCCTCTCAGATTGCAGCTCCACTGCATCACTTACGTAGGAAGAATGTTCCTTTTGTTTGGTCCAAAGATTGTTAGGTTGCCTTTGACAAACTAAAGTCTGCACTACTCAGTGATGCATGTCTGATTCCCTTTGACCCACAGAAGCCTGTAGTGTTAGCAGTTGACGCCTCGTCATGCGGTCTGGGTGGCGTTCTGTCGCATCGTATTGGATGTCACGATCGTCCTATTGCCTTTGCATCCAAGCTACTGACGCCGACGCAACAGAATTACAGTCAGATAGAAAATGAGGCCATAGCAATCATTTACGGCGTCACAAAGTTTCATCATTATCTGTATGGCAGAAAATTCTATTTGTTGACAGACCACAAGCCTCTCACGTCGTTGTTCTCACCCACAAAGCCGATTCCGCCACGTACGGCACAAAAGCTTCAGAGATGGTCCTTAATACTGTCTAATTATCAGTATGAGATTTTGTACCGACCTACCACTAAACACGCCAACGCGGACACACTTTCCCGACTTCCGGTTGGCCATGATGTGTCGTTTGATTTTTCAGAAATGGCATGTTGTCAGATAGACTCCAGAGATGCTTCCGCTGTCGCAGACTTTCCTTTGAACTCTCGTCGGGTTGCACAGGAAACAGCTGCGGATGCAGACTTAAGTGTGGTAGCACGTTTTGTTCGCTCAGGGTGGCCTGCCAGAGCCAAAGACATTGATCGGCCTCTGGTTCGACGGTATTTTGCACAACGTCATGCATTATCTTTAAGTCAGGGTGTTCTGTTGTTACATACCGACAACGACCAAGCAAGGGTGATTGTTCCTCGTTCCCTGCAACGTGAAGTGTTACGCCTCCTGCATCAAGGACATTGGGGCATTGTTAGGACAAAGCAACTGGCCAGACGTCATTGTACCTGGGTTGGTATGGACGCTCAGATAGAGAGCATGACATCACAGTGTACAGTTTGTGCGGAGCATCAGGCGGCTCCTCCACAGCGTTTCTCAGACTGGCCACGCCCCAAGGGACCATGGCAACGTTTACATATTGACTTTGCCGGACCATTCTGGAATACGCGCTGGTTAATTGTTGTAGACGCTTTCAGCAAGTTTCGTTTAGTGATTGCCATGAACTCAACGACGGCGTCTAGTACAATCAGTGCCTTAACATCAGTGTTTTGCATCGAAGGCTTGCCTGAATCTATCGTCAGTGACAATGGACCTCAGTTTGTTAGTGCGGAATTTCAACAGTTTTGTCGTGTGAATGGCATTCAGCATATCACCACCGCACCTTTTCACCCTCAGTCCAATGGTGAAGCAGAACGTTTCGTTCGAACGTTCAAGTCTCACATGGAGAAGATGAAAGGTCAGCACTCCAGGCAGCAAGCTCTTCAAATTTTCCTGTCTACGTATCGGTGCATGCCACGTGACGGCCCGTCTCCTGCCGAGCTGCTACACGGCCGCCGTCACCGCACTCTCCTTCACCTGCTGCAGCCTCCCACGCACCGAGTCGGTTCGTATGGCGCTACGCGTTTTCAGGTTTCTACGCCGGTGCTGTACAGGGTGTTTGCTGGAAACAAGAAGAAATGGATGCCGGGCATCATTCAGCGCGTGCTCGGGCGCAATATGTTTGTTGTACGTTCTTCCACAGGGTCGGAGCTGCGGCGCCACACAAACCAATTGCGCTTGCACAGGCCGCGCGATCCTGTCTCCGGTTTCTTGATTCCAGACCCAGTTCACCGCCAGGGAGCACAACCACATCGTTCGTCAACGGGTCCAGCGTCCCCGGACTACGAGATCGTCCCGATGGAGATCGACGCGACGCCGCCGCTGTCGCCGCCGCAGATGACAGCGTCACCGAGAGGGACTCCGGGACCGTGCGTGCCGCCCCAGCTTGGGCCACGCACCTCAGAAGAAGATGACCTGCTCCCTCTGGGCGGGGGGGTGCGCCCTTCCCCAGGTTTCGGCGGGTTCCCTGGAGGATCTCAAGGCGGATGCCGGGGCGCGGACGGCGTCTCGATCCCGGCCTCAGCTACGACGCCCGTCCCACCAGTAACGCCCCCGCCCAGGCCCTCCTCCCAGTGCCGTCGCCGTGGCCCTCAGCCCTACGCCACGACGGCGCGGCGGTTTGGGGGGGAGGGGTGTGGTGTCGCACAAGTACAAAGTGCGCGCCACCTACTTTCGCCGCGCGCCGCCATGCATGCACGGCGCGGCGTTCTTCCGACGACAGCCACGAGCGCCCTCTGCTGGAACCCCGCTCGTGGCCACCACGGAAAGACACCGGTCACTTCGGACTGAGAAAGCAACCTGTTAGGACCTTCGTAATCAGATAGGCACCAGTGAAGACTTTGCTATTGTACAGGCACTAGGCAGGCCTCTAAGAACTATGTATCAACATTCTGCAGTACTATGTAAAAGTTAAGTATTGTTACATTCTGTGCTATATATATCTCTTTCTAATTTACTCTAGTGTTTATAGTTTCTGGCTGCTCCCCTCCATACCTGCACCAGCGTGTCGGTCCCATTCCACTCGGCCACCGACACCGACGACGAGGCTGGGACACACAAAAGCGGCGACGAAGTTGGGACACAAAAGTTTGTAATCTACGATATTTGTATCAATGAAAGTTTGTAACGAAAGGTTGTAGCATTGGTCCCTTTGCTAAAAGCACGTGTTGAAACCTGTCGTTTACAACTTGAAACCGCACATACCCAGAAATGATTTTAGCCACCATATTGGTGTCCATTTGACACGACGACCGTTTATTACCCAAATTTTACTCTTTTGAGGATCCACTCGAGACGGAAAAACACGAAAACCGTTTCCTGAACAATTAGAATAATTCAGAAGCTGCACACCAAGAGGTTAACGAACCTGATGAAGCCAAATGTTGGTGGAGTGCGCTGGTATCGTGTGTAGTAAGTTAAAGCGCACGTCTCCTACGCACATGTGACACTGCTGAAAGTTTCCTAACTGTTCTATGCTGCCGAGTCGGGTCGGCGCGAAGGAACTAAAATTGCGTCTATATCAAAGTGTGAAACACGTATGTGTAAGTTTGACGCTGTGTCATCTGTGATCTGTGATATAGCAAACTTCTCAGAATGTGGTGTATCTTTTGTCAAAGAAAGCAGCTGCACGGCAGTGCTGGTAGAGAGTAGTTACACGGTAGCGTTGGTAGAAATCAGTTGAACAGTAGCGTTGGTAGAAATCAGTTGAACAGTAGTGAGTGTGACGAGTTGTGTGGAGGTATCCCAGGGAAATTGTACCTGAGAATTATCGTTTATTGGAAGGGCACACCAGACCACTTCTTGTTTCTGTTGTTTATGTAAAACCCTGAAAACCAAGGTAATGTACATCGCTGCTCTTGTGTAATAATAATTGAATAATTGTTCATTGTATTTGCAGCATTCTTTCATTCATGTAGTTAGTTTCCTAACCTCTTTCTCTCAAATTAAAATAAGTTCAAAATGTTCAAATGTTTGTAAAGCTTATGGGACTTAACTATGGGGTCATCAGTCCCTAAACTTACAAACTACTTATGAACTACTTACGAACTAGGACGGCACAAATATCGATGCCCGAGGGGGGATTCGAACCTCCGACCGTAGTGGCCGTGCAGACCGTGACTGAAGCGCCTTAGTCCCCTCGGCCACCGCGGCCGGCTTAAAATAAGTGTTCAAAGAAATATTGAGTATAGGAGAAATGATACCGATTAGTTTTTTAAAGAAGAAATCCTTTCCTTGATTCTCCTCAAAATTATTAATATTACTGATTGTTGTCTGAAGTAATCAGTACTGCCTTAAATGAAAGTCACTATTATATGAATATGCGTATCATTACATTTTATAGAGCAGAATAGATTCTCGCAAGTGACATAAATTATGCTTTCAGACACAGTAAAATTCTTTTTCGCAGTCTTTTATTTCAGTCACTCAGTCACATGCACGCTATATATCTTAAATCTTTCAAGAAAATATTTCGTACACACGAAATGTTGTGAAAATATTTCTTAATAGGGCCGTGATAAATTATTTTTAAAGAATTCATAAATGACAAAGTTTATGACAGTGTTTGTACTGTGACTCGGCTTCGGTTGGTTGACTTGTATGTGGCTTTAGTTTGTGACTTGTATGCTGTAGATTTCGGCTTGACTTTCACAGTTATTTATTTGTCATCCCAGTATGAAATTTAAGTTGGTAGACCTGGTACTTCTTCGTAATGAATAAAACTCATATCTTTCTTGAATTTTTCACACTGCAAATATTGGTTCGGTTCATAATTTAAACTTAAAGACTTTTTGTAATGTTTGAGCATGAAATTCCGTTTCTCAGGGGCTGATATTTAATAATAATAATAATAATAATAATAAAAACCTTGAATCGTTGAGTCCCGGTAGTTCAGAGTTTCAGACGGTTTGAAGCCAGTAACAAAAGATATTATTTGTGCTTGATTCCTTTTTCTAACGAATTATTCTTTAAAAAATATTTTATTAAAAGCCTCCTCTAACCAAAGCTGATAGTTTTCTTTCACACATTAACTGATTTCTTACGAACTTCACAGATATTATTATATGTTTACCTTTGGAATAATCTTGCACCATATTAGGGAACTAAATACTTGAATAACTGTTTAAGACCTTTTTTAAGTTTCACAGATTCTCTATTTTGAAATTAATAGTTACAACCAAATCACCTTCACAGAAAACACTTCATAAGTTCACAATTCTTGACTATTTTTGTAAAAGTCTCATTTACATTAAAGTCACTAGATCCTATTACGTTGACTATGAACTTTAATTCTTCCAGATACGTTTTTTTTAAGTTATTTCCTTAAAACTTGCAAATAAGTTGGAATTCCAATATCACATATATTAATCAGTTTATTAACGGGAATCAGAAGTTTCTAATTCTTCCTTCGTAGCCTATCCCGATCAAAGTCCAAAGATATTGCACACATTAGCGTATGATCACGATATGGAAGTTTATATTAAGGAATAAATAATGTATCGGGTTTCTTTCTATCTTGGAAATAAACCACGTATGATATTTTGAAGTTAAGCGCTGAATACTGAAAGCTAATCACATAGAGCGTTAAAACCTTATTCTTTTCATTCCCAACTCCGAGGAGTGGAGCGGGCTGTTCGAGATCCGGCCCCCTAAAGAGTCGCGGTTCTATTCAGCCAATTATCAGACAAGCTGATAGTGGGGCAAAGGGGGGATCCCAACTGGAAATAAGTGGGAGGTACTTGCCAGTTCCGGCATACGCCTTACAACCAAGGAAAACCCCCCGAAAACCTTGGTCGGAGCCGGGGGATTGGGACCAATTTAATTTATCTCCGGGACTTGCCCCGGACAAAAATGTATTATCGAGAGAACACGAATGCACTCATGACAATCCAGGATCGGACACGATCAGCTCGACCAACAGTGGACAAAACCTTGATCGGAACTCACGTAGAGCATTAATCACATAGAGAAAAAGTAACTCAACTGCGGGTACTATTTATAATGGCAATCTGACAAATGATCTCTGATATACGAGGTGTTTTGACCTACTTGTTCCCTGGATACTATTATTCTGAATCATCATCATCATCACCATTTCAATCATTTAATGATGTGGCCTCTTCGAGTCGTGGATTTAGGTAGGCTTTCAGTAGTCTTCTCCAAGTGGAACGGTCTTGAGCAGTTCTCTGCCAGGTACTACCAGCGATCTTCCTGGTATCTTTGTCTTTTCTTCTCGCGATGTGGCCGGCCAACTGCCATTTCAAGGAGCCTACGGTCTCTAAGATGACCTTAACCTTGGTCACAGATCGGATGTCATCTGCCCTTTTCCTACCCTTATAGCCCAGCATTGCTCTTTCCATGGCTCTCTGTGCTGTCCTAAGTTCCCCTTTTGTAAATGAGTTCAGTGTCCATGTCTCGCAGCCATACGTCAGCACAGGAAGAATGCATTGATCAAACACTGTTTTCTTCAGATTTACCGGCATTTTTATCTGAATATTGTAGAATTCCTCTCAAATGCTTGCCAGCCAAGCTTGATGCGCCGATAGATTTCGGGCCTTGCATCTCTCATCATGTTTATAATCTGGCCAAGGTAGATATATTCACTGACCTCTTCTAATGGACTGTCCTTGACTTTCACATCACCAGCTGGGACCCATTTGTTTGACATTACTTTTGTTTTTGAGAGGTTCAAATTCAAGCCAACTAACTGACATTCCGAAGCAAGATCCGTAACTAAGTTTTGGAGCTCTGTGAAGTCGTTTGCCAGCAAGGCAATATCGTCAGCAAATCTCAAGTTGGTAAGCCTTCTTGCATTAATTCTGATTCCCTTGCCTTCCCTGCTCAGCTTTGACATAGCCATTTCCAGTAGAGCCGAGAACAGTTTTGGGGAGATGGGGTCACCTTGCTTGACACCCTTCATGATGCGGAATTCTTGAGTTGATTCGCCGATATTGACATAAGCTGAAGAAGTCTTCAATGTACGCTGGTTCCACTCATTGCTCTCTCAAGGCTTGGAGGACAGCTGTATGGCTAACGGAGTCAAACGCCTTTTCAAAATCAACAAACGCAATGCAGAGAGACATGTGGTATTCATTTGCTCTGCTTATCAGTTCACTAACGGTCAAAATGTGGTGAATACTACTGAAATTGCTTCGGAATCCTGCTTGCTCTATAGGTTGAGCTGAGTCTAGGGTGGAACTAATTCGATTTAACAGGATATTTGTGAAAAGTTTGTACAGATTTGAGAGCAAGCTGATAGGACGATAGTTTTTGATGTTGTGAATACTTCCTTTTTTTATGTATCAATATAATCATTCCCTTGGCCAAGGTATTTACTTCCTGCCTGCACCATGCTTCAATACCACTATCGTGGAACAAGGCAATGAATATTCTGAATTACGCTGATATAATTTGAATTTACTAAAATTTTTGAAAAATGAGAAATTTCTGCCTCTTAACAAATAATTAAAATTATGAAACGATGAAAAATGTTGGAATATGGTGATTCTAATGCTATAGTCGCGATGTGGTGTTACAGTACTAAACGTATTTTGGTGGCGATCCTACTCAAGATCGTTCTTAGTCTGGCAATTAATGTAGCAGTCCATTTATTTCATTATACTTCAGATAGGTTTTACCATTTTAGGAATATATCTGCAAACGTCTTTTACCAATCAGCATACGGCTTTTAAGTAGCGTAGTACCTGGCGCAGTATGTGACAGGAGTTCTGCTGTCAACGAGGACAGATCCGGCCTGACAGAGAGCCCTGGCGGCGGTTGCCTTCCACTAGAGGCTTCGCCGCAGACGCGTGCCAGGCACCTTGGGGCAGCGGCGAGGTGCGGGGGGGGGGGGGGGGGGGCAGGAAGCGGAAGCCGCTATCGGCAGACACGGGTCTTCCGGCGCGGAAGCGACCGCCAGCCGGCAGTCTTCCACACGGGCGAGCGCACACCTAAGCCGCCCCGACCCGCGCCCACGCTGTCTTAACCTGAAGGTAGCTGGCAGCCAAAAGCTATCCACAAGTTGGCCAGACAGCACGTGCACTCTGAAACGCTGAAAATGGAGCGCCCAGAGGAAAGAAAGGAACAAAAGCGAGACTTCGGAAGATAAATCCAATGAGGTCCGTTATGCTAAAGGCCAATTCACAGTCTCTACGTTTACATGCAACACATCTTACGGAAGACGAAAACCGATTTTCGTGTTTACATGGCATAACCTGAATCGGATTTCCTAGCCCACTTAATATGTCAGCTGAGAAACAGTTTCACAGATTCTCTATTTTGAAATTAATAGTTACGAGGATATAAAATGCAGAATGGCAATGGGTAGAAAAGCGTTCTTGAAAAAGAGAAATTTGTTAACCTCGAATATTGATTTAAGCTAAAGAAGTCCTTTCTGAAGGCATTTGTGTGGAGTGTTGCCTTGTATGGGAGTGAAACATGGACGATAAACAGTGCGGACAGGAAGAAGATTGAGGCTTTTGAAATATGGTGCTACAGAAGAATGCTGAAGATTAGGTGGGTCGATCGCGTAACTAATGAGGAGTTACTGAACAGAATTGGGGAGAAAAGAAATTTCTGGCATACCTTGACTAAAAGAAGGGATAGATTGGTAGGGCACATTCTTAGACATCAAGGAATTGTGAATTTAGCGTTGGAGGGAAGTGTGTGGGGAAAAAGTCGCAGGGGAAGACCAAGAGATGGATACAGTAAGCAGATTCAGACAGATGTAGGTTGCCGTTCTTATGTGTAGTAGAAGAGGCTTGCTCAGGATAGGGTATTGTGGAGAGCTGCATCAAACCAGTCTCCGGACTGAAGACCACAACAAAACAACAACACAACAGTTACAACCAAATCACTTTCACAGAAAACACTTCATAAGTTCACAATTCTTGACTATTTTCTTAAAAGTCTCATTTACATTAAAGTCTCTAGATCCTATTACATTGACTATGAACTTTAATGCTTCCAGATAAAGTTTTTAAAAGTTATTTCCTTAAAACTTGCAAATAAGTTCGAATACCAATATCACGAATATTAATCAGTTTATTAACGGGAGGCAGAAGTTTCTAATTTAGTCAGCACAATCGGTAGTTTTCTTTATTTAAATACACTGATTCATATTCACTCAAATATTAATACTTTTATTTCACATTGGAAAATATCACTCTGTCCATATTTGCCTAAAATTCTTAACAAGAAAACACAATCTGACAAGGTAAGAACGTTTCAAAAACGATTGCGTTTACATGGACACGAAAATCGATTGTGGAACTGGAAAATCGCTTTAGAGAAGCGGATTTCCAGAATCGATTTTGGAGTGTTTACATGACCAGCCAAAAGCGGGATTGGGAAATCGGTTTACGAAATCCGGTTTTGGGAGCACATGTGAACGGGGTGAATCTTCGTCACGTCGAGGTTTCTCGGGAAGAAAGTTTTGACGGAACCGAGTCTATTCCACCTCCAATTCTCGTTACTCGATCATTTGTAGGGCTACGAAGAAATCCAGATATGCAAAAACATCCAGACACCGCAAACCAACGTACAGTGTGATACCACGGAAAGTGCCTTGTAAGCTTTGTTTCCATTTATGCTATCTGCTTAGCGCGGAATAAGCCCATATCCTACTGTCCCTGGTTTTGTAATCACATTTTGAAGTTCTCGTGTAAATTCTGTCACGCACATAATCTAAGGATGACCTGCTAAAGGGCGAAACACGTCATTAAGAAGTAATAAAACAACCTGCAACCAACGCGGTTTTTATTGAATAAAATGGTTTCTGTTTTACAATCATCTAAGCGAAAATCCTGAAGCAAACCGGTGATATGAATAACATCGTAAGCTGATGATACAATTTCATAAAATAACGTTTTAAATGACGGTCAGCGCTAATTAATCGCTAATTAAGGAGAAAAACTCAGTTGTTTAAAACGTTAATGACAACTTAAAGGGGAGTATCGAAATGGATAAAATAAACAGGCTCTATTAATTCTCTTATGAATACTGATTGATGTGTTAGTGTGTCCTTATTTTCGCTTGAAAACAGATATCGATGGTCTGAAATGTTTCACTTCCCAGCAATTTACCACAATATGTTGACAAAAACTATACGAGGGTTGGAACTTAAAAAGTGGCAACTATGTATTTACAACCGATACAAAAGCGTTACATCTTTACGCCTGTTACCGTCCTTCAAAGTATTCACCACCGTCGTGTAAAACTCGTTGCCAGCGGTGGAAGGCGTAGTACACCGTTAGCAGAGCCTGTTCTGTTGATGGTGCGAACGGAGCGATCTACTGTCTGTCGAATCTCTGGAATAGTTCTGAAGCGAATGCCACGAAGTGGTTTCTTGATCTTCGGAATCAAATTAAAGTCACAAGGACTGAAGTCCGGGGAGTATGGTAAATGATACAGTACTTCTCAGTTCCATCGACCGAACAGAGCAGCCACTGCTTGGGCTGTATGCGCCCGCGCATTGTGCAAAATGATGGGTGGATTGCGGCTTTTTTTCGGAAAGCTGGTGGCAGGAGATGCTCCAAAAAAACACTAATACTGTGCATTGACGCTCTGCCGCGGAGGAACGTTACGTTAGACCGCTCGCTCACAAGTGACTGTGTTTCCCTGGATTGTGTGCACGCTGGTGACATGGGACGAGCGAGTCCATTTGCTCGGAGGTAAGGTAGGTATGTCAACAACGTGTGCTATCAGCGACAACAGTAGATTACATCGCATAGTGTCTCCACAGCAATGTTACCACTAATTAAGTTCCAACCCGCGTACATTATAAAGTTTATTTTGACAATAAAATTTAATGGCATTGTTCTTCAGCTTCAGCTATATGTTACATAACGGAAGGTAACTGTTGTTTGTAAATCTATCGGACCAAACTGCGTTTTCATCAGTCCGTAGCTTACAAACTACTTAAACCTAGGTAAACTAACCTAAGGACAAACACACACACACACACACACACACACACACACACACACACAGACCCATGCTCCAGGGAGGACTCGAACCTTCACGGCGAGCAACCGCGCGCTCCGCAGCGAGACGCTTTAGACCGCTCGGCTACTCCACCGCGGCGGAAGGTAACTCACAACCTCACTTTCTAGGATGGGTACTGAGCTATACGAATTTACGTGTCGGACAGTGTGAATACACTCGACGTGAAGGGGACTGATGACCTAGCTGTTTAGTCCCCTAAAAACCAACAACTACTTGACGTTACAGTGCCGTGACCTCACAGAGAATTTGAATCGGCTTTAATAATCTCAGTTTGGTGGGAATGCGTGTGGCTACCTATCCTCCACTGCCACTGCAATCCGACAAGTTTTAACGACTCATGGTACACGTGGCGCTCACATCCTGATTCGAGGACGTCGCTAGTAATCAACAATGCTTGCATGCCGATAAATTTGCGCTTAGCAACAGAAACGTGAATTATATAGTTAACTGACTTTACGCAACTATTATTGTCAAAATGGTTGTCTGAATTACTTCATTTCTTTTTTAATTTGAAAAAGTGTTCGTCATGCAGCACTACATTTGACGAGAGGAACGCATTACACGTTTCTGTTTGAAAAACCACGTATTTCGTTTTGTGTTCAAATGTTTGTTAAGCTTAAGGAACTTAACTGCGGGATCATCAGTCCCTAAACTTACGAACAAGCTTATACTACAGATGACACGAACATCCATGCCCTAGGGGGGGATACGAACCCCCGATCGTAGTGGCCGTGCAGACCGTGACTGGCGCGCCACAGGCCGCTTCGCCACTGCGGCCGGTTTTCGTCTTGTGAACTGGTAATTTGCACCAATAGGTTAAGTGTACAAGATCGCCGTTGTAGGAGTAATTGACACTTTAATTTTACGTTTAAAATATGCATTTAATCGCTAAATAGATTCATCATTTTTAATTAAGTTGTACGTCCCATCGCCGATAAATAGTACGACTTAGTGCCGATAACATTATATCGGAACGTATTGCACCGCCGATCACTCGTACGAAAGGTGCATCTTATAAATGTCATTATTTCAGATTGAACTATCATTACAAGGACTTGCACATACCCGTACGAAACTAAGTGGATTTCTGCGGCATGTCACAGTAAGTTAAAACCAATATTGTAGAAATAATAGCATTTACACACGATATTTAATGTTAATTCCATTAAGGTGTTGATAATTGGTATACTTTCCCTACTTATCTATTATTTTCTCCCTCGTCGGTTCTGTAATTGTGCGTGTCAGTGTTATTATGGAGGCCAGAATTTATTTGAATTTTTCAAATGTTTGTCATGCTTAGGGGACTTAACTGTGAGGTCATCAGTCCCTAAACTTAGAAACTACTGATGTAAATTACTTATACTAAAGTCAGCACAAACATCTATGCCCGAGGGAGGTTCGAACCCCCTACGGGGAACGGCTTCGCGCATCGGAGCATAGCGCCACAATGCGCTCTGCCACTACGCCGCAGCTCATAATAACATACTTTAGTGAATATTTGTTATTTCAAAAGTACTCTCCTAACAAAATCCTTCAAAATGACAAAATGACCCCCCAACCGAGAGGACATAATGGTAGACTGTACCTGCTCCGATCGCTTGGATGCATATGCTTACAATTTACAATATATTCTCACTTCTTTAGAGCAAGGCCGAGTAGCCCTTCGCAGAATATAGACAGAGAGAGACAAAAATTCTTACTCCAAATACAATTCAAAGTTCTTTTCGTGTGGTAGCTACGTTTTCTTTTCAGTCCATTAAACCGAACTCGTTTTTTTTTCTTTTTCTTTTATTGATAACTACAAGTTGTTGTCTACCGCAAACGAAGACGTCTAATCTATAAACTAGGATCCTAACCTACTCACACCTGCCCCAGATCGTTAAAAATTTTATCGCCCTCACCGAAAAACACCAACAAAATTCACATATTTCGAAATCATTTGTCTAAGGACAGACGATGATAGATGATCCATCCTAATAATGATAGTAGACATTCCTTAAACACAGTGAATTTTAGGAAACCTTATACAGTCCATAACATTCGTCAACGTTGCTGTCTGTGCGATCATCTTCTCTCGGTATAGTATTACACAGACAAAAACATTTAAACCAACAACTTAACGACGAAAGTGGTGCTATTTAAGCCCCACAAATGACAGTACACAGTGCGAGAAGAGCTTCACCTCATCAGACAGATAAAGAGGCATTGAACATGTTGTGTCTATACTTTTTGCTTACGATACAACTGCATACTTGCGATGTAATGATCGCAAACGTTTCTAACGCATCCGAATGAGAGAGTCTTTCACTAGTCATCACAGTATAGGAAAACACGTCAGGCCTCTGACAGATACACATACATCGAACATCATATTTCTAAACGTTTTTCTGATTACCATGCAAACGCAGTGTATGAATCAAAAAGCCCTTAACTACACCACATAGACCGCAAACGTTCTACGATAGAATTATCGAGATAACGAAATGTTCGTAGAAACAATTATGTAAAAAATGATAGGCGCTGTTACAAGACGAAAGATAATTGTTTTCTCAAAATATGTCAAGTGTTAGTCCAAAGAGTATCAACATTCGTAAAATCTCTTTCTAACCCAAATCGAGCGAATACAATACCGAAACACTCCAGAAATGTTTCCATCTCTGTCGTAAACTTTACTAACAGACTAGCTACGTAACAGTTCTACAGCAAAAACGCAATCCTTCGACGAAAGATCGGATAACGTACACCATGCATATTTTCACAACGGGGCTGATTCCGGAATTTCTATCTCATCAACAAGAGTATTGCTACGTACGTTAAACATCCACTTGTGCGCGCGCATGTGACAGCGTCAGAGAGAAAGAAAGAGAGAGAGAAAATCAGTCGCTCTAGCATTCGTAGCATTTGTCTTAAATGTAGAATGTAAAAGAAATCGCCGGCCGCGGTGGCCGTGGGGACTGAGGCGCTCCAGTGACGGTCTACACGGCCACTACGGTCGTGGGTTCGAATCCCCTCTCGGGCATGGATATTTGTGCCGTCCTTAGGATAAGCTAGTTGATACGTAGTTTGTAAGTTTAGGGACCGATAACCCCGTAGTTAAGTCCCATAAGCTATGCAAACATTTGTAAAAGAAATCAGAAGCGCATGACCGCAAATGTTATAACCGAACAAGTTAGCATGGGATAACGTCGACACACGTGTTCATTCGTGGCCAGTTCCCAGGAACAGCAACACTCACTCGGAGCGCGATGTTTCTCTCTGCTGCTGAAGTCACATTGTCACAGCCATTGTTGGAAGCATATCAAATATTTAATAACGTCAAAACACAATATGCGTTTTTATATTCATACAGCGCTGTTGTTTCGAAAGAAACATTCACAACATACGCACTCAATTATTTGGAATAAGCGCTGCTTGGTGAATTAACTTTGGTGTACCGAACAAGTAAACAGCCATATGTTAAACGAAATGAGTTCATTGCGTATTAAGCACACAATGCACGCGCTAAAAACATTTGCAAAATAAACAATTTGTACATCGAAAACGACGTAAAGGTTTTTCTGAGAGCTGCGATATACAAGGAACCACATACCAAATGCTTCTATTACATTTATGTCTGAACTCCTTGTCGTTCACGTCTCACTTTCGTACAAAGCTTTCAGAACGGACTTCATAAGCTAATATTCCATGTCAAAAATTTCTCCTGTTTAGAAATTCTTCCGTCGCATAGCCATTCTGATTATTATATCTTCCTTACTTCGGCCATTAGAAGTTACTTCGTTATGCAAATAACGAAATTCATCTACTACTTTAATTGTGTCGTTACCTAATGTAATTCCTTAGCATCACCTAATTTCCGTACACTACATAACATGAACCTTATTTGGCTTTTATTAAAATTCATCGTATACCCTTCTTTCAAGATAATGACCATTCTATTCAATTTCTCTTCCGAGTCCTTTTCTGTATGAGAAGATTACAGTGTCATCGGTAAACCACAAAGTTTTTGGTTTTTGTTTCTGCTCGGCGAGTGGTAATGACAGAATGTTGCTGCAGAGGGGATTGATGTTGACACGTGTTTATTCTACCAACGAGTTACACAAGCATTTGGGTTTAGATAGTGTAGTGAGCATGTAGTGCAGTGCAACAACAACGTGACTTATCTGATGCTATGGTATGGAGAATCATACGAAGTTCGGAAGCGGGACAGACGCAGAGGGAGGTGTCTGTAACTATTGGAGTGTCCCATAATGTAATTTCCAGAACATGGAAGCGATTTCAGACAACAGGAACAGTTAAAAGAAGGCAAGCCCAAGGTAACATCAGCAAGAGACGACGACCATTATCTCCGGGGGTTACCACGCCGTCGAGACTGAAGGCTGAATGCAACTCAACTGAAACGCACGCCCCCCCCTCTCTACCCTCCAAGCAAAGTCAGAACGAGCAATTTCGACACAAACATTCCGAAATCGCCTTCGGTAATATGGCCTATGTTGTGTGTCCCATTAAAACGACGACGCCGCTTAGCCCGCAGAAACCGGGTGCAGGAACGTCAGGATTGGAGTCGTAACGAATGGCACCGGGATCTGTTAACAGTTGATTCAATATTTTGTGTTCAGCCAGACAATCGACATTCCCTTATCTGGAGAGAGTGTGAAACGCTGAACAATCTACATCCCCATCTACATATATACACTGAAAATCACATTTAAGTGCCTGGCAGAGGGCTCATTAACCACTTTCATAACTTTTCTCTATCCTTCCATTCTCTAATACCGCGCGGGAAGAAATAACACCTAAATCGTTCCGTTTTCGATCTGGGATGGTCATGTCTCCCTAAGTAGGTGGATGCTAGCAAAATATTTTCACATTCAGAAGTAAAAGTCGGTGATTGAAACTTCGCCTGCCGCGGTGGCCGAGGGGACTGAGGCGCTCCAGTCACGGTCTGCACGGCAACTACGGTCGGGGGTTCGAATCCCCCCTCGGGCATGGATATTTGTACCGTCCTTAGTCTTAGCTAGTTTATAAGTAGTTTGTAAGCTTAGGGACTGATGACCCCGTAGTTAAGTCCCATAAGTTCTACAAACATTTGAACATTTATTGAAACTCCGCAAACAGATCATGCCGCAATGAATATCGTCTTTCTTTTAATGATTTCCACCCCAAGTCGTGCAACATTTTTGTGGCGCTTTCCGCCCGGTAACGTGTTAAAACAAAACGAGCTGCCCTTCTCTGAACGTTCTCGATATCTTCCGTCAGTCCCACCTGGTGAGGGTCCCACAATGGGCAACAGTACTTCAGGAGAGGACGCACAAGTGTGATGTTGGCAGTTTCTTTGGTGGAGCTGGTGCATCTTCGAAGCGTTCTGCCAATAAAACGTAACACTCTTGCTTAACGTTAGAAGTAGTACGTGTTGTTTAATGTTCAATCTATCGTTTAATCAGTTTATTTTAAAGTTACTCATTCAAAACCTGATCTGGTATTAGTTGCAGTCCAAATAGTTGTCATATATTGATGTTTAACAGTGAAGATCACAAAGTCATCAGATAACTTCATCAACATTTAACTGAACACGTACATTGTTCACTAACACAGTAATTTGGTTTAATTATGTCCCTGATATTGATGTTTATACTGTTAAATAAGAAACAGTGCATTAAACTGATTATGTGCGCAACGGATCTTTCACAAAACAACTGTGACATGTAACCTGCATGAAACATACACTATACACAAAAAATTTGACTACGAGAAAGATGTTAAAAACACAAACCACTTTCTTAATGTTCGACTACGAGAATTTTATGCAGATCAGTACCTGATTATCAAAACTCAATATCATACTCAATTAACTGCAGTGGTGCATAACAATCATTTACTACGGTACACATAAAGAAATCTGTACATCAAGATTACCAAAATCAATACTGCACTTTAAATCCACAAATAACTAATCATCAATTAAAGGAAGTAGGTTAATCTTCTAACTACGTAAATGAAACAGGAAAGAAAGGTCAACTTTGTTACTTATTATAAATAATCACCATTATATTACCTAAATGTTACAACCTTTTCATAATTACATGAAATGCCTTTACCTTAATTCCAGGGGTGGTACAACCTTTTTCACAATTATATGAAGTGCAATATATACTTGCTGGCACTGCAGCCTCTGCTCTACATCGGAACCATATACAGCAATATATATTTTCTATGGACACGTTTAAACGTCAGCATAACATGGTGGTAGATGAGTAATGTGGGCAGGAGTCAGTATTGGCGGACGTAGCACCTCTGTGTCGTTGAAAATGCCACTTTAACTGTTCAGAGATCTAGAGACGAGATCCTTTGACTTTTTTATTTTTTTATTTTATTTATTTATTTATTTATTTATTTATTTTTTATTTATTTATTTATTTATTTATTTGTTGTTGAATCCATCATCGGTGGTGAAAACGGGACAGCGGCCGGTCAAGAGAGTGAAGGAACTGAGATACCAACAGCCGTATGCATAATGAAATATTTATTCTATTACAACCAGTTGAGAAATTCCACTATGCCATCTTCAGGTCCCTACATCGGAGCATGATATCCAAAAGTAGGGATACTAAAACTGGATACGTGGACTTCGTCTCTCAGTTGGAAACAACTACTGCAACTGTGGCAACAAGGACTAGTTGTGGTTTCAAAGATGGTATCATCTTTGAATACCATCTTTGAAACCACAAGTAGTCCTTGCTGTCACACTTGCTGTTGTTGTTTCCAACTAAGAGACGAAGTCCACGTATCCAGTTTTAGTATCCCTACTTTTGGATACCATGTAGGGACCTGAAGATGGCACAGTGGAATGCCGAAACTGGTTGTAATAGAATAAATATTTCATTATACTTACGGCTGTTGGTATCTCAGTTCCTTCAGATTCGACTTTTTTTGTGCCGTACCTGGTGTCATAGGCAATGGGTTCCTTCTGGTGGACGAAAACGCTCGTCCCCACAGAGCTGCAGTGGTGGACATCTTGCTTGTAGCTGAGGGAATTGAATGAATGGAATGACCAGCTATTTACCGGAGTTTAACCCACTTGGCAGACGCTTTGAAGCCGGACCAGTACCATCCACAGTGATTGCAAAGATGGATATTACACTCGTGAAAGAATGGTCAAATATCTCTCAAGAGCTGAATATTAACGTCATCCCGACATGCCACTCAGGTGAGCAACTGTACTGGCCGTCCGAAGTGATCATATTAGAGAGCAACGAGAATGACTTTTTCACTAATATGGTAGCCCCATGGTGCCTCGCTCTAAGAAAACGCCATGTAAACCTCAAGTAAAGAGTTGAGAGACTAAACTGTCGTGCTGTATGAAATGCAGCTTAACGCCTGTGTCCAATAACTGAATAAAATAGAATGAAACTTTCACTCTGCAGCGGAGTGTGCGCTGATGTGAAACTTCCTGGCACATTAAAATTGTGTGCCGAAAACGGGACTCGAAACTGGGACCTGTGCTTTCACGGGCAAGCGCTCCGCTGCAGCGTGAAAGTTTCATCCTGGAAACATCCCTTAGCCTGCTGCTAAGCCATGTCTACATATACATACATACTCCGCAATCCACCGTAAGTTGCGTGGCGGAGGATACACTGTACCACTACTAGACATTTCCTTTCCTATTCCACTCCCAAATAGGACGAGGAAAAAAAGAATGCCTATATGCCTCCGTATGAGCCCTAATTTCTCTTATCTTGTCTTTGTGATCACTATGCGAAATGTAAGCAGGCGGCGGCTTCAAATTCCGGCCCTCTAAATTTCCTCAACAGAAATTCACGAAAAGGACGTCGTATTTCCTCCAGCGATTCCCAATTGAGTTGCCGGAGCATTTCCGTGACACTCGCGAATTGGTCGAACCTACCAGTAACAAACCTAGCTGCTCGCATCTGAACTGCATCTATGTCTTCCTTTAAACTGATCTGCTGCGGGTCCCAAACACTTGGCAATACTCAAGACGTGGTCGTACAAGCGTTTTATACGCGGTCTCCTTTAAATATGAAGTACATCTTCCCAAAATTCTCCCAATAAACCGAAGTCTGCTGTCCGCCTTACTCACAACTGTCCTTACATGTTCGTTCCATTTCATATCTCTCTGCAACGTTACGCCTAGATATTTGAACGACGCGACAGCATTAAGAATCTCACAACTAATGCTGTATTCGAACATTATTAGATTGTTTTTCCTACTCATGCGCATCATCTTACATTTTTCTACATTGAGAGCTAGCTGCCATTCTTCGCGCCAACTAGAAATTTTGTCTAAGTCTTCCTGTATGCTATTACAGCCAGTTAAAGACCACACCCTCCCATACACCACAGAATCATCAGCAAACAGCCGCAAATTACAACTTACTCTGTCCATCAGATCATTTATATAGATGTCTCCACCATATCCTTTCTTCCAGGAGTGCTAGTCTTGCAAGGTTCGCAGGAGAGCTTCTGTGAAGTTTGGAAAGTAGGAGGCGAGGTACTGGCGGAAGTAAAGTTGTGAGACGAGATCGTGAGTCGTGTCGGGATAGCTCGGCTGGTAGAGCGCTTGCCCGTGAAAGGCAAAGGTCCCAGGTTCGATTCCCAGTTCAAGTACACAATTGTAATCTGCCAGGAAGTTTCCTTTCACTGAATAAAATATGTTACCATTTGCTTATTGAGTATTATATCAATTGATCCGCTTGTCGGCTACAATAACAGATCGGCGAGCGCGCCAGGCCAGGAGGTCTGTCGTCTTCTGCCCGTCGCGGTGGCCGAGCGTTCTGCGGCGCGCCAGTCACAGTCTGCACGGCCACTACGGTCGGGGGTTCAAATCCCTCCTCGGGCATGGATATTTGTGCCGTCCTTAGTATTAGCTAATTGATAAGTAGTTTGTAAGTTTAGGGACTGATGACCCCGTAGTTAAGTCCCATAAGCTCTACAAACATTTGAACATTTTGTCGTCTTCTCTTTTCCCCCTGTCGCCTCTACCGAGCGCAGCCTTCCGCTCCCAGCATCCACACGCCTACTATCCACGCCCGTCGCCCGAATGCAATGCACTCGAACGAGTACGAGCGAGTGTATACCCCCATACCGAGACTGCCACTCGCTGCTACTTGACTGTCGACAGCTCCGAGTTTTTTTCCAGTGTAATACGCGCTCCCGACTTCCCTTGCCGAATTAGTCAGTCATCCGGAAATAAATGACACTCTCCCAGGAGAGAAAACGGAGACCGGTGGGAGCACAGGCGTGAAACGAGATCCCTTGTATCAAATGTTTTGACCTTCAATCCGAAGGCAGGTCAGACGCATCTCTCGGATCTGTACTGAGCAAGCCAGAAGCCGTTTCATCTCACCATAACGTAGCTCAATGTGCCTGCTCGCGCTAGCCAAGTTTACCGTTCCAAATAGACAGATATGTCTTGTATCGTCCCAGTAGCAGGAGTTGAGCGTCAGGTGGCACTTTATACAGGAAAGGACGGTGAGACAACGCTTTTCAAGTAGCAGTTGTTATTCTCTTTGTTGTTGTCATTTCATTCCATTCAACCCACATTCGTGGCGTGCAACAAAAATGTTATACGAAAATCTTCTTGAGTACAGAGATACAGTTGTTTGTACGTAACCCAAACAAACTATTAGCAAAGGCACATGAGCACATAATGACTCATTCATCCGCCGGTTCTTGGTACAACATAATCATACTGAATTAATAACACATTTTTATATGTTCTACAAGTTTTTGATCATCTATTTAACCGGTTTTTCAGTTTGCTAGGCCATCAGCAAACGGAAGCGGTAAACCGGTTAACCAAATAAAAAGAAACTTGTAGAACATACAAAAAACCGCGTATTTAATTCAGTATGATGATGTTCTACGAAGAAACGTCGGAAGAAAAATGTTCAATTGTTTCTAAATCTAACTGTGGTTATCAGTCCCTAGGCTTACAAACTACTTAAAATAACCAAAGGATAACACACGCGCGCGCGCGCGCGCGCACACACACACACACACACACACACACACACACACACACACACACACACACAGGCCCGAGGGAGGACTCCAACCTCCGACGGTGCGCAACCGCGCTCCGCATGAAGGCGCCTTAGAGACCTCGGCCATTCCACCGCGGCACCGTCGGAAGAATCACTGATAGTATAGTTTACGTTTGTTTGGGTTACACTGTCTCAGCGGTATCTCTGTATTGAATAAAAAATTTGACACTATTATATGCCATTTTTATCGCAATCCGTCTATACTAACACGTCCTGAAGTATTTACTATTCCTCCTGAAACACCCTGTACTCTGCTCATCAGGCATGTTTATGATTAGAAGTAACAAGTGGAAATGAATGATGAAAGACGCGGTCACATGGTTTTAAAAAATAAACGATAACGAGAAATTGTCAAACATGACAAACACGATTTTGAAAGTCTTCTTCCAATTCAAAGAAGAAACTATAAAAGACAAATATTCAGCATTATAGTGAAACGTGAATCAAGAAACTGAAGTACCAATTTTTACTATTAATTATAAAAGGAGGGTGATGAAAATTGTATCATTGCAAAGAAGCTTTACCACAGATGTGCAAAAAACACAAATCATGTGTCCACCCAGCCGTTAAGAGTCGTAAAAGAAAGTACATGTTTCATGTTTATAACTGATGTTTTCTGTTACACGTTAAAACAAAGTAAATCTTTTTTTTCCCAGAAATTCTCAAAAATCGTGCAATAATATCCTTAAAACAACTGTGTATAATTTCTGTAAAATAAATGGAAATTTATCCATCCTGAATTAGCTTTATTCCGATCCTTTATTAGGTGCACAACCTTGCCGCACCTTCTTCAGGTGCGAAAACGGTTGTCATAATAAATAATCATAATTTGGGAAGGATGAATTTTTCATTCATTTTACAAAAAAATAAATAAATGAATAATACAAATAAATAAATGTAAAAGTTTTGACGATTTTTGAAAAAAATAAATAAATAAAATATTCAAGTCGTGGTTGACATAATTACAAAATAATCTGTACATAATAAGTGAACATCGAAAAAGGCAATGCCGCGGTGGAGTGGCTGATCGTTCTAAGGCGCCTTGCTACGAAGCGGGCGGTTGCTCGTTGTCGAAGGTTCGAGTCCTCCCTCGGGCATGGGTGTATGTTTTGTCCTTAGCATAAGTTACTTTAAGTAGTTTTTAAGCCTAGGGACTGATGGCCAATGTAGTTCAGACCCTTAGATTTACAAAAATTAGAACAATTTAAGTGCTACGAACTTATGGCCTGCATACTTTGCAAGGGATATCGTAATTAGTTAAGGCGACCACTGGCCCAAAGGGGGAAATCCGGGTTCGAATCCCGGCCCTGCACAAATTTTCAACTTTGTCGTTGAATTTATTTCAACCCTCCGAAACGGTCAACATGTTCAAATGTTTTGATTTCGTAAAATTACGGCGGCTACTGTCAACTAAAGATGTCTGTTCTTTCAGCCATTTCCGAAAAGAAGAGACACCATATAAATAATTGTAAACATTTCCGCAACAGGCAATGACAATTTCAATGCAGACGCATTCAAAATGTTCGATCCCTTGCAGGAATCCAGCATAGGCTGATTTTGTGTCATACCTGGGTTAAATTTTACTTGCAGTGGCAGAGGTTTAGTATGTTAACGTTGGCAACGAAATATTCGCTTTAGGGGGATCATTAATTTACTGATCGGAACAACATTTATTATTTATTTCATTATCAATATGAAGAATTATTCCCCTCATTGTACGTCTAAAGCGTCTCCCTGCGGAACGCACGGTTGCTCGCCGTGGAGGTTCAAGTCCTCCCTGGGGCATGGGTGTGTGTGTTTGTCCTTAGGTTAGTTTACCTAGGTTTAAGTAGTTTGTAAGCTATGGACTGATGACCACGCAGTTTGGTCCGTAGATTTACAAACATTTGAACATTTTGAGAATTGCCATCTATTAGTTATTTGGTATACTATGTGAAAGCACGTTTATCGGATCTATGTAACAGCGCCTCTATCGGTTTTTTGCTACACTACAACTCAAGCATAGCATACACCAGACACTAAAAATTACGATATACTTCCTTCCTCTGATCCGATTTTGATGAAGTAAAGCCTATATTACTCTACAAACTATTTTCAGTTTACCTGAGGAAAACCCGTGAAAGTTCGTGTACTATTTTTGGAGATTATCCTCAACGAATAGACATATACTATGGCTTTCAAACAAATGCGTAAATTACTATGTTTTTTATTTTCTTTGATCCGATTTTAATTACTGAAGCTGTTATGTAACCGCACGATATGCTCAAGTTACGTGTGGAAACCCCATGAAAATACGTCAAGTAGTTTTGGAGATAAACGTGTTCAAAGAGACAGACAGACATGACTGTCGTAGATAAAAAAAATCAAATTATGATTTTTTTCGTCATTTGACTTTTGTGAAACGAAGTCTGTATGTTGTACAAAGTTAAATGAGAAAACCCCATGCAAATTCGTGAAGTAGTTTTGGAGAAAAGAGGTTTTTAATAGTTGAACAAATAGACATGACGGTTACTGAAAAAACTTCAAATTACCCCATCTTTTGTTCTTTGTGATTCGATTTTGATAAAATTATGCCTATTTGTTGATCCAAACTTTTTTCGCGTTTCATGTGAAAACCGCATGAAGAATCGTCCAGTAGTTTTGAAGATTGAAGTCAACAGAGATAGACATACATTTACAGATTTATTATTAGTATACATTATGAATGTCCGAGGTTTGCAAGATACGGATATTCTCTTGACAGGATTTGGAAAAATCTTTGTATCTCCGCAAGGGTTGTTTACAAACATTATTGAAATTGAAGATTTGAAAAGTACAGCAGTTATTTATGTGGTTTCTAGGGATCCTATGAAGTAATGAATAGTAGTTGGGAATGAGCTACACGAAAATGTAATTTTAATAACTAAGCATGGAGTTACTGTTAGGAAGCAAGATGGGGAAGCTCATGTTATGTGTGTCCATATAGCAGACAAGCACGGATACAATACTAGAAGTACTGTTAGTGATGAAACAAAGTAATATATAAAAAATGTGACTAATTGCATTCAACAAAGACAAAGATTACAGATATAAGAAGATTTTGTTTGAGAGAAGTGTAACGAATATGTAATAGAACCAGAAGATTTTCACCAGGGGAGAAAGTCATTGTTGACAACCAAGCCCAAAAGTGGACTGAGCAAGGAATAATAGAACCATGGTAGTCTGAATATCCCAGTTCTTCATAGTAAAAAGAGAAAATTGGAGAGTATCATGTATGTACAGAATACAGAAAATTAAAAAACCACACTGAAAGATGTTAGATAAACTACGACTGTGTGTTTCGCACAATTGACCTGAACAATGGGTTTTTCCATGTTAATGTTGAAGAGTTTGTAGCTCACTCAGAGCAGTTCCAATTCAGGAAAGTTCTATTTCGATTATCTACACTCCTGGCCATTAAAATTGCTACACCATGAAGATGACGTGCTACAGACGCGAAATTTAACCGACAGGAAGAAGAAGCTGTGACATGCAAATGATTAGCTTTTCAGAGCATACACACAAGGTAGGCGCCCATGGCGACACCTACAACGTGCTGACATGAGGAAAGTTTCCAACCGATTTCTCATACACAAACAGCAGTTGACCGGCGTTACCTGGTGAAACGTTGTTGTGATGCCTCGCGTAAGGAGGAGAAATGCGTAGCATCACGTTTCCGACTTTGATAAAGGACGGATTGTAGCGTATCGCGATTGAGGTTTATCGTAACGCGACATTGCTGCTCGCGTTGGTCGTGATCCAATGACTGTTTGCACAATATGGAATCGGTGTGTTCAGGAGGGCAATACGGAACGCCGTGCTTGGTCCCAACGGCCACGTATCACTAGCAGTCGAGATGACAGGCATGTTATCGGCATGACCGTAACGGATCGTGCAGCCAAGTCTCGATCCCTGAGACAACAGATGGGTACGTTTGCAAGTCAACAACCATCTGCACGAACAGTTCGACGACGTTTGCAGCAGCATGGACTATCAGCTCGGAGACCATGGCCGCGGTTACCCTTGACGCTGCATCACAGACAGGAGCACCTGCGATGGTGTACGAAACCTGAATGCACGAATGGCTAAACGTCATATTGGCGTATCACCCGGCATGATGGTATGCGGAGCCATTGGTTACACGTCTCGGTCACCTCTAGTTGGCATTAATGGCACTTTGAACAGTGGCCGTTACATTTGAGATGTGTTACGACACGTGGCTCGATCCATGCGAAACCGTACATTTCAGCAGGATAATACACGAACACATGTTACAGGTCCTATACGGGCCTTTCTGGAATCGCTGCCCTGCCCTGGCCAGCACATTCTCCAGATATCTCACCAGTTGAAAACGTCTGGTCAATAGTGGCTCGTCGCAATACGCCAGTCACTACTTCTGATGAACTGTGGAATCGTTGAAGCTGCATGGGCATCTGTACCTGTACACGCCAACAATCTTTTTGACTCAATGCCCAGGCGTGTAAAGGCCGTTATTACGGCCAAAGGTGGTTGTTCTGGGTACTGATTTCTCAGGATCTATGCACCCAAATTAAGTGAAAATGTAGTCACATGTCAGTTCTTGTATAATATATTTGTCCAATGAATACCCGTTTATCATCTGCATTTCTTCCTGGTGTAGCAATTTTAATGGCCAGTAGTGTAATTCAACTGCAGTATTCCAGCGTTTGATAAACACCGTGTTTTGGAAATTGAATGGAGAAAATATAGTATTTATTTGCATGGATAATATTATAATACTAACAAAGAGTGATGATGAGGCACCTCAGTGGCTTTACTTGGTATTAACAACTATAGTACATTGCGGCCTAGAAATTAATTCCACCAAATGCCAGTTCCTGAAGAGAACTGCTGAGTTTCTTGGATATGTCATACTGTCTGGACAAATCCCAGCTTATTCTGAAAAAAAAAAGTATCTGTTCAAAACTTCCCAGAACAGAAATCCATTGCAATAGTAAAAAGCTTTCTAGGATTACTTTACGAAGTTTATTTCAAATTACACAACAATTACCAAACATCTGAGTGATTTATTGAGGACTAATCGAGAGTAAACGTTTAAAGAAGAACAGAGACAAGCGTTCACGAAGCTCAAAAATATTCTTTCTTCAGGTCGAAACTGAATAAACACAGACTGAAGAAAAATTGGTTTTGGAACAGTTTTATTACAAAAATCTCCGGATGACGACAAATTCTATCCAATCTCGTATACTTAAAGAGAAAGATAACCACCTCAGAAGGAAAGGGACTGTAGCTATCAGCCTGAAGGTTTAGGTATAATTGCTAGGAACATGTTTCAATATGGTAACGGACAGTGCTGGATTCCAAAACACTGTGAATAAGAAGGTCTTCTACCAAGAATTGCTAGACAGGCCTTAGTCTTGGAAGACTATTCCTATATCAGGGAACATCAATCTAGTTCTAGGATGAAACTTACTTCTGTTCGCAGACTCTCTTTATAGCAGTGTCTTGCCATTTACCGTATGGAACTGTATTTACTGTGCTTTATCAAAATTTAATAAGAGTCCATTTGAAAAGAACCACTTAATTATTTTCTGAAAGACATCATTTACAATACCATCAGTTAATTCTTGTTTGTCAGGTGCGATTACTATAGTCGTATTATCAGTGAAAATGACTAGCTTTTCCACTTCGTGAGTATAGTATGGCAGACCATTAATGTATATCAAGAACAGGAAAGGACCCAAAACCGAACCCGCTGGGACCCTGTTTATGACAGCTCCCCAGTTTGAGCAATCAGCTGATTTTTGCAATTTACCTAAACCAATTATTTCAACTTTCTGCACTCTTCCAGCTAAGCATGAATTAAACCATTTGTGCACAGCGCCACTAATACCAAAATGCTTAAGTTTATCATTTCATGGTTTACACAATCAAAAGCCTTCGAGAGATCACAAAGAACCCAAACGGGTGATGTTCTGTTCTTCAGACTATTTAATAATTGATCAGTGATAGAATGTATAGCATTTTATGTTGAATAGCCTTGCTGGAAACCAAACCTATATTTTGTTAGTACCTTATTTTTAGAGTAATGGGAAGCTACTCTAGAATACATTACTTTCTCAAGAACTTTGGATAAAGCTGTAAGAAGTGAAATTGGGCGGAAGTTGTTGACAACGGAAGTACTTTACTATACGGGAGGGGAGGCATAATTAATAACTATGATATTACCGGTTATCTAATGACTGTTTCATCCATATCGATCACCATTTCGATAACGTCTAGTACGGTCTTATCTGGAGAGAGATACTTGAGAGTTACATTCGTAATGGCTTAATTGGCAAACGCTCGACGTTGCTCCTGCTGACAAGGCACAGTAATTTCAAAGAACATAACCTCGTTGACTCTGATACTTTTCTAACAAATACTTAATGCTGCCAGTATCTTACCTGATTTCGCTGATATGATAACAGTCGATTTCTAAGTTTCTTCGTCGTTCACTCAGTGTCGCCGTCTAATCTTCAGCATAATTTTGTAGCATCGCACTTTAGAAGCTTTTACTGTCTCTTGTCGAAACTGTTGATCGTTCAAATTTCACTAGCACATAACGCTACAATCTAGATAAATATTAGCAAGAAAAACTTCCTTGTACTTAACACTGAATGTAAATGTAAAAAATGTGTCGAAACGCTATTTTACCGTTGCAAATTAAAGCCTGCTCTCTTGTTTCATCTGAAGTTGTTTTCTTTCTTAATAGAAAAACTCGTCAGTAATGCATGGCTGCGGGTGTGTATTTTTAAAGTTGCCTTTATCCCTGAAAATTTTTATAACTGTTTTGTGAGTGAATTTTATCCAAGATATCTTTTCTATAGCCAAAAAGTGAAAAAGAACATACTGATCTAATATTGAGTCAGCTAGTCCACTCTTCAGCTGTGGAAACTTAAATAGAATGTTTCTAATTTCTGTTAAATTTAAAGGACTCTGGAACTATGACGAAAATAAATTTCTACTATAGTTTTCAAGAAGCCAGTATATTGTGTCCCAAAAGCACACGATCATGTGTTAAACTTGTTAAATTGTTCCAATTTAAACAGCACCAGTTAACTCATTTTCAAAGAGTAAATATAATTTTCAAAGAGTAATTATTGTTCCGCATTTCGCATTATATTCTTCAAATTACTAAATATCTAGCAGAGCGCTATAAAACAGTGCCTAAAACATTCCTCGGGTATAAATTAGTAACTGTAAAAATCTTCAAGTCTCTGCGTCTCGTCGTTCGGACATGATAAGCGTACACCGAACAGATATTCACATTAATATATATAGATAAATAGCTATCCGATCGCCATAAAACCGTGCCTAAAGCCTTCCCCGGGTAGACATTAGTAACTATACAAATTTTTAGATCTTTGTGTGTTGTGGTTCAGACGTGATAAACATACACCGAACATACATTCACATTTATAGATATAGATTGAAACAAATATTAAATAAAATTTTCAAATACATTTATTGCAAATTGTACATGTCTTTTTCTGCAAGCCAGAGAGCTTTACGAATGCTGAACTGTTCATATTCTAAATTTCGTACTTATTCTATTGTGCAAGTAGTTCTGGAAATTGTCATTTTACGTAGACAGAAAAAGCTGTAGTACTAATTCTGTAATTTAGACCTAAGAGGCACTTAATCTATAATGTTTTTATACTTACTAACACAAAATCTCACGTATCTCAATAATTTTTGCAATTAATAAAGTTTTCCATTGTGCCAGCTTTGATAGTGTGCAAACTGTACTTTATACATCGTTGTGCTTTGTTGAGTGGATCTACGTGCTGGGAGCACACAACATGGTCCCGGCTGGTCTCAGGAAAGCTAAGAACTACTTTCGTCATGACATGACAGGAACAGGCGTTCCATTTAAAATCTGACATTTGATCTTAGATTCCCTACTGACAGGGGAAAATGCATGTCACAACCCTCTAAGCCACAGCACCTTCATTGCTCCCCTTTCACCCTCTTTCCACTGCCCACAAGCTACACTCCCGTCCACGTGCCCACTACCACCATCATGCACAACCCACTCCCTTTTCTCATTCCTTGCCTCAGAAATAGGCCAATCAAGCAGTTTCTAAGATACCACACACTTTTTTAAAGCTGTGGACCCATTCTCTGTGAGTGCTTTTATCAGTGCTTTATTAAATACAAACTTTGTACAGAAATCTGCAGCTACGATGGCATGTTCAAAATTCTTAGACTTGTCGATTTTTTATTTTTATTAATTATTTCACATGCCCCATTAAATAGTAATATTACATGTTTGATGGTTATATTCAGGCAGTTACATCAGGTATTTTTGAAAACACAAGTACAGTACATAAGTTGACAGGGTGTACAAAGAAACAAACGAATTTATACATCAGGAAATCTTATTGAATTACAAAAATTGTAAAAGTCTGTAGTGAATTTATGTACCAAATCATATTTACTGACGGGCCATCCTCCACCTTTGGCAGCTATTTTTTTTTCCCCTGAGGTGGTCCCTCTCTTTAAATAAATTGCAGCAGTCAAAAAGTACGTGGTCAATAGTTTGGACAGCTCTGTTGCATATGCACGTTCCATCTTCAATTATTTGAACCGCTGATAATAGGCTTTCAGTTTCCCATGACCTGTTAACACAGCTGTAAAATTCGAAGATATTGGGAGTCTAATCATTAAACGTTCTCGGGTTGTAGGAAAATACGGTTTAGTGCTTCCTCCGTTCTTTGCCACTCAATGTCCCACTTGTTATTAAACTCTTCGCAAAGTTTCTTCTTTACGGCACTTGTAGGTATTTTGTTGTAGCGTATTGATTGTCGTGATCGAGCTGCTCTTTTAGCAAGGTTGTCAGCTAGTTCATTTCCCCATATCCCTCTATGTGCCTTAACCCATTCGAAATGCACCAGCCAGTTGTGTGCCTGCAAACTTCTGATTCTACATCTTATTTCTTCAATCAAGAAGTTGTGGTTCTTCGGATTTCACAAAGAGTCAAAAGTAATCTTGCTGTCGGTGTGAATTACGGCAGTTCGAGTGATTATTTATGAACTCAATAGCATTGAGAATGGCAAAATGTTCCTCTTAATTGTTTGAGCATTCATTAGACAGTTCAAGCTGTATCTGGTGAATAAGCTTCTTATAAACAAATATTGCTATCCCCGAACCCACTACGTCGTCTAATTTGCTTCCACCTGTGTATATTTCAACAACGTAGCTTTTGCTGACATCCTTCTCGGTTATCCTCGTAAAGTCTGCCAGGTGTGCCCAGCTTCTGTACTCTAGGGCGATGTCGATTGTCTGTCTGGCGGCTTTAGTTTTTACCAGGTTATAATATTTGGCTATTTCCTGCATCTTAAGAGTTATGGACATGAGACCTGATAAAACACAGAGTGCTTCACTGGATGTCGTTCTGTGAGCTTTGCATTTTTAAATTGATGGCGTCGATCGATGAGAAATTGAATTGGAAGAAAAACATAGATGATCTGATGAAACGTTTGAGTTCAGTTATTTAAGTAATAGGTTGTTTCAAACATTGGTGACAGACATTTTCGTAACGTGACACAAAACGTCTATTTTATCCATGTCTTTCATATGACATATTTTGGGGAAATTCATTCCTGAGTAGAAATAGTATTCATCGCTCAAAAGCGTGTATTCAGAGTAATTGCTGGATCATCCTGCAGACATTTCAGGATCTAGGATCCTCACAGTAGCTTCACATTACATTCACTTCTGTATTTTGTTATAAATAATGCAATCCAGTTGAAAAACGTTGACAGTGCATATAAATCCAACACTAGGAAAAAGGCTGATCTTCATTAATCAGCGTTATACCTAACATTGGCTCAGAAGGGAGTGAATATGCTGCTAAAGAAGTCTTTGTCCACTTACCCAATAGCATCGAAAGTCTGACAGAGACCCAACCACCATTTAAAAAAGAAATTGAAAGAATTTTCTATGACCACTCCTTCTTCCTAGTGAGTTAATTTTTAGATATTTTTTAACAGTTTCACAAAAATGGATTTAAAAGATTTAAAGAAATTAATGTCTTGTAATATCACGTAATGTACCTTTTAGTAAACTGACACGTTCCACGTCATTAAGAAATTTCCTACTCGCGATCTGTGAAACAGGTAGTAATCTAATCTAATTACATAATTCATCTTTACTGTCGGAGATATCAGTGCGATTGAGAATGTTAATTCTGAACCGTCGGTGAAGTCTTCAGTATTTTGGATAATCACCTTCGACAAAGTTCACATTCTGTATCATGAAGGGCGAAATTAATGAAATTTTAGGATTTTTGATGTAGCTATTGAGCCTAAACGTAAACGAAGGCTGCAGTGTTTATAAGCCCCCACAGCAAATTGACATATTGTAGTCAGATGGATAAATACTCTCGATCCCTTGAAGGAATCCAGTAAAGAGGAAGTAATAGCCGGCAGGAACTATCATCATACTATGCCACAAGTTGAGAATTTGGGCAGGACAGGCAGCCTGTCTGGGTAGCCTAATTGGTTAAGGAACCGCTGGCCCGGAACGGGAGAACTGGGTTCGAATCCCCGTCCAGTAGAAAATTTCAGTTTCGGTTTTGAACTTGTCAGTACCCTTCAACGGTCGAAAAGTTAGATTATTTCGAATTCATATATTCATAGATTAGAAAATCTTGCTGTGCAGTGTAAGGGGACAGCTTCGTTGGGAAACTTGAAGTCTGCAATTCTGTGGCAAATCGCGCACAAGCATGGGAATCGTGATGTGTTTTGGCGGCTCCTCAGTCGTCGTAGTTCAGGGGTTAGTAAATAGACAGCGGCACCTCTCATCTCTTAAACGAGCGTATGATCGTTCGCTTTGTGTGAAGACACGTGACTGGAAAATCCAGGCCGTTATGGACGCAATGGTAAACGGTGGGATAACCTCTGTTTGGCCTGGGAGAAATATGCAATAAACCACTTAAAAATTAATTACTATGATAAAACGGAGAGCGTAGGCTCATTTTAAAGCTAAAGGCTAGACGGATGCGCTGATGTAAACGCGCCTCCTGTCTCTCTAATAGTTTCTGAGTTGTAATAAATCAAAGATCATTATAGAATAAGAAATTTTTAAACGATGTATCTTGAAAATGGTTTAACAAAATATTGCGTACAAGGTGTCAAATGATGGATCTAAGTAAGTACTATTAAGATGTATATTTAGTTTTTTGTGCACACTCAGTAAATTTGAATTTGAGGCCAGTAAACATGGCTTCAGGTATAAAAGCTGGATTTTCAATAAATAAACAATAACAACTGTAATATTACTAGCCTTATGGTAAACTAGACTTAAGTAAATAGTTAATGAAACCACAGGATCAATAGTACAGTGAATAATCTATGTTTAAAAACCGAAAAAGCAGAGGTATAAAAGTTTAATTTTTTGATAATGTAAAAACTACGGTATATACAATCTTTTTTATGCAATATTCTGTTTCAGCGGAACATTTCCCTAAATACTGTCATCACATGTATATATTTCGTTTCAATTTTGAGAAAATAAGATACAGATTTGACTTCAGAGTAAGCCAGCGAGGGTACTTAAGGCGGCAATTTTGGCTTGTTAGCGGCAGTCTGTTAGCGTCGGTTTGACAGACAAGATGTGTCGTTATGATGGACCACTGTGGAGTCGCTTGAGGTATTGTGAAATTTCAGCGAACTATTCTAGTGTGGAACTCAGAATTATTTGTTATATGGTGCTTCGAGAATTTTGATTTTATTCTGCATCTGTGGGACTTAGAAAAGTCTCCAGTGGTGCTTCGTGGACTCTAGTGTTGCTAGACTTTAATTTTTATTTAGCGACTGTGTGACTCTGAAACTATTCAGTTAAGTTTATATTTTTTGGTGTGGCAGCCTTAAGGAACTCGGCATTGCTCTGAAGTCAGGTCTAACAAATATTCACTAATGTATATTAGCTGGAATAAACATCAATTAAGTTAAAGGTGAATGTGTCGTTTGTGCAATTTTTTGTTCCTGTCTGCATTTATTCAAAGCTAAACATCCTGGGGACATTCCAGCAGTTGTGGCTGGACCCTAGACACGACGCAGCCAGTTTGTATAATAAAATAGAGTTTACAGCCGCACTTCATGGAGCCCGAACCGAAAACAGGCTCTAAATGGGTGACTTAGTTGCGTTTTTTTTTTTTTTTTTTTTTTTTCCCTCTGTAGCACTGAGGGCTCCGACCATCGGATATAATTGTGTCACCCTGCACAGAATAGTATCTTTTTTCCTAGGTTTTTTTTTTTTTTTTTTTTTTTTTTTTTTTTTTTTTTTTTTTTTTTTTAATTCCGTGTGTAAGATCGCAGCAGCATATACTCTAGCTGGCTTTATCACTAAAGTATTTTGCGAGAGTAATCATTTGAAGTTACAACCACTTTCATAATTAAATCAATAACTATTTTTTATATTTCAAAATAATTGTAACCAAACTGTTAACTGGTTTATTTACGTATCTTCTAATACTGTATTTTACTCTTCCAAACAAAATATGAGAAAATGATGATACTATTGTCCAGAATATGACTGCCGATATTTGTTATTGGTATTAATATTCAAGGAACAGTGGAAGCCATAAATAATCATCATCTGATAGGCTTGGAAGTTTTAAATTAACAAATCACTTTGTAAGGTGGTAGTAATATGAGATACCTTAGATGTAGTTAATAAGGAAAATGTAATCATTAGTAGACATCTTGTAGTGGTATTGATATGCAGGCGATGTCTTCTATTTTACTCAGGCAGTTATCACGGAGAAGTCACTGTTGAAATCATACATTTCTCAAAGCAATTAGAGAAACAGGTGAGATAACATACACATTATACATATGAGAATATATTTTATTCAGATCTAGGTTACACTTGTAATTTGTGTGTAATACTTTTCAATATATTGCTGCCTTAACTTTTTACTTGAGAGTCAATTTGCGTTTACTTAGAGCGAGGCTTTATGGAACTACCATGACAGTAAAAAAAGTCATTCACGTTTCCCACTAATATTGCGTGTGATCAGCTCGGACAGCCAGTAGAGTTACACATCTGCGTGGCATGGACAGTATGAGGTATCAATCAGTTCTTGAGGGATATTTGACCATGCTTCCCTGAGTGCAGTTTCCAGATCTGCAACCGTTGTGGGAGGTGGTGATCTGGCTATAATGCGCCTGACAAGTGCCTCAGATACATGCTCAATCGGTTTTAAGTCCAGTGAACAAGCCGGTCACTTCATTCGTTCAATTCCCTCTGCTTCAAGCATAATGTCCGCCAGGGCAGCTCTGTGGGGACGAGCTTTATTGTCCACCGGAAGGAACCTTTCTCCTAGGCACCACTCTAGAGCGCAATAAACGTGGAAGGATCTAGTCTCTTTCAGTCTGAGCTGTTAAAGCACCATTCTGAAAGACATAAGAGGTCCTTAAGTCTGCCGGCCGCGGTGGTCGAGCGCTCTGCGGCGCGCCAGTCACGGTCCGCACGGCCACTACGGTAAGGGGTTCGAATTCCCCCTCGGGCATGGATATTTGTGCCGTCCTTAGTATTAGCTAGTTCACAAGTAGTTTGTAAGCTTAGGGACTGATGACTCCGTAGTTAAGTCCCATAAGCTCTACAAACATTTGAACATTTGTCCTTAAGTCCTCGAATACTTACTTCTGCCCACACCATTGGTCCACCACCACGAGATCGTGATGTTTTCTGTACATAAGCAGCGTTGTTCCAAGTTCCATATTCTCTAGAGATGGGGTTGAGAGATGGCAGTCTACAACAGATACATGTTTTATACACCATTTTGCACACTTTCTAAACAATCTATGTCACGAGATTTGCCTGATCACAATACCTCAGTGGGACCACAAGGGTCTGTCCATATGTCTCACGATGGGCCTTGTTCTCGTCTAAATACATTTCTGGGCTGAACGATAAAACTGTTAATTTAAATATTGGTACACCACATATGTATGTAAATGATTGGCAAGTAAACAGCTTTTTAGTTGCGACACTACAGTTGCAGAAATCTTCAATGGGTCTCATCAAATTTTTACATTTCGGTAGTATTGGATATAAAACTTTGGGTGGGGGACAACCACACCTAAAACTGTTCATGTTGAACAGAAATGGCCGTCTGCATCCTTTATTAAAAAGGACACGACCAGTTTCGAGACCTACAGTGATAAGATCAGTTTTAAGACAAACTTAACCAAGGTGTACCACAGTCTCTAAAAAAAAAAAAAAAAACAAAAAAAAAAAAAAAAAAAAAAAAAAAAAAAAAAAAAAAAAAAAAAAACAGTTGCCCCGTTTCGTAAAATTTAATCGGGATTATACTTAAGGGGTTTGATACACTTGCACGGTGTTACACTTGCACAGAGACCGGGACACTTGCCAAACTAACCGGCTTTTCACCGCTACGGTCACACTAACAAGTTCAGCAGTCCAGCACAACCGCACCTGCGAGCTGGCTGGCGCTCACACCAAGGCAGTAAGCATTCATGCATCGCTTCAGCATGGCTCATTAACGCGTTCTGTGGCAAATTTATTTGTTACGACTGTTGTGGTAATCGGAACTAACAATGAAATTCAGCATAATGACAACCGATAATCAAATTAATAATTTGTTCTAATATTATGATGGTGGAAAGTTCAGGGGGCAGCCAAGATGGTATTTCTTACGACTATTATAGCCTCATGATAATTGCCTCTCTGGGAAAGAGTTGAAAGACGAGCGTCTGTCGTCTTCCATATATTTTTTGTATATTTCTGTAAAGTTATAATTTATTTAATGTCGCTAGATTATCATTGTGTTAAAACTTGAACCCCACTCTTTTCAAGGCTTCAGGAATAGCATTTTTATTTCATGTGTTAAAATATTAGTTAATATTGCTAGGTTTTTCTTATTTTGTTATAATTTATTATTAAATAAATTAATGTGGCATAAAAGTGGCTTCTCCACTACGTCACTGTCCCTGTGACAATGTGTACTTGTCTTACCTTTAAGTGGATGTGCGAGAATCTATAGCTGTCTGAATGTGGGGAATGATAGCTCGCTTTGCATCGTTCTCTCTGGCTCAGAGTCGATAGATGCTGATACTACCAAAGAGGTTTCCACACCCTTTAGTTGCCAACTAGTCGGTGAGCCTTCTCTCCAGCGCGAGTCTACTCGCTCTCCGTCCCCACCAATACTGATCTTCGATTTTCCGGCTTCCGGTGGCGACCCGCGTCTCGTGGCCACTCGGTCTGGGCATTCTATACTGGACTTCCGGCGAGGTAAGGTTGGTTCTCTTCTACGAAAGCCGCGAGATGGTAACGTATCATTGTCTAGCACATAGCTCGTGAAATTAGAATAATTTTTTGGAATATTTTCTCCGATCGTGTGTTCTCGTTTTTCAATTCAGTGATTTCCAATAGATAAACGCGGTGTGTGTGATTCTAGTTGCAGTTTGAAAACGGCGTGGTATGTTAAAAGCTTTTGTGATCATGTGGCGGTGTATGAACACTTCGTAAATAGTTTCTAGCTTTGTGGGGCCCGATTTCTAATAGGTGATATGTTCATATTATACAGTGCATGTTAAAATCTTCTCATCATTTCCTTCCTTGAGTGATATGTGTTCCAAGCGGTTGGTTCATAGAACAAAGGCTTCAGCTTCCACTCTTGTTTGTTCCATGCCCATCAGGCAAGAAACTATGCGGGTATAGTTCTGATTTCCACTAATATTTCGCGATCTTCTCTTCCTGCATATTTTAATATTTCTGTTCTCCGACTTGTAGTACAAACTCTGTGTTTGTCAGTAATTCTCTCTGAGCCTTGTACAACCTCCTTCAATAACTTCCGTATGTAATTCTAAACATTTCTATAGGTTGCATGCTGTAATTCTTATTTTTTCCGACTTTGTAATTATTTCACTTTTACGAGTTTTGGAGACTGGGCTTCATCCGTCTCTCTAATCGCCTCCTATCGCGTGTAGCTGCATTTCATTCACTTCCTTATATAATTCTAAGAATTTATATGGGTTGCATGCTGTAGTTAATTTTTTTATTTTTCGGAAACTGGATTTATTCAATTTTATCGGTTTTCGGAACCACGTGGGCCCGAGTTCCGACTCCTGGGGTTTGCAGCTAATCGCCTGAATTCACGCCACTTCTTATATAAAACCAGTACCTGGATCGATTTCTAACAGACTGCAACTTAAGAATCCACCGTGATTTTGTATAGTGAATCCGACTTGCAACAACTTCACCTTCAGTGGAGTGCGTTCATGTAACCTAGCCGCATGTCGCCGTTAGCGTGTTTGCTCGTGATCCAATTCAAATGTAATTTAACTTGGCTACACACACGCACCATCTCAGGCATGACAGACCATAGCCAGCTTCAAAGTGTTTCTGTATATTGTGTTTTGTGCTACCTCCGACTTGCTGAATTTCGCCTATGATAGCGGCGCCACCTTCCGCCTCGTTATCAGTACGCTGATTTTGATGAGTTTCGCTGTGGCATTGCGTGTGTGTGAGCGAATGAGTGTTGTTTGTGAATCCTTCCCCCCAGTAGCGTTAAATCATGTATAATTTAGGCTGGACACCGTCCGCATTAATCCATGTAAAAGTCGCATTTTTATTGTATTAACAAAATTGGTTCCCCATTTTGCTTGTTTTCTATCTGAATAAACAAGTTTAAGTTCAGCATAATCCGTAAGTTGCCTATAAATTGTAGTTTTAGAGCACCTTCCCTCTTTTACTGATGTTAATGTCTAAATTCCGTCGCGCCATAAACGTTTTCTCGACCACCTTTCTAAGATAACTTGTTAATTGGTGTGGCTTGCTTATTAATGTCTGTGTATAATAACATGTGAGCTGCTATGTATATTGACCACTGTAGTATTAACTTCCTGTTATTGAAGTACTTTGAAACGAGTCAGTTCTCAGTTTGGGCCAGGGAACAGGGCTTTGTAGCAGGGAATAACCGGTAGGTCACACGGACCTCATTTGCTAATTTTAGTGATAAAACAAGGCTCTTGTTTCGTACAGTGGTCGACTTTTAGTGTCACTCCGTGCAACTGTCACAAACTCTTTTTTAGGAATCGGGGAGTATGTTTTGTTCAAAGGTTTCTAGAACTTATGGGACTTAACTACCTATGAACTAGCTTATACTAAAGACGGCACAAACATCCATGCCCGAAGGGCGATTCTAACCCCCGACCGCAGCGGCCGTGCAGACGGTGACTGTCACGCCGCAGACAGCTCGGCCACCGCAGCCGGCGAATATGTTTTCTTTAGAGACTACGGTACCCCTCGGTTAATGTTTTAATAGTTTCAAACCTAATGATGTGGCTGCAGGTCACGAAACCGGCCGTTTCCTTTTTTAATAAAGTAGTAAAACAGCTACAGCGGATCATTTCTATTCAACATGTTCGGTAGTCACCGTGCCATCAGGGAATATCACACCGATTATTCCGTGAATGGACATTGACCACCACACAGTCATCCGTTGAGGGTGATGGGAATTTCCCATCGCGAAATGCTGATTCCCCTTCCCCCAAATGCGCCGATTTTGCAAACTGACAAATCCATCCGGATGCAAGTGGAATTCGTCGCTAAACCACATCGTATTCACTTCAAAGTCCCGATTGTTAATTGTGTGGACAACTGCGGTAGCGAAATACAACCGCTGTTTCGTGGACTTCAGGTATAACGGCTGATTGGTTTGAATTTTGTGCGTCAAGAGATGCAGGTCTTCAACAACAGTTTGACACATTGTCTCCTACTTGATTCTCGCCTATTGAGTAGCTCGCCTGATTAGTTTCATGGGGCTGGTTTGAAAAACAGAGGGTTTATCTCGATGCTTTGTGGCGTTTTCAGCCATTTTTGGACGACCGAAATTGCCGGTACTGTCATCACGAACACTGCCCATTTTCTGAAAATTACTAATGGAATTCTTGACTGTTAGCACACTTTTACGAGTTATCTTTAGCTCGAACCCTGTCGGAAACTTTGGGCAGTTATTGCTCGTATAGTAGGCCTTCACGCTCATGGAGGCTGCACCGGCGTGGCATTTTCACGTGCACATGGCGACCGCAACAACGCGCATGCACATGCTACTTCTCACTTTGCCCCGCGGCCAATCGTGCAGTTTGAACGTCGTAACGCAAACCATTCAGAACTTCATTTTGTTTCATACTAACTGAAAACCCGGTGCCGCCCAGGTACTCATCTATTCCAGTCTTAAATTAGTCCATCTCACCTTCCCTTTTCTCTACCCGTCCACCTTCTCTTCCTTCTCTGTCTGCTCATCGTTTCCTCTTCCTTCTGTTCAGCTCCTCATCTTTCATCTCCTCCTACCCTTCTCTGCCCATTTCCACGTTCCCCTTTCTCTGCCAATCCTAGTCTCTCTGTCGAACACCTCCTCTGTTCATTGTCTCACTGGTAACTTTCATGCTGTTAAGTGAAGTGGTGTGTAAGTTTATTACAAGTTACCCTCCGCTATGCACCGTATGAAAAGAAGACGGTGATGTTTCTTTTGTTTTGAAGATTAAGTGTACATACCTGCAAATTTTGTCTAAGTTTGTAGGTAACGTGCCGTCTGGCATGCACCGTACGGTGGCTTCCTAAAGGTAGCTCACGCGTTATTTCGGGGTATAAGCTATCTGCATTCCAAATTTCATTTAAATCCGTCCAATAGTGTCAGCGTCAAGAGAAACAAACTCATTAACTCACTGTAAGGTACCCTTCGCCACGCACCGTACGGTGCCTTACGAAAGGTAGCCCATGTATTAATCAGGATGTTGTGGCGTAAAGTCAGCGCCACATGCCAGATGCACGAGAACGATCGTGGAGAAGGCAGCGGACGACCGGCAGCCAATCACACGCCGGCGCCGCGCCTCCTGGAGGGAGCAAAGGAGAAGCGCGCTCGCTGCAAGCAGCTATATCTAGGCCGACATGCGTCTGGAAGGGCACGTTTGAACTCGGCTCCGAAATAGGCAGTAACTATGAGAGAGCACAGCTAGCAACGAGGTCCACGCATCCCACTCGTCATAAGCAGACCCATTTCCTGAATGATATGCCCGGGAGGACAAAACACAGAGTATTCCAAAATTCCTTCATAGCCGTCCAGTCATTTCAGCGTGAAGGCGTAAGTAACGAATTAGCTGATTGTAAAGCACTCTCGCCATGCACCAAACAAAGTTAATTTCAGTATGCCTATAACGTTCGCGCGAGTGCAAGCAATGAGGTGACAAAGTTTTATCGTAATCGGATGTACGGTATGGTCGTGCATAAAGTACAAACAAGAAGACAAGCAAACATTAATTTTTATGCATTAGATTTTCAGTTAAAAAGGAGATCTCTGATCAGACACAGTTGCTTACGCCCCCTTCCCTTCCTAGGAAATGGAGGGAGGTGTTGAATCCCTCCAGCCGGCCGCGGTGGCCGAGGGGACTGCTGCGCGTCAGTCACGGTCTGCACGGCCGCTACCGTCGGGGGTTCGAATCCCCCCTCGGGCATGGATATTTGTGCCGTCCTTAGCGTTAGCTAATTCATAAGTAGTTTGTAAGTTTAGGGACTGATGACCCCGTAGTTAAGTCCCATAAGGTATACAAACATTTGAACATTTTTAATCCCTCCCGGCCTGATGTGTCATCAGCCTTCGTGGTTAGTTGGTACCTGGCACTCAAAACAATCTAATGTTTGTGAATCTATGTGACTTGAGTTCTTTGGTTATTAGTCCCTAGGCTTACAAACTATTTAAACTGAATATTTTTTCGCAATAGCGAATTTCTCTTAGCGTCACTGTCTACGGTACGGATGGTGACATATGAAAATTTGTGCCGGGTCGGGACTCGAACACGGGTTTCCCCCTTATCGCGAGCGGTCGCCTTAACCACTCGGCTACCCGAACACGATCCCAGGCCCGATCCAAACTACCATATGCCACACTGATGCACGTGTGAGTCAACTGCATTCATACCTTAGCACTCGCAGCTTAATCTGTATTCCAGCACCTGGGATCGTGTTCGGGTTGCCTAGTGGTTAAGGCGACCGCTCACGATAAGCGGGAAACACGGGTTCGAGTACCGGCCCGGTAGAACATCCATACCACATACAGTGACGCTAAGAGAAATTAGCTATTGCGAAAAAATATTGATAAAATTAACACTGTAATTCGTCACCATACAGTAATTATTTACACTGACTAAAGACAACACACACACACACACACACACACACACACACACACACACATGCCCCAGGGAGGATTCGAACCTCCGACGGCGATAATCGTGCGCTCCGCAGAGAGCGCCGTTAGACCGCCCGGCCAATCCACCGCGGCAAACTGGCCCTGATTACGAATGTAGGATTCATTTCTTGCCCGTTCTCCATGTTAGGAGCAGCGGTGGTAGCCTCGGGACGGCAGAGCTGTCGGCGGACAGCCTTCACGGGCGAGCGGTCGCGAGCTTTTCGCGGGGAGTGGGTGGGTCCGGCCTGCGCTTCTTGCGGCCCGCTGGTGTTCCGGTCTGCCGGCGGACCGCTTACTCGGCTGGGGGCGGCCTCCGCACCCGCAACCCAGGCCGGTCGCGCGGAACGCCGCGGCTTTCTTCCTGCCTTGGGAAGACTGGGATACCAGGTAGCGGCACGGAGTAACTGAATTTTGTCTGTGGTCGCGGTCACATACTGTGCGCTACAAGTACAGTGTGTGTGTAAACTTACGACCGACCAGCGCTCTTGCTTGGCGACTGGTCCTTGCCCAAAGAATCTGGCGAAAGCCCAACAGGGCCACCAAAAAATCAGCTGGTCGTCACCTGTCAAGGGGTGGAGGGAATCAATTGACATCATCCTTGCCGGCCGCAGTGGCCGAGGGGACTGAGGCGCTCCAGTCATGGTCTTCACGGCCACTACGATCGGGGGTTCGAATCCCCCCTCGGGCATGGATATTTGTGCCGTCCTTAGTTGTACCTAGTTCATAAGTAGTTTGTAAGTTTAGGGACTGATGACCCCGTAGTTAAGTCCCTTAAGCTTAACAAACATTTGAACATTTTTGACATCATCCTTGAGACAACATTGTCTCGTTATACCAAAGGTATTAAATATAAGGAAAGGCATTGAATTAAAATTTGTACTGTGGCCAGGATTCGAACCCGGGACTTCCTACTTACCAGGTAGGCGCTTTAGACCACTTTTTTTTTTTTTTTTTTTTTTTTTTTTTTTTACCCCATGTGGTAGATCTATGGGTCGCTGTCGTTAGTTTAGTTCGTTCGTGGTTGTTCGTTAATGGTTGACTCAGCTTTTTTTATTACAGAGGGCGTTTAGCCCCCAGACCGGGTGCGCTGAGCCACTCAGCTAACACAGCATTGCAGCCAAACGGACTACCCAGACTGTCTTAAAGCACGCCTCCCTCCGCACCACATACTTTACTTCTAGTGATACGCATTTCACAGGGAACATGAGGCAGAATTAAAGTATGTGGTGTCGAGGGAGACGTGCTTTAAGACAGTCCGTGTAGTCGCTTTGGCTGCAACGCTGTGTTAGCTGGAAAAAAAAAAAAAAAAAAAAAAAAAAAAAAAAAAAAAAAAAAAAAAAAAAGTGGTCTAAAGCGCCTACCTAGTAAGTAGGAGGTCCCGGGTTCGAATCCCGGTCACAGCACAAATTTTAATTCAATGCTTCTCCTTATATTGAATCAATTGACTTTAGTGTGTTGCTGTTGTCTTCAGTCCGCAGACTGGTTTGATGCAGCCCTCCGCGCTACCATGTCCTGTGCAGTATCTTCATTTGAGAATACGTTCAGCAACTTACATCCTTTCTTAATCTGCTTACTGTATTCGTTTCCCAGTCTTCCTCTATGCGTTTTACCCCACACGCTTCCTTCTAATGCTAATTTGACAATTCCTTGATGTCTCTGAATGTGTTCCACCAAGCTATCCCTTTTCCTGGTCAGGATATCCCAGAAAATCATTTTTTCTCAAATTCGGTTAAGCATCTCCCCATTAGTTATGTGATCTACCCATAAAATTTTCATCATTCATCTGTAGCACCACATTTCAAAAGCTTATATCATCTTTTTATCTGAAGGAGCTACTGAACTGAATAGTGGGGAAAAGAAATTTCTGACATATATTAACTAAAAGAAAAATGTTCAAATGTTTGTAGAGTCTATGGGACTTAACTTCGGGGTCATCAGTCCCTAAACTTACAAACTACTTATGAACTACTTACAACTAAGGACGGCACAAATATCCATGCCCGAGGGGGGATTCGAACCCCCGACCGTAGTGGCCGTGCGGACCGTGACTGCAGCTCCTCAATCCCCTCGGCCACCGCGGCCGGCTATTAACTAAAAGAAGAAATTGATTTGTGGAGTACATTGCAAGCTAAAGCACAAATTTAAATTAGCATGGAAGGAAGTTGATGGTGTAAAAATCCCAAAGGGAGACAGAGAGACGATTATCGTAAGTAACTACAAAGAAAGTCGGTCTTATTCAGAGGTGAAAAGGGTTGCTCAGGGAAGGCTAGCGTAGAGAGATACATCAAACTATTCTAGTATTGTAGACCACAAAGACGACAGTTTGTTTTTAACATCTTATTTGTGTTGCTGTTGTCTTCGTTCCGCAGACTGGTTTGATGCAACCCTCTACGCTATCCTGTCCTGTGCAAGTCTCTTCATCTTCGAATAAGAATGACAACCTACATTGAACAATGTTCAAATGTTTGTAAAGTCTATGGAACTTAACTGCGGGGTTATCAGTCCCTAAACTTACAAACTACTTATGAACTAACTAAGACTAAGGATGGCACAAATATCCATGCCCGAGGGGGATTCGAACCCCGTGACTGAAGCGCCTTAGTCCCTTCGCCCACAGCGGCCGGCCCTTTGGATCTGCTGACTGTATTCGTCTCTCGGTAGCCCTCTACAATTTTTACCCCACACATCCTCATCTAATACAAAGATGACGATTCCTTGATGTCAGAACGTGTCCCACAACTTATCTCTTCTCTTAGTCAGGATATGCGAAAAACGCACTTACTGCCCAATTCTGTTGAGCACCTCCTCATTATTTCACCATTCATCTGTGCCACCACACTTTAAAAGCTTCTATCATCTATTTGAACTCATTATCGACCACGTTTCACTCCCATATAATACTACACTCCAGACAAATGCTTTCAGAAAGGACTTCCTAACATTTAAATTAATATTGGATGTCAACAAATTCCGCTTCTTCAGAAACGCTTTTCTTCCCATAGCCATTGTGCATTTTATATCTTCTCTACTTCGGTCATCAGAAGTTATCTTGCTATCCAAATAACAAAATTCATCTACTGCTTTTATTGTCTGATTACCTAAACTAATTCCTTCAGCATCGCGTGATTTTTTGACATTCCATTCCATTACCCTCATTTTATTCTTGTTAATGATCATCTTATATCTTCCTTTCACGACACTATCCATACCATTCAATTGCTCTTCCAGATCCTTTGAAGTCTCTGACAAAATAATGTCGTCGGAAAACAGAAATTGTTTTTATTTCTTCTCCCTGAACTTTGATGCCGTCTCCAAATTTCTCCTTGGATTCCTTCAACGCTTGCTCAATGTACAGGGTGAACAACATTGGGGAAAGGCTACTACTCTGTCTTACTCCCTTCCCAACCTCTGCGTCCCTTTCTTGACCCTCGACTCCAATAATTGGTGTCTGGTTTTTGTATAGGTTGAGTATAACTCCTTGCTCCATATATTTTATCCCTGCTACCTTCAGAATTTGAAAGACTTTAGTGTACAAGCGTCAAATATCCAAACACTGCCGGGTTACGTCGTTGACCGCCACCCATATTTCGACAGGAGCACACCCTGCCATTTTCAAGGCACAGCTGCACTCCAGGAAGCATTTTTCAAGCGAATTTAATATCTCGGTTTGCAAAGGGTAAACAAGGAAGATAACTCGACCGCGAATTTTTAGGTCCTAAAAAGTGCGTTTTAGGCACCTAAAATAGGCTCCTTCAGTACCTCATTTAGGCTATATCAAACTTAAAATAGGCTCTAATAAATATGATGCAGAGACAATAAAAATAAATTATAATATGCAGTGTTGACATATCAACATCTTATTAGTCAATAAAATCAAGGAAAATGAAAATATACACAGTTACACAGCATGGCAAGCCCTCTGTAACATTAATGTTGAATATAACTGAAAATATTTTTAATTTTTACAAGGTAAATAACTCGATAAAACATATGTAGCGATAGTTTAATTAATAATTAATACATTCGTGGTTTCATAAATTCAGACCATAGTTGCCTTCACAGCAAATAACCAAAACCTTTTGTAGGTTTTATACTGAAAAATTGTGGTGCCAGTCAAAATCAATTTATATGCCGAAAAAGAACGTTGTACATCATCAAATGTGACAGGGGTGTACTTTATGCCTTATATGCGATTCCATCTGCATGCTGAGTTAAGTGAGATGCCTTGACACTCGAAACCTATTACGAGGGAGAAAGAAAATGTAGTATAGAATCGCTTATAAATAGTATTTGGTACTGCTAAAGGATAGTGATACAAAGAATCCTAAGTCACAGGAAAATAAGAACCGAAAAAACATATCAAGTAACCTCCTTGGTGCATCTTTGGAAGAAATTATTTTTTCTATCTGTCTTATAGTGCGGAAACTCTTGCAGCCAGTGTTTTTTTTACATCACTATACTTTGAACTAGCTGTCTTCGAAATGGCGTAGAATTCTCACTCAGAAACTAGGGGATTTTGCTCTTTGAACGTCAGTAACACTTAACATGTCAGTCGCTACACAATGTACTGATTTGTTTTCACGCGGAAAAACTCAGGTATGACTTGTTTTTTTGTCCCTTTTACTACAGGGTGTCACACGAAAGACGCCAGCTAGGCATCCGCGGATCGCGCGGTTCGGCTCCTGGCCGCCGCCACCGCATCCGCCGGCCACGGCAGCGCCCGATTCTCGGATTCTATTGTGCCGCGGCGCATACACTGAGTTAGTCTAAAAACCATTGCCATCTGAGTAACCTAAGCTTACCTTTTAAACCTACTTACTGTATTCCTCTCGCAATCTCCCTCTACAATTTTTTCCCCACGCATCCCCTTCTAATGCAAAGATGACGGTTCCTTGATGTCAGGATGTGTCCCACCACCTATCCCTTCTCTTAGTCAGGATATGCGAAAAAAACGCACTTACTCCCCAATTCTATTGGCACCACCTCATTAGTTACGCGATCTACCCGTCTAATTTTCATCATTCATCGGTACCAGCACATTTCAAAAGCTTCTATCTCTATTTGTCTGAAATCCTAATCGTCCACGTTTCACTCCCAAACAATGCTACACTCCAGACAAATGCTTTAAGAAAGGCCTTACTAAGATTTAAATTAATATTAGATGTCGACAAATTTCACTTCTTCCCATAGCTATTCTGCGATTTATATCTTCTTTACTTCGGCCATCAGAGATTATTTTGCTATCCGAATAACAAAACTCGTCTACTACTATTATTGTCTCATTACGTAATCTAGTTCCTTCAGCATCGCTTGATTTTCTGTTAATGCATTCCGTTACACTTGTTTTACTCTTGTTAATATCCATCTTATACCTTCCTTTCAAGACACTGTTCATTACGTTTAACTGGTCTTCCAGGACCTTTGCTGTCTCTGACAGAATTACTATGTCATTAGCAAACAGCAAATTTTTATTTCTTCTCTCTGAAATTACATTCTCTCTCTAAATTTCTCATTGCATTCCTTCACAGTGTATAGATTGAACAGCCACTGCGTGCCTTTCGACTCTAATAACTGCAGTCTGGCTTTTGTACAAGTTGAATATAACTCTTCGCTCCCTATATTTTATTCATGTTACCTTCAGAATTTGAGAGTGTATTCCAGTCAACACTGTCAATAGCTCTCTGCAGATCTACAAATGCTTGGAACGTAGGTTTGTCGTTCCTTAATCTATTATCTAAGATGAGAAATAATGTGACATTTCTTCTAAATCCAAATGGATCTTCCCCAAGATCGGATTCCACCAGTTTTTTTACATTTTGTAAATAATTAGCATTAGGATCTGAGAACATATATTTTCCTCAAATATTATGAAGATCCTCGAAGAGAACGACCTACTGACCCATAATCAACACGGATTTATAAAGTAACATTCTTGTGAAACACAGCTAGCCCTTTACAAGTGTTTGGGACCCGCAGAAGATCAGTTTAAAGGCAGACATAGAAGCAGTTCAGAGGCGAGCAGCTAGCTTTGTTACTAGTGGGTTCGACCATTGTGCGAGTGTCACCGAAATGCTCCGGGAACTCAAATGGAGGAAAGACGACGTTCTTTTCGAGAAGATGAAATTTAGAGGGCCGGAATTTGAAGCTGAGTGTAGTACGATTTTCCTGTCGTCTGCTTACATTTCGCGTAGTGACCACAAAGACAAGAGAAATTGGGGCTCGTACTGAGGCATATAGGCATTCTTTTTTTCCTAGTTCTATTTGGGAGCAGAATAGGAAAGGAAATGCTTAATAGTGGTACAGTGTACCCTCTGCCATGAACCTTACGGTGGATTGCGGAGTATGTATGTAGATGTAGATATGTAGATACAGATGTACTCACACGACGTGATACGTGCTATCGAGAAGGGATGTCAAATAGATTCCGTATTTCTAGATTTTCGGAAAGCTTTCGACACTGTACCTCACAAGCGTCTTCTAATCAAACAACGTGGTTGTGGAATATCACCGCAATTGTGAGATTGGGTTCGTGGTATTCAGTCATAAAGGACACAGTATGTTGTAATTGAAGGAAAGTCATCGAATAGAAATGAAATGCTATCTGGCGTTCCACAGGGAAGTTGAACAGGGCCCCTACTGTTACTTATTTTTATAAACGATTTAGGAGACAATCTGAGTAGTTCCATAAGTCTATTCGCGGTTACTGCTGTCACTTACCGGTTAGTAAAGTCACCAGGAGATCAAAGGCAACTGCAAAATGATTTAGATATCAGTTGACCCTTAATAATAAGAAGTCCGAATTATCCATAAAAGAAGCACTTTGAACTTCATGTACACGATAAATCAGTGAAACTTATAGGTCATGAATTCGACTAAATACGTAGGAGTAATAATTACAAACAACTTGAATTGGAAAGAACACATAGAAAATATTGTTGGGAAAGCGAGCCAAAGATTACGTTTCGTTGGCAGAACACTTAGAAGATGCAACAACTCTACTAAAGAAACTGCCTACACCACACTTGTGCGTCCTATTTTGGAGTATTGTTGCGCATCGTGAGATCCCTAAAAGTGGGATTGACAGACAATTTAGGCCGCGGCAAATTAGCCGTGCGTACTGGAGCGCCGTGCTGCGGTGCGCGAGGCCGTTCGCCGTCGGGGATTCGAGTTCCCCCCCCCCCCCCCTCTTAGGGCATGGGTGTTTGTGTCTTCCTTAGGTTAGTTTACCTTAGTATAAGTAGTTTGTAAGCTAGGGACTAATAATCCAGCAATTGAGTCCGATAGATTTAAAAACATTTGAACATTTAATTTTTTTGACAGAAGATTTAGAGAAAATACAGAGGAGGGCAGCTCGTTTTGTGTCGCGATATAGGGAAAAGAGTGTCACGGAAATGATGCAAGAATTAGGGTAGAAATCATTAAAAGAAAGGCGTTACTCGTTGCGACGAGATCTATTTGCGAAATTTCTTTCGCCAACTCTCTCTTCCGAATGCGAACAGATTTTGTTAGCAGCCACCTACACAGGAGGACATGATCATCAAAATGAAATAAGAAAAATAAAAATCTAAAACGGAAATATTTAGATGCTGCTTGCTTCCACGAGCTATTAGTGAATGTAACTGTAGAGAAACATCATAAAAGCGGTTCCATAAACCCTCCACCATGCACTTCAATATGACTTGCAGAGTATTTATATAGATGTAGTATTAAGCAACCATGATTTATTAAAGCTATAGTTCTGTGATTTTCCATCTGAATGCACTTTCTTTCATTGGAATTGGAATTACTGTATTCATTTTCAACTTGTTATAATACGAAACGCGTCCAGAAAGTAAGCAGCGCTGCGATTGCAGTTCCGCACATGCACTGTAGACGATGTGTATCAAGGAGAAGAACGTGCGCCATTTGGAGATCGCTGTCAGTTACGTACGCTTTGTTGTGCTTATTTGAAATGTCGGCGTTGATTGAAAATCCCGCCGCCTGTGAAATCAGGTCGGTGATTCGGTTTCTGAATGCGAGGAAAGTGAAACCAAGTGAAATTTATCGGCAAATTTGCGATGTTTACGGACCAAATGCGATGAGTGATTCGATGGTGAGAAGATGTTTCCGACTGTTCAATGGCGGGCGTAGTGATGTGCACGATGAAGAACGAAGTGGGCGTCCACCTATGGTTACAGAAGAACTGGTTCATACGATTGATGACAAGATCCAGGAAAACCGTAGGTTTACAATTAGTGCTCTCGCTATAGACGACGAGCTGAAAGAAACTGTTTCCAAGTGGTTGAAGACACAGGCGACAGATTTCTATGAATAAGGTATACAAAACCTGGTGCCACGCTATAACAAATGCCTGCAAAATTTCGGCAGTTATATGGAAAAGCAGTTTAAGAGTTGTTGAATTTTGTGCAATAAAAATTTCTTCTGTGTCTGTGTTATTGTTGTTGTTGTTGTTGTGGTCTTCAGTCCGCAGACTGGTTTGATACAGCTCTCCATGCTACCCTGTCCTGTGCAAGTCTCTTCATCTGAGAATACGTTCGGCAACCTACATCCTTTTGAATCTGCTTACTATATTCCTCCCTCGGTCTCCCTCTACGATTTTTACCCCACACGCTTCCTTCTAAAGCTAAGTTGACAATTCCTTAATGTCTCAGAATGTGTCCAACCAATCTATCCCTTCTCTTAGTCAGGATATACCAAAAACTCCTTTTCTCCCCGATTCAGTTAAGTACCTCCTCATTAGTTACGTGATCGACCCATCTAATTTTCATCATTCGTTTCTAGCACCACATTTCAAAAGCTCCTATCATCTTTTTATCTGAACTCTTTATCGTCCACGTTTCACTCCCATATAATACTACACTCCAGACAAATGCTCTCACTTCCTAACATTTAAATTAGTATTGGATGTTAACAAGTTTCGCTTCTTTAGAAACGCTTTTCTTCCCATAGCCATTCTGCATTTTATATCTTCTTTACTTCGGCCATCAGAAGTTATCTTGCTACCCAAATAACAAAATTCATCTACTACTTTTATTGTCTCATTACCTAATCTAATTCCTTCAGCATCGCCTGATTTTCTGATATTGCATTCCATTACCTTCCTTTGACTCCTGTTAATGTTTATCTTATATCTTCCTTTCAGCACACTGTCCATTCCATTCAACTGCTCTTCCAGGTCCTTTTCTGTCTCCGACAGAATTACTATATCATCAGTAAACCGGAATGTTTTTATTTCTTTCCAAAAAAATGTTCAAATGTTTGTAGAACTTATGGGACTTAACTACGGGGTCATCAGTCCCTAAGCTTACAAACTACTTATGAACTAGCTAAGACTAAGGACGGCACAAATATCCATGCCCGAGGGGGGATTCGAACCCCCGACCGTAGTGGCCGTGTAGACCGTGACTGGAGCGCCTCAGTCCCCTCGGCCACCGCGGCCGGCTATTTCTTCTCCTTGCACTTCAATGCCGTCTCCAAATTTCTCCTTCCATTCCTTCACTGCCTGCTCAATGTACAGATTGAACAACACTGGGGAAAGGCTACAACCCTGTCTTACTCCCTTCCCAATTTCTGCCTCCATTTCTTGCCCTTCGACTCTAGTATCCGCTGTTTGGTTTTTGTATAGGTTGTATAACTCTTCGCTCCCTATATTTTACCCCTGATACCTTGAGAATTTGGAAGAGTGTATTCCAGTGGACATTGTCAAAAGCTCTCTCCAAATCGACAAACGCTAAAAACGTAGGTTTCCCTTTCCTGAGCCTATCGTCTATTGTATTGCCTCCCGTATTCCTATTCTCCTAAATCCAAACTGATCTTCCCCGAGGTCGGATTCCACAAGTTTTTCCATTCGTCTGTAAATAATTCGTGTTAGTATTTTGCACGCATGACTTATTAAACTGATAGTTCAGTAATTTTCACACTTGTCTGCACTTGCTTTCTTTGGAATTGGAATTACAGTAGCCGGCCGCGGTGGCCGAGGTGACTGAGACGCTCCAGTCACGGTCTGCACGGCCACTACGGTCGGGGGTTCGAATCCCCCCTCGGGCATGGATATTTGTGCCGTCCTTAGGATAAGGATAAGTAGTTTGTAAGTTTAGGGACTGATGACCCCGTAGTTAAGTCCCATAAACTATACAAAAATTTGAACATTTGGAATTACAGTATTCTTCTTGAAGTCGGAGGGTATTTCCCCTGTCTCATACATCTTGCATACTAGGTAATACAATTTTTTCACGACTGGCTCTCCTAACGACATCAGCAGTTCAGACGGAACATACAATTTCATTTTATTACCAAATTACTGGACGCGCCTCGTATTTTAGAAATCTGGAAATCATCGAAGTCGCTGGAAGTAATCCGAGTCATGAAGGGTTGTTTGGTGTGGTAGTACGTAGTACGAAAAGAGGAATAATAATAATTTCGTGTGACACATTGGCCTGATGCAAGTCTTTCAATTGGACGCCACTTCGGCGACTTGCGCGTCCCTAGCCTACCCCAGTTATCCAACCGGGGAAAGGGGACCTACAGCTTAACGTGGAATCCGAACCACGTGTCGTTTCTGGCGACTCCTCACATCATTGAGAGGTGAAGGATGGGTTAAAGTGCAGACTGAAAAAAATCCGAGGTCCGACCGGGTTTTGAACCCGCGACCCTTCGGTTTCCACTCGAACATTTACCTCAAGATCACCGGGCCCGACAAGAGGAAGAATGAATGAACAAATGGAGTTTGTAGATAATGGAACCGCAGGCGGTGTGGTGCGGCCCCTGGCTGCGGGCGAGACGTTCCGCTAATAGTGCGGTGCGGTCCCCCTCCGCACGTGTGCTCAGATTAATATAATTTGTCGCGTGGGAAAGTATCGGCGGCCGGGTTATTAGGCGGCGGGGGCGGCAGGGGCGGCAGGGGGCGGCGGGGGCGGCGGGGGCGCGGCCCCGCTTAATCCGTTGCGCGCGTCAATTGTTTGCGGGGTGAGGGCGGCTGGGGCCGCGGGTCGCAGACGGCGCCGGCCGCTTTATTAGCCCTCGCTGGGGCGCGCAGATAAGACTGCAATAATAACAGCGCCGGCTATCGGCCGCGGCAAACACAGCCACGCGCACAAATATGTACACTTGTTGCCGGGCCGGCCGCGGGTTCGAGTCCCGGGGATGAGCGGCGGACAGCTCATACATGATGCAGCGGGCGCGGATTAGCGCGGGCCGGGGTTCGCAGCCCGGCGGCTGCCGAGACCGGGGTGGCCCTGGCCACCCGCCACCGACCGATGCTGTAGCGAGCGCTCCTCACCGACAGAACGGCAAACAGGGTCAGCGACATCTACACCAATACTGCACCACCCACCTGACGGTGTGTGGCAGTGGGAACTTGTGAAGATACAGGGTTTTAGGTTAGTAACCGCTTTGGTAAGTTTTGGCCGAACGATAGTTATCGTTGATGTGCAGCGAGAGCTGCTGGCAACAATGCTTCGGTTGGAATGTTCTTTGTTTGTTGGCCGGTGTGCGGCCAGGGTTGCCAGGTGTGGCGATTTTTCACATTCTTGGCTATATTTTTCTTAGAATAATAGCCACTCTAGCTTTATGGCGACTGGCGATTAAATGTGGCTAGCAAAAGAATTAGTTGGCGACTTAAAGACTGTTTTATTTTACTTCAAATAAGACACATTTAAAGCAATCCCTCTGGAGACATTGTATAAATGAAAGTGACTGAACATCGCTAGAATACCGGGGAAATGTAATCACACTATAGAAGTTGCCACAAATGTCTGCACGTATCTTTGATCTGTGAGAGAATGTCAGAGATGCAAAGAAATTAAACTTGCAGACATAGACGTAAAAGACCTCGAGGAGCCTACTTACAAAGGTTCAAGAATAGGCTTTAAACGATGACTCGCAAAGTATACTACAACCCCATTTGTATGGCTGCCGTAGACATCGCGATTATTACAGCATGCACAGAGGCATTTAACCAGTAATTTTTTTTTCGCGCTCCATGTCAGCACAACAGAAATTTCTAATAACTGCTACTGTGAGACAAGTCCTTTCTACACACTTCGCAGTAGTTAGCTGTGGTTTGCAGATATAAATGACAATGTAGAACACTCGGTAATTTGCCTGTAGTTCTCATGGCATGTAAATATCAATTTTGCAGAAGATATAAGTGATTAGTAATCGAAGCTATGCATCAGAACTTCCCTTGTGTAAGTTTGGTAGAATGATACTTGAATTGTTTTATGTTACGATTTTATTAGTTCTGAAATTAATACATATGACAAATGTAACTGTGTTTAAATTTAGTATCCATTGTATCTCTCGAGCCTCTCTCTTACATTTACAATCTGACTCTATTTCGACTGGATTCGTTGATCAGTAGGTGGTGTGTATGGATTCAGTTCCTGGCTGGGCTCAGATAAATGTTTCCTTTAAGAACGAGGTTTCTTGGAATGTCCAGTCTGGTGTCTATGAATTTGAGATCGCCATAGTTTGTATTACTCGTTACTCAGTAACCAACTTGCCCCTGAATTTCAGGATTATTGTTGTCGAGACACACGACATAATACCATAGCACAATGACGTTAACTGATTATAAATTGAGATAGGCCTACTTGACTATTTTTACTGAAGAAAAGTTGGATATATTTAGGCATTTTATTGATAAAAAGATGGCGATGTATTGGCTATTTTTTGTTTAAAATTTGGCGACAGAGCAGTGGAAAAACCTGGCAACCATGTGTGCGGCAGTCTCCCGCCGACCGCAGAGCGAGGCGGTAGCATTTCGGCAGTGAGTTCGTAACCCGCGTTTAGTGGTGGCCTAAGTTTTTGCCATTCCGTCGTATCGCATACGGGTTGCAGTTATGTATTGAAATGTTTCAGTGTGGACTTGTAGCCATTCATCGTAGTGGCACGCAGTTATTAAATCAGTGTGTTTAAAGGAAAGAGTTTGTTAACATTTGTCGTTCCATAATAAAGAAAATTAACAAAGTTTACTGTTATGGATCAACCTAGTAATTGTCCGCATCCCATACCGTCAAATCATTGGAACAATTATTAAATGATTAAGCATAAAATAGAATGTAACGGCAACTTCGCCCATCGAGGATTAGGTGGACGCAGCAGTGACGTTACAAACTTTCGCCAGCAGTGTCCCAGCCCCGTTGTTCTGTTCCAGTCGCGCATGGTTCGCGGGAAAAGGCACTGCTGAAACCCTCCGTGACTGTTTTTTTCTTTTTCTTTTCTTTTTTCCTTCGTGGTCTTTTCACAACATATTCGTAGATATAAGCAATATAGAGACTGACTCATACAGAGAAGTATGCTCTAGAAATTTCGACATTTGGAAGGAAGGAAGCTTACGGTTTAACGTCCCGTCGACAGCTAGGTCATTAGAGACGGAGCTTACGTTCGGAGTTTTGGATAAGGATGAGGAATGAAATCGGCCGTGCCCTTTGAAAGGGACCATCCCGACATTTGCCTGGAGTGATTTAGGGAAATCACGGAAAACCTAAATCTGGATGGCCGGAGGGGGATTTGAACCACCATACTTCCGAATGCGAGTCCCGTGCGTTACCACTGCGCCACCCCGCTCGGTTTCGACATTTGCCTACTTCTACATAAATACTCTACACGTCACATTGAAACGCATGGCAGAGGGTTCATCGAACCGATTTTATGATGTTTCTCTACAGTTCCATTCTGTAATAGCTCGCAGGAAACAGCGACGCTAAATCTTTCCGTTTTCGATCTGATTTCTTATTTTATTTTGATGATCATGTCTTCCTATGTAGATGAATACTGTTAAAATAAGAGAACGCAGGGGAAAGAAATTTAGCAAATACATCTCGTCGCAATGAATAACGTCTTTCTTTTAATGAATTTCACCCCAAATTCCTAATGCTATCCCCTATATCGCGATAATACAATACACACACACACACGTCACCAAACAACTTGCACTGCAAATGTCGGATTGATACTTTCAAAGTACACAGCCGATTCCCTTCCGATCCTTAACAAAACTCAGTCCTCGTGTGTGTTCCGTCTCTAACAACCACAGTGTCTACGTGAACAATCTCCCTTCCTTCCTTGCACAGAGCAAATTTCTTGGTCGAAAGAGTGTTTTTAAAGTACTTCCTTCTTTTTGTGACATTACACTTGGTGATCTTGTCTCCGACGAATCTCAGTTTGGCATCAGCCTGACACGCATTTAACTTTATGTAGTTGTCGCACTTCAAAATTTCAGTATGCATACTTTCAGATCTTTTATGGAAGTAACAATAATTTCGTTTGGATCAGTGGCTTAGTGCAAGTCTTGCAGATGGACACCAGTTCGGCAACTTGCATGTCTCTAACCGTCTGTGTTGTGTTGTTTGTAAAGCTTATGGGACTTAACTACGGGGTCATCAGTTCCTAAACTTACAAACTACTTATGAACTACTTACGAACTAGGACGGCACAAATATCCATGCCCGAGAGGGGATTTGAACCCCCGACCGTAGTGGCCGTGCAGACCGTGACTGGGGCGCCTCAGTCCCCTCGGCCACCGCGGCCGGCCTTCCTTAATGAATGGGGGCTCTAGAGCTGTAGAGAAGTGCGTGGCAGAATTCCGCTTTTTTGTTGGATTTAGTCCTGTTGGAATCATTGATTTTAACTGCATTTTAGTTCCTCCCTTTTACTATCGGAATGTCCTTAGCCGCCGGCCGCGGTGGCCGAGGAGACTAAGGCGCTCCAGTCACGGCCTGCACGGCCACTATGGTCGGGGGTTCGAATCCCCCCTCGGGCATGGATATTTGTGCCGTCCTAGTTCGTAAGTAGTTCATAAGTAGTTTGTAAGTTTAGGGACTGATGAGCCTGTAGTTAAGTCCCATAGACTATACAAACATTTTTTTTGTCCTTAGCCGGACCGTATCCTTGCTGGCATTCCATTCAGAGTTAACTGACCTAACTGTTTGGTCCGTACCTCCCATCAACGAACCAACCAACCGTTTGAGCTATTGACCAGTAACTGTACTCACTTCACGTACTCCGTATTCACTGTTTCAAAAAGAAATGTTGAGTTAATTGGGAAACTCTGGGAGGGGAAATTTTTTATTTCCGTTGTACTGGTCCCGTTCTCGAAACACCCAATAATAGAGTTTCAAACGTCGACGATCGTAACCAGTCTCGCGTTTGCAGCAGAGCGTCAGTTTATCGACCTCTCTCTGTTGGTTGGGCTCTCAAACGTCGCGGGATTTGCGCTGCTTCACCTGCCGCGGGCGAGCGCTAAGCCGCGAGCGTATCAGCGCGGGAGGCTTACCGCCGACTGCAGCCGAACACTTGCGTGGGCGGCTGCGCCCCGCGCGCCTGACGCCGCCTCAGCAGCCGCTGGATGCTGCCACTCGACGCGGTCGCAACCGGCAGCCAGGGATTAAAATGCCCGCCGGACGGACGGGACAACTGAAGCAAATTTCCCGCTGCTGCCGCGTCCTCTCTGCCCTAGAGTGGGATATGGTCGGCGGAGCCCCTCAAAATCCGACCAGGCTGATGCTGTCCTATTGGAATACCACGCGATCTGCTATGCCACGCTGTCTGCACCAGTCTTCACTTGAAGGTACATTTACATGGCATTTATAGGGTGTTTCAGTAGGAATAGACATTAAATTGTGTTGCAGTATTAGCTGCCTGTATGTACCCGGATCCCGCTCCTTGTACTGCCCGGTCTAGGTGCTAACGTCCTCTCCATTTGGCTCGGTCTCCCCGCCACTTTTCTTCCTCCACTTGCTGCCAGGTCATACCACTTCTTTCTACAGATGTTCTCACTCCCAATTTCCGCCATGTACGTGGGCGCCTCTAGGTCTTTTTCCATCAAGCTTTAGTTCTTCCATAATTTTGGAAAGTCTCCGTGCACACATTCTCTTAACATGCCCGTACAATCTTAAAGTCTTATTTTTTATTTCTTCTCTCAAACTTACTTGTTTAAGGTCCTTTCTAATATCAACATTCCTTACTCTGCTATTCTTGATTTTCCCTTAACTGCTCTGAGAAATTTTATTTCTCCTGCTTGCATTCGGTTCCATTTCCTTTCTGTCATTGTCCATGTTTCTCCTCCATAGGTGACAATAGGGAATTAGTAACTCTTACACATAAGGAGTTTTACTTTTTCTGGAACTTCCTTATTCCAAATCAGGTGTTTTATTGTTTTATAGAAATTGCCTACCTTCTGCAACCTCCTGTTAATTTTGTTGGTTATTCTTCCATCGCTAGATATTTCACTCCCTAAATGAGTGAAACTATCCACCATTTCGAGGGTTTCACTATTCAAAGTAATATTGAAAGTAGGCTGTTATTAAAATAAGCAAGATCTCTGGCAGTTGAGATCTGCAAATGTAAGTTAAAACGCTCACTGATGCTCTAAATTACTTTATGCGCGGCCACAGTACATGCACAATGGAAATTTATTTTCCTGCTCACTCCTTAAGGGAGCAGCCAACGTTTTAACAAACACAAAATCAATGTTAAAAAATAAATGAATAGATAATTAAACATGGGATGGGGAACAGGAAATCATAAAGCAGAGGTTTGATACTTTGAATCATAATCTATTCAGTAAAATAACAAGCAAATAAATGTGGGGAAACCAAATTAAGCACACACCTGGTACAAAAGTGTATTAAATCATGTAATTACTGACCATATTAAAATTGTTTCGACCCATTATGAATATGGAGGTAACATGGGAGGAAATTTTCAAATACACAATGGGTAGCTGACAGACACATGCATAATGCTTGGCGGTACCTTACAATGCTGGAACGCATGAAAGCAGCGACGAAATGAAGTGTTGGCAGTGTCTTGATGAGATGGCGGGTGTCTTGGTCACAAATTTTAAATTATACTGAGCCCTAAACAAACTCATGTGCAGGAAGGTAGCAGCATACTATTCTTAAGCATCATGGTGTGTGACCATGGTGAATTACATAGAATTACAAAGGAAATTAATTCAGAATAAGTGAATAGAGCACATGCGAGAATTTGTATAGAAGAAAATTAGAATTAATGAAACCATAGCTGAAGGCCGAAGTAATGACCGTTACAAAAGCATGTGGTGCAACTGGTCATACAAGACAGGAAAGACAGAATCACACAAGAAAATCTGAGAAACATGTAGCATACTCGTAGATACAGACGTGGCATGAAAACGTTAGTATAAACAGCAAGGAAATTCAAACACATTAAATTTACACAAAGCCTGAAGAACACACACATGTATTCTAACTTGACCAAAACTGGACACAAAATCATGACCGGAATGAAATTGCAGATAAAAATTTACACTGGATTACACGAGTTCTGTAAATTAGGAAACACTTCACCTCGCCTAGCGAAAGAATTACTCAAAAAAAAAAAAAAAAAAAAAAAAAAAAAAAAAAAAAAAAAAAAAAAGCTGCCAGATCCTAAAAGCATGCATACCCTCAGCATGATCCGATGAAGCGAAGTACTTGCTTCCAAGGCTGCAGCAAGAGTGCAGGTCTAAGGCCATAGGAAAAAAACCTTTCCCCACCATAAACCGGATGTAGAGTGCGTTAAAAGCAACGCAGAGTGCGTTCAGATACTAGTGTTTACCAACCCTTGCTACCTGGCCAATACAATTCCCTCTAACTTCGCTCCTGTCACCTCTTTCGTCCAATATTAGGTTGGTACGACACTAACAACACGGCCACCTCGCCACCTTGCCAAGTGAGCTTGTCTCTGGCCAGCCAGCACATGCCAGCGCAGACGACAAACAAGCCATGTCTTCTTAACTACAGCAACGAGGCCTAAAGCGCGAGGCGGCGACTGTAAGCCATTGCGCGGCAGTCAGTATTAAGACCAACCTTCCACATTCACATGAACACACAACTTCAATCACACGGGTGGAAACACATATAAATATGGGGCAAACATATACAAACATACGGCATTGATCATTAATAAAAAGAATAACATAATTAACACACAAATAGATAACATTAATGGTGCAGAAACACTTCAGGTTAATGAATAAATTAAAACGTAACAAGACCACTCAATCAGTGGACGTGTTTCAATATGCCTGTTGTTCCCTTTGTGTCTTCCAAATACCATTACTTCCCTCTTTATCATTATGTACTTTTAATCCATACCTTTCCACTATTTCCTTCCACGCATCAAGTTGTAACTGTAGATCTACCTCTTATCACCTCATATTACCATATCATCTACAAAAGTCAAATTTTAGTCTTTTACTATATCCTTATTCCTTCTTTCATTCCTTCCATCACAACATTAAGAAGTGCAGGAGATGAAATACTTCTTTGTTTAAGTTCTTGTCTTATTTCGAAGCATTCAGAGTTCCCCAGTGGTGTTCCGATTCTACAGCTGTGGGCTCTGTACATTGTATTTATTACATTAATGTATCCATGTTCTATATCTGTCTTCTTGATTTCTTTCCAGAGTCTTTCCCTGTTAACTGAGTCATATTCCTTTTCTATGCCTATAAAAACCATTATCACCCTTAGTTATACTCCCAACTGTTCACCATCAGCTGACAGACAGAAAATATCAGGTCGATCATGCTTCTTCCTTTCCTAAACCCATGTTCATCCTCACTCAGCCCCTTTTCTATCTTTTCATTTATTCTATTTAGTAAAATTCCTTCAAAAATCTTGGCTGTATGACTCATAAGGCTTATTTCTCAGTAGTTTTTACAAAGTTTTTATTGCCTTTTTTGAAGACGGAAAAAATGTCTCCTCTTCTCCAGTCGTCAGGTACTGTACTATTTCTCCACACACTTGACAATTCTCTATATAGCCATTTCAGTCCCACTGGTCCGGCTGTTCTGTATGTTGAGATGAAAATGAATTAATGGAATACAATGTGCATTCTGAAGCAACTTCGCTATTAGCAGGAAAAAGAAAACCTAGATGCAGATCTGAAAGTGTCTCTATGGCCTTAGTATATCAAAATACAAAAGTGATATCTGAATTAATTAATGCATTAATTTGGGATGCATTCTAGTGCAGTATAGTGGTTACGATGAAATATCAACAAATTAAGGCATGTTCTTGTGAGCTGATCACAATTTTAAGTTTATTTGTGAAACCAGTCTATACGACATTTCCTGATTGGCTAAAATATGCGGATATTAACCCTCTATTCAAGGAAGGTAAAGAGATACATTCAAACTACAGACCGATTTAACTTTAGTCAAAAATTCTAGAAGATATAATTTACAAGCAGCTTCTCAACCGCGTGACCACAAACAACATATTTTCCAGATCACAGTTTGGATTTCTGAAAGGTTCTGATATCAAGAAGGCTATTTACACTTGCAGTAAGAATGTACTTAATTCATTACATAATAAATCAGCACCAGCAGGTATTTTCTGTGATATGTTGTAGGCAACTGATTGTGTGCCAGCCGCGGTGGCCGGGCGGTCTGCGGCGCGCCAGTCACCTTCTACACGGCCACTACGGTCGGGGGTTTGAATCCCCCCTCAGGCGTGGATATTTGTGCCATCCTTAGTGTTAGCTAGTTCATCAGTAGGGACTGATGACCCCGTAGTTACGTCCCATATGCTCTATAAACATTTGAACATTTGCATCTGATGTGAACCACATTCTTTTAAGTAAGTAAGAAGTCTATGGTGTTACAGGCAATGCTGCAAAATAGTTCTACCTCGCAAACAGGGTGTCAGATCAAGGAAGTAGTGAAGAAAACCACCAGTTATCGCCTATCATTAACATTAAAATTTGAAAAGACTCACTAAATGCAATTCAGAACGTGTATGAGATTTCCATCCAGCTTATGCATAAAGATTTAAGAAGGGCTGATAGAAGAGGTTGGTAGTATTAAACTGCTGGGATTAGGCCTACAACTTGATGATAGATTCAGTCGGGAGGAACACACTGAAACGACTTAACAAATTTATATTTGCAATTCGAGTATTATCAGACATAGGAGACAAAAAATAAATAACCTTGCACTCATGTCAATGTAACTTTTCAAATCAAGCAACACTTCCAGAGTCCAAAAGCTTGTAATACATATTAAATGAAGGACATCCTGTAGAAGCCTCTTCAAAGAACTTTGTATAATAACTACTATCTCTCAGTATATTTATTTCTTACTGAAATTGTCATAAATAATGTATCCAATTTTTCCAACAAAGAGCTCAGTTCCCACTTGCAATCCTAGGAACAAAAGCGATCTACACAAGGACTTAATTTAATTAAAAAGGGACCCACTACTCAGTATCACCAATTTTAAATAACTGACCATCATCCATAAAAATTCAGGTAGAAATAAAGATCATTTTAAGAGGAGCATGAAATACTTACTAGTGTCTAACAGGGAGACCACATGGGCATCGGATTTTAGAATTTTGTGATATTTATGGTAAGTGAAGTTCAGAACTCAAATAACAATCTGCCAAAGCCATTCCACGCAACTCTCAAACATTTCCGAAAAAATTGACTTTGGTGTTATGCAAGTAATTCTATGTACCAATCACTAAATGAATTGTATCATCTGCCAGTGTAGCTCACGTGGCAGCAGTCTGATGTAAGGACAGTTTACAACTCACCGCAAAGACGTGGCGACGAGCTGCGGCAGGCACATACAAAAGACACACACATATATTATAGTGGAGAAATTCCTAGCAGGAAAAATCGGTTTCTACAGTATATCTGCCTAGGGGTACTTTATATGTGAGGGTGTGTGTGTGTATTTGTTTACCCTCCTTTTTTTCCCCCAAGGTAAGTCTTTCCTGTCTCGGGATTGGAATGATTCCATACCCACTCCCTTAAAACCCCCATCATTTCCTTTTCCCTCTCCTTCCATTATGCTTGAAGAAGCAGCTAGGCTGCGAAAGCTGGCGTTTGTGTGTGTGTGTGTGTGTGTGAATTTATTAATTTATTTGTGCTACTATCACTTCCTGTGCTCCTTCGCCTGGTATATATATATATATATATATATATATATATATTCGAACCTCCGACTCCATAGATGTGATGCCAGAACGCTACCACAGGAGTTACACCGACATATGTTGCAACAGTTTTAATTTTCGACAGTTGCGTCTAATGGCTTTGGCTGATTGTTAGTTAAGTTCTGAACTTCATGTACCATAAATGTAAAGAAATTCTAAAATCCGATACCAGTGTGGTCTCTTTGTAAGTCCTTTTACTCCATTGAAGAATTTTTAATAGAACTAAATGTTCTATGTATTCATACTGTTAGTATTATTGTATCAGCTTGTACGGGGATCTCCTTAATACGGATCTATGGACGAACAACCAATATAACGTAATGTAAACCACAGAAGGACAGTTGTGAGATTGTTGCTACGTTTGAAATTAACAGGCAAATTAGAGAAAGAAGGGGTGCCACTGCCAATGAACCATAGACCTGAGGCAAGGAAAACAGATGCAGCTTCACGAGGGAAACGCAGGTAGTAAGAAGACGAAAATAGTCGACGTGAAATTTGATGACGAGTATTTGTCTTTTGTATACGTTTCCTCACGATTCCAGAGATTTTAGTGAGCTTAGGCGCTGAATTACGAGTGTGTTATGCAAATGAAGGCGACAAAAGTCATCGCGCGCGCCTCCGGGAGTGTTGCGTGCTTTGAAATCCTCGCCGTCGTCGTTTTTGGACCGCCCCGGCGCATGGGGCTTGTCTGCGCAAAATTATCTCCCCTGGCAGCGCGCGGCTTAGTCTCCGGGATATGCACAGTAAATTACGCCGCGCGCCAACCTCCGAAGCTGCTCGGCTTAAGCCGCGGCGCAGCGAATAAATCCGAATTGTATATGGAAAGGCCGAAACTCGCGGAAAAGGAGCGAGCGACACGTCTTGTGTCTCTCGAGCTGCGCGTGGCCTCTGCTCGCATGCCTGTCCCCTTCCTCCCCCCCCCCCCCCAACCCCCCGCAGTCCATCGGTAGCTCTGGGGGCAGCGTGTTTCGACAAAGCGGTTCGAGGAAATGTAAGAATTAAGGATCACAAATAAGAGAAAAATCGACGCGGCCGCGCGCGCGCTCGCTCGGGTCGGACAAGGATTAGCTACGCCACTACAGCGGTGGACAGCGAGGCGGCGCGGCGGCCGCTCCACGTGGAGTCGACTGCCGGCTGTCGCCGCGCGGCCGGCCAATCGCGGGCCGCGACACGCCCCCTCACTCCGGCCTGGGGAAGGGGGGCGCGGGGCGGGGGGGGGGGGGGGGGAGAAAAAGAGGAAAAAAAAGCCGGGCAGGAAAAAAACAAGCGCCAGCCGCCTCTGGCACTGCCGGGCGGATGGGCGTGGGACGGGCGCGCGGGGCGCGGGAAGGGGGGGGGCTTCCCCGCAGCGGCAGCGACGGGGAACAGAGACGGAAGCGCGAGGCGCGGCGGAGCGAGCGAGAGGGGAGAAATAGGCGCCGAGGAGGACCCTGCGCTCGAGGGTTATAAAGACTTGACTTGAATTGAGTTGATGCGCGCCGGTTGTACGGCCCGGCCCCGCCAGAACTATCTACGGCCCGACCAGACCTCGTGGCCAGGCGAGGCCAGGTACAGCGCCGACACGAACCAACTTGCGGCCTCCCCCACTTCCCTCCCCTTTTCCCCCCTCCCCCCTACTGGCGCCAGCTGCCGCTGTCGCCGTCCGCGTTTACACGGCCGCACGCGATGATTCATCATCGAGCCCTTATCTCCACTGTTTTGGTCGGAGAGAACTTCCCACCGATCGAGATATCCCCAATTTACTGTCGAAATTTTTCACGTGTCTCTCTCTCCCCCTAACAAAGGCACGAGCGGTGCCGCGGACTACTATTGCAACCGGATCCTGCTCATTACCTGAGGGGCTCGATATCACCCGCGTACTCCTTTCCGCTCCGTTCGGCACTTCCGCGTGTACGCCTGCGCGAGTTGATTGCTTCATTCCGTACAACCGACCTCGCGCCGACTGCATACTCGCGGACAAAGGGCTCCGTTCCCTCGACATCCTCCTGCGCTGAAGCCTGAAGTTTTAGTTTCACGCCAACTCGAATAAACGTCAGTCTCACAAGGAAAGTACTTGGGCTCGAACAAACACACATACATCAAAATCGTACGACAGATACGAGGTTCATTCCAGCAGCTGCCAGATTGGTAGACGCGCATGCGCAAAGCTGAAATTTTGTTCCAGCAGCGCCTTCTCTCGCTTGGAGTGTGGCTGTTTGGTGTTCCAGCATTTGCCGCAAGCAGCCAGACGCTACCCGAAGTATATTTCTGGCGCGGTCAAGCTGCCAATTTGCGCATGCGCAAAAACGTCTGAGTTAGAGTGGGGCGTATCCATCACGTGATACGTGTGTGTTTGTAGCGTGTTTTTCGATTATTTCGAAGTCACTGCAATCCCACTTGAGATCAGATAATTCTCATTTACACTTCTTCGTTATTAGGAAGGAAAGTATTTTAATTATTCCTTTAAACTCACCTTCGCCTGCAACCAGAAACAGTGCAAAAAGCGTTCTAGCAGTGCAAGTATCAAACAAGGGTTTTTACGTCATAGTAGCTGCGCATGCGCAGTAACACCTGTTTCTTAGCGCTTGAAAGTAGCCGTCTGGCAGCTGCTGGAACGAACCTAAGGTAAGGATCCCTTATTGCACTAGTGACACACCCGCATCTGCAAAACTCTGCAGTGGTCCTTTAGAGGTCTCTGCGTGTGCCATGCCTCATTGCACTTTGAGCTGTCGGTTCGCCAGTAGTGACGGTGCAGTGTGCCTCCGAAGTTGCGTTTTGTGACGTTATTTCTGTGGTGAAGCGTCAGATGGAACAGCGATTGCTAATCAATCTTGCTAATGTATTGCGATTACTTGAGATCAAGTTACGAAGAACCCTTCTTCGTGAAGATGGTATTATTATAGAAGATGATTCATTCGCATGCTTTCTCGTATCTGTTATGGTACAGAAATGAGCATAAGTTAGATACTGTTGTTACAAACTCATAATAGTAATAATAGGGATCATAATGACGAACAACTCATTCTAAGCGGTAGTGCTACGGTAAGTGCGGGAAGAGGCGATGGAAGCAGTGGCAGTGAATACCAAGTCTTCCGAGAAGAAGGTTAAAGTTGCAACTATCATCACGGCTTTTGATGTTTTGATGACAATACGCTAGAGAACATGTTCGACGATTATTACATACCTTATAGTTCAGATATCTGCATTACGTATGGCGTCTACAATTACATCTACAGTGCTATCTAGAGCATGATTGCAAAGTTTTGCATAAAAACGAGACCCGCCAGCACATTGAGGTGTACATAGAGATACGGTAACCAAACGTTCATACAGGTATGTTTGTTCGAACACAAGTACTTCCTTGTCAGTGATCTCGAAGTACCGGGACGTTCAAAGCAAGGCTCGCGCCTTCGATTCTCGCCTACGTCTGCGTTTTGAATACGCGTTTGCCGTTGCCGTTTCTGTACGTGTGAAAGCTCAACGTTTCTGTAAATGGGGGACCAAAGAGAAACACACTTCTTCTCTTTCCCCATCTTCCTGGGTCGGGTCCTCCAATGTTGAATGTCTCTCCACCAATCCTCCCCTTCTTTAACCCTTTCATTCCCATAGAATGAATTCAGATTTTAAAAAACTAACATTCAGTATTAAAATTTTTTGATCGAACTATTGTTTTTTTTTTTTATGTCATGTATTTCATGCACAACGCTGACGTTTGTATCGAGGTATTTTATTATTTTGACGTTATTTTGTTGATAGTTAACACTGTCAGATCAATAATGCTAGCATAATCTTCGCTACAGCACCAAAGACAAGACAATTCACTCCTAAAATAATATAACATGAACCACACTCACGCCCATACTGACAGCCACGTACAGACGGCAACGTAACAACCTCCAAGACGGATAGATTAATGCCTCAGAAGTGGCTACACGCCGTACCAAGTGGCAAAATGTTCAAGAAGCATGTTGTTCATTAAAAATAATGCTACTTTAAGGATTGATACGCAAAATACAGTAAAATCAGCTTTTAATACGTTGTTGTCCAAGAACAACACTCAAAAAAATGTTTAAATGTTTGTAGAACTTATGGGACTCAACTACGGGGTCATCAGTCCCTAAGCTTACAAACTACTTATGAACTACCTAAGACTAAGGACGGCACAAATATCCATGCCCCAGGGGGGATTCGAACCCCCGACCGTAGTGGCCGTGTAGACTGTGTAGACCGCCTCAGTCCCCTCGGCCACCGCGGCCGGCTAGAACAACACTGGGAATGAAAGAGTTAAGTACCTCTTCGGGTTTTCCTCCCTCTTCTCAATGCATTACCACACTGTATATGCCCATCTCTTTCATGGTCTTCACTGTGGTCTCTTCCCACTCACCTTTTCCAAAAAAGCTTTCTTTGGTACTCCTCTTCCATTCTCATATATGTCCATACCACTTCAATTTGGTTCTTTCTATCCTGTCCAGCAGCTTCAGTATACCTGTCCTCCACCTTATCTCTTCGTTTCTAATTCCATCTCTTCTCTCTTGCCTTCTTTCTTCTTATGAATTGCATCTCTACTGCTTGTAGTTCACTCTCCTCCCTTTCTGTTTTGCATGATAGTATGGGTCCATAACAGATTGAATATAATGCCTGCTTACATTTCTTTGGGACATTTCGGCTCCACAGAATACACGAACACACTGGCAGAAAATGTTTGCTCGCTGTGTTCTCTTTCCAAATTCCTCCGAAATCTTTCCACCTTCTGTGATCACACTTCCCTAGTACTTGAAACTTTCAACCACTAGAGATACACACTACTTAAACTAATTTTTGCCTCAGATCACGCAGCCAATATGTGCGATAGTGTAGCACATGGGCAGAAGAATTTTGCCGCATATTGGAGAAAATTTTGTGCGCTTTAAAATTGTCTGAATAGCAACGTGTTTTCAAAAAGAATTTTTCATCCCCTATTTTACTCCCTTAGTTATTGACTTTCCAAAAATACCGAAACACGTATTTTTTAAAATTCTAACCGACAATACAAATATCAATTTTTGAAGTTCCAGCTTTAAAATTGTCTGAATAGCAACGTGTTTTTAAAAATAATTTTTCATCCCCTATTTTACCTTCTTACTTGTTGAACTTCCAAAAAATATTTAAACTCGTGTTTTTTTTTATTATTTTTTATATATATATTTTTTAATCCTGCCCAAGATTCCATATCCGAAGTTTTGTAGTTGTAGCTTAAAATTTGAGTTAACAGCAACATATTTTTGAAAATCTATTCTTTGCGTCACCTATTTTACCCTCTTATTATTTGAATTTTAAAAAAATGCCGTAACACGTGTCTTTTAAATTCGAACCCCGAATTAAAATCTGAAATTTTGTAGTTATAACTTCCAAATGGCCTAAATAGCAACGTATTTTCTAAAAACGTTTCATCCACTATTTCATCCCCTTACGGATAGAATATCGAAAGATAGCTTCTTAAATGATGCCTACAGATTAAGATCAACACCCTCCACAAATTTCAAGTTTCTATCTTCAATTATTTGGGCTGGGCGATGATGAGTCAGTCAGTCAGTCGAGACATTGCCTTTTATATACAGGGTTCGACACCATTGGTAGGAAATGTAGGCTGTCAAAGTTGGTCTACCCATTTGTGGGCGGTTGTTGAACAGTTCGTTGATTTAATTTTTTTTTTTTTTTTTGTATGGGTTAATTTCCATAACTTGACAAGATTTTTGGGGACAAAGCATATAATAAGTTTTGTTGATTTGTTTCTTGCGCTTGTATCAACACGAATCAAGAATAGAGTAAACAAACATTCTAAAGAATAATTCCTTTTCTTTATCGAGGTGGCAAGAAACGAGTGTGATACCTTTAGTGCCTGTTAGTTTCCAGAAAATATGAAAGTATACTTCCCGAATTTTGTTTGAGATTTTTAAATGACGGTTGTTAATGTCATCTGGTATTGAATGCTCTACTGTGAACTGAATTCTGCGTTTTTCTCCATTGATATCTTCAGCTAGAGTTTCTATTTCATCTGTTGTTACATTAAACAGAATATGTGTGCCATGGGCATAGCGACTACAGCAAAGCAGCTTATTTTCACTTGGATTTGTGATCTAAAGAAGTTATTTTCTAGATTTTTAATGTATCTGTCTACTAACAAGTCTGGAATACTCTTTTCCGTTGCCTGTCTTTCTTCCTGAATGTAAAATTTGTTATTGAACATGAAATAATTTTGTGATAATACAGGTTTCAGAATCTCTATGAACTCACAGATTTCAACGCAATCCATTCTTTTGTGCTTGAGTATGTCATTTCTTGTTAAACAATTCTTGGGTATCCAACCGGGTTGCATCGTAATTCCTGCACGACATTTCGGCAGTCTTAGACGGTGCCATCTTCGGTTGGTTCCTGATGAATTCTGTGCTGCTCCACTCGGTGTCCTATATACATTCGCCGTTAACCTCTCCACCGGCCCTCTCCTGCGGCTGCTGGTATAGTGGGTAGTGGGGGAAGTGGCGCCCAGATCCCAAATCCAGCCGTCCGTCTCCGCACTGCTGTCGTCGGGCCAGTGATGCCAACCCCTGCAGTTCAAAAGTCCCGCCCAGTAACCCAAAATGTCCCTTTTCTGTATTAAGTGTCCCACATTAAACACAAAAATGTGCTGCAAAGTAAAAAAAATTACAGGATAAAAACCCAGAGGTATAATTTTACTTGGGACAGCCTAGTGTGCTGACTTTTGCAACGACCACTGGATACTCTTTGAAAGCCCAGTCACAAAGCCCTTTTTAGTTGAACATGAAAGAAATTTTTAATGCTCTTCATGCTCTATGATTGTCATATACTTCATTTCAGTGAAATGTTTATCTTTGCTGTTGTACGCACCATAACCATTACTACCCAGAGTTAGAGACAGCAATTAAATGTCCCATATTCTTCTCACTTTAGCAAAACAAAAAACTTACCTTTGAAATTTTCTGAAAAATAATTGTCAAAATTTCCCTACATATTTGACAAATCCCACTGGTTGGCCACACTGCCGTCGTGGCCAGGAACAGTTGTTAAAAGCCTGATTTCAATGGCCTCTTTCGAAACACAATCCCAAAAAGAGGAATATTTTTGTGTCGATTTACTCCATGGATATGATGTTTTCTGACATTTAGGATTTGGGTTTCTGCAAGTCTGTTAATTAAAACATGCAACTCAAATGCTTGATGAAACTGTCATATATTCACTTTAAAAAGTTCTTCATTCAAAGTTTTCTAAAAAGTGGTGGCCTTATTGCCTCAAACACCATACACATCACTTTCTATATTCTCTTTGATATAATAGTTTATTAGAAAAACACAGACTACCGGTACATGCTTTACCGTGTACTTGCAAGACTGGTCTGGTGTAGGAGCTCCTTACTCAATCACTTTTAAAGAAGTTCTAAAGTAATATAGAACAGAATATTATATATAAATACTTAATTAACATAAAATGTGGATACATTGTTTAAGCAAAGTTATTTACATATGCATTTGTGATTTTACATTATGTTAAGCTAGAGAAATATTTAAATGAAGTTCCTTACATTGAAATAATAGTATTTGCACTGAGAACTGTGGTGGTTGTTGATATTAAGAATACAATGCAAATTTACAAATATACACTTGAATTATAGTAAATTTTAACTGATTTTGGAAATAATAATGTATTTTAAAACTAGTGAATTAACAGACTTCATTTTTCTACATGTAACACCAGGTGCATATAATCTTCTTTTATTTATAATTTAGACATTTAAATCTAGATATGTGTATATTATCAGACAAGTAAAATCATGTGTAGTACACGTTTGCTATGTTATAAATTGATGTTTAAGTGAAACAAAAATCTGTATCATTAAAAGACAGATGATAAAAATATATGGTTATTATGGGTGATTTTCTCTGTAAGTTTTAATATTTTGAAAAACAAGATCTACATGTATTGGGAGTCAAATAATTCAGTATATAATTTCAGTCTTCTGTGACATTGTAATACCCCCCTCCCCCTTGTTCAATATCTAGAATATTATACGATAATATGTGTGGCTGATATTGAGTAAGTACATTTTGCAGCTGTACATGTGGATTTCTGAGACAAAAAGCATCTACACAATATACTTTAATGGTACTTGCATAATGTACATTTCAGTATCTTCACAAGAGTATTAATATATTCAAATGATACATGTAAGCATCATTTGTACAAAACATTATAAAACATACGATAACATTTTAACTTTAGTTGTCCACTAAGTTGCTATTATTCTTAAACTATTTATCTATCTTTAGCATGGTTTTGAAATATAAATAGTTAATTTCAAGTGAAACTTACATACTTTTCAATTATCCAAATTAATATGATTAGTATGATACAGTCAGTACTATAATATTCCATAAAACATCTTTTCTTGGCCACAATTCAATACACATACAAAAAAGAAGTAACATTAACTTCTAAGAAGAAGGAAGTATGGAAAAATACAATAATCAGTCATACATAGTAATTTGTATCCACATACAATGAGAAATAATTCTCAAGAACATAAATAAAGATTGTTCACACGAATTTAAAAAATAGCATCATTTATAAGTATAGTTATAAAGACTTTGAAAATTTTATTAGTTGAGAGGTATATTGCTATCCATTGCTTTAAATAAAAAAGTTCATGTGGAATGTAATTGTGTTCATGCCACTTTGGCCAGAATGTATACACTTTTAGTTAGTATTTTGTCCTGTCTCCAAACAGATGAAAACGTAATTGAATTTTTTCCAACGCTTGATTTTCACCAAGGGCTTTGTTAAGTAATATAATGTTATCCATAAGATTATTTTCCTGTTAGACTTTTTATGTAAATGTAGTATATTCATGTAAGAGATTTCATCTCATAGTCTTATATGTGTATGTGGGGAAATTTCAAAATCATGCATTAAAAATATTTTGTGTAATTCATTTATAAAAGAAAACCGTAGTGTTTCCTCTAATTTAGTAACTTGGTAAATAATAATTAAAAAAATTTAATTATGTAAATAAGTTTTTAGTTCAGTTATATATACAGGTCAAGTAATCTTCTTGACATACGTTAAATACGCCTGTAAGCATTTGGATGAGCATTTTCTTTGGATCCAAATGTCCCAATATAGATGAAAAAAATTCATCTGTCCTGCTGTCATCAATTTAGATTTTTCTTGACTGTTTATGAGGACAAGGTCTGTAGGTTCGAAATGTGTTAATTTCTCCTTTTCACGGTGTCATTATTTCCTCATTTCCCTTTTTTCATAGTATCTTTAAGATAAGCTTCTCTTCCTGAGATGTCATAATGTTGCATGGCAGGGAGTCAATGTTATTAGCGAAAAAACTAGCAGGTTTCTGCTTCAACATAATTTCATAGGAAGCTACTATCTTCCTGTAATATTATTATTAATTGTTCCACCAATTCTTACAGTGCAATTTCTCGTTTTCATGCCTCTTCTAAGATGTGTTATGTACCTGTGTCAACAAATATTCATTTTGTGGGAGTAATACAGCCCAGTGCTTCATGAAGTAAAAATTCAACGTTTTTCAATGTAAAACTTTTATTTTTCTCAGTAATGTACAATTTGAACTGAGCCTACATGAGTTCTATAATATTAAAATGGCAATGACATCGTGGAAGGCGCAACAGTATGTGAACATTCTCTTCAGCGATTTTATTAATATAGTAAATAGCAGATATTGTGTTCTTTCACAATTTCTGGCATCAGTCTTTTTCATTTCTCTGTGAAACTGTATGTGTTTCTGCTGTAATGTCACTCTCCCTGCAGCTGGATGTAGGAGCTTTCTTCAACTGAATACAGTGATAGGGTCATTATCCATTTCCTTAAAAAAAAAAAAGACGGCATCTCGAGGCAACGATATCTTCACGTTCAAGCAGAATTCTTCTACCAGAAAAAGTTTTCCATTTGAAGCACATGTTATTTAGTACACATGAGAGACAAAAAAAAAAAAAAAAAAAAAAAAAAAAAAAAAAAAAAAAAAAAAAAAAAAAGGTCACTATCTCATACTAAGGGCAGCAGTTTAGGTAGGATATTCTTTCTATTCTTTCTGCGCGTAATAGATAAACGTTGATCGAAAATTATCGAGGTCTCGTTCTGGCAACACGCACTGGTTTTTCCTAGAGTCTAAGGAAAAGCTGTTTGCTCCTGTGGGTCTCCAGCACTCTCGTGTTTTTATTTTATTATATTTTTTTTTCTTGCAGAGGTTGCTCCAGTTTTTAGGGCTGCAACTAGTCACTCACTAGTCACTCACTAGTCACTTATTTAGAAGGGATCAACAAATTAGAACAGCATTGGACGAAGTGTCTAAGTCTAAAAGGAGACTATCGAAAAGTAAAAATTGCTTTTATTTTAGCACGGACTTTTCAAACGCCCCTCGTATGCTGCACTGTGAAGTTGTCATATGAAGCAAAAAGCGTACGGTTATTAACCTGCGGCCCCCTTAGCTGCCCACCGCGACTGCCCGTCGCCCTCGCCCGGTGGCTGTCGCCTGTCGCCTGAATTACCAAGGAGCCGGTCTGCTGCGGCCGCGACACGCTCCGCCGGAGGATCTGCGGACAGGACAATGCGCGCCTCATTCCCGCCACATAATTCATGTCCGCCGCCGATGAATGTTTCAGCCGCCATTGTCCACACCTGCGCCCGGCCGCGTCAATGTGCAGCGCCCGATACCGTTCACTATATTCCCACGCACTCGTCATTTCCGCCATTAATACTGCAAAGTTCGCACCACTCCGAAAACTGAGCGGCCGTACGCGCCGATCAACACGTGTTACACAACGCTGCTCTGCGCTGGGCTCGCCGTATAACACAGCAGTATCTCGAGTTTCTGTGTAACTAAGGCGCAAAACAATGCACAAACTGTAACAAGCTAAGAAATTGTGAAAAGTTGTTGTGTAACTTTGTTCTATCTGAATCAGCTTAGGCGACTACGAGGTAAGTCAGCAAGTAAGCCGTAAACTGAGACAGACACGACAGTACTGCGTTTGCAAGCCTGAAAATGTATTTACTTTTCAGCTGACTACACCTGTAAATTTAAACACTAGTCCCATCGTTCGAGAAAGCTTTATAAGACTAGAGCTTGTAATTTTTGTGGCAGTGTTTGCATCCTGCTCTTGAGCTGTAACTTTATTTGGTTCCTTACGCTGCTGCAGCCCACAAGACGGACGTATCGTTGTGGTAGAGAAATACTCGTGCACAGCGCGCAGTAATGGCGTATCTACCTCAGTTTGCGGATTATTTACTGACCCACAGTCGTATAATCGGCCACTTTTGTTCTCGTAAGGTAGGAACCTCACTAAACCATTTGCAGCATGACATCTGACAAGATGTCACAACCTGAAACGAGGCAACTATCGTACTCGGGCCGTAAAGTTATCGTAAATGCACCGGATTTAACCAAAATTATCGTACTTACCTGCAAAATGACCATAATACATAATATTTACTTGCAAATCTGATTTTGTATACCTTATACCGTACTCTAGTCTGTCTCTTGCAAAATATATTACTTTTTCCGAATGAAGAGCGCTTCTTAAAAAATTGTTTTATGCATGACGTATAAAACCGTCCCAGGAAAAGTTGTGCGACTGCTCCTGGTTAAATTCCGTTATATATCGGCTTAATCGGAAAGACTGCGTTTACTTTCTCCTTCCTCGATTGCTGTCAATGCCACCGATCTAACAATTGGGACACAATAGTTCCGTAACGGAACTAAGTGTCGCTGTATTCCTTGCTAGTAAGTACTTATGAATTTGTAGACGACCGCCTGGGAAACTCGTGTTCATGAATCAGTGTTGGTTCGGTATAAAACTAAACCTCAGCACCTGATCAGTGCGCGACACGTTAGGCGGAAAAGTCACACGCACACTGTGGAATGTCATCATTTCCGCTCTCATGTTTCCTTGCACGTACCGACCGACAAATAAGTTATAACACCTGATCCCTTTCCCTATGATCTGCTACAATAAATGAGAGAAAATAAAAGGGGGAAAATGCTGATGGGAGGCATGGCACATAGAAGGGAGATGAATTCAACTAATCTTAGAAAATTTATTGCTATACACAGTATTAAAATTTGCTGTGCCTCTTTTGCACTAACTAAAAGTTAGTAGAATACAACAACAATGTGACTTACCCAAAAATATGGCGTGGAGAGCCATAGGAAGACTGACATACCGTGGTCCATACATCGAGAATATTGGCAATACCAGAGACTAAGCACAGCCGACGTCACGTGATTGAGAGTGGCGCCCTCTGATTGGCTTATATATACGGCGCTCACTCGCGCCTTCGTTGCAGTACGCCGCTTTACCTCGGAGGATGCCTTCCGCAAAGAAGGCGAAACGCCAGAGGAAAGTTTTATGTATGGACCACAGCAGCTCAGCCCGGAAGTTTTAAGTGATGAACCATAGGAAGGTTGGAAGGGACAGAGGGACGTGGCTCAAGCTATTCAAGTTGCGAAACTATAATATCCAGGACGTGGACGCCAATTCAGTGAACTGGTACATTTAAAAGAAAGCAAGCCAAAGTCGTCCACGGGTAACACAGCAAGAGAAGACCTTCATCTCCGGGTAACAACCCGTCGAGATAGGAGGCTGAATGAAACTCAGCAGCAGCGCAATACCAACACAAACAGTCTGAAGTTGCATTCTGGAATTTCGCCTCTACGCACGGAGGCTTACGCTGTATCCCATTAAAGCCACGACACCGTTTAGTACGCAGAAACTGAACGGAGGAACATTAGAATTGGAGTCATAACGGTTGGAGCCGGGTTCTGTTCACAGATGAGTCAAAATATTGAGTGCAGCCAGTAAATCGACGTTGCCACATCTGGAGAAAACGTGGAACTCGGAACAATCCTGCTTATGTGCAGGAAACATCACCATATCATGGTGATAGACGAATGGTGTCGGCAGGAGGCAGTATGGCGGAGGTACGGACCACTGTGTCATTCAGAATTGCCCTTTTATTGCTCAGAGGTGTATAGATACCTTTTGTTGTCGCCGACGCTGCTGTCATAAGAGACGGTTTCTTTCTGATGGACGATCACTCTCGTCCTCACAGAGCTACGCTGGTGGACAACATGCTAGAAGCTGGGGGAATTGGACAAATGGAAGTGCCTCCCACAACGGTTATAGAGATGGATATTGCGCTTGTGGAAGAATGGCCAGCCGGCCGCGGTGGCCGAGGAGACTGAGGCGCTCCAGTCACGGTCTGCACGGCCACTACGGTCGGGGGTTCGAATCCCCCCTCGGGCATGGATATTTGTGCCGTCCTTAGTGTAAGCTAGTACATAAGTAGTTTCTAAGTTTAGGGACTGATGACCCCGTAGTTAAGTCCCATAGACTTTACAAACATTTGAACATTTGAAGAATGGCCAAATATCGCTCAAAGGGTCATTGATAACATCAAACTGCCCATGCCATGCAGGTGTACTGGTCTCCCGACGTGATCACACACCATATTCGAGGCCAACGAGAATGACGTATTCATTATTATGGTAGCGCATGGTGCCTCGCTCTAAGTAAACGCCATGTAAATATTTTATCTAAATTTGGACCACACTACGGAGGTCATCATCAGAAGTGTAAAATTACCACATAAGACTTTTACAGGAGTGATGAATGCTCATGGCCGGCCGCGGTGGCCGAGGGGACTGAGGCGCTCCAGTTAGGACAATACGGTAGGGGGTTCGAATCCCCCCTCGGGCATGGATATTTGTGTCGTCCTTAGGATTAGTTAGTTCATAAGTAGTTTGTAAGTTTAGGGACTGATGACCCCGTAGTTAAGTCCCATAAGGTATACAAACATTTTATGAATGCTCATGTTGTATAAATAATTTAAAAACACAATTTGCTAGTTATTGGCTAACAGTCTCAACAAATAAAATTTTTTAATATAGTGGCAAGCCGCTAAGGGGCTGCGGATGTGCCAGCAGATCAAGGCGACATCAGTCTCATGTCGTAATTTTATATTTCTGATGATGACTCCGTCGTGTGGTCGAAATCTAGCTAAAAAATTTTTGTGATTAATTTAAAGCAACTTGTGGGGCTGCAATTTGTTAAAATTAATTTACATCAGTGATACAGTAATTTAATAGATGACCAATAAAGAATCGATTTACGTATGAAAAGCGACTTTTGAGCGCATCTGGTAAATGCAATTATTTTTAATGATTACTATTTTCCACAACTATTGGATTCTATTTCATATTATCACATTCTTCCGTGACTACTACCAAAGAGAAAAAATAGGATATG